>CANJKZ010000117.1:1170000-2480000 GCA_947471745.1 Closterium sp. Naga37s-1 | reverse complement strand
GAGGTGCTGCTGGTGCTGGAGCTGCTGGAGGTGCTGCTGGTGCTGGTGCTGCTGGAGGTGCTGCTGCTGCTGGAGGTGCTGCTGGTGCTGGAGCTGCTCGGGCCGCTGGTCCTGGAGGTGCTCGTACTGGAGGTCCTGGAGCTACTGGGACTGGAGCTGCTGCGTGAGTTGGAGCTGTAGGTGCTGGAGCTGCTGGAGCTTCTGGTGGTGGTGCGGGAGTTGTTGCTGGAGACCCTGGAGCTGAGGGTGCTAGTGCTGTCTCTACTGGTTCAGGAGGCGCTGCGCGGCCGCGGCCGTACTACGTTCCGCTTCTTCAGCAGGTTCTTGGCCTCCCGCCTTCTACTGGTCCTACTTCTCCCCTGCTGAGTCCACCGCCTGTCCAGTCGCAGTCACAGTTACTGCTTAGTCCTTCTCCTTACTCTGGGCCGACTAGAGGTCTTACGGAGCGTCGTGAGCCTGAGTCTCGTCCTGCGTCGCCTGAGTCTCGTCCAGAGTCGCCTGTCTGCGCTGTCCGCACTGGTCGTCGTGTTCCGCGTGAGCGTCCTCCTCCTGTCCCTGGCACTCACTATATGGTTCTGCGTCCTTCCACTGCTCCACAGCGTGTCCCTCTGCCGTCTCCTCCTGCGTCCTCTCTTCCTGACGTTGCTGGCCCGCCGTCAGACCTTGCTCGTGCTGCCAGTCCTACTGTCACGCGTCTTCTCGCTACTGTTGTCACTGACCCTTCCTTTGAGTCCACTGCTGCGTCTGCTCTAGTTGCTGAGCTTGTTGACTTTGCTGCCGCTTGTCGTCTAGACTACGCCGCTAGCCTTGTTGCTGAGTCTGAGTCTGTCTGTCCTCCGTCCGTCGGGGGTGAGTGTGCTCTTGGCACGGACGTCCTTGAGGACAGACAGGAGGAGGTTGAGTGCTTTGCCGCTGCTTTACCTCATCTCGTGTCCATGCTGATTGCCCCTGAGGGAGACCCGGATGCACCAGACATCCCGATCCCGCGCTCTTACGCAGAGGCGATAGAGGGTCCCTACTCCTCTCAGTGGCAGTCAGCCATGGACGCAGAGATGGCTTCCTAGAAGTCCACAGGCACCTACGTCGACGAGGTTCCCCCGTGTGGGGCGAACATCGTCAGTGGCATGTGGATTTTCAGGGTGAAGCGGCCGCCGGGTTCTCCGCCTGTCCTCAAGGCGCGTTACGTTGCACGAGGCTTCAGTCAGCGTGAGGGAGCTGACTTCTTCCAGACCTTCTCCCCTACCTCGAAGATGACCACTCTTCGGGTTCTGCTGCACGTCGCCGCTCAGCGTGACTACGAGCTCCACTCTCTTGACTTCAGCACTGCTTTCCTACAGGGCAGCCTGCACGAGGAGATCTGGCTGCGCCGCCCACCTGACATCACTGGGTCGTTTCCTCCTGGTACCCAGTGGGGCCTCGGGCGGCCAGTCTACGGTCTCCGCCAGGCACCCCGTGAGTGGCACGACACACTGAGGACGACTCTTGTTGCTCTTGGGTTTGCTCCTTCTACTGCTGACCCGTGGCTGTTTCTACGCACCGACACCACTCTGCCGCCGTTCTACGTTCTCGTGTACGTAGACGACCTGGTCTTTGCTACTGCTGACACTGAGGCACTCGCTCACGTGAAGTCGGAGCTGCAGAAGAGACACACGTGCACAGATTTGGGTGAACTGACAAGCTATCTTGGCTTGCGGATCACCCGGGACAGAGCACAGCGCACCATTACCTTGACTCAGTCACACATGGTGCAGCAGGTCCTTCAGCGCTTCCGCTTCACGTACTCCTCGCCACAGTCCACTCCTCTGCCTACCGGTCACTCGCTCTCAGCTCCACCTTCGGACGAGTCCGTAGAGCCGAGTGGCCCGTATCCAGAGCTTGTGGGCTGCCTCATGTACCTGATGACCTGCACTCGACCTGACCTAGCCTACCCTCTTAGCATTCTAGCACGCTATGTCGCTCCTGGCCGTCACCGGAAGGAGCACATGGATGCTGCTAAGAGGGTGTTGCGCTACTTGTGCAGTACGTCGGGCATGGGGCTCGTGCTTGGAGGGCGAGGCGACGTTGTCCTCACTGGTCACGCAGACGCTTCTTGGGCTGACGACTTGACTACGCAGCGGTCGTCACAGGGTTACACCTTCAGCCTTGGCTCCGGCTCTGTTTCTTGGCGGTCTACCCGCTCTTCTTCTGTTCTCAGCTCCAGCTGTGAGGCTGAGATCTACGCCGGGGCCATGGCTGCACAGGAGTTACGTTGGCTCACCTACCTGCTGACCGACCTGGGAGAGGTGCCTCGTTCTCCTCCAGTGCTGTACGTCGACAACAAGGCCATGATTGCCTTGTGTCAGGAGCACAGACTGGAGCACAGAACGAAGCACATCTCTCTGCGCTACTTCCTTGCTCGAGAGTTGCAGCAGCGTGGTCAGCTTCGTCTTGCTTACGTGGCCACTCGGGCCAACACTGCTGATGTGTTCACCAAGGCGCTTCAGCCTTGTGATCATCAGCGTTTCTGTACTGTTCTAGGCCTTGTGCCTACTGTGCCTCACTTGCTTACCTCTTGACTCTGCTTGTACTGTGATCTCTATACATATACCTGCATGCTTACACTTGCTAGGTTGTGATCACTGTACCTCTTGTTATATATCAAACTGCATGTGAACTGGTCTTGTGACCGCTTGCTTGTGCTCGGAATTTGTGTGGTATCCTTGAGATCCACCCTGAGCTTGCTTTGCTTTTCTTGACTGGTCTTGTGACCTCTTGTTCTCCCCCACTTTGCCTATGGGGGTGTGTCAAACTTATGTTATAGCCTGTTTAGGCTGTAGTGGGTTAGACAATAGGGGGTACTACATTTCTAGGTTTCCCTATTTGTACCCAACTCATTTCTAGTCAATTCATTCCTCGTATTATTCTCACAAGAAGATGCAGCAGATGTCTCCGCCTAAACACATTATCCGCACATCCCCCTTACAAGCCCATTCCAAACCCCGACATTCATACCTGTCTCACAATTTGATCCTGATGATACAACTCGCGAAGCCCACAATTACAACAGCACAACGCGCCGATCTCTGGATGCCGAGTTACCACCACCAAATCCCTCGCAGGACACCACCCGCAACGGTAACGACAGCGACGAAGACATCGTTGAAGTAACCAGCATCTACGACTTCGATCGCCTCGTGTACGCCACCACCAACGAAACTGGCCTTCACATCCTTGGGCTCGCAGTCGCAGTTCGCCAGCTTTCTCCCAAGGAACCCACCACCATACGCCGGGCCCTGTTTGGCCCTGACAGTGAGAAATGGAGAGTAGCCATGGCAGCAGAAGTAGCAGCACTCAAGCGCCACGAACCCTGGAATCTGGTTCCACGTTCATCTACAAAGGGGAGAAATATATAAAGTGGAAAATGGGTCTTCTGGATTAAAACGCTTGCGGACGGGTCAATCCACAAGTATAAAGCAAGATGGGTGGTGCGCGACTTCGAGCAAACTCACATGGTGGATTATGATCAGACCTTCGCACCGGTCGGATGGCACACCTCGGTGCGCATTCTCATCTGCATCGCAGCCGTCAAACAACGACCGCTTCGCCAAATCGACGTCTCGAATGCGTTCCTCTACGCAATCGTCGATGCCATCATCTTCGTCGAGCAGCTGCATGCCTTCGAAGAAGATAGCACCGCCGTCTGCCTCCTCCAGAAGTCCCTCTACGGCATGAAGCAAGCACCTCGACTATGGCAGCAATACCTAGACACGGTACGCATTGAGCTTGGCTTCGCTCAGCTACCACACGACCAAGGCATGTACGGGAAGGAGTCGTGAGGCAACTTCATTCTCCTAGTCGCCTACGTAGACAATTTACTCTACACTGGCAACAACGCGGACCTCCTCGACCACTTCGAAGAAGAGATCAAAGAATAGCTGGAAGTGACGATCAATCACAACGCCACGCAATTCCTGGGTCTCCACGTCACCTCCGTCCATCTATCCACTGCCAAGTACGCGGAAACTCTTGCGAAGAAATTCGCGATCGCTCCAATCAACCTAACCACCCCCTTCCGCACGCCTCCTCCTAATCATGAACCCGACACCACAACGCTCTCCATTGACAATCATCGTCTCTACCAACAGCAATCATCACCTCCTGTTCGCCGCCGTCACGTGCCGGCCGGATCTCTCCTACGTCGCAAGCCAGCTTGCACAGTACATGCGCCGACATGAAGGGGAGAACATGCTAGACATACGCCGAGCACTTCAATACTTCATCTCTACTCCTGACGTCGGACTCACCACACGGCCAACCTAACAGCTACTCTTCAGCTACGCGACGATGTAGATGCGGACCATGCGGGAGATGTTGACAACAGACGCTCCCGCACAGGCTTTGTTTTTCAGCTCGAGCCTGCTGGACTCATCTCCTAGAACTCCCAGAAGCAGGAGGTCATCGCTCTTTTGTCAGCCAAAGCTGAATTCATCGCCGCCAGCTCAGCTGTTCGCGAAGGCCTGTACCTGATGGAGCTCCTACAGGAAGCGAAAGTGACGATGTACGGGCACTTCAAGTTACTCTGCGACAACCAAAGCGCGATAAAGATCGCGGACAAGCCCGGCTTCGTGAATCGCACAAAACACATCGCACTCCGCTACTTCTTCCTCAAGGACGAGATCAACAAAGGGAAAGTCAAACTCACCTATTGCCCGACTGGTCACATGGCAGCGGATTTTCTGTCGAAGAAGCACTGCATCAACCTCTGCGGGATCTCGAAGAAATCCCACATGGCTCGCCTTCAGTAATGAAGGGCAGTGTTGGAATAACCGAAGGGTTATTATAACATTCCCGAAGGTTCTCCTTAGCGCACAGCTTCATAACAACGCAGCGCACCTGTATCAGTATCGCGTTAGCTCATATAGAGCACGCGAAGGTCAAGCACGAGAAGGTCAACAGTCGAAGGAAGTCAACAGTTGCGACTGTTAACCACCCATTTTGGTAACAAAGGTGACAATATGGGGCAGTCAAATTCGAAAGACTTATGTATGAAGCCTAAGCGACGGGAAGTTACGAGGCCCATGTTTGAAGTGATCTTCCTCCTACCCTTATGCCATAAAAGGGCCAAAGTCTTGTAGAGCCACCAATATCTGTGCCGTATACAACCACTTCTCTCATGCATCACAAACTTTGCTTACACCCACTACACAAAATCCCTTACGCACTCATACGATAGTCCGCTCGCGCACATCGCCTTCAACAACACAAACCCCTCCTGGCAGCCACGAAGATGCCATGTTGATCAGGGCAGCCAGCTGCTGCAGCCCATCATCCGACACTGCTGTGCCACGCAGCCAAAGTCCCTCTGAATGCGAAGATTCCATGTCAGCCTCCCCACATCCACACAACACTCATCACTCCCTTCCGGCTAAACGGCCATGCCTGGGAGTGAGTGAGGGATAAGTGAGAAGACGGCTGTACAATGAAAGTGGAAATAGGAAGTTAGCATGAAGAATGTGACCGGTGATTGGGCTGGGATAGTGGTTGGGAAAGTGGGAATGGAAATTTGAGTGGAATGGCAAGCCACACAAGCCCTTGCATACATGCCTGTTTCCCAACCCCGTCTCCATTTGTCTCTCTTTGCTGGGCGCTTACCCCCACCCATACTAGGACGCTAAAAAGACGCATGGGTGGGCAGGTAAAAAGAAAAAGGCGCAGGTAGAATAAAGGTTTACAGAGGGGGGGAGGGGGTTTGGGGACATGACATGCCTCATGCTCCACCCACCGTGCCATCTCTGCCCCACCGTGCCGTACATCATTCTCTCGCCCCACCTCCCCACTGGCTAGCCTGCATGCTGCCCCCATTCAGTCACAGCCCCCATCCACTCGCTGCCCTCCCCTCACCTCCTCCGCCGCTGTCACGAAACTGCTGCTGCTGCAGTGGTGGGGGACAGCCCCCCCACCACCAGATCGCCCCACTGTGTGTGGTGGGGATACTGTCTTCAGCCCTGGAGATAGGGGGCAGGGGAGGGGGGTAAGAGGACAACAAGGGAATGCGTGCCGTGCCGAGATGACAGTGGGTGGGGCATGAGTGAGCTGGCTGGCCTGTGCAGTATGCGTCGCCAGAGTTCTGAGTGCGTCTGATTGCATCTGATTGCATCTGAGTGCGTCTGAGTTCGTCTGAGTACGACCATGTCAAACATTGTATGTTTACTTTGTGTAGGCTATAGTGGGTTTAGCCTTAGGGGGTACAACAAACTTAGGGTTTCCTACTTGTACCCACCTTTCTGCTAGTTTCATCATTCTCGTTCAGTTCAACATTTTAACAGACCATCAGTATTTTTCGGAGCGGGTTTCGAATGAAGCAAGCCATTCTGAGTAGAACTCGTACGTCCCAATGTAATCCGCTGCTTATGCAAGGTGAGATTCGTGCATGGCATGCAAGGTGCTTGGAGAGAGGATGCACGTGTAACTGCGAGCTCGCATGCTATCCTTCCACACGATCCTATTGTTCTTAGGGCACAGCGCAGGTGCATCGTGAGGCGGGGTCAACGTGCCGACTGCCCCACGACAGCGACACGCCTTCCATCGCACTGCTACGGTCTCCGCGTTGCCTTCGTCGCCGTTTCCCCGCTACGCTGCTCCTCCGCCAACAACAGCCGTCAGGCAAACTACGAGCTGCTCGACGGGCAACGTGCGATTCGCTCAATGATCGATGAGTTGTGCCTCGCTGCTCTTGGTGCAACGGCCTCCGCGGCTCACGAGAATCGAGGGCGTGACATCAACAGCTACTAGGTGGGAGATGAGAATGGGCAAATGAGAATGGGCTGACAATGATGGGAAGATGGTTGTGGGGAAACAACAATGACAGCATGGTTGTGGGAACATACCATGCGTTGGGATGATGCCAATGTGTTACTGACAAGAAAAAACATGGCAATGGGAAAACAACAAATATGACGGGGGTGTGGAGAAATGACAAAAGGACCCTGACAATAAGATGATGAGAGGGAAATAAACAAGTGCAAGTTGAAAGAGGGAATACGTGGCATGGTGCATGGTATTGCATGGTAAGATGTGAGAGCATGGAGTCGGTGACCAGGAGGGCACAGCATAGGCACGGTGAGCAGATATGAGCAAATTCCCAAACCCCTGTTCGGTTCGAGTCGAACACGTTCATATCGAACCAAACAGGGGTTTTTTTTTTTCCCAAAAATGTTTGTAACAAACACTTAGGTGTTTGTCACGAACATATTCGACTGTTCGAGTGTGTTCGTGCAAACAAATGCACGAACACCAAGGTGTTCGCCGAAATCCAGCACGTCAAATTTTTACGCGCAGCTCATTCTTGGGCTCAATCGTCGATTTCCAATAAGGATTGCTTTCCGCCCACTACCCACTTAAACTGCACCATTCCCACGGTTTAAAGTCCACATTACGGCTAGAAGCGTTAAGTAAAAGGGTAGATTAGGTTAGGAAACGGTTAAAAACAGAAATATTGAGCATTTAGATTTAGCAAAGAGTTTAGCAAGGCGAAATTGATTCCCATCAGATCTGCGCCAAACCTTACTATAACTATTGTAGGGTTTAGTTAAAGTGAAGAACACCTTGTTTTCCACCGTTTTTTGGCTAGGCCATTATGGATTCCAAAATGGATGATTTAGGGTTGGGTAGCAGCCAAGACAAGGCCATTCCTGGCCCATCCGCACTAGTTACTGCAACTGGGACCGCAAGCCCTCTCGCACCTCCCGAACTCATAGGGGGAAAATACCTAGAAGTCCACACATCACCAAAAAGCTACAGGCTTAGTGGCGGGGGACTGGCTGCACCCTCACATCGGTATGGGAAGTCTCGTGGTGAGATCGAGGAGAATTCAAAGGAGGCCGAGGAGGATGCAGAGAGGGGGGGGGGGAAGGTCAAGGGTGGTGGGGAGGGGGGGGAGAGGGGGGGGGGGGGGAGGGAAGCCAAAGGGATTGGCTGGAGAGTGGCGGCTGGAAAAGAAGCGCCCACGCATCCGACGTAGTCCATCCGATAGCAATGACAAGCATTATGACCCGAAGAAAGATGGGGAGGGTGCGGGGGTGGGGGATGACGACGAGGAGGAGGAGGAGGAGAAGGGGGAGGAGGAGGAGGAGGAGGAGGAGGGGGAGGGAGAGGGTAGTGGTGAGGAGGATGCAGAGGAGGAGGAGGAGGAGGTGTCCCAGCCGGGGAAGGCCAAGGGGAAGGCCAATGGGCAGGGGAAGGGGAAGAAGAAGGGCAAGGGTAAAGGCATACAAGGTCAGAGGGGGGGGGGGGAAGAGGATGGTGTGGCCGCGTCGGTAGATGAGAATGATGACAAAGGCCAAGAAAGGGGATAAGAAGGCCCCGGGTTGGCAGGTCCAGATGTTTGGGCCATTGGGGGCGGATGAGAAGCGCAAGTGTAAGATGTGCGACACCCGCATCTGTTGGTCGACGGGCACTACCACTCCAGGGGTGCGCCACATGGTTGCGAAGCACACGGCGCACCACGATATTTGGGAGTATAGGTCCCTAAGGCTTCACTTACTGGCTAAGGGGGAGACCTTCCCGGAGGGGGGCTACGATGGAGTTCCCGACAAGAAGGTGAAGAATTGGCCACACGTGGCCTCGTGGCCCAATGTCACGGCGTTGCAGACCCCGAGCGCGAAGAGCGAGGTAGGCGGCATTGAGCGCTTTGTTATGGCGAGGCTGAGTAAGATGAAGCTTCGTGCGGCGATCAGGAAGCTTGTGGTGACCGGCGACTTGCCCTTTCGCAGAGTCGAGCTGGATGCGGTGAGTAAGCATTCACCTCCTCACTTGTACGCTGCGCTTAGGTAGATTGAGATTGCTGGCCGCACGTGCTACTTCATTGCAGTCCAGACATGGCATCAACGCTGAGGATGCTCGCACGCCATCATGTTTGCTTATGAGAAACGGTCACCCATGCAGCACATGCCATGCCCCTATTACCGAATTGCTGTCCACCATATTCAACCCTCCTCGTGCTTGTATATACAACCCCAGTTCAAGGAGCTGCTGATCTTGCTGAACGAAAAGTGTGGGGAAAAGGGCGTGATCCCATCACGCTAGACGGTGGCGCGCGACACCGTTGTCCTTGCTGACTTGGCGCTCGAGGCGGGCCTCTACAACCTGTGCCGTGTCGTACAGCACCGATACGTGGACAGGCCCGAACGGCAAGGCTTACATGGTGCTGACAGGTCACTTCGTGTCGGAGCAGTGGGAGTTGCGCCAGGTGATTCTTGCTTTCGTCGAGATGCCTGACGGGCATGTGGGGAAGGATATCGCTAAGGCGGTGGAGAAGGTGGTGGAGCAGTGGAAGTTGCAGACGCGTTGCCTCGGTCTCACGACCGACAATGCGTATGCAAACGTCGTTGCTCTTCGGCACCTCTCAGAGGAGGGTGCCTTCTCGAGGTACTTCAGCGAGAAGGCTCACTACAGGTCGGGTTTGTAGGCAGATTCACATGTACTCTCTCCCATCAGCATCGACTAATGCTAAACTTTGTCTCTCTTGCTTCCGTTCGCACCTCAACACGTTTGTAACCACATTCGCTTGTTTGAGACATGTACCCCTCCAATCTAATGCAGGTGCCTGTCGCACATCGTGAACCTGGCAGTGCAGTCTGGGCTGGGTGTGGAGTCGATGCAGGTGCCCCTGAAGAAGGTGCGGGACATTGCCTCATGGGTGGGCATGTCGCCCAAGCGAGGAGCCACCGTCATAGCGCTGCAGGTTCGGCATGGACCGCTGCCCAATGGGCCGCACAAGCTCGTTCAGGATAGTCTTGTGCGCTGGGGGTCCACACACGAGATGGTTCAGCGCTTCCTGCTGTTGAGGCCCTTCATCGACATGCACTTTGCCCGCGAGAAGGTACGGCTCCATTCGAATCCATTGCAATCTTGGTTGATTCATCGCGTTAGGGCTTTTGCTTTGAAGATTGCCAGAATCTGTTGGGCGTCCAACCGTTCCGCAAGTCTAAACACATGACGTACTCAATGTCATCCCACCCGCTCTTTCACACACACCTAATCAACAGGGCACCACGAAGGCTGAGAAGAAGAAGTGGCGAGATCTGCGTCTGACCGTTGCCGAGTGGGAGGTCTTGGGGGCTTTGGAGGGGTTTCTCCGTCCCTTTGCCAGAGTCTCCACGACCGCCGACGGGTCGACCTACCCCACTGTGTCGATGGTGCTGCCATACTTCAATGCCCTCATCGACAGCCTGGAGAAGAAGCTGCAACAGGCATGCATGAACTAGTTCGTCCACTCATGGCTGCCACGCTGCAGCACCTGAAGAAGTACAAGTTTGCCATCAGGGAATAATACTGGATCGCGACCTTCTTGGATTCGTCCATGAAAGCAAAGTACTTCAGGATGACACACTGGGAGCTTCAGCATTCACTCATAGTGGCATGTGAGGGTGGGCGGCTTAAGCCATGTATGAGTGCGGACATGGTGGTGAGCTTGGTGCGACGCTGAGTGGAGGAGTACCAGGCTCGAGCAGCACGTGATGCTCCCACCCCACCTCCAGCACCACCAGCAGCAGTGGTGACACTGTCCGAGGACGACGACGACGTGTTCTCTAGGGCGCAGCTGCAGTAGCGTGTTTCAGCTAGTGCAGCGGCGAGAGCGGGGGGAGGGGGGACGTTGGTGGGGGATGAGGTGGATTGGTACTTAGCGGAGTTGCCTGTCTCGGACGTGCCAGCGCTGCAGTACTGGCAGCGTGTGAGGAACATGGACACGCTGAGGCAGATGGCACGGGATTAAAATCATTAAAATCTACAAAGACACTAATCTGTTATAAAAATATGCCTACGTATTGTGTTTATAATATAGTAGATGCTTGAATGATGAAAATTTACCTTGTCTAGAACAACAAACGGGCGTTGATTTCGCACCACGAAATAGCACAGGCCTATCCTTGCACAATTCTCCCTGCTCACCTGTTTGGAACATCATATCTCCCAACCAGGCCCGGCGAATTACACGAAACCTGTATGGGTCGCTTAGAATATAGTAGATTCTTGAATGATGGAAAGAAGCCTTGTTTAAAATAGCAAACGGTTGTTGATTTGGCACCACGCAATAGCACAGGCCTATGCTTGCACAGTTCTCCCTACTCGCATGTTTGGAACATCATATTTCCCTACCAAATGCGGCGAATGACACCAAACCTATCCAGCACGATTAGAATATAGTATATGCTTGAATGATCAAAATAAACCTTGTTTAGAATAACAAACGGACGCTGATTCGGCACCACGTAATAGCACAGGCCTATCCTTGCACAGTTCTCCCTGCTCGCATGTTTGGAACATCATATCTCCCTAACAAACGCGGCGAATGACACCAAACCGGTCCAGCACTCTTAGAATATAGTAGATTCTATAATGATCAAAAGAAACCTGGTTTAAAATAACAGACGGGCGTTGATTTGGCATCACGTAATAGCACAGGCCTATTCTTGTACAGTTGTCCCTGCTCGCATGTTTGGAACATCATATCTCCCTACCAAATGCGGCGAATGACACCAAACCTGCCTGGCACGCTTAGAATATAGTAGATGCTTGAGTGATAAAAACCTTGTATAAAGTAGCAAACAGTTGTTGATTTGGCACCACGTAATAGCACAGGCCTATCCTCGCACATTTCTCACTGCTCGCATGTTTGGAAAATCATATCTCCCTACCAAAGGCGGTGAATGACACCAAACCGGTCCAGCATGCTTATAATATAGTAGATGCTTGAATGATCAAAATAAACCTTGTTAAAAATAACAAATGGGCGTTGATTTGGCATCACGTAATAGTATAGGCCTATCCTTGCACAGTTCTCCCTGCTCGCATGTTTGGAACATCATATCTCCTTACCAAACGCGGAGAATGACACCCAACCCATCTCGCACGCCTAGAATATAGTAGATGCTTGAATGATCTAAAGAAACCTTGTTTAAAATAGCAAACGGTTGTTGATTTGGCACCACGCAATAGCACGGGCCTATCCTTGCACAATTCTCCCTACTCGCATGTTTGGAACATCATATCTCTCTACCAAACGCGGCAAATGACACCAAACCGGTCCAGCACGCTTACAGTATAGTAGATGCTTGGATGAGCAATAGAACAAACGGGCGTTGATTTGGCATCATGTAATAGCACAGGCCTATCCTTGCATAGTTCTCCCTGCTCGCATATTTGGAACATCATCTCTCCTTATCAAACGTGGCGAATGACACCAAACCCGTCTGGTACGCTTAGAATATAGTAGATGCTTGAATGATCGAAAGAAACTATGTTTAAAATAGCAAACGGTTGTTGATTTGACACCACGTAATAGCCCAGGCCTATCCTTGCACCGGTCTCCCTGATCGCATCTTCGGAACATCATTTCTCCCTAATTGATGCGGTGAATGACTCCAAACCGGTCAGGCACGCTTAGAATATAGCAGATGCTTGAATGATCAAAAGAAACCTTGTTTAAAACAACAAGCGGGCGTTGATTTTGCACTACACAGGCCTATCCTTGCACGGTTCTCCCTGCTCGCATGTTTGTAACATCATATTTCCCTACCAAATGCGGCAAATGACACCAATCCGGTCCGGCCCGCTTAAAATATAGCAGATGCTTGAATGATCAAGAGAAACCTCCATAAAATAACAAACGTGCGTTGATTTGGCACCACGTAATAGCACAGGCCTATCCTTGCACAGTTCTCCCTGCTCGCATGTTCGGAACATCATTTCTTCCTACCTGATGCTGCGAATGACACCAGACCTGCCCAGCATGCTTGGAATATACTAAATGCTTTCATGAACAGAAAAAACATTGTTTCAAATAACAAACGAACGTTAATGGTACCATGTAGTAGCACAGGCCTATCCTTGCACAGATTCCCCTGATCTCAGGTTGAAACAACATATCTTCCTACCAGATGTTGCGAATAATATCAAACTTGACGAGCATGCTTGTAATATAGTAAATACATGAATGAGTATGAGAACTCCTTCAGGTAATAACAGAAAGACGTCGATACGGCACCACGTGTCGCGCATGCCTATCTTTGTGCGTTTTCCTCTCCTAGAGTGTTCTAAACAACATAACTACAATGCTTATGACTCATAAAATATATTAAATGCTTTTATTAGACTCAGCACATTACAACGTCGTGAAACGCTTCACGCATGTGTAGAACGTCGACTACGACGAGATGTACGCGCCGGTCAGGAGCTACGTCCCGCTGAGGATCTTCCTTAGCATCGTCGCCGCTCGACGTCGTGCTCGCACCTATTTGTGACCATTTGTGATACTTGTTAGGGCTAAAATTTGGTGTTTAGATGAAATAGGTTAGTAGCAGGGATGTTACACTGTTCCGAGTGCGCTGTATATTCTTCATTCCAGCGCAACCCTGTTGGTATTTTAGTCATCGTGCGAGTGTTATGTAATTGGTGTATATTCATTTTCACGGACCTTGTTGGCGATAAGGTCTGTTGTGATTGGTCCTTTATCGCCAACACGCTGGGTTCAACGAAAGCTGGTTCGCTGCTGCACGCCTTGCGCAGTTGCGCTGGATTTTTCAACACCAACGCAGCTGCTCAATTGCTGGTTGATGCAGCAATTGTGCCTTGCGCAGTTGCGCTGGGTTTGGCAACTCAGCGCAACTGCTCAATTGCTGGCTGCCGCAGCAAATGCACATGGCGCAGTTGCGCTGAATTTCGCAACAGCAGCGCAACTGCCAATTGCGCGCAGGTGCCAACAGCACAACATCGCAATTGCTGCAGCTGCCAGCAGCGCAATTGCTGCATCAACCACTGCGCAATTGCTGGAACTGCCTCCAGCGCACCCGGCGGCAGCTTCCCCAACACTTCCGAACAGCCAACTCCAGCCCTACACTAGCGCACTCTCCCCCCATAGCACCACACAACCCACTCAATTCTCCGTTCTCTCTCTCTCCTCACTTCCGTCATTTTTGTAGTTGCTTTTCAAGTTTTCTTCCCCTCCTTGGCGTCTATCGCTTTCCTGGTTCAGCAGCTTTTTTCTGCGCATACCTTCAGGCCCGGTTTTATACTCATGGCGCTGTGCCTCCCCACCTTACCGGTCGCGACTGCTGTAGTATAGTATCGAGTTACAGGTAGTTTTTTGCTCAGCATTTCCTATTGTTTCTGTTAGCATATACCCTGCGTGCTAACTCTGCTAACTATATCTCGTTAGTTCTCATTCTTGCAGGTATTTGGACCCTTCTATCCAGAACACTTTTAACCTGCTAACAGGGGTTGCATTTATTGACCGTGTTCTTGCAGGGCTTAAATTCATACTGGCCGTTTCTGTACGGTAAGTCGATGTGTTCATTGGCTCCTTTTTTCGCTCCCTTCTAATGTCTAACAAGTATGTGGTAGCTGAAATAGCATTAGCTATGGTATGCAGCAGTTCTGGTTTTTAGCCGCAACATCAGAAGCTGTGACAATGGTGTGGTACCACCAGCTGCGTTCTACAAGTAAAGCTTAGTACGGTGTGTCCCTTGTATATTCAATTCTGTAATATAATCAGATACTAAAAAATAATCTCTATTGATCTCTGGAAACTATTGTCACAAGTGCAATGTTGGCTACAAGCTGACCAAACAACTGAATTATTGGACTAAATGTAGACCATAATGGTACGAAATTGAGTTCAGGTTTAGGACAAAAATAGTTTCCAGAAAGTACCTAGCTTGGACCATTTTGCTACCAAATTTTGACCTTGATCTTGGCCAATTTCAACCTTGATTTTGTCCAATTTCCAACCTTCCAGCTAGTCCAAATTTGTTCCAACAGAGTGGACCGAATTTGGACCAATATTGGTCAGCTAGGACCAAATCTGGACCAATTTTGGTCCAAATTGGGAGGCCTTCTTTTGTGATGGCACTACCAGACGGGATGGAGGATGGCCTATACCATCTTCGTGAGCTTTTTCTGGATCGCGTAGCTATCAACCACCTCCCTGCATCCTTCTTCCGTCTTTCATTGCTCGAAATATTAGTCTTGAATGGTCTGCATTGCTTTAGAGGCTGCCTCCCGGAGGGCGGCAACTTTTCACGCCTGAGGGATCTCGCTTTAAATTTCATCCCATATCTGACTTCCCTTTCGACCTCCCTCTCTCGATTACCTCTCACCCTCACCAGCCTGACAGTGCAATACTTCAGTGAGCTAAAAGCGTTGCCAGAAGAGCTGGGAGAGCTAGGAATGCTGGAGGAGCTCCGAATCTCATGTTTAAATGGTCTCGAATTAATTCCTCGGTCCCTGTTGAAGCTGCCTCAACTGCGGAAGCTGGAGGTGCTCGCATGCAGAACTCTGGGCGGGAGGAGCACTATGGACACATTGGTTGGGGGGCAGAGCAATTGCAACAGCAGCAATATGGAGTGCGTCAAAGGGGACGTGCTTCCATCGCTGCAGAGCCTCACCATTTCGGATGTAGCTTCCCAAGTACTGGATCCATCTCTGGTCTGCATCTCTGCGTTGACCATGCTGCGTTTGGAGGGTCTGTCTGCACTGCGTGCACTCCCCGCCTCCATTTCGCGCTTGTCAGACTTGAGGGAGTTGTGTATCATTGAAACTGAGTATCTCGAAGCGTTGCCGGAAGTAGTGAGTGGACTTTTCAGGCTCACATCTCTTCGTCTGGAGGATCTGCATAGTTTGGTTCAGCTGCCCGAGTCAATTGGGCGGTTGAAGAATCTCCAATGGCTGGACATCTCTAATTGCCAAAATCGTTTTCCAGTCTTCCCGGCCTACAATACTGCACACTCGCCAACTGCTTGACTTCATCGCTCCTTCCACAGAATTTTGGGAAACTGTTTTCTCTCCGAAAAATCACTCTACGTAATTTGCCGAATCTCCGCAGCCTCCCTAATTCTTTTCAGGACTTGACTCGATTAGAGTCGTTAGAAGTGCGCAACTGTAAGCAGCTGGCTCAACTGCCATCCTCCCTCCACAATATGCCGATGCTGCAGGTGTGCACTATCATTGGGTGTCCTCTCATTTCAGATCAATCTCGTACGGCGATTATTGGGAGGGGGTATGGCGCGGATTGCATCACGCCGATCAGAAGGGTGGATGAAGAGGATGGAGAGTGAGAGGCGATGGTGGAACTATGGGAAAGGAGGGGAGTGGAGGGGATAATTGCTGAAGAATTGAGAAGTCTAGGATGGAGGGAAGAGGGAAAAGGGGGGTGTGGAAAAGGATGGAAGGAGGAGGGAGATGTGCGCAATACCAGTCCATGCAGGGCAAACTCTCCTCCAAGAGGGGCGCACCGTGCCGCAGGGCACATCAGCACAGCAGGGGGCATGGGCTAGGGGGCTAGGGGGCACGGCAGGGGGCATGGGAGGGAGCCTTCATAGAGCCTCTTCAGAGAAGTCTTGATAGAGCACAGCAATGGGCTGTTTGAGCGCGTCACTGGGCTGCACTCTGTGAGCGTGCTGGCTGTGCGACTCCTGGGGAAGGCGTTGCTGGCTTACTTTGGGGCGCCTCACAAGGTGCTGGCGCCTGGCGAGGGGCGGTGGCGCACCGTGTGGCTGCTCCGCGCCCACTCGCCCCTTGGGAGGTTTTTGTTGGTTGTGGGTGGAGGAAGGGGCGAGGGAGAAGCGGGACCTGTGGGGAGGGCCGTGGGATCAGGAGGGTAAGAAGGGGTAGGGGATGGTGTGCCAATGGGGGTCCTGCCGATAGGGGTGCTGCGGATGGGGGTGCTGACGATGATTGCTATTGTGTTGCAGAAGGGGCAGGTTGCGAAGGATGCAGAAGCAGTGGTGGATTGACTGGCAGATGGGTGTGAGTAGTAATACTGAACCGTTGTCGGTAGTACCGCCACGCACTCAGCATGCACAGGTGGGATGCTCCAGCAGGTAGCGCGACTAGGGACTTGTGCTTTGGTACTGCGGGTAGCGTGTGGCAGAGGAGGCGGGGGATAATGATGAGAGAGGCATGTCTGACTCAGATTCTCAGAATTGAGAGGTTGCGGAGTCTGAGCGGGACGAGCAGAATGCGCAGTGCAAAAAGAGAGAGGAGAGAAGTCAGCAAGGAGAGAGTGAGAAAGCAGAGCAAAGGGAGCTAGTGAGGGTGCATATCGACTGGGAGGGGGATGGTGGGTGAACAGTACTCTTGCCTCCACTGATTTGCTCTTTTTTTACAACCTCAATTACCCCTTCCGTTCCTGCCCCTTCCTTTGCTGCCCCTTTCTTTGCTGCCCCTTTCTTTGCTGCCCCTTTCACCGTTTTTGCTCCCCTCTTCTAGCAGGAATACGAGATGGTAGGGGACTCCATATATATTTCTTATTAATGTGTATCTTTACATATTCATACACGCATATATGTATATATATGTATCTATATGTGGAGGTGTGTACATGTGTACCGTATGTATATTCATTTAACCACTTTCCCCGCCTCCCGCATGGACCTGGCAGGAGTACAAGGTGATAAGGAGCCCATGTTCTGTTTTAGAACACCCCAGAAGCGCCACCACAACAGTCTCACAAGCTCGCCTCTGCAGAACCCAGAGCTTTGCAAGATGTCAACCTTGACAGCTTTCTAATAGCTTTTGTCGCTGCTGCCTGCACCTGGGAGTGAACGACTGCAAGCAGCTTGCCTGCGTGGAGTGTGGTTACATTGACAGATGCTGGTTTGATTGCCGAGCGAGCGGTGGTTTTGCTTGAAGGATGCGTGGAGGGTGGTTGAAGGTGCTATGGGGAAAGGGTAGGAGGAGAGGGTTATTGAGAAGGGATGCAGCACCTAAAGCACATGAAGCGCCACCAAGTTGATGCTGAATTGTTGCGGCGAGGGCTGTTGCGGCGGGAGCGAGGCTCGAGAGATTGATTGTTTGTAACAGCTGAGATGAAATGTGCAACCTGTGTACAACTATGAGCACTTGGTTTCATTAGTGTTCATAGCATGCAGTGACCATACTTCATGGTGAAGTATGGAGGCTTCGGATGGTTTAGGTGCTCGTAGTTACTAGTGAGTACATAACAGGTCTGGTGAGAACACTATACCATACATTAACAGTTTCTTTACTCCTAACAGCACATGGAGTTTATGATGCCGGTTATAAGGCTTCATGCAGCAATATCGTTCAACTTGCACATTTTCCAGGTACGGTAGTTCACAACACAATGATCTATAAGCCACAAAACCTAGACAATACTGTCAAATGTGATAGACAGTAGTGAGGCATGTCATGTGGGGTACAAATATTAGGGTTTGTTATATGTACCCCAACTCATTTTAATGACCATCATTCTTTCCCATTCTGAGATGGTATCAGTTAGGTTAGACTAGGATCCGCGCCCTGCCCGTTGCGCCCGTAGCGCCCGTAGCGCCTGTAGCACCCGCCGCGCCCGGAGTGCTCGTCGCGCCCAGCTCATAGCGCCCTGCCCGTCGCGCCCGTTGCGCCCCACCCGTCCCGCCCGTAGCGCCCTGCCCATCGCGCCCGTTGCGCCCGTTGCGCCCGTTGCGCCCTGCCCGTCGCGCCCTGCCCGTCGCAGCCGTAGCGCCCTGACCGTCGTGCCCTGCGCCCTGCCCATCAGCGCCCTGCGCGTCCGCGCTCCCTACCCGTCCGCGCCCGTAGCGCCCTGCCCGTCGCGCCAGTTGCGCCCTGTCCGTCGCGCCCGTAGTGCCCTGCCCGTCACGCCCTGCGCCCTGCCCGTCAGCGCCCTGCGCGTCCGGGCCCCTTGCCCCCTGCCCGTCCGCGCCCTTAGCGCCCCGCCCGTTCCGCCCGTGCCCAGCGCCCTGCCCGTCGCGTCCGCGCCTGCGCCCGCGCACTGCCGTGTCGCGCCCGTCCTGGCTGCGCCCTGCGCCCTGCCGTCGCACCATGCGCCCTACCGGTCGCGACCCGCCCTTCGACTTGCCCATCGTGCGCAGCCTGCCCGCCCTGCTCAGGCTTTCTCGGCGGCTGGCAGCCGCATCTCCCCCCCTACCTAGTCAGCTATGGCGGCCCCTAGAGTTCTCCGCTTCGATGCCGAGCGTAGACCGCTGGAGTTCTCAGTCGGGCTTCTTCTTGCGCAGCACCTACTAGCGAGTCAGTGTCAGGCTGACGAGACCCTCTGGGCACACGCCTCCGGTGACTTCGCTGCGCCGCCTGCCCCAGCTGCACTAGGCGCTGACCCCACTGTTGCAGACAGGGAGTGCTTTGCACAGGAGCGGGCTTCCCTTACAGCTTGGAAGTCTCGCAACGCAGCGGCCTGCATCGCCCTCAGCAGCCTCTTCCCTGAGTCTGAGAAGGCGCACTTCACTCAGGTTTGCTCTGCTAACGAGTTCCTCACTGCGATTAAGGCCCGCTACTCCACTCCCACCACTGTCTCACTTGGTCGCCTGTTCCTCCCGTTCCTGTTTCTTGACCTTGCCTCGTTTGAGCGCTCTGCTGACTTGATCACTCACCTGCGTTCACTAGACTTGAGCTACCGCGCTGCCTGTATCGACACACAGCTCGCACTGCTTCCCCCCCCTATGGCGATCACTATTTATTATATCGTCACTACCCAGAGCTGCCCACCTTTACTGCCTCCCTTGCCTCTACCGCGACCGCCGAGACCGGGGCCGCTGCCACGACCTTTGCGAGGTCCAGAGGCAGGGGTGGCAGGAGGGGCGGCAAGGGTGCGAGCAGTAGCGGAGGTAGCAGAGGCGGCAGAGGTGGGGCGGCCAGCGGTGGTGGAGGGAGTGGAGGAGCTGGCGACGAGCCTAGTGCACCCACTAGTGGCTCGCCTGCTGCGGCTGGTGGAGGTGACACTAGGGGTGGTCAGGGACCTGCAGGGTTGTCAGCCGGAGGTGCAGGAGTGGCAGCCTGGTCCCTGGCTCACCGGCAGCAGCAGCAGCAGCAGCTGCAGCAGCATCAGCCCTCGCGCTCGTAGCAGGCACAGCAGTAGCAGCCGCAGCAGATACAGCAGCAGCGTCTAGGCCAGCGTCCGCTGTCACATGGCGACGCCCACCCGCCCTGCCCGTACTTCGTTCAGACCAGTACTTGTAGTGTCTACCGCTGCGGCCGCCGTCACCTACCGGGTCCGTGCTTTGCTTAGCGCTCTGGCCGTCTTCGTGCGGCGTATGGCGCAGACGGCCCTGCGCTTGACTAGCTCACTCGCACGGTCCCACTTTGTGGGACATGTCTGCATCTCAGTAGCTTGATCTGTTAGGATCTGTGCATGCTATATATGCTAATGTTGACTATAGTGCTCCTGAATCTGTTTGCTCGTGTGTTCATAGCTTAGTTTCTAGTTCTGGTCCTGTGCCCGTTGCTGGAGTAGGTGTTTGTTTAGGCGCTAGTCCAGGTGCCACTTCGGTAGACACGTTGCTGTCTTTCACGCTGGACTCTGGTGCCTCGAAGTGTTTCTTCCGCGACCACACGACTCTTACTCCGCTTCCTGCACCGGTCTCTATAGCACTGGCTGATCCCACTTCGGGACCAGTCATTGCTCGCCACTCTACTACGCTCCCGTGCCCGGCCGCCCCCTCAGGTTCCTTGACAGGCCTCCACGCCCCCTCGTTCTCCAGAAACTTGGTGGGCGCGAGGCCTCTGGTGAGTCGGCACGTTGGTGTATGGTTTGAGCCTTCTAGGGACTCTGTGACCTATGTGGACGATAACCACCTTTCGCCAGGAGCCGGGTTCTGGTCTTTACACGCTCCACTCTGGCCCCCGAGAGAGGCTGTAGCGGGAGCAGCAGCAGCAGCAGCAGCCGCCTCCGACCCCTGTCACTGCCCCCCGTCAGGTCCCAGCGTCCCGCCAGGTAACTACGTCCCGCCAGATAGCTGTATCTGGTCAGGTTACGGCGTCCGGTCAGGTTGCTGTGTCGTGCTCGTGTCGGTCGCTTGCCCACCCCACCGTCCTGTGGCACCACCGACTTGGTCACCCGTCCCTTCCCCGCCTACGCACTATGTCCAGTCAGCGTCTTGTCGTAGGCCTCCCGCGAGTCTTGCCGTCGCTGCCGCCTTCGCCTGCACCACTATGCGGCCCTTGCGTCGAGAGTCGGCTCCACGCCACCCCTCACTCCTCCTCCCTTCGTCCGGCCACCGCCCCCTTCGAGACTCTCCACTTGGACGTCTGGGCCCCGCCTCTCGCCCTGGTCCTGAGCGAGAGACTTTCTTTCTAGTGGTCGTCGACGACTACTCTCGCTACACCACCTTTTTCCCTTTGGCGAAAGAGTCTGACGTGACTTCTACGCTGATGCGGTGGTTGCTCACCACAGAGGGTACTCGTCATCGTCGTGTCAGTTGTCTTCACTACGACCGTGGGGGTGAGTTTCGCTTCGGCATTCTCGCCAGCTTCTGTGCCGAGCAGGGCATCACCCAGTCTTGGACCCTTCTAGAGTCTCCACAGCAGAATGGGGTAGCTGAGCGCCGCATAGGCTTGGTCATGGAAATTGCACGCACCTCCATGATCCACGCCCGTGCGCCCCATTTTCTGTGGCCCTACGCAGTTCGGTACACCGCTCACCAGCTGAACCTCTGGCCACGTGTCTCCCGGCCAGGGGTTTCACCGACCAGTCTTTGGACCGGGTCCCCTGGTGTTGCGTCGCGCTTTCGTGTCTGGGGTTGCTTGGCGCTTGTTCGCGACACCTCCGCGGACAAGCTCTCGCCTCGCGCCTTTCCCTGTGTCTTTCTTGGTTTCCCAGAGGACTCCTCTGACTTCACCATTTACCACCCTCCCCTTCACCGGTTCTTTGACTCTCACGACGTCCGTTTTTTACGAGTCAGTCCCCTACTACACCCGTTACCCCTGTCGAGGTCTCCCACTTCCCCCCCCCCTCTCTTTCTGGCTCCCGCTCCCGCTGCCCCTCTGGTACACCCTCCCCCCCCTGGTCCAGCCCTGTCTGGTGAGTCGCACGCTACCCTCCCCCCCCCCCCCCCCCCCCCCCCCCCCTTGGTAGCCCCTCAGGTCCCGTCCCCTTCTCCACAGTCCTCCTCGCAGTCATCGCAGCAGCCGTCAACACTTCCTCCACAGGCTACTGCAGACTCTGAGGGTACTGGAGTTAGTGGTGAGCACCATGTAGGTGCTAGCTCTGGGGGTGTTGGAGTTGGAGCTGAGCGTGCGCCTGCCGGCGGTACTGGTTTTGGGGGTACTAGAGTTGGTGGAGCTATTACTAGAGGTGCTACGCCTAGGGGTGCGGGTGCCCCTTCTTCTGGACCTGGAGAGACTGGGACTGGTCGCGTTGGCGCTAAGGGTGCTACTTCTGGAGGTGGTACGACAGGTGCTGTGGAGAGCGGAGCTGGGTCTTCTGCGTCTCCGAACGCCACACCTCCTCCCCACCCCTACCCGACCCGGCACCAGGCTCTTCTTCGACTTGGGCGTGAGGAGCAACGGAGGTTGGAGCGAGAGAGGCTGGAGTTGGTGCAGCGGCAGTAGGAGCTTCAGCAGCTGGAGCAGCAGCAGCAGTAGCAGCACCAGCACCAGCACCAGCAGCCACAGCAGCAGCAACCGCCCCCGACCCTTGTCACTGGCCTCTGCCCTTGGTCTTCCCTCTTCTCCTCCTGCGTCCTCCTCCTCTCCTCCTGTGTACGGTCCCACGTTTCCTCCTCCTGACTCTGCCCTGGCTGTTTCCCCCTGTCCTCAGACTCAGTCGTCCCCTCCTCCTCCTTCTCACACTTGGGCACCTCGCTCTCCTCGTGCTCGTCCCTCGTCCCCCGTCCCTGACCTTCGTACTGTTCTGTTCCGTACTAGTCCACCTCGTCCTTCTCCGTCTGTGCTTCCTTCCCCTCCGGAGTCGTCCCTCACTGATCCCTCCTCTACTCCTGTCACCGACTACTACCGCACGTACCGTCCTGTTCTCTCCCGTATTCTCGCCTCCCTTGTTACGTACCCTCGTGCCTCTCTGTCCTCTGTCTCAGCTCTTACTGCTGCTGTCACTGACTTCGCCGCTAATATCCGCCTTGTCTACGCCACTCGTGTAGTGGCTGCTCCTCCTACCCGTCCTCTGTTCGTCGGGGGTGGGTCAGGCCTTGGCTGTGACGCCCTAGAGGACAGGCAGTTTGAGCTAGAGTTCCTGGCCGCCGCTTCGCCTCATCTCTGTGCCATGCTCCTCGCCCCTGAGGGGGACCCCGACGCCCCTGACATACCGACTCCTCGCACTTACGCTGAGGCAGTGTCAGGGCCTTGGGCCTCTTAGTGGAGAGCTGCCATGGACGCAGAGATGGCCTCCTACAGATCCACTGGCACCTACGTCGACGAGGTTCCCCCTCTGGGGGCGAACGTAGTCGATGGCATGTGGATCTTCAAGGTGAAGCGGCCACCGGGATCTCCTCCGATCTTCAAGGCGCGCTACGTGGCTAGAGGTTTCAGTCAGCGCGAGGGAGTTGACTTCTTTCAGACCTTCGCTCCTATCCAGAAGATGACCACTCTTTGGGTGTTACTTCACGTAGCAGCGCAGAGAGACTACGAGCTGCACTCTCTCGACTTTTCCACTGCCTTTCTTCAGGGTAGCCTACACGAGGAGGTCTGGGTGCGTCGTCCCTCTGGCTTCACTAGCACCCAGTGGAGACTGCAACGACCGGTCTACGGTCTCTGCCAGGCACCCCGTGAGTGGCACGACACTCTTCGCTCTACGCTGTCTGACCTCGGTTTTGAGCCGTCTACTGCCGACCTGTCGCTGTTTGTTTCTTTGTTCTTGTGTACATCGACGACCTGGTCTTCGCCACTGTAGACAGGGTTGCTCTGGCTGAGGTGAAGTCCGAACTGCAGAAGAGACACACGTGCACTGACCTTGGTGAGCTGTGCCACTACCTTGGCCTGAAGATCACCAGTGACAGAGCAGCTCGCACCATCACTCTGACTCAGTCACACATGGTGCAGCAGGTCCTTAAGCGGTTCGGGCTTCAGTTCTCCACTGCACAGCCCAAACCTCTTGCTGTTGACCACAGACTCACTGTCCCCTTACCTGACGAGCCGTTTGAGCCCAGTGATCCTTACGCAGAGATGGTGGGCTGCCTCATGTACCTGATGACTTGTAATCGCCCGGACCTCGCCTTCCCTCTCAGCATCCTTGCTCGCTTTGTTGGGATTGGGAGACACCGTCCTGTTCACTGGACAGCTGCTGTGAGGGTGACGAAGTACCTAGCGACGACATCAGGCATGGGGCTTGTGCTTGGAGGGAGACAGCGATTCGTACTCCTCTTACGCTGACGACGTCGAGACTCAGAGGTCCACGCACTGTTTCAGCCTGGGCTCTGGCGCTGTGTCGTGGAGGTCTACTCGGTCCTCGTCTGTCGCGACCTTTACCGCTGAGGCCGAGATTTACGCCAGAGCCATGGCTGCGCAGGAGCTGCGCTGGTTGACCTTCTTGCTCACTGATCTTGGTGAGCGGCCGAGCTCTGCACCGACCTTGTTTACTGATAACAAGGCAATGATTCTCCTGTGTCGAGAGCCTCGACTGGAGAGCAGAGTGAAGCACCTCGACGTCAGGTACTTTCTCCTTCGAGAGTTGCAGAGACGCGGACAGGCTCGTTTGGACTTCGTGGCCTCCGAGGCCAACACTGCAAACATTTTCACCAAGGCCCTTCCGCCTTGTGACCACCACAGGTTTTGTGTGCAGTTAGGCCTCGTTGACACGTGTTCTCGTCTACTGTAGTCTTGTGTTCTTACCTTGCTTTGCTTGTAGTATATATATATATATATATACTTGTGAAATCTTGGACTGGCCTTGTGGCCCCTTGTATGTGCTCGGACTGTGTGGTGACGTTGTGATCCACCCTGAGCTTTGCTTCATTGTGACTGGTCTTGTGACCTTATGCCTTTGTTGTTGCCTGACACCCCTCACTTAGTATATGGGGGTGTGTCAAATGTGATAGACAGTAGTGAGGCATGTCATCTGGGGTAAAAACATTAGGGTTTGTTATATGCACCCCAACTGATTCTAATGACCATCATTCTTTCCCATTCTGAGAAATACCTCTACCATTCCGTGCATTTGAATACATACCATAGCAGAGCGACGTCGGTGATGGGGAGGTGGATATAGGCGGGAGAGAGGAGCCACGAGAACTGCATGTGACGGCACCATCTTCACTTATGTGGGGGTAAAGGTGTTCCCGATGCGCATGCCTGGCCCCGAGGAAATGGGAAGAAACACCCAAGGAATGAAAAAAAACATGAGAAGCAGTAGGGAGACAAAATTATATGAGGAAGAATTGTTGACCATGAGATGAGATGGGAGGGAACCTGCTCACGCTTGACCCCATGCCTTGGAGGGAACCTGCTCACGCTTGACCCCATGCCTTGGAGGCAAGAAACGCCTCAGGATGGGACACAAAGGGATGGGACAGAGGAAGGATGGCACAAAGAGAAGGGAGGGCACACAGAGAAGGGATGGCACAGAGAGAGAAGGAGCAATGCAGAGAAGAGGGGTTTCATGCTTCAGCCCCCTTTCCTTCCACCCGTCTACTTTAGGGGATTCAGCCTCCTTCCCTTCCACGCATCCACTACACCATATCACACTGTATCAGAGGAAGAATACTTTCTGTCAAAGTTATATGCTATAGTCTGTGTAGGCTGTGTGGGGTAGTTCATATAGGGTACAACACTTCTAGGTTTCCTACTTGTAACCAACTGCTTGCTCAATCAATCATTCCTTCCTTCACTATTCTGACATGGTTTCAGAGAAGGTTCCCTAGTGGGAACGTTTTTAAGGGCCCACCACGATCGTTTTCCTGCCTTGCTCGAAGCGCGCCTCGCACCTGCCTCACCTGCAACGTCGCGCGCTCTGCCCTACTGCCGCCCGTAGCGGCCCTGCCCTACCGGCCCGTCGCGGCCCTGCCCTAACGGCCCGTCGCGGCCCTGCCCTGCCGCCACCCGTCGCGGCCCTGCCCTGCAGCCGTCTTGTCGCGGCCCTGCCCTGCTGCCGCCCCGTCGCGGCCCTGCTCTGCCGTCGCCTCGTCGCGGCCCTGCCCTACAGCCGCCCCGTTGCGGCCCTGACCTAACCGCCCGTCGCGGCCCTGCCCTGCACCCGCTCCTGGTAAGCGTGTCGCCCCTGCCCTGCCCGTCGCGTCACCCTAGGGCACGCGCGCCGCCCTGCCCTGCCCGTCGCGTCGCCCTAGGGCCCGCGCGCCGCCCCTGCCCTGCCCGTCGCGTCGCCCTAGGGCCCGCGCGCCGCCCCTGCCCTGCCCGTCACGTTACCCTAGGGCCACCGCGCCGCCCTGCCCTGCCCGTCGCGTCGCCCTAGGGCCCGCGCGCCGCCCCTGCCCTGCCCGTCGCGTCGCCCTAGGGCCCGCACGCCGCCCCTGCCCTGCCCGTCGCGTCACCCTAGGGCCACCGCGCCCTGCCCTGCCCGTCGCGTTGCCCTAGGGCACGCGCGCCGCCCCATGCAAGCCGCCCGCGCACTGCCCCTGCAGCCCGCGAGCCACCCCTGCAGCCCGCGAGCCGCCTCTGCAGCGCCCAGCGCGCCCTGCCAAACCCTAAAATAAAGAAATAATTATTAAAATAAAAAAAACCCTGAGGAGCCCTAGGTGCTGCTGCCCTAGGAGCTACTACTGCTGACCTACAACGAATATTTGGACCATATCATATGATACTCAGGGAACGAGCTCATTTTCTAAGGGCAACCTGTGATAGTTGGCATTATCACAAGAATGATACTTTTTATCTCTTTTCTCTGTGCAGTATTCCTTCAGTTTCGCAGAAAGTGGGACTTGGATCAAGACACAAGGGTATAAAAAATCAGAGTTGGTACATAATCTTTATGAAAATCTGGGAATTTTCCACATTCTTCCTGCTTTTACTTACAAGAATAATTAAATTCTGCATCTTTCAAAGAAAAGTATGATAAATGAGAAATGGTACGCAAGGTCTGAAATTCGGAAAAATCGAACTGTACAAGTCTGAAATCCGAGACCCTCCTTTCTAACATACTCAGGCACATAGCAGTACGGGCAATTGTTGCTGTTGTATCCACAGCTGCACCTTATATCGGCCTTGTGAGAAACACAGTGCCATATTTCTTTGGAGGTACAGGTTGAGGGTAAGGCTGTCCCTGTGCCTGTGCCTGTGGCTATCCCTGTGCCTGTGCCTGTGGCTGTCCCTGTGCCAGTGCCTGTGGCTGTCCCTGTGCTGGTGCCTGTGGCTGTCCCTGTGCCGGTGCCTCGGGCTGTCCCTGTGCCGGTGCCTCGGGCTGTCCCTGTGCCGGTGCCTCGGGCTGTCCCTGTGCCGGGGCCTCGGGCTGTCCCTATGCCGGTGCCTCGGGCTGTCCCTGTGCCGGTGCCTGGGGCTGTCCCTGTGCCGGTGCCTGGGCTGTCCCTGTGCCGGTGCCTCGGGCTGTCCCTGTGCCGGTGCCTCGGGCTGTCCCTGTGCCGGTGCCTTGGGCTGTCACTGTGCCGGTGCCTCGGGCTGTCCCTGGGCCGGTGCCTGAGGCTGTCCATGTGCCGGTGTTTGAGGCTCCTTGTGCCTGTGCCTCGGGCTATCACAGGGCTGGTGCCTGAGGCTGTTATTGGGGCTTTGGCTGTGGGTGTGATTGGGGCTGTGAATGTGGCTATCGCCGCAGTGGCTGTCGCAGGCTGGGGGGAAGGAGCTTTATTCTTTGCATACTTGACATGCACCTCACGACCCTGTAACATAAGAAAGCACATAACGACATGGTATGGCAGGGAGCGAGCAAGAAAGGCACAAGGTTTCAGATAAATTGCCAACTATGTTTATATAGTTTGTTTAGGTTTAATCTAGGTGTTACACATTATGTTGCACTTGTGCTAGAACTAGTGCTAGGGTTTGCTATGTCTTGCTTGTTTCTTGTTTCCTTAGTCAAATCATTCTCTCGTTACATTATCAACATGGTATAGAGCGAAGTAGATCCCATGGGCCCACCACCCCGTTCCCACCAGTTAGCACCCCATTACCCGTAGCGCCCCGTCAGTTTTCGCGCCCCGTCCATAGGAACCCGCCACCTGAACGCGCCTCGACCTAGTAAGGCCCCCGCGGGCGCGCGAAATCGAGCTAGCAAGACCCCCGCAGGTCCCTCCCCCCCCCCCCCCCCCCCCCCCGTCGTCGCGACATAGGCGCGCACGTACGCCCGAACGCACGGATGCTAAGGCCGCACGCGCACGCGACAGGACGGCCGCACGCATGCGCGACAGGACGGCCGCATGCATGCGTGACTGCCTCACCCGCTACCCGCAACCCACCCGCTACCCGCCGCTAGACCCGCTACCCGCCGCTAGACCCACTACCCGCCACTAGACCAGCGACCCGCCGCCCCACCTGCTACCAGCCGTTTGACCCGCCGCCCGCCTCCCCACCAGAAACCCGCTGCCCCACCCGCCAACCCTAACCCGCTGCCTCACCCTGTACCCGCCGCCCCACCTGCTACCCGCCGCTCCACCCTGTACCTGCCGCCCCACCATGTATCCGCCGCCCCACCTGCTATCCGCCGCCCCTCCCTGGACCCGCCGCCCCACCCACTATCCGCCGCCCCTTTCTGTACCTGTCGCCCCACCGTGTATCCGCCGCCCCTTTCTGCAACACCCCTGAACCGCACTCAACCCCACTTACCTGCCCGATACCGCACTGAACCGCATCTCACCGCATCCAACCACACACAACCGCATTCAACCGCGCTAGGCTGCACCAGTCAGTGCCCTACCACTATAGACGTTCGCGAGTACCTAGCTATGGCTACCTCACTGTCAACGGGAGTGTTGTTTGGCCCCGTCCTCGCTTGGGCGGAGCCGACTTCGTGGTCGGGTGTGCGGGGAATGCAGCCGACCTGCAGCAGTGGGCACGAGGGGCACTGCATGGGCGCCGAGCTGGAGGGCGCCTGGTTGGAGGGCGCCGAGCAGGAGGACGCCGTCCTGGGCGCCTGGACGCCGACCTGTTTGTCTGGACGGCGTCCTGGGCGCCGGGACGCCGGACTAGGGACGCCGGGCTTGTGCAGCCGGCGATCGACTGGGCTGGACGACCAGGCGTGGTTGCCCAGTCGCCCGAGATACCCGGGCGACGTGTGCGAAGGTCGCCAGAGTGGTTTCTGCGAGGCTGACCTCGGGGATGGTATCCCGAGGTCAACGTGGCTGGTGGGCGCAGTTGCTGGCGTGGACTCTGCTGGGCGTCTGCGCTGTGCCCGTGACGAGGAGTGGCGCACCAACCAGCTGCACGCACCTGCGAAGCAGGTGCACCGTTGTCCTGCGGGTGCAACGCTGTGCAGCCAACTTGTTGCAGTGTTGGCACACCGTGGACTTGCAACGTTGGCAAGCCGCTACTCTGCAGCGCTGGAGAGGTTTGAGCTTTGCAACGCTGGATCGCGGTCGACCATGCTGCGCTGGAGGTCGACCAGGATGTTTGCTAGCTCTGATGTAGTCAGTGTTGCCAATGTTATACGAACTATTGTTGTCATGTTTTCCTAGTGAAATTCTTGCCAATCCTCCCCGTGATCCAGAAAGCAGTAAGAACACAAGGAAACGACTAAGGAACGCAGAGATCACCCTTGCCCCGTGCCTAGCACGTAGCCTAGCTCCCGTTGTACTAGTTATCTCCGCATGGTGCGGTGAGCGTGGAAGGCACCGCGACGTAGTTTTCAGTCTAGCCGACTTTTGCACTTACCTATTGTGTTCGTAGGCCGGCAGTTGTGCGTTAGTCACCATGGTAGGCGCCGTAGGTGACGCAGGGGTGGTGGACACCCTTGAGGCACGGCTGGAGAACGCGTGGAGACGTCAGGAGGCTGCCGAGTACGGCGACCTCCCCTGGGCGGTCGGCTGGCATCCGCGCTGTGTGGGCGACGGAGCACCCTCCTTCTCGGCCTGCATCTCCTTGACCGATGAACACCAAGGGCGGCGCAGACGTGGGCGTCAACGCCGGTGACCAGGTCGGCAGCAGTGCGGGAGGCACGTCGTCGAGGCAGAGAGGAGTGATACACGCCGGTGAAGTTGGCGGCGTTCAGGAGCGAGGGATGAAGTCGTCGGCGGCTGCAGGCACCTCACAGGGCGACGTCGGTGGACGTCGGAGCGGAATGACGCCAATATCGGCGACCCACGTGACTGCGGGCAGGAGAGCGCCAAGCTACGGCTACTTCAAATTCACGCCAGACAGGATCTTGGTCACCCCCCTGCTGGTCGGTCGACCTGACATTCTCACCTGGAAGGAAGCCATAGAGCCTCAGCTGGAGATGGCCGGGCTGATAGGCTTCGCCCGTGGCACCGTGGCGACACCGTCGGAGCTCTACCCCGACCTGCGTGCGGAGTTTCGTGTTGTGCAGCTGCTGACCTTCACGGTCATCTCGCGGTGCTGCTCGCCGGACGTCCAGATCGCCTTGAAGCCGTGCAGGGACTACCTGGACGCCGGCCACCAGGCGTGGCACTTCATCGAGTCGACGTACCAGGTCACCGACGACCTGTACATCGGCCAGCTCGAGGAGCAGATGACGCACCAGGAGACAGCAACAGACTACTGCAACCGGGCACGGCGACTTCTCCCCACGATGAGGATGTCCGGCGTGCAGTACTCCATGGCGTCGTACGTCACCCATGTTCTGAAGGGGCTCCCGAGCAGCTACAACCTGATGAAGTGGCTGTCGGTTGTGCCGAGCACGCGGGCGACGCTCAACGAGGATTCCCTGACCTCGTACATCCTGCGGGACGAGGCGATGCAGGAGGCCGAGCAGTCCTTGGAGCTCCTGCCGCAGGCGAACTACGTCACCCCGGCGAAGCAGGGAGGCCGACCGGGGCAGCGCGGGCAGTCTAGCGGCAGTGGGAGCAGTGGCGGGAGGCCGACGAAGGACGCCGACAAGAAGAAGTCGGCTAAGGAGAGCGGTCGTGGAGGAGGAGGTCGACGTCGGGAGTGCTGGTTGTGCGGCGACCCCGACCATCTCTCCTTCGAGTGCCCCGAGCGTAGTGACTCGGACGACGACGATGCCAAGGGTGGCCGAGGGAGGTCGGCTGGGCGACGCCCTTGCCGGGAGAGTAAGCCGCACAAGGAGAAGCAGTCGACGAATTCGACCTCGACGAAGGACGCCGACTCCTCTGCTGGCGGCAAGGGGCGAGACGACAAGGAGGCGCCGTGCTCGCTGGTCGGCGTCGTGGAGCCGACCGTCTCGTTGGCGCTGGAGGCTGGCGAGGACTTCCAGGCGATGGCGGCGTCCGTGCAGGCGAACTTGGCGGTGGTCCTGCTCGATAGTGGCTACTCGCATCACTTGATGGGGACGAAGGAGGTCTTCGTTGACCTGCAGCCGAGCGGCGACGTCAAGCACCTGCGCGGCTTCAACGGTGCGCTGCAGGACGTCCACGGCCGGGGCACGGTCGCCTTGCAAGGGGAGGCCGGGAAGCAGGTGCTGATCCCCGACGTGCTCTACGTCCCGGGAATGCACGCGAACCTGCTGTCATATGGCCAGCTGAAGGAGAACGGTGTGAAGCTGAAGGAGGACGGCGACGGGATGTTGCTCATCACGACGGCAGGGGACGTCCTCAGTCGGGCGTCCTACACCGGCCGTGTCCTCTGCACCGACCTGCTCGGCGAAGTCGACAACGCCCACGACGGAGGTGGTGGCCCTGCGGGCGATTGTCATGGCGACAAAGTCGACGCCGGACCGGCTGCATGCGAGGCTCGCGCACGTCGGCATGGACACCATCCGGAGCTCGGTGAAGCACGAGGTCGCCACTAGGCTGGACCTCAAGTCGGCGTCCGGCGCCGACTCACCGTGCGTCTCGTGCGTCGGCGGGAAGCTGGCGCAGCACACCTTCCCCGGTAAGGGCTCGGACGCCGACGATGTGCTGGCTGTCGTGCGCATCGACCTGTGCGGGCCGTTTTGCGTGGCTACTAAGGATGACAGCCTGTACTTCTTGCTGCTGAAGGACCGCAATACTCGCTACGTGTGGGTGAGGCCGGTCGCCAAGAAGTCGGGCGTGTTGCAGGAGTTCGTGCAGTGGCTGGCGGTGGCTGAGCGGCAGACGAAGAAGTCGGTGCTGATGCTGCGCTCTGACCTGGGAGGGGAGTTCCTCAGGAAGGAGTTCACCGCCTTCGTGGACAGCAAGGGGATCGTCCACGACCTGACCTGCCCATACACCCCGCAGCAGAACGGCATGGCAGAGCGGGAGATGAGGACTGTGGTGGAGTCGGTGCGGACGATGCTGCTGCACATGGGCGTGCAGCACCACTGGTGGCATCTTGCTCTGCGGCAGGCCGACTGGGTCCGCAACTGCCTTGAGAGGTCGGCGCTGCCACCGGGGACGACGCCGTACCAGCTGCTCACTGGGACGAAGCCCGACTTGTCGATGGCGCGCGTGTGGGGCTGCATGGCACAGTTCCTGGTCCCCGAGCAGCAGCGCGGTGGGAAGCTGAAGCCGACGGCCAGGTGGGGCCTTCATCTCGGCGTGTCGGCGGAGGGCAAGGGCTGGGAGCTCCTCGACATCGCCGACAACCGGGTGGTCACCACGTCGGACGTGGTGTTCTACGAGACCATGTCGATGGAGGTGTGGAAGTCGGAGCATGGGCCGGCGTCGGGGCGGACGCCGGTCAACCCGCCGACGGACACCTCGACAGCGACGCTCTCTCTGCTCGCCGAGGTTGGTGAGCTCGCTGATGAGGAAGCCGAGGCTGTCCGCCCTCTTTCCCCTTCCCCTGCCCCTCCTGCCCCTCCCCTTGACGCCGACCTGCGTGGGCTGACTCCGGTGTCGCCCCCCGGCGATGAGGGGAGCAGTGGGGCGTCGCCTCTGGCGCCGACCAAGAGCATCGCCGGCGGCCAACGTGACGCCAAGCAAGTCGGCGGGGGAGGCAAGTCGACGCCGACAAGGGAGCAGCGGGCAGATGAGGTGCAGCCGACCCTGGTGAAGCCGGCGAAGGTGACACCGGTAGGGCAGCAGCCGACAGGGGAGCAGGCAGCAGCGTCGCCGACCAAGGAGCAGTCGGTGACCGAGCAGTCCGCAGGGGAGCCGACCGCAGAGGAGAAGTCGGCTGGGACGCCGACTGAGGTGCAGCAGGACGCTGAGGACAGTAACGCCGGTGACGATGGAGGGGACGCCGAGGAGGTCCAGCCTGGACCACGGCGTACAGGCCGACTTCGGAGGCCACCCGACTTCTACGTACCGGCTGCCTTCACCACGGCGTACGACGAGGTCGACGACGACTTGCTGTACGACGACGCCGAGGAGGATGAGGAACTACCGAAGCTCGACCCCGACATGCACGCCGACCCCGAGCACCGCTGGGATATCTCCACAATGACGGTTAAGGAGGCGTTGGCAAGCTGGAAGGACAAGGCGGTGAAAGCTGCCATGGAGGAGGAGATCCGCAGCCTCATCAGCATGGGAACTTGGGAGCTGGTCGAACGCCCACCTGGGGTGAACATCATGAAGAACCGGTGGGTGCTGACGACGAAGTACCGCATCGACAAAACCGTCGGGCGCGAGAAGGCGAGGCTGGTCGTGAAGGGATTCACACAGGTGTATGGCGCCGACTACGACGAGACGTACGCGCCGGTGAGCAGCTACGTCACGCTGAGGATCTTCCTCAGCATCGTCGCCGTCCTCAGCCTCAACATGGTGCAGCTCGACATGATGAACGCCTTCCTGCAAAGCAAGCTCGACCGGGTGCTCTACATGTACCAGCCGGACCACTTCAACGACGGGACCGGTTGGGTGTGCAAGCTGCTGAAGAGCCTGTACGGGCTGAAGCAGTCGCCGCTGCTGTGGTATAAGGCACTCAACAACGTGCTGGTCAGCGCCGGGTGGAAGAAGAGCTAGGTCGACGAGGCTCTGTACTTCAAGGTCGGCGACGACAGAGTGGCCTGCTGGGTGCTGGTCTACGTCGACGACCTGCTGGCCGCCAGCAGCAGCCCCGCGATGCTGAAGGAGCTGAAGGAGCTGCTGGAGGCCGCCTTCGAGCTGCGCGAGATCTCGCCGGTGCAGAAGTACCTCGGGCTAGAGATCGTGCGCGACAGGCCGGCGAGGAAGCTGTGGCTGCACCAGCAGGGCTACGCCGACAAGCTGCGCAGGCAGTTCATCGACGAGGAGAAGACCGGGCGCACTCCAAAGACGCCGGTCTCGGTCGACGCCTACGCCGAGCTCACCTTCGACGACGAGGAGGCACAGGAGCGCCAGGGGGAGGAGTACCGGCAGAAGGTCGGCTCGCTACAGTTCGCGGCGACGACGACGAGGCCGAACATCGCCTTTGCCTGCAGCAAGCTGGGGAGCGGCCTCACGGTGAGGAGCGACCAGCACTGGCGCGAGGTCGACCGCTGCCTTGCCTACCTCGCCAACACGCGTGACACCGCCCTGGAGTTCGGCGGTGGACCTGAGTCGCTGAAGCTGGTCGGCTACGTGGACGCCGACGACGCCGGTGACAAGCAGAAGCGGACGAGCACGGGAGGCTACGTGTTCGTCTACGGAGGAACCGCGGTCTCCTGGTCGAGCCAGCGCATGAAGTGCGCGACGCTGTCGTTGACCGAGTCGGAGAATGTGGCGGCCACTAAAGCCGGCAAGGAGGGGACGCCGCCTTCGCTTCCTCCTTGCAGAGTTCCGGCATCTGGACGCCGGGACGCCGACTGTCCTTCGGGTGGACAACAAGTCGGCCATCACGGTCGCCAAGGGCATGGGGTTGACGGGCAACCTCAAGCACATGGAGCGGCGTCAGGCCTCGCTGCAGCACATGGTGAAGCGCGGGAAGTTTTCGCTGAAGTACATCCCGACCACCTAGCAGCCGGCCGACTTCCTGACGAAGGCGCTGCACTACCCGCCCTTCAACAGGTGCTCCGTTGCAATCGGCCAAGTGCGTCTGGCCGATGTGGGCGACGGCGACAACGACGTGCAGCAGTAGGTGCCATGCCCTCTTGCATGGCTGGTGCGGTGACCGGCGTGCTGTGTGTTGTGTGCACGCCACTGAGCTTTTCTCCGAGCAGTGCTGCCGTGTGAGCTGAGGGGCCCAAGCGTGAACACGGCAGGGGAGTGTCAACAGGAGTGTTGTTTGGCCCCGTCCTCGCTTGGGCGGAGCCGACTTCGTGTTCGGATGTGCGGGGAATGCAGCCGACCTGCAGCAGTGGGCACGGGGGCCACTGCATGGGCGCCGAGCTGGAGGGCGCCTGGCTGGAGGGCGCCGAGCAGGACGACGCCGTCCTGGGCGCCTGGACGCCGACCTGGGCGTCTAGACGGCGTCCTGGGCGCCTGGACGCCAGACTAGGGACGCCGGACTTGTGCAGCCGGCGACCGACTGGGCTGGACGACCAAGCGTGGTTGCCCAGTCGACCAGGATACCCGGGCGACGTGTGCGAAGGTCGCCGGGGTGGTTTCTGCGAGGCCGGCCTCGGGGATGGTATCCCGAGGTCGACGTGGCTGGTGGGCGCAGTTGCTGGCGTGGACTCTGCCAGGCGTCTGCGCTGTGCCCGTGACGAGGAGTGGCGCACCAACCAGCTGCACGCACCTGCGAAGCAGGTGCACCATTGTTCTGCGGGTGCAACGCTGTGCAGCCGACTTGTTGCAGCGTTGGCACACCGTGGACTTGCAACGTTGGCAAGCCGCTACTCTGCAGCGCAGGAGAGGTTTGAGCTTTGCAACGCTGGATCGCGGTCAACCATGCTGCGCTGGAGGTCGACCAGGATGTTTGCTAGCTCTGATGTAGTCAGTGTTGCCAATGTTATACCAACTATTGTTGTCATGTTTTCCTAGTGAAACTCTTGCCAATCCTCCCCGTGAACCAGAAAGCAGTAAGAACACAAGGAAACGACTAAGGAACGCAGAGATCACCCTTGCCCCGTGCCTAGCCCGTAGCCTAGCTCCCGTTGTACTAGTTATCTCCGCACTCATGAGTTCTCACGTTTGATCTGGAGGGACAACCGGTCGATTTTCCTGGATGGCTTTGTAACCTTAAACTGTACCTAGGGAGTAGGATCGAGGACGATGTGCGCCAGCTGGAGCACGCCACTGGCAAGGTCAAGGCCCCAAAGGATCCCAACCCCCTAGGCCCCACCCCGTCGGAGGATGAGGAGGCCCGCTTCGACAAGGCGCAGCTGGTGGCCAATCGCTAGGCGGCGCGGGACAACGCTACCGTCCTCGCCATCACCGACCTCCTCCCACCGTCAGAGCAGTCCCACTTCGACTAGGAGGTGACGACCAAGGGGTTGTTTGACGGCCAATGAGTGACCAACCTTTAACATAAGGTACTATAAGAGCAACAAGCTGGAACGGAGAGATTACTCACCCAAGTCATCTTGATTGGCTCTGCAATGGCCTTTTTTGCCCCCTCCAGCGTTCGATATGTGACAAAGCCATATCCTCTGAAATGAGGACAAGGGGAGTGGCAAAAATGCAGGCAATGATAAACAGGATATATGCCATCATTTGCTACTAATCTGCATGATAGGAACAGATTAGAACATATCAAAAGCAAAAGAGAACTACAATTAAGAATACTCACTCACACATCCATGTTTGAAAACTTCAAACTACATATGTAGAACCACACCAACTCATTTTGAGCCTCCCCGATTGTAACGCATGATGGCAGATTCTTCAATCTTCCCGTACTTAATAAAACGATCTCGAAATTGTGGGTCATCCATCTTAATTGGGAGGCAGGCGACATATATTTTACCCGACGGCGGGTCTGCCTGGCTGGAGCAGTCTGCTCGGCTGGAGCAGTCTGCCCGGCTGGAGCAGTCTGCCCTGCTGGAGCAGTGTGCCTGGCTGGAGCATGGTGCCCAGCTGGAGCACTCTACCCGGCGTGCACTCTGCCCGACGTGAACAGTGCCGCCACTGTTTGAGCAAGAAAGCAGAGGGTGGCACGACCCTGATTCGAAAGTAGACAGAAAGACAGAAAGATAGAGATAGAAAATGATTAACCAACTCCACGAAGCAGAAGCCAAAAGAATAAAAGAACAACAACAAAAACAATACGATGATTGAGATAAACAAATAACAAAATCATAGCTCCACTTACAACAATGACCTTGCTTGGTTCACGAAGCGCCAAGCATACAGAGTGCGTCGATTTGAGTATGAATACTCCGCAGGCTACGGACTGATGTATTCAGTACGAGATTGCCAAATTCCACCTCTCCAAACTCTTCAAACATATGCAAATCAACAAATGCTACTTCAGATAAGAATAACGCTCGGCAATCAACAGATATATGAATCATAGCCCAAACCAATATCCATCAACCGATTGCACAACAGACTTACTGCTATAGGCTTTGACTTACTGAATCAACGCTGAAGATGAGGTCTCAAACGACAACCCTAACATGAGGACCTTGCGACTGGCCACATCAGTGTCGGCAAGAGTCAGAACTTGCTCAAGTAGACGTCCGTGCTTCAGAGCCCTGTATCACGCACGTGTAAAGGAGCAGCATTGGCATAAGAATAGAGAGCACTAGTGCATACCAACATATAAACCATACTATCATCTACAATAAATCCTGCTATAATTATTCTCAACCGAAATAGCGGAAAACAGAAAGTAAAGGGGTGAATGTAACTTACTCAGGAAGGAGCAGAGAAACGACACCCTCCTTCGACATCCCCTCCAACACGCCTATTATCTCGGACTCGTGCAACTCATACCTGTCAACTCCTCCGGTCGGCTCATTTTCAAGCTTAAATCCATGGTCTTGAGTGATGTGTACAAAACAAATGGGGGTTTGGCTACAGGAACACAAGAATGGCGGGTCTTATTTAGAGGCAACGAAAGGAAGGGCAAGGAGTGGGAGGGGAGGGGAAAGAAAAATGGTGATGTCAATTTAATTGTTGTGCTGCTGCAATTGCTACATATGATTTGGCAATTGCTACATCTGATTTTTCAATAACTGTTGCTCAACTGTTACTGTTGCTACTACATCAACTGCAGATTTTGCTACTGCTGGTGCTTCAGTTGTCATCAAAATCTCCTTGTGATGCAGTCTTCATACCTTCGAGCAGCATATCCGCAGAGCAGCAATTTCGCGGAGCAGTAGATCCGCAGCAGCAGATGCGCGGAGCAGCAGATGCTGTACAGAGGAGTAGCATATACACGGGGGAATAGCAGATGCTGCGAGGAGGAGCAGATGCTGCACGGAGTAGCAGATGCTGCACGGAGGAGTAGCAGATGCTGCACGAAGGAGTAGCAGATGCAGCACGGAGGAGTAACAGATGCTGCATGGAGGAGTAGCAGATGCATGGGTGAGTAGAAGATGCTGCACTGAATAGGAGATGGTGCACGGAGGAGTAGCAGATGCCGCACGAGGGAGTTTTAGATGCACGGAGGAGTAGAAGATGCACGGGGGAGTAGCAAATGCTGCACGGAGTAGCAAATGCAACACAAGAGTAGCAGATCTGCAAAGACCCAGATCAAGAGCTGGGGCGTAGTCCAGGCACGAATCTATGGAAGCTAAGAATCTTTGGAGATATCGCCGTGGCTATGGCTATAGTCGTGGCTGAATCTGTGGCTCTGTTCAACCACCTGTAGTCCACAAGCAGTCGAGTACATAAGAAAGAGAAAACAACCGGTTTTCTGCAAAGAGGCGTCTACTACCTTAGCTTGTGCGTTACTAGCAACTCTATTGAAGCAATCCTCTCTTCCTTCCCTTACCTTGCAAAGCTGGCGGGCCGCCAGTTAAGGTATTGCATCAGGTCGTTCTTGTTACAAGGCACTTCTTGATTATCAGAGACGTATGAGATCTCTAAGACCCCGAGTCCTCTGGAAAAATACGTGTTAGAGCATTAGAAAAAAAAGAACCAAAATTTGCTTCACACTTACGGGAAATTCTCCAGGACACGTGAAATTGTGGTAAGGTCTTCCAGTGAAAGGTTGTTATTGTTCAAATGCAAATTCTCCAGCCGTGGGTGTGCAACCATCACACACGTCAAAAGGTTTGATGCAATGATGATGTTGCCTGAAATTTTGAGTGTCTCCAAATACACAAAATGTAAACAATCCTGTTACCAACATGCTGAAGCAACTGTCGAGCAAAAGGAGTGTAAAAATCTGTAGTACGGGGAGAATATCTACGATCCGGAGTTTTGAGGGTTCTCCTAAGTCTCCAGAACGCCGACCAGATTCCGCCTGCGGGTTGTGTGATACCGTCACAAACTGCAGCGTCAACAGGAACGGAACCCGATTTCTGAAAATTGCCACAACCACGGCGCCAACAGCGAGGAAGGCTGACTTTCTCAAATTCTGGATGGCGTAGAGCCAAGGATTTGTGCGCCTGGGTCGGGGATTTGGTTGCCTTGTTTCTGGCGATCGCCAGATCTAGTCTAGAGGCAAAATGCCTGGTGGTGGTCAGACCCGAATTGATTCAGAAGCTACCGCGCTTTGCCTTTGGACTTAGGGCAACCGAACCTGTGCCAATATACGCCTCGCTATTGCTTCCTTAGGCCTTCTGTTACAAGTGCGTTTGAGTGAGGGAACGAAGATTGCACTATCGAAGCAAGTGAACACGAGCAAAAGCATGGACTGATATGTTATAGGCGAAACATTCGATAATGTTAAAGCTCCAGTATACCTTTGTCAGCGGGGTTTCGGGTTTTTATAGTGTGCCTCTGAGTTTTGGGGCAACTTTTCAAGTTCCTAAAGATTTTGAACCTCCCCTTTCAAATGTATACCGGAGCTTTAACACGCGTAAAGGTGGTGTAGCAAAAATGTTTGTCCTTATTGGGCTTGTACTGGGTCACGTACAACCCCAATCTCGAAAGTACAGGCTCGGCCGAGGTTCTTCTTCCATAGCTAGGTTTCGCCCGCTATTTTATCGGTATCTCATCTTTCTCATTGTGTCGTTAGACCATATTATCACAGCTTCGTTATTGGGAATGGGAAGCCACGAGCTGTGGCAGCACTTCGCGCACTACGGGTTGATCGTGAAGACATGCGGGCCTCAGGTGACGTCCACCCAGCCCAACCGGGCACCAACCAAATTATGCTGCTTCTCATTCACCAAGCTGCTTCTCTGCTTTCCTACTGTCGCCCCCATGGCAACCATCAGCGTCGCCGTGGTTCGCGGCGTCTGTCTTAGAGTCAGGGAGCTGGCACGGAAATCCGCCGCACTGTTGGACGACCGGTCGGGCATGTGGAACCTGTTTGGGTAACTGGCGAGCCAGCAAGACGTGGACCGGTGCTAGGTGGGAGACGCCATGAAATGGTGGTGGGGGGGGGGGAGCGGGCTCAGCTTGGGGATGGTGGGACAGGGCATGAGCTGGGGGAATGAAGGTGGATTGTTTGATTGGGTGGGAGAGAGTGCTGTTCGGGTACCTTGCTGGCCCAGCAGGATCCGGATGAGTTGATGGGCTTTCGGAAGGGAGGGGGAAGGAGCTATTGGGGAGGAGGATCATGTCTAGGTACCGGGGGCGCAGTAGGACCTTACCTCTCTGGGTCTGAAACAGCCATGTCTTGCCACTTCATTTCTATCCCTATTCTTACGTTTCTATCACTATCATTGATTTTAACGTTGTTATTGCTTTCCTATCATGCTCTTGCTTTTCTGCCGTTGTTCTTGCTTTCTATCACTGCTCTTGATTTTCTACCACTTTTCTTTTCTTTCTATCACTGATCTTGCGTTTCTATCACTAGTCTTCCCTTTATATCACTGCTCTTGCTTTTCTATCACTATTCTTCCAATTATATCACTGCTCTTGCTTTTCTGTCACTATTTCAGGATAGGATCAAACTGTACTATTCTATGTACCGGTCTACCAGTCAACTTCTAGCCATCCCAGCGCTAAACTGTTTGGTCCCCATTTGCATTCACCAAGTTGAGCACAGTTCGTATGCCTTGCCTGCATTGCCGAACGCCTTGCATATGCACAAAACGAGCGCATTGCTACAAGGGATCCATCTGATTGCTCATAGGTGTAGGCCTGCTCATATGGAGAAGCAAGGCTGCTCATCAGAAGAAGCAAGGTTGCTCACCTAAAAAAGCAAGGTTTCTCACCTGGAGGAGCAAGCCACACTCACCAGGAAGGGGAAGGCTACTGACTTTGATGTCGCCGTGTTAACAATGAGACGTGGTTTTCTCCAATGTAGAGTGAAGAAATCCTTTTCTTCTCTAGTTAGGGATTCCAGCAATCATTACGAGGTGAGAGCAGATCGAGAGATCAATACAGCTGAGCATATCGAGCAACCACGAGATCTGGGAGCTGAAGCTGATAACCAGGCACAAAACCCTAAACCCGAGACCGGCAAGCCCCAGGGGGGGCGCGAGATCCCCCGTGACGAGACCGGCAAGCCCTAGGGGGGGTGCGGGATCCCCCGTGACAGGACCGGCAAGCCCTAGGGGGGGCGCAGGCAGTTACAGACATTGTGATGAACAAGTCACAGTTCCATGTGACGCTGAGAGTACTAAATATAGATACAAACAGTCCTGCGCTTCTAAGAATCAGTTTGAAGTTTTCCAAACCAGGTATTCATACTTCTTTCTGTCCACACATTGGACGAAGGCCAAGAAAATGATGCATATTATAATTTATGTGTTGTTTTGTGTGTGTGTGCAGATCAAGCGTGTCTGTTCTATCACAACACGGAGCATCGTAGATTGTTGAGCTTGACACACGGTAGAGACTAAAGGTAGATGGGGTTTCTCTTGTTGCTCGTATCGTTTCCTCTTTGGTCAAAATGAAAATGTTGCAGTTCTGGCATCTTATTACCGACTGGTTGAATTGAATGTAGTGTCGTTTGGCACATGGTTGCGTACCGTATGTGTCTGTTCACATTGCCAACTCGTGCAAATCACAGAGGGCTAAATTGAAAACAAGGCAGCAGACAGCAGCCAACTACTGTGTCATCTTATCCTATTCTCCTTACACATTAAAGGACGTCCCTCTTTCCACAACCGAAATCGCTTTTAGGGGTCAAAGAACTTTGTTTCAGCCCAACAACCGTTGGGGCTCGTTCACATAAAGAGACTACTTGTACAAAGAGCTTTGTACTGCACCACGGTACAGTTCCCCAAGCAAGCAAAGCGTTTCAAGACAGTAGGCCAAACTTGAGGGTCTACTGAGCTGCCGGCATGTCATTTTCCTCATATTCGCACCCTTTGATACAATCTGAACCGTCTTATAGGATCGTCTCAGGTTGATCGCACGGAGTGTAGCAGCGGAAGATTGCTTGGTAATGTCGGGTACGGACTCTGTCAGTAGAAGGAGATTTAGATCTCGACAGAAGTGAATAACACAATGCGGTACAAGGGTTTATATAGGAATACAGTGGAATACGAAAGGTCCTAGCTAGCCATGTACGCTGAGGGGGTACATTCCCCTTAGGGCTAATCTAGATGCACGATTGAAACCGTGCGGCTCGGTAACCGTACGCGGTCCGGTAACCGTTAGAAGTTTTCCCGCGCTTTGCACTTCGAATTCTTCCTGCTTGTAACTGTCTTCGATAACTGTCTTGTCGCTCGGTCTTCGTCCTCGCTGCAGTCATCTTCGCGTTAAGGATTCGTTACTCAGGAATGTTTATTCAACAATTCCATATCGTAACACCCTTGAGCGCTTCAGGTGAGCAGCCTTCCTCCTCCAGATGACCAAGCTTTTTCTTCTAGGTAAGCAGCCTTGCTCCTCCTGGTGAGCAGCCTTGCTCCTTCTGGTAAGGAGCCTTTGCCCTTCTAGGTGAGCAGCGCTGCTCCAGGTGGGACAAATAAGAACCTCCAACCCTCAACCTTTAGGGCTCTTTCACATAAAGAGACTATTTGAGCATCTTCCTCCTCGTAGTATCTCCCTAGATCGGCTCTTTTGAATCAATCAGCATCTTCTTAGTCCTGGAGGCGAGTCATATGTAGCAAATGAGTGACCACAACAAAGAAGCCATGTCTCTCCATCGCCTCCCCATCTCAACACGCCATCCGTCCTCCACACATGCACCTCCTCGTACCTTTTCCTTGTCGTCGCTCTCCAACCCCCATACCTTGTCCCCCAATTCTCCCTCCAAGTCAGAAGCCTTGCTCATCCGATAGAGCAGCTTGGTTCTTCAAATGAACAGCCTTGATTCTTCGTGTCATCAGTCTTGCTTCTACGTGTGATCGGTTTTGCTTCTCCAGATGAATAGCGTTGCTCCCTCCCTCCAGCCTTATCCTTTGTGCTGCGGTTAGACTGGAAAAGAAGATGCGGTTTCGCCCGTGAAACTCGAGTTTGAACGATGGTGAAATTTTACCATAGTAGCGAGTTAACTGCCAGGGATGGAACACGCATTCGTAAGCGAAGGAGGCCACGCGCAGAGCTAGACGCAACTACATAGTAACGAATTCAGACCCTTCAGAGCCGCGCGCTATGCAAACCACGCAGTTACCCTTGCTCGCATTGAACGATACGCCCTCGTCCCCTTACCCGCTCGCTGTTCACTGAGTCTAGCCATCGCATACCTCCTGCTGCGGTCCTTGCACTCATCGAGCGACATCGTCGCATCGCAGACTACTACTTCCCTTGCTCACTCGCGACTCGCGTACACTTGTGCGTCTTACCGTGAGTTCTTATAAAAGGCAGACAACAGTCAGGGTCGTCCGATCTTGCTGCGCACCGTGATAATGACGACGAACCTGGAGATTTTAGAGTCTGCAAGCGAAAGGGGAGAGCGAACGGGGAAGCAATTGGCCTAGTGCGACGGCGGAAGAGGAAGAGCGAAATGCCAGATGCATACCCGCATATCGCGTGCCTGAAAATATGCTTTCCTGCAGACGCGCGCAGCAGACGCGCACACACGCAAAGGCACGAAGCTGCAGAGGCGCACTACAGCACAGTCGCGCACCTACAGAGGCGCTCACCTGATAAGGCGAGCGCACATGTAGAGCCGAGCGCCTGCAGAGACGCTCACCTGCAGAGGCGCGCTCGTGATGAGGCGCGCACCAGCAGAGGCGCGCGCCTGCCGAGGCACTCACCTGCAGGCGCGCACCTGCAGAGGCGCGCGTCTGCTGATGAGATCACCTGCAGTGTCGAGCGCCTCGAGGAAACAGCCTGGTTCGATTCCGAACCTGGAGAGGTACAGAAAACAAAAACAGGAGTATGAGCGGGATCTTATTCTTAAGTTTCACTGAAGTTCTTCGTAGGCTAAAATTAAGAGTTACCATGGCAAAGGAGCTATAGTAAGCACAACACAAATGAAGAGGAGTACGAGTGGTGAAAATGGTTGTACACGTGGGTGTTATTGAAGCTTGAGTGGTTGGCTTGAATCGTGAATTTAGGAAGTGGTTGGCTTGGAGAAAGTGGGTTTGGAGGGGTTTGACCAATCACCTTACCTGTTTTTGATTTGTGTTTGGTTTGAGGTCGACATTTCTTTATATAAAAATTGCTTCACGGCACCCAACATAGCTATGCATGCATAACTGGGTATCGAAACACTCAAAGGCGTGACGTTCAGACGTTTTGGCGTTGGGTTGCGAAGGATGCTTGATCTGCAAAACCGTGGCAGGAGGTACAAATTGGGTCCTTTTGAGACTCCTTTCAGATTGCTTTTGGACACGGACAGGTGTTGGGCCGTTTACCGACCTTACTGTTTTACTGGCAGTACGCAACTTTGCGATCGCGTCTCGGCTCAAAGCATAGATTCACAAATATTGAAGATGTCGTCGACGACGGATTACCTAGAAGCCTTAAAGATTCTGCTGCAATCCCTGTCCCTCTATCTCGCAGACGAGGTAATGCTGGTTTCGTTTAACTTTGAGGGATTATTTTGAAAGGTTTAAATCCACAATCAAACCTGCAGGGGGGGAAGCGTCATACGCGGACGACGGACAGACAGAGGCGCCTGAATGTATCACAATATAGCCCAGACCTGCCGCGAATTAGCGCAGCCATCCGTGGCAGAATACTGGTATGTCGAAGCAACCAGTCAAGTTGTTTTAGGGAAGCACCTATTTTTTATTTTCTTTTGTTTCTTCATATACATGTCCCAGGAGATGATAATATATTCTCTTATTGCACTGAATCATGGAAGTTGGGACGTGACTGATCTTGTAAGTGGCGTGCTTGCATGACGGTGCATTTGTGTATTTGTGTATACTTTGATACACGGTATTCATGCACAAAGCGTTTCAGGTTTTCGGCATTTACAAGGGACCTGCGGTAGCTGACAGGCAAAAAAAAGGGATGAGTGCAGCAAGCTTCATGGCTTTGCAATCGCTATCAATAGACCTTCAATGCAGTGGAATCATAAGCTTTCAACATACTGTGAAGGTCAGGACTGAGTTCCAGTAAGGTTTTCTTGCTCCTCGGATCACTTTTTGTCAGCCAAACTGAGGGATAACAGTCTTTCGGATCTCATTGAAGAAGGACCCAATGTGAGGACCTCGAAAGGTGTCACCATCACGCTAAGTCCTTCGTCAAATGAGATTTTTGTTGATGAGGGCCTTGCTACCAAGTATCCTTTCTTAAAGTAAGTTTTAGCTTGTATACGCCATATCACTGATTCTTGTCAAACTCATACCGTACTTCGTTTGTCAGGGAACTTAATCCGCACACTACCATTCCGAATAGAAGGTACGATACCTGGCTTGGAAGCACGTAGGAACTGATCATGTGACATATGGCAGTCAATAACACACTTCTACATTTCAGTATTGCAGTTTCGTTCAAAGACATTGTAGAGAAGCGTGAAGGAATTATGGTTCTTCCTGGGTAAGTTACAATCTTCCATGTCTTTTCTATGCCTGAATGGTAGTGTGGTATAAACCTTCGCTGATGTCCTGCTTCCAATCTACACAGGGAGACAACTATGAGCGATTTTATTAATCTGCCTTTATCCAAAATCTGCTTCGGTGGAGGTGGAGCAGTGCTAACCTTGGATGACAATGAACATGTCGAAGCAGTATCTGGGAGATTCAACAACTTCCGATTGCATTGAAGTATTTCAACCACCTTGCGTATTTCAACCACCTTGCTTATCTTATATCACAAAGACATGCGATACAGCATATTGGAGCAGAATATTCATCTTCGGCTCCAGTGAATCTGTGTCTCGTTTTGGACAACAGATATCAACAGCCGTGTCAAGAATGTATGCCGTTATTTTCTCTCTATGCCACACTCGCAGCTCTATGCCACACTCGCAGCTCTATGCCACACTCGTAGCTCCCAATTTGCTTTCCTGTTTGACTGCAGGCCTTTAAGGTTACGGACAAAGCAACTTCTCACTGTAAAGAGGTACGCCTATGTTTTTTTTGGAGGATTTAGTTCACATAATTTAACTTTTTTGATTGACGTACACGTGCAGTGTGAGGATTGACGACATTGCCCATCGGTTATACCTTAGCAAAAGCGGAAACCGCATCGCTCTTGGTCGCTGTCTGGCACGTGAAGCAACGCCAGATCCAATGCCTGTCTCTGAAGGTACGAGGTCAAGCGAAGCTAATATACATGCTTGTAAAGAACCCACTCATTTTCCTGTTTTGATCCCTTGCAGTTACAGCCGTTCAGAGAAACAAGTCACAGTGCGATGTGACGCTGAGAGTACTGAATCCGGAGACAAACAGTCCTGAGTCGCAAAATCTCACTTTGACGTTTCCCAAACCAGGTATTCCTAGTTCTTTCTGTACGCACATTGGACGAATGCTAAGAAAATTGTGCATATTATATTTTCTGTATTCTTTTGTGTGTGTATGCAGAACAAGCGCGTCTGTTTCATGACAAGTACACCCGCGAATCATCGTAGATAGCTATACACACGATCAATCAAAGTCAGGTGTGGAAGGTTGAGTTTCACGAGGAAACAGCAGGGAGGATGGGCGAGGAAGAAGAATATTGGTCTGTCGCTCAGGAGTCAGGACAAGCATGCATGCACGCCCGCCTTCTCACTCTGAGCCGAAGCGCTGTCCCCAGAAGTTCCCGCGCTTGGGCTCTAGTCCCGTTACTGAATGCGGTGTATTCCTTTTGTGGGCAGACCAGAACATTGATGTGTTCGAAACATTCGTTACAGAATTTTAACTTACAAACAACCCAATGAAACAAGCGGCAACAAGGGCATACACGACGATAGAAAATCACCACAACACAATAAGAAAAAGCCTTATGGCGGGTCAAAATACCTCTCAATGTTCTTTTCATATTCAGGGATGGTTTTCGACTTTAGCCACTATAAATCACGAAATTGAACCTTTCGAATACAATAAGACTTCATAAAGATGATGCTTAGCAAAAACGAAACATAACATGTTACGCATAAGAATAATATGAACGGTTAAAATACGTCACTTAACACACACTTTCTTCAGTTATGCATACAGGGAACGCAAACCCAACATTAGTATGTAATGTCTTGAGCCATGAAGCCCAGCCCTTACATTGTCATCCACTTGGAGCATTGGTCTTCTACCGCTTGACTCGCTCGTTTGGCTAGCGGGAGAATTTAGAGGGGTTGCGGCCCTCACAAACCCATCTCTTCCCGCTCGCCCTAACTTCGGCTCTTGAAAGGACCTTGTATGGTTAACGGAGACATATAATTTTCTCCCATGAACTGACAAACCATCGCACGCACCCGCAAGCGGGCGCCCTTCGTCGTGTCGTGGTGCAGCGGTGAGCTTCAGAGCATCATTCGGTTCTCCCACCATTCAAAGAACCGTGTCAGTAGCCTTGCTCCCTCCAGGAGAATAATCCCACATCTCCAGGATAGCACCCTTGATAGCAACAGTCTTGCTCCACAAGGTGACCAGCCTTGCTCCACAGAAAGCTGCCTTGCTCCACTGGTTGAGCAGCTTTACTCCTTCGGTTGAGCAACCTTGCTTCTCCAAATGAGCAGTCTTACACCTGGGTATGAACAGTCGGATGGATCTCTAATTGCAATGCGCCCCCGTGGTGTAACTACAATGCTGGCAATCGAGCAAGTCCCTGGGAGTCTTTAATCATGATCAAGCAGCTCGCGCAGCTTGAGGAGCAGCTTGACGTTGTACATCTGCTGCTGTTGGTGATGATGTAGCATGTGAGGCAGCTGTGGCATGTGAGGCAGCTGTGGCAGGTGCTGCTCGCTGTTCCGTTGCGTTGCGCATTCCTTATTGCTCAGCCTACTGGCCCCTTTCTCCCCCACACCCCCACTCACACACCCCTGCATTGCTCCTCCCCCTTGCCTGCCTCCCCTCCCCCCGTCCGATCAATATCTCCAATTTCCTGCCCAGCTCCCACGGACTGGTGTTGTGTCACCACCACCGCCTCCTCCGCCCCAACCGTTTCCCCATGCTCCAAGCCCATATGATCCCTTCCCTCCCTCCCAACCGCCTTCCTCCTCCTGGCGCTCTCTTCCTCCCTGTGGTCCCTCCCCCTCGTTCGGTGCGTAACCCCAACCCGACGGGGGCGCCGCCAGCAGCGCCTGCCTCTGTGTCCGCCTGCCATTGCATCCTTCGCCACCGCTATTCCCCCACCCTCGAGGAGAGAGCACACGGAGAGCAGGAGCGGGAAAAGGATCCGTCGTGCTGTCCCAATCTCTGACTGGCCGAAAAAGCTGTTTCCAACGGATTTCTTGCCAGCCTCTTTAAGTTCCTTTGGGGAGGATTCGGTTGAATTCAAATCTCACGGCATTCGCTGGAGTAGCAAGGCTCCCAAACAGATGGCCGGCAGGCTTGGGTGCTGCGCCGTTGAAGACGTGAGACGCTCCTCGTTGCGCCGCCTTGAGCTCAGCAAGCTTGTCGGCCTCCCTCAACCCCCTCCAGATGCGTTCGAAAACGAGCAGGCAAACGCCACTGCAGGCAGCAGTGGCACCCTGCAACGCAGCAAGCGAGCCCCAGTCAGAGCTGGTAGAGTGGTGGCGGGAACGAGCAGCGACGGTACGCATACTCACCTGCTGCTTGCCGTAGAGATCGTGTGTCTGGACGAGGTGCTTCACGTGCAGACCCCTGCGGCAAATCCAGCCTCGAGCATCGGCTTTCTTAAAGCCCCTCCGCTGCAAGAGAGCAACGAAAGAGCGAGAGGTGAGCAACCAAGCGGGTGTCATATTACCAATCTGATTATTATTATTGTCTTTGTCTGTACCCACCCCCGCATTAATACACCGTTTGGGGTGAGCAACTGGAGGCCAGAGGGAGCATGCCAACACTTTAGCTGGGTTGCATATCTCTCTGTTCTTGTTCGGTCCCCACGCGTTCCGTAGCATCACAACTGGAGGCCATACCAGGCTTGCATCCCTTTCGACTGCAAGGGGACGCACCCACGTGCTGTCGTCAAACTCGGCGCCACTCCGCCGCAGGTTGGGTGGATCCAACTTCAGCCACTCAGCATGCCAGCCATCTCGCATCCTCGGGCACCTACATTCCGCCTCTGGGGTTCCGCGTCCTGTCTTCCTCATTTCTTCCGCCTGGGAACGTTCCACCTCGTCGCCCAAACAGGAGTCGTAGTCTGATTCTTTGTCGTAGTCTGAGTCGTAGTCATCGGCGCTGTAAAACTCGTCCATCCCTACATTGGATTAGGAGACAGGGAGGGCACGAGGCACGAGAGCCTGTGTGTACGTGCGTGCGTATGTGTCGACCCCACTATTCGCTCTACACATCCTTGCTCTACACACGACATGGAAAAGCACAACAACGGTTGTAAATACGTCCTTACCTACTACTTCCTTACGAGCACCCGAGGGGTGCCTAATCATCCGCAATGGTCGGCCAACTGGCCAACTTTGGCGGATCGTTCGGGAACGATTGAAGGCCGACTTGGAGCAGCAGTCACAACAGCGGCCAGCAGCGAAGATACTGAATCCGCGGAAGGCGAGCAGATCTACGCTAGTTGAAGGCGTCTGGCAGAGACGAGTTAAGAGTTTATTAGAGATCTGACGAGAATGGGATGCCAGAATGGAATTGCTGATAGCTTATTGCTGTAGTTGATGTTCGTCGGTTTTGCTGATCTCTCGACTAGAATCAAGGCAATAGCATTCCGAGGAACAAAATGGATACCAATATTAGCGTACGGATAGGACAACCAGCTACACACAACTGAGGGAGTCAACCATGGTGCAACATGAAGTTACTCCGGTTCTCTTTCAACCATAAACTCAAAAACGACATCCTCAGCAACCACTGCGAACTCTCATTGCCCTCTGTGCATGAAGGAACGATTGGTGAGAGCCTAGCACTTAGAAATACCATAAAGATATGGTATAAAGCAGATGTAGGAAGTTAACAATTTCTCGGACAGCATCTTGGCCATTGTGAGGAGGACCTGCTGGACATCTTTCTTCTTCGTCATGTCACCGCCTATTCAGTTCTGAGGTGGATTCACTCTCCCAACCGAGCGGGAGAGAGAGAGAGACCTTAGCCTCTCCCTTAGCCTCTCAGCCCCCTAGCCCCCTAGTATAAAGGCCTTGCTGCCCTGTTCTTTAGCTCATTATTCAGTTCTGAGGTGGATTCACTCTCCCAACCGAGCGGGAGAGAGAGGAGAGAGAGAGAGAGACCTTAGCCTCTCCCTTAGCCTCTCAGCCCCCTAGTATAAAGGCATTGCTGCCCTGTTCTTTAGCTCATTATTCAGTTCTGAGGTGGATTCACTCTCCCAACCGACGCTCGACAGCGCGGCCTTCGGCCGCGCCTAGGGGACGGCAAGGGACTCAACGACAAGTGCAATCCGAACTACAAACGGCATACAAGCATGGCAAACGGTACAAGCTGCTAGGAAGCTACCATGGAGCCCGCGGAGGCGGATACTACATCTGATCCGCATCAAGGACGGCGAGAAGACCCGTCAGTGAGCGATGAAGCTCCCGCACCACCGCCGTGCTTGCGCCGATCACATCGGCTGCAGTCCCAGCGCGCGAAAAGCGCCGCAAGCCTCGTACAGCCGTCCCCAGCTGCCCAACGCCGGCAACTCCTCCCCTCGCGGGCGCAGCCAACACGGGCGCCAGGAGCTCCGCGAGCCGATCCGTGGCGTCAAGACACTCATCCCGGGAACCGTTATCCAGGGAGTTCCCACGAGAGAAACCAGCGTGACCATACATCTGGATCAGATGCACAGCCCGCAAACCCTCAGAGAGGCGCCACAGCTGCCCTAGGGTCGCCTCCGGAACCTCTGCCGCGCGGGGAGGACCCACAAACGACTGGAACGGCTGCGCAGCACCAGCAGCATGAGGAGCAGAATCACCGGGCAGAAGGGACGGATAAGGAGCAGGGGGAGCAGGAAGATGATGAGCAACCGCCGCCGGTGCAGTCACAGGAGGTGCAACAGGAGGAGGAGCGGCAGATGCACGAGGGAACTGCTGGTTCGCCTGCAGGGCCCTCTCCTCGCGCATCACAGCCGTTACAACCCGCTGCAAGTCCGCCATCGTCACGGGCCCATCAAACGCCCCGCCACGCCCGCGACCGCGACCTCCCCCCCAGCCGTTCTGGTGCGCATGCCAGTTCGCCTGCGGCTGCCGTCGACGAGGGGAGTCACGGCGACGCCGAGACACATCTCGCTCATCTCGAGATGAGGGCGTATGAGGACGGGAGTTCCGCTGCTGAGCAGCCGGGGAAAGGACAGGTGCAGACGAGGGAGCCACGGGGAGCGGAAGGGCAGACCCCCCGCCCGGCGCACCAAGGGACGCGACAGGAGCCGCCACGGGTAGCGCCACAGGAGCCACTGGAGGTGGCGGCACAACCGGCGCAGGAGGTGGTGCCACACCAGACGCAGGCGCCGCAACTGCAGCATCAGCAGCCGCCGCAGCAGGGGACGACAACGCCGGAAGGAGAGGCGCAGGCGAGGGCGCCACGCCAGGAGCAGGAAGAGGCGCCACGTCAGCCACAGGTGCCAGAACGAAGGCAGGTACAGGGCTATCCTCACAAAATAATTTTAGATTCATCCTGTTGCTGCCCCATCGTGTCAATTAATATAAATTCCAGTTGTTTTTCCTCCTTCATTTCGGAATCCTCAGTCCGCCGTTCAAACTTCAAGACAGTGTGGTAGGTACCACAATAAGAGGTTGCTGCATAATACGAAAAGTTTGATCAGCAAAAATCTCTGCGTTGTTGAACGGCTCACACAGTAACGAACTGATCTCTACGTTCTGGTGGGACCTCGCGTTATGCGACTGAGCATAACGTTGATTTTCCTGATCAATAGTGGACATGACGAGTTAGTAACGAACAGGCGCAAATCGATACTTAATTATACAGGCAGCCTGTCATTTTCCTGATCAATAGTGGACATGACGAGTTAGTAACGAACATGCGCAAATCGATACTTAATTATACAGGCAGCCTGTCTTACCTGCGGTTGCAGGACCACATATTGCAATATTTAACCTGCTCGGAACTGAACCACCTTCAGTTGATTTCGCATGGACGCTTTTTGGAGGCATATAGAGAAGGACTAGCCGGGCTGCAAAAGCCTGATTTCAGATTCTTCGTGCGAAAAAAATTCGCGGTACGTGCTCGATTACACGTATTGGATGGGAGCAGAGCTTCCTACGTGCGGAGTCAGAATTGTTAAGTTGGGTTGAAAGACAGCAACTGGTTTTTTGTAGGCATTTTATAGGGGAAGGTGATGGTGGGGGGTGGCTTGAGGTCAGGCAGCAACTGGTTTGCAGGAGGCAGTGGTCAGCTTCATCACGGGTTGACGCATCACTCGTGGATGCAGGTTCGTAGGGGATTAGGGCGCGTTTTTGTTTTTTTTCCCCATATCAGTTACCCAGTCGCCACTATCGCAAACACATCGTATTTTTCAAAAGTTGCAGTTTTTCCAACGAACGTCTGTAAACCTGACATTCTTTCGCCTGCATTCGTACTGTATTAGTTGAGCATGTAAGTGAACTTGGGGCAAGGGCTTCAAGGTCCGCGCTCAATGTACAGTACGCTTTCATGTGTCATCTGCGCTGTACCCTCGCACGACTATGAAAAAACTGCCGTTTATGGGTTTGAAAAGGGTCCCAAATGGTTCTGCTACGGAAGGAATGCTCAACTAGCCACGCAGTAACCAGACGCATACGCGACAGTCGCATTCACCGGTGTTATGAGTTGTAATTTTCCTTACAGAAAATGGCATGTAGCAACATCTCAACTGTATAAATATTCACTTTCTTATTAACACATACACACACATACGCACACACAAACAAACTGATTTTAACAAAAAAAAAAGCACCAAAACTATCTGTTTGACACGTACAATCACATGTTCCAACGCTTTGTGGTTCATGTAAAAAAAAAAAAAAAAAAAAAGTCACAATCAATTTGCTCGAACTAGAGCTTGAAACGATAACGTCAACAAAAAGTACGAGCTCCGCCGGCCACAGGCAAGCGGGCGGGGAGGGGGCGCGCCGCCGCGCCGGGCCGCGCCGGCCGCGGGCAAGCGGGCGGGGCGGGCAAGCGGGCGGGGAGGGGGCGCGCCGCCGCGCCGGGCCGCGCCGGCCGCGGGCAAGCGGGCGGGGCGGGCAAGCGGGCGGGGAGGGGGCGCGCCGCCGCGCCGGGCCGCGCCGGCCGCGGGCAAGCGGGCGGGGCGGGCAAGCGGGCGGGGAGGGGGCGCGCCGCCGCGCCGGGCCGCGCCGGCCGCGGGCAAGCGGGCGGGGCGGGCAAGCGGGCGGGGAGGGGGCGCGCCGCCGCGCCGGGCCGCGCCGGCCGCGGGCAAGCGGGCGGGGCGGGCAAGCGGGCGGGGAGGGGGCGCGCCGCCGCGCCGGGCCGCGCCGGCCGCGGGCAAGCGGGCGGGGCGGGCAAGCGGGCGGGGAGGGGGCGCGCCGCCGCGCCGGGCCGCGCCGGCCGCGGGCAAGCGGGCGGGGCGGGCAAGCGGGCGGGGAGGGGGCGCCCCGCCGGCCGCGGGCAAGCGGGCGGGGAGGGGGCGCCCCGCCGGCCGCGGGCAAGCGGGGCGGGGCGGGCAAGCGGGCGGGGAGGGGGGCGCCCCGCCGGCCGCGGGCAAGCGGGCGGGGCGGGCAAGCGGTGCGGGGAGGGGCGCCCCGCCGGCCGCGGGCAAGCGGGCGGGGCGGGCAAAGCGTGCGGGGAGGGGGCGCCCCGCCGGCCGCGGGCAAGCGGGCGGGGCGGGCAAGCGGGGGCGGGGAGGGGGCGCCCCGCCGGCCGCGGGCAAGCGGGCGGGGCGGGGCAAGCGGGCGGGGAGGGGGCGCCCCGCCGGCCGCGGGCAAGCGGGCGGGGCGGGCCAAGCGGGCGGGGAGGGGGCGCCCCGCCGGCCGCGGGCAAGCGGGCGGGGGCGGGCAAGCGGGCGGGGAGGGGGCGCCCCGCCGGCCGCGGGCAAGCGGGCGGGGCGGGCAAGCGGGCCGGGGAGGGGGCGCCCCGCCGGCCGCGGGCAAGCGGGCGGGGCGGGCAAGCGGGCGGGGAGGGGGCGCCCCGCCGGCCGCGGGCAAGCGGGCGGGGCGGGCAAGCGGGCGGGGAGGGGGCGCCCCGCCGGCCGCGGGCAAGCGGGCGGGGCGGGCAAGCGGGCGGGGAGGGGGCGCCCCGCCGGCCGCGGGCAAGCGGGCGGGGCGGGCAAGCGGGCGGGGAGGGGGCGCCCCGCCGGCCGCGGGCAAGCGGGCGGGGCGGGCAAGCGGGCGGGGAGGGGGCGCCCCGCCGGCCGCGGGCAAGCGGGCGGGGCGGGCAAGCGGGCGGGGAGGGGGCGCCCCGCCGGCCGCGGGCAAGCGGGCGGGGCGGGCAAGCGGGCGGGGAGGGGGCGCCCCGCCGGCCGCGGGCAAGCGGGCGGGGCGGGCAAGCGGGCGGGGAGGGGGCGCCCCGCCGGCCGCGGGCAAGCGGGCGGGGCGGGCAAGCGGGCGGGGAGGGGGCGCCCCGCCGGCCGCGGGCAAGCGGGCGGGGAGGGGGCGCCCCGCCGGCCGCGGGCAAGCGGGCGGGGCGGGCAAGCGGGCGGGGAGGGGGCGCCCCGCCGGCCGCGGGCAAGCGGGCGGGGCGGGCAAGCGGGCGGGGAGGGGGCGCCCCGCCGGCCGCGGGCAAGCGGGCGGGGCGGGCAAGCGGGCGGGGAGGGGGGCGCCCCGCCGGCCGCGGGCAAGCGGGCGGGGCGGGCAAGCGGGCGGGGAGGGGGCGCCCCGCCGGCCGCGGGCAAGCGGGCGGGGAGGGGGCGCCCCGCCGGCCGCGGGCAAGCGGGCGGGGCGGGCAAGCGGGCGGGGAGGGGGCGCCCCGCCGGCCGCGGGCAAGCGGGCGGGGCGGGCAAGCGGGCGGGGAGGGGGCGCCCCGCCGGCCGCGGGCAAGCGGGCGGGGCGGGCAAGCGGGCGGGGAGGGGGCGCCCCGCCGGCCGCGGGCAAGCGGGCGGGGCGGGCAAGCGGGCGGGGAGGGGGCGCCCCGCCGGCCGCGGGCAAGCGGGCGGGGCGGGCAAGCTGGCGGGGAGGGGGCGCCCCGCCGGCCGCGGGCAAGCGGGCGGGGCGGGCAAGCGGGCGGGGAGGGGGCGTGCCGCCGCCACGTGCCAGCGAGCGGTGTCAAACGATTACATGCTTTTAGTCATTCTATGCTATGTAGGGGTTATCTTTAGAGGTTACAATAAATTGCTCGACACTCTTGTACCCCCCCCCCCCCCCCCCCCCCTTACCTAATCGACCATTCCTCTCGTAAGATTCTAACATGGTATTCTGAGCTAGCCGATCCTTATGATCGTTTCTTTTTCTTTTGGGCCCACCGTTTTTTTTAATGACCTACCCCTATCGATCGCGACTAGGCCGCCCCTTAGAGCCGCCATGCCCCATGCGATCACCCCTCTCCTGTCTTGTGCGCGACCCACACGCTACCAGCGGGCTGCCAGTTGCTACGCCCCTGCCCCTACCTACGCGCGCGACTGCCCTGCCCTGCGAGCCGGCGCTGCCTGCTACCTACCGCATTGCCCGCCCGCGAGCGCTCTGCTTGCCCGCAAGCGCCATTGCGCCCCTACCCGCGAGCGCCACTGCGCCCCTGCCAGCTCGTGCTGCCCGCCAGCAGCCTGCGCCTGGCCTGCGCCCTGCCCGCGCGCAACCCATGCGCACCCTGCCTGCGCCCTTCCCGTCCGCGCTGCTGCGCGCTGCTGCTGCTGTCACTTACGCAGCTGTTGCTGCTACTAAGCGCGCTGCTGCATGCGCTGCTGCTACTGCTAAGTGCGCTGCTGCCCGCGCTACTGTAGCTGCGCTCTGCCCTGCTGAGCCCCTACCCGCCAGCGCTGCTGCTACTGCTCAGCTGCTGCTACTACTAGGCTGCTGCTGCCACCAGTGCTGCCTGCTGCTGAGCTGCTGCTGCTGCTGCTGCAAGCGCTACTGCGGCTGCGCCCTGCCCAGCCCGAGCCGCGCCGCCCTGCCGAGCAGCGCCGCTCTGCCCGAGCCGCGCTGCCCTGCCCCTACTGAGCCGCACTGCCCTGCTGCTACTGTTACTGCAGCTGCTGCTCCTGCTGCTACTGCTACTATGGCTACTATTGGCTCGATGATCTCCAGTTGTACCTGCAGAGCGAGGCTAGGGATGGCATTTCACTGTTCGCACATACGTCCGGATCCCTCCTAGCCCCAGCTGACACAGAGGTAGCGGATCACTCGAAGTGGCTCATTCGTGATGTTACTGCCCGCCTTGCTGTCCGCAACCACCTTCCGGTAGCTGAGAAGGCACACTTTAGCCAGCAGAAGACAGTCAAAGCTCTCCATGACGCCATTGTCGCTCGTTACTCCTCCCTCGCTACTGGTGCCCTAGACCGTCTCATGATGCCGTACCTCTTTCCTGAGCTAGCTGATTTCCACACTTTTTCTGACCTCATGATCCACCTTCGCTCTAGTGGGACTCGCTACCGCGCCGCTCTCAAGCCTACCTTTTTCGCTGCGACCCCCCCCCCGCTGTATATCACCCTGTACTTCCTCGTCACTCGCCTCCCTGACTCCCTTCGCACTATCAGGGACCACTTTCTCGCCCTTGACCCCACTGAACTCACACTTGCCTCGCTCGAGAAGTCTCTTCTTGAGGCTGAGAAGAGTACCAACGCTGTAGCTGCCTCTCGCGGCACTCCAAGCTCCCCTTATTTGAAGGGTGTGCTCCCTCCCCTTTCTTCCCCTCAGTTGCTACTGCTGCTGCTGTCGACCTCCTTGATGCTGAGGAAGTTGGCGCTGCGTCTGCTCCTAGTGGGAGGCGCAACAACATCAAGGGCAACGGGGGTAAGGGTGGTGGGGCCGGCACTAGTGGTGGTGGTAGAGGGGGTGGTGGTGGCAGGGGCGGAGGCGGTGGGGGTGGCTATGGAAGTGGAGGCAGTGGAGGCAGACGGGGTGGTGGAGGCAGCGGGGGTGGTGGAGGCAGCGGGGGTGGTGGAGGTGGCGGTGGTTGTGGAGTCAGCGGGGGCGGTGGAGGAGGTCGGGGTGGAGCTGGCAGGGGTGGCGGCTATGGGGGCTCCGCTCGTGGCGGTGGAGTTTATGGGAGTGGTCCGCAGCTGCCACGCCTCCCGGACAACCCCACCCCTCAGCAGTTTCGTGAGTGGATTGTCCAACGTGGTTCCCCAGGGGGCACTATTCGATGCTCCTATGTCAGGCGCACGGGTCTCCGCAAGGGTGAAACCTGCGGGAAGACTGGGCACACGGAGCATCGCTGCTTCGGCCGTCTCGCGGATGCCTGGGTGGCCGAGTACGGAGATGAGCAGGCTGTCCCCAACTGGGCGCAGCTGATGGCAAAGGGAGTAGATGTTTTTGCTCTTTTGCGCCCATGCCTCTGCCGCAATGCCTTGAACATATCACAATGTGTGAGGTCGAGGTGTTGGTTCTTTACAAAATGCGCCATAGTAATCCAAAAAATGTTCCTGCCGACGGCTAGTTTAAGATCGTGACTCGATAATCATTTGATCGTGTGCAATATCGATCTTTACTATGCTGTAACGCCAAGCATATCAATTCACAATATAATCAAGAAAATGCTTCGGTATAAAATACTAAAAAATATCTCACGTGCATTACGATGTGTTTGGACATTTCGCACCCTAATTGTTGGGGTTTTCACGCATTTACCTTCTTGAATCCTATTATTCCTCCAGCACTATTTTTACGAATGATTATGTGTAAGGAACTTGTCCGAATTCCTTACATTGGTCGACCATTCTTCGCCCGTTCCTTATTAACTGTGTTTGCCACCTCGTGCGTCATTTTTACCAAACCACGCACTGCAGTACTTGGCCGAGTGGGCCTACTCTTTGGGGCTAGTCCAAACCTAGCTGCCAGTACTGCACTAGGTAGCTCGCAAAGCCCTTGTTACCGTTTGCATACTTCGCATATCAATGTTCGCTCATGCCTTAGCTCACATTTGTATTCTTTGCCTCATTAGCGCAATCTTCGCTCACTCTTTCGATTGCATCCGTAATTCTTGCCTATCAGGGCCCCTTTCCTTCTCGGGCCGCGCATTTTGCGTTACGAGCCCCCTCAAAGTTTTGTTTTTTTCACACGAAGGAGCAAACGCCATTAACGTACTAGGAGCCTCTGTCTTCGTGCTCTCACGCAAGCACGTGCTGCCACAACTGCGCCTAACACCTAGGAAAGCCAACGCCCTTCAGGATGGGTGACCTAAGTAGTCTCACCGTACTCACGCAAGAGCACCTAGATGAACTGCTACAACAACCGCATGATTATTATCTAGAAATTGCAACACTGACAAGGGAATGGGAGTCCCTTCAGCGCACGACAAACCTTCCACGAACACAAGCACCGCCAGCAGCACCGACGACAACAACTCTATCCCAATTCTTGAGTTGCCACTAGCGATGGCGCCGCGTGCGAACAAGCCCGCAGCGTACACAATACGACACACCCCAAAAGGACAACTGTGGCAGAATCACTTCGCAAGGGCTGCCCTCGCGTCAATGTCACGATTGAAAACGACAAGTCAGTGATTGCGTCACCCATGCCACTCAAGCCCCAGCACCCCCCGGCCTTTGATCCATGTCAGCGGGATAGTACGGCGGTTCAGTCATGGATCTTCACGATGTACACAGCAGTGGCCTGGCTGGGGGCCTCGTCGTAGTGGTTGCGACGTTGGTCCCAGCCATTACCAAATCTTTGACCGGCCCTGGTGCTGACACTACTTGCAGGCGTCTCGACCACTCTGCGCTGCGCTGCTTTAGTCGCCTCGACGGCCTCTTTTGCCAGCGTCAAGGGCCTCACCCGCCCTCCCCCCCCCTCCCCCCCCACCCGCACTGTCCCGCTTTGATTAGTCGTTGTTACCATGTGTTTGAGATGTCCATTGATGATGTCTATTCTGCCATGTATGTTGTTGACTACAATGCTGCTAGACCTGTTTGCTTGCGTGTACCTAGACTAGGACCTGTGTCTATTTCTAGTGTAGGTGCTTGTGTTGTTGCTAGCCCAGATGGTACTACCGTTGACTACGGTGCGTTCCAGTGATTCTTCTGTAACCACACCACTGTCACGCCGCTTCCAGCACCAGTCACTGTCGCTCTGGCTGATCCTACTTCTGGACCACCCTTCGCTCGCAGTACTACCACGCTCCCGTGTCCAACTGTCCCCTCAGGTTCCCTCACTGGTCTCCACATCCCTTCGTTCTCCAGGAACTTGGTGGGTGTTGGACACCTCCAGAACCGTGGGGACACATGCCCTGGCTCTCTTTGAGATCACCTCATCTGCCTCCGTCTCTCCTCGCAGCCACCTCAGAGTCTCCTGGTCCTCCCAGATGTCCGGTGCGCTCCTCGCCTCTTCCCGCAGTCCTCCCTGACGCTCCACTTCTCGGGCCAGCGCCACCAGGCTGGCCACAGGTTCCGGGGGTGGGGGGTTGCGTGATAACCCGTCCACATGCTGTAGTGTTCGCCCCGGGCGATGCTTGATGATGAAGTCGAATTCCTGAAGCCGCATGGCCCAATGCACGTTGCGGCCTGTCGGCGTCTGATTGCTCATGAGCCAGAGGAGCGGCTGGTGATCTGTCACGAGGGTGAACTCTCTGCCTTGCAAGTACACGCGAAAGTGCGTGACCGCCCAAACCGCCGCTAAGCCTTCCCCCTCGTACGAGCTGTAGTTAGCCTCTGCCGTGTTGCATCCCCGGCTGGCAAAAGCCACTACTCGTTCTCCTGCTTCTGTCTGCTGGCAGAGCACGGCTTCCATGCCAGCGTTGCTCCAGTCTGTGTAGAGGGTGAACCTCCCGTCTGGCTTGGGCAGCTGCAGTACTGGCCCGGATTTCACTGCTTCCAGCAGCTCCCGTAGTGCCCCCTGCTCTGCCTCACCCCATTTCCACGCCACGTCTTCTCGCAGCAGCTGATTCAGAGGCGCCGCGCGATTGCTGAAGTTCGGGACGAACTTCCTGTAGTAATTTAGGAAGCCCAGGATGGCCCTTAGTGTGCTGCGACTGTCTGGTATGGCCAGCCGATCCAGTACTGCCACTTTCGCTTCCTGGATGCTCATGCGTCCTCCGCAACTTCAAAACCGAGGTACTGCACGGTCAGTGAGCCGAAATGACATTTCTTGGGGTGGCAGGCGAGTCCCGCGACCTTGATGGCTTCCAGCACCTCCTTGACGTCCGTTACATAAAACAGAGGATAATGAATAGCAGACATATCCATAGCAATGATATGCAGCATACGGCGGAGTAGTGCAGACCAGTCCGGCACCTGCCTGTGAGTCCGTAGCGGCCGTGGTGGAGATCGGAAAAGCACCACGCAGCAGAGTGATCAACTCGTGCGCACACCTGGCCGGCACGTGGGCCTTTCTGAATCACGTACTGAATCACTTTCTGCTGCGTGAGTTGCAGTATCACGGTTAGGCCCATATAGTGTACTTGGCCGCAAGAGCCAACACCGCTAATATCTTTATCAGCGGCTCTACACACAGCTTGGCCTTGTTCCAACAGGTCCTCACTTGTTAGTTTTTTAATCTGTGTATCTTGAACTGCATTTGGTGTCTTGTATATATATATACACTCATTAACTGGCCCTGTAACCGTTTAACTCAGAGGCTGGACTAGTAGTACCGCCCTGAGTTGTGTCACATGCTTTGTTGTTGCTTGTTGACTGTCTTGCCTCAGTGGCTGGACAAGTTGAGCCACCTCGAGTTTGTTTCTCTTCTTGGCGCTGACACTTACGTGGCCTAGGGGGTGTGTCAAAGTACACATTTTTTTATATGTGTTGGTGTCATTTATAGGCTAGCTAGGGTTGCACCATAGAGGGTACAGATTTGTATACCCTTGTTGTACCTTCTTTTACTAGTCATCATTCTGACAGCGGACATTCTTGCGAGTGCTTTCCGGGGCGACAAAGGAGGGGCAGCCTTTCCATGCGAGTCTGAAGGCGATGATGTCAACAACTGACTGGCCTCGGAGCTACCCTAACCTGGTGCCGCTATGGGCAGCAGTGGCGGTGTTGCCCATCAGTACAGTGAAGCGCGAATATGGGTTCTCTCGACTGGACATTATAAAAAAGTGGCAGCGGACCAGCCTCTGCAATGAGAAGTTGGGAGACCTCATGACGCTCAGCCTGCTACAGTACGACATCGAGTGGAGAAGTGTCAAAGTGTAATAACAGTGTTAGGCTGTAGTGAGGTGCCTTCTAGGGGGTACAGCTCTTAGGTTTGCACATTTGTACCCCATCCACTTTCTAGTTCACCATTCCGCTATGCATCACTCTTGAGATGGTATCATGAGTAGGTACGCTCCTAGCCTAGCCTAGCCTAGTACCGCTCCACCGCTCTGTAGTCGCTTCGTCGCTCCGTGATCACCTAGCCTACGTAGTGCGCGCCACCCAGCAGAGAAATGCGCGCCCGTGCTCTGCCTTAGGCTGCCCCGTTCTCTGCCTTAGGCTGCCTCGCGCTATGCCTTAGGCTGCCCCACGCTCTTCCCTAGGCTGCTCCGCGCTCTGCCTTAGGCTGCCCCGCGCTCTGCCTCAGTGTGAGAGTACGACGGCTTATGCCAGCTATGCTTGCTTGCCTTTACTTTATTATGCTATTTCTAGCATAGGATTATTTTATGCATGCATGAATTGCTTGATTTCCTAGGCTAGGTGCTCTTCTATATTTTATTATAGTTATAGCACCGAGCTAGGTTGCGTGCACCGAATTCTGGGCTTTTCGGTTGCCACCGAATTGCCTTCTACCGAATTCGGGAAGGGTCTGTTCGGGACGCTTCGCGACCCTCAGAACCTTCGCGTAACACCTGGTTACTGGGCCTTGTGTCGAGCCTATATATAGCCTCGTGTTGTACCCAGGTGATTCATTCAATTCAAACTCTCTTTTCTGAGCTCGATCCTAGATCCTCACACTTGGTAATCAGAGCCGTTTACACGCGAAGTTTTTTCGACCACTAAAACCGAGTCTTCAAAAACCGCGGTGGCGACGCCTGTTAAACACCGATTTCGGGTACGTAAAACCGGTTCCGTGTTTTTCACTCCCCCTCGATTTCGGTTTTCGAACGCGCAATGTCAGGCATGGAGGGTCAAGGCGACAACTACGCGGCGACGAGCGACATCGCCAGCCTTCGCACCGACATGGAACAGACGCAGGCGGCGATTCGGCGACTCGAGGCCCTTCTGACAAACCAATCCGCAGCCGCCACCGCAGCAGTCAATGCAGCAGCGAACGTAGCAGCGACAGCAGCAGCAGCGGCAGCGACACCGACATTTCACGGACCAATGGCACCACCTTCGCCGAACCTCGAAGCAGCTCGCCCGAGGCTCCCTGAAGTGTTCGATCCCAGCGCGAAAGGATCTGACGTTCGACAATTCGTGGCGACCCTCGAAATTTATTCCGAGGCCATTGGCTGTTCGACCCCGACACACGACGCAGCACGAATTCGGCTCGCAGCGACACTGTTGCGGGGACCAGCACTCGAGTGGATTTATTACACTGACGTGGCCCGCGGGGAGAAAACGTGGGCGCAGTTTCGGGCAGACCTCATCGAACGTTTCGAGCCAATTAATACAACCTACATGGCGCGGCAGCAGATACACCGACACAAGCAATACGGGAGTGTAGCACAGTACACGCAGCAGATGGAGCAACTGTTCAACCGCATCACTGACCTGACCGAGGGCGAAAAAATCAAGGCGTACACAGAAGGGTTAAAATTGGAGATTCGCCGACAGGTCATCGCAGCGAACTACAATAATTACCGCGACATCGTGCGTGCTGCCGAACGATACGACGCTTTGACTCGTGGTCAACCCGAAACACGACGTTACGGGCCGAACCGTACATTCGGCACGGAGCGATCGGCACCCCCCACGTTCACCGAACCGATGGATATCGACAAATTTGACGCGAAGCAGGAACCGACAAAATGCGATTTTTTCGGCGCAGCGGGGCATCAAATTTTGTCGTGCTACAAATTGAAGAAGGCACTTGCGGCACTGCTGGGCGGCAACAGTGGAGCAATCCCGAAGTAAAAAAATGGGAATCGCCAGTAGCTGCGGATCGACCTGGCGATCGCGTAAAGATCCGAAAAGCAGAAAAGGGCGACGACGTGGCGACTTCGGAGCGGGTGAAAAAAGGAGAAAATGATGGCGCGAATATAAAACATCACGACCGGCCGGCATCAGGGGAAATCGCCGAGGCGAATGGAGGCTCCGCGAAAAAAGACTCTGCACCGACCGGGAAACTCCAGCCGAACACCCACGAAATTAAGAATTCGTTAAAAGTATCATATAAAGATACTCTAACGAAAAATATTGCTTCTCGTGGTTTTCAAGCCTTTGAAAAATTCAGGGGAGATTTAGAGGCCAAGAAAAAGCCTTGAGATTATTCAGGTACCTGAGAAGTTGGGCAAAGTAATACGGAGCGTAGAAAAGGGTCGTGTCTGAGGTGACTTCTACGATGATCCGGTGGCTTCTGGCCACGGAGGGCACTCGTGGTAGTCGTGTCCGTTGTCTCCACTCCGAACGAGGGGGTGATTTCCGCTCCGACGTACTTGACGGGTTCAGCGGCGAGCAGGGCATCACACAGTCCTGGACGCTTCCGGAGTCCCCACAGCAGAATGGGGTTGCTGAGTGCCGCATTGGCTTGGTCATGGAGATCGCCCGCACCTCCATGATCCAAGCCTGTGCCCCCCATTTTCTGTGGCCCTAAGCGGTTCGCTACGCCGCCCACCAACTGAACCTCTGGCCTTGTATGTCACGACCAGGGGATTCACCGACCAGTCTTTGGATCGGGTCACCTCGTGTTGCATCGGAGTTTCACGTCTGGGGGCTGCCTTGCGCTTGTCTGCGACACCTCTGCAGATAAGCTCTCGGCTCGCGCCATCCCCTGTGTCTTCCTTGGTTTCCCGGTCGACTCTTCTGACTTTTCGTTTTACCACCCACCCCTCCACCGTTTCCTCGACTCCCGTGACGTCAGGTTTGACGAGTCCGTGTCCTACTACACCCGGTACCCCTGTCGAGGTCTCCCGGTCCCCCCTCCTCCTCTTTTCCTCGCACCCTCTCCTCCTCCTGCTCCCGCTCCTCCTGTACCCCCGCCCCCCCCTGGTCCTGCCCCGTCAGGTGTGTCTCACGCTACCCCTCTACCCTCGGTCGCGCATCCGGTAGCGTCTCCCTCCCCGCAGTCCTCCTCACAGTCCCATCAGCAGCCTTCGGCACTTCCGCGACAGGTTACTGTGGACTCAGGTGGTGCTTGAGCTGGAGATGCTGCCACTGGAGGTACCCAGTCTAGGGGTGCTCGTTCAAGGGGTGCTGGAGCAGGAGGTGCTGGCACTGGAGATGCTAGTTCTGGGGGATGCTGGAGCTGGAGGTGCTTGCGCTGGAGGTGCTAGTCCTGGGGGTACTGGAGCTAGAGGCGCTAGTTCTGGGGGTGCTGGTGCAGGAGGCGCTGGCACTGGAGGTGCTAGTACTGAGGAGACTGGTGCTGGAGGCACGACTACTGCGGCGCCCACTGCGCCTCCCCAGCGCTACGACACGCGTCTCCAGGCTCTTCGCCGGGTTGAGCGCGAGGAGCAGGAGCGGTTGGAGCAGGAGAGGCAGGAGCTGCGGCAGTTGGACCAGTAGGAGCAGCAGCAACAGCCCCAGCGGCGGCACCAGCCGCAGAAGCAGCAGCAGTCGCCGCAGCCGCCACCTTTGCAGCAGCTGTTCACTCCAGTGAGTGGCCTTCGGGCCCTTGGCCTTCCTTCCTCTCCTCCTGTCCACTCACAGTCTCCTACCGCGTACGGTCCTACGTTTCCTCCTCCGGACCCGACTCCAGTTGTTTGCTTTCCACCTCAGTCACAGTCTCCTCCTCCTGTTCTCCCGCACGACTGGACCGCTCGTTGTCCTCCGCGTGCTCGTCCCTCATCTCCTTTTGACGACCTCCGCACTGTCTTGTTTCGTTCTAGTCCTTGTCGTGCTCCGCTTGTGTCTGTTCTCCCGCCACCTCCTGTGTCATCTCTCACTGTCTCCTCTCACCCTATCACTGACTACTACCGTGTTGCTCGTTCTGTTGTCTCGCGTGTTCTTGCCTCTCTTGTCACCGACCCTCGTGCCTCTCCGTCGTCTGTCTCGGCTCTTACTGCCGCTGTTGCTGACTTTGCTGCCACCCGCCGACTTCGCCACGCATGTAGTGGTTGCTCCGCCTGCCCGTCCTCTGTCTGCCGGGGGTGAGTTTGCCCTTGGCTGTGACGTCCTAGAGGACACGCAGTTTGAGCTGGAGTTCTTGGCAGCCGCTTCTCCCTCTCTCTGTGCCATGCTGCTTTCCTCTGAGGGAGACCCCGACGCCCTTGACATTCTGACTCCTCGCAAGTACCGTGAGGCAGTGTCAGGGCAGTGGGCCTCTCATTGGAAGGCGGCCATGGACTCAGAGATGGCGTCTTGGAGATCCACAGGCACCTACGTTGACGCATTCCCCCCTCCCAAGGAGAACGTAGTCGACGGCATGTGGATCTTCAAGGTGAAGCGGCCGCCTGGATCACCGCCTGTCTTCAAGGCGCGCTACGTGGCTAAAGAGGGTTCAGTCAGCGTGAGGGAGTTGACTTCTTCCAGTCCTTCGCCCCGACCCCGAAAATGACGACTCTTCGGGTGTTACTTCACGTTGCGGCACAGCGAGACTACGAGCTGCACTCCCTCGACTTCTCCTCTGCCTTTCTCTAGGGCAGCCTGCACGAGGAGATCTGGTTGCGTCGTCCTCCTAGCTTCACTGGCACTTTCCTGCCTGGGACCCAGTGGAGCCTGAGACGACCAGTCTACAGTCTCCGCCAGGCGCCGTGTGAGTGGCACGACACGCTGCGCACCAGTCTTGCTGCCCTCGGGTTTCGTCCTTCGTCCGCCGAACCGTCACTGTTCGTTTGTTCTGGGCCCACACCTTTCGTCGTCCTCGTCTACGTCGACGACTTGGTCTTTGCTACAGCAGACAGGGCCGCTCTGGCTGAGGTGAAGTCCGAATTGCAGAAGAGACACATGTGCACTGACCTTGGTGAGTTGCGCCGCTACCTTGGCTTGCAGGTCACCAGGGACTGGGCCGCTCGCACCATTACACTCTCACAGTCATACATGGTGCAGCAGGTCCTTCAGCGGTTCAGGCTCCAGCACTCCACCACACTGCCCACTCCTCTTGCTGTTGACCACAGACTCACCGGCCCTTATCCCGACGAACCCTTTGAGCCTAGTGGTCCCTACGCAGAGCTTGTGGGCTGCCTCATGTACCTGATGACTTGTACTCGTCCGAACCTCGCCTTTCTTCTCAGCGTCCTCTCTTGCTTTGTTGCGACTGGGAGACACCGTCCTGTTCACTGGACAGCTGATCTCAGGGTGGCGAAGTACCTGGCGACTACATCAGGCATGGGGCTTGTGCTTGGAGGGAGACAACCAGTTGTTCTGACTGGTCACTGCGACTCCTCCTACGCCGACGACGTGGAGACACAGATGTCCACTCAGGGGTACTGCTTCAGCTTGGGCGCTGGAGCTCTGTCGTGGAGGTCTACACGGTCGTCGTCAGTGGCTTCATCCAGTGCAGAGGCAGAGATCTACGCTGGTGCCATGGCTGCGCTGGAGCTTCACTGGTTGACCTTCTTGCTCACCGACCTTGTTTGCTGACAACAAGGCAATGATCCTCCTGTGTCGAGAGCCTCGACTGGAGAGCAGAGTGAAGCATATTGACGTGAGGTACTTTCTCCTGCGAGAGTTGCAGCGATGCGGCCAAGCACGCTTGGACTTTGTGGCCTCAGAGGCCAACACTGCCGACGTCTTCACCAAGGCCTTGGCGCCTGGTGACCACCACAGGCTCTGTATGGAGTTAGGACTTGTTGAGGCAGGCCCTCGGTTGTAGTAGCTTTGTGTCTTGATTGCTGTACTGTTGTACTTGCATTTATATATTCTTGTGACATCTGAGAACTGGCCTTGTGGCCCCTTGTCTGTGCTTGGACTGCGTGGTGATCTTGAGATCCACCCTGAGCTGTGTTGTGTTTCTTGTCTTGACTGTTCTTGTGACCATTTGCTGTCACTTATTCGTTTCCTTGATGCCCCTCACTTAGCCTATGGGGGTGTGTCAAAGTGTAATAACAATGTTAGGATGTAGTGAGGTGCCTTCTAGGGGGTACAACTCTTAGGTTTGCACATTGTCAAATGTGTATATGTTCTGTAGGCTGTAGTGGGGCATACCCTAAAGGGTACAACACTTTAGGGTTAGGGTTAGCTATACAACCCTGTACTCTCCATCATTCTAGTCATTACTGTTTCCTTATTCTGACATGGTATTAGAGTAGGTACGTTCCTTAGGGCCCACCGAACGTTCCGCCCTGCCCGGACTTGAAACTTTTTTTTTCCTGCCCTGCTGCCTAGCGCCAGCGCGCGCCTTACTGCCCTGCCCGCGCACGCCCAGCTGCCTTGCTACTGAGCGCCCTGCTGCCTTGCCTGAGCGCCGCCCTGTTCGCGCGCGCTCTGCCTGCAGCTGCGCCGCCCTGCCTGCCTGCGCGCTCTGCACGCGCACCCTGCTGCCCACAGCGCCAGCGCGCCCTGCTGCCCAGCGCGCCAGCGCGCCCCGCTGCCCAGCACGCCAGCGCGCCCCGCTGCCCAGCGCGCCAGCGCGCCCCGCTGCCCGACGCGCCAGCGCGCCTCGCTGCCCAGCGCGCCAGCGCGCCCCGCTGCCCAGCGCGCCAGCGCGCCCCGCTACCCAACGCGCCAGCGCGCCCCGCTGCCCGACGCGCCAGCGCACCCCGCTGCCCAGCGCGCCCCGCTGCCCAACGCGCCAGCGCGCCCCGCTGCCCAGCGCGCCAGCGCGCCCCGCTGCCCAGCGCGCCAGTGCGCCCCGCTGCCCAGCGCGCCCCGCTGCCCAGCGCGCCAGCGCGCCCTGCTGCCCAGCGCCCAGCGCGCTCTGCTAAACCCTAAAAAAACAAAAAAACAAAAAAGCCCTAGGTGCTGCTGCCCTAAGCAACTGCTTGCTACTGCTCTAGATGCTGCCGCCGTAGGTGCTACCGCCTTCTACTGCCGCATGTGCTACTGCTGCTACTAGCTGTCACTGCCTGCCATGGCCACTACCACTGTCCTATGTCAGCGGCAGCCGAGTGTGCAGGAGTCTCTCTCGCCGCAGCAGCTTCGCGAGTGGGCTATCCGGTGGGGCAGCCCCGGTGGCGGGGCTAGCCGTGGTAGGGCTGGAGGTGCTGGTGCTGGCGGTCCTCGTACTCGTCGGCGGGAGCCGCTCTCGTCGTAGCAGCTTCGCAAGAGGGCTGTCCGTGTCAAACATTGTATGTTTACATTGTGTAGGCTATAGTGGGTTTAGCCTTAGGGGGTACACAAACTTAGGGTTTCCTACTTGTACCCAACTTTGTGCTAGTTCAATCAATCCTGTTTCGTTCTTTCTGACATGGTTTCAGAGCAGGTCCTCCGCTAGGACCGATTTTTTTTAAGGGCCCACCACACTGACTGCCTACTAGCGCCCTCGTGCGCCCTACTGTCGGAGCGCCCTCGAGCGCCTCCCCCCAGCGCCCTCGTGCGCCCCTCCTTAGCGGCCTCTTACGGCCCCGTCGACCCCGCGCGCCGCCCCCTAGCGGCCCCTTACGGCCCCGTCGACCCCACGCGCCGCCCCTTAGCGGCCCCTTACGGCCCCGTCGACCCCGCGCACGGCCCCTTATCGGCCCCCTACGGCCCCGTCGACCCCGCGCGCCGCCCCTTAGCGGCCCGGTCGGCCCCGCGTTCGCCCCTTAGAGGCCCCGTCGGCCCCGCGTCCGCCCCCCCCCTTAGAGGCCCCGTCGGCCCCGCCAGAACCGAGCCGCCCCACGCACGACCGCCACGGCCCCGCCAGAACCGAGCCGCCCGAACCGAGCCGCCTGAACCGAGCCGCCCAGCCCGAGCCGAGCCGCGCTGCCCGAACCGAGCCGCGCCACCCTCCCCGTACTGAGCGGCCCTCTCTGGACTGAGCCGCCCTACCTGAGTCGCGCTGACTGCTGTTTTTAGGGTTTCGCCTGCTGCTACTACTACTGCTACTGTTTCTTCTACTGCTGCTATGGCTAGCCCCGCTGTACTCGCTTTTGATGCCGAGGGCCGCCCAGTGAAGTTTGAGATCTGGCTAGATAACTTGCACCTGTTCCTCCAGCTCACTGCCAAGGAGGACATCTCGCTGTACGATCACGCACTAGGCCTCGCTGCTGCCCCTGCTGTTACTGCTGACAGTACTGCCCGCTCACGGTGGCAGACTCGTGATGCCCACGCTCGTTTCGCTATTCGCAACTCCCTGCCGGTAGATGAGCGCGAGCACTTTGGCCAGCACAAGACTGCACAGGCACTGTACACTGCTGTAGTTGCACGCTACTCCTCACCTGCCTCTGCTGCGCTAGGCCGTCTCTCGCTCCCCTACCTGTTCCCAGACCTGTCCGCTTTCGCCACAGTCGCTGACCTCACCACGCACCTCCGCACTAGTGAGGCTCGCTTCCGTGCCGCTATGCCCGCTGAGTTTCTTGCCACCCACCCCCCCCCGTTCTGGCTCACTCTCAACCACCTTGTCACCCGTCTCCCTGACTCTCTTCGTTCGGTCAGGGACCACTTCCTCGCTCGCTGCCCCACTGAGCTCACCGTTGACCTGCTCGAGAAGGAACTGCTTGCAGCCGAGACTAGCATAGTCGCTGTAGCTGCCTCTCGTGGCGACCCCCGCACCCCGTTCTTCGAGGGGTGTTCCCCTTCCCCCCTGCTCCCCTCTGTCGCCTCTGCTGCTGCTGTCGACCTAGTTGGTACTGAGCAGGTCGGGACTGCGTCCGCTCCGAGCTGGCGCCGCAGCGGCAAGGGCAAAGGGGGCAAGGGAGGTGGAGGTGACGGCGGGGGAGGCGGTGGTGGGGGCGGTGGAGGCGGTGGGGGTGGTGGCGGGGCAGGAGGGACTAGTGGCAGCGGTGGGGGTGGTGGCGGCAGCAGCGGAGGAGGTGGCCGGGGTGGGGGCGGTGGTGGGGGCGGCGGTGGACGAGGCGGCGGCAGGGGCGGTGGTGGTCGAGGTGGTGGCGGCGGAGGTGGTGGTCGTGGTGGCGCTGGCGGACAGCAGACTCTCTCTCCCCAGGAGCTTCGTGAGTGGTACTCTCAGCACGGGGGGGGGGGTGGCCTTAGGTGCACGTACGTCATCCGCACTGGTGAGCGCACTGGCCAGACGTGTGGGAGGGCGCACACCACGCAGCGCTGTTTCTCCCGCCTTGACGACGCTTGGCGCACTCAGTTCCCTACTGCCACTGAGCTGCCCCGCTGGTGGGATCTGATGAAGAAGAACATTGATGTCTTTGCTCTTGACTTTGATGCTATTCTCACTGCCATGTATGTGTTGTCTACTAGTGGAGAGGGTGATCAGTACCTGCGTGTTCCGCCCGACCCGGGCATTCGCACCAGTGAGGCTGCCGCTCTAGGTGCTTGCGTGTCTGCTGCCCCAGGTGCTGGTGAGGCTGCTGCGCTAGGTGCTTACGTGTTTGCTGCCCCAGGTGCTGGTGAGGCTGCTGCTCCAGGTGCTAGTGAGTCTGCGCCCCCTGGTACTGAGTCCATTGAGGCACTGCACACCTTCACTCTAGACTCAGGCGCTTCTCGCTGTTTCTTTCGTGACCGCACTGCCCTTGAGCAGCCTGCTCGGCCAGTTGCTGTCTCCCTTGCTGACCCCTCTGGGGGTCCGGTCATTGCGACCTCCTCCACTGTCCTTCCTTGTCCTGCGGTTCCGTCGGGCACTCTGTCAGGTCTCCACCTCCCCTCGTTCTCTACGAACTTGGTGGCGGGTTGTGCGCTCCAGGACGGGGGTGTCCACCAGTTCACCCCTGCCTACGAGCGCGTGACACACTGCACGTGTGCTCGGACGGGCCGTCACCTCGCTACCTTCACTAGGCAGCCGGGGTCGGATCTTTACACACTGACCACTGAGTCCCCTCAGGTAGCTGCGTCTGCGTCTGCGTCAGGTCAGTTGTCTGCCCCCTGCTCGTGTCGCTCTCTGGCGCACGAGACTGTCCTCTGGCACCACCGCCTTGGTCACCCGTCCGTGCAGCGCCTTCGTGCCATGCACAAACGGTACCTTGTCTCTGGTCTTCCCCGGGTACTCCCTCCTCTCCCACCCTCGCCTGCTCCTCCCTGTCTTCCTTGTGTCGAGGGGCGGCAGCGCGCCGCTCCTCCTCCTCGTTTCCCCCGAGGACTGCTCCCTTGCAGACGCTCCACATGGACGTGTGGGGCCCAGCCCGCGTCCGTGGACAGGGTCAGGAGAGGTACTTCCTGATCGTTGTTGACGACTACTCGCGCTACACCACGGTCTTCCCCTTCCGCACCAAGGGTGAGGTCCCTGCTGTTTTGATCCCTTGGATCCGTGCTTCTCGTCTCCAGCTCAGCGAGCGGTTCCACTCGGACTTTCCTGTCCTGCGTCTGCACTCTGACAGAGGTGGTGAGTTCTCCTCCGACCTCTTGGCAGCCTACTGTGCGGAGCACGGCATTGAGCAGTCGTTCACGCTTCCGGCCTCTCCACAGCAGAATGGGTTTGCTGAGCGCCGCATTGGCTTGGTCATGGAGGTCGCTCGTACCTCCTTGATCCATGCGGCTGCCCCCCACTTTCTGTGGCCGTTTGCAGTCCGCTACGCTGCGCATCAGCTCAACCTCTGGCCCCGTGTCTCCTTGCCGGAGACCTCGCCCACACTGCTGTGGACGGGGGAGGTTGGCGATGCGTCGCGTTTTCGGGTCTGGGGATCTCGAGCTTTTGTCCGCGATACGACTGCGGACAAGCTCTCCTCCCGTGCTGTTCCTTGTGTCTTCCTTGGCTTTGTCCCGGACGCATCTGGTTGGCAGTTTTACCACGCCACCTCGCGACGTGTCCTGCCCTCTCAGGACGTCACTTTTGACGAGTCGGTGCCCTACTACCGCCTCTTCCCCTACCGCACTGCCCCGCTCCCTCCCCCGCCTCTCTTCCTCGCGCCAGGTGCTGCTGTGGTAGACCCCCTCCCCCCTTAGGGTGCCGCTCCCTCAGGTGTGTCCCAGGTAGACCCGGTTGACCCTGTCGAGGTAGCTGTCGACTCTCGTCCTGCTAGGGGTGCTGAGCCTGAGCGTGCGGAGCCTGGGGGTGCGGAGCCTGGGGGTGCGGAGCCTGGGGTTGCGGAGTCTGGGGGTGCTGAGTCTGGGGGTGCTGAGACTGGGGGTGCTGAGACAGGGGGTGCTGAGTCTGGGGGTGCTGAGTCTGGGGGTGCTGAGCCTGGGAGTGCTACACCTGGAGGAGCTCTCTCCTCCGAGCAGCTGCGTGAGTGGTACTTACAGTACTGCAGCCTCAGGAGAGGTGCTTCTGGCGCTCGGAGCGCTGCTGGAGCTGGTGCTAGTGCTTCCCCTCCTAGGCGGGCGCTGCCCTCTCCCTTGCAGCTCCGCGAGTGGTACGCTCGGCACTGCAGTCTCCGGAGTGGTGCTCCTCGCGTCGCGGACCCCGGTGCTGCTGCTGGAGCTGCTGGGGGTGCTGCTGGTGCTGGTGCTGCTGGAGCTGCTGGAGGTACTGCTGGTGCTGCTGGAGCTGTTGGAGGTGTTGCTGGTGCTGGTGCTGCTGGAGCTGCAGGAGGTGCTGCTGGTGCTGCTGGAGCTGCTGGAGGTGTTGCTGGTGCTGGTACTGCTGGAGCTGCAGGAGGTGCTGCTGCTGCTGGCGGTGCTGCTGGCGCTGCTGGAGGTGCTGCTGGTACTGGTGCTGCTGGTACTGCTGGAGCTGCTGGAGGTGCTGCTGGAGGTGCTGCTGCTGCTGCAGCTGCTGGAGGTGCTGGTGCTGCTGGTGGTGCTGCTGGTGCTGGAGCTGCTCGAGCCGCCGATCTTGGAGGTGCTTGTACTGGAGGTACTGGAACTGCTGGGACTGGAGCTGCTGAGGGGGTTGGCGCTGGAGGTGCTGAGCGACTGAGGCCGTACTACGTTCCGCTCCTTCAGCAGGTTCTTGGTCTCCCGCCCTCTCCTGGTCCTACTCCTCCTCCCCTACTGAGTCCACCACCTGTCCCGTCGCAGTCACAGTTACAGCCTGCCTCCCCACTGCCTGGTCCTTCTCCTTACACTGCGCCGACAGGTAGCTTTACGGAGCGTCGTGAGCCTGAGTCTCGTCCTCCGTCGCCTGAGTCCAGTCCTGCGTCTTCTGAGTCTCGTCCAAAGTCGCCTGTCCGCACTGCCCGCACTGGTCGTCGTGCTCCGCGTCAGCGTCCTCCTCCTGTCCTTGGCACTCACTATATGACCCTGCGTCCTTCCACTGCTCCACAGCGCGTCCCTCTGCCGTCTCCTCCTGTGTCCTCTCTTCCTGACGTTGCCGACCCGCCGTCAGACCTTACTCGTGCTGCCAGTCCTACTGTCGCGCGTCTCCTTGACACTGTTGTCACTGACCCTACCTTTGAGTCCTCTGCTGCGTCTGCTCTGGTCGCTGAGCTTGTTGACTTTGCTGCAGCCAGTCGTCTAGACTACGCCGCTAGCCTTGTTGCTGAGTCTGAGTCTGAGTCTGTCTGTCCTCCGTCCGTCGGGGGTGAGTGTGCTCTTGGCACGGACGTCCTTGAGGACAGACAGGAGGAGTTTGAGTGCTTTGCTGCTGCTTTACCTCATCTCGTGTCCATGCTGATTGCCCCTGAGGGAGACCTGGATGCACCAGACATCCCGACCCCACGCTCCTACGCAGAGGCGATGGAGGGTGAGTAATCCTCTCAGTGGCAGACAGCCATGGACGCAGAGATGGCTTCCTGGAAGTCCACAGGCACCTACGTCGACGAGGTTCCCCCACCTGGGGCGAACATCGTCAGTGGCATGTGGAATTTCAGGGTGAAGCGGCCGCCGGGTTCTCCGCCTGCCTTCAAGGCGCGTTACGTTGCACGAGGCTTCAGTCAGCGAGAGGGAGTTGACTTCTTCCAGACCTTCTCCCCGACCCCGAAGATGACCACTCTTCGGGTTCTGCTGCACGTCGCCGCTCAGCGTGACTACGAGCTCCACTGCCTTGACTTCAGCACTGCGTTCCTACAGGGCACCCTGCACGAGGAGATCTGGCTGCGCCGCCCACCTGGCTTCACTGGGTCGTTCCCTCCTGGTACCCTGTGGAGCCTCCGGCGGCCGGTCTACGGTCTCCGCCAGGCGCCCCGTGAGTGGCACGACACACTGAGGACTACTCTTGCTGCTCTTGGGTTTGCTCCTTCTACTGCTGACCCGTCGCTGTTTCTACGCACCGACACCACTCTGCCGCCGTTCTACGTTCTCGTGTACGTAGACGACTTGGTCTTTGCTACTGCTGACACTGAGGCACTCGCCCACGTGAAGTCGGAGCTGCAGAAGAGACACACGTGCACAGACCTGGGTGAGCTGACAAGCTATCTTGGCTTGCGGATCACCCGGGACAGAGCACAGCGCACCATCACCTTGACTCAGTCACACATGGTGCAGCAGGTCCTTCAGCGCTTCCGCTTCACGTACTCCTCGCCTCAGCCCACTCCTCTGCCTACCGGTCACTCGCTCTCAGCTCTGCCTTCGGATGAGTCCGTAGAGCCGAGTGGCCCGTATCCAGAGCTTGTGGGCTGCCTCATGTACCTGATGACCTGCACTCGACCTGACCTAGCCTACCCTCTTAGCATCCTAGCACGCTATGTCGCTCCTGGCCGTCACCGGAAGGAGCACATGGATGCCGCTAAGAGGGTGTTGCGCTACTTGTGCAGTACGTCGGGCATGGGGCTTGTGCTTGGAGGACGGCGCGACGTTGTCCTCACTGGACACTCCGACGCTTCTTGGGCTGACGACCAGGCTACGCAGCGGTCGTCTCAGGGTTACACCTTTAGCCTTGGCTCTGGCTCTGTTTCCTGGCGTTCTACACGCTCTTCCTCTGTTCTCAGCTCCAGTTGTGAGGCTGAGATCTACGCCACAGCCATGGCTGCCCTGGAGCTACGCTGGCTCACCTACCTGCTGACCGACCTCGGAGAGCGGCCTCGTTCTCCTCCAGTGCTGTACGTCGACAACAAGGCAGCCATTGCCTTGTGTGCGGAGCACAGACTGGAGCACAGAACGAAGCACATCGCTCTGCGCTACTTCCTTGCTCGAGAGCTGCAGCAGCGTGGTCAGCTTCGTCTGCGTTACGTGGCCATTCGGGCCAACACTGCTGATGTGTTCACCAAGGCGCTTCAGCCTTGTGACCATCAGCGTTTCTGTACTGTTCTAGGCCTTGTGCCTACTCTCCCTCACTTGCTCACTTCTTGACCCTGCTTGTACTGTGATCTCTATATATATACCTGCATGCTTTCACTTGCTAAATTGTGATCACTGTACCTCTTGTTCTATTATCAAACTGCATGTGAACTGGTCTTGTGACCACTTGCTTGTGCTCAGAATTTGTGTGGTATCCTTGAGATCCACCCTGAGCTTTGCTTTGCTTTGCTTTGACTGGTCTTGTGACCCTCTGGTTGTCTCCCACTTCGCCTATGGGGGTGTGTCAAACATTGTATGTTTACATTGTGTAGGCTATAGTGGGTTTAGCCTTAGGGGGTACACAAACTTAGGGTTTCCTACTTGTACCCAACTTTGTGCTAGTTCAATCATTCCTGTTTCGTTCTTTCTGACAGCCCGGTGGGGCAGCCCCGGTGGCGGAGCCTGGTGTGCTACTACTGGAGGTCCCTGTGAGTCTACTCCTGCTGGTAGTGCCGCTGGTAGACGCGGAGGTTCTGGGGATGGACAGCAGCGGCAACAGCGTTCGCCGGAGACTCTCTCCCCGCAGCAGCTTCGTGAGTGGGCTGTCCGGTGGGGCAGCCCCGGTGGCGGAGCTTGGGGTACTAGTACTGGGGGTGGAGAGGCACCTGGTGGCGTAGAGTCTGTTAGTCTTGGTGCTGTTGGCTCATCTAGCACAGGTGCAGAGCCTGAGGAGGCCTTGCACACTTTCACTCTCGACTCCGGCGCGTCTCGTTGCTTCTTCCGCGATAGCACCACAGTCACACCGCTCACAGTCCCTATCCCTGTCACACTGGCCGACCCCTCTGGGGCCCGGTAGTCGCGCGTGGCGCCACTGTTCTCCCTTGTCCGGCAGCCCCTTCCGGCCTCCTCACAGGTCTTCACCTCCCCTCGTTCGCTAAGAACTTGGTGGCTACCTCTGTCCTCCATGACCAGTGGGTCACTGTCACCCAGCCTAGAGGCGAGCTAGTGGCGATCTGTACAGACTCGCGCACTTGTGAGCACCTTGCCACGTTCACTCGGAAGCCTGGGTCTGGCCTGTACACACTGACCACAAGTCTGCACTGGTAGCTGAGTCAGGTCAGGTAGCTGCGTCGGTTGAGGTCGCCTCGTCTTGTTCGTGTCGTCTCCTCACGCACCAGACTCTCCTCTGGCACCACCGCCTTGGCCACCCCTCCTTGCCACGCTGCGTGGCATGCACTCCCGTCTCCTTGTGTCTGGTCTCCCCAGGTCCCTGCCCCTGCTCCCGAGGTCGCTTGCACCGCCCTGTCTTCCCTGCGTTGAGGGGCGGCAGCGCCCCGCTCCTCACTCCTCCTCGTTTCCTCCTACCACTGCTCCTCTGCAGACCCTGCACATGGACGTGTGGGGCCCCGCCCGCGTCACTGGACAGGGTGGCGAGCGCTACTTTTTGCTGGTTGTCGACAACTACACGCGCTACACCACGGTCTTCCCCTTGCAGAGCAAGGCGGATGTGCGCGGTGTCTTGATCCGCTGGATCCGCGCTGTTCGTCTCCAGCTTCGCGCTCGGTTCCGTGAGGACCTCCCTGTCCTGCGGCTGCACTCTGACCGAGGTGGTGAGTTTTGCTCCCACCTCCTTGAGGACTTCTGTGGTGCTGAGGGCATCCATCAGACGTACACGCTTCCGGCCTCTCCACAGCAGAATGGGATTGCCGAGCGCCGCATTGGTCTTGTCATGGAGGTTGCTCGCACCTCCATGATCCATGCGGCTGCTCCCCATTTCCTGTGGCCGTTTGCGGTCCGATACGCCGCTGAGCAGCTCAACCTCTGGCCCCGTGTCTCCCACCCGGAGACCTCCCCCACTTTGCGGTGGACGGGCGAGGTTGGTGATGCGTCGGCGTTTCGGGTCTGGGGTTCCCTCTCTCTTGTCCGCGACTTGCCTGCGGGCAAGCTCTCTCCACGCACTCTTCGGTGCGTGTTCCTTGGCTTTCCCACCGACGCACTGCCCTGGCAGTTTTACCACCCGGGCTCTCGTCGTGTGCTGTCCTCCCAGGACGTGACCTTTGACGAGTCCGTCTGCTTCTACCGTCTTCACCCCCACCGCAGTTCCCCGGTACCCCTCCCCCCTCTCACCTTGGTGGATGACCCCCCCCCGGTAGCCCCCCTCCCTCCTCACAGTCCCGCTCCCTTAGGTGTGTCTCAGGTAGACCCACCCCCCTTGGTTGAGCCTTTGGAGGTCTCCTCAGACACCTCTGGCCCAGCTGAGGGGGGTGACCCGACTCCTGCTGCCACAGTGACCCCTCGCCGCTCTGCACGCTTGGCTGTCCCTCCAGGTTTTCCGCCTCGACCGTCTTCACCGCCGCTGCAGCCTGCTGCAGTGGACTCCGGTGCTGCAGGAGGTGGTACCACAGGAGGTGCTGGTTCTGGGGGTGCTGAGGGTCCTCTGGGTACAGGAGGTACTGGATGTACTGGTGCTGGTGGTCCTGCTACGAGTTGGCAGGAGGCTCTCTCGCCGGAGCGGCTACGCGAGTGGGCTGTCCAGTGGGGCAGCCCTGGTGGTGGAGCTAGCCCTCTTAGAGCTTGAGGTGCTGGAGCGGCTGGAGCTGGAGGTTCTGCTACTGGTGGTACTGTGGTTGCTCGTACTGGTGGCACTGTTGCACGTCGGCGGGCGACTCTCTCGCCGGAGCGGCTTCGCGAGCGGGCTGTACAGTGGGGCAGCCCTGGTGGTGGAGCTAGCCGTGCTCGCTCTGCTAGAGCTGGAGGTACTGGAGGTGCTGCTGCTGTGGGTGCTGCTGCGGGTTGTCCTGGCACACATCGCCAGTCGTCTCTCTCGCCGGAGCGGCTTCGCGAGTGGGCTGTCCGTTGGGGCAAACCTGGTGGTGGCGCTGGACGTACTGGAGCAGAAGGTTCTGGAGGTGCTAGCCCTGGAGGTGCTAGTGCTGGTGTTCCTGCTACTGGACGCACAGGTGCTGCTGGAGGTGCTGGAGGTTCAGGTTCTGGAGGTGCTAGCCCTGGAGGTGCTGGTGCTGGTGTTCCTGGTACTGGAGGCACAGGCGCTGCTGGAGGTACTGGAGGTGCAGGTACTGCTGGAGGTGCTGGAGGTGCTGTTGGAGGTACTGGAGTTCGTGGTGCTAGTCGGCAGGAGTCGCTCTCTCCGCTGCAGCTTCGTGAGTGGGCTGTTCGTTGAGGCAGTCCCGGTGGTGGAGCTGGGGGCACTGGTTCTGGGGGTGCTGTTACTACTGGAGCTGGAGGCACTAGTTCTGGGGGTGCTGTTACTACTGGAGCTGGAGGCTCTGGGGGTGCGACTACTCAGCCGCAGCCGTCTGCGCTTAGTCGCCTTCTCAGTCTCCCGCCTGCTGCTACTGAGTTCCCGGTTCCTGGTACTACTCCTCCGCTACTGTTCCCACCGACTGACCAGTCTCAGCCACAGCTACTGCCTGGCTCCTCGCTGCCTGCTCCTGCTCCTCACACTGAGGTCACTGCGTCCCTGACTGCGCATCGTGAGCCTGAGACTCGTGCGTCCACTCCTGAGCGTCGTGAGACTGAGACTCGTGCGTCCACTCCTGTTCGCGGTCGTCCTGTTGTCCGTCCTCGTGCTCCAGCTGTGCCAGGCACTCACCGGATTGCACTTTGTCCTTCCTCTGTCCCACAGCGTGTTGTCCTGCCGTCTCCCCCTGTGTCTTCTCTTCCTCACGTTCCTGACCCTGAGTCTGACCTTGTCCGTACTGCCAGTCCGACTGTCACTCGTCTCCTTGCCATGGTTGTGACTGACCCTTCCTTTGAGTCCGCTGCTGCGTCTGCCTTAGTTGCTGAGCTTGTTGACTTTGCTACTTTGTGCCGCCTTGACTACGCTGCGAGTCCTGTTTTTGACTCCTCCTGTCCTCCGTCCGTCGGGGGTGAGCTTGCCCTTGGCTGTGACGTTCTTGAGGACAGGCAGTTTGAGCTTGAGTGTCTCGCGGCCGCTGCACCGCATCTCGCGTCCTCGCTACTTTGCCCTGAGGGAGACCCGGATGCACTGGACATCCCGACCCCACGCACTTACGCAGAGGCGATCACGGGTCCATACTCCTCTCAGTGGCAGATAGCCATGGACGCAGAGATGGCTTCCTGGAAGTCCACAGGCACCTACGTCGACGAGGTTCCCCCACCTGGGGCGAACATAGTCGATGGCATGTGGATTTTCAGGGTGAAGCGGCCGCCGGGTTCTCCGCCTGCCTTCAAGGCGCGTTACGTTGCACGAGGCTTCAATCAGCGTGAGGGGGTCGACTTCTTTCATACCTTCTCCCCCACCCCGAAGATGACCACTCTTCGGGTGCTACTGCACGTTGCAGCAGAGCGCGACTACGAGCTACACTCTCTCGAATTCTCGACACCCTTCTTGCAGGGTAGCCTTCACGAGGCTATCTGGTTGCGCCGTCCACGTGGCTTCACTGGGTCGTTTCCTGAGGGTACCCAGTGGAGTCTTTGGCGACCAGTCTACGGCCTTCGACAGGCACCCCGCGAGTGGCACGACACACTGAGGACTACACTTGCGGCTTTTGGCTTCGCTCCCTCGACTGATGACCCTTCGCTGTTTCTGCGCACAGACACTTGTGTACGTTGACGACTTGGTTTTTGCTACTGCTGACACTGAGGCTCTGGCCTTGGTGAAGGCGGAGCTGCAGGAGAGACACACTTGCACTGACCTGGGTGAGCTGCGGAGTTACCTTGGTTTGCAGATCACCCGGGACAGAGCACGCCGCACAATCACCCTCACTCAGTCACACATGGTGCAGCAGGTCCTTCAGCGCTTCGACTTCACTTTGTCCTCTCCACAGCCCATTCCTCTGTCTACCGGCCACTCGCTCTCAGCTCCACCTTCGGACGAGTCCGTAGAGCCGAGTGGTCCGTACCCAGAGCTTGTGGGTTGCCTCATGTACCTGATAACGTGCACAGGACCTGACCTCGCGTACCCTCTCTACCTCCTGGGTCGCTACGTGGCTCCCGGTAGGCATCGAAAGATGCACTGGGATGCTGCGAAGAGGGTATTGCGTTACTTGTGCAGCACATCGGGCATGGGGCTCGTGCTTGGAGGACCGGGTTCGGTTGTTCTCACCGGCCACTCAGACGCTTCTTGGGCTGACACAGGGGTACAGTTTCAGCCTCAGCACTAGTTCTATCTCGTGGAGGTCCACTCGCTCTTCTTCTGTACTTAGTTCCAGCTGTGAGGCCGAGACCTACGCTGGGGCTATGGCTGCACAGGAGTTGCGGTGGCTGACCTACCTGCTGACCGACTTTGGTGAGCGGCCTCGTTCTCCTCCAGTTCTGTACGTCGACAACAAGGCCATGATTGCCTTGTGTCAGGACCAGAGACTGGAGCACAAAACGAAGCACATTGCTCTCCGTTACTTCCTCACGCGAGAGCTGCAGCAGCGTGGTCAGCTTCGTCTTGTTTACGTGGCCACTCGGGCCAACACTGCTGATGTTTTCACCAAGGCCCTTGGGTCTAGTGATCATCAGCGTTTCTGTACTGCTCTTGGGCTTGTGCCCACTGTGCCTCACTTGCTTGTCTCTTGATCTTGCTCTTGTTGAACACCGATATATATGAGTATACCTGCATGCTTACACTTGCTAGGTTGTGATCAGTGTACTGCTCTTGCTATTATAAACTCTGCATGTGAATTGGCCTTGTGGCCGCTTGCTTGTGCTCAGAATGAGTGGTGATCTTGGGATCCACCCTGAGCTTTGCTTTGCTTTGTTCTCTTGCTTGACTGGTCTTGTGACCGTTGGTTGTGTTTGCTATCCCCCACTTGGCCTATGGGGGTGTGTCAAATGTGTATTTGTTCTGTAGGCTGTAGTAGGGCATGTTGGGCTGAGAAAAAGCCCTTAGGATCTTTGCAGGAGTGAACTCTAGGTAGGACTTGTTGTAATTAGCGGAAGCTTTAATGAGAAGTGCTTGAACCACCTTGCGCTAGTATGTGAGGGCAAAGTCGATTGATTAAGACAAAGAGATACAAGATTATATAAGAGTACAAGGAATATGAAGGGATACGGTTAGAACTGTTTTACTGTTGCTGTTGCGGTTCGACACAGTGACGACTCGGGCAACTGCTCTGTAGCGAGTCAGTTGTGTGTCCTTGCTGTCGCGCTGTATTTGTCGGATCAAAGGTCGCTGACCTTTGACTTTCGCGTAACCTCCAGCGGTTACTTCGACCTCCGAGGGTTGACTCGCTGGTGCCTCGATATGCTTTGCTTCGCTTGTGTCTTGGTGTTTCGACACGACAGAGGCGCTTAAGACTGATTGTTTCCAACACTCCCCTTCGCTTCTGGAGTGTCGCTGCTGGTGACGTGGCTCTGTCCAGTCAGGAGCATGCAGTACTCGAACTTCTGCTTTCCGAGCTTCTTGGTCAGGTAGTCAGCTGCCATCTCGGACGTGGAGCAGTATGACAGCTCGAGCCTCCCTTTCTCGATCTCGTCCTTCACGAAGAAATATCGCAGTGCGATGTGTTTCGTCCTGTTCGCGAAGCCGTTCTTGTTGGCAATGCGAATTGCCGACTGGTTGTCGCAGAACAGAGTGAAGCTGGGTAACTGAGCCAGCTTCGCTTCTTCCAACAGTTCGCGAAGGTAAAGTCCTTCCTTGGTGGCTGAGCAGAGTGCAATATATTCTGCTTCAGCTGACGAGAGGGCGATTAATTCCTGCTTGCTCGACTGCCAAGAGATAGGTCCGATAGGTTCGAGGCGGTAGATGTAGCCAGTGCGAAAACGCCTGTTGTCGGAATCGCCAGCGTGATCGGCGTCGACGTAGCCGATTAACTTAGGCGGCGTAGTTGCGTTCTTGTAATAAGTTAGACCAATCGTCGGGGTGCTAATGAGGTAATGAAGAGCGCGGTCGAGTTCTGCTAGATGTTCCGCTTCGGGCCTCTTGAGGTAGGTGGCGAGTTGACTTGCAGAGTACGATAGATCTGGGCGGCAGGTGACAGCTGCGAAGAGAAGGCAGCCCAGCTTTCTCTGGTAGTCGCGTATGCCGGCGGGCTTGAGCAGAGCGGAGCCTTCTTTGTTGTTTCCTGTCGTGTAGCGGTACGGTGTGGAGATAGCAGTTGGTGTGAGTGTGAAGCGCTTGGCGATGGTGTCGGCGTATTTCGCGGCGCTGAGGTAGATGGCATCTTCCTCTTCCCGGATGTTGAGCCCGAGGTACTGTGTAACGGTAGATGAGACTGTCAGTGTGAGATCCTGCTGCAGCTCCCCTTCGAACCAGGTGGTGACGCTGTCGGTTGAGCCGATGTAGAGGAGATCGTCTACGTAGACGATTAGCAGGATGTAATCTGCGCCTTTCATGAGTCGGTACATCCCCTGATCGTGTGGTAATTGCTTGAAGCCGATGCGAATGAGGCGGGCGTGCAGGTACTGCTGCCATAGCCGCGGAGCTTGCTTGATCCCGTAGAGCGACTTGTTACGATAAGAATGAATTGATAGAAAATGTGAAGTACAACCCTAGATATAGCAAACCCTAATCATGCAAGTAAGTAGAAACGTAACACCTAGACTAACCTAAACAACACATATAAAATATATGTTGACACACCCCCATAGTCTAGGTGACGGAAGTCCTGTAGAAACAACAAGAGCAAGCAACGGTCACAAGACCAGTCTACAAGAACAAGACAAATCTCAGGGTGGAGCTCAAAGTCACCACACACTCCGAGAGCAAGCAAGGGGCCACAAGGCCAGTCCACATGCAGGTATATAGCAAATATAAAGAGATGCAAGAGTACAAGACATGCAGAACAAGGCATCTCTAAGCAAGCAAGTGAGGACGGGCAGGCACAAGGCCAAGCTGGGTGCAGAAACGCTGGTGGTCACAAGGCGGCAACGCCTTGGTGAAGATATCTGCCGTGTTTGCCTCAGAGACCACACGTCGAACGAGTGCCTGTCCACGCTGCTGCAACTCACGCAGAAGGAAGTAACGAAGCTGGATGTGCTTCGCCTTCCCAACCAGTCGGGGCTCCTCACACAACAGGACAGCAGACCTGTTGTCGGCGAACAAGACTGGGGGAGAGCGAGGCCGCTCACCAAGGTCGGTGAGAAGGAAAGACAGCCAGCGAAGCTCCTGAGCGGCCATGGCCGCAGCGTACACCTCTGCCTCACAGCTGGAACCGGCGACAGACGACGCCCGAGTCGACCGCCACGAAACAGCACCTGCCCCGAGGCTAAAGGAGTACCCCTGTGTAGACCGACGCGTCTCCGCGTCGTCGGCCCACGACGAGTCCGAGTAACCTGTGAGTGTAACTGGCTGCTTCCCTCCAAGGACAAGTCCCATGCCTGATGTACTCGCCACATACTTCGCCACCCTCTTAGCAGCGTACCAGTGGGAAGGTCGGTGTCTCCCAGGCGCAACAAAGCGCGCAAGGACGCTAAGAGGGTAAGCTAGGTCTGGGCGAGTACAGGTCATCAGGTACATGAGACAACCCACCAGCTCAGGATATGGACCACTGGACTCAAATGACTCGTCCGAAGGTGGAGCCGTGAGCCCATGATCCACACCAAGAGGGGTGAGCTGTACCTTGGAGAACGGGAAGCGAAACCGCGTGAGGATCTGCTCGACCATATGCGACTGAGTCAGCGTAATGGTGCGAGCTGCCCTGTCCCTGGTGATCTGCAGGCCAAGGTAGTGCTGCAGCTCACCAAGGTCAGTGCAAGTGTGTCTCCTCTACAGTTCCTCCTTCACGGAGGCCAGCGCGCGTCGGTCGGGAGTGGCGAACACTAGGTCGTCGACGTAGACCAGGGCAAAGAACGGGGTCGAGCCACGGCGAACGAACAGTGACGGGTCAGCAGACGACGGAAAGAAGTCAAGAGCTGCAAGGGTCGAGCGAAGTGTGTCGTGCCACTCACGTGGGGCCTGACGCAGGCCGTAGACTGGTCGACGCAGCTGCCACTGGGTCCCAGGTGGGAAAGAGCCAGTGAAGCCAGGCGGGCGACGCAGCCAGATCTGCTCGTGCAGGCTCCCCTGAAGGAACGCGGTGGAAAAGTCCAAGGAGTGCAACTCGTAGTCGCGCTGGGCTGCAATATGCAGCAACACCCGAAGAGTACTCATCTTCGGGGTGGGAGCGAAGGTCTGGAAGAAGTCCACCCCCTCTCGCTGACTGAAGCCTCTCGCAACATAGCGTGCCTTGAACACAGGTGGTGATCCAGGCGGCCGCTTCACCTTGTAGAGCCATCGGCCACTGACGACATTCGTCCCAAGTGGTGGGACTGCGTCGACGTAAGTGCCTGTGGACCTATAAGATGCCATCTCTGCCTCCTCAGCTGCTATCCAGTACGAAGCCCAGGGTCCCGAGACCGCCTCGGCGTGAGTGCGAGGGATCGGGATGTCAAGGGCGTCTGGATCCCCCTCAGGGGCAAGCAGCATGGCGCAGAGATGAGGAACAGCGGCCGCAAGAAAACCAAGCTCGAACTGCCTGTCCTCTACGACCTCCAGGGGAAAGACAGGAGCACCCCCAGAGGACGGAGAACGTGCAGGGCCACTCACCAAGTGAGCGGCGTAGTCAAGGCGGTGGGAAGAGGCAAAGCCAGAGACAGTGGTAACAAGTGCTGAGACAGACGACAGAGGTGCAGTCGGGTGAGTGACCAACGCGGACAAAACACGGGAGACGACAGGACGGGAGGCACGGAGGTAGTCGGACAACGGGTCGTGAAGCACAGTGAGGGACGACTCAGGGGGCTGTGGAAGGACAGGAGGAGGTGGAACACGAGAGCGGAGAACAAGGTGAAACGGACCGTCTGCACGGTAACGGGACCGACGGGGCTGTGGAGACACAGCACGACTGAGGGGAGGACGACGAGTCCACCGGGAGGAGGAAAGGGACTCAACTGGTGGGACAGGAGGGGACGACAGGGGACCACGAACAAAGCGTGCAGGTGCTGGGTCGGGGAGGTCGCGTAGTCGCAGTCGCTGCTGCTCCGCCTCCTCTGGCGTCTGCTGCGACGGTACCGGCCCCTGCTGCTGCTCCTGTGGCTCCGCCTCTGCCCTCTCCTGCTGCGGCTGCAGCTGTACCCGCTGCTGCGACCGGGAATCCTGCGCTACCCTCTCCTGCTGCTGCCGTGACTCCTCCTCTACTCTCTCCTGCTGCGTCTGGAACTGCACCTGCTGCTGCGGGTGGGACTCCTGCTCTACCCTCTCCTGGTGCGGCCGTGACTGCTCCTCTACTCTCTCCTGCTGTGTCTGTAACTGCACCTGCTGCTGCGGGCGGGACTCCTGCTCTACCCTCTCCTGGTGCGGCCGTGACTCCTCCTCTACCCTCTCCTGCTGCGGCTGCAGCTGCACCCGCTGCTGCGACCGGGACTCCTGCGCTACCCTCTCGTGCTGCTGCTGTGACTCCTCCTCTACTCTCTCCTGCTGCTGCTGCTGCTGCTGCTGCTGCTGCTGCTGCTGCTGTGCCCTCTCAAATCGCTCACGCTCCTCCCTCTCCAACCGGAGGAGACGCTGCTCACGGGTCAGGAAACGTACAGTGCGCGGTGTAGGCGCCACAGTGCCAGTGCCTCCAGCTCCAGCACCCCCAGAACCAGCACCTCCACCACCAACACCCCCGGGGCCTCCAGTACCTCCCGCAGGAACACCCCTAGGCTCCGCAGCAACCGACCGCAGAGAAGAAGGAGGAGGAAACTGCGGGACGGACGGGAAGCCAGGGGGTGAGGCAGGGCGAGGCCGCCGAGTCGAGGCTGCCGTGTCCTCCACAGGAGTGACCTCCACGCCCACAACCCCTGCACCCCCAGAGCCGGCACCACCAGCTCCTGCAGCCCCAGTACCCTCACCCTCCGCAACTGCACCTCCCGCACCCCCAGACACGACAGGGACTGGACGCTGCGGGGGGGAAGACTGCGGAGTGACGTGCGACACACCTGACGGGGCAGGACGCGAAGGGGGGGGGGCTACCGGGGCGACTGGTGGGGGCTCAAGGGTGAGGAACAGCGGGGGGGAAAAGGCCTGAGTACCTCGGTGGGGGCGACTCCTGTAGTAACAGACAGACTCGTCGAACGTGACGTCCTGCGAAGCGAAGAACTGGTAGGTGACCGGGTCGTAGAACACCCAGCCGGAGGCGTCCAAAGGGAAGCCAAGAAAGACGCAGGCACGAGTGCGCGGAGACAACTTGTTCGCGCCAGGGGCGCGAACGTGAGCCAGACAACCCCAGACGCGGAAGTCAGCTGCTACGCCCGGAGAACCTGTCCAAAGGGAGACCGGCGTCACCCTTGGCCGTGCGTCACTGGGCCACAGGTTCAGCTGGTGCGCGGCGTAGCGGACTGCCTGGGGCCACAAGAACTGGGGGGCACCGGCATGGCACATGGAGGTCCGGGCAACCTCCATGACCAGGCCGATGCGTCGCTCGGCTACCCCGTTCTGCTGCGGTGATGCTGGTAGCGTGTAAGACTGGATGATCCCCCGACCCTGACAGAACGTCTCCAGGCGAGTGGAAGAAAACTCACCACCACGGTCCGAGTGTAGGCGAAGCCCACACAGGCCCTGGGCGCCACCCCACGCTAGTAGCCACGGCTCGAGGACGGTAGGCACGTCGGCCTTCCGTCGCAAGGGGAAAACCGTGGTGTAGCGGGAGTAGTCGTCCACCACAATCAGGAAGTAGCGCTCCTGACGTGGGCCAAGGACCGGAGAGGGGCCCCAGACGTCCAAGTGCAGGGTCTCGAAGGGAGCCGTGGTGGGGGGGAACGAGGAGGAGTGAGGGGCAGCGCGCTGCCGACCCTCGACGCAAGGAGTGCACAGCGGCGCAGGAGAGCGGGGAAGCGGTGCAAGCGACCCTGGGAGACCTGAGACCAGACGGTAACGTGCCATCCTACTGAGACGCGGGAACGACGGGTGACCTAGACGGTGGTGCCAGAGGACCGACGGGTGGGTGAGGGACCGACAGTCACACGACACAGCAGCTACCTGACCTGACCTGACCTGACTCGACTCAGTGTGGTGGGACCCAGTGTGTAGTGAGTACAGACCAGATCCCGGCTCTCTGTGGAATGTGGCCAGGGGCGCCCCAGTGGCACCGACAGTGCAGGAGGCAACAGGCTCGTCCAGTGGGAAAGTAGTGGCTACGCCTAGGTCGTGAAGGTGACTGACACCCACCAAGTTCCTAGAGAACGAGGGGGTGTAGTAACCTGTAAGAAAACCTGAGGGAGCCGCCGGACACGGAAGAGTGGTGGTGCTGCTAGCAACTACACGTCCCACAGAGGGGTCAGCCAAGGCGACAGTGACTGGAGTGCGCAGTGGTGTGAGGTCGGTACAGTCGCGAAAGAAACAGCTGGACGCTCCAGAATCTAGGGTGAAGGAAAGCTGTGCAGTCTGTGGGGTCGCACCCGAACCAGCTACAAAGGCTAGTGCTAGACTAGTGGTAGCTGCAGCTTCTACACAAAGACCCTCAGAGGCGCCGGGACTGGAAACAACACACGCACCAAGACTGGAAACACAGGTCTCTACTCGTGCAGCCGGAAAGGGTCCTAGACCAGGCAGGTGAGACTCAACTGGTGCAGTAGTGCGCTGGCGAAGGCGCGAAGGCCAGTGCGGTGTAATAGCGTGAGGACCAAAACGCTCACGGTGGAGGTCGTCGAGTCGACGGTAGCAGCTGGACGCAGTGTGGTCAGGACTCCAGCAGGTAGTGCCAGCACCAGGGCCTGTCAGGGCCCGGTACCCGCAGGGGCCGACGTCTCGCCCACTGCTAGCTGAGCCACTGCTGGGGGCGCCACACTTTGGACCCGCAGGCCCCAACTGACGGGAGTGCTGCGGCTGGCCCTGCTGCTGTAGAACCCTAGTACATGCCATGTGAGCCTATGCTGCTACTGGTTCTGCTGAGGGCAGCCTAAGCTGCTGCTGGTGCGCTGGGGGCAGCCTGTGCTGCTTCTGGTTCTGCTGAGAGGCAGCCTAGGCTGCTACTGGTTCTCCAGGGGGCAGCCAATGCTGCTGCTAGTGCGCAGGCAGTTGCCTAAGCTGCTGCTGGTGCGCTGGGGGCAGCCTATGCTGCTGCTGGTTCGCTGGGGGCAGCCTATGCTGCTGCTGGTTCTGCTGGTTCTGCTGGTTCTGCTGGTTCTGCTGGTTCTGCTGGTTCTGCTGGTTCTGCTGGTTCTGCTGGTTTTGCTGGTTCTGCTGGTTCTGCTGGTTCTGCTGGTTCTGCTGGTTCTGCTGGTTCTGCTGGGGGCAGCCTACGTTGCTGCTGGTGCGCTGGGGGCAGCCTATGCTGCTGCTGGTGTAGCTGGCGGCAGTGTAATCGGCTGGGGCTACTGACGGCGGGTGTGGTAGGTCGTGGGGAGGCAGGTTTCAGGTGGGGAAGCTGTTAAGGCAGCGGGCTACGGGTGAGGCGGCGGTTCTGTGCAGTTCTGTGCGGTTATGTGCAGTACTGTGCGGTTCTGTGAGGTTCAATGCGGTGGAGAGGACTGGGTGGGGCAGCTGATTCCGGGTGAGGTGCCTGGAACGGGTGGGGCAGCAGGTTTCCAGGTGGGGCGGCGGTTGTCAGGTCTGGGGCGGTGGTTTTCAGGTGGGGAAGCTGTTAAGGCGGCGGTTCTGTGCGGTTCTGTGCAGTTATGTGCAGTTCTGTGCGGTTCAATGCGGTGGAGAGGACTGGGTGGGGCGGCTGATCCCGGGTGAGGTGCCTGGAACGGGTGGGGCAGCAGGTTTCCAGGTGGGGCGGCGGTTGTCAGGTCTGGGGCGGCGGTTTTCAGGTCTGGGGCGGCGGGTTTCCAAGTTCGGCGGCGGTTTTCAGGTCTGTAATGGCGGGTTTTCAGGTCTGGGGGGCGGTTAAGACGGTGGGCTGCACGTGCGCGCGGCCGCGACGTACTAGCGCGAAGCTGCGGGTGCGACTAAGGCTGCGCGCGCAGCTACGCGCGTTCGTCTGCTGCGCGCTAGAGGGCTGGGGGGAAACGCGCGGGGTAAAACGAGTGGGGCGCGGGGCAGAAAACGAGTGACGCACGGCAAAAACGGGTGGGGCGCAGGGCAGAAACGGGTGACGCGCGATGTCGACGGGGGGGCGCGACCTACTCGGGCTCTACGGGGCAGGGCGCTTCGGGCTATGGGTCGCTACGAGGCGCGCGGGTGGTGGGCCCATAGACTATCGAGAGAAATTTCGCCTAAGGGAAAAAATCGCCTAGGGGAAAAATCGCCTAAGGGAAACCTAGCTCTATACAATGTTACGATAAGAATGAATTGATAGAAAATGTGAAGTACAACCCTAGATATAGCAAACCCTAATCATGCAAGTAAGTAGAAACGTAACACCTAGACTAACCTAAACAACACATATAAAATATATGTTGACACGACTTTAGCAGCTGACAGACTTGGTTGGGCTCCCCATTGGTACCGTGCGGTAGTTCCACGAAAATTTCTGCGTCAACGGGTGCGTAGAGAAAAGCGTTCGCGACATCGATTTGCCGTAGCTTCTTTTTCTTCACGGCGGCGATCGCGAGAAGGATTCGGAGCGAAGTGTGTCGGCTGACCGGAGCGAAAGTTTCAGTGAAGTCTCGCCCGTGTTCTTGGTCGAAGCCGCGCACGACCCAGCGTGCCTTGAATTTGTCAATGGTGCCGTCGGCCTTCGTCTTCACGCGGAAAACCCATTTTCCGGTGAGAATGGTTTTGTTCCGTGCTACGCCGATGGGGACAATTTTCCACGTGTTGCGCTCCTCTAATGCCTTCAGTTCTTTGTCCATGGCTTCGCGCCATTTTTCCCTATGCTCCCCCCCCAGAGCCTGCTGAACTGTGGCAGGCTCCTTAGGAATGGCCGTGCCGTGGACTGCGGTGACGAGCCCGAGTATCTGGAGTCCACTTGGTGTGTAGCGGGGGAGTGACATGTCCGCGGGATAAGCAGCTTCGTCTCCCGCTTCCGGATCAGGTGCGAAGTTGGGTCCTACGCGTTCTGCTTCGTTGGTGTTTACTTGTGCAGGTGTAACGTAGCCGTTGTCAGCGAAATGGTAGTAGGCGTCGGCGTTGATGCTTTCGCATGGGTTTTCGTCGTCCATTGGCACGTCAACGGAGCAGTAGGGGAGGGGTCCGGCTTCTTCCGAGGCTCCTTCCACGTTCTGCTCGTCCAGGTCAGCTTCATCTTCTGCCGAAGCGAAGGCTCGGTCTCCACGGAAGCCACCTGTGGGGTCTCGGTTTTCGTCCAGGTTGGCAAGGTACGTCTGCAGTGTGAGTCGCTCGTAGAAAATGACATCACGTGCTGCCACTGTTTCTTTTGTCTCGACGTCGAAAATCTTCCATGCATTGTAGTGTTTTTCGATGCCCAGGTGTAGTCCCCACTGTGCGCGTTGAGAGAATCGTCCTGCTCGTGCAGATGGAGGTCGGTACTGTACCATGCAGCCGAAGACTCGTAACATTTTTGTGCTGCCCAATTTTCCTGTCCACAGCAGATGCGGTGATGTGTTGTTCGGGAGTGACGACGGAGAAAGCAAGTTGTGCAGCATCACGGCGTGGTCCATTGCTTCGGGCCACTGGTGGTTGGGTAGCCGCATGCCACGTAACAGTTTCCGCATGGTATTCTGTAGGGTCCTGTTCATCCTTTCTGCTACACCCTGCTGTTGATGGGCGTAGGGAAGGGAAATGAGTCGCTTGATTCCTCTCTCTGCCAGATACTGCTTGAACCTTTGTGAGGTGTATTCTCCTCCCCCGTCTGACTGGAAGCTTTTTAGTTTGACGCCCGATTCCCTTTCTGCTACGGGGAGCCAGGCGACGAACGCTTCGAACGCCATATCCTTGCTTGGAAGATTCAGGTGCCAAACGTAACGTGTCGCGGCGTCGATGAACGTGATGGTGTAATTGTACGCGTTCTGCCCCGGTTCGCGATTGTACAGGATGTCGCTGTACACTTTCTCGAGTGGCGCGTAAGCTGGTGCGCTTGGGTTATGGTGAGACGCGAACGGTTGATGCGGTAAGTCAGCTTCAGGGCAGGTGAAACACGTTCCACGTACTCGTTGAAGTTCTCTTCCATCAGTCAGTGGTAGTGAGTCCTTGTCGAGTACTCCTGCTCTTATCGTATTATTTAATACTGTGTTGCTTGGGTGTCCCATCCTTGCGTGCCAGGTGCTTTCGTCGGCGCGATGTCCGGGTGATCGTCGGTACAGGTCGGAGTTGGAGTAGAAGCTGGTGGTGAAGTTGGCGCTTCGATGAACTTCTCGTGGTGCTGGGTGTAGTTGTTGCGCGGGTGTCGGTGGTGTGTCGTCGACGAGGAGCGGTGCCGTTGAAGGGCCAGCGATTGGTGTTGACGTTCCTGCTGCTGCCGTTGACGGTTCTGCTACTGCCGATGTTGTCTCTGCTGCCGCCGACGTTGTCTCTGCTGCTCCCGATGTTGCTGCTGCTGATGTTGTCTCTGCTGCTGCTGATGTTGTCTCTGCTGCTGCTGATGTTGTCTGAATTGTTGCTAACGCCCTTGTTCTTTCTGCCGCAGGAATGGTGTGTGAATACCAGAAGCCTTCTGGACTGAAGTTTGGATCAAGATCTGGAGGGTGGGTCCAGGAGGTGAAGGTGACCATGCCGTCGCTGTCTGCTGTGCCGAGATCTGGGACAAAATCAAGAACGAAGACGTTGTTTTTTAGGATCGCCTTTCCGATGTAGAGGCCGCCCTTCCCGTGGTACAGCTTGAACTCCTGGGTGGTGCTGTCTGCCTCAAGGTGAATGCCCTTCGCCATCAACTGACTGACGCTCAGTAAGTTGTAGCCGAGGCCTTCTGCGATCAAAACCTTAGACATTTTTAGAACGACATTTGTCTCTCGTGATTGAAATTGTACCACGCCTTGTCGTCGTGTGCGCAGGTTTTGATTATTGGCGACGGTAATGACGACTTCGCGTTGAAGATGGTGTTCGCGTTGAACGAAGCGTCCCGAAGAACACATATGTTGCCCGCAGCAACTGTCCAGGAACCATGTGTCTTTCCCGGATGGTTCACTCTGGGCGATAGCTGCGTATGTTGGATTCGGTTGAAGTGACTCGCGGCGAGGTGTGGTGTTGTCGAGTTGTTCTTCCGGTGAGTAGTGTGGCGGTGACTCGGTGATGCAGGAATCGGTCAATTTTGCCATGCAACTGACGATGTTCCTTGCTCCTTGTGCAGGTTGTCCCGTCGGTGTCGTTTGAGCTTGAGCGGTGGGGTTCGCTTGTATGGAAGTGACTTGGCTGCTTGAAGGTCGAAGCTGTCGCTGTGAAGGCGTTGACTGTTGTCGATTCGGGCAGTGCGTGCGCGGGTGCCCTGACGTCTTGCAGATGTGGCAGAACGGAGGTACGGGTTTCGGTTGTTGTTGTTGTAGCGTCGCTGAGTATGGAATGCGAATTCCGGTGTTGATGTCTTCTTCTTGTGTCGTTCTTCTTGCAGGTCCATGTCTTGCTGCTCGGCGTGGATTTCTGCGCAGAGCGCTGCTTCGGAGATTCTTCCGTGGGCTCGGAGAATGGCCTTTGTTGCGCGCCATTGAGGACCGAGGCCGCCAATGATAACTGTCACGAAGGCGTCTTCAGAAATCGACCCTCCGCATCGAAGAAGCTTGTCGCGCAACTCGCGACATCGGCTGATACACGCCATTCCTTTCTCGCCTGCTTTCATTTCGACCGTTGTCAATTGCGCCATTAACCGACTTTGATTTACGCTGTCTGTTGCTTGATACAGGCTCTTCAAGTGGTTGTATGCGAGCTCCGCGGAGTTGCCGTAACCCCGGTAAGACCGTATATTCTGCTGTTGGGACGGGGTGATGTTTCTCAGTAGAATCGTGTACGCCATCATCGACTGATAGGTGTACTGCTGCTTCTCATACTGTGTGCCGTTCGTTGGGTATGGCAGGGACCCGTCGAAGAAGCCATCATTAACTCGAATTCAAACGACCAGGTGAAGAAATCCTTTCCATCGAAAGGTCTTGACGTCTGCATCTTTAGAACGTGCGCGAACTGCGACTGAACTTGTAATGCGTCCAGTGGCTTTTCTTGTCCAGGTGAAGGCTGCGGGTGTGGCATAAAACTGATGGACCCGCGCTCATACGGAGCAAAGGTAGGCTGCTGTTGATTTCCTCGTGCGTATGATGAGCCGTCGAGACTCATGGGAGTTGCTCCGTTGTTGTTGTTGTTCGACTGCGCAGGTGCCGACTGTTGGTGTTGCTCGTAGAAGGACATGAAGGAGAAAAACTTCTCCATCATGCTCTGATCAAATCCTGCAGGTTGATTCGCAGGAGTCTCGGTAGAAGTTGCTCTTGGTCTTGTTGCCGTGCCCTCCTCTGTCTGCAGGCCAGAGGCAGGAGGTGGAGTAGGAGTAGTACCCTGTGAGCCGTTAGAGGAGCTCCTTTCCTTTTGTGTAGCCATGCCTGTTGATGTTGTAGGTATCTTGATAGTTGAGTTCCCCCTGATAGCTCTCATACCATGTTGGGCTGAGAAAAAGCCCTTAGGATCTTTGCAGGAGTGAACTCTAGGTAGGACTTGTTGTAATTAGCGGAAGCTTTAATGAGAAGTGCTTGAACCACCTTGCGCTAATATGTGAGGGCAAGGTCGATTGATTAAGACAAAGAGATACAAGATTATATAAGAGTACAAGGAATATGAAGGGATACGGTTATAACTGTTTTACTGTTGCTGTTGCGGTTCGATACAGTGACGACTCGGGCAACTGCTCTGTAGCGAGTCAGTTGTGTGTCCTTGCTGTCGCGCTGTATTTGTCAGGTCAAAGGTCGCTGACCTTTGACTTTCGCGTAACCTCCAGCGGTTACTTCAACCTCCGAGGGTTGACTCGCTGGTGCCTCGATATGCTTTGCTTCGCTTGTGTCTTGGTGTTTCGACAAGACTGATTGTTTCCAACAGGGCATACCCTAAAGGGTACAACACTTTAGGGTTAGGGTTAGCTATACAACCCTCTACTCTCCATCATTCTAGTCATTACTGTTTCCTTATTCTGACACACATTTGTAGCAGCACGAAGATATAGCGACTGACGAAGCACATGGCGACGGCATTGGATGTGATGAAGAAGTGTGGTGAAGGCAAAGGCCGCATGCAAGAGAATTACGATCAAGGCGATGATTCTGATTGAGGCTTCAATGCTAGTGATTTGAGGAGGATGATGGTGGCAAAAAATTATGTTCCCTTCTAGTCTTTCATTCTCTCATTGACATGTGCTTTTACCCGGGGAAGAAAACGCATATTATTGTGTCCAGGCCAGGAACAAAAAGGACCACAATCTATTTACATATTGCTGCACCATGCAGAACGAGCACGATTGCCACGCTCTTATTGCAAGCTAACGATGAAAGCATGGAGGAACTGCTGCAGCTACCACCAAGAGGACACGGCAGTAAAATGATGCCATTTCAGAGGGCACATAAGGGCGCATCACTGGGTGATGATGAGGGGGCGCATCATCATGTTGTCCTCGTGCTCCACGATGTGGCAGTGCCACACATACCCGGGGCCACGAGTCGCGTCAAAGGGGAAGGGCGTGCCATCCTGCACCACGGAAATCACAAGGGCAACCACTAGTCACGTCAATGCGTCATTATGATTTCTGTTTCAAAGATGGGGGAGTGAGCTGACTCACCTGGGAGTACCAGGGAGGGAGTGAGCTGACTCACCAGGGAGTACCAGGGAGGGAGTGGGCTGGCTCACCTGGGAGTACCAGGGAGGGAGTGGGCTGGCTCACCTGGGAGTACCAGGGAGGGAGTGGGCTGGCTCACCTGCGAGTACCAGGGCGTCCAGAGGGTGAGCACATGGCCGGGCGGCAGAATGGTGGTGTCCTTCCACCCGCGCTCATACGCGGCCACTTGCTGCTGGGCGGCAGTGAAGCACGAGGGCAGCGACGCGTTGGTGAAGGAGCAGGCGCCACTGTTGTAGGCGGCGAGGTCGAAGGGGCGGCGCCAGGCGGGGCGGTGCTGAATGAGGTGCAGGTGGATGGGGTGCGCGTCGGGCGTCAGGTTGATCAGATGCCACAGCTCGTCTGAGTTCTGCGAGAAAAAACAGGCAACAAATGCATGAACGTCATGAAACCAGTGATTGCGGATTTGCTACTGGACTGTCACTCAAGCGCAGCTTTGCCTCTCAAGCGCAGCTTTTCCTCTCAAGCGCAGCTTTTCCTCTCAAGCGCAGCTTTTCCTCTCAAGCGCAGCTTTTCCTCTCAAGCGCAGCTTTTCCTCTCAAGCGCAGCTTTTCCTCTCAAGCGCAGCTTTTCCTCTCAAGCGCAGCTTTTCCTCTCAAGCGCAGCTTTTCCTCTCAAGCGCAGCTTTTCCTCTCAAGCGCAGCTTTTCCTCTCAAGCGCAGCTTTTCCTCTCAAGCACAGGCAGAGTTGAGCGGCTCACCATGCGGGGTGTCTCAGTGGGCGGGTCGGAGTACATCCTGCGGTCGAAGGTGAGGCGGATGGGATTGCTGGTGGCGGGGTCGGACTCCTCCACCGCCGTGATCCACCGCTCCAGCACCACCTGCGATGAGTCCATGGGGGGCACCGCCTGCACCGCCACGACACACGCACACGGAATGGGCGCACGGGAATGGGAAACTATGAAGCCTGTGAGGGGCGCACAGAGAGTGTGCGGGGAGCGATGGTGAGAGAAAGCCATCGGGGTGCAGGGAAGGAGAGTGTGTACCCAGACCCATCCACACACCATAAGGGTCTTGGGAATGGGCGGGGCGGGGAGGCGAGGACTGTCGTGGTCCACGATGAAGCGCATGACAACGGCCGTGTCGTTCGTCACGGGGTCGCCCCCAGGGAAGGGCGCGGGGGCGTCGTTGGTGAGGATGACGTCAGCACAGGAGGAGCGCAGGGTGGAGAAGTCGATGAGGATGTCGTAGCGCTCCGCCGGCGCCACCACCAGTGATGTCCGCACGGCGGGCCGCGGCAGGTACCCGCCGTCCGACCCGATCTGAAGGAGGGGAGAAAGTTGAAAGGAGTCGGTGAGATGCAGGGGTTGGTAGAGGGGTGCGGAGTGGTGCTGGGGAAGAGGGTGCAGGTGAATGAGGATGAGTTGCAGGCGCACCACGGTGATGGGCAGCTGGTCCCCGGTGAAGGGCGGAGTGAAGTCGGGGTAGTTGCGCGAGGTGGCGCAGACGAAGCGCAGATTGAAGAAGCGCGCATTGGCCGCCCCCAGCACCCGGAAGCGGTAGAGCGCCCTCTTCACGCTCAGATACGGCCACACCTGCCATGCATGCCACAGGGCGGGGGAGAGCGCAGGGGAGAGGAATAGTGGGAAGATGAGGGGGAGAGGAAGACAGGGGGCGGAGGGCAGGCAGCACCTTCAGTGCGACGAAAGGAGAGTAAGGCTGGAGCAAGAAGGGGTGGGAGGAGCGGAGGGCGAGCAGCACCTTGCCGGTGACGAGGATGGTGTCACCGATGTACTCGGGCACCCAGTGTGGGTGCACTCGCGGCACCACGCCCCGCCGCGGGTAGTCGATGGACCCGTTGGGGAAGAAGCGCCGGTCCGCCAGGGCCAGCGGCACCGCGAACTCGCCCTGGGGCAGCCAGGCGAGGGTCCTCTCTGTGCCGCGCGGGTCGGTGAGCAGGAAGAAGCCGGCGAGGCCGGCAGCGACGTTGAGGCGAGTGATGCCGACGGCGTGGTCGTGGTACCACAGCGTGGTGGGCAGCTGGTGGTTCGGGTAGCGGTACAGCCGCGTGCGGAAGGCGCGCCCCACCTCGCTGTACTGCGTGAACCACGCCTCGGGGTGCCCGTCTGCATATGACGGATTCTCCCCCCCGTGCCGGTGCGTCACTGCGGAGAGGGAGTGCGAGTGGAACAGGGATGTGATGAGAGCATGGCCATGTGAACCGAGTAGGGAGCGTGAGGGCGTGATGGGTGAGGAATAAGCGGCGTCAGGGAAGTGTGAGCATATGCACCGATTAACCGATCAGGAAGCAGCGCGGCTCACCGATGGGAATGCCGCCCAGCAGCGGGCGGGCGACGTCGTCAATGGTGTAGTCGACGGGGAACATGTGGTGGCGGTCCGTCAGGTGGTTCTCCCAGTACACCTGCTCGCCCACCCCACCCGCCACATGCATACATATGAGATGAGCGCGCAGCACACGAAATAAGCGAGCCTTGGCTGTCAGTGCAGAACCACGAAAGCAGCGGCGGGCAGGCAGGGAGGCAGGGAGGCAGGGAGGCAGACGGGGGAGCGCTTGCCCGCACCGTCCCAGTGCGGTACCTACCTGGGTGGGCACGCCGCGCTTGGCGACGAGCGTGGGGCCGGGGTAGTGCGCGGTGGCGGCGCTGCGGCCGTACGCGTACAGCTTCGTGGGCGGCAGGTCGCGGTGCAGCTTCTGCAGCCCGTGCGGTGGGGGAGGGGGTAGGGGATCGAATGGAAGGTGCGTCAGCGAGGGAGAGAACGGCAAGGGAGGAAAAGCGATGACAAGGGAGAAAGGAGTAATGAGTGAGGGGAAGCGACTGCGGGGAAGCGCGGGAGGGGAAACAGAGGGCGGAGGGGGGAGCTGGCCTGGCGGATCTGGTAGGCGCCGATGCGGATGGGCGCGCCCGTGGACGCGTCGATCTGCTCGGGAATGGCGTCGCGCAGATCGTCCACGAACTTGCACAGCGCGCGCCGGGGGAAGTCGCTCACACACTCCGGGCCCGCCAGCGGCGCCCCCGCCACTACCGTCGCCATCGCTCCGAAGGACGCGACGACTGCTGCGAGGAGCAGCGCGAGGCGGAGAGGCGGCGGGAGAAGGCGAGGCATGGCGCGCGATGAGACGGAAGGCACACTGCGAGTGGAGCAGCGACGAACGAGACAGACTGAGACGGTAAGTGGCGCGGGCTGTACTCGCAGCAGGCCGGGGTCTCAACGAGTGAGTGCGACGCTCGGTTGAGTTGCAAGTGGAGACCACACCGAGCCGAATATATAGCTCCAACCGCCCTCGACGGCCAGTGTGCGGATTCGACATAGTACTATCGCGACTCGAGAGGGGTCCGGGCGTGTTGGGAGGATTCTCAGACAGACGTCAGCCTCTCGTGCGGCTTGGGATTGCAGCGGTGACAACAAGCCGTCTCCGACGCGTAAAGTTCATTCTCGACGTCGATTAGGCTCGGCTGACACTCTGATCTGCGCGATAGCCACGCAAACGGCCATATCGCCGTTGGTTGGACAAGATCGACATACTCTCGTCCGATCGCCAGCGACCTCAGCGGCAGGCTGTGGGGCCGTCAACCTAGAGAGCTCCGTGATGGCAGTCATTCTGCCCCTGCCGACTGCGGTGACTTAGGGCGTATTCCTGACTTCGTGTCATCCGGCCCTCGTGTCATCCGAACATGTGGGACACTCAAATGTGCCGCGTCGGATGACCCGAAGTCGAGTCGGCAATTTTTTTCTCGGGGAAACAAAATTTCGGATGACACGAAGTGCGGATGACACGAAGTTACGAATACGCCCTTATCCCGATGGCTCTGACTCTGGTGAATGTGGTGAACAGCGGTCCTGTGGTGAAAGTCAAGCACCGCTCTCAAACGTAGTTGACCGTACCTGCCCCGCACTAGCAGCTGGGAACCTGAAACCGCGTTAGAAGTCAGCTCCCGTAGGGCACTACGCAGTAGCCGTGCAATGCACAGCTTTCTTAGTAGCTACCTCAAAAATTAGTTGCACGCCTAGAAAGTAGTTTCATGCATATCATTAGATAATGTAGGGATTAAATCAAAGTCACATAAGGTTTTATCTGATAATAGATTGCTAAAATATATACCAGAATAGCATAACCGTGTGTTTTCGTGATTGCTTGTAAAAAAAAAAAAACAATTTTGGCTATTAACGATTGGATTCGTTTGCCGCGGATTAACTCCTATCAAACTTACTTCATTTGCCACGTATTTTATAGTAGTAATATTTCATTAACGTATTAAAATCACCAGAAACTGTATATCGCTCACATCAGCATTCGGGTGATTGTGTCAAACTACATGTATTTGTATGCTAAGCTGTAGTGAGGCACACCGTATGGAGGATAGCATTTCTAGGGTTTGTACTTGTACTCCAACCCTTGCTAATCCAACCAATCCGCTGTTCTAACTTTGAGATGGTATCACGAGTAGGTTAATGTTCCTAGCGTAGTCTAGTTCGTCCCGCCCCGTTTCGTTAGTAAGCTCGTCCCGTTCGTTAGCAGGCCGCGCCCCGCCGGTTAGCAGTCCGCGCCCCGCCCGTCAGCGGCCTGCCCTGCCCCGCGCGTTTACCGCCTGCCCTGCGCACTGCCTGTCCCGCCCCGCGTGTTTGCCGTCCCGCCCCAGCGCACTGCCTGCCCCAGTCCGCGCAGCCTGCCCCGCACTAGCCGCCCCGCGCGCTCGCGCTGCCCAGCCCGCGCTACCTGCCCCGTTCCGCACAGCCCGCCCCGCGCTACCCACCCCGCGTGCTGCCCGCCTTGCGCTGCCCGGCCCGCGCTACCCGGCCCGTTCCGCGCTGCCCGCCACGTCCCGTCACGAGGAGCCGCGCGCTAACGGCTCCCCGTGCAGCAGCAACTGCGCGTGCAGCAAGCAGCCGCACGCATGCCAGCCGCCACGCACACAGCGCCAGCGCGCAGCTGCACGCGCACGCCTACTGCCATAGGCATTCCCCGCGGCGGTTGGCAGCCACAGTCGACCTAGGGCAGATTAGGGTTCGTGCCTCTCCGTGCCTGGTGTCTCTAGACGAGCCTGTCAGAACATTATAGCTCATGCATATTGTGTAGGCTATAGTGGGGTAGCCCATAAGGGGTACAACCCAATTAGGGTTAGTACTTGTACCCAATTCATTCATAGTTCATTCATTCCTTGTTTCTTCTCATGGTATCGAGCAGGTTCCCTAGTGGGAACGCTTCCTAGGGCCCACCACGAATTTTTTTTTTTCCTGCCCGGAGCGCGCTTCGCTCCCACAGTCGCGCCCTCTCACGGCCCCTCGCGTCGCCCTTAGCGGCCCCTTACGGCCCCTCGCGCCGTCCCTTACGGCCCCTAGCGCGGCCCCTTACGGCCCCTTACGGCCCCTAGCGCGGCCCGTCGGCCCCTTATGGCCCCTTACGGCCCCTCGCGCGGCTCCTTACGGCCCCTTACGGCCCCTTACGGCCCCTCGCGCGGCCCCTTACGGCCCCTCGCGCGGCCCCTTACGGCCCCTTGCGCCGCCCGTCGGCCCCTTACGGCCCCTTACGGCCCCTCGCGCGGCCCCTTACGGCCCCTTACGGCCCCTTGCGCCGCCCGTCGGCCCCTCGCACCGCCCTCAGCGGCCCCTTACGGCCCCCTACGGCCCGTCGCCGCCCTCCGCGGCCCCTCGCGCCGCCCCTTCACGGCCCGTCGCCGCCCTCCGCGGCCCCTCGCGCCGCCCCTTCACGGCCAGTCGCCGCCCTCCGCGGCTCCTCGTGACGCGGCCCCTCGCACCGCCCTCTCCGGCCCACTGTCGCCGCCCCTACCGCAGCGGCCGTCGCCGTCCCTGCAGCAGCAGCCGCAGCCGTCGCCAGCAGCAGCCGCCACCACCTCCCTCGGGGCCGCGGCTGCTGCCGCAGCTGACTGCACCCGCCGACGCCGCTCCACTCGGCCCCGCCGCCGCTCCCCACGCGGCCTCGCCGCGCCACCTGAGCCGCCCGGGCCTGCCGAGCCGCCGTACCGCCCGAGCCGCAGTACCGCCCGAGCCGCCCGAGCCGCCGTGTCGCCGAGCCGCACTTGCTGCCGAGCCGTCGTACCGCCGAGCCGCCCGAGCCGCCCGAGCCGCCGAGTTGCCGAGCCGCCGAGCAGCTGAGCCACCCGAGTCGCCCTGTCCGGTAAGTGCAGCGCCTCTGTCCCTGCACTGCCCTCACCCTACTGTTAGCGCTGCTAGTCTACTGCTGTCATGGCTACCCCTAGTGTCCTCGCCTTTGACGCTGAGGGTAGGGCCATTGACTTTGACGTCTGGGTAGATGACCTGCAACTTTTCCTACAGTGCGATAGGGCAGACGGTCTCTCCCTCTTTGACCTCACCTCTGGTGCCTCTCCTGCCCCTGCTGCTGATGCCGACGCCACTGTTCGCTCCCAGTGGGCCACTCGCGATGCTGCTGCACGTCTTGCTGTGCGTCGCCACCTGCCTACCTCTGAGCGTGCGCACTTTAGCCAGTACAAGAGTGCTCAGACCTTGTACGACGCTGTAGTTGCGCGCTACTCCTCCCCTGCCACTGCTGCACTGAGCCGCCTCATGCTACCGTACCTCTTCCCTGACCTTGCTGCCTTTCCCACAGTCGCTGACCTCATTACGCACCTCCGCACTAGTGACACTCGCTACCGCGCTGCGCTTCCTGCTGAGTTCTGCGCCAAGAACCCCCCCCCCATGTACATCACCCTCTACTACATAGTCACCCGGCTCCCTGACTCCCTTCGCGTAGTCAGGGACCACTTCCTCTCCGTTTGCCCCACCACTCTCACCGTTGACCTCCTCGAGAAGTCCCTCCTAGCAGCAGAGAAGAGCATAGTCGCTGTAGGAGCCTCTCGTGGTGACCCTCGCACCCCCATCTTTGAGGGGTGTTCCCCCTCCCCCCTTTTGCCCTCTGTTGCCTCTGCTGCTGCGGCCGACCTCGTTGGGCTTGAGTCGGTCGGTACGGCGTCTACCCCTAGCGGGAGACGTCGCCCTGGCAAGGGCAAGGGGGGCAGGGGCACTGGAGGAGCTAGCGGGGGCGGTGGAGGCGGCGGTGGAGGCGGTGGAGGGGGTGGGGGTGGCGGTGGGAGTGGTGGCGGGGGCGGAGGTGTCGGTGGCGGCAGTGGAGGCGGAGGCGGCGGTGGCGGTGGCGGTGGGAGCGGAGGTGGCAGCGGTGGAGGAGGAGGCGGCGGAGGAGGTGGAGCTGGTCGGGGTGGCGCTGCACAGAGGGGCGGCTCCGGTGGTGGTCAGCGCCAGCAGCAGCAGCAGCAGCAGCGCACTCGTGACATCCCCTCCCCTCAGCAGCTCCGTGAGTGGTACACTGCACGCCAGAGGGGTGGGGGTACTGGCCCGTGCACCTACGTCCTACGCACCGGCGACCGCGCGGGTGAGCAGTGCGGGGGTGCGCACTCCACCCAGCGCTGCTTTGGCCGCCTGACGGACGCTTGGCGTCACCAGTTCCCTGAGGCCACTGAGATCCTGACCTTGACTTTGACGGGTGAGCTGTCTAGGGCGGGTGTAGCTGTCTTTGACCTTGACTTTGATGCTATTCTTGCTGCCATGTATGCTGTGACTATTAGTGATGAGGGTGACTGTTACCGGTGTTTTCCGCCCGACCCGGGCATTGAGACTGCTGCTCTAGGTACTGGTGAGGCTGCTGCTCTAGGTGCTAGCGAGGCTGCTGCTCTAGGTGCGTCTGCTCCCTCAGGTGCTGGTGAGTCTGCTCTCTCAGGTTCTGCGTCGGCTTCGGCCTCCCACACCTTCACCCTTGACTCGGGGGCTTCTCGCTCCTTCTTTCGAGACCGCACCACACTCACGCCGCTTGGCCGGCCAGTTGCAGTCTCTCTGGCAGACCCCTCTGGGGGTCCTGTCCTTGCTCACTTCTCCACTGTCCTCCCGTGTCCGGCGGCCCCCTCTGGCACCCTGTCTGGTCTTTACCTTCCCTCGTTCTCTACGAACTTGGTGAGTGGTGCTGACCTACAGGATGCGGGGGTTCACCAGTTCACTCCTGCGAGTCAGCGGGTGACCCACTGCACGGACGCTCGGACAGGCCGATACCTGGCCACGTTTACCCGTCGGCCGGGGTCGAGCCTGTACACCCTGACCACTGAGTCTCCTCCAGTCACTGCGTCTGGTCAGGTAGCTGCGTCGGGTCAGGTGTTTGCTGCAGCGTCCAGGTCTGGTCCTGAGTCTGCCCCCTGTTCGTGTCGCCTCCTGTCTCACGAGACTCTCCTCTGGCACCACCGCCTTGGTCACCCCTCTCTGCTTCGTCTCCGAGGCATGGCCTCCCGTGTCCTTGTCTCTGGTCTTCCCCGGTCCCTCCCTCCCCTTCCTCCGGGGCCTGGCCCTACCTGCGTCCCCTGTGTCGAGGGGCGGCAGCGGGCTGCCCCTCACTCCTCCCAGTTTCCTCCGACGGAGGCCCCGCTGCAGACGCTTCACATGGACGTGTGGGGCCCGGCCCGCGTCCGTGGACAGGGTCACGAGCGCTACTTCCTGCTGGTGGTTGACGACTACTCGCGATACACCACAGTCTTCCCCTTGCGCAGCAAGGGTGATGTCACTGAGGTGTTGATCGACTGGATCCGCGCAGCTCGTCTCCAGCTCAGGCGGAGCTTCGGCTCGGACTTTCCTGTTCTGCGTCTGCACTCTGACAGAGGCGGAGAGTTCTCCTCTGGCCTTCTGCGAGCCTACTGTCGTGCACGAGGCATCCGCCAGACCTTCACGCTTCCGGACTCTCCACAGCAAAATGGGATTGCTGAGCGCCGCATTGGCATGGTCATGGACGTCGCCCGTACGTCCATGATGCATGCGGCTGCCCCCCATTTTCTGTGGCCGTTTGCGGTTCGGTATGCAGCGCATCAGATCAACCTTCAGCCCAGGGTCTCCATGCCGGAGACCTCCCCAGCTTTACTGTGGACGGGGAAGGTTGGCGATGCGTCTGCGTTCCGTGTCTGGGGATCTCGGGCGTTTGTCCGCGACTTGTCTGCGGACAAGCTGTCCCCTCGTGCTGCTCCTTGCGTCTTCCTGGGTTTCCCCCCTGACGCCCCAGGGTGGCAGTTCTACCACCCCACCTCTCGCCGTGTTCTGTCCTCCCAGGACGTCACGTTCGATGAGTCGGTCCCCTACTACCGCCTCTTCCCCTACCGCACTTCGTCCCTCCCCCCGCCACCGCTCTTCCTTGTACCAGGTCCCCCCCCGGTAGACCCCCTCCCCCCTCAGGGTCCTGCCCCTTCCGGTGTGTCCCAGGTAGACGCTGTTGAGCCTGTCGAGGTCGCTGGTGACTCTGGTGCTTCTGAGGGTGCTGAGCCTGGGAGTGCTGACTCTGGGGGTGCTGAGCATGTGGGTGCTACGCCTGGGGGTGCTGAGCCTGAGGGTACTACGACTGGGGGTGCTGAGCCTGGGGGTGCTGAGTCTGGGGGTGTTACGCCTGGGGGTGCTGAGCCTGGGGGTGCTGAGCCTGGGGGTGCTACGCCTGGAGGTGCTGAGCCTGGGGGTGCGGAGCCTGAGGGAGCTGGGCCTGCTGGTGCTGTGCCTGGCGGTTCTCCGGGTGCTTCTTCTCGCCGGGAGCCACTCTCTCCACAGGAGCTGCGTGAGTGGTTTGCCCGGCGCTGGAGGCAAGCGGCTGGAGCTGGAGGAGCTGCGGGTACTGGAGTTTCTGTTGCTGCTGAGGGAGCTGGTGCCACGGGTCCCGGAGGTGCTCGTACTGGGCGTACTGGAGCTGCTGGACCTGCGGGTACTTCTGGAGCTGGAGCTGCTGCGGGTGTTGGCGCGGAGGCTACTGCTGTCGGTCCTGGAGGCGGTCCTGCTGGGGGTACTGCTGGTGCTGCTGGGGGTACTGGAGCTGGAGCTGCTACTGGTGCTGGTGCTGCCACAGGGGGTGCTGGTGCTGTCCCTACTGTGTCTGGAGTCGCCGCGCGGCCTCGGCCGTACTTCGTTCCGCTTCTTCAGCAGGTTCTTGGTCTCCCGTCTTCTACTGGTCCTCCTCCTCCCTTAGAGTGTCCACAGCCTGTCCCGTCGCAGTTACAGTTACAGCCGGCCTCCCCACTGCCTGCTCCGTCTCCCTACACTGGTCCTACTGGAGGTCTTGCTGAGCGTCGTGAGCCTGCGTCTCGCCCTGCGTCGCCTGTCCGTGCTGCTCGCACTAGTGGCCGTGGTTCGCGTCAGCGTCCTCCTCCTGTCCCTGGCACGCACCGGATGTCTCTGCGTCCGTCCACTGCTCCTCTGCATGCCCCTTTGCCTTCTCCTCCTGAGTCTTCTCTTCCTGCTCCTGCCGACCCGGAGTCGGAGTCTCTTCGTGCTGCCAGTCCTACTGTCACGCGTCTCCTTGCTACTGTTGTCACTGACCCTTCCTTTGAGTCCACTGCTGCGTCTGCCCTAGTTGCTGAGCTCGTCGACTTTGCTGCTCGCTGTCGCCTAGACTACGTCGCCAGTCTTGTTGCTGAGTCTGAGTCTGTCTGTCCTCCGTCCGTCGGGGGTGAGTGTGCCCTTGGCACGGACGTCCTTGAGGATAGGCAGGAGGAGTTCCAGTGCTTGGCCGCTGCTTCACCTCATCTCGTGTCCGTACTGCTTACCCCTGAGGGAGACCCGGATGCACTTGACATCCCGACTCCGCACTCTTACGCGGAGGCGATAGAGGGTCCCTACTCCTCTCAGTGGCAGGCAGCTATGGACGCAGAGATGGCTTCCTGGAAGTCCACAGGCACCTACGTTGACGCTGTTCCCCCTCCTGGGGCGAACATCGTCAGTGGCATGTGGATTTTCAGGGTGAAGCGACCGCCGGGTTCTCCGCCTGTCTTCAATGCGCGTTACGTGGCTCGTGGCTTCAGTCAGCGGCAGGGAGTTGACTACTTTCAGACCTTCTCTCCCACCCCGAAGATGACCACTCTTCGGGTACTGCTGCACGTAGCTGCTCACCGTGACTACGAGCTACACTCTCTTGACTTCAGCACTGCTTTCTTGCAGGGCAGCCTGCACGAGGAGATCTGGCTGCGTCGCCCACCTGGTTTCACTGGGTCTTTTCCTCCTGGCACCCAGTGGAGCCTACGGCGGCCAGTCTACGGTCTCCGCCAGGCACCGCGTGAGTGGCACGACACACTGAGGACTACACTTGCGGCTCTTGGGTTTGCTCCCTCTACTGCCGACCCGTCGCTGTTTCTGCGCACCGACACTTCTTTGCCGCCGTTCTACATCCTCGTGTACGTCGACGACTTGGTCTTTGCCACAGCTGACACTGCTGGACTCGCCCACGTGAAGTCCGAGCTGCAGAAGAGACACACGTGCACTGACCTGGGTGAACTGCGCAGCTACCTTGGCTTGCAGATCACTCGGGACAGAGCACGCCGCACCATTACCCTGACTCAGTCACACATGGTGCAGCAGGTCCTTCAGCGCTTCGGCTTCACGTACTCCTCGCCTCAGGCCACTCCTCTGCCTACTCGCCACTCGCTCTCAGCTCTGCCTTCGGATGAGTCCGTAGAGTCGAGTGGCCCGTACCCAGAGCTTGTTGGCTGCCTCATGTACCTGATGACCTGCACACGACCTGACCTTGCATACCCTCTTAGCATTCTTGCACGCTATGTTGCTCCTGGGAGACACAGACCAGAGCACATGGCTGCAGCGAAGAGGGTGTTGCGCTACTTGTGCAGTACGTCGGGCATGGGGCTTGTGCTTGGAGGGCAGAGTCCAGTGGTCCTTACTGGGCACGCAGACGCTTCTTGGGCTGAAGACCAGGCTACGCAGCGGTCGTCACAGGGTTACACCTTCAGCCTTGGTTCCGGCTCTGTTTCGTGGCGGGCTACTCGCTCGTCTTCTGTTCTCGGCTCCAGTTGTGAGGCTGAGATCTACGCAGGAGCCATGGCTGCACAGGAGCTTCGCTGGCTCACCTACCTGCTGACTGACCTCGGAGAGCCGCCTCGTTCTCCTCCAGTGCTGTACGTAGACAACAAGGCCATGCTGGCCTTGTGTCGGGAGCAGCGACTGGAGCACAGAACGAAGCACATTGCTCTCCGCTACTTTCTTGCTCGTGAGCTGCAGCAGCGTGGTCAGCTGCGTCTTGCGTACGTGGCCTCTGAGGCCAACACTGCTGATATCTTCACCAAGGCGCTTGCGCCTTGTGACCATCAGCGCTTCTGTACTCAGTTGGGCCTTGTGCCTACCTTGCCTCCCTTGCTCACCTCTTGACCTTGCTTGTACTGTTACATATATATATACCTGCTCTTGCTTGTCTAGCCTTTTTATATATATGTACTCCTGCATGTGAACTGGCCTTGTGGCCTTGAACTTGTGCTCGGAATGTGTGGTGACTTTGTGATCCACCCTGAGCTTGCTTTGCTTTGCTTTGCTTGACTGGTCTTGTGACCCCTTGTTCTCCCCCACTTTGCCTATGGGGGTGTGTCAGAACATTATAGCTCATGCATATTGTGTAGGCTATAGTGGGGTAGCCCATAAGGGGTACAACCCAATTAGGGTTAGTACTTGTACCCAATTCATTCATAGTTCATTCATTCCTTGTTTCTTCTCAGAGCCCTTCTGGGTCTACTCACCACTCGCTCCGACCTTTTCTAGACTAGCCTCTCCGGCTTTGATCGTCTCGAGCTCCGTTTGTTCGTAGACCCGTTTCTTCTATTGCCGTACACCCTTCGTTCGTTTCTAGCTCCGGCCGTTCCTAGCCTTGCACTCCTAGACCAGTAGCCATCTCGCTATGGGGTCCACTCGAGTCCTGCGTTTTGATGCGGAGGGTAGAGCCCTAGAGTTCCCCTCCTGGCTCCTCCGTGCCGAGCGGTAACTCCAGAGTCAGCGCCAAGATAATGATACACTCTAGGCGCACACCTCTGGTGACCTGCCTTCGCCTCCGCCCCCAGCTGCCCTGACTGCTGAGCCTACTGACGCAGAACGGGCTAGCTTCGATAAGGCCCGTACAGCTCTGTCGGTGTGGCCATCACGTGACTCGGCAGGTTGCATTGCACTCGGCAGCCTTCTCCCTAAGTCTGAGGAGGCACACTTCACCCATGTTCGATATGCCAAGGACTTGTTTGCTGCGATTAAGACCTGTTACTCCACTCACTCCTCCGCCTCTCTTGGTCGTATCTTCATGCCGTTCCTGTTTCCCGACCCAGGAGCGTTTGACCGTACTGCTGACCTTGTCACCCACCTGTGCTCGCTCGACACCAGCTACCGTGCTGCTTGTACTGAGGCTGAGCTTGCACTCCTTAACCTCACTATTCACTTAATAGTCACCAACCTCCTTGACCGCCTTGCACCTGTACGCGACGCGCTTTTGCTGACGCACCCTAGTGCGCTCACTATCGACGTCCTTGACGTAGCTCTCAAGGACATCGAGAGCAACCTCCGCCCCGTTGCCTCCACTACTGGCGCCGTATTTCTCCTGCTCTTTCAAGGGTGTACTATCCCACAGCTCCCCACCTTCACTTCTTCTCCTGCCTCTACTGTGACTCCTGCTTCTGACAAGACTGCAGCAGTGACCTCCACGTGTAGGCGGCCCAGGGGCAAGGGAGGTATGAAAGGGGGGAAGGGTGGTGGCGCTGATGGTGGTGGAGGGGGTGGCGGAGCTAATGGTGGCACTAGTGCGTCTGATGGAGGCGGCACTGGAGGTGGACTTGGGCATGCGGGCCCTACGAGAGGGGGTGCTGGAGCGGCTGCTTGGTACACGACACAGTAGCAGCAGCAACCACAGCAGGGGCAGCAGCAGCAGCAGCAGGGACAGTCGCAGCAGCAGGTTCAGCGGCAGGTGCAGCAGCAGCCTCAGCAGTGGGGACCTCGTGGACCAGGGAGCGCTGGTCGTGGCAGTGGTCCCCCCAGCTCGGCGCCGCGTGGTGTCACTTCTCCTCCCTGCCTGTACGTTGTTCAGACGGGAACTCGCCAGGGTTAGCGCTGTGGTCGTTTTCACCTTCCGTGTCAGTGCTTTGCGCAGCTCACGGACCGCGTCTGTGCCCAGTACGGCTTTGGCCCATCTCCGGACTGGGCCCCACTTGCTCGCTCTCGTGGTCTTGCTTTGTCGGACATGTCTGCGGTAGAGTTAGTTGACGCTTTGGGATCTGCTTCTGTGATGTATGCTGGTTGACTATAGTGCTACTGGATTTGTTTGCTCGCGTGCTCGTAGCTTAGGATCCTTGCCTGTTGCTAGTGTAGGTGCCGGTGCTTCTAGTCTAGGTGCCTTTGTAGCTACTAGCCCAGGTGCACCCACGGCTGACGCGTCGCTCTCTTTCACACTGGGCTCTGGCGCATCTTAGTGCTTCTTCCGCGACCACACGACTCTCACAGCGCTTCCTGCTCCGGTTCCGGTTGCACTGGCTGATCCTACTTCAGGACCAGCTATTGCCCGCAGTTCTACCACCCCCCCATGCCCGTTTGTCCCCTTTGGTGTCCTCACTGGTCTCCACATCCCCTCGTTCTCCAGGAACTTGGAGGGTGTTGGACACCTTCAAGACCTCCACGTCAGCACCTGATTTCTTCCGTCTGAGTGTGTTGCCACCTGCGTGGATGGTGACACCTTTGCTACCCTAGCCACGTTTCGCCGGGAGCCCCACTCCGGTCTCTTCACACTGCACACCGAGTCCAACCAGGTAGCTGCGTCTGGTCAGGTTGCTGCGTCGTGATCCTGTCAGTCGCTCACCCACCCGACAGTCCTGTGGCACCACCGTCTTGGTCGCCCGTCGCTCCCACGCCTCCGTAGCATGTCTAGCCAGTGTCTCGTCTCTGATCTCCCGCGTGTCTTTGCGTCACTCCCTCCTTCGCCTGCACCGCCTTGCACTCCTTGCGTCGAGGGTCGTCTGCGCGCCACCCCTTCGTCCGGCCACCACGCCCTACCAGACTCTCCACTTGGACGTCTGGGCCCCCGCCCCTCGCCTTGGGCCCAAGAGGGAGAGCTTCTTTCTGGTGGTCGTTGACGACTACTCCCGCTACACCACGGTCTTCCCCCTGACGAAGAAGTCCGGCGTGACTTCTACCCTAATTAGGTGGTTGCTGGCCACTGAGGCCACTCGTGGTAGTCGTGTCCGTTGTCTCCACTCCGACCGTGGGGGTGAGTTTCGCTCTGGCATTCTTCGTGGATTCCAAAGTGAGCAGGGCATCACCCAGTCCTGGACGCTTCCGAAGTCCCCATAGTAGAATGTGGTTGCTGAGCGCCATGGAGATCGTGGAGGAAGTGTCGGAGCTTCAGGAAAGTGTCCTGATGTTCCGCAGCCACTTGGACTCGTTGACATTCCCCATCCGCCTTCAAAGGGGACTCCCCGTGGAGGTGTCGGCGTGCCCCAACCTTCTTCAGTTGTCGACGGTCCTCCAGGATGGGGTGCTGGTGTTTCTGGCTGAGCTTGCACTCCTTAACCCACATCGAGACGCAGCGAATCGCCGACTTATCGGACGCCTCACCAACGCGAGCGAAACGATACTAGGCGAGAAGGCGGTGAAGCAACCACCAGCCTCAGACCCAGGAACCGTAGCGCGGACGCTAAGTGGGTTAAAGAAGCGCAAGGCCAATGGAACGCCCGGGCTGCCAGGGAATCGCCACTGACGATGCCGTGAACGCGAGAGAACATCGCCGCGATGCGGCACCAGTGGAGTAACAAGGGTCAAGACAGCCGACCCAGCCCGCGAGTCCATCGAGAACTGGTAGCGAGCCAGACCGCCATCGGCATGCACGGAGAGGAGGAGGAAAGCCTTCCGCCAGGACGCCGCTGGAGAACCGCTTCGCTGCCGAAGGTAGAAGTGGCAGACATATACACCGGAATCCCAGGCGTGGGGCCGACATTGAAGAATTATGTCATGCAACTGGAGACCGCACAATGCTACTGGGAGCGAGACGGATTCGACTTGCATTCTTCCGCAAGATGGTCGTGACGTTCGCGGGAGAAGCGGAGACGTTCTACAAGATGGTGCGGAGCGAAGTGTTAGACGAATTGGCAGAAGGACTCATCAAGAACCCAACGGACCACTTCGTGCAGCTGCTGAAGAGAGAATTCGTGGGGCAAACAAAGGCCCGGCTAGAAGAGTTCAAGGAGTTCAACCGGAGGAAGGAGGAGTCGCTGCTGTCTTACTTCAATCGCCTGCAAGAATTGGCTTAGGACTTGGAGGAACACGGCGAACGCTTGCTGGTGCAGAAGTTCGTACGGGGATTAGACGAAGAACTGAGACCCGTAGTATGCACGGCGGTATATGGAATCGGCGCAGATGTAACCTTGAAGGAAGTATATGGCGTCGTGAAGAGGACGGAGCACGCACAACGGCTGCTGGAGTTGGATGACGGACCGACGAAGCAGAAGGACCGAACAAGCTGGGCTGCTGCAGCAGTGCTGGAAGGAGAGAGGAATACGCGGGACCGTACAGACCCAAGGCGATGTCATACGTGCGGGGAGCTAGGGCACCTGAAGCGAGACTGCCCGAGCGCCCCAACATGCGACAGATGCGGGAGAAGGGGGCACCGCTCGAACGATTGTTACCACGGAAGGGCGGGAGCAGAGGGTGAGTCTAGGGAAGACCTGCAGGCTGAAATCAGGAAGATGCAGGCACGGCTGGAGCGGACACCGAAGCCAGGAGCCAGCAGCCAGGCGATGCTGGCCATCGAGGAAATCGCCGAGGATGAATTGCCGGAGAAAGAACTGGTGTGGGATTATGGCTTCATGGCGCATCCCCGAGACAGAAGCGACATCGACCTAAGGCCAAGGTCGGAGCTGTCGGAAGAGTCAAGTACGACGGTCCTCAGGGAGCAGGGGCCAGCACGAAGGGAAGGAGCTACAAGCAACGAGATGCGGAGGCACCCTAACGAGAGAATGGTGTGCCAGGCTTCCGTCCTTATCGCCGAGAAGGGCAGCCTGACGGTGGGAGCGTTGCCAGTCGGGCAAGGGATCATCGACACAGGCGCATATCACGTCATCATCGGAAAGGGGCTGGCAAAGCAACTGAAGCTCGACCTGCCAGAGAGGCAAGTGGAGAGGGGCATCCTATTAATGACGGCAGAAGGAGGGGAGCCGAAGTGGATGCCGAGTACCAAAAGGCCCGTGGAGATTACGCTATTACTTGGCACGGAGAAGGAATGTTGCATCCGTCTGAAGTGCGGAGTGTCGCAGTCAGAGGACTATGACGTGTTGGTGGGGATGGAACTGCTGTATAAAGTGGGGGCAACAATATGTACCTGGCAGGAGAAGGTGCTGTATCGGGCGCAGTATTGGGATCCAGAGAGCTCGGTGGGAACGCTGCCGGTGCGGTTCGTGAAACAAAAACCCAGAGCTGCCTACCGAGCTGAGGAAGCGGATCTGTCCAAGGAACTGGACGACTGGACGTGGCAGGAGTATGTCGAAGAGGGCCAGAGGAGGATCAAACGGTACGAGACAAGGAGGAGAGGGACTGACCTGAAGGAGCGGGTGAGCAAGACGTGGTGCATGGACAGAGCCTTGTGCATTCTGGAACTGTATGGAGGCATTGGGACGGGGCTAGCCGCGGCACTGAAAGCAGGATGTTTCGTGGGGCGGTGGATACACGTGGAAAAGGACCCAGTCGTGCGAAAGATGGCGAGGCATCACGCACTCAAGCTCCTAGAAGAGTATCCGCAGAAGATGCTGATTACCGCCATCCCAACTGAGGAAGAGGTGACTATACAAGACGTGAGGGACATCACAGAACAGCAGCTGGAGAAATGGGGCCCGATCGACTTGGTGGTGGCAGGGTGGGAATGTCAGGGCTACTCGCGAGCAGGGGAAGGGAGAGGAATGGACGACCCCAGGGGAGCCTCGTTCCGAGACGTGGAGAGAGTGCTACACATGCTACAACAGAAGGAGAGAGAGGTTGTCTTCATCCTGGAGAACGTGGACATGGCAGACGACAGGAGAGAACCAGTGAAGCGTGCGTTCGAGGAGATACAAGCGGTACTAGGCAGGGGAGTGCCGGCGGATGCGGCGCAACTGGGGTCAAGAGCTCATCGGCCAAGGAGGTACTGGCAAAATGGGGTTTCAGAAGCACTCATGAGGCACTCCCTGGCTCAGATGCAGAGGCCCCATCCCCGGCTGGTGAAGGACATACTGGGACCCAATAGGATCCCAGCGCCCGTGACAACCAAAGATCACCCCGCACAGTATCAGTGTAACGTACCAGGAGAGCCCAGGAGAGCGTGGCCGACCCTGGTCTCTTTCGCAGACGCAAGGGGCTTCGTGATGGAGGGCAACCTGCCAGGCCCAACGATGGTGTACGACTCCCGCGCGCGACGATGGGAGGCACCGACGGTGGAAGAAAGGGAGTTAGCGATGGGACACAAGTGGGGAGCAACGGCACATCCAGAGGTGACAGAAGCATAGAGGAGAGCGGCATTGGGGAGGGCGATGGACCTGAACGTGATGACGTGGATTCTGGAAACCATACGCATGCACCTGAAAACGAAGGCGGTGCAACGAGAGCTGGAGGGTAGCCTGCGCTACCAAGATGAGAGGGAATCAGCGTGGAGGAGGCAGCAGCTGGAAAGCATCGAGGCCAGCGTACCGAGAGGATGATGGAGGGATGGTCCTTCATGGCGATAGAAGCAAGCCAGGAGGACGGAGGCGCGGAGAAGGGGGTACAGGCTCCCAAAGCAGAAGGAGTCCAAGGAACAGAGGAAAGGGGATGGGAGATAGGCGACGGGCTGGGGGCCTAAAGGAACACCGAGGAACGTTCGCGTTCACACTGAAAGAACTTGGCCGCTGCAAGGTGCAGGAGATGCGCATATTGCTCAATAGCGAGGCTCCTACCACCGTAAGAGGAGGATGAGTCCTGGGGATGTGGAAGTGTGTGCGGCGAAGTGCAAGGAGCTGCTAGAGGCAGGACTGATCCAGAGGTCAGAGAGTGAGTACGCTGTGCGACAGTGGTGGCAGCACGGACAGACATCACGGGGGATGTGTCAGCCAAACGCCTGTGCGGGGATTGCCGTGGGTTGAACAAGGTGACCGTGCCAGACAGGTACCCAATGCAGTCCGCGGAGGAGATATTTGATAAACTGTATGGAGCGACAGTATTCTCTACCCTGGACCTAAGACAAGGCTTCAATCAGATCATTATCAAGGAAGAAGACCGCAAAAAGACAGCATTCCACGGCCCGGATGGACACTACGAGTGGAAGGTGATGCCATACGACATGAGGAACGCGTTGGCGGTGTTCCAACGCACCATGGATACGGTGCTACGTGGAGTGCCAGCCGCGGCCTGCTACATAGATGATGTGATAGTATTCAGCGCATCGGAGGAGGAACACGTGAAGGATGTGCAGGCCACCTTAGAGGCTATCAGAGAAGCTGGACTGACCTATGACCCGAAGAAATGCAAGTCCGGTCAGAGAACTGTGCAGTACCTGGGGTTTGAGGTGGGAGATGGGAAGCTGGGAGTGCAGGAGGCGAAAGTGGAGGTTCTGGACAGAGTCCCAACCCCCACAGACCGATCCTCGCTGAGGGCAGTCCTCGGGTTTCTGGGTTATTATCGGCGATTCGTACCGAACTTCAGCAGGACAGCAGCGGTGCTGAATAAGCTACTGCGAGAGGAACAAAAATGGCAGTGGGGAGAGGAAAAGCAGAAGGCCTTGAAGCAGCTGATGCAGGCAGTGAAGACGGCTATTGTCCTAGCGCTGCCGAGCAAGGAAGACTCGTTTGTGCTGTACACAGACTGGAGCAGCGCTTGAATGGGAGCAATCTTGTGCCAAGGGAAGGACGGGGAAGAAAAGGTGGTGGCTTTCGCAAGCTGCAGTTGTAATCCCGCGGAGGCCAACTACAGTTCGTACGAAGGAGAAGGATTAGTGGCAGTGTGGGCGATCACACACTTCCGAGTGTATCTGCAAAGAAGGCCGTTCACGCTAGTGACGGACCATCAGCCATTGACATGGCTAATGACGAACCAGGGTCTCGCAGGGAGGAACGCCAGGTGGGCCATGAGGCTGCAAGAATATGACTTCGTCATCAAGCACAAGCCAGGCAAGAATATGCAACATGTAGACGGCCTCTCGTGGAATCCGGCGCTGGGGAGACCCACAGCGTGTCTAGTGGCGTTGGCACAAAAGATCGACCAAGAGGGAGCAAGGAAGAGCAAAGAAAGGGGACCATAGGATGTGTGGGAGGATAGAGAAGTACTGTGATGGGTACAAGGCAAGACCATTTCGCTCATTATATTCTTTGCCTCGATAGTGCAATTCTTGCTCGCTCGCTCAATTGAGCTCGTAACACATGGTATTCAGAGCCTACGATCTCTTCTCGGATCGCACCCACACCTTCGCTTCCCCACTATCTCAATTTTTGGAGGGGGTGGACGTCTCTCAGCGAACAAGCACCACCGCTCGTAGTGCTCTCTCTTATGTTGTTCAGGATCCGTCACTTTGAGAACTTACGACGAACTCATTTCTCAACTAAACGCAAATCCGCTCGGTAGGAAGTTGTGCCTTAGGCTTAGCTACCATCTCCAAGTTGAATCAGTCGTTAAGATGGTCTAGAGAGTGAGAACCAAGTAAAAACGTCCAGCAGCCGCATGACTAGAATGGTGGAGGAAGTACAAACATTAGGGCATAGAAAGTTGGAGTTGGGGACTCCAAGAGAACCATGAGAGGGAAGGGGTTCTCCAAGAGCTAGAGAAGGATGGTAGGAACCTTCCTAGCAGCAAGTATGCAACCCTCATCATGAGGTCCTTGAGGTGTCACATGCAAAATCCAATATAGTTGGATTTTGCCTAGGTGTTGCAACATTTGCAACCCATGCTAGAAACTTCTAGCCACCGCAATCCAAAAGTCAAAGTTGCCTCCCAAACCACCCAACCAAAGATCCCTTTGTAGTCATGTCCAAGTAATCACCCAAATTAGATATAACCCCAAAAGGTAATAAGAAATCCAAGTCTTGGAAATCTTGTAACTTGGGCGATCTTGGTCGGAATAAGGCGATCTTGGTATCGTTGGAAAGCTCTGGATTTCTCCTGCATGATCAAGCATTTAAACTTGGAGAAAAACACAGAGATGATAATATCCAACAGCCATGCACAATGACATATGCTCATGCACACAATGCACGCATGAATAGCACGAGCACTCGGCAGGACGTTAGGATGACATGCACTCAGAATGACGTGCATCCAACAAACTCCCCCTCAGACTAACGGACTGCATGCACACACACTGACACGCATGCAAACACTCATGCACACAATCACACATGCACTCATGACACTGCTGCCCACACTAGTGCAATGACATGCCACACATCTTAGCACACTTCCAATGTGCGCTCTCAGGAAGTCTCTTGGTGAGAAAATCTGCCACCTGCTTGGTAGCCTTCACATGGTGAAGCTCAACAATCCCCTCCTTCACCATCTGCCTCACCCAGTGCCACTTAATCTTCATGTGCTTGTTCAGCCCATTCAGGATAGGATTATTGGCCATGCCAATAGCAGCCTCGCTGTCGGAGAAAAGTGGTGTAGGTCCCTCCTGTTCAGCTCCCATGTCCTCCAGCAGCTTCCTCAGGAGCACGATCTCCTTGATGGCATGGTACATCGCCATGTACTCTGCCTCTCCGGAAGACTGAGCAATCTCACTCTGCTTCTTGGACCTCCAGCTCACTGGTCCCCCTCCGACCATGCACACAAAGCCGCCGACCGATGACTGATCCTCCTCCTCTGAGGCCCATGTGGCGTCGGTGAAGCACGACAGCTTCAAGGTTCCAGGCGTGACCCCATCTGCTCCAATCTGTTTCAGCTGGCCGCCAGCTGAAAACTGAACACCAGCAGATGCCGTTGATCCAAGGTAGCGCACCAAGCGCTTTGCCACCTCCAACTGCTCCTCAGTGGGCCGCTGCACAACTCTAGCTAGCTGCCCCACTCCGAATGAAGCATCAGGTCGCGTATGCACAGCTGCATACATCACACTCCCAATGATTGACTGGTACTCATTCTGCTGCTCATCCTCGAGTACATCATCCTCCTCAGCTGCCTTCTTCAGTTTGAAGCCCGCAGGGAACGGTGTCATCACAGTGCGACCCCCAGTCACACCATACCGCTCCATGACACCAGAGATGTAGTATGACTGATGCACCTTCAGCCACCTCCTCTCAACATCCCTCTCAATCTGCAGCCCCAAGTAGTAGTGGACATCCCCCAGCATCTTGCACTTGAAGTTGTCCATCAGCAGCTTCTGTGTCCTTTCAATCTGCTCCATGGAAGGTGAGAACAGCAGTATGTCGTCGACATACACCAGCAGCAAGAGCAAGTGCTCTCCCTCTCCAAGCAGAAACAAGCTGTGATCCGCCTGGGACGTCTTGAAGCCTCCACCCAGCAGCACCTCCTCCAGCTTCTCGTACCAACACCTGGGCGCTTGCTTAAGGCCATAGATGGCCTTCTTAAGCTTGCACACCCGGCTGGTCCCATCCTCATAGCCGTCGGGCTGCGCCATGTAGATATCCTCCAGCAGCACTCCATTGAGGAACGCAGTGGTGATATCCATCTGCTTCACGTGCCATCCCTTCACAGCTGCGCCAGCCATCAAAGTCCTCAGTGTCACTGGCTTAGCAACGGGAGCGAAGATCTCCCCAAAGTCGACCTTCTCCTTCTGCTGAAACCCCTTGGCGACCAAGCGGCTCTTGAACCGCTCCAACGCACCATCAGCTCCACTCTTCACCTTGAAGACCCACTTGCTGCTGATCGGCCGTCGCCCCTCGGGTAACTCAACAAGCTCCCAAGTCCCATTCTCAATGAGACTGTTGAACTCCGCATCCATGGCAGCCTTCCACTCCTCCTTCTGGGGTCCACTCAGTGCCTCCTCCACTGTGGCTGGTTCTCCAGGCAAGGGTGTGAAGAAACAGAAGGCCATCTCCTCATCCTCTCCCTCATCCGCCTGAACCGCCATGGCACCTTGCTTGGGTCCTCCCAAACGGCTATACTTTAGCCTTGAAGGTGCTGCTGCCACTCTCTTCTCGCGGGTTGCAGTCTTGAGTCCACACGTGCCGACTCATCCTCCAACCCCTCCTCCGCAGCAGGACCAGCACCTTGCTGCTCACCACCGCCACTGTGATCACTGGTCAGCTCTGACCCAGGGAGATCCTCAAGGTGCAGCTATACCTCCTCCACTGCAGACCACTCAATCTCCTGCAGACGCAAGCCAATCTGCACATGCTGCTGCTGCTGCCAGTCCTTGTACATGACGTCCTCCACAAACTTGACGTCACGGCTGACCAGCATCTTCTTGCTCTTCGGGTCCCACATCAGCCACCCCTTCGAGTCAGGAGCCATCCCAAGATGGACAGCCCACACAGCAGCAACTTCCAGCTTGTGCCTCTGCTCCTTAGGCACCATCACAAGCCCCATGCAGCCCCACACCCGCAGCATGTCAATGGATGGCCTCTTTCCAAGCCAACGCTCGTACGGCACCCAATGCTTGTCGCCAACATGCGTCAAGACCCTGTTCTTGACCGTGATGACATGGCGAACGGCGTCAGGCCAGAACTTGTAGGGCATCCCGGCAGCCCCCAACAAGGTCTTAGCCGCCTCGCCAATGGTCCGGTTGGCACGCTCAGCAATGCCGTTCTGCTGCGGTGTTCCTGGGCAGGTCAGCTGGTGTCGGATGCCGTTCCTCTTGAGAAACTTGGTGAATTCCGCTCCAAGGAACTCTCCACCACGGTCGCTCCTCAGCACCTTCACCAGCCGCATCGCTTGCCGCTCCACCATCGGCAACCAATCCTCCTTGATCGCTGCTGCAGCATCGCTCTTCTTGGACAAGGGACGTGCCCACGTGAAACGGCTCCATTCGTCCACCATGGTGAGGAAGTACAGCACTCCCCCAGTCCCCTCAGTCCTCATAGGACCCACCAGGTCCATGTGCACCACCTCCAAGGGTGCCTTTGCCGATCCCTCCGCACGTGGAAACAGGAACTGTGCAAACTTGTTTTGCATGCACGCCTTGCAGCTGCCATAGCGAGCGCTATCTCCTTGCAGTTGCAGCCCATGCACGCAATTCTCCTTGTGCATCACCTCCAACGTGGAAACAGCCACGTGTGCGAGCCGCCGATGCCAAGTCTCCCAATCCGCTTGGCCCGAGGTAGCCGACGCCTTCACCGCCGCGCTTCCTCCAATCAGCTCCCCTCCTTGCACACCTTGCTGCTCCTCCTCAGTGACGCTCTCCTCCATAGATGCCGCAGCTGCCGCCTTGAACGATTTCCGCCAAGGGAGGACCGGGATCTGCCACATCCGCTTGTGGATATCCCCTTTCCGCTGCAGGTCCCAAATGAGGCGCTCGTCGTTGTAGGCACGATAGCGCTCCGAGCCAATCGTCTCGGTGTTCACACCCGCATCTCCCAACCGGCCGGTAGAAATCAGGTTCGCGCACAAGTCCGGCACCCACAGCACGTTCTTCAGCCCCACAAGCTCTCCATCCGCTCCCATGAACTTGGCGCATCCCATGCCCATGACCTTGGCCTTAGCGCCCGTAGCGGATGTGACTGTAGAGATGGGTGCGGGCTAAATCTCATCGAGTAGGTCCGCACGAGGAGTCATATGCCAGGAGCTTCCCGAGTCAATCACCCAATGGGTGAGGGGGTGTAGGAGAACCTTGGCAGCCATAGCGAGGTCGGTTGCGCCTTCGTTCACGAAGAAGAAGAACCCGGCCTTCCGCTACTCAGATTTGCCGCCTTTCTCCTCCTCCTTCTCCTCTCCACTAGCTCCCATGACTCCCCCACTCCTCGTGCCACCACGCTGGTTGCTTGATGAAGGCGGGGTCCAATCCTTGGGTTGTTGGTAGCACTTCCGCCAACGATGTCCACGCTTCTTGCAGTAGAAGCACACCTCCCCTTGACCCCCGCCGCCATCCTCCTTAGGGTTGTCCTTGTTCTTGCCCTTCCACTTCTTCTTGAAGCCACTCTTTCCACCTCCAACTCCATAGCCAGCCCCCTCCTCCGAGCGCTCCACACTCCGCCGCCGCAAGTCCTCCTCAAGGATGCGCGCGCGAATATAATCCACGCTCCATTGGGGTTGTTGGGAGTTGAGGTTGATGGCAAGGGCAGACCACGACTCCGGCAGCCGTATTACGATCTCCACGCATTGCACGAGCTCCGGGTACACCACACCGCCGCCTTGGAGCTTCGTGAAGATGTCCCGCATCTCATCCAACACCGGTTGCATCGGCTCTCCATCAACGAACTTGATGTCGCGCAGCCGCCGCGCGAGTAGCACGATGCCGGTAGCATGTGTCGGTGAGTGCACATCCAGAAGCTTCCTCCAAGCCTTGGGGCCACACTCTGGATCACCTAAGAGGTCCTTGATGTGGTCAAGTTGTCGCCCGCCAACCGCTTGCACCATGAGCATGTACGTGTCGAACGATCGTTTCATCCATGCTCCCTTCAGCTCCGCGGCCTCCGGCATCTTCTCCTTCCCCTCCACCAGATTCAATAGCTTGTATTGGGTGTACATCAGCCTCATGCGGAAGCTCCAGTGCTCGTAGTCCTCCCCCATGAATTTCTCTCAATAGAGAAAGCCTTCATAGGATCCACGGTTGTAGGAGATGGTGTAGAAGTTGAGGGTAGCGTAGGGTTGGCTGGTTGGTGAGTCCCCACTCCTCCACCAGCAACTCCCCCTTGCTCTCCAGCCTCTGTACTTCTATCCATCTCGCCACTAGCACCTCCAGAGTTCGTACCAACCATATTGAGGCCTTATGAACGGTGGAAACTTGAGAAATCGTTTGGAGAGAATTCTGCCAAAAATTTCGATTCTACGAAAATCGTCGTCGCGGACTGGATACTTCGAATTAGAACGCGGTTCGACCACCAATCGAATTTTCGCGAGCAGGGCTACTAGACAATGTTCTCACTCGTCAACATTGGTTAGAATTCGCGACGATTCGTCGTCTCAAAGTCGACTACCCGCTCTGATACCACTTGTTGTTCAGGATCCGTCACTTTGAGAACTTACGACGAACTCATTTCTCAACTAAACGCAAATCCGCTCGGTAAGAAGTTGCAACTTAGGCTTAGCTACCATCTCCAAGTTGAATCAGTCGTTAAGATGTTTTAGAGAGTGAGAACCAAGTAAAAACGTCCAGCAGCCGCATGACTAGAATGGTGGAGGAAGTACAAACATTAGGGCATAGAAAGTTGGAGTTGGGGACTCCAAGAGTACCATGAGAGGGAAGGGGTTCTCCAAGAGCTAGAGAAGGATGGTAGGAACCTTCCTAGCAGCAAGGATGCAACCCTCATCATGAGGTCCTTGAGGTGTCACATGCAAAATCCAATCTAGTTGGATTTTGCCTAAGTGTTGCAACATTTGCAACTCATGCTAGAAACTTCTAGCCACCCCAATCCAAAAGTCAAAGTTGCCTCCCAAACCACCCAACCAAAGATCCCTTTGTAGTCATGTCCAAGTAATCACCCAAATTAGATATAACCCCAAAAGGTAATAAGAAATCCAAGTCTTGGAAATCTTGTAACTTGGGCGATCTTGGTCGGAATAAGGCGATCTTGGTATCGTTGGAAAGCTCTGGATTTCTCCTGCATGATCAAGCATTTAAACTTGGAGAAAAACACAGAGATGATAATATCCAACAGCCATGCACAATGACATATGCTCATGCACACAATGCACGCATGAATAGCACGAGCACTCGGCAGGACGTTAGGATGACATGCACTCAGAATGACGTGCATCCAACATCTTAAGCACGCACGGCCACGACAGAGGCTCTCGCTGAGCTTGCCCGACACCCCCGCTATGACCAAATTGAACATCGAGACACTGACGCAGGAGCAACTCGACCGTCTCGTGCGCCAACTCTAAGGTTCGGCGCTCGAAATTGCGACACTCACGGCGGAACGCGACTCCGCTCGCCAGCAATCAACGGTGAATGCACCAGCGCCAACACACGCACCTGCTGCAAATGTACCCGCGCAATCGGAGGAGCCGATTGTCATCTCATCAGGTACACCAACACAACATGACAGCGTGGGACAGTGCTCAGACGCAGCCAGCGATGGCGCCGCTCAATCAATGCCTGACATGGAGAGGAACAGGGCCGCACCAAACTCACAAGGGCCTTGCAAAGCCCGTTGGCACGTGGAGTTTGCGGCAACTGTTAGAATGCAAGCTCAGGGTGGATCACAAGGAAACCACACAAATTCCGAGCACAAGCAAGTGGTCACAAGACCAGTTCACATGCAGTTTGATAATATAACAAGAGGTACAGTGATCACAACCTAACAAGAGTAAACATGCAGGTATATATATATAGAGATCACAGTACAAGCAGAGTCAAGAAGTGAGCAAGTGAGGGAGAGTAGGCACAAGGCCTAGAACAGTACAGAAACGCTGATGGTCACAAGGCTGAAGCGCCTTGGTGAACACATCAGCAGTGTTGGCCCGAGTGGCCACGTAACGCAGACGAAGCTGACCACGCTGCTGCAGCTCTCGAGCAAGGAAGTAGCGCAGAGCGATGTGCTTCGTCCTGTGCTCCAGTCTGTGCTCCTCACACAAGGCAATGGCGGCCTTGTTGTCAACGTACAGCACTGGAGGAGAACGAGGCCGCTCTCCCAGGTCGGTCAGCAAGAGCAGGAAGAGAGGACGCTGGTGGAGACGGCAGTGGGACACGCTGTGGAGCAGTAGAGGGACGCAGGGTCATATAGTGAGTGCCAAGGACAGGAGGAGGACGCTGACGTGGAACACGACGACCAGCGCGGACAGCGCGGACAGGCGACTCTGGACGCGTCTCAGGCGACGGAGGACGAGACTCAGGCTCACGACGCTCCGTAAGACCTCCCGTCGGCGCAGTGTAGGGAGAAGGACCAGGAAGTGGAGAGACTGGCTGTAACTGTGACTGCGACTGGACAAGCGGTGGACTCAGTAGGGGAGGAGTAGGACCAGGAGAGGGCGGAAGGCCAAGAACCTGCTGAAGGAGCGGAACGTAGTACGGCCGTGGCCGCTCAGCACCTCCAGCTCCAACCCCCTCAGCAGGGCCAGTCCCAGCAGCTCCAGCAGCACCGCCAGCAGCAGCAGGGTCCCCAGCAGCTCCAGTACCAGCAGCACCTCCAGCAGTGCCAGCAGCACCACCAGCAGCAGCAGCACCTCCAGCAGCTCCAGCAGCACCAGTACCAGCAGCACCTCCAGCAGCGCCAGCAGCACCGCCAGCAGCAGCAGTACCACCAGCAGCTCCAGTAGCTCCAGCACCAGTAGCACCTCCAGCAGCGCCAGCAGCACCAGCAGCACCTCCAGCAGCGCCAGCCGCACCGCCAGCAGCAGCAGCACCTCCAGCAGCTCCAGCAGCACCAGAACCAGTAGTACCTCCAGCAGCGCCAGCAGCACCTCCAGCAGCAGCAGTACCTCCAGCAGCTCCAGCAGCACCAGCAGCACCTCCAGCAGCGCCAGCCGCACCGCCAGCAGCAGCAGCACCTCCAGTAACTCCAGAAGCTCCAGAGTCCACGACACCGGGAGCGCCACTCCGGAGACTGCAGCGCCTAGCGTACCACTCTCGGAGCTGCTGGGGAGAGGGCAGCTCCCGCCTAGGAGGGGAAGCACTAGCACCAGCTCCGGCACCACTCCGAGCTCCAGAAGCACCTCTCCTGAGGCTGCAGTACTGTAAGTACCACTCACGCAGCTGCTGCGAGGAGAGGCCTCCCCCAGGTGCAGCACGCTCAGGCTCAGTACTCTCAGACGTAGCACTCCCAGGCTCAGCACCCCCAGGCTCAGCACCTCCAGACTCAGCACCCGCAGGCTCCGCACCCCCAGGCTCAGCACCCCCAGACTCAGCACCCGCAGGCTCCGCACCCCCTGACCCCGCACCCCCAGGCTCAGCACCCCCAGACTCCGCAACCCCAGGCTCCGCACGCTCAGGCTCAGCACCCCTGGCAGGACGAGAGTCGACAGCTACCTCGACAGGCTCAACCGGGTCTACCTGGGACACACCTGAGGGAGCGGCACCCTGAGGGGGGAGGGGGTCTACCACAGCAGCACCTGGCGCGAGGAAGAGAGGCGGGGGGGGGAGCGGGGCAGTGCGGTAGGGGAAGAGGCGGTAGTAGGGCACGGACTCGTCAAAAGTGACGTCCTGAGAGGGCAGGACACGGCGCGAGGTGGCGTGGTAAAACTGCCAACCAGACGCGTCCGGGACAAAGCCAAGGAAGACACAGGGAACAGCGCGGGAGGAGAGCTTGTCCGCGAACGTATCGCGAACAAAAGCTCGGGACCCCCAGACCCGAAAACGCGACGCATCGCCAACCTCTCCCGTCCAACGCAGTGTCGGCGAAGTCTCCGGAACGGAGACACGGGGCCAGAGGTTGAGCTGATGCGCAGCGTATCGGACCGCAAACGGCCACAGAAAGTGGGGGGCAGCCGCATGGATCAAGGAGGTACGAGCGACCTCCATGACCAAACCAATGCGGCGCTCAGCAACCCCATTCTGCTGTGGAGAGGCCGGAAGCGTGAACGACTAGCGGATGCCGTGCTCCGCACAGTAGGCTGCCAAGAGGTCAGAGGAGAACTCGCCACCTCTGTCAGAGTGCAGACGCAGGACAGGAAAGTCCGAGTGGAACCGCTCACTGAGATGGAGACGAGCAGCGCGGATCCAAGGGATCAAAACATCAGGGACCTCACCCTTGGTGCGCAAGGGGAAGACCGTGGTGTAGCGCGAGTAGTCGTCAACAACGATCAGGAAGTACCTCTCCTGACCCTGTCCACGGACGCGGGCTGGGCCCCACACGTCCATGTGGAGCGTCTGCAAGGGAGCAGTCGTCGGGGGAAACGAGGAGGAGTGAGGAGCGGCGCGCTGCCGCCCCTCGACACAGGGAAGGCAGGGAGGAGCAGGCGAGGGTGGGAGTGGAGGGAGAACCCTGGGAAGACCAGAGACAAGGTACCGGTTGTGCATGGCACGAAGGCGCTGCACTGACGGGTGACCAAGACGGTGGTGCCAGAGGACAGTCTCGTGTGCCAGAGAGCGACACGAGCAGGGGGCAGACAGCTGACCCGATGCAGACGCAGACGCAGCTACCTGTGGGGACTCAGTGGTCAGTGTGTACAGGTCCGACCCCGGTTGCCGAGTGAAGGTAGCCAGGTGGCGGCCCGTCCGAGCGCACGTGCAGTGTGTCACACGCTCGTAGGCAGGGGTAAACTGGTGGACACCCCCGTCCTGGAGCGCACTACCCGCCACCAAGTTCGTAGAGAACGAGGGGAGGTAGAGACCTGACAGAGTGCCCGACGGGACCGCAGGACAAGGGAGAACAGTAGAGGAGGTCGCAATGACCGGACCCCCAGAGGGGTCAGCGAGGGAGACTGCAACCGGCCGAGCAAGCTGCTCAAGGGCAGTGCGGTCACGAAAGAAAGAGCGGGAAGCGCCTGAGTCCAGTGTGAAGGTGTGCAGTGCCTCAGTAGACGCAGTACCAGAGGGCGCAGACTCACGAGTACCTAGAGCAGCAGCCTCACCAGCACCTGGGGCAACAGACACACGAGCACCTAGTGCAGCAGCCTCACCAGTACCTAGAGCAGCAGACTGGATACCGGGGTCAGGCGGCACACACAGGTGACAGGCACTCTCAGCACTAGTAGGAAATGCATACATGGCAGTGAGGATAGCATCATAGTCAAGAGCATAGATATCTACCCTCTGCCTAAGCAGCTCCACCCAGTCGGGGAGCTCAGCCGCGTCGCCAAACTCTGTACGCCAGGCGTCGCTCAGACGGGCGAAGCAGCGGGACTCTGTGTGACCAAACGTCCCGCAAGGCTGACCAGTCCGAGCACCAGTGCGAATGACGTACGGGCAGCGAGCAGTACCCCGTGACCCTCCACGCTGAGCGTACCACTCACGAAGCTGCTGGGGCGTGCGGGACTCACTCGGACGTCGCGGGAGCTGCATCTGGCCACCGCCAGGAGCAGCAGTAGCAGTAGTAGTAGCAGCAGCGCGGCCACCCCTACAACCCCAACCAGCATACCACTCACGAAGCTGTTGGGGCGTGAGGGACTCACGCGGACGGCGCTGGAGCTGCATCTGGCCACGCCAGGAGCAGCAGTAGAAGTAGAAAGAGCAGTAGCAGCAGGAGCAGCAGTAACAGCAATACGGGCAGGGCAGTGCTCACCAGTGGCGAGAAGAGCAGGCGTACGACGGTGGTAACGGCGAGGCCGCTACCACTGCAGGGCGAGGGCTCCGCGGCAGCTGCAGGGGCGGCTGCTCCAGGGGCCAGGGGCGGCTGCAGAGGTCCAGGGGCGGCTGCTGCAGGGGCAGCTGCTGCAGGAGCGGCTGCTGCAGGGGCGGCTGCTCCAGGGGCGGCTGCTCCAGGGGCTAGGGGCAGCTGCTCCCTCTTTTTTTTTTTTTTTTTTTTTTAATAATAAATTATTTATTTTAGGGTTTGGCAGAGCGCACTCGGCGCTGTAGAGGCGGCTCGCGGGCTGCAGGGTGGCTCGGGCAGCAGCGAGGGGGGGGGGGGGGGGGGGGGGCGGCGCGCGGCTCCCCAGGGCGCCGCGACGGGGCAGCGGGGGGGGGGGGCCGCGCGCGGCTCCCTAGGGCGTCGCGACGGGGCAGCGGGGGGTCGCGCGCGGCTCCCTAGGGCGTCGCGACGGGTCAGCGGGGGCCGAGCGCGGCTCCCCAGGACGTCGCGACAGGGCAGCGGGGGCCGAGCGCGGCTCCCCAGGGCGTCGCGACGGGGCAGCGGGGGCCGAGCGCGGCTCCCCAGGGCGACGCGACGGGATAGCGGGGGTCGCGCGCGGCTCCTCAGGGCAGCGCGACGGGGCAGAGGCAGCGCCCACGGGCGACACGCGGCTCGGCAGGGCAGCGCGCTGGCTGCAGGGGCGGCTCTCGGGCCTGACGGGCCTGCAGAGGCGGCTCGGGGGGGCCTGACGGGTCTGCAGAGGCGGCTCGGGGGCCTGACGGACCTGCAGGGGCGGCTCGGGGGCCGTACTAGCTTGCAGGAGGCAGCGCGAGGGCTGCAGGACGGCACGCGGGCAGACCGAAGGGCAGGTCGCACGGGGGCGCACGAGGGCGCACGTAAGGTAGGGCGCACGAGGGCGCACGAGGGCGCACGAGTATAGAAAGGCGCACGAGGGCGCACGTAAGGTAGGGCGCACGAGGGCGCTTCTAGCGGAATAGTGGGCCCGTGGGAGAAAGCGGTCCTAGGTAGCAACCTAGGCTCGTGATACCATGTTAGAATGTAGAACTGAACGAGAATGTGTGAAACTAGGCAGCAGGGTGATACAAGTAGGAAACCCTAGCAATGTTGTACCCCCTAAGGCTAAACCCACTATAGCCTACACAATATGAACATGTATAATGTTTGACAGCAACAAGTGGCAACAACGACTTCATGGCACCGATGCCACTCAAGCCGCAGTGCCTGCCCTGCTTTGATCCGAGCCAACGTGGAGGTCCAACGGTTCAATCGTGGGTCTCCAAGTTTTTTTTTCGACGCGAACTACGTCGACTCGGATGCAACGAATATTCGCTACGCTGTTTCGCTGCTGAGGGGCCCCGCCATGGACATGTGGCGAGTCATCGTGACGTCGCCACGTGCCTACGAGCCGCCATCGCAAGAGGGAGAGCCCACGGGCCCAGCCGTTACCTAGATTCGTTCTGCGAGACCGCCCAGTACAGCACGTGGGATGCGTGGTGCGCAGGGCTTCGGGCGTGCTTCGAGCCGATCGCGGCTTTTATTTCAGTGTGTCAGAGATTGCGTACTTGGCGACAACTTGGGTCGGTCCAAGACTATACGAGCGGTTTTCTCGCATTATGCGAGCAAGTCGGCTACATGCACGAAGCGGAGCGGGTGGACCGTTACGTCAGAGGGCTGAAGCCGGACATCTCGCACGAAATCATGCTACGCGGCCTCTCGAATTTTAACGAGATCTTCGCGCTCGCCAAGAAAATCGATATTCTGCGCCGTCCGAGACCGGGGTCCTACTACGGACATCGCCCTCGGGGACCGACCGAGCACGCCACCGTACACGCCGTTGCGGCGAATGTTGCTGCCGCGCCGTTTAAGGGGCGATGCTTTGCTTGCGATAGGCCAGGCCATCGCAAGAGCAAATGTCCAGAGGAGCTGAAGTGCCGCGGAGCAGAGTAGGGGAGGGAGTCTCAGAGGCAGGGAAACGCCAGGAGTCAGTAGAAGTCGGGCCAAATACTGACGAGACAACCTGCTCGCCCAACCTCACCGACCCTCACCGAGTCACAGTACCGATTCACGCCATCGATCAGGCTCGGATGAATAAGGAGGGTACTGCGACGGATTGCCCCGTACTGATCCACGAAAAATACAGGGAGCAGCAATGAAGATTTTTATAGACGGAGGAGCAAGTCACCGCTTAGTTTATACCGCGACCGCACGGAAGCTGCAATTGACACTTAGTCGGTGTTTACCGGAAATAGATGCGCGCTTAGTCGACGACACGCCACTGGCCATACGGGAGAAGGTGGAGAGAGTAAAAGTCCGGTGCGGGGGGAACTTCGGGTTTACACAGGAAATGCTCGCGACAACATTGGATGGGCACGACATTCTACTGGGACGTGATTGGCAGTGACGGTATAACCCGCGAATCGACTGGACGACGGGTAGCTGCACTGTGCGAAGTAGCGGTAACTGGGTCGAGCTACCTCGCTGGCAGTTGCCCAAGTCTTCAACGGTCCACGTCAACGCCATCACGATGAAACGGGCTGTCGCCGCTGGAGCTGACATGTACGCGGTGGACATAGCATTGGTAGGAGAAACAGAGCAGCCGTGTGATTTTTAGAAACTGCTGGCAACCGTACCGGCTGAACTACAGGAACTACTGAAACGGTACTCGGGGATTTTTTCGGACGATTTACTGGAGGGACTGCCACTTCAGCGGGCACACGATCACCAAATAGAGTTAGAGCCGGGGGCACAGCCAACTGTACAGCGATAGTTCAGACTGATACAGTCCGAGCTCGACGAACTGAGGAAGCAGTTAGATTACATGTTAGAGAAACGATTCATCCGACCGAGCTTGTCACCGTTCGCCGCACCGATACTGTTCACACCAAAAAAAGACGGAGGGTTCCGCATGTGCATCGACTACAGAGCACTGAACAGGGTACTAGTCAAGTCGCGATACCCCATTTTCCGCGCCGACGAACTGATAGATCAACTTCGAACAGCACGGGTCTTTTCGAAAATTGACTTACGGAGAGGTTACCATCAGATTAGATTCGAACCATCGGACTGCGCTAAGACAGCATTTAGAACTAGGTACGATCATTCGAGTACACCGTGATGCCTTTCGGGCTGACCAACGCCCTGGCGACATTTCATATGACCATGAATGAGGCGTTTCGACCGCTGTTAGATAAATGCGTGATAGTTTACCTCGACGACATCCTCGTCTACAGTCGCGATAAGCAACACCACTTAGCAGATTTGGAAGCAGTATTTAAAGTTTTAGACAAGCACCGCCGACTGACCAAGGGTTCCAAGTGCGAGTTTTTTTCAGGACTGGCTAGAATTTTTTGGGCGCGTTATTTCGGAAGCTTGGGTTGAGATTGACCTGAAGAAGTTGGACACGGTCAAAGCATGGCACCCCCCGACAAATATCACGGAGCTGCAAAATTTTTTGGGGTTCGTTAATTATGTGTGTCGGTTCGTCCCCGACATGGCGCGGTTAATAGCCCCACTGACGGATCTGCTGCGGAAAGGGGTCGCTTTTACGTGGGGGGAGAAAGAGCATGCTGCCTTCTCTGCCCTTAAAAATGTTCTCTGTTCACCGCCCGTACTGCGCATTGCCGACCCACACCGCCCATTTGAAGTGGTTATAGATGCCAGAGACATCGCCATCGGAGCCGTTCTGCTACAGGACTTCGGCAACGGCCTACAGCCCATCACATACGAGTCACGAAAGCTGCACCCACCCGAGAAGAATTACCCGATACACGACGCAAAATGCTCGCGATCGTGCACGCGTTCAAGGTGTGGCGATGCTACTTGACTAGCGGAGACGTGACAGTACGGACAGACCACAAATCACTACAGTACCTCCACGCACAGCCCCACCTCAACCCACGACAGATTCGCTGGCTCGATTTCCTGGAGTCAAAATTCCACTACACGGTCACCTACAAAAAGGGGGCATTGAACATTGCCGACGCACTAACCCGCCCAACTGCCCAGATACACGCCATACTACTCGCCCTGACCAACCCACAACTGACAGGCCTATTTACCCACAGATATCAAACAGAACCTTTCTTCACTGGAGGCAACTCGCAGCAGTTCGTAGCAGCAAAAGGGGTGTATTACGTAAAAGCCGGCACCGACCAGGCTACACTTTACTAAGGGAGCTGTTACTACAGGAGGCACACGACGGGGTTACCTTAGAACATTTCGGAGTAGAGAAAACACGGCAGCAGCTGCAGCGGTAGTACTACTGGCCCGAGATGCTGACCGACGTGCAACGACACGTGGCATCGTGTCCCACCTGCCAACTCATGAAAGCATCACGGAAGCGGCCGGCAGGACATTTGCAGCCGATACCACCCCCAGAGCGTGCTTGGCAGCAGGTGGCGATGGACTTCGTCACGGGGTTACCGGCTCGAGCAAGTGGGAACGACGGAATCCTGGTCATCGTCGATCGGCTGACGAAAATGGCACACTTCGCAGCCTGCAAGAAATCGATCACAGCCGAAGAAACAGCCCGCCTCTTCATCTCCACCGTCGTTCGACAACACGGGATACCAGCATCGATCATCAGCGACCTTGATACGAAATTCACCAGCAACTTCTGGCAGAACCTGTGGCAGCAGTTCGGCACGCGACTACAGTTCAGTTCTTTGTACCACCCCGAGACTGCCGGACAGACAGAACGGACAAATCAGACCATCGAACAGCTCATCCGAGCCACGTGCGACGACCTGACCACGTGGGAATAGCAAGTGCCGCTCATCGAGTTCGCGTACAACAACTCGCCATCCGCCACGACCCAACAGTCACCGTTTTACCTGAACTACGGACAAGACCCCACAGTACCCATGACTCCGAATCCCGACAACCCGGTGCCATGCGCGCAACAGTTCGCATAAATTTTACAGAGCAGCAGACGCAATAAAAAAATCAAGCATCATCGCTAAGCGCAACGCCGACCGCCACCACCAACCTGTCAAAATCAAGCATCATCGTTAAGCGCAACGCCGACCTAGTTTTACTCGATAATCAGAACCTCCGCCTGCCCATTACCCCAAAACTCCGCCCCAGATATTGTGGGCCATTCCGCATCAGCCACATGATCACCCCCGTCACCGCCCATCTCCTCCTCCATGCTGACTGGTACGTCAGCCCGTCATTCCACTCCAGCCTCCTCCGCCCATACATACCATCCACCAGCCAACTGCCTCGCAACCGCCCGCCAGCATGACACGACCGCCAACGGAGCCAATCATCACGCCCGAGAAAATCTTGAGCCACAGAGTTCGTGACCCACGGGGAGCTCGCAGGATCGAACTTCTGATCCGCTGGAAAGATCGCACGCCCACCGAAGACAACTGGGTTCCCCTGGACAGAATTGAAAACCACCCCGTCCTCGCCGAGTATCTGCGCAGCCGAAATTTCCGGGATGTACACGTGCTTTCGTAAGGAGGGCCTCCTTAGGGGGGGGGGGGTAGTGTAAGGAAAATTCCTTTTCCTTACTTCGCGTCCCTGCTCAGCGCGTACACCATTGTTCCCACCAACAGCACCCAACAATAAGCCGTTACCACTCGTGTTGACACTGTTCCCGTTCACACCGCGACCCAACCTCACGGTTCAGTTGGCAACCCGCGCTCCGGACCTCCGCCTCGACATTTTCCCAACATCGGCGCTAGGCCCGTCGCGCACCCCATTTCCACGCATTAGTGTTACGACTGTAGTTCACTATATATTCTTCACTCATGCCTTCGCTCATTGTATTATTTGCCTCGATAGTGCAATTCTCGCTCACTCGCTCAATCGCACCCGTAACAATATGAAAATCAGATCACCCAGGATCCCTCATATGATGGTCAGACAAAATATATATATATATGTATATATATCTATATATATATGTGTATATATTTCATCAGACGGCCCAAATAGTTAGCAAGAGCCCTGGTTTCCCAGCTGTCATGATAATCTCCCGTCGCAGAAGATCGGTGTATTTTCGGGAAGTAGCATTCGCCTTGCGGATGGCATCAGCTGCCTTTTCGCGAATCTCTTGGAGTTCTGTCACGAAAGTTTGTGACCTCGGGACCAGGTTGTCAATTGTAGTCGTTGTAGGCACCACCCCGTCCCGTAAATCAAGAAGAACGGGGAGCGATTAGTCGTGCTGGACGGGGCATTGTTGAACACGAACTCCAGCATGGCGAGCGAAGTTTCCCAGCGAGCGGAGTCGGGGCAGTTTGTCCTGATCAGCTGCTCCATCGTCTAATTGGTTCGCTCAGTCTGGCCGTCCGTTTGCGGGTGATATGCCAATGAGAACTGTAGCTTCGTGCCGTACTGCGCCCACGTTTCCTTCCAAAACTTCGACGTGAACTTCGGGTCCCTATCGGTGGTAATCGCTGATGTTATTCCGTGCAGTCGCACGACGGTCGAGATGAAGAGGCGCGCAATTTCTTCGGCTGTGATTGTTCTACGACATGGTGCGAAGTGCGCCATCTTCGTGAGGTGATTGACGACGATGAGAACAGCGTTGTTGCCGGACGGCCCAGGTGGCAGCCCCGTGACAAAATTCATCGTCACCTGTTGCCACGGTCGTTCGGGTGGCTCGAGGGGTTGTAGCAATCCAGCTGGCGGCTGAGAGATTAACAAGTGTGGTAATGGGGAGAGATGGAGCAAGGAGCGTTCTATGCTCTGCTGAAGGCAATCAAGACGGTAACCGTGCCAACGCTACCCATCAAGGAGGACCTGTTCATGCTATATACAGACTAGAGCAACTCAAAGGTGGGAGCAATACTATGCAAGGAGAGAGAAGGCAAGGAGAAAGTGATGGCCTTTGCCAATAGGAGCTGTAATCCAGCCGAGGCCAGCTACAGCTCCTACGAAGGGGAGAGCCAGCTACAGGTGTGGGCAATAACATACTACTAATTGTACTTACAGGGAATGACAGAGCACCAGCCAGTGGCCATGCTAATGATCAGCTAGGCCATGACGATGTGGCTATTGGAATATGAGTTCACCATAAGTCACCAACGAGGCAAATCAATGCAGCACGTGGATGGGTTGTCAAGGAACCTACTGCCAGCAAGGCCGACAGCATGTCTAGTAGCATTGGCCAGGGAAATCGATGGAGAGGGAGCAAGGCGTGGGCAAGAGATAGGGCCAGAGGAAGTGCGGGAGGATGAGGAAATACTTCGGTGGGTAAAAGGGAAGACGACAGAGGCAGAACCAATCCCTGACAGGGCAAGGGCAAAAGGCGCACATTACAGATGGTACCAGGAGCAGTTGAAGAAGAGCACGAAAAGCGGGTGGATGGTGGTTCCTAGAAAACAGGAAAGAGAGGGCACCATAGCTAAGGTGCGCAGGCAGTTGGGGCATTTTGGAAGCTTAAGAATGACACAGCTGGTAGAAACGGGCTGGTGGTGGGCAAGAATGAGGAGATAGATTAAGAAGTGGGTGGAGAGCTGCGAGTTGTGCAGTAGGAATAAGGTGGAGCTAGAGGGAGGGAGGGAGGAACTGCAGTCACTGCCAAGAAGGGGCCTGTGATTCAAGTGGTCCTTTGACCTGGCAGGGGAAATGGCGCTGAGCCGCAGAGGAAAACGGTACATACCAATAATGATCGAGCACATGTAAAAATGGGTAGAGGTGAGAGCGTTACCTGGTAAAAACTCGGCGCGCATATTAGAAGCTTTCGAGGAGCAGGTGCTCACAAGATGTGGGGCGTGTGGAGAAGTGCTGCAGGATCAGGGGACAGAGTTTTGGGGTGAGTTTGAGAAGCCGCTGATAGAGACAGGAATCACACACCACAAAGCCTCAAGGTATCACCCATAGAGTGACGAGTTAACAGAGAGGTTTGTATAGACGGTGAAAAGAGGGCTGAGAGCCGATGGGGAGAGGTACAAGAGGGACTGGGATGCGAGGCTTCTGTGGGTAGTGGTGGGGTACAAACAGGTTGCATTGAGAGGCGTGTCCCCATAATACCTACTCTTAGGAAGGGAACAAATGCTGCTAGTAGATGCGCCTAAGATCTGACAGAGACAGTGACAGCAGGGAGCGAGGAGAATTGGGAGGGAGGTCCTCAGCTACAATGTTCGTGATCTACGTGGAGCCCGCTATATTGAATTCTAGCTCCGCTGGGTCCGAGGGTCCAAAATCGAAACGTATCCAGTCGTCACGGACTACCTTCGCAGCAGATTTCTCCGCGATGTCAACGTACTTTCGTAAAAGCCTCCCTCGGGGAGAGGAGGTAGTGTAAGGGATCATCATTTCCTTACTTTGCGTCACCTCACATACCGCGTACAACACTATTCCCTCCATCACAACCAAACAGTGTCCCTTAAGCACCTCGCGATATTCGCCTCAACTACTGTTCCTGCCACCACGACCGTCGCGCCCAAACCACTTGGCTCGACTAGTAACTCGCGACACGACCCTAAGCCTCGACAATTCCATACCTCGACGCTAGCCCCGTAAGGCACCCCACTTGTCGCTCGTTACCGTTACCATCTTGTTTTGCAATATAACAACTCCCTCATGCCTTTGCTCATTGTATGGATATGCTTTAATAGTGCAATCTTCGTTCGCTCACTCAATTCCACTAATGGTAACAAAAAGATATGGTTAAGGAGGTTATTCTAAAGATTATGTTGGGGAGGTTGTTCTAAAGATAATGAAAATCCTTTAAGAGACGCGAATAAGGAACAGTGAAGCGGACGAAGCCATCGACTAGACCCGCCCTGAACGTGGGTGAGGGGCACTTCATATTAGGAACATTCGGAACTCACTCCCAACAACTTTTGGTTGGTGTGTGACGGCTCACCCTAGTTTGGAAAGCCAGGAATGCAGCCCACTCGTAGAAGTACTAGTACCGGCTTGGCGCTTTTCGTGCGTCAGAGTCGGTGGGTCAGCGAACCACTTAGATAGGCCGAAAGTCAGTTGCGGGTGGGGCCCCGAGGAGACAAAGGGTTTGAGGAGGAGGCGAGGGCCAAATTAGTTAGGGATTTTTGTGATGATTGGGGGGCCGGCTGCCGCGGGCTCAACGGCGACGACACGTGATCGTGAGCGCGTGCAGCGCGCGTGGGCATTGGCGTGGTGGCTCGCCGTCCTTGTCGCGCCCGTCGCGATGGTGAAGGCCGTGCCTCTCGAAGCCACTCAAGGCAAGTGTCTCTCGAAGGCGACTGGCTCATTTGAATCAATTATGGAAATTCGCGTGGAAATCGCTCCGAAACCCCGCGGCGCGGCAAGCGGAAGAGCCGCATCAAGCATCAACATCATGCCTGGCTGCCACCGAAATGGCGTATCTTACGGCGTATGATCCGCTGGCTCGCTGCACCGCTGTCACCCCACACGCGCCACCCGTGCGGCGGCATGACCGCCTGGCAGGCCAAGGGACAGAGAGCGAAGGGCGAAGGACACAGCAAGGGCGAAGGACCCAGACCAGGCGAAGGACAGAGAGGAAGGGCGAAGGACAGAGAGGAAGGGCGAAGGACAGAGAGGAAGAAAGAAGGACAGAGAGCAAGGGCGAATGACAGAGAGCAAGGGCAAAGGACAGAGAGCAAGGGCGAATGACAGAGAGCAAGGGCAAAGGGCGGAGAGGAAGGTCGAAGGACAGAGAGGAGGGCGAAAGGACAGAGAGCAAGGGCAAAGGAAAGAGAGCAAGGGCGAAGGACAGAGAGCAAGGGCAAAGGACAGAGAGCAAAGTGCGAAGTACAGAGAACGAGGGCGAGCAAAGGGCGAAAGGATAGAGAGCAAAGGGCGAAGGACAGAGAGCAAAAGGGTGAAGGACAGAGAGCAAGGGCGAATGACAGAGAGAAAAGGGCGAAGGGCAGTGAGCAAGGGCGAAGCACAGAGAGCAAACGGCGAAGGACAGAGAGCAACAGGGCGAAGGGGAGAGAACAAAGGGCGAAGGAAAGAGAGCAAGGGCGAAGGACAGAGAGCAAGGACGAAGGACAGAGCAAGGGCGAGGGGCAGAGAGCAAGGTCGAGGGGCAGAGAGCAAGGTCGTGGGACCTGCTAGAGCACCAAGACAGGCACAAGATGTGAGAAATGTTATGTATTTTTAAATTTTGCAGTAGTGCTGTGGGTGACGTCCCATCCCAGCACAGGTGTTGACATGTTTGTCGGCCAGAGCAGGCTCCATAAGTGCTTCGTCCCTGTGGGTGAGTTTTGCGACAAGCGTTGCAAAAGAGAGGCGAGATGGAGCGACATGGGCAAGGGCGACACAGGATGGCAATCACTGAGCGTGAGTCGTCTTCAGACCGATGCCAGCCATGGGGTTTGTTGTGGAGAGTTTCCAAACCCTCCAAGGGAGGGCCTCCCCATCCCACCTCACCCCCCACTTCACCCCGACCCCCACCCACTGCCACTCGTTGCAGTGAAATTCCTGCAGGAGTGGGGGCGGAGCATCTCCGGGTGGAGTGGCGAGAGTCCGGACTGCAGCAGTGCCACGGGCCTCACGTGCGACCCCTCCGGCATGATCGTGATCATGTAAGGCGAGGCGATGAGAGAGGCGATGCGAGGGAGGCTATGGGAGTGAGAGGATGGGAGTGAGAGGATGGGAGCTTAGTTGGCAGTTTTACGTTTTTTTAGGTCACGCAAAGGTGTAAGTTTACCTTTACCTTTCACTACTCGTAATTTAGATTGAAGTTTCTCGGGCACGGCAAAAGAAAAAAACAAAGGCTACCCCAAATATGCAGCCCCATCCGATCCGACCATCACGAGGCAGTGACATGGCAGTGTATGCACGAAGCATCTGTAAGGTGATGTAAGTTGTTAAAATGCTTAGCATAGGAGAATCATATGTCACGTACACGTAAACCCCCGTAAGCGTGAAGTGCCAAGCCAACTAAAGATGGGAGTGAGAGTATGGGAGTGAGAGGATGGTAGTGAGAGGTTCGGAGTGAGAGTATGGGAGTCAGAGGTTGAGTCTGAGAGGCCATGATGTACTTATTGCCATTTTTGAGAACCCATGCTCAGTGCTCACCGTTATTTGACACGCCATCATTGGCACCTAAGTTGCCAAATACGCTTATAGCGTATATACGCGTATCGTATATACGCTAGCGTATGTACGCTATCCGCGTAGGGGGTCGATGTGGACATACGCTCCGGGAAAAAACTTTCCGGGCAGGGTGAGGAAAAAATTACTCCGTATTCTCTCTATGACGTGCCCTAGCAGCATTCTTCGGAGTCCGAACGGCGGGTGGGGCGCGAGGTGGGGTAGACATTTCAGCTAGAGAGAGAAGTTGGAATGGGCGGGAGGAACGCTGTTGGAAGCGGGAATGATTCGTGAGAAATGACGAATTAGCAGCTAGGGGTCGATTTTGAAGGGTTGGAGTTTGTAGATGGGTTGGGTTTGGAATGGGTTTCAATGCGGTAGATGAGATGGGTTTCAATGAATGTGTAGATCTGAAATTCGACATTTGTGCCAAATGTGCCTGAAAACTTCGAAGTCAGATCCCAGCTAGCCTAGACCACGGATTTTCATTTCGACTTCGGCGAAATGCTCACCTAGAAATTCCGCAACTATTTCGCGATAATTGTTTTTTGGCAGCCCGGAAAAGTTTCTGAAAGCGTATAGCGTATTCGCGGGCGTATAGCGCATAGCGTACAAACGCTAGCGTACATACGCTATACGCTGAAGGGGTTGAGCGTATTTGGCAACTTAGATTGGCACACCATCATTCACACGCCATCATTGCCACACCACATTCACTCACCATCATTGTGACACCACCATTCACTCACCATCATTGTCACACCACCATTTACTCACCATCATTGTGACACCACCATTCACTCACCATCATTGTCACACCACCATTCACTCACCATCATTGTGACACCATCACTCACACACAAACACAACATCACCACACCATAAAACAGGCAACTCCGGAACTACAAGCTGGGAGGGCAGATTCCAAACTCCCTCAGCAGCCTCAAGAAGCTCATTAAACTGTACGTCCTCAGTGCCGTGTTGCCCTGAGACTCAGGGCCTCAGATTTTGCTTCAGGGAAATGCCACTCCACCTTTCTTCCCACAGCACAGCTTTCTTTTCACCACCTCTTCTCCAGCCCACCCTCCCTCCTCCCGCGTTTTTCCCTGTCTTTGCCCCCGGTTCCCTTTTCTGGCCTCCCTGTAATGCCGTTAACATTTTTTTGCTCTCTCCCCCTATCTCTCTATCCCTAGACCTCTTACCTCCTCCGATCCCCTGTACCTCACTGGCCAGTTGTCTAATTAAAAGTTGTGGCCAGTTGTCTATCCATGTGGCTGGCTAAGTTGGCCTGACCAACTAAACGAGCCGAGGATTGGCTCGGAAAACCATCAAGCCTAGCCTCTGACTGTGCGTTGCAGCTCGCAGCGAGCCCGCCCTGAGTGCTTTTCTGGCATGTGGCGTGCTTCGGCGAGTCTTGTAGCAGCTAGTTGAGGAGACGCGAAGTAGGAATTCGAGTTGCGGTTGTCAATCTGGGGTTAAAATGAGCTTCATGTCCGGTTCTTTCAGCTTCATCATCCCAAAAAGGGGGAGCGTTTGGTACAGTGTACCTGCATACAATATACACTGTACATGCAGAGTCTCGACTCTCACAACCATACTGTGTAGAAATAGGTTTTGCAACTATGCAGCTACTTCGCACGGGGGGGTACAGTACACACAAAGTTGGGACCGCGTAGGTACACCCTCTCCGTTCAATGTAGCTACTGACGTCGTACACAGTAGCGACTTCATCGTACAAAGTAGCAACTTCACATCTTCATATGCAGAATGAGCGAAGTAGCTACATTGTACTTGCAACACTAGCAGCAATACATTGTACCTACAAGCATTGAAACGCCCTAAAACACCTCCCGATTCAGGCGCCCATAATCATGCACATGTTCTCAATTGTATCAGAAAATCCATATCTAGATTTTTTAAGTATTATTATTACAAAACACGTACAGGCATAAAAACACACAAAACTTGGGCTAATGAGACCACATCATAACCCTTGGCGATGTGCGCTCAATTGCACGATGCGGTTTTGCAACGTCCTGCGCCATGGTGAGGAGAGACAGTGTGGGGGAGTAACAGGCAAGGGGCAGAAATTTGCGGAGGGCATGCAGGGAAATAAGCGAGTGATATGCAGGGGTGGTTCGAAGCATGATGCAAAGGGAAGAAGTGGGGATTAAATTGATGCGACCGGAAGAGTTAAGGGACGGCCGTTGGACTTGGGAGTTCCGAGAGCACGTAATCAGGCTGGTCTTAAAACAACAAATACATGCCGCAGCATCGCCATCGCCGCGTCAACGCTACAGCGTTGATGTGCGCGTCACGCGTTGATGTCGCCGTGTTGAACGTCGATGCCGCGGCCTTCACAGTAGATGTCGCCGCGTCGCTCGTAGATGTCGCAGCACCGACGAGTCGTTGTCGCAGCGTCGAGGCGTCAATTTCGCAGCTTCGCGACTGGCGGAAAAGGAGATGGAAGGGTTGGGGAGAGAAAGGGGAAGGCGCAGTATGCGAAGATTAGACACGCACGAGGAATAAACAAAGATGAAAACGCGGGAAGCCTACACGCAGAAGCATAGCGTACCTGAAACGGCCGACTGGTAGATGGTAGTTGTGACTGCCTAGAACAACGGTAGCACTTGAGAGGACTTGTTGAGAGAAATGCAACTGGGGTTTGTGCAATGGCAGAATGTTGCAGCTGACAGCGCATAAATATTTGCTCGACTTGGATGTAGGGCAGGCCAATCTCATGCAAGCTGTGAAATCAAGATAAGATTCATCTGAACTGATCTGAACCGTCGATTACCACCCAATGAAATTACATCTCTAGAATTTGCCAACCTCCACCTTCCTGAAGCTGTTCATCACAAATCTAGATCGTTCGTGATAGATCAGATCAACGGTTCTCATTCCAACCAGCAAACATTTCTGGTTCAATCTTCACCGTTCTGCCTCGTTTCTCATCGACGGTTCAGTTTCCAACTTTTTACTTCACAAGATATAGCCAGTAGCGTTGCTCTTCCCTTTTCGTCACGCATGTGCGAAAACAAAACATCCGTAACCTGACTGTTCGCTTATGAAATGATCGATGCTCACAACTGTGTTTGGCACTGCGAATGTCTGGTATGCACTGGGTATAAGCGACGTGTAAAGTCTAGATAGAGTTCATGCGAAGTGGGTTCAGTGTTGTTACTTGGCATGTCCCACTATGTCGCGAGCATATTGGTTGGTTTATGCAGGCTGTAAAGTACCCACCCATGGCAGTGCGTTTGTGGTTTGAACACACCCCGTACTCCCCCTCCAGCATAAACCCCGGCACATAGTACAAACTTCGTACCCCCAAACCAACCCCTCCCGAATGCCATTTTTGGGATGATGTCTGGTTCTTTCAGCTTTATGTCTGGTTCTTTTCAGACTTTCTGCTCCTTCCCCTCGCTAGGCCCATACTTCTCCACATCACCATATCCTTCCAAAACCTTGGTTAGCTCTAATTTCTTGAGAATCCACCATTATTTCGCTTCCAGTAGTACGACTTGTCGAGTAGTACTCGACTTAGTTGCGGAAGACGCCAGGACCGTCCTGCGTCTAGCGTCTAGACGCAGAGTCTAGACGCTAGACGCAGGACGCACCTGTAGACGCTAGACGCATGGGGTAATTTTTTCGGGCAGCCCGTAATATTTTTCGCGCGCGCGAAATTGAATTTCGCAATTTTGACGCGAAATTCAATTTCGCGAAATTTGAACCCCCTCCCACCCATTTCGACCACCAAAAACAGCTCCCCCAACCAAATATTGTTAACCCCTAACCTAAATTTCAACCCCAAAGCTCTTTGTGGACCACCACCAAAGGCATATTGGAGCACAACCACCTCATTTGTGCTCATATCTAGTTCAGCTCAATTCTCCTTCAAAAACCCTTGGGGTTTACACAACTCAATTCTCCTTAAAACACCCTCAACCCTTTTGTTCAAAATGTGTGCAATGTCCTTCTCCCCCCCCCTCCCCATGCCCCATAGAACGTTCTTTTGGCTGCCTGTCCTTTTTTTTTGCCTGCCCGGGCTTGCGTCTATCCCAGCGTCTAATCTGCCCAAGACGCGCGTCTAGCGTCTTAGACGCTGCGTCTAGACGCCCGCGTCTATGACGCTAGACGTGTCTTCCGCAACTTAGGTACTCGAGCAGAACCAATTCACAGGCAAGCCAATAGAGGCTTGTGGCCGGCCGCTTGTGGCAGGGTGGCTTGTGGCCGGCCAGGCCAACTCCCGGCTCACCGGAATGGCCCATTTGTGAGCCGAACAAAAGTCAGCTGGGCTCGTGTTGCGCAGACTTGGCTCAACTCGGGATAACGACAGCTGACTCCAGCTGGAGCCAAGCTGGCTCGGCTCGGACCCGTGCTCAGGCCCATGGCTAAGGCTCGGCTCGGCGATGGGCGGGCAACACGGGCCGGTCTGGTCGCAAAGGTGGGCAGGCCTTGTGGTTTTTCTTCCTTGTGGTTTGCTCAACTGCTAAGCCCGCCCCCCTTTGCTACCGTCATCGTGTCCCCACAGCGATCTTGCAAGCAACCAGTTGCCAGGCAGCATCCCTGCCACCGTGACTGCGCTCAGCCTGCTGCAACACCTGTGAGTGTAATGCACACCGGTCAAGGCCCTGCCACGTGTTTTCTTTGTTCTGGCCTCCTCTCTCCCTGTCCGTGCATGCGCACGCACGCATGTCCGCATGCTCGTACGCACACAACCCCTGTCTCTCTGTCCGTGCAGGTGGCTCTTCAACAACACGCTCACCGTCGCTATCCCGGCTGACATTGGCTCACTGACCAGCATGATCACCCTGTGAGGTTTCTTGCTGCTGCTGCTCTTTCGGGCATCACTCGTCCCTTCTCCACTCCTCTTACGTCCTCCACGTGTGCTTGTATATTCATTTTTTTTGCACTGCACTCTACTCTGCCTGCCCTACTTGCCTTGGCTGCTCCCTTCCTTGCTCGCTCCCCTTATCACTTGTGTTCCTTTCCTCCCATCATTCCAACATTTCCCGATGGAAAAAAGAGGTGGTCTATTTTACACTACCTGTTTACACGCTAGCTTAAATGCGCCTCACACTCGCGGGGGGATGGGGCAGATGCTAGAAATACGCAGTGTTTGCTGATACGGACGTCTGTTAAGTGGGTGATAGGGGAAGGGAAAAATGTGTTACTGGGCCCGCTACATCTGTTAGAGTTACGGACGTTTACATGGGCAAGAAACATGACCCCCCTATCATGTAAGTCGAGTTCTTTTAGTGGACGAGTTGGGATTGGATGCGTAGAGGGAGTGCGGTCTGGAGAAGTTTGGGGGGAGTGAACGGGTTGGGAAAAGAGTTGGGGGTACAGATGTCGGTTAAAAGAGCCGAGCTGATGTGATGACATGTTGTCGCAAATTTAGTCTCCAGAACTCGAAAGGAAGCTGGGTTGTGAATGAAGGGAATGGAATACTAGGAACAAAGCTGGCGATCGTATCCTGCTCTTTTCATGTTGCGCAACCTCTTTGTTCTGTCAATACAATACACCTTGCCTTGCCTTGTCATGAGGCGGCCTCCCTCAGCTATCTCTTCTCCAACATGCTTTCTGGCTCCGTGCCCTCCTCAATCACAAAGCTGACTGCACTGACGATTTTGTGAGACATTTACTCCACTGCTTCAAACGAGCTTGCTTATGGCTGGCTCGCCTAAGGGATACGTGCGCCAACTAAGAAGCAATTTTCCTATTTTCCAAGCGTGCCCTTCTGTCTCATATGCTTCTGCCTGCCTCATGTGCTTCTGCCTTGTGCTCTTCCTTTGTGAACAAGCTATTGTTGTGTTGCCGAGGTGTAGCTTTTACGAGCCAAGTCCCACACATGCTTCTGCATTCTCCTGTAGATATCATGTTCACCACATCCTTGTGTGCTCTTGACAGAGGAATTGGCACGTCCGTCTGTTGTATAGCCAACGCTTCAAATTATATTTATAGTGGTGCAAATGCAGCACACCTTGGGCAAGGCGAGTATTACTTGCTACGCACGGATTATACATGTGCAACGAGGCGAGCTTCTCGGCTCGGCTCGTACGGTGGACTCGTTCAAGGACGAGTGACGGGTTTGAGCTATGGCGGAAAAAAACTCGTCCGAGCCGAGCCGAGTATTGCTCGGCGAGTTTTAAGAACCCGCCGAGCACTCGTCAGTTCGACGAGCAAAAAAATATCGTCGTGATTTAGCGATGGCATCTTGGTATAGCAGACGAACTAGTTGTGGGACATTCACGAGATCCAGCTGATCGAGATCTAAAACTTGTAAATCTAACATTGACGCTCACAATTTCAGATCTCAAATTGGTTGGGTTTTCTAGATTCAGTGCGGTGAAGATCGGTAATGGGAGGGGGAACTGGTTGGAAGCGAAATGGTTCACAAATCTGTGGGCTGTGGGGTACGAATTTTAATTTCGACCTAGCTTTTGTTTTTCCAATTTCTCCCACACCTTTCCCGAAGCTGTTTCTTGAAAGTTTTTATTTGGCCTGCTCGTTGCAGAGCAGAGGCGCGCAACGCTTTAGCCCTAGCTTTTGATAGTTAGGAGTGGCTGCAATGGTACGAGCCGAGCTTTGCTCGCACTCGGTCGAGCATTTTTCAAAACTCGGCCGAGCTTTTAAAAAAACTCGTCAAACATGACGAGTGGCGAGTTCTGTTCTTCGCGGAAAAGGCTCGTCCGAGCAAAATTCGGCTCGTTGAAAAGCTCGACGAGCTTGACCTGTGACGAGCCGAGTTTTGCTCGGCTCGTGCCAATGCCCACGAATAGCACGGATCACCGTCATTGTCATCGTAACCTACCTAGCCACGGAAGGACGTAGGCGAGTACTACTACGCGCCTCAACAATGAGTAAAAAATAACTTCTGACAAGGAAAAAAAAAGTGATTGCCAAAAGTGACGAGGCGGCGAGAGTCGAGAAGCTCCTCATTCGAGTAGTACTACTAGCCTCGCATTGTTGCACCACTCGTCCTCATGGCACTGGCCCCCCTGTTTGAACACCCTGATTGGGACAGGTCGCTGGCCTCCAACCAGCTCAACGGCTCCATCCCGGCTGACATTGGCGTCCTCACCAAGTTGACAAGCATGTAAGAAGATACGCTCTTGTTGTTCTTCTCACATCTCCTGTGTACTCCCAAGATTCTTTCCCCGCGTTGTTCAGTTTACCTCACCTTCTTTGCTCTCCCTCGACTCCTTCCTGTTTCCCTTCATCTCTCTGTTGAAAGATTTTCTTCACCAGTCTATCTCCACTTAGGTGCCTCTTGCTTGTAATCATTTTCTCACAGTCTCTTTTCAGCAGATTAATGCCGTAAAATCATATTTGTGTGACTCTTGATGTTTCTCCCAAATGTATGCGTATCATCATGCCTCTTCTTCCGTCTCCAAGAAACGACCATCTTCTTTTGCTATTCACTCTTCTGGTATTCACGAACCTCATCGCCGTCCCGCCTCTCTTCTGTCCGTCCATTCTTGTCTTGTATCCTCCCACCTCATTGCCATTCTTGTCTCATCGCCATTCTTGTATCCTCCCACCTCACATTAACCCCAGTTTTTTTTGTTTTTTTTTAAATATACATATATATATGTATATATATATATATATTTTTTTTTTACTCAGAGACTTTTCAAGCAACCAACTGTCGGGCAGCATTCCGGCTACCATCAGCACACTCACCCAAGTTTCTTACCTGTTAGTGACACTCTAGTCTCGTCTCAGGGGAGCATTTCTCATCTACATGTGAAACGTGTTGCGCGTTTGATACGAAAGTGCATGTACGCGATACGCGCACGGGGGGGGGGGGGGGGGGGGGGAAGGAGGGGGGGGGGGAGTGTACGCACGAAATACACAGACCCTGGCAGGTTAATAAATCCCCGGACAGATTTAGATGTTGGGTCAAGAGAGTGATGAGTGCTGTTGTAGTAGTGGAGGTCATCATGGCAGGTGAGCCCGGAAGGGAAGAAAACGAATGATGAGAATGGAACCCATAAATGTCCCGACTTTTTGCTGCGGAATATGAGACCGGTTGAAGGCTCGTCCATTCAACAACAGGAAGGGATTGGGGAATGGATGGGGTTGGAGTGGATTGTTGAGTGCTGGACAGGAGGGGTAGAGATGAGCATTTGCCCCGCTCGGGTCGGGCCGGCCCGACCCGACCCGTGGTTTAGCCCGGGTCGGGTCAGCGGTTTCAATAGACTGCCCCGTGCGGGCCGACCCGACCCGACCCGGGCTAAAACCCGACCCGAGCATGGGACTCGGGCCGAGTCGGGTCGGGTTTCGGGTCAGCTTTGACCCGACCCGTTTTCGGGTCAGGATTTGGCCCGACCCGATTTCGACAGAGGGGGGACCCGAAACCCTAACACATTTTATGTCAAGGGTAATATTTTCCCCTCGACATCTATTCATTACCGCACACCTAATATCCTTCCTCCAGCGACCAAAGGCACCTAGGAAGCATAACTACTTAGTTTGCAGCCACATAATGATGCGACAAGTTAGAAGTCGACTTTGTTGAGGCTCAATGTCGAGAGATCTGTAAAGAGTGGGAGGGGGGGGGGGGTGGGAATGGTAGATTTAGTGCGGTAAGGAGTGGTGAGCAGTGGCGAATTGGTTGGAAATATTTGTTCCGACACATTTGTCGGAAACGAGTGCCATGGCGAAACTCCTGATCTCCACCAGATCGACCAGGAAAAATGACGATTTGCAGAGTTAAGCCAACGAACTCATCGATCTGCGCAGATTGGCGGGATGAATCGCCGATCTGCGCAGATCGGCGGGAGAAATTGCCGGTCTGCGCCGATCGGCGGGCGAAAGCGCCGATCTGCACAGAGCGCGGGCGAAATCTGGTTTCCTGACCTGACCCGACCTCGGGTCGGGCCGAGCCGAAGTCGGGTCAGGAAAGACCCGGCCCTGTACCCCCGGGTCGGGTCAGGGTATTCAACATCCTGGCCCGAGGTTGGCCCGACCCGACCCGGCCCGGGAACCCGCTTGGCCCGGCCAAGTAGGCATGAGCATATTTTCGAACCCCAAACACGTTCGAGTCGAACATGTTCGTTTCGAACATGTTTGAGGGGTATTTTTTGGGAATGATGTTCGCCCAAACATGTTCGAGGTTCGACCCGAACATGTTCAGTGTTCGGAAAGTTCTTGGGGGAAATTTCCGAACACCAAACATGTTCGGAAAGTTTCCTCCCTTTTCCGAACATTAGATGTTCAGAAAAAACCAGCGCGACAAATGTCGCGCTGGTTGGATGTATTTCTTTCGGAAAGCTCAGATCGAGGTCATTTCGACCTCGATCTACTTTTTTACGTTAAGTACAGAGGAGTAAGGATTAGTAGGCGCATTTGATGCCCATTTCAGCCCAACTTAACGGTCCCTGATGGTAACTTAGGTTAAATAGTCGTTAGTTAGTCGTTTTTTTACGTAAGTTAGGGTTTCACAGGATGATCCAGTCCTAAAAAAACAGATACCTTTGGGTGTTTAAGTCCTACACTACCGTTCGTAGAAACAGTGGTGAAATCTACTTAGTGTCAGAATCTGCCAAGTCCACATTTTCAAACATCAAACATGTTCGAAATTGACCGAACATGTAGATGTTCGGCAAACTAAAAGATTCGGGGACGTTCGGGCAAACACGTTTGGTGTTCGCCCGTTGCTCATGCCTACGGCCAAGTCGGGTCGGGCCGGTTCGGGCCGGGCCAAATGCTCAACTCTAGGAGGGGATGATGCACATTAGTAAAAAAAATCACACCGCAGGTTGCAACCCCTCTGTGCGAACTCAGATCTGAATTGCGATACTCAAATTTGCTTTCGCCACGTCGCAAAATCAACTCTTTTTGTTTTTGTTTATATAAATTTTCCGGTCGGCCCCGTGCGTATTTCGGTGCTTTTTCAGAATCGCAGCGTACGGCTTTTTATGCGTATTTACTCTATACGAAACTACATTTTAGCCTTTTTTCCAACAGCATATCGGGGTGACATGATAAATACATACATGCATGCATTGAAAGAATGGGTTGTGGCTCAATCAAGTGTGGTGCTTAAAAGATTCTGCCTTGCTTCGGTGCGGCCAGTTCCATTTTCCAAGACATTCTCACTGCCTTCTCCTTACTTCCCTGCTTTCAAAAACCATTTTCCTCAGTTAAAGTCACCAGCATTCCTCTCCGCATACTAGTGCATGATCCTTGAGGCACGTCTTGATGAAAAAAAGCTTCCATCCTCTGTTTGACACAGGTCAGTGCCCATGGTAAAACACCACGTGCTGGTCTGGTTCTTCCTTGCATTCGTACGCAATGGCAGGTCCTTCAGAAGTAATCTGCTCACCGGTTCAATCCCTGTGGAAATTGGCTCTCTACTATCTCTCTCATCCCTGTAAGGCTCCTTTCTGCCACATGACCATAAGTCTGGGCCGATCTGGCTCGTTTTGAGCCGTGACAAGCGGGCGGGCTGACAAGTCAAGCTGGAGACTCTGCTCGACGACCGTGCTGGCAGCTGCCTGTGCCTCGTCCGTCGTAGCAAGCTGGTCGAGCCAGGCTTTTCCACGAGCAGTCTCACAAATCCGTGTTGGCACCTACCCGCCAGATCCGAGTGGACCGGGTAATAGTTGCGTGCCTTCTGGACAAGCGAGTGAAGGCTCGGCAATGATCAGACCTACTCATCGAGCTGAGTCTTGACGACCTAGCAGCCGAGCCAGCGGAGCAGGATTCTTGGCTCAGCTCGCCCTGCTGACGAGCCGATCCGACAAGCTGATCCGTTGGCTCAGACCTATGCTAATGTGTGCTCCCTACACTACTATTTCGTCTCTCTCGATTTTGTCACCTCTGGTATTTCTAGATTTCTTTTCCTTGACTCCCTCCATTCCCTTTTCTACATTGTCCTGCAAACACACCGACGGACACGAATCCTGCCTTCCCGGGTGTCCACCCCCCACCACACCACATCACCAACAGCTCTCTCAACTCCAACTTGCTGTCAGGATCTGTGCCCTCCTCGATCACAAAACTCACTGCTCTTACCTTTTTGTAATTGGGTTCCCAGAGGTCCTAATAAAGATCCGTTGTATTGTTTTTCTCTTTTTTTTTTATATATATTATTTTTTTGCAGCTTGTGCCACAAAGATTATTGTAGTACTACTAGTTAGGCAGCACGAGCAAGGGCCGAGACAGGGTAGGGCCGGCACAAAACATGCTGGGCAACCTTTCTACAGACAGTGATTCTCTGTGTTTGTACCACATTTTTATTCCAATTCGGTACTGAAACATTCGTTGAGAAAAAAACGCACTGGAAAATGTGATTACAGCGATAGTGATTCAGGCCTAACTCGGGCAACCCTGTGACGAACCGCCAATGGCTGATTGGAACCCGATCCTAAAATTAGGCTGGCGAGGTTCAAACTGGGCCAACCTGTTTGATTCTTCCTCATTTATAGTCTCATGCTAATACCACCGTCCTACCTTCCTTCTCACCAATCTGTCCATCTCCCTTGCACGCCTCCCACGTGTCCCTCGTCTCCCAGTCTCGGACAGCTCCCTCGCTAACAACCAGCTCACCAGCTCCATCCCCGCTGGCATTGGCTTGCTGACAAAGCTGGTAACCATGTAAGGATCCATTGCAGGTGCTTCGCCCACATTTCTAGGCATGAGCAATAACCGAACCAAAACTACTTGCGCACCAGATGGGGGTGGAGATTTTCAGAACCGCACTCTTCAAGCCTTCAAGTCTTAAGGCACACGGGTTTTGCTCATGCTTTGATTGAACACCCTGAGTGGGACAGGTCGCTGGCCTCCAACCAGCTCAACGGCTCCATCCCGGCAGACATTGGCGTTCTCACCAAGTTGACAATTATGTAAGAAGATACGCTTTTGTTGTTCTTCTCACATCTCCTATGCTCTCCCAGGACTCTTTCCCCCCCTTTTTAGAATAGCACGACCTCTTTAGTCTCTCTCTGTTCTTCCCTATTTCCCTTCACTTCCCTGTTTCGATTGTTCACCTCCTTTTCGGTCCATTGATTCTTTCTCTTGTTTCTTGTGATCAATTCCTCACAATATAGTTTCTGTAAGTGGATGCCGTAATATCATAATTCCGACAGTCGTGTTGCCTTACATTCTTCTGGCATTTTTCCTCGTCTCGTCTTCTCCAATGGACAACCATCTTCATTTGCTAATCACCCTTTGTATAGTCTTCCCCAACCTCGTCGCTGTCCCTCCTCTCTTCAATCAGTCTGGTCTACTCTTGTATGCTAGAACGTCACCATAACCCCAGTGACATCTAATAATCTGGCTTCATTTCAGAGACGTTTCAGGCAACCAGTTGTCTGGCAGCATTCCTGCTGCCATCAGCACACTCGCCCAACTTTCTCGCCTGTTAGTGACACTCTAGTCTAGTCTAGTGCTGTCAGTTTCCTCTCACAGGGGAGCTTCTTTCATGTTGAGCGTGGGCTAACAACATCAGGGGGTGACATGATACAAACCTACATGCATGCATTGAATGGCTGATTGGAACCCCACCTGCCATCAGGCTGGTGAGGTTCAAGATGGTTCAAGATTGATCCTTCCTCATGTCTAGTCTCATGCTAACAATCACCGTCTTACCTTCCTTCTTACCAATTTGTCCATCTCCCTTGCACGCCTCCCACGTGTCCCTCGTCTCCCTGTCTCGGACAGCTCCCTCGCTAACAACCAGCTCACCAGCTCCATCCCCGCTGGCATTGGCTTGCTGACAAAGCTGGTAACCATGTAAGGATCCATTGCAGGTGCTTCGCCCACATTTCTAGGCATGAGCAATAACCGAACCAAAACTACTTGCGCACCAGATGGGGGTGGAGATTTTCAGAACCGCACTCTTCAAGCCTTCAAGTCTTAAGGCACACGGGTTTTGCTCATTCTTTGATTGAACACCCTGAGTGGGACAGGTCGCTGGCCTCCAACCAGCTCAACGGCTCCATCCCGGCAGACATTGGCGTCCTCACCAAGTTGACAATTATGTAAGAAGATACGCTTTTGTTGTTCTTCTCACATCTCCTATGCTCTCCCAGGACTTCTTCCCCCCCATTTCAGAATAGCACGACCTCTTTAGTCTCCCTCTGTTCTTCCCTATTTCCCCTTCACTTCCCTGTTTCGATTGTTCACCTCCTGTGATCAATTCCTCACAATATAGTTTCTGCAAGTGGATGCCGTAATATCATAATTCCGACAGTCGTGTTGCCTCACATTCTTCTGGCATTTTTCCTCGTCTCGTCTTCTCCAATGGACGATCATCTTCATTTGCTAATCACCCTTTGTATAGTCTTCCCCAACCTCGTCGCTGTCCCTCCTCTCTTCAGTCTGGTCATCTCTTGTATGCTACAACGTCACCATAACCCCAGTGACATGACATCTTATAATCTGGCTTCAATTCAGAGACGTTTCAAGCAACCAGTTGTCTGGCAGCATTCCTGCTGCCATCAGCACAGTCGCCCAACTTTCTCGCCTGTTAGTGGCACTCTACTCTAGTCTAGTGCTGTCAGTTTCCTCTCACAGGGGAGCTTCTTTCATGTTGAGCGTGGGCTAACAACATCAGGGGGTGACATGATACAAACGTACATGCATGCATTGAAGTATTTTGCAAAGCACCCATTTAGATCCCTTGATCAGAGTTGTGACTGAATGCGGTGTGGTAAACTGTGGTGCTCAGATACACTCTTCCTGTTGTAGACTGTCCCGTTCTATTTCCCATCACAATATCACTGGTTTTTACTTACTGCCCTAGTTTCATTCATACACCAAATCCCGCAAGACTATCACCAGCCTTCCTCTCCTCGTCCTAGTGCTTGATCCTGGAACCACAATTCGGTTCTGTGCAGTTTGGTTTGTTTTTATCCGAATTGAGAGCCATTATCCTTATGCCACCGGTTTAGTACGAACCGGTTTGGGTTTGAATATAACCTTGAAACCACAGAGGGTTGTAGCTTTACTTCAAGCTCCAATTCTTTCATAGTCTACGACGCCCCCTTCCACTCCACCTAACATTGATGTGTTTCCCACAGATACTTTAAGTTTCTTTTTGTAGTTGAGGTTCATTTCATAGCCTAAACTGAAAACACCCTAACTTTGGTTAGGTTTTCCCAACTTCCTTGCTCAAACGTATCTTAACAGTCTAATCAATACAACTTCTGCTCTTACAACCATGGCTTCCAAGTTTCTCTTCTTACACATTCATTATAGTTACCACTAGCTGAAACATAAAAAGAAGCTGTATCTAGAAAGAACCGTGGGAAACACACCAATGTTAGGCTATGAGGGAGCTGGAGCTTCGGCGTGGCTCGGATAGTTGTTGAAAACAAACCTTCCGAACAGAAGAACCGGTTCGGTAACAAATCGAACCGAACCGCGGTTTATTTTTTGTGCTCATGCGTACTTGTATCACCTCACTATAACCTCAGTGATATTTATAATTTGGCATTCTTTTTTCACTCAGAGATGTTTCAAGCAACCAACTGTCTGGCAGCATTCCTGCTACCATCAGCACACTCACCCAAGTTTCTCGCCTGTCAGTTGAACTCTACTCTAGTGCTATCAGTTTCCTCACACAGGAGAGCATCTCTCATATTGAGCGTGAGCAAAGAGCATACATACGTGTGTGCATGCATTGAAGTCATTCGTGGAGCGCCCCCTTTCTCCAGTGTTTTGAATGGATGGGTTGCTGTACTTCAAATGTGGTGCTCAGATGAATTTTCCTTACTTTGGTGAGCCCCACAATCTCTCTGTTCTTCTTACTTCCCTAGTTTCATAGAAAATTTTCCTTGAGAAAGCCCACCAGCATTCCTCTTCGCATACTGGTGCATCATCATCCTAGAGGCTCGTCGTGATGGGAACTTGAACATCCCTCCGCCCTCCGTCTGACAGGGGTCACTGCCCTTGTGCTTGCCCATGGTAAAATCCCACCTGCTGGTCTGGTTCTTCCTTCTTACATTCGTACGGAATGGCAGGTCGCTCAGGGGTAATCAGCTCACGGGTTCAATTCCTGTGGACATTGGCTCTCTACTATCTCTGGCATCCCTGTAAGGCTCCTTTCTGCGTGGCTCGGATAGTTGTTGAAAATAGAGATGAGCAAATGGCCGGGCCACACGGGCTCCCGGGTCGGGTCGGGTCGGGCCAGGCTCGGGCCAGGTTCCTGAAACTTCTGGCCCGACCCGGGCTTACGCACTCGGGTCAACTTGGACCCGGTCACGGGTCGGGTCGGGTCGGGCCAGGCTGACCCGCCCCTTTATAGAGGGCAGTGGTGTTTAGGGTCTGTAGTGGAACGCGAGTGTTTTTGTTCTAAGAAAGGGCGTGCAGCTTCTAAGGTGAAATCGCACTAGTACAACGCGAAATCGTGACATACGCTATTCCAACAGCGCGATTTCCTAAAACTGCAGATTATCGCCTTCATAGTAGCAAGATATGTCGGATAACATGCTTTCGTAGGCTGGAAACTAACTAATAACTTAGCTTAGGTGACATTAGTGGCTGAACTCTGGCGCCAAGGCGCGTGGGAAGGTTCTGATGTCGAGGGTAAGAATCCCCTCGACATCAAATTTGTTTAGGGTTTCGTACACTGCAGAGTCAAAATCGGGTCGGGCCAAAAGCCTGACCCGATTTCCCTGGTCCTGACCCGAATTCGGGTCGGGTCAAGCCTGACCCGAAACCCGACCCGACTCGGCCCGAGTTCCATGCACGGGTCGGGTTTTAGCCCGGGTCGGGTCGGGTCGGCCCGCACGGGCCAGGCAAATGAATCCACTGACCCGACCCGGGCTAAACCACGGGTCGGGTCGGGCCGGCCCGACCCGCGCGGGGCATATGCTCATCTCTAGTTGAAAACAAACCGGCCGAACAGGAGAACCGGTTTGGTAACAAATCGAACCGGTTCAGTAACAAACCGGCCGCAAAAAAAAAAACGGTATAGTTGGGTAAAATCGAACCGAACCGCCCCGAACCGAACCGCGGTTATTTTTTGTGCTCATGCGTACTTGTATCACCTCACTATAACCTCAGCCTCAGTGATACTTATAATTTGGCATTCTTTTTCCACTCAGAGATGTCAAGCAACCAACTGTCTGCCAGCATTCCCGCTACCATCAGCACACTCACCCAAGTTTCTCGCCTGTCAGTTGCACTCTAGTCTAGTGCTATCAGTTTCCTCTCACAGGAGAGCTTTTCTCATGTTGAGCGTGAGCTAAGAACATAAGGGGGTGACTTTGATACATACGTGCGTGCACGCATTGAAGTCATTCGTGAAGCGCCCCCTTTGTCCAGTGTTTTGAATGGATGGGTTGTTGTAGTTCAAATGTGGTGTTCAGATGATTTTTCCATACTTTGGTGAGCCCCACGATCTCACTGTTCTTCTTACTGCCCTAGTTTCATGAAACGTTTTCCTTCAGAAAGCCCACCAGCATTCCTCTTCGCATACTGGTGCATCATCATCCTAGAGGCTCGTCGTGATGGGAACTTGAACATCCCTCCGCCCTCCGTCTGACAGGGGTCACTGCCCTTGTGCTTGCCCATGGTAGAATCCCACCTGCTGGTCTGGTTCTTCCTTCTTGCATTCGTTCGGAATGGCAGGTCGCTCGGGGGTAATCAGCTCACGGGTTCAATTCCTGTGGAAATTGGCTCTCTACTATCTCTGGCATCTCTGTAAGGCTCCTTTCTGCCACGTGAGCATAAGCCTGGGCTGGGTCGAGCTGGCTCGTCTTGAGCCGAGACAAGCAGGAGGACAAGCTGGCTGGAGACTTCACTCAACGATTCGGCCGCTGACTCGGCTGGTGGCTCGTCCATCAAGCCAGTCAAGGCTAGGTGATGATCATACTACTTGACTACCAGACTGCCAGGTCTGATAAGCCCGGCTCGTCGAGCCACCCCCCAAGCCGGCGGAGCAGGATTCGCTCAGCACAGCACACCCTGCTGACGATGTGATTTGATGAGCTGATCCGTCGACTCAGACTTATGCTAATGTGTGATTCCTACTATCTCGTCCCTCTCAACTTTGTTACCTCCTTTGCCTCAAAATTTCTTTCCCGCCACTCCCTCCATTCTCTTTCCTATCCTCTCCTGCATACACATGAATAAAGTTGACTCTCCTCTTCCGATTCGTCCACCTGCCACACCACCAACAGCTCTCTCGACTCCAACTTATTGTCAGGATTTGTGCCCTCCTCGATCACACAGCTCACTGCTCTTACTTGTAATTGGGTTCCAAGTTTCCAAATTTCCTGATGGACCAGTTGAGAATATCATATTGAATAAAGATTTGTTGTATTGTGTTCCTTTGTCAGAAGCCTTCGCAGATTGTGCAATGAAGATTATTGTAGTACCACTAGTTAGGCACGAGCAAGGGTCGAGCCAGGGCAGAGCCAAGGCAGGGCACGACAGGACAAGATTTCTGAAGATGGTGATTCTCTGTGTTTGTGTGACATAATTTTCTTTCATTAGGCACTGAAACATTCGTTGACAGAAAAACAAAGCCCTGGAAAATGTGATTCAGCGAATTTGATTCAGGCCAAACTCGAGCTAGCCTGTGACGAACCGCCAATGGCTGACTGGAATCCGACCTTAAATGGCCATCAGGCTGGTGCGGTTCAAACTGGGTGGGAGAACCCGATTGATCCTTCCTCATGTCCAGTCTCATGCTAGTATCACCATCCTACTTTCCTTCTCACCAATTTGTCCATCTCCCTTGCATCCCCTCCGCTTGTCCCTCGTCTCGATGTCTTGGACATTTCTCTCGCGAGCAACCAGATCACCAGCTCTATCCCCGCTGGCATTGGCTTGCTGACTAAGCTGGTAACCCTGTAAGGACCTACTGTATGTAATTCTCCCACACTGCTTTTGAAGACCAGTCTGTTAAGATCTGTTTGACTCGAACCAAGGATGAGACACTGTGGTTGTGACCGGGACCATCCTGGATGACCCTATTCCGCAAGGGTGGATGAGGAGGAGGACGACATGCAAGAGGAGGAGTGGGAGGGTGAAGTCCTGGCTAAAAAGTATAATTCAGTGTGGAAGGGGTGGTGGTTAAGAAGCTACATAGCTTGCTAGTGGGCAGGGTGGAGGGTAGTGGGATTTAATATTTGTTTCCCACCCCACCTCTCCACCGCTTAAACAACTTTCTCCCATGTGCCTGAGGTTCTGTTGTTTCTGCCAGCTCCAGCATTTTTTCGCGTATGTTTGCATATTATACGAGAAACGCGTATCTGGCAGATATGCTGAGTATGTACGAGGAGAAGTTGGCAGGACAGGAAAGCTGGGGGCGACTGAAGCCGCCCCGATGCCGCACTTGGCGTTGTCAGTGGTGGTGCTGGTAAGAAGGGCAAGATCGCCGACATTTTCTCAGATTTTTTACATGCGCTAAGGAAGTTGCGGATGACGCGATATGCCCTGTGTTCGCGGGGCTGCGGCTGCCGGAGAGCATCGCTGATCAAGTGCTTTACCTCCACCCTCCTACGTCCCCCCCAAGAGGCGCTATGTTGGAGAGGCGGGCTTGCAAAAGTGTCGGCAACGCATGGAGAGTTCGCTGACCCCAGTTATCGCGAATTGGAGACGGCATGGTGTCACCGTAGCGTCCGACATGATGACTGGCCGTTATGGCCGGCCCCAAGCCAACATCCTCCTTGTGAACAAATTGGAGGCAGTTTTCGTGGATGCAGTTGGACTGCAACATGGAAACGAAGACGTGTGTGTGGTGGGGGGGGGGGGGTGGGGGGGGGGAGGGGGGAGGATGTATATGTCGCCAGCATTCTCCGCACCATCACGGATAAGGTGGGGCGGAAGAATGTGGTGGCGGTGTACCGGCTGCCAAGCAGATCGCGACTTCTTGCCCTCATGCTGAGCACGTGCCGTGGGCCACGCACGTGCTAGACCTGTTAATGGAAGAGGAGAGGAGAGGAGAGGAAGGCGAAGGCGGCCGTGGAGAGGGCGGGGGAGATGATTAACTACCTGCGCAACCACCACTTCACCCGCGCTTTCATGTGGAGCCCACTACTGACCGGGGGAAGTGGAAATATGTGTTGAATACTGTGTGGGGCGAGGGCTGACGCATCTTGTACTAAGCAATGAACGAAAGGAGAGGGAAAGCAGGCTGCGGGAGACACATTCAGGGGTTATGCGATGGATGAGGGGTGGTAGAAGGTGCCTGATTTATTCGTGTCTCTCATGCAGCTGCCCTTCACGGCCATGCGGGCCGCGTACTGAACTGCTAAAGGGATGATGGGCGAGCTGTATGATATCATGCTAACCAAAGACATGCACGACAATTTGGACGCCGCCGACGGAGGCGGTGGAGATCACGGATTGTGAAGGACAGGTGGCACAACTTGCTAGCCTGCCCCATGCACGTGGTTGGTCAACAAGGAGGAGGGGATCTTCAGGAGTGCTGTGGAATGCACCCGAGTTTCTAAGGACTACATTGAACACCATTATGAGAACATCACCTTCAAGTGGGGCAAGAATGTCGTCCCTCGTCGAACCTTTTCTTGTGCTGCAGAAGGGCTTGTTGGCTTACATTAACTTGGCAAGCCGACTGCCATTGCAGCGTGGGGGGCAGTGAAATCTGGAGAGCAGAGAATGGTGCAGTGGTGGTCGTGGCACAGCAACGACTACCCCGAGCAGGCAAACCTTGCATGCTGGGTGCTCACTCAGCCAGTTTACGCGTCCTCCTGCGAGCGTAAGTGGGGCAGTGTGGGAAGCCGTGGCCACCGCCCTTTCGACCCGACTTAGGGTCAGGTCCTATGTTGGCAGATCCTGAATATCCGCCTGCGAATATACGGAATATGCAAATACGCTTCGAAATCGCCACATAATTGCTAAACCCTGGCGATTTCAAACTCGTGTACAGAATTTGTAGAAAATTTGTATCTTTGTTTCCCACCCCACCCGACCACCGCTTTAACATGTTTTCTCCGAACTGCCCGAGAAGCTTTTTTTTCTGCAAATTTTCTCGTGATTCCAAAATGGACCACTAGCGAATAGCGTAGTTACGCTTGCATATAATACGAGAAGCGCGTATCTGCCAACGTAGGTCAGGTCGACCCGGCCCGTTTCCGGATCACGTCCGACCCAGCCTCAACAAGACCAAGCCCGGTCAACGCCAGCAGGGTTCTGACCCGACTACGGGTCGATCTGATCCGAACCTAAGTGGGAATATACGCTTAACACCTTAAGCGTTTAGCGTATGTACGCTAGCGTACATACGCTATCCGCTATACGCTAGCGAATACGCTATACGCTATCAGAATTTTTTTAGGGCTGCCCAAAAAACAAAATCGCAAAAAAGATGCGGATTTCCTAGGTGAGCTGAGCATTTCGCCGTAGTCGAAATTCAAATCCGCAGTCTAGGCAAACGGGGATCTGATCTGACTTCAAAGTCGTCTGGCAAATGTTGAATTTCAGATCCCATCTAGGGATTGAAATCCATCCCTTCTACCGCATTGAACTCCACTTTATCTACAAACTCCAACCTGTCAAAATTAACCCCCCCAACAAATTTCACGGTACTTACCAGCCAGCCCTGTTGGCTAACCCTAACTCGTCATTTCGTTCCCGCTTTCACCAGATTTCACGCTACTTTGCTTTCAAGCTATTAGGTCTACTCCACCTCCCATTGCACTAGTCATTCGGATTCAGGATTATGCTAGGGCAAGCCTTAGTAAGAATAGGGAGTACTTTTTTTCACCTGCCCGGAAAGTTTTTTCTCTGCCCAAAAAAGCGTATCTCCAAACCGAACTTCTAAGCGGATAGCGTATATACGCTAGCGTATATACGATACGCGCATATACGCTATACGCGTATATTCCCACTTAGACCCGAACCCGCCTCGGCTGGGCCAGACCAAACCCTGGTCGGGTCGGGTGGGGGGTCTATGATGCGAAACGCATGCCTGGACTGGATGCGTGACGCTTACCTGGCTCAGTATGAGGACACTAAATGAGTATAGAAAAACAGACCTAATGTGCACAATGTGCACAAGGAGTAGCTGGTTCAGAAATGCTGAAAGGTTCCACAAAGTTGAGGATAATAGCAAAACCTGAGATACAATTGGCAGAGAATGAAGAGAGCTGGCTTGGAGGAGGCGACTTGGGCTGGTCCAGGTGAAGAGATTGGTGCCCAAGGGACTTGGGATGGTCAAATGAGTGCTCAAGTCGCCCACAGTCAAGATGGGGACGTGAGGGACCCTCAAAGCGGGCTTGGAAGCGCCTCCTCTAGTGGAAGCGCGATTTCACAAATTGGACACGCGAATTTCCAGCTGGAGCCATGTTTCTAATGTTGAGATTCTTGGCTCAAGGCTGGAGCCGCATGTCCAAAGTTGGGGTATGTGCCGAGTTCGGTGTGCCTTGATAAAATCACTCGGGTAGCACCGTATACTAATGTTACCGAACCCCTAACGTCTACAGTACTAAAATGTAAACGGACGAATATGATTCATATAAAAACTAGTGTCATTCAAAATGACTCATTCTACCTCTACCAAACTTAGATATCAATAAATACCCAACAACAAAGTCGCTGGGTTGGGCAGGCAAAAGAAATTCCGAGCACGTAAACAAGCTGTATAGAAAAGAGGGAGAGGGGGTTTCAGGACATTGTCACATTGCAACCACATCGAACATGGATTATAATATAGATCAGAAACACCAAATCCCCAAGCACGTAGGTATAATATAGATCTAGGGATTTTGAAAGAAAATCAGGTCACATGGGAGAGAAAGCTCTGAATGGGTTGTCAGTGACATTGGTTGGCAAAATATCAAAATCGCTCCCATTGGTTCGCGATTTTGCATGGCAACATCGCTCCCATTGGTTCCTCCGACGTTGCAACTCGCGAGCGTCTTCTCGCGTGGGGTCGACCCAAAGTAGACATGTGCATCGGACCGAGTCAAGTAAAACTCGGTCTGGTATAAGCTCGGCCGAGTTCGAGCTCGAGTCGGGTAAAACTTGGTCGGGCTTTTTTGACTAGGTGGCGGACTCAACACTCGCCTATAATGGACCGAGTTTTAAAAAACTCGTCGAGTTAGTACACTCGGTCGAGCCAAGTAATACTCGACTGGGGTGGGGGGGAGTAAGGTGGGGACACACCAAACATAACTTGGGCTTGAGACCCAGGGAAACATGGGCTTGCGTTTTTGCCTCTGGAAACCCTAATTGCAAACACGCATATCTGAAAATTGCGACCGGAACTTATTGTAAATCTAGACCTAGGATGCCCCCAAAACCGAACTTAGTTGAAAAAACAGCCATGCGTTTGGCTGTATCGGCTCTGGATACCACTAACGATATGTGTAGGAAGAGTCATACCCGAAATCGCGATCTACAAATGATCCCGCCACACTGCAATTTTCACAATTTGTATGTGGACCCCACTGTCGCGACGAGTTTTTCATAAACTCCTAAAGTCCAGAAAACTCGATGAGGCTGAAAAAAACTCTAGTCGGAGCCCGAGATTCTACCGAGTTAAAAAAACTCGACGGGTAAAAATCGACTCGGCCCCGTCGAGTTTTTCCAGCGGATTCTCGAACTCGAAACTCGACCCGTAACGAGTCCCCCGAACGAGTCGAGTTCTGACTGAAGCTCGGCTCAATGCACATGTGTAACCCAAAGCACAAGTAGTAGGCCACACTAATTGAGTGCTAGGGTAGGAGCCATGTAAATAGGTGATGAGAGAAGCATTTGACCAGACATGTGTCATGATACAAACCATAGAGCAGGTTGGGTCGTGGTGAAGCTTATTTCAGCACTCTCTTGTTCGGCATGTTGTCAATTTTGTACTTTCCTAGATAAGAAAGCTCATAGTTCTTGAGTATTAATCGTCTATGCATCTGCTTCCTGACCTTTTAATCTCAGGGATGTTTCAATGAACCAGCTTTCAGGAAGCATTCCTGCCAGTGTCAGTGCTCTCACTCAGGCCACTACCTTGTAAGTCGCACATAAGTTGGCAAAACTTCTTATCCAGGCACATGAGCACCTGGTCGGGCCAGTTCGGCCCGGGTTGAATTGGACTGGGCCGGCAAAGAAGGCGGGCCAAACCATGTTCGGCCCGCCCCAAGCCAAACTATGTTCGGTCCTGATGGATAACAATGTTCGGCCCGCCCCGGGCCAACAATGCTGCGCACTCAAGTTCTAGTCAAAGATGGATAAATAAGTCAACAGCTCAATGTCAAGGGCAATGTCAAGTCAAGGACATGCAAAACTAAGCCTGAGAGCCCACCAAGTCCTCATGCAACTCCCCCAACCCCCCCTCCTCCCGCCACAGCAACAGCCTCCTCCACATCCCCTTTGTCGAGCCCCTCTCCCTCCAGCGCCAACTCTGGTGGTGACTGCTCACCACTGCGTCTGAACCCTCTCCCCTTAAAATATGGCGTGCTGGCCTCGAACCCAAAGTGTTCCCAACGAACACTCTGGGAACTCGAAATCCTAGGTGTTTGAGTGTTTTTGTGCTTACGAACACTCGAACACTCGAACGTGTTCGGGACGAACACTCGAACGTGTTCGGGACGAACACTCGAGTGTTCGTCCTGAACTATTTTGGGCCAAAAAAACCAACTGTTTGGTTCGACTCGAACATGTTCTAGCTGTTCTAACCGAACAGGAATTCCCAGCTGGACACGTAACAAACCGCCATGGTCCGAACTGAATTCAGCCAATGCATGGTGTACAATCCTCGTATTCCTTTGTGGCCCGCACTATTTGATGACCGGTATGAATATTCTAGCTTTCCTCTTCCTTCTTCCTCTTGGCATCGCACTCCTTGTTCCCCTATGCAGAAATCTCCATAACAATCTGCTCACTGGTTCCATTCCTGCTGAGATTGGTAACATGACAAAACTAATAATTTTGTAAGCCTGTTGAACTCTCCTACTTGGTTCTCCCTGTTCATATGCTAGAGGTGAGCAGAAAGCGAATTGGAGTTTTGTTTTTCATGTTTTGGTTCGAGGCAAACAGGGTTAAGTTCGTAGCTGTGAATGTCATGCATTGCATGGACGAACTGTTTCAGCACATCGAGCGGGCAGCGCTTCGAATGGGTCCTGTCCGCCTGTGTGATATTTTAAAGAATTTCAGATTCAGGTCAGATCATTCTTGTGTATGTTCAAAACGAACCAGCACCGTGCGCAATTTGGTTGGACTCGATGTCAGCCCGGCCATCAGAGCCAAACTGTTTGAGACATGTGTGGCACTCTGGGTTATCCTTCTGTTACTTCGAATGTGAAGTTTGTATTCTCTGCCCACTTGAATAAAATTTAACCAGATCGATTCGAGCTAGGACTAGTTTGATTTGAACTGGCTTCTACCCGACCAGTCAAACCGGTACGGGTTATTAGGAACGAATCATGAAGCTGCATGCTTACACACGTCCAAATCAGTTTGGCTTTGTCTGAAAAAGACCAGAACAGCCTGGTAAAACATCGACATACAAATTTAGACCCAAACGAGTTTGCTTCGAACTAGGTCGAACTGAACTGAACCTACCGTCGGTTCTATGCTCATCTTTAAAAGGTTACAGAGCAGAAGGTTCAAAAATACGGTTTTCGTATTTTACGGTACGTTTTTAACGGTCCGTTTTATATGGTAATTTTCCAAATTATCGGCGTTTTTTTGTTAGAGAACTGTTGTCACCAAGAAAAACAAGGAAAAAACAAGGCCGGATACATGTTCAATCATGCCCACAGTTGCACGCATGCAAAGAGGGGTCCGTCCTCTTCATCCTTGTACCTTTCGCCATCAATTTGGTCCCACACATCGGCCGTTCTTTTCTCAGACAAAAAACACCTCCTGGAACCGTTTAAACCGTTTTTTACGGCCGTTTTTTACGGTACCGTTTTTTACGGTAAATTTTCATTAATACGGTCGTTTTTTTTTTCCTGCCAGGTTGGGGTGAAACCCCAACTGATCCTAAGGCGTGTTCAGCATATGGTTTCGGGTTTAGGGTTGTATTCTCTCCTCCTAATCCTCTCCTCTAACCCTCTCTGTAGGCACAAGCAGATGGACGAACTTGGTTTGGCTCAAGTCGGGCCGAACTAGCAAAGTTTGGCTTTTGATGCTTGCCTGAAAGTCGAACCGGGTCGGTTCGTCCAAGCCACGGGCCAACGTGAAGTTTGCAAGTCAATCTAATAAGTGAACTGAGTCAGGACCGCTCACTTACGCAACCTGCTACAGTTGGGCAACACGTTCGCTCTTCCTGATTCTCTCGATCTATCCACTCCCTCCGACCTGATTCTCTTTTTCTATCCTTCCCGTCGCTCCTCTAACATCCTTCCGTCTCACCACCATGGCCACCAGGTCACTCGCCTTCAACCAGCTGTATGGGAGCATACCAAGCACTCTCACCCAGCTCACGCAGCTGACACTCTTGTACGAACCACACATTACCTCACTCTTTTTCGCTGGCTCTGGCGGTTTCCCTCTCAATACCGATTTGTTGAAGCACTAACCGGTTTTTTTTTATCTAAGCGCCAGTTTTTTTCAATGACTGTTGTCTGCCAGCAAGCCGCTTATCGATCAAAGAGTTTGGGGTCACTTAACTATGACGGAGTGAGGGTGCAGAATGCTAACTTGGGAGAAAGAATGCTGGCAGAGCTTTGATATTTGAGTCCCATCAGCCTATTTAGAGTCGCAAAAAGTCCGTGCAAAAAAATATCGTAGTTGACCTGTCGAGCCGGAAGTTTGCTCGTCGACGAGCGCTGTCGCAAGCGCTGTGACGAGACGACGAGCCGACGGCCGGCCGGCTCGACGAGTCAGCTCATCTCGAGCCTGACTAGCCTCTGAAAATTCCGGCTTGGCTCGCTGATTCGACAAGCCCTTGACTCGGATTCCTGCTCATGCCTAGCTTGAGGTGAGCGGAAAACGGAACCAGTGCCCCTCTTTTTCACATTTTGGTTCGAGGCAAACTGGGTCAGGGTTCGACTTCAACTGGTTGATGTTCCGGTTGTGAATGGCATGCATTGCATCGAACTGGTTCAGCACGTTGAATGGACAGCACTGCGACAGGGACCTATTCGGCTCTGGACCAAGGTGGAAAAAAACGGTTGCGAAAGAAAAACGATTGAAAAGAACGATTGCTTTTTTTCGGTCCTGTTTGGGAAAAAAACGTCGTTTTTTTGTTAGGCCCAAAAAAAAACACACACATAAAAAAAACAAAACAAATCCCCTGCCACCAATCTGATCACAACAGGTCGGAATCTGGCACACTCTGCACGTGCGGGAAGGCTGAATATGTGTGGGTGATTGGTTCAAGCCACGACTTCCACCAATCCTGTGTGCTACGTTGCCATAACCCAAAAAAACGATCGTTTTTTTGCACCCAAAATTATTTATTTAGTTTTATCGTTTTTATCCGTTTTAAACGATGGTACGGTACGATATCGAAAATAACGACAAAAAAATGAAAAAAACGTCGTTTTTTTGCACCTTGCTCTGGACCACCCGTGCGACTTCTAGGGAGTTTCAGGGCAGATTTGGAGTCCAACGTTTTTGTCAAATAGGTCTTTTGTATGGTCAAAACCGAACCAGCATCGCGCACATGTTTGGTCGAAGTGATTTCAGCCCGACCGTCAGATCCAAACTGTTTGAAACTGTTAGATTTAGCCCTCAATCTCATCTTTTGTATTTGCACTTTTTATATCATCGTTGAGTGTAGTGTTGTTTTATGTAGTTTGGGTGTTTCACCAACATCCCGACCTTACCCAAATGTGATTGACAAAAATCTCCAACCCATCAATTGGAGATTTCAGCCGACCTCATTGGGATTGCCCCCGATTCCCTCTACACCCATCGTTAGGGATGAGCAAAGGGCGAACTCGAACACGTTCGGGTTCGCCCCCCCTCGAACATATCCATTTCCCGAACCGAACAGGGTTCGGTTCGGCGAACAATTTGCCTTACAGGAGGTGTTCGCCGTTGGCCCAAGGGGGCGAACAATTGGTTTCTGTGGGCGAACTCGAACATGTTCGAGTTCGCCCTTGGGCAATTTCGTTATAGTCACAGTGGTCAAACAGGGGATCTGGAGGGTCGGGAAGATAGATAGGGGTGTGGAGGGAGTATCTGTGTTCATGCAACGCACACAAGCATACGACACCATCATGTTCTGTGAATATAAAAGTCGCTGTCAAATGAAGTCCTACGCCTGAACTCCACTGCTACTACCAACAACAGCATGCTCCGCGTCAGTGGTGTCGCCAGCACCCACCCCCTCCTGCTCCTCCTCCCCCTCCTCCTCCTCCTCCTCGTCGTCCTCCTCCTCCCCCTCGCCTTCAATGGCGAACTCTGGTGGTGCCTCGCCTTTTGCACGGCGGCCCTCGCCTATCCTCTGTCCAGGGTGTGAGCTGTACCATGATCTGAGAATCATGACAGCTCGCGTCCTCTGAGAGGCTAGGCGGTGCCGCTTCCAGGAAATGAGGTTGCGGCCGAGGGAGAACACGCGCTCGCTCGACGCGGACGTGGCAGGGATGGCAAGATAATCCCGGGCCATGCGCCTCAGCGTCTGCATGTTGCTGGCGTTGCGCCAATACTCCAACGCTGACACGTCGCACCGCACCCTCTCAGATAAGTACCTGCTAACCTCGTCATCCTGCACCATCCCACCCCTCCCCGCCTACTGGCTCGCCGACAGACGCGCCGCAAGTCGTCGGCGACTAGGGATAAACTGCGCGTCTTCGTCGTCATCCGCCGCGTCCCCCTCCTCCTCCTCCGTCACTGGGGCAAGTGGGGTTGGCCGAGGTGCAAGCGCTGCAGCCCGGGCCTGGTACTCGGTCACGCGGTCGCGTACCAGCTGGATCACCTCGCCTGACGAGGGACGAGGCCTCGCCCTCCGGTCGGTCTCGGGATGCAGCGTCTCCCAGTGCGGGACGTCGAACCACGCCGCCTTCATGGAAGGGTCCAGGAAGGTCGCGATCCACAACTCGTTGCTGGACATCAGTTCATACTTCTTCAAGAGACCCAGCGCCGCCTCAATCATCGGCTTCAGCGTAGCCGATGGCCCCTTGGCAAGGCGCGACTCCATAGCGTCGATCAGGCCGTTGTAGTACGGCAGCACCATCGCCACTGTAGGGTACGCCGCTCCCTCCGCCGCCTTTGAGACTTTGGCGAATGGGCTGAGGAACGTCTTGACAGCATGCAGAGTCTCCCAGTCTGCGTCCGTCAGGCGCAGGGTCCCCACCTTCGCCTTGTCAGCCTTCGACAAGCCCTGTTGGGTAGAGGGTATGGGTTGGCGGGTGTTAAGATGGAAAGTAGGGTGGTTGAGGTTGTTGGGGGTCCGATAAGTTTGGTCAACAGTGGTGCAAGTGCTAGAACAAAACACCCCGACATACCCACACATTAAACCGCATACACAACACCTGTCACACACACACACACCTGTGTCTGTGTTTGAGATGGGTTCCTGCAGAACCCCAGCTCGCTCGACCATGTCGTGGGTCGACCCCCAGCGCGTGGGACTGTCCTGCACCACCTTCAATGCCGGCTTCGGTTTGGCGGGGTTGGCCTGCGCGTTCAAGGTCCGCTGAAGGCCCAAGAACTTCCCTTAGCGCTGCGGCGAGAAGCCTATCCACGACGCCATCTCTCTCAGAATCTTCAACAACTTGCGGATGGTGGTCACAGCGAGAGCTGCCTTCACTGCAAGGTTGATCACGTGTGCCAAGCATCTGCGCACATCACAGAACATTAATGGCGGAGAGAAAGGGAAGTGTGAGTACATATTGGCATAGACCCGACACACCCTACCACTTCAGCCTTCACTGGCCCACCCGCACGTACAACCACAAGTTGTTCACGCAGGAACGACGCACCCAGACTCCCACATCGCACATCCCACGCACACTCCCTTTCTTACCGGAAGTGCATGCGCGAGTTGAAGAAGCACTGGCCACCACCCTCCTCCGACATCCACCTGAAAGCGGCAGTGTTGCTAGAGGCGTTGTCTGAGGTGAAACCAAGACAACGCGTCTCCAACCCCCACTGCACCACCGTCTCCTCAACCACCCTCGCCATCTGCTTGCCCGTGTGCCGCCCGTGAATCTCGCGGAACTCAAACACCATTGTGCGCAGCTGGAAATTCTCGTCTACCCAGTGACCAGTTACCACTAGCCACGCCCTGTTGTTGGGCGCCATCCACATGTCGATGGTGTACGACACCCTGCACCCCAGGTCCCCCTCCTTCGCCAGCATCTCCGCAATGGCTGACTGAAGAGCGGCAGCCGCATAGACCACAGTATCGCGGGAAACCGTCCAGCGCGAGGGGATGAAGTTCTTCTGCGCGCAGTTGCGGTTTAGCAGGATCAAAAGCTCCCGAAACTGGTGAGGGGTAGAGACAACGAGGGAGAGGGGAGTAAACGTCAGGGGGATGGGTTTGACATAATATGGCACTGGGCCACACGCTAATAGTCAAAACACAAAGGGCCAGACCCGTCCACTATCCACATACTGCCCAATCATGCATGGGATGGGATGGGGCACTCACAGCCTCGGCCTCGACGATGCGGAAGGGGAGGTCGCAGGTGACCACCAGCTTCATGATCGCCTGCCGTAGCTGCACCGAGGTCAGTTTGGTTGTCATGAACCGCTCGATCCCGCCTGACCCATGACCTCCACCAGACGCCTTCCCTTTCACCTTGGCGAGATGCGGCCAAGTCTTGGCATGTGGCCACTGATAGACGTAGCCATCCGGCACTCCCTTGTAGCCCCCACGGGGAAACGTCTCCCCTGGCAACTGAACGGACGGGTTGTGGTAACGGTGATGCCACACATGCATGTGCGCAGTGTGGTAGCTCGCAAAGTGCTGCTCGCCGGGTGTTGTTGTGGATTGCTTCCACGAAATCCTGTCTGTGCAAATCTTGCACTGACGCTTCTCGTCTGCCCCTAACGGTCCGAACATCAGTACTTGCCACCCCGGCTTCCTATTACCCTTGCCAGTCCCCTTACTACTCTCGGACCCTCCGTCCTCGTCTAGGAACTCCAAAGCGATCACACCCTCGTCCCAGGGCTCCCCAGTGAACGTGCAGGGATACGCCCGCTCCCTCAACTTGTTCGCCCTCTTCCTCAGCCTCGGCTCCCTAATGGTCGCGGCCTTTCTCCCCCCCACCTTAACCCCCACGCTCCCTCCCCCTTCACGCACATGCTGTGATCCCGCCTCTGTCGCCGCCCTTCCACCACCCTCTCCCACCTCCTCCTCCCGCCCCTCTGGCTCCAACCCATCCATCTCGTGGTCTTCATCATCACCATCTCCCCCCTCCCCACCGCCATGCGTCTCTGGGTCCCACCCGGCCTCACTGTCATCCCCGCTCCCCTCATTGTCCTCATCCTTCTCGCCCTCACCATCATCCTCCTCCTCACTGCCACTCTCTGGCTGCGTCTGCCCCGAAGGAGGGGGTCGAGGGCCGTCGTAACGGAAAGAGCGACGAGAGGTCGGCGCCGGTACGGTGAGCGACCCCCCAACGAAGCACGCGCCGGCTCCTCCCGGTCCATCCCCTACTCGCCCCTGCATAGGTCGTGGTGGAGAACCTGGTGCGCTGCCCTGAGCCCTGCCTGCACCTCGGCCTATGGATCCACCAGGGCTGGAAGCCATAACTCCGCCCTCGGCCCTAAAACCCTAAAACACCCTCGGTGCAACGGTAGCGTTCCTCGTGCCGCACGTTCCTAAACGTTTTCCAGCACGGTAAGGTTTCTGAAATGCCCGATCCGAACCCTACGGCGTAGAGCACGCCCTACTTGATCCCTATGCGGAGATGCTACTGAACCTTAAAGTTACCCTAAACACCCTACACTACGGTAAACCCTAGTCCTAGATCTAATGTCCGTTTAGATTGGAAGTAACGGCGTGCACTTGCACCTAAAACAAGAAGGCTAGGGCGGCTGTGTGAGGGAGGGCTAAGGTGAAAACGAGTTCTGAGTTTGAGCTCACGAAATGAGCTCAAACTCAAATTGGTCGCGACCTAAATTTGGTCGCGGCCAATTTTGACGCAAACCCTTTTGGTGTTCGCGTGGCCCCCAAGTCGAATTCGAACATGTTCGTGTTCAGCTTGGAGCCCCGAAATTCTGGGGCGAACGGCGAACATGTTCGGCCGAACACCGAACATGTTCGGCCCGAACATTTTAGGCAAAAAAAATGCCTGTTCGGTTCGCCTCGAACATGTTCGAGGCGAACCGAACAGGCGTTCGGGATTTTGCTCATCCCTACCCATCGTTTGCCCGTTTCAGATGTACTTATGAGCCTTGAGCTCATTACCTAATGTTTCCATTCTACCTCCAGTGACATCCATGTCTTTCTGGCCAAACCAAATGAAAGTAGGCATGAGCAGAAAGGCCTGACGGCTCGACCCAAGCCGTCCCATTTTTTTCATCGGGACGGGTCATGTTTCTGATTTAGCCGACCCAGTGGTTCTGGGTTGGCTTTCTGGTCACGGGTCGGTTTGACACGAGACCCGAATTCGGCTAATGAATTTGGGTCACGCTGACCCGTGGGACGGGTCGGCACAACTTAAATTCGGGTCGGGTCGTGTTAAAATGTGACGGGCCTACGTTTCGCGACCCGACCCGCCTCTTTTAACCACTAGACTCACGCGCGTCCACTCAGGACAAGGGAGAACAAATGACAGTGGAGGGGGGGAAAGGAGGGTTGCCCTAACGGTCGACTAAGTCTGGTGTGCAACATGGCCAGATCTGGTCCAAAAATTTGGTTCGCCCGCAGTCGAACCTGTTCGAACAAACCGAGCGAAGGTTTCGTTCGATTTTTATGTCCAGCCGTAATATCATAGTTCCGTCACTCCTGTTGGTTCACATTCTTGTAGCACCTTGCCTCATCTCGTCCGTCTTTAAGGCATTATCAACTTCAATCATTATTCGCCCTTCATTGTTCCCCCAACCTCATTGCAGTCCTGCCTCTTCCTTTGTTCTGTCTTCTCTTGTATCCTTTTGCCTTCCGATAACCCTAGTGGTATTTTCTGTTTGGCATTATTTGTTTACTCAGAGACGTTTCAAGCAACCAGCTATCTGGCAGCATACCTGCTGCCATCAGCACACTCACCCAAATTTCTCACCTGTTAGTTACACTCTAATCTAGTGCAATCACAGAAGAAGTTTTCTCATGTTGAGCGTGAGCTAACAGCTTAAGGGGGTGACGTGATACAGATGTATTCGCATGCATGGATTCAATTGTGAAGCACCCATTTACACCCATTTATCCAGTGTCTGAATGGATGGGTTGTGGTTCACGTGTGGTTCAACTGGTGTGCCACATTTTTTTTTTTATCGCAATCTCACCTCTTTCTCCGTACTTCCCTAGTTTCATAAACCATATCCAGCATTCCTCTCCTTCTCCTATTTCATGATACTAGGGGTTCTTTTTTATGGGGAAATCCTTTCGTCCTCCGCTGTGCTGCCCGTGGTAAAACCCCACCTGCTGGTCTGGTTCGTCATACCTGCATTCTGCACAATGGCAGGTTGCTTGGGAGTAGTCAGCTCACGGGTTCAATCCCTGTGGAAATTGGCTCTCTACTATCTCTGGCATCCCTGTAAGGCTCCTTTCTGCCAGATAAGCATAAGTATGGGCTGAGCCGGCTCGTTATGAGCTGTGACATGTTGAAAGCTATAGCGTTCTGCGGAAGCGATTAAGCTTGAACTACAAACAAAAACTTAGCAACACTTAACATCACTTGCAGCCCTTTGAGTGTGACACCTTGTCACCTCCCAGCCAAGGGCGTGGGAAAAACGCAAGTGAGTAGTTATGCCTTGTTTATGATTGTAGAATGAGTGAACTGGTTGAACAAAGTTTCGGTAGCCCCGTGGTCGTTTCTACTCTCGTCAATACGAAGTAGTAGAATCCAAGCTTGCAAAAACGCGAATGCATTGAATTAATCTCGACAGGTACAAGCATACACATTTATATAAATTCTACGCACAGGCAGGAGCAAGCACAAAACAGTTGTTTAACTAGCGCGCAGGATTTCGCCAAGCTGTACTTGAAAACGGTTGTTCAACTCCTTGAACATTTGGCTATATCCTCCTGTTGTTAAAAACTGTCTTCAAATTGCACTTGTAACAGTTGCCCCTGCAGACTCAAATGTGTACACCCATGAGGCTCGCATGTGGCTCCAATGTAGCTCCAATGTCTTCATGCGAGCTCACAGTTATATAACGGTTTTTACCGTTTGAAAAACGGAGTAACCGATTTGCACCTGTGTCGAAATGATTCCGCAAAGCGAGGTGAATTTCGTGAGAAATTTCCCGTCCCGTGAGTCAACTCGGAAAACGGTTTTTCAACTGTAAATTCCGAGCACCCCTTGTGCCACACGCACGACCGAGATATTTTCTCGGTCGTGCTGTACAGCGCGCCATGATCGAAATCATGCGCGTGTACAGTAAGGGACAGGGCCGAAATGGGCCCTGTCCTGTTGCGATCGTGCAGTACAGTGCACGCGCAACAGAACGCGCCACACGCTCGAACCCTGAGGGGCCACACGCGCGAATCAGGACTCACACGCGGTCCTGATTTTCGCACCCTTTGACTCGCTCGAAACAGTCAAACAGCACCCCCCTTGACCAGTCAAACAATCGAGCCCCCCAGCACACCACTCACTCACATAAGCCTCGTATGAAATATTCGAGGCATATGGAACTTCAATGAGCCTCGCATAAATCATTCGAAGCTCGCCAATATGAGCCTCGCATGAAATATTTCTCATGTGACTTTCATGTGAACTCATTTGAGTTTCATGAGGGCCTCATTTGAGACTTCGTGGGAGTCTCATTTGAGCGCATCATGTGAGCCTCATTTGAGCGCTTCATGAGAACAGTGAAGACGAAACTGAAAATGCACAAACACAAAATGCAATTACGAATGAAAACGAAACACACAAAATGCAGAAACAAATGCGCACAGAACACACACAAAATGCGCACACACAAAATGCATAATTACATGCACATCTCTCACGCCACAAATTACCTTCAAGCAAAACACTTCCACTTTCCATTACCGTCGGCGAATGGGCAGTAGGTTGCCGTGCAAAATATGTATTGCACTCAACAAACACCCCCTCAACCTTCCGACTATTCGAATCCACCCCCGACATCAGTGGACTTGACAACTCCCTTTACTGCTTTAGTTATTGGCATAGGAGGGTTGGCACCCTTGCCCAACTGCTCCCCCTTCTTGAATAACTCTTTCCTTTCGCCTTTCAGCAATGCCGCCGCATAACTAATCCCAACTCCAGTTTTAGGGAATGCACTCATCTGCTCCCCCGCAATCTCAGCTTCCTTCAAACTCAACTTCACCTTGGGTTCACAAAACACATTTGCCCCATCAGCTTCATATCCTCCCACATTCAGCACCAATGATTTCTCCTTCTTAGCAGCACCCTTCAGCTCCACCGTGCCCTTGTGTTTCTGCTGCTCACGATTATTACTATTTGGAACATCTTTCTCCTCGTCTGCAGCGACAGCCTCAACTATGCTCCCCTTGAAATCTGCACCGTTTTTCTCATCAGCACCGAGCACATTTATCTTTTCAGCTGCTGCAAGTCGAGAATTAACCTGCTTCAACTGCTGCACCAATATCTCCACGCCACAAATTACCTTCAAGCAAAACACTTCCACTTTCCATTACCGTCGGCGAATGGGCGGTAGGTTGCCGTGCAAAATATGTATTGCACTCAACATGACAAGCCGGCGGGCTTAAAAGCCAAGCGGGAAACTCTGCTTGCCGAGCCGGACCTGCTGCTGCTGACCCGGATCGTCCATCGTTGGCAAGCTGGTCGCGGCAGTACGACTCGGCTCCAGCTTTTCCACGAGCTGTGCCAGAAGTGCCCGTCGCCATTTACCCACCAGATCCGCGTGGACAAGCCTTCAGGACAAGCTTGTCTAGTCTCACCGATGAGTAGACTACTCATCGACCTGACTGCCGGGTCTTGACGAGCCCGGCTCGTGGAGCCAGGAGCAGAGCCGGCGGAGTAGGATCAGACTAGTAGACTTAGGGCGCGTCCAGCGCATACGTTTACAGCTCACTTCCCGCTGCTTCTGGCATTATAGGGATCAGACTAGTAGAATTACGTTCATGTCCACTCCCTGCTATCTCCTCTCTCGACTTTGTCACCTCCTTAGTTGGAATTGACACTGGGACAGGCCAACGTCCAGCGTCAAAACGGAGCGTTTTGATGCTAGACACTGGATGGTCGTTTTGAAGTAGGACAGTTGTTGAAAACAATTTTGGGCTGCCCAAATCGAAAAAAAAATCGGCAAAAAGAAATCACATTTCGGGAGTTCGCGCCGAAATCGCGATTCCAGATTTTATTCGACAAGACACCACACAGAAAACCCACCCCTTTCCACCGCACTACTTCTACACCTGCACTACATCACCCAACCATAACACACACATTTAGCCCACTCCTCAACTTAATCGACTTCATTCTAGGGTTTCGACCAGCAAAATTCTCCCAAACCCTCAACTACCCTCTTACCTTCTTCCCCCCCCCCCCCACCTCCCCCCACCCCCCCGCGACCCACCCCCCCTGGTTTTTTTGCTGCCCGAAGGGTTTTTTTGTCTGCCTGACAGAGGTAAATAAACCACCGTTAAACTCTCAGAGGGTTCCGTTCAGCGTGAAAAAAGTAGCGTCAAAACGCTAGCGTAAAAAACGCTGGCTCCGTCAATTCCAACTAAGGTCACCTCCTCTCTTCTCGTGCGTCCACCCCCCACACCACCAACAGCTCTTTCTACTTCAACATGCTGACAGAATCTTTTCCCTCCTCCATCACGAAGCTCACTGCTCTTACTTTTTTGTAAGCGGGTTCCAAGGTCTTGATGAATGAACCTGCAAAGGATGTCAATATTGAATGAAGATCAATGGCCTTGTTTTCATTTGTAATCGAATAATTCTGGAATGTGCAATCATTAAAACTATTGTGGAATGTGCTGGGCACGCAAGAAAAACTCCGGGCAGGTGATATAACCGTTTGAGAAGGGGGGAGAGGGGGTTTCAGGACATTGCAACTTCATTGTTCATGGATTATCTATGACATCTGTTTGTGTTCGAGTGTTTAACCCGCGCATGTTTGTGTTCAACTTTGGCTGTAGCTCAGGAAACAATGATGTAGCATGAGTTCAAAGTAACGTGTTCGCCACAAGCACAGTCCAACACGAACACACGCGGCTCGGCCACCTGCGACAAACCGAACACGAACATGTTTGGGTGAACTCGAACATGTTTGACCCGAGCATAAAGGGCCAGAAACAAATACCTGTTCCTGTTCGGTTCGCCATGAACATGTTCAAGGCGAAACGTACAGGTGTTCGCCCTTCTGCTCAACCTTAGGCAGGCCGACCGAGAGAAAAATAAGGTCCAGTTGGACACTTGACGAACCGCCGTGGGGCGAAGTGGGCTGGTTTTTTCGCTCATGTGTACTGTACGATCCTTGTGTCCCTTTCTGCCCCGATGTGCTAGGTGACCCACATGAATCTTCTTAGATTCCTGCTCACATCTTCCTCTGCCTTTCTTGGCATCACACTCGTTGTTGGTCTATGCAGCAGTCTCTATGGCAATCGGCTCAGTGGCTCAATTCCTGCTGAGATTGGTAACATGACAAAACTAGCATTCCTGTAAGCCCGTCACCACTCTTCTCTCCCCTTCATTTGAGAATCTGTTCGTTTTTCTGATCTTCCTGCTTGTTCCCTGTTCATATTCTACCGGTGAGCGGAAAACTGAACCGGGCCTGTTTATTTTCGCGTTTTGGTTCGAGGCGAACCGGGCCAGGCAGGGTTCGACTTGAACCGGTTGATGTTCCAGCTATGAATGTCGTGCATTGCATCAAACTGGTTCAGCACGTCGAATGGGCCGCACCTCGACTGGTACCTGGCCGGCTCTGGACCACCCGTGCGAATTAACGGGAGTTCCAGAGCAGAATTGGAGTCCACGTCTGCACCAGATCATTCTCTTGTATGGTCGAATGGATTTTATCCCGACCATCAGATCCAAACTGTTTTCGACATGTGTGGCACTCTGGCCAACCACAAGCAAGTGCTAGAGATTGATGTGGTTTTCTACTCTGATATAAGGTTCTCCTTGTTGTTGTCACAAATGTGCCGTTTTTATCTTCTGCGTAGGCATCAGGAACAGCTGAGGCAGAACCTGTTTCGTTCTGGCGCACTTGACCCACAACCAGTTCAAATTATACCAGAACCGGTTCGGGTGACCCTATCAGTCGAACCAGTACAGTTTGACCCATAAGGAACGAACCATGAAGTGACCCAGGGACGACCCAGATACCGGTTCAATCGAAACATGTTCAGCTTCGAATGAGCAAAACCAGAGCCTGTTTTTGTTCAATTCTTGCGCATGCATCCGAAAAGGGAGTAGTAGGTGACTAGAGAGGAAGTTGAGCTGGGTAAAACATCAAGATACAAGGTTAGACCTGAGCAACTATTGAACCCAAAGTGGTTCGTTCCGAACTGGGCCAAGCTGTTGTCAAAACTAATCTGAACCACTTTTCTTCGGTTTGAACCGTTGTACGCATGTGAGATCCGAACATAGCACGGTAGAAGTCGAACCCGAACTGAACCTATGTTCGGTTCTGTGTTCATCTCTACAAGGTTATAGAGCAGGTGTGAAATTTATAGACTGAACAAGTGATTTCATTAGAGAAGAAACAAGCATACATAGATGGAAGAGAAGCTTGGAGGGGGAAGGGCAAGTTTGACCATAGGTTGGGTTGGCCTCACTTTGGGGGGTGAGGAAACCTTAGGTCAAGTGGGTTGGGTTGTTCACACTTTGTGGAAGTGAGGCAACCTTAGGCCCACTTGAGTTGGGTTGGCCTCAATTGTGGGAAGTGAGGCAACCATAAGCCAAGTGGGTTGCATTTGGGGGCTCCACCACAATTGGGTGGATTGGCACCCCACATACACCCAAAGTTGGGTGTAGTCCCAACCCAACTGTACACCACAATTGGTGTACAGTCACAAGTGTTGGCATGCTACAATGTATATTTCTAACAGCAGGCTGGGGTGAAACCCCAACTGAAACTAGGGCGTGTTCAGCCTATGACGAGGGTGTGTTCAGCCTATGACGAGGGCGTGTTCAGCCTATGATAATAACAAGAAACTGAGCCTAATCTGAAGCTGAGATCAACCTAGATTTAACAATGGCCGGAAAGTTTGTATATGGGCATCACAAATATTGAGCAAACGCTAGCCTACATCAACCATCGCTTCTGTATATGGGCAGTCCTGCTAATCCTCCTCACTACACGTCTGTACGCATGAGCAGGCAGACAAACTTGGGTCGGCCCACGTCGGGCCGAACCGGCAAAGTTAGATTGGTGGCTTGACGAATTTCGAACTGGGCCGGTTTGTCCCGAGCCGTGGCCCAACGTGAACTTAGCAAGTGAATGAAATATTACATGCAGTAAAGACATCACATAATTATTTCTTTTGGTGACAAATTATTTTTCGTGTTTCCGGATGTATCGCCCGTTCTTGCCTCGTCGGAGCGAGCAAGCTTTGCTTGCAATGGAGTCTAAAACTTTTGACTCACATGGTAGAATGGTTGCTTGTAGTAAGCAAATGGAGCATATGAATGTAGCACTTTAACTGTGCACCATTATTCTGTATCACCATCACGCCTCCAGCCACAGTCGGTGCCTGCTCAGCCCGTCAATCGTAAGGACCGCTCACTTACTCTACCTGGTACTCCATCCGCCCTCGTTCTCCCGTTCTATCCTTCCCATCGCTCCTCTAACATCCTTCCGTCTCACCACCATGGCCACCAGGTCACTCGCCTTCAACCAGCTGTATGGGAGCATACCAAGTACTCTCACCCAGCTCACGCAGCTCACATTCTTGTACGACCCACACATTACATCACTCTGTTTCGCTTGCCCTCACAGTCTCCCTCTAATTCTGTTGCATAATTTGGTATTCCCTATTTGGTGATGGACATGCATGATTTCTGCTTACTTCTTCCTCTGCATCTCTTGCAATCGCACTCCTTGTTCCTCCATGCAGGAGTTTCCATCACAATGAGCTTACTGGCTCCATTTCTGCTGAGATTGGAAACATGACAAAACTAGTGTCTCTGTAAGCTAGTCCCTGCCCTTTTCTCCCCTTCATGTGCCAACCTCTTCCTATTTTGTTTCCATATTAGGTGTGAATTGATTCATTAATTCCAGCTGTGCTTTCTTTTTTATCCTCCTGCTTGTTTCGCCCAATCATCCAATAGAGTTGAGGCTCATGTTGAGCAGAAAGCCGGCTTGGGGCCCTTTTCTCACCTTATGTTTCGTGGGAAACTGGGTCAGGGTTTGACTTGAACGAGTTGATGTTCCAGCTGTGAATGTCATACATTACATCGAACTGGTTAAGCACGTCGAATGGCGACTGTGTCCCGTGCGGTTCTGGTCCACACGTGCGTTTTTTTAAGAGCAGAATTGCAGTTCAAGTTCGTGTCAAATCGTTCTCTTGTATGGTCGAACTGAACCAGCACCGCACGCAGTTTGGGTTGAATTTATTTCACCTCGGCCATCAGAGCCAATTTGTTTGACACATGTGTGCCACTCCGGCGAAACAAAATGCAAGTGCTGGAGATCTATGAAAAATCATACGCTGAATATGCTTCTCCTTTCTGTTATCACAATGTGCAGTTTGTATCTTCTTAGTAGGCATCAGCAACAACCAAACGAGAGCCTGTTCAGTTTATAGAAAGTGGATCAGTGAACTTCAGTGCACAATGAGAAGAAGAATATATCCTTAGTAGGAAGATGGTACAAGCCTTACAGGCTAGAGCAATGTCCTTGTCCAAGGATGAGTTCTAGTGAAGTAGGAAGCCACATATATATGGCTGAACTCTTGAGGCTGGCTGCAGCACCTCAAAGCTGAGGGCTAGGCTAGCCAACCTTCTCAAGCTAGCAAGTGAGGCCTCATGTTGCACATGCGGGACAGGCTGGAACAACAGCCCACATGGCAGAATATGGCACACCATAGGGGCCAGCAAGGTGAGCATGGGATGAGTGGACACGAGGCAATGCCAGCTGTGACCACACTTCACTGTGGGTGAGTGTGGTGGAGTATGGACTTTTCATGGTGAGCATAATACAAGGGGAATGTGCAGCTGCTGATAGTTGAACCCACGACCTCTAAGTTCAAAGGTGTGAAACTACCCACTGGGACATATGTGCTGCGCAACACATTTATTGACCACTAGGGTCTGAGAGTCGAACTAAGAAACTCCTATTCCATCCTATTCGATTCAGGTCATCAAGACCAGAGCTGGTTCTGTTTCGGTTCATTTCATGCCTCTTAATCGGGAGATTAGGTGACAATAGAAAAGGTTGAGCTGTGTAAAACATCAAGATACACGGTTACCCAAATGAGTTTGTTTCGAGCTGGTTCGAACTGTTGTTGAGACTGAATTGAATCAGTTCGGTTCAGATCGAACGGTTGTAGGCATGTCAGCGGTTCAAGGTTTGCTTTTAAAAGTCGAACACCGCAACGTACGAGCGAGTCGAACCCGAACTGAACATTTGGTCCTTCACTCCTAATCCTCTCCTCTAACCCTCTGTAGGAGGGATGAGCACAAGGACGAACTTGCTTCTGCCCAAGTTAGGCCAAACTGGCATAGTTAGGATTTTGGTGGCTTTGTGAAAGGCGAGCTGGGCCGGTTAGTCCCGAGCCGCGGCCCAACGCGAACCTATTACATAATTCAAGCAAATGAATTTTGTAAGCAAATCTAGCATTTGAATTGTGCACCATTCTTCTGTATCACCATCATGCCTCTAGCCACGGTTCGTGTCTGCTCAATGTTAACGACCACGCCCTTACCCAACATGGTGCTCGATCCGTCCTCATTCTCCTGTTGTATCCTTCCCATCGCTCCACTAACATCCTTCCGTCCCACCACGATGGCCACCAGGTCACTCGCCTTCAACCAGCTGTATGGGAGCATACCAAGCACTCTCACCCAGCTCACGCAGCTCACATTCTTGTACGACCCATGCATCACCACTCTTTTTCGATTGCTCTGGTGGTCTCCCTCTTGTACATTTGTTTTTAATCACAGATGAATGCTCATTGCACTTCCAAATCCATGATTCCCGCAAGCCACAAGAGCACCTGCCGTATCATGCATGCTCATGTTGCATGCATTCTGATTGCACTTTCTCGCCTCGCTGCCTTGCCATGCATGCCCTCTAATCACAATGGTCAATAAGATTTATTTTGGAGAAATACTGAGAAATTTCAAAGGTGATGTTAACTAACATTGAACACTACCCAGTACCACTTAAGAGTCAAACCGGTCAATAGAACACCACATGAATGCCCGTGGTTGCCGTTCCAGTGCCCTGTATACCCATCTTCACATCCCTCGGATTGCTTCCTCGTTTCTCTCTTCCTCATTTCTCGGATTTCTCTCTTCCCTGGTCTCAATCAACCAACCATCCTCGTATGCCTCTTCTTCCTCTCCCTCTTCTGTATCCTTCTCTTCCACCACACCTTCCCCTTCTGCTCCCCTTCTCGTTGACTCCTCATTCTTCTCCTCCGCCAGCCCGTGTCTATCCCCTTCTGCTCCCCCACCCGTATACCCATTCTTCTCAACAACCCCTCACATCTTCGCTCCCTGCACTCCACTTTTTTTTATCCAGATGCATTGAGGCAATCCCCACCCATCCTTCTCCCGGCACTTGCACTTGCACCTCCTTCCTGCAGAGACCTCTCTCACAACTTCCTCACAGGCCGCGCACTGAAGCCCCTTGCTGCGCTAACCCTGGATCTCTCCAGCAATTTCCTCTCGGGCCCTCTGCCCGACGGGGCATGCCAGCCTCGCTCTTTTGATGCCAACTGCTTCACGTTGCCGCTTGGCTGTGCCTCAGTGCCGCAGCGACAGGAGGCTGCATGCAATGCATTCTGTGGCGTCTCCTCTGCTGCTGGTGCTACTGCTGCTGCTGCGTGTGGAGGACATGGGGTGTGCTATCCAGAGGGGGCTAGCTTGGCACCCACATGTCTGTGTGATGCGGGATTCGTGCAATTTGGAGGGATCACCTGTGTTGCTCAAGGTAGGGGACACCACTTCAAATCTATGAAACATGACCACATACAGATTTACAGAATGGTGGGACGTCCAACTCACATGACCTTGTTGATCGAAATTCTTAGGTATCACCCAGTCATGCCTCCATATTGTTAGAGATAGACTTCCACCTCATGTTTGTACTTGCACTTTTAATGTCCTACTTTAGTGTAGTAGTTTTTGTGGTTGGGTGTTACACCAATATCCCAACCCAACCCAAATGTGATGTGATCAACTGAAACCTTCAACCCCACCACCAGTGGAAGGTTTCAGCCGATCTCATTGGGAATTGGGCCCCGATCCCTGCCCATCTGTTCCCACCCATTTTCTAATGTACTTCGAATCCTTGAGCTCCTTTATTGAATCAATCAATTTTCGCTCAAGTTCTTACACATATCCCACTCTTGTCCATCCGTCTGCTATGTTTGTGCAGGGCAGAACAAAAACTACTCAAGCAGTCAGGCGGTTCTCCCACCAGCATCTATACTCACCAGGGGGGGGCAGTGCGAGACGAAGGGGAACTTCACCGCAGAGCCGGTGAAGTTGTTTGTGTACGAGGCACACCAGGGACTGTCGCGGTGTGGGCTGCAGCTCGCCTTTCACGCCAACTTCACCTTCTCCCTCTCGCCTCGATCTGGCCACGTGGGCTTCAACGGCTTAGCGTTTGTCATCTCGGCAACGGACCAGGTGGGGAGTGGCGCTGGTGTGGGGTATGGTGGAATGGACACACGGAGCATGGCGGTGGAGTTTGACACTCTGCGGAACAAGGAGCACGGCGACATGAGCAGCCAGCATGTGGGGCTGAACGTTCGAGGCGAGGACAAATCTCTAGTCGCTGTGAGGTCGCCCTTCCCTTTGAGCAACAGGAAGGCGTACACGGCGTGGGTGGACTATGAGCCAGGAGACCCCGGCACCATCCAGGTCTTCCTGGCTGACTCGCAGGAGAAGCCGCAGCAGGCGGTGCTGGAGTGGAGGCTGGCGCTGTGTGAGGTGCTGCAGGGTGCAGTTGATCAGCCCGCCTTCTTCTTTGGCTTCGTGGCGTCCACCACTGTGAAGCCGTTTCAGCGGCATGTCATTCTTGAATCGACAGTGGATACAGGTAAGCAGTGTGTGCTGGCAGGGGGATGGGCTTGGCATGGTGGTTAACAACATGGGAGGTCCAGTCCGGAGGATGTGAAGGAGGTGGCAACAAGACTGAGGGAGTGGATGGTGATGTAAAGAATTGTGACGATGGGGGTAGTGCTGGTGAAGATGAGGTTAGCTCTGGTGCTCATGAGGTTACCGATGGAGGTCAATTTGAAAGTGACTGCAATTTGATATGAGTCACACATTTTCTGAATATTACACGGTGTCCTCTATCTTCGCTCTGATTGCTTTGTCTTTGCGCAGGCCTTCCTGCTTCTCCCCGAACAGTCACACGTAATACAGGTGAGACATCGTCTCCCATGCTTCTGTTCCGACTCTCGCAACTACCTCTGTTAGAAGGACAAAAGAGGCAAGCATTGTGACTGAGTGATTGTTATTATCATCTTATAATGTGTACAGACGTTTCCCCTCGCGTTTGTTTATCTTTCGACATGTATCCTTCACTCTCCGTCTTACCATGTTTTTCTTTTCTTTTGGAGGTTCTTTGTACTAAATACTCATGCATTCAGTAGATTGGGTGTAACAAGGAAAAATAACCTAGACAGTGTGGTTGATGGTGCACAGCACGGTGCGCATAAATCTGAAGCAAACTGGAAAATGGAGAAGCTGAGCAACTTCGTTTACGGAATTAGGGAAGCGAATTTTTTATGAGAGACATGCATGAACCACGCTTGAACGGAGTGCTTGTTTGGTGGATGTAAAACAAATTTGTAATGACCACTTGAGGTGCAGATGTTATTGGATAAGGGTTGCAGTTCAGCAACGTTAGGGCAATGCACCCCAGACCATTGTACTCATTATCCCCCTTCAAGTTCTGTCTTGTAACAACTTGTCACTTTCACATCTCATTCCTTTCTCTATAATTCAACTTCTGAGCATGTCACAGCCTATGGCCTGCAGCTATCAACGAACACATACATGCCAGCACGGGCCAGCCCCTTCCCGCGCTATGTGAGTGCGGACTACCGTGTTGCGCCCAGCAAGCAGGACTCGTGGGTCATCAGCGACTTCCACTCCTGGGACTCCGTGCCCTTCCTTGGCTGGCCCGTCAAGGACCAAAGAGACTGCAGTGAGTGAAACCAATGGGAACCTGATGAAGCATGTTGGAGCCGATAGCTGGGCTGGTGTGTCTTGGTTAGTTGCTACGATCTGCGTCTTTCCGTTTGCTGTTCTGCTGCTGGTCACTTTCATGTTTGAACTATCGCACAATTATCAGGGCAATATGAGTCTTCATCATTTTTCAGCCGTCATCGCATGAGCTTCAATTATTCACGAACCAATTTTCATCATACGCAGGTGCTTGTTGGGCGTTTGCGCTGGTGGCGAGTGTGGAAGCGGCATACGGCATTGCCTTGAATGCACAGGCACCGCAGCTATCAGTGGAGTCACTCTTTGCAGCCATGGGGCTCACCTCCGAAGCTGACAAGTGCAGCACGGGGGGCTCCCCCACCGAGGCGTTGGAAAGGCTTCTCATGCTGCCTCGCGGTGGAGTCACAGAGGTTGGAGCGCCTGTGAGTAGTGTGGTGAAGTGTGATTCTAGAGATTTAGGGAACCTTGAAGTGGTGTGCCCGATGTTGAGAGAGTTGCGACTATACTTCAACTGGTGATATGAGGACTGTCTCCGAGTCGTTGAAGCCACTGGCATTGGTTGCAACTTATAACCGAGTTGAACTAATTTTCTATTGGCATACGAGTGCCCCTGCAGTCTGATACGCAATGATAGATTGGCCGGATCGGGGCCAAGAGACCGAGTTATGGCAGCAAGAGGCAAACAGCTTCTACCAAGCATGATCAACGGTCAGCTAAGGTCGGCTTGCCATGAGCCGGAAGGGGGCCGAGCCAGACTTAAGAGTTCCATAACATTCAGAAGGCAACGTATAGAGTACAAAATGAATATTCTAATCATTTTGTAATGCACCCAACATTCTGCTGCTTTCTATGATTGGCCGCCAGCATTTTCAGCAAGCAAACTTTCGTTTTCCATCGTGATCTCCTGTTATGTTTCTTTCTCTTCCTTCCTATCTGTAATGAAATCTCCTTTGAACTATTCATCTTCAGAAAAGGGAGTACCCTATTCACGGCTTTGAGCACACAAGGTTCAAGGGGTTTGTGGGGCTCATGCTGGCAGTGCGAAGACAGCCAGTGGTGGTTCACATAGAGGCTTCTGCTCCGAGTTTTGCACAATATGACGGGGTGGGTGTTTCTTGCGTTGACCCTTTATGGTATGCACAAGTTGTCAAGAGTTGTACAGATGTTGTTTACGGCTTTAAGCTGTATGCCAAAAGCCAGCCTAGAGTTGTACACAAGTTGTTACCTGCATTAAGCTGTATGCCTGAAGTGGTTGTTTGTTGTTCGTTGTTTCATCCCTCCATATCTGTTGTGGTGTTCCCTTTCTCTTCAGACCTTCAAGTACCAGGATCCTGGCTGCTATACCGGCAGACTGGACCACGTTGTACTCGTTATTGGATACTTCATCTTGAGAAATGACGGCAGCCAAAATCGCATTGCGCCTCCATTTTGGATCATCCGCAACTCGTGGGGAGTGGAGTGGGGTGACCGCGGCCACATGCGCATGGACATCCAGGGAGGGGATGGCGTGTGTGGCATCAACGTGCTGCCTGGCATCTACCCCATAGTCAAGAGTGAGGCATCTACCTCATTGTCTTCAATGGGGCACCTTCCCCCATCGCTCTCTCCATATCTCAGTCCCCCCCTTCCAGTACATCCCAAAGTCAACTGTGTTTTGGCAGGGTGAAATTTGCAGAACAATCATCTAATCAATCTTTAGTCTAGTGGATGTCCTCGAATTTTGTATATGGAATACAGTGGGGTGCAGGCATTGTCAACAGAGAGAAGAGAGTGTGAGCCAGTGGGGTCCACAACGTTTGTAAAGTCCCCAACTCACGGTCTCCAGATTCACACCTGCCATTTGGCTAAGGCTCGCCTTTTCCTGCCTACAGTATTGTTCAGTGAATTTCCACCCGCACCTGTTTCTACTCCTGTTGTTCTCGTCTGTACCACCCTCCAGTCCCTAAGGACCCTTGCGGCCAGAGGAGCTTCAAGGGTGATGGTGACCTGCAGCCCAGCATGAACCCGTGTGGGCGGTTCACATGCCGGGCTAACTTACGGAACAACAGCAATTCGTGTGACTGTTCCATTCCAAACGAATCTAAGCAGCCATTTGTTCAAGTTGCAAACGGACATGGCTCTCAAACGTGTGCTTACTGTAAGTTGTTGGGTTCATGTTCTCAAATAATAACTTTGATTCATGGCCCTTGTCAGAACAATGGCCGTTTTCGGAACAATGGGCTTGTTTGATCTTCATATATGCTTTCAACCAAGTCCCTGTCTATATCTTTTCGTAGTTCTATCTCTCCTTCCCCCTACTCTTCCCATTGCTCCCAACACATGTATCTCTCTCACCACTGTGCTCCACAATTGTGTTTATGTCGCTTGGCAGTGGACGTGTGTGGGTCTGACTTGAAGAACCCATGCTACGTGGGCGCATGCATCAACGATGGCAAGGGCTCCTACTCCTGCATCTGCCCCCCCAACTACGTTGAAAGCACAACCATTGACAGCCTCCCCACCTGCGACCCAGGTGCTGCTGCCTTGGCATGGTTTGTAAGAGGGTTGCTACTCCATTCGGTTCATATGTTGGGGTTGGGGTCATTACAACCCCTGCGAACTGCTTCTACTGTCAATTCTTGTGATGCACGCACAACTAGTAGGATTTACTTTTTTAAGACTTTCTTATGGGTGTGTTCTCCTGCTTTCACATTCGTCGCTTTCCAGCCAACATCACAGCCAGCACCCTCGCAGTGAGTGGGAGCAACTGGTGGTGCCCCGATGTCCTCTCTATTGTGGGCCTCTCACTTCCCCAATTCACACAGCAGAATAAGGTAACCAATGGAGATGGGGGGGCTGGAAGAGTGGATAGGCAAAATCGTCAATGTGTAAAATGAAATCAATCACAAAAACAATATTGCTACACCTACACTTAATAGCTGAAGCTTCCTGTGTCCATTTACTTGCTGACCCATCATGCAAACGATGTGCCATCCCCTGAAGTGGTGACTAAAGAATCGTGTGTGCTCCTCATTGCAGGGCATTGACTGCAATCAGGCTTTGCCTCGTGACATGTTGCTTCAGCTGGGAATTCCTCTCCTCGTTCCCTGCACTGCGTTCTTCTACACCCTCAGTGTGAGAGTTAGCCCGTTTTGTTTTTCTTCGTTGAATGGAATCTCATCAAATTATTTTTCTATATTTTCCCACACTGCTTTGCTTAGCTCCGCAAGACCGTCGCATAGTAAAGCTGCGCTCCATTCACCTCATGCATCTGTGCCTTCTCTCCCGTTGTTCAACCCTCCAGGGCGACACATGCTGGTCCATCAGCGCCCAGCTGTTCCTCACCACCAGCAACCTCACGGCACTCAATCCCGGCCTTGACTGCTCTGAGCCCATCAAGGCGGGCCGCTCTCTGTGCGTCGAGCGAAACGCCACCTTCGCCTTCACTGTGCCTCGGTGCCTTCGTTACGGCGTGCTTACAGCACAGAACACGTGTGAACGCCTGCTGCTGGAGGCGGGGAGTGAGGACGACCCAACGGGGGCTGGAAAGGTGAACGCTGTGCGCTGGGCTGAGCTGTACCGCAACAATCCCGGCCTCATCTGCTCGAGTGTCATCCCGGTCTCCGCCTCTGCTGTTGGCAGCAACACTGGCGTGCAGGTGAGGGGTGGAGGTGAACTGGGTTGGGGGCGCAAGAGATGAGAGGGAAATGGAGGGAAGATTGGTGGGTGAACCAAACGTATACTTCATGGATGAGGGGGCAAGGAGTCATTTCTCAAATGCCAGAGTGGTGTTTTTCCAACTATTTGCCCTTGATTGCCCGTTGAGTGTGCCTACCTCTTTCTGTCAATACATGTTTTTTTTTCATTTGTTGTGTTCGTAAATGTCGCCGTTCAGATTTGCCTAAGAGCAGAGTATTGGTCATTCGTTGTTGGCATATGCAAGAAGGGCAGGCAAAAGCCAGTGTCACCGTCATTGACATGCTCGGGTGCTTACAGTTTTTATGGTGGAGCTGCCAATGGAGCAATTTCAAAATATTATATGTACAATGAGAAGTGTCTTGCAAGTGTAGGGTCCAAGTTCATTTGTGTGCCATGATTGGGAGCTCAGGCGGGTATTGGATTTCGACTTCTCTGATTAGCAGTGTAGTCTTTTCAGAAACCCTGACTATCAGCCTACGTTGTTGAGGTTACTTCTAATCATTAGTGTAACCGCTGTTTTTCTTTATATTTTACCCTGAGTCAACAGTGTTGTTTTTTTTTTTACCCTGATTATACTGTAGGCAGTTGACTATGCGCTGGCAGCAAACCACGGCATGATTCCTGATTTTTCCAGTCGAGAGAAACGATGGCGCGGGTGGGCTGCAAGTAGACATGGAGGTGGGGGGTGTTGCGATGAGAAGTTTGATCTTGCCAGAATTACCTTAGGAAGGTTCGCACAGAGTTAATTGCAGCGGAAGTAATGACATCAGATCAAAGTGAATATAAAATGACTGAAGTGATTATAACAAAGGCATACATGTGTTTGTATTGTAATACAAAGGCAATTCAAAACGACCAAGACTGGCCATGTACTCTAAGGGGTACATTCCCTTATTGTAGATAAACTCAACCGTGCGAAGCATTAACCGTCTTCAAACATGTTCCCGCCCAATCTTTCATGCTGCAACTACCCGATGCTTCTGCTCCGACGGTCCAGATGCTTCCAACGATACGCGACATTTCGCGTAAATCCGTCCCTTCACATTCGTACTTGCTACTACACGCTTCACTTGCTACTGATAGGGATGCACAGTACTTCTCATTTCATTTATCGTAACACCCCCCTTCATTCCTAGCCGTAGGAAGTCTCGACTCGCTTGATCACTCCGCTGAGTTCGAAATAGTGTTGATACTGTTGATGGGGCAGTTGCTTCGTGAGGAAGTTGGCTGCCATGTCACCGGTTGGGCAATATCGTATTCTCCCGGATAAAACACCCTAGGGTATTATGAAAACCACTGGGAAAAATTGGGGGGGGTCTCCTCAAAGGAAAATCCTACATAATACCGGGTCTTATTATATGGTATATTTTTTATCAAGCAGAAAAGATGTGAAACAAAATCACGGGTCTGACTTCACTTCAAGATTGTTGATCAATGCCGCAAAACCGAGTATACGAGGATGACGTGACCGCCCACTGGAATCTGCCACATGGCAAATTCCAGTGGGCAACTCTGGCACCTGATAGGGTGAAAAGCCAACCTTGCGTAGCGACGGTTCATGCAACCGGCGAGGCCGGAATTGCGCACGGTGGTGCGTTGTCACTGTACCAGTCACTTCTTGACTGGTTTGGTCACGACTCACGTCCCTGTGCCTCATGTGAGAATGTGAGTTTCACCACTTGGGCCACTTGCAGCGGAAGATTCGCCAACGTGGCAACAGCGAGATTGTGGGAGGGGGGAAATCTCGGCAGATTCTAAGTGAAAGTACATGCGAAATGTCATCTAGGGAGCAATTCTCGCGATATCCTCCCGTAAGGAATCGGACTCGATAACAGCTATAATAGGAATCTATAAGAGAAGGGGGGTGTTATAGAAAATCACCCCAAAAGGGGGGGTATAGTACAAACGAGGTCGATTATAACACCCACCCCGCACAAGCTACCCGGGGGTGTACAATTACGGGGGGGTGTTTTATCCGGGAGAATACGGTAGGTCAGATCGACCTTGCCCTGGTCAATTTCGTCCTTGACGAAGAAATACCGCCGCGTGATGTGTATGGTGCGATTGACGAATCTCGGTTTGTTCGCGATCCTGAGTGTGCTCTGGTTGTTGCAATGCAGGCAAAAGGTCGTCTGCCTCCTACAAGAGCTCCTGTATTTAGAGCCCTTCGCGAAATGCTGCTGTCGCATCGATGAATTATTCTTCCGCCGATGACAGGGAAACCAGTTCCTGCTTCTGCGAGTTCCATGATATGGGGTCTGGCTCGAGTCGGAACAGAAACCCGGTCCTCTCGATTGTCAGGATAAGCGGCGTGATCGGCATCCAAGTAGCCGATGAGGTTGAATGAGGGAGTTGTGACTGTGGAGTAGCACAGCCCAATGTTGGGCGTGGAGGATGAAGAATTGCAGAGCGCGCTGAAGGTCTAGGAGATTTTCAGCCGTTGGTTTACGAGAGTACTGAGCCAGCTGGCTCGCGATGTAGGAGAGATCTGGCCTGCAGGTCACTGATGCAAAGAGCAGGCATCCCTGTTGCTGCTGGTAGGTGTGTAGTCCTGCAGGGGATAGGGCTTTGTTGTCAGTTCTGTGTTTCGGTCCAGGCGTGCGGTAGGGAGTTGAGAGTGGTGCGGGGTTGATGTTAAACCGCTTTCCAAGTGTTTCAGAGCTGACGGGTGAGTGGCTTCAGGGGCGTAAGAAATATTAAGGCCCACGAACTGCTTCACGTTGTGATTCATGGTGATGTCGACGCGCATCGCCAGATTTTTGTCGAACTGGTCGAGCAGCGTGTTGCTCGTCCCTGTGTAGAGTAAATCATCCACGTACACGGTGAGTATGATGTAGTCGCCGCAGAAATGCAAACGGTACATCCCGGGTTCGTGCGATAGCTACGTGAATCCTATTTCGAGTAGGATTTTGTGCAGGTGCTGCTGCCAGAGCCTTGGCGCTTGCTTAATCCCGTAAAGGGGTTTCTTCAGCTGACACACAAGTGGATCTCCCTCTCCATAAGTATGCGGCTGCTCCACACAAATCACCGCATTTTCTAACGCATATAGGAAAGCGTTTTTCACATCGATATGACGGAGCGGTAGGTGTCTTGCTGTGGCGATGGCGAGTAGAATCCGCACAAAGGCATGGCGGCTGATCAGGGCAAAGGTCTGATCAAAGTCTATGCCATGCCTCTGGTCGTAGCCACATACGACCCAACGTGCCTTGAAGCGTTGTCTGCTACGGTTTTCACGCGGAAGACCCACTTGCCAGAGAGATCCGCCTTCCTTTGATTGCTGTTCTATTGATGAGCACCCAAGTGTCACGGGATTGTAGCGCTTAAATCTCTGCATCCATAGCTGCGCGCTAATCCTTGCTGTGCAGTCTCGTCAATGTCTGTCACGGATTTTTCGGCTCAGTGACGCACAGGGCTGAGGAGGTGGCGTCGTGAAGTCCCAGCAGCTGTAGTCTGAAGACCGTTTTGTCGTGGCGATGCTGCGATACGGCCTCCTGCACGTCGTCGTCATCGCTCTCCGGCTCATGCGAAGATGGCGGCATGAGGCCCCTGCTGCTTCCTCCCGTAGGTCCCGGGGGCGACTTGTTGTCATCATCGCTGCGTCGATTGATGTCGAGGGATTCGCTGGTGTTGTCATGGTCCAAGATAGCCGCGGCAGCTTCGTCTTCACGGGTAGCGTAGCTGCGCGCGTCATTTGCATAAACCTGGTTTGCTTCTGCTTGCTCGTCTGCGCGGAACTGCGCGAGGTTGAGTCGCTCGTAGAAGATGACGTCGCGCGTGTGCATGACTTCGTTGCTGGGCAAGTCGAGGTGGATCCAGACGTTGTATTCGTAGCTGATGCTAAGGTGAATGCCCAAGCGCGCGCGGCTTGTGAACTTCGCGATGGTTGAGGTGGGGTGCCGGTACTGCACCATACATCCCCATACGCGGAGCATGGAGGTGTCGCCCTTCTTGCCCATCCACTTCAAGTGCGGCGACAGATTGCTCGTAATGGCTGTGGTGGAGGGCAGATTTTGCACCTGTACGTCGTGGTGCATAGCGTACGGCCAGTAGATTCGACTGTTTCAGTAGCGCGCACCTTTGTCATGAGCGTGCGATTGGTGCACTCAGCGACTCCCTGCTGCGGATGCGCTTAGGGGAGTGAGATGTGATGCGATATCCCCTTTTTCCCCAGGTAGTCCTGCATCTCCTTGCTGCCCCGTTGGTCTGCCAGATCTGCAGCTTCTTTCCTGATTGCCGTTGCGCGTGAGCCAGCCAGAGGCAGAAATCCTTGTACACCCTGCTGAGGAACTGTACGTTCGCGATCCATACGTAGCGGGTTCCTGCATCGTCGTTAAGCCCGCAGTGACCAACGACGAGGAACTCGTTGTACACCTTATGCAGCTTGGGGTAGCGGATGGTTCCAGATTCTAGCAGCGGAAATGGTTGATGGCTCAACGCGGCTTCAGTGCAGACTGTGCAGGTGCGTGGCTGCAATGTGGTCTTTATCTCGGAGCCGTCAGGGCGTAAGAGTGTGCCAGGCGCAAAGACTTTTGCAATGATGCAGTTGTTCATCGTTACGCGCGAGGGGTGACCGAGGCGCTGATGCCATAGGTTGTCGGATGTGTGGAGTCCGGAGGTGCGCATATAGCGCGTACGCACCACCTCGGGGTCTTCTTCAGGTTCGGTGGTTGGCGCCGTTGGAGCTTCTTCTTCTATCGCTTCGTCGTTCGCCGTTGTCAGCATTAGCGCGAGGAACTCCCTGTCGGGGATGATGGAGAGAGGGATGTTAGTCCCAGGGATTGTGCCGGGATCCGTAGACGGTGTGTCGTGGGGTCGATGGTTAGTTGCCCAGTCAGTCGTGTCCCACGGGTCGCTTGACGACGGGATGTCAGCAAGAAGTGGCAGTGGTGCGGGGATGCGCGGGGTGTCAGAATACTAAGCGAGAATGAATGAACTAGCAGCAGGATGGGTACAAGTACTAACCCTAAATTGGGTTGTACCCCATATGGGCTACCCCACTACAACATGCAACATATAAGTTTGACACACCCCCATAGGCAAAGTGGGGGAGAACAAGAGGTCACAAGACTGGTCAAGAAAAGCAAAACAAGCTCAGGGTGGATCACGAAGTCACCACACACTCTGAGCACAAGCAAGCGGCCACAAGGCCAGTTCACATGCAGAGTTATATAATGGAGAACAAGCAGTACAGTGATCCAAACCTAGCAAGTATAAGCATGCAGGTATAAGTATATAGATCAAAGTACAAGCAAAGTCAAGAAGTGAGCAAGTGAGGCCAAGTAGGCACAAGGCCTAAAACAGAACAGAAACGCTGATGATCACAGGGCTGAAGTGCCTTGGTGAAGATATCAGCAGTGTTGGCCGGAGAGGCCATGTAAGCAAGACGAAGCTGACCACGCTGCTGCAACTCTCGAGCAAGAAAGTAACGCACAGCGATGTGCTTCGTCATGTGCTCCAGTCTGTGCTACTGACACAAGGCAATCATGGCCTTGTTGTCGACGTACAGAACTGGAGGAGAACGAGGCGGCCATCCCAAGACGGTCAGCAGGTAGGTAAGCCAGCGTAACTCCTGTGCAGCCATGGCCCTTGCGTAGATCTCAGCCTCACAACTGGAACTGAGAACAGAAGACGAGCGGGTAGACCGCCACGAAACGGAGCCGGAGCCAAGGCTGAAAGTGTAACCCTGTGACGACCACTGCGTAGCCAAGTCGTCAACCCAAGAAGCGTCTGCGTGTCCAGTGAGGACAGCTGGACCCTGTCCTCCAAGCACGAGCCCCATGCCCGACGTACTGCACAAGTAGCGCAACACCCTCTTAGCGGCCTCCATGTGCTCTGGTCGGTGTCTCCCGGGCGCAACGTAGCGTGCCAGGATGCTAAGAGGGTAGGCAAGGTCAGGTCGAGTGCAGGTCATCAGGTATATGAGGCAGCCCACAAGCTCTGGATATGGGCCACTCGGCTCTACGGACTCGTCCAAAGGTGGAGCTGAGAGCGAGTGACCGGTAGGCAGAGGAGTGGACAGTGGCGAGGAGTACTGGAAGTCGAAGCGCTGAAGGACCTGCTGCACCATGTGTGACTGAGTCAAGGTAATGGTGCGCCGTGCTCTGTCCTGGGTGATCTGCAAGCCAAGATAGCTGCGCAGCTCACCCAGATCTCTGCACGTGTGTCTCTTCTGCAGCTCCGACTTCACTAGGGCCAGTCCCTTAGTGTCAGCAGTTGCAAAGACCAAGTCGTCGACGTACACGAGGATGTAGAACGGCGGCAGCGAAGTGTCGGTGCATAGAAACAGCAACGGGTCAGCAGTCGAAGGAGCAAACCCAAGAGCCGCAAGCGTCGTCCTCAGTGTGATGTGCCACTCGCGAGGCGCCTGGCAGAGACCGTATACTGGCCGCCGGAGGCTCCACTGGGTACCTGCAAGAAACGACCCAGTGAAGCCAGGTGGGCGGCGCAGCCAGATCTCCTCGTGCAGGCTGCCCTGCAAGAAAGCTGTGCTGAAGTCAAGAGAGTGAAGCTCGTAGTCACGCTGAGCGGCAACGTGCAGCAGTACACGAAGAGTAGTCATCTTCGGGGTATGGGAGAAGGTTTGGAAGAAGTCAACTCCCTGTCGCTGACTGCAGCCTCGTGCAACGTAACAAGCCTTGAAGGCAGGCGGAGAACCTGGCGGCCGCTTCACCCTGAAAATCCACATGCCATCGACTATGTTCGCCCCAAGAGGGGGAACTGCGTCGACGTAAGTGCCTGTGGACTTCCAGGATGCCATCTCTGCGTCCATGGCTGTCTGCCACTGAGAGGAGTAGGGACCCGTACTCGCCTCTGCGTAAGAGCGCGGGGTCGGGATGTCTGGTGCATCCGGGTCTCCCTCAGGTGCAATCAGCATGGACACGAGATGAGGTACAGCAGCTGCAAAGCACTCAAAGTCCTCCTGCCTGTCCTCAATGACGTCCGTGCCAAGAGCACACTCACCCCCGACGGACGGAGGACAGACATACTCAGACTCAGCAACAAGACTAGCGGCGTAGTCGAGACGACAGGCGGCAGCAAAGTCAACAAGCTCAGCACCTAGGGCAGACGCAGCAGTGAACTCAAACGAAGGGGCAGTGACAACAGTGGCCTGAAGGCGTGTGACAGTAGGACTAGCAGCACGAAATAAGTCAGGCTCAGGGTCCGGTCCGTCAACAAGAGAGGACGCAGGAGGAGAGGGCAGGGGGGCACGCTGTGGAACAGAGGAAGGACGAAGTGCCATATGGTGCGTGCCGGGGACACGAGGAGGACGCTGACGCGGAACACGACGACCAGTGCGAACAGCGCAAACAGGCGAGGCAGGACGAGATGCAGGCTCACGACGCTCTGTAAGACCTCCTGTCTGCTCAGTGTAAGGGGAAGGAGCAGGCAGATGGGAGGCTGGCTGTAACAGCAGCTGCGACAGGTCAGGCGGTGGACACATTAAGGGAGGAGTAAGGCCAGTAGAAGTAGGGAGACCAAGAACCTGCTGAAGCAGTGGAACGAAGTACGGTCGCCTTCGCACAGTGCCTCCAGAACCAGCACCAACAGCACCAGCACCCCCAAGGCCAACACCTCCAGCTCCAGGGTCTCCAGCTCCAACGCCTGCAGCACCACCAGCTCCAGCAGCTCTAGTACCTCCAGTACGAACACCTCCGGGACCAGCGGCTCCAGTACCTCCAGCAGCTCCAGCTCAAGCGCCTCCAGCTTCAACTCCTGCAGCACCTCCAGCTCCAGCAGCTCCAGTACCTCCAGTACGAGTACCTCCGGTACCAGCGGCTCCAGCACCTCCAGCACCTCCAGGACCAGCAGCTCCAGTACCTCCGCTACCTCCAGCGACAGCGCCTCCAGCTCCAACACCTGCAGCACCTCAAGCTCCAGCAGCTCCAGTGCCTCCAGTGACAGGCCCCCCGGCTCCAGCAGCGCCACTCCGAAGGCTCTAGCGCCGAGCAAACCACTCGCACAGCTGCGGTGGAGAGAGAGGCGCCCGCCGTGACAGGACAGCCGTAGGACCTCCAGCACCGCCACGACCGGCAGCTCCAGTACCTCCGGTACCTCCAACTCCAGCGCCTCCAGCTCCCGAGTTTCCAGCTCCAGCGCCTGCAATACCACCGGCTCCAGCAGCTCCAGTACCTCCAGTACGAGCACCTCCGGGACCAGCAGCTCCAGCACCTCCAGGACCAGCAGCTCCAGTGCCTCCAGCTCCAGCGCCTCCAGCGGCAGCCCCCCCAGCTCCAGTAGCGCCACTCCGAAGGCTCCAGCGCCGAGCAAACCACTCGCGCAGCTGCGGTGGAGAGAGAGGCTCCCGCCGTGATGAGGCACCCGTAGGACGACCAGCAGACAAAGTACCTACAGGCTCAGCACACTCAGGCTCAGCACCCCCAGGCTCAGCACCCCCAGGCTCCGCACGCTCAGGCTCAGCACCCCCAGGCTCCGCACCCTCCGACTCAGCAACCCCAGGCTCAGCACCCCCAGCCTCCACACGCTCAGGCTCAGCACACCCAGGCGCAGCACCCCTAGCAGCACCACCCCCAGCAGCACCAGAGTCGACAGCTACCTCGACAGGCTCGACAGGGTCTACCTGGGACACACCTGAGGGAGCAGGACCCTGAGGGGGGAGGGGGTCTACCGGAGGAGGACCTGGTGCGAGGAAGTGCGGCGGGGGAGGGAGAGGGGCAGTGTGGTAGGGGAAGAGACGGGAAAAGGGAACCGACTCGTCAAACGTGACGTCCTGAGAGGGCAGGACACGGCGCGAGGTGGGGTGGTAAAACTGCCAGCCAGGCGCGTCAGGGGGAAAGACACAGGGAATGGCGCGGGAGGAGAGCTTGTCCGCGGAGGTATCGCAGACAAAGGCACGAGATCCCCAAACCCGGAACACCGATGCATCGCCAACCTCTCCCGTCCAACGCAGTGTCGGCGAGGTCTCCGGCAAGGAGACACGGGGCCAGAGGTTGAGCTGATGCGCAGCGTACCGGACCGCAAACGGCCACAGAAAATGGGGGGCAGCCGCGTGGATCATGGAGGTACGAGCGACCTCCATGACTAAGCCAATGCGGCGCTCAGCAACCCCATTCCACTGCGGAGAGGCCGGAAGTGTGAACGACTGGCGAATGCCCTCCCCACGACAAAAGTCACGCAAGAGGTCGGAGGCAAACTCACCACCTCTGTCAGAGTGCAGACGCAGGACGGGAAGGTCCGTGTCGAACCGCTCGCGGAGCTGGAGACGGACAGCGCGGATCCAAGGGATCAAAACATCAGGGACCTCCCACTTGCTGCGCAAGGGGAAGACCGTGGTGTAGCGCGAGTAGTCGTCAACAACCAGCAGAAATTATCGCTCGCGGCCCTGTCCACGGACGCGGGCTGGGCCCCACACGTCCATGTGGAGAGTCTGCAGGGGAGCAGTCATCGGGGGAAACGAGGAGGAGTGAGGAGCGGCGCGCTGCCGCCCCTCGACACAGGGAAGACAGGGAGGAGCAGGCGAGGGTGGGAGGGGAGGGAGAACCCTGGGAAGACCAGAGACAAGGTACCGGGAGTGCATGCCACGAAGGCGCTGCACTGACGGGTGACCAAGGCGGTGGTGCCAGAGGACGGTCTCGTGCGACAGGGGCAGACGAGGGTGGGAGGGGAGGCAGAGACCTGGGAAGACTAGAGACAAGGAGACGGGAGTGCATGCCACGGAGGCGTGGCAGGGAGGGGTGACCAAGACGGTGGTGCCAAAGGAGAGTCTGGTGCGACAGGGCTCGACACGAGCAAGGGGCTGCAAGCTGACCTGACGCGGACGCTGACGCAGCTACCTGAGGAGGCTCGGTAGTCAGTGTGTACAGACTCGACCCAGGCCGACGAGTGAACGTGGCCAGGTTGTGGCCCGTCCGTGTACAGGTGCAGATCGCCACACGCTGACCCCCTGTAGTGGTGGTAGTGACCATCGCATCCTGGAGGGCAACGGTACTCACCAAGAGAACGAGGGGAGGTGAAGACCTGACAGTGGAGGAACGGGCAAGAACTGGCCCCCCTGAGGGGTCAGCCAGTCAGACAGCAACAGGTGCAGGGAGTGGTGTGACTGTGGTCCTGTCGCGAAAGAAACAGTGGGAAGCACCTGAGTCAAGCGTGAAGGTGTGCAAGGCCTCAGCAGGCGCAGTACCATAGAGAGCAAACTCACTAGCACCTAGAGCAGCAGCCTCTATACCTGGGTCGGGCGGCACACACAGGTAACAGTCACCCTCAGCACTAACAGTCAAAGCATACATGGCAGCAAGGATAGTATCATAGTCAATAGCAAAGATATCCACACCCCGCCTAAGCAGCTCTAGCCAGCGGGGGAGCTCAGCCGCGTTGCCAAACTCTGCACACCAGGCGTCGCTCAGACAGGAGAAGCAGCAGGACTTTGTGTGACCAACTGTCCCGCAAGTCTGACCAGCCCGATCACCTGTGCGAATGACATACGGGCAGGGAGCACTACTCCGAGACGCCCCACGCTGAGCGAACCACTCACGAAGCTGCTGGGGCGTAAGGGTCTCGCGCGGACGCCGCTGCAGCTGCATCTGGCCACCGCCAGAAACTCCCCTCTGAACAGCTCCACGGCGACTACCACTACGGCCGCTGCCACCACTCCAACTAGCGAACCACTCACGAAGCTGCTGGGGCGTGAGGGTCTCGCGCGGACGCCGCTGGAGCTGCAGCTGGCCACCGCCAGAAAATCCCCACCGAACAACTCCACCGAGACTGCCACTACGGCCGCCGCCACCACTCCCACTGCTGCCACCACCGCCGCCACCACTCCCACCGCTACCACGAAGAGACGTCATAGCGGGCAAAGTAAGGAGGCGTGAGACTAGCACGGCAGCACGCAGGGAAGGCAGGGCGGCGAGCACGGTCAGGGAAGCACAGCAGCACACAGGAAGGCACTAGGGTAGGTCGGGACGGCGCACGGTCAGGGAAGGGTGGCGCGCAACCAGAGCAGGGCGGCGCGCTGCAAGTAGGGCGGCGCGCGGGCAGGGAAGGGCACGCGGGCAGGCAAGGGCAGCTCGCGGGCTGCAGAGGGCGGCGCCCGGGCTGCCAGGGCGGACGCGACGGGCAGGGGCGGCGCGCGGCCAGCAGGGAGGCGCGCGGGCTGCAAGGGGGGGCGGCGCGCGGGCCCTAGGGTGACGCGACGGGCAGGGCAGGGGCGGCGCGCGGGCCCTAGGGCGACGCGACGGGCAGGGCAGGGCGTCTCGTGCGTCCTAGGGCGGCGCGACTGGCAGGGCAGGGCGTCGCGCGGGTCCTAGGGCGACGCGACGGGCAGGGCAGGGCGTCGCGCGGGTCATAGGGCGACGCGACGGGCAGGGCAGGGCGTCGCGTGGGTCCTAGGGCGACGCGACGGGCAGGGCAGGGGCGGCGCGCGGGCCCTAGGGTGATGCGACGGGCAGGGCAGGGCGTCGCGTGCGTCCTAGGGCGACGCGACGGGCAGGGAAGGGCGTCGCGCCGGTCCTAGGGCGACGCGACGGTCCTAGGGCGACGCGACGGGCAGGGCAGGGCGTCGCGTGGGTCCTAGGGCGACGCGACAGGCAGGGCAGGGGCGGCGAGCGGGCCCTGGGGCGACGCGACGGGCAGGGCAGGGCGTCGCGTGGGTCCTAGGGCGACGCGACGGGCAGGGCAGGCAGGTGCGTGGCCAGCAGGGCGGTGCGACGGGCAGGGCAGGGTGGCGCGGCAGCCAGCAGGGTGGCGCGCGGGCAGGGCAGGACGGCGCTGCAGCCAGCAGGGCGGCGCGCGGGCAAGGCAGGACGGCGCGGCAGCCAGCAGGGCGGCGCGCAGGCAGGGCAGGGCAGCGCGACTGGTGGGGCAGCGCGACGGGCAGGGTAGGGCGCTACGAACAGGGTAACGCACTACAGGCAGGGAACTATTCGGTGGGCCCTAAAAAAAACGGTCCTGGAACAGGACCTGCTCTGAAACCATGTCAGAATACTAAGCGAGAATGAATGAACTAGCAGTAGGATGGGTACAAGTACTAACCCTAAATTGGGTTGTACCCCATATGGGCTACCCAACTACAGCCTACACAACATGCAACATATAAGTTTGACACGGGGGGCGGCCGAGAGGAACAATTGGCGGTTCGGTTTCTTCTTCGGATTCCCCCCTTTGTTCTTCTTGGGATGCACCCCAGCCTTCGCCGGAGCTTCCCCATCCGTCGCCTGTGCCGCTAGCAGTGGTGCCCCAACCTCCGCCAGCATTAGCCCAGGTGCCTTCGGTGTTGCCCCAGGTACCGCCACTGCTGGTTCCCCAGCTGTCGTTGCTGCCCCACCCCCCTTCATTGGAGGCGCCGTCTTTGCTTACTTCGCCCCATGCGCCGCAGGAAATGGTTCTGCGTGCTTCGGCGATGCTCTTCCGGTGGAGTTCCTCAGCTTCGCGACGCGCCGGCTCCTCTTCTTCTTCGACGGTGAATTTCTCCGTCGAATCGCGCCAATGGGGATAAAGCTCCAGGAAGGCTTCTTTGGTATAGGTACGCGGCTCCCCATGTGCGTCGAATGTTCCGCGCCTTCGAAATTCCTTGAAGGCACTCCGTAGCAGGTCCCGGGAGGGGATCTTTTAGAATGTTGAAGACGTGGCGCGTCGCGACTTCAGGTTCAAGCGTGGATGTTCCTTCATCCGGCGGTGCGTACGCTCAGCTTCGGCGATGGCGGCGAGTCCCTTGCTGGCGACATTGGCGTTCGTCGATGCAGTCGGCGTGTGACAATCTTTACATATGCCGTTAGGGTCGGGGTCATGCAAGGCTACCTTGCGGCGGTGTGCGTGATGTGGTACCCATGGCCTCCCATCAAGGTGCTTCCACTCAGAGCGGTGGACATGCCCAAAGCGCAGCGGGATGAGGTTGATTAGCTCATCCATATCACCGCTGCACTCTGGTATATCAAAATCTAGCACGTAGACCCCGTTGTCGGCGTGCGCTTGTCCGAACTGCTTGCGTGGCTTCCTACGCGGCGCGTAATGGAGGAGGATGTCACGCGTTAGTGGGTCGGTGCTGAGTTGCACACCGTAATCCATCAGCTGCGACGCCGAGAGGAGGTTGAACCGCAGGTTCTGCACGATGGGCACATCATTCAGTGTGATGTGCGTGTTGCTCCCGTGCGCCTTGAGGACGACGATGCCTTGCGCGCTTGCGCATAGGTGGTCGTTGCTTGCCACGGTGATGTAGGTGGCCGTGGGGGTGGGGACGGCATTGGAGATGAACCGCGCGGAGCCCACCATGTGCCACACGCAGCAGCTATCGAGGTACCACGTGTTGTGGTGATTGTGGTCATTGCGCGCGACGAGCGCAAGTCGCAGCGTGACGATGTGTGGAGTGTCAAACTTCAGAAATTGTTCGCACGCGATCCAGTCAATGGGGATGTGCGGGGGGCTTTCAAGCACCGGGACTTGCAGATTCCAGTCTTGGTCATCGTCGGCGTTGTAGTCGTGGTCCGTGGTGAAGGATTTATTATGCGCGAACGACTCGATCGGGTGTGGTGCTGGTTCTGGTGGTGGCGTGCGTACCCGGCGACAATGAGTTTTCCGTGTGTGGCGCATTGACGACGGGACCAGCCGGGAGTGCAAGATGCTGAAGAGCCTGTACGGGCTGAAGCAGTTCTGCTTCTGTGGTACTTGTTGCTCGACGCGAAGCTGACCGGCGCTAGGTGGCAGAAGAGCCAAGTCGACGAGGCTCTCTACTTCAAGGTTGGCGATGACGGAGTGGCATGCTGAGTGCTCGTCTACGTCGACGACCTGCTCGCCGCCAGCAGCAACCTCGCGATGCTGAAGGAGCTGCTGGAGGCCGCCTTTGAGCTACGCGAGATTAGCCTGGTCGAGAAGTACCTGGGGCTAGAGATCATGCGCGACCGACTGGCGAGGAAGTTGTCGCTGCACCAGCAGACCTATGTCGACAAGCTGCATAGGCGCTTCATCGACGAGGAGAAGGGCGGTCGAATCCCGAAGACGCCAGTCTCCATCAACGCCTATGCTGAGCTGACGTTCGACGACGAGGATGCTCAGTCACGCGAGGAGGAAGAATATCGGCAGAGAGTCGGCTCGCTGCAGTTCGCGGCGACGACGACGAGGCCGGACATTGCCTTCACGTGCAGCAAGCTGGGAAGTGGCCTGACGGTGAGGAGCGACCAACACTGGCGCGAGGTCGACTGCTGTCTCGACTACCTCCCCGACACCTGTGAGACCGCCCTGGATTTCGGCAGCGGACCAAAGTCGCTGTGTCTGGTCGGCTACGTGGACGCCGATGACGCAAGCGACAAGCAGAATCGAACGAGCACGGGCGGCTACGTGTTCGTCTTCAGAGGGGCCACTGTAGCCTGGTCGAGCTAGCGTATCAAGTGCGCGACGCTCTCGTCGACCAAGTCGGAGTACGTCGCGGCCACAGACGCTGGCAAGGAGGCTCGTCGACTTCGCTTCCTTCTTGCAGAGTTTGAGCTTCTCGACGCTGGGGCGTCGACCGTCATGCTTGTGGACAACCAATCGGCCATCACAGTCGCTGAAGGCTTGGGGTTGAAGGGCAACCTCAAGCACATGGAGCGACGATATGCTTGGCTACAGCAGATGGTGAAGCGCAGGAAGATTGCTCTACTACATCCCAAGCACTCAGCATTTGGCCGACTTCCTGAGGCGCTGCACTTTCTGGCCTTCAACCGGTGCTCCGTTGCAATCGGCCAAGTGCATCTGGCCGACGTCGGGGATGGTAACGACGACTTGCAGTAGTAGGTGCCATGCCCTTCTACATAACTGGGGCGGTGACCGGCGTGCTGTCTGTTGGGTGCAAGCCGATGACGAGTTTTCTCCGTGCAGTTCTGTCGTGCGGGTTGGGTGCCCAAGAGTGAGCGCGGCAGGGAAGTGTTGACGGGAATTGGGTGTTGGCCCCGCCCTCTCTTGGACGAAGCCGAATTTTTGGTCGGGTATGCAGGAGGTGCAGCCGACTCGCCAGCCTGGGCATGCAGGTCGATGAAGTTGGTCGACCTGCAGGAGACCGCTGCGACGCCGCCATCGATGGGAGCCGGCGATCTTCTTCGACAGGGGAGCTCGACGAAGGTGGTTGTCGACCTACGCGTGACTATCGCGAAGCCGTCGTCGACGGGAGTTCGACGGCAGAGGCGGACCAGGGTGGGCACCGACTTCTTCTGGGTGGTCGATGAAAGTGTTCGTAGACTAGCGAGAGCGTGGACTTGGTGAAGTCAACGGGAGACATCGACTTTTGTGGTCGACGCGCATGTACATCAGTTGGCGGGCTCCGGCCGTGCAAGTCGACGCGGACTTCGCGGTTTCCCCGTCGACCAAGTAACCTGCTCGACGAGGTTCTGCGGGGGTGCGCGAACGTCGTCGAGGCTGCTGTGGTGAAGTCGACCGACGTGGCAGCACGTGATCGACATGGCTCGTCAGGCTCAACCGCCGTCACGTGGCTGACTTGGCACTTGCGCGACAGTGCACAACGTGCTCGACCGTCGCTGCGCACCTAGCACCGGTGCTACTGTCACCTGCGGATGCAACGTTGGCAGACCGCTCTGCTGCAGCATTGGCAAGCCGCCTGATGCAGCGTTGGCAATCCACCGACTTGCTCTGTTGGCAGGTCGCCTTTCTACAACGCTGGCGTGGTTCCTCTACGCAACACTGGCAGATGCCGACCTTGCTGCACTGGCGGTCGACCAGCTTGTCTGCTAGGTTGTTTGCTCTTGATGTAGTCATTCGTGCCATTGCTTGCTAGATCATTATGTAATCCCAACTTTTTTAGTGAAACTCTTGCCAATTCTTCCTATGAATGTGCAAGTGCTAGAGAACGCATGCAAAGCTACGATCACGCTCACAACTCCTGCCAACCCCGTAGTCTAGCTCCCACCGTTGTAGAGTGATTCTTCGCAATCACCAACGTGGGGCTGTAGGCCAGCGGCAGCGTACAGGCCAGGTTGGCCATCATGTTTGGTTCTGCGGAAGCTTGTATTGCGACATCTCGAAACACCCCTTCTCCTCCCCGCGCCAGGTGTGTGAGGACTGTGTCCCTCTCCATCTCCGGTCCTCCTCTGCCAACCATCACCATTCATCTACTCACTCACCATCCCAGCCAAGCAGCGACACCATTTTTCTTTGTCCTGGATTCCCACCCACCCTCTTCCCGCCATCGTCCTCCGATCAGTTCCCCACCTTTCAAATCGCACTCTCAAGCAGCACCTCGCTCTCCATTCCTACTCACAAGCAAATCAATGGAGTGAACCGTGGCAGAACTCGAAACACTAACAATCTTCACCCCAACCTCTGTGCATTTCCCTTCCAACCCCCCCCCCCCCCTCCCACCCCCCTTTTCCCCTCCATATTCCTTCTCCTCCTCCCCCTCCCCCACTTCTCGACCCTGTTTCCCCCCTTCCCCCCCTCTCGTTTTCTGTTGTGTCCATCTCACCTCCTCCTTCCCTGTGTCATCGCTTTTCTCCATGCTCCCGTACCTGTTCTCTGTATTCACTTTCCCACATCCAACAAACCCCCCACCCTCCTCCAAAGCGTATCCTCCCCAACCTCTCCTCCTGCATTTTAGCTGCCCCCAGTCTGATTATACAATCCCATCATGCCTTACCCTTCATCACATCGTGCCCCTTCTTGTCTGTCCTCCCAACGTGCCCTTTCCTATCCTGTATCGTTGTGCTCTTCCCACTAATGCTTTCTCATCTTCCCCCCCACCATCCCAGGCACAACAGCACCATAGTCATCGCACCTACAGGCAAAAACTCTCCCTTTCCCCCACATCACCGGCACCCCGTTGACTGTGCTATTCGTGTATTTGTCTCTCTGCTCTTGCCCTCACCCGCCCGTGCTGCTCTTTTGTTTGTCTACCCACTCTCTCGCCCTGTAACTCCTCCCTTCCCACTTCCAATCCGTCCCCCTTCCCCTTTCTCCTCCGTGGCTGGTTAGTGGTGGTAGCGGGCTAAATTGATGAAACTCTCACAAGTGTTTGCGTATAAACACATCAAGATCACGCACACTTTGTTTCAGCCTTCGGCTGTCAATACACCAAAATATGCAGGGGCTGACTGGAGTAACAACCCTTGGCATTTTGCGAATTGGAATTCTGAATTCTGGTTTAAGGTTTTGCGAAATGAGAAGGGGGGGAAGTTGCAGTAGAGTGGGAATACACATACTGCACACGTCCTTCAAGAATCCGTATTCCCACCCCTCCCCCCCCCTCTCCCCCCCCCCCCCCCCCCCCTCCCGTCCCCCACCACCCTCCGTCCCAACCTCACAGTCCGTCCCCCTTTCCTCCCATCCTCTCAGCTGGTTCTGGCAGTCCCATATCAGAAAATTCTGGCAGCCGCATCAGCAGCCTTGCATGTGCGGTGCGCTCTAGAAGGAAACGGTACTAGGGTTGCAACTGTGGACGTGCACCTCATCTCGTACCTCATCCCGTACCTCAGCTGAGAGGTGTCGCATGCACTCAAATTGCCCTTCCAAAGTATATATATTTTCGCCCTTCCCTTGCACCTTCCCTTCCTCTTCCCCTTATTTCGCCTCAGCTGTTTCTTGTATCTCGTGGAAACGACTCACCCTTCTCAATTGATTGTCATGATGGTCAAGCAAGTCATTGGATGTAATGTTGGCAGCACCGGCAAAACAAGTATGGCTTGACTGGCGTCAACGTATGCACGAAACATTCTGTTGAGCCACATTACCGGCCATGTATGTGAGTTTGGCTCCCTACAATAGGCCCAAATGGTGTGTTCTCGTGGGAAAAGGTGGTATGGGGGCAGCTGTGCTGTGCTCCTCATCCCACACCTCATTCATTTCCATCCCCAATCCCATACATTACTCTTAAAACGCTTCTCATTGCTTATATTATGCATGCCCTTCACTCGTGCCCTTCATCTGGGCTGGTGCAGAAATTGTGTTGATCCCTCTGGTGACACAGTGCAGCACACTACAAAAAGAGGGTGAGATGTTTATGAGACTAAGGACACAGTCTATGAAGATTAGGGGCCGAAATAACTCAAAATCGTTGGACTAAGTTTCTGGACAGAGAAGTCGACTTCACAAGAATCGCCGTCGACGAAACGTGCAATATTAAAACTTCACCAATTTCAAGTATGTTGTAGCTCTACAACGTGGCTACAATTCCCAATTTGAATCGTAACAATAGGTGAATTAAAACTTGAGTTATGAATTTCGGCGCACCGGGGGGTATGCTGCCACATAAACTTAACTCAATCACAATTGTTCTCCCAAGAACCACACAAGAGAATTAGAGTAGCAAGAACCAGGTAGGAGGGGATGAGGAGGACGAGAGGGAAGGTCCCAAGAGAGTCCCCAACCAAGGAAACCCCATACCACACAATTTCCTCTCCTTTTAGGAACCCAACTTTGACTCTTGTCATACCGTCATCGCCCGGATATAAGACATATATGTCATATCTCGTACACGGGAAAAAATGCTTGGGTTGTCTTGTATTTGGGACGGTTTAGGGTGTCTTATAATTCTTATAAATGGACAATGAACCGTTTAGAAGATACCCCCTCGTTATACAATTGCCCCTAACCCCTACACTGGCTCAACTCGTACACACAAATAGGTGTCTTATAATGAGGCTACCCCGTTTATAAGAGACACCCGGATAATAAACACCCCCTGTCTTCTATTCAATACTGTCTTATATCCGGGTGATGACGGTATTTTCAACCTCCCACATCCACCTCACCGAACTTGGCCGCCCTTGCCAACCTGGTTTGGCATCTCCCAACCGCATGGCAGCAACTACAGTGATGGTGACGAATTTCCCAAACCCAAAAGTCTATACCCCATATTGAGTCACTCCGCAACTTCCCGTAGTCGCCGCATCTCAATCAAAAGTTATCACGATCATATATTTTTCGTTCTTGCTCCGATCGCTGTGATTCTTGGTTCGTCGGAAAGCTCTCGAGCACAAGGATCATTTCAGATATCTGCTCAAGCAGAATAACATTCACACACACTCAGAAAATCCAACCACACCAAACACAAATTCGTGCATACGCTCACACCACGCATGCAACGCACGAACATATGATGGGAGGCAGACAGACGTGAATGCAAATGATAGCATCACATAACAAGATGGAATGGAAGTCTTCATTGCCTGGATCCCACTCAAATCCCTTCTAGTTGGAGGGAATGGAAGTCTTCATTGCTCCTCTCACTATGTTGCCGCTTGCTGTCATTCACAACAGGCTGCTGAAGGCAGTGGTGACAGAAGCATTGAGGGCAAAGGGTGACTTTGAGAAAGGACGATGGCAGCAGCATGCATCACAGGTGCCCCTTCCCATGCATACACACGTCCACATTTTCCTGGTTCACTTCTGGCATCTGTCCCATGCCACACACCAGCCAACAGACAGACCCCTCCAAATGGCCAGCTGCCACTCATACACCACCTTGGATCGTGATGTGCAGCGTTGTAAACAGAACAAATGTGTCTTTTTGTTCTCTTTATATTATAATGTTTATGGATTATGTTGGACCAGCATCATAAAGTAAATATGGTTGCACGTGCCTATCTTCGGATTTATTTATGTTTTGGCAGTAATGCATTGAACATTATGCCCTCCGGTTCTGTTGCTTTTAAGAGTACGGAATATATGCACAGCCTGCAGCACTAAAAAACAAGCATGCATACCATGCAGCTTTCCCTCGTGCACATGGTATCTTTCCCTACACATTCAACTGTCCAAGTACAAGGCACAGGGTCAGAAGATTACTTTCCAGGTCTAAACAAAATGCAAGCTCAGCACAACCACCACTCTGGCACATCCCTTCGCATTCTTCACACCCCTTGAGTCCACGCCTCTCCCCAGTCTCCAACCGAACAGTCACAGCCAACTCTTCCCTCACCTCTGCTCCCTTTCCATCATCACTCACTACCACCGCCTTTTTATCCGCCAACGTATGTCACCATCCAGATATAAACCTCCTCCTGCCAGAGAAAGACTACTCAGTTTGGTCAGGGCAGACAGGTGCTGCAGCCCATCATCCGTGACTGCCGTGCCATCCAGACAATGGTATTCGAGCAGGGCCTCAGAAGTCAGCGAAAAAAGGCTGAGATTTCAGACCTTTTTTAGAACCCAGGCTGATATTTCAGCATTTGTTTTTTAAGATTTTATTAGATTTGTACTGTAAAATGGCATAAAATGGCTGATTTGTCTGATTTTCAGCAAAACGTTGTGTACCAACTCTGATTTTTCAGCCTAGGCCAAAACGAATCTGAGGCCCTGTATTCAAGACCTGTTAGCCTCCCCACATGCACCATGCCAGCATTTGTCACACCAGTGCATTTGATAAGCACCAGTACATTCAGAGAGGACAGAGCTGTCAAGTGCGCCAGGCCAGCATCGGTCACCTTGGCATTATTTAGATAGAGGTACTTGAGACTGCTCAAGCACCCAATGCCTTCCAAGGCACTGTCTGTTATACATTTTGCGCAAAAGAGGTCTAGCTCCTCCAGCTGTGGCAGCCTGTAGAGGTGCTTGATGCCCTCTGCACTGAAGCCTGAGCTATGTTGTAACACAACTCTCCTCAGACGTGTCATGGTGGACACGTGCCCCAGGATGTCGTCTGAGAGGCTATGGCAATGCCTGAGGTCTATACTGATATGTTCTGATGCTGACATTATTACCTGGAAGAAATGGGTTGAGAGGGAAAATTTGACAGAAGAAGGGGTGATTATATAGCAATAAGACAGAACTAGCAAGCAGTAAATGCCCAGTGGAACAAGGCATATGTGTGCAACAACGCATTCAGCACTCACCTCCAATGCTTTCTTCCTATCACCTTCACTCTGCCTAATTTCCATATCAATATTCAACTTCAGATCTTGTATCCTCTGCCGTTCATTATAGGCTCCCGATTCCTCCGTGGCATGTGGTCGATTCAACTCCTGCACCTCCCCTCTCCTCTCCTCCTCCCGTGCAAACCCCGCTGTCTCTTCTTTCCTTCTCTTTCTACTCTTCCCTCTCAGCCCTCTTTCATCCAATGCCCTACTGATCTCAGCAAGTTTCTCTGCTTTTGAGTTTATGAGCTCCGCAAACTGCCCCTTAACCGCTTTCAACTCCCCCTTAACCACTGCCAACTCCCCCTTCACTGCTGTCAACATATGCCGCAACTCATCCAACTCCTCATTGTGCCCAGTCAGCTCCTCTCTCACTGCTGCCAGCGCCGCCTCTTTGACCACTTCAATCAGTGGCCCCATCGCCCTCTCAGCAGCCATAGCATCCACTGGAATCTCCTTCAACAGCCCTTCTTCAATGACTGATCCTGGCAATCAACCACCTCCTTCACTGCAGACTGACGAAAGTAGACAACACCTGGGTGGGGTGAGGGGTAAGATCGGGTGCAAAGAGGAAGTTGGTAACGAATGCACACACAATGAGAAACACTCGCATGGGACGAATCATAATGTGAGTAAGAGAAGAGCTGGGGAGCACACAACGATGGATTCATGATGAAAAGATGTGGGAAATCAGTTTGAACTCTTGTCTTGATCAATCAGTGAAAGACGAAGGTTGTGCACACACATGCAGTTGACGCGAGATTATACTTCAATGGAATAAGGGGAGGCCAGGAGGAGGAGCAGAGGAGACAAGATATCAGGGAGGGGCAAGAAATGTGGGCGGGTACTGCCAAGCTGGGACATGGGAAATAGTTGCAACAATGGGGAAACAAATGCACAGAGCGAAGGGTGGAGACCAGCAGAGAGCAGGGAAGACTGCAGGTTAACGTATGTGGAGCACAGTCGGCTGGTACACAGAGGGCCGGCACGCTAGTGGTGTGGCGTATGTGTGAGCTGAACGAGTAGGGAAGCAACAATGTCATAGGTAGAAGGGTAGTACGAGAATGACGGTTATTGGAAAGGCAACGGTTGGGCAGGAAAATAGTAGATAAATATAGTGTGGCCTGCCAGCTCTTCGCCTTACCACAGTCAGGAAGGCGAGAGAAGCCGGAGCGAGCACACACCTAGGGTAGTGAGTGAACGCCATAGTACGAATGAATGAGATGCTCGTTGAGCCGAGACAGACGATCCCTGAAATCAACTTGCAACGGGGCATGGACCCACCTCGCTTTCAGAGAGCTGGTCAGCTTGGGACAAGAGTGACTCGGGTCGCACTGGGTTTCAACGACACACTTTCCAAGTCAGATCTGATGCGTTCAAGACCCCCTTTTCTCATATCTCCTCCACTGGCTGAGGTAGGCAAGGAGTGCGAGACATGCAAAATCTCCCGAGCTAGTGGACTACACCTGGGGGAGTTTGAGATGAGGTGGCTCGCACACGAATCGCAAGGCTGGGGCGAGCATGGCAGTTGGCCGAGAGCCTCCTCAGCCCGGGCATTGGATTTGAGCCACACGCTGGACATGGACGAACTTTGGCTCGGAACAAGGCAGACTCGGTGCGGCAATGACACGAAGCGAGCTGAGTCAGGTAAGGGCGAGCCTGATGGGTCACTCACAGCCTAGGTTGGTCACAAGCTGGGGTGGGTCAGGCTAGATCGGTTAGACCCGGGTGAGTGACAGCGTGACAGTATGAAGGATGGCGAGAGAAGCAGCATGGAAAGAGGTCGTGGCAATGCTATAAGGGGAAACTATGCTACAAGGGTAAGCTCCAGCCGAAGGAATTGCTAGATTCTTGACGGTGTGCAAAATCTGCAAGGGACTCGGTTACAACCTAAAGCTGTAACCTAAAGTGGCCCGCTCTGACAGAACTAAGAGCACCACGAACTGTAGGTTGTGAGCCTAAGGTTGCAATGCGAAGTGACGACCGAGGAAACGATAGGGAGGCTTACCTCTATTGGTTCTTAGACTGTCGTGTTTCCGCGGCTTTCAACGTGACTTGCAGTGGTGTAAGTCGATCTGCAGGACGTGGTGCATGATGGCGAGGCTTGAAAGTGTTGAAACTGTTGTGATCACAAACGCCCGTCACAGGGCAGGTCGATCAGGGCCTAGCCTATATCACTGGCAGCATGGTGGATGTGCCATGGGAAGGGCTCAGGCCAATAATGCATTGAGGGACAACGACATGTGCTGAAATCGCAAGTTTGCTCGGTATGTAACAAAGTTACAGATCGGACACATGTACGAGCACCGGTGGTTCGTATGCTAGGAGCATTGCAATGCGGAGGGCCGAGGTTGGGGAGACCAGAGCGATGTCAATGTACTGACTGAAACGTCAGAATGACTACCTTTTTTTTAGGGCTTCCTAAGGTGTAACTCAGCAGCGGCGTTGAGGAGCCAGTCGATCTGCGGTGCGTGGTGCGTGATGGCTGAGGCTTTGGCGATTCTGAAAATGGTGCGAGGAAAGGGAGGCACGGGGACGAGCAGGACTGGGCAAGGACTCAATGCGAGTGATACTCGCTACACCTTGTCAGCCTAGCAAGAAAAACAAAAAAGAGTCAGTATTGCTTGCCTCGCCAGCTCCTCGTGACCACACTTGAGTGGTGGGCCTAGAAAATTGAGGTGCAATACCAGGGGTTGTACAGGAAGTGCTTGCTAGCACAGCTTTAGCAAATACAAAAACTTCTAAATCAACAGCTATTCTGGAAATGATTGCATTGTTGTTACGACGCGGATTCAAACAAGGACAGCAAACAGACAGGGACGTGAGATGGGACTTGCAGCAATGCGAGGACACACAGTCGTTGTCCTTGGCAATGCATTACTAGTGAATACCCGGATTGGCGTCAAATTGCCCGAATAAGAGCATGGAGGCGTGGCTGTCAAACGTATATGTTACTTATTGTGTAGGCTATAGTGGGGTAGCCCATATAGGGTACAACCCAATTAGGGTTTCCTACTTGTACCCATCTTGCTGCTAGTTCATTCATTCTCGTTCGTACTTCTGACATTGTTTCAGAGCAGGTCCTAGCCTAGGACCGTTTTTTTTATAGGGCCCACCGAATCGCGCTACCCCACGAGTCGCGCCGCCCTGTTCGTGCCGCGCTGCCCTGTCCTGCCCTGCGTCGCGCTGCCCGCGCACGCCCTGCCCTGCCCTGCCCGCGCGCCACTCACTGCAGTGCGCCCTGCCCTGCCCGCGCGCCGCGCGCCGCCGCGTCGCCCTGCCCGCGCGCCGCCCGCCGCGCCACGCCGCCCTGCCCGCGCGCCACTCACTGCCACGCGCCCTGCCCTGCCCGCGCGCCGCGCGCCGCCGCGTCGCCCTGCCCCGCGCCGCCCGCCGCGCCGCGCCGCCCTGCCCGCGCGCCGCTCACTGCCGCGCGCCCTGCCCTGCCAGCGCGCCGCGCGCAGCTGCGTCGCCCTGCCCGCGCGCCGCCCTCCGCGCCGCGCCGCCCTGCCCGCGCGCCGCTCACTGCCGTGCGCCCTGCCCTGCCCGCGCGCCGCCGCGTCGCCCTGCCCGCGCGCCGCTCGCCGCCGCGCGCCCTGCCCTGCCCGCGCGCCGCTCGCCACCGCGCGCCCTGCCCTGCCCGCGCGCCGCTCGCCGCCGCGCGCCCTGCCCTGCCCGCGCGCCGCTCGCCGCCGCGCGCCCTGCTCTGCCCGCGCGCAGCTCGCCGCCGCGCGCCCTGCCCTGCCCGCGCGCCGCTAGCCGCCGTGCACCCTGACCTGCCCGCGCGACGCTCACCAGCGCCACCCTGCCCTGCCCGCGCGCCGTTAGCTGCCACGCCGCCCTGCCTTGCCCGCGCGCCGCTCGCCGCCGCGCCGTCCATCCCGGCCCTGCCCTGCCTACACGCCGCCCTTCTGGCCGCACGCCGCCTTTCCCTGACAGTGCGCCGCCCCGACCTACCCTAGTGCCTGTTCGCCGCCCTGCCTTCCCTGCGTGCTGCCGTGCTGGTCGCACATCTCCTTCCTTTTTCCCGCTATGACATCTCTTCGTGGTAGCGGTGGGAGTGGTGGCGGCGGTGGTGGCGGCGGTGGTGGCAGCAGTGGGAGTGGTGGCGGCGGCCGCAGTGGCAGTCTAGGTGGAGCTGCTCGGTGGGGAGTTTCTGGCGGTGGCCAGATACAGCTCCAGCGACGTCCGCGCGAGTCCCTCACGCCCCAGCAGCTTCGTGAGTGGTACGCTAGTTGGGGTTGTGGCGGCGGCCGTAATAGCAGTCGCCCTGGAGCTGGTCGGTCGGGAGTTACTGGCGGTGGCCAGATGCAGCTGCAGCGGCGTCCGCGCGAGACCCTTACGCCCCAGCAGCTGCGTGAGTGGTACGCTCAGAGTAGAGGGTCTAGGAGTACTGCTCGCTGCCCGTACGTCATTCGTACAGGTGATCGGGCTGGTCAGACTTGCGGGACAATTGGTCACACACAGTCCCGCTGCTTCGCCGGTCTGAGCGACGCCTGGCGTACAGAGTTTGGTGACGCGGCTGAGCTCCCCAGCTGGGTGGAGCTGCTTAGGCAGAGGGTGGATATCTTTGCTCTTGACTATGATGCTATCCTCACTGCCATGTATGCATTGCCTGTTAGTGCTGAGGGTGACTGTTACCTGTGTGTGCCGCCCGACCCAGGTATAGAGGCTGCTGCTCTAGGTGCTAGTGAGTCTGCTGCTCTAGGTGCCAGTGAGTCTACTGCTCTAGGTGCTAGTGAGTCTGCTCTCTCTGGTACTGCGCCTGCTGAGGCCTTGCACACCTTTACGCTTGACTCAGGTGCTTCCCGCTGTTTCTTTCGCCACAGTACCGCACTCACACCGCTCCCTGCACCTGTTGCTGTCTCTCTAGCTGACCCCTCTGGGGGCCCAGTCCTTGCACGTTCCTCCACTGTTCTCCCGTGTCCGGCGGTTCCGTCTGGCTCACTGTCAGGTCTTCACCTCCCTTCGTTCTCTACGAACTTGGTGAGCAACGCCGTCCTTCAGGATGTATGGGTTGACACCTTTACTCCAAGAGGACAGCGTGTGGCGATCTGTACGTGCTCCCGGACTGGCCGGCATCTGGCCACGTTCACCCGTGCGCCTGGCTCGAGTCTGTACACACTGACTACTATGTCTCCTCAGGTAGCTGCGTCTGCGTCTGCGTCAGGTCAGCTAGCGGCCCCCTGCTCGTGTCGCGCTCTGTCGCACCAGACCCTCCTTTGGCACCACCGTCTTGGTCACCCCTCAGTGCAGCGCCTCCGTGGCATGCACTCCCGTGTCCTAGTCTCTGGTCTTCCCATGACTCTGCCTCCCCTCCCACCCTCGCCTGCCCCTCCCTGCCTTCCCTGTGTCGAGGGGCGGCAGCGCGCCGCTCCTCACTCCTCCTCGTTTCCCCCGACGACTGCTCCCCTGCAGACTCTCCACATGGACGTGTGGGGCCCAGCCCGCGTCCGTGGACAGGGCCGCGAGCGCTACTTTCTGCTGGTCGTTGACGACTACTCGCGTTACACCACGGTCTTCCCCTTGCGCAGCAAGGGGGAGGTCCCTGATGTTTTGATCCCTTCGATCCGCGCAGCCCGTCTCCAGCTCCGCGAGCGGTTCCACACGGACCTTCCAGTCCTGCGTCTGCACTCTGACAGAGGTGGTGAGTTTCCCTTCGACCTCTTGCGGGACTTTTGTCGTGGGGAGGGCATTCTCCAGTCGTTCATGCTTTTGGCCTCTCCGCAGCAGAATGGGGTTGCTGAGCGCCGCATTGGCTTAGTCATGGAGGTCGCTCGTACCTCCATGATCCATGCGGCTGCCCCCCATTTTCTGTGGCCGTTTGCGGTCCGGTACACTGCGCATCAGCTCAACCTCTGGCCCTGTGTCTCCTTGCCGGTGACCTCGCCTACACTGCGTTGGACGGGGAAGGTTGGCGATGCGTCGGTGTTCCGGGTCTGGGGTTCTCGTGCCTTTGTCCGCGATACGTCCGCGGACAAGCTCTCCGCCCGTGCCATTCCCTGCGTCTTCCTTGGTTTTCCCCCTGACGCGCCTGGCTGGCAGTTTTACTACCCCACCTCGCGCCGTGTCCTGCCCTCTCAGGACGTCACGTTCGACAAGTCGGTTCCCTTTTACCGGCTCTTCCCCTACCGCACTGCCCCTCTCCCCCCCCCCCCGCCGCTCTTCCTCGCACCAGGTCCTCCTCCGGTAGACCCCCTCCCCCCTCAGGGTCCTGCTCCCTCAGGTGTGTCTCAGGTAGACCCTGTCGAGCCTGTCGAGGTAGCTGTCGACTCTGGTGCTGCTGGGGGTGGTGCTGCTAGGGGTGCTGCGTCTGGGGGTGCTGAGCGTGAGCGTGTGGAGCCGGGGGGTGCTGAGCATGAGCGTGCGGAGCCTGGGGGTGCTGAGCCTGGGGTTGCTGAGTCAGAGGGTGCGGAGCCTGGGGGTGCTGAGCCTGAGCGTGAGGAGCCTGGGGGTGCTGAGCTTGGGGGTGCTGAGCCTGAGCGTGCTGCGCCTGGAGGTACTTTGTCTACTGGAGGTTCTCCGGGTGCCTTGTCACGGCGGGAGACTCTCTCTCCACCGCAGCTGCGCGAGTGGATTGCTCGGCGCTGGAGCCTTCACGGTGACGCTGCTAGAGCTGGGGGGCCTGCCGCTGGAGACCCTGGAGCTGGAGGCGCTGGAGCTGGAGGTACCGGAGGTGCTGGAGCTGCTGGTCCTGGAGGTGCTGGAGGTACTGGAGGTTCTCCGGGTGCCTCGTCCCGGCAGGAGCCTCTCTCTCCACCGCAGCTGCGCGAGTGGTTTGCTTGGCGTTGGAGTCTTCAGAGTGGCGCTGCTGGAGCTGGGGGGCCTTCCGCTGGAGGCCCTGGAGCTGTCGGTACTGGAGCTGCTGGAGCTAGAGGTGCTGCCGGCGTTGGAGCTAGAGCTGCTGGAGTTGCTGGAGCCACTGGTCCCGGAGGTGCTCGTACTGGAGGTACTGGAGCTGCTGGAGCTGGTGGTACTGCCGGAGGTGCTGGAGCTGCTGGTCCTGGAGGTGCTGGAGGTGTTAGAGTCGCTGGTCCCGGAGGTGCTCGTACTGGAGGTACTGGAGCTGCTGGAGCTGGTGGTGCTGCGGGCGTTGGAGCCGGAGGTGCTGGAGCTGCTGGTCCTCGAGGTGCTGGAGGTGCTAGAGTCGCTGGTCCCGGAGGTGCTCGTACTGGAGGTACTGGAGCTGCTGGAGCTGGTGGTGCTGCAGGAGTTGGAGCCGGAGGTGCTGGAGCTGCTGGTCCTGGAGTTACTTGTACTGGAGGTACTAGAGCTGCTGGAGCTGGAGGTGCTGGAGCTGGTGGTACTGCAGGCGTTGGAGCTGGAGACCCTGGAGCTGGGGGTACTGGTGCTGTCGGTGCTGGTTCTGGAGGCACTGTGCGGCCGCGACCGTACTTCGTTCCACTGCTTCAGCAGGTTCTTGGTCTCCCTCCTTCTACTGGCCTTCCTCCTCCCTTATTGTGTCCACCGCCTGACCAGTCGCAGTCGCAGTTACAGCCCGCCTCCCCACTGCCTGCTCCTTCTCCTTACACTGGGCCGACAGGAGGTCTTGCGGAGCGTCGTGAGCCTGAGTCTCGTCCTGCGTCGCCTGTTCACGCTGTACGCACTGGTCGTCGTGTTCCGCGTCCGCGTCCTCCTCCTGTCCCCGGCACGCACCAGATGGCACTCCGTCCTTCCTCTGTTCCACAGCGTGTCCCTCTGCTGTCTCCTCCTGCGTCCTCTCTTCCTGACGGACCGGACCCGGAGTCTGACTCCCTTCGTGCTGCCAGTCCTACTGTCACGCGTTTCCTCGCCACTGTTGTTACTGACCCTTCCTTTGAGTCCACTGCTGCGTCTGCTCTAGTTGCTGAGCTTGTTGACTTTGCTGCCGCCTGTCGTCTAGACTACGCCGCTAGCCTTGTTGCTGAGTCTGAGTCTGTCTGTCCTCCGTCCGTCGGGGGTGAGTGTGCTCTTGGCACGGACGTCCTTGAGGACAGACAGGAGGAGTTTGAGTGCTTTGCCGCTGCTTTACCTCATCTCGTGTCCATGCTGATTGCCCCTGAGGGAGACCCGGATGCACCAGACATCCCGACCCCGCGCTCTTACGCAGAGGCGATAGAGGGTCCCTACTCCTCTCAGTGGCAGTCAGCCATGGACGCAGAGATGGCTTCCTGGAAGTCCACAGGTACCTACGTCGACGAGGTTCCCCCGCCTGGGGCGAACATCGTCAGTGGCATGTGGATTTTCAGGGTGAAGCGGCCGCCGGGTTCTCCGCCTGTCTTCAAGGCGCGTTACGTTGCACGAGGATTCGGTCAGCGACAGCGAGTTGACTTCTTCCAGACCTTCTCGCCTACCCCGAAGATGACCACTCTTCGGGTGCTGCTGCACGTCGCCGCTCAGCGTGACTACGAGCTTCACTCTCTTGACTTCAGCACAGCCTTCCTACAGGGCAGCCTGCACGAGGAGATCTGGCTGCGCCGCCCACCTGGCTTCACTGGGTCGTTTCCTGCAGGTACTCAGTGGAGCCTCTGGCGGCCAGTCTACGGTCTCCGCCAGGCGCCTCGCGAGTGGCACGACACACTAAGGACGACGCTTGCGGCTCTTGGGTTTGCTCCTTCGACTGCTGACCCGTCGCTGTTTCTACGCACCGACACTTCTCTGCCGCCGTTCTACATCCTCGTGTACGTCAACGACTTGGTCTTTGCCACTACTGACACTGCTAGACTGGCCTTTGTGAAGTCGGAGCTGCAGAAGAGACACACGTGCACAGACCTGGGTGAGCTGCGCAGCTATCTTGGCTTGCAGATCACCCGGGACAGAGCACAGCGCACCATTACCTTGACTCAGTCACACATGGTGCAGCAGGTCCTTCAGCGCTTCCGCTTCACGTACTCCTCGCCACAGTCCACTCCTCTGCCTACCGGTCACTCGCTCTCAGCTCTGCCTTCGGATGAGTCTGTAGAGTCGAGTGGCCCGTATCCAGAGCTTGTGGGCTGCTTCGTGTACATTATGACCTGCACTCGACCTGACCTTGCTTACCCTCTTAGCATCCTGGCACGCTACGTTGCGCCCGGGAGACACCGACCAGAGCACTGGGAGGCCGCTAAGAGGGTGATGCGCTACTTGTGCAGTACGTCGGGCATGGGGCTCGTGCTTGGAGGACGGGCTCGAGTTGTCCTCACTGGTCACGCAGACGCTTCTTGGGTTGACGACTTGGCTACGCAGCGGTCGTCACAGGGTTACACCTTCAGCCTTGGCTCCGGCTCCGTTTCGTGGCGGTCTACCCGCTCGTCTTCTGTTCTCAGTTCCAGTTGTGAGGCTGAGATCTACGCAGTGGCCATGGCTGCACAGGAGTTACGCTGGCTCGCCTACCTGCTGACCGACTTGGGAGAGCCGCCTTGTTCTCCTCCAGTTCTGTACGTCGACAACAAGGCCATGATTGCCTTGTGTCAGGAGCACAGACTGGAGCACAGAACGAAGCACATTGCTCTGCGCTACTTCCTTGCTCGAGAGTTGCAGCAGCGTGGTCAGCTTCGTCTTGCTTACGTGGCCTCTCGAGCCAACACTGTTGATATCTTCACCAAGGCACTTCAGCATTGTGATCATCAGCGTTTCTGTACTGTTCTAGGCCTTGTGCCTACTTGGCCTCACTTGCTCACTTCTTGACTTTGCTTGTACTGTGATCTATGTACTTATACCTGCATGCTTACACTTGCTAGGTTGTGATCACTGTACTGCTTGTTCTCCATTATATAACTCTGCATGTGAACTGGCCTTGTGGCCATTTGCTTGTGCTCAGAATGCGTGGTGACTTCGTGATCCACCCTGAGCTTGCTTTGCTTTTCTTGACCGGTCTTGTGACCTCTTGTTCTCCCCCACTTTGCCTATGGGGGTGTGTCAAACTTATATGCTGCTTATTGTGTAGGCTATAGTGGGGTAGCCCATATGGGGTACAACCCAATTAGGGTTTCCTACTTGTACCCATCTTGCTGCTAGTTCATTCATTCTCGTTCGTACTTCTGACAGTGGCGCCTTCATGCATGACTTAACGACTGCTTACTGCGCTTTTCCTTCCATCGCGCTAAGCTCTGGAAACGTGGAACGGAGACGGTGGGGAGGTATGGGTACGAGGATGGGAGAAACAGAGGGTCGAGAGCATTAGAGGACTCTGGCGAAAGGAGGAAAATGACGACGTGCGAGCCGAAATGGATGCTATGACGGGAGAAATCTTATCTGTTTCTAGGGTTCCGAAGATTAAAACGTCGTGCTCGCAGGCACTTGGCTCTGAGCTCCATACAACGTCGTGCTCGCAGGCACTTGGCTCTGAGCTCCGCAACAGGCGCCGGATACGCCAAGCGATCGGAGATTTGGAGTTGTGGGTCTTACTCGAGAGAATGTGATGGCTTTGAAACCTTAAAGAAGCGAGAGCGAGCGGTAAGAGACGAGAAGAAAAGATACCGCAACGAGGGAGAGGAGGAATTCTATTCCTATGACTGATACTAACTGCTACGCGGATTCGATAATATTATTCGCGCTATTGATATCTAGTAGCGCCCAGCGACTCGTAGATTCTACTAATCTAATACGGCCAGACACTGGAACTGCAGCAATCGAGTATTCTGATAGTAGTTTCAGCCTCATGTGACGACGGGCGTACAAAGCTGGCGAACAGGCATCTAGAGGGGTAACAGATGAACGACAATTTTGGTTCTTTTTGCAATGTGAACAGTGTTTGAACCTGCAACAAGAACTGAAGTCCTCAGGCATCGAAACTGGAGTCACCCCAATTCGTAACTTGATCAAGGTTTCAAGGCCGTGCTTGGGCAAGTGAGAACGACACAAGGCTTGCTTGTTTGGCATTTCGCTTCGCGGAACCAGCGGTTTGGCGAAAATATATTCCTCCTCGAAAAACAGGTGGTAACTGATGCGAAACGCAACTGGCTGCGGTCTGGAAGCGAACGCATGTGTCAAACTCGAAATTCAAGTGCTTGAAATGATGTGAAATTCCTTCTCTCCTCCCTACTCCAACTATTTATGCTTACTACTAGTGTGGTGACTCGCCACCCATGATAGTACTCACGATCGACCTTGGCTGGTAGGCTCAGGACGTGTCACCTCCCTCGATCGATCGTGCAAAATCGAGGAAGATCGATCGTCCACCGCACTAAAATCTCGCGTGCTGCATTTAAAGCCCGCGTCTCAAATTGCGGGCCGCGAGGGTCAAGTTTTTAAAACTTGACGAAGTTGAGTGTCCAAGCTTTTGAAAGTCACGCACTTGCAATTTGGGACTTTCGAAGACAGATTCACTCACAAGGGGGAAAACCGAGGGTTGGCTGGGTCTCGCGAAAAAAACGAACCTAGACGAAATCGGAAACTCTCGCCAAAGCCCACACCAGAAAAACTCCCTCTGGTCAACTTTTAAAAGCATGAACAATTTGGGCCGCCGGCTTTAAATTTGTTTGGAAACCTTTTTGAACCGAATCAAAAATCGATCCTCCGCAGGATCGATCGAGGCAGGTGACGCGTCCTCAGAGATCGCTTTACTCTCATGATTGCATCACTCACACGCACGAAAACTTCTCGTTACAAAGAAATCACGATAGTGCAATGCTTTTCGGTAGCGTTTTTGCTAGCTGACGTAACGCTGGTTACCAACTTGATCGTTCGCGGAGCACGTTCGATTGAGCAGCTGTAACGCGTCCTTAGCAGACAATCCCTTGGCCGCGCATTGCCAAATCCATAAGTGAAACGGAAACGGAAACGTGAGATCCGCTAGCCTAGACGTCACCAAAAAGCTTATAGATCAGACACCTAGAATGGAGCCTCTGGGTCCACCCAAGCCGTCGAGGCCATGTGATCTGGCTAGCCGGCGCGTGGAGAAACCAGGTGATGAGCACCAGCGGAACGAGCATCCCCGTTACGAACATCCGCGTTACGAACATCCTCGTTACGAGCATCCAGGTCCATCGGCCAGCAGCAGCAGCAGCACGCGAAAATCATCAGCGTCATTGAACAGTCTGCCTGACGAGATTCTATCCAGGATTCTCTTCCTCGCAGCAACCACCGACAACTCTCAAGTCGCCGCTGCCACGAGCGACGGTGAGCCCATCGTCGAGTCCGATGTCAGCCCGTGCCATGGCTTGGGAATGGTGTCGAAGCGATGGGCCTCGCTGCTGCCCATCGTGCGCATCAGCGCTCCTGCCGACTCTCCACCGCGTCGAGAGGACTATTACCGTCACGACGACTCGCCGCTTCCCGTCCCCACGCTCTCCGCGCCCGCGCTCCTCCGCACTCTGTCCCGCGCGCCGAGCGTGACTTCTCTCACGCTGGGCGATGGCGCCGTTGATTTCTACGACCACGACTTTCTTACCTCGCTGCTCGCCGCCTGTCCCAAGCTCACCTGCTTGAGCCTCGGCGAGCCTCGTTTCACCGCCGCACCGCCGCCCTTCACCATCAGCCTCGCGTCGCTCGACTCATTCTTCCGCGCTGCAGCGCCGCAGTTACAGGAGCTCGCGCTGCTGCTTCCTATCGAGGCCCCGAAGCTTCCTGATTCCATCACATCGCTGTCGTCGCTGCGCGTGCTTCGCCTCCGCTCCATCAAGATCCAACACCTCCCGGACGGACTGTGCCATCTGCCCGCGCTCCAGGAACTGCAGTTCAGCTGTTCGATGCTGTGGACTGTGCCCGAGGACTTCGGGCAGCTGAAAGCTTTGACTCACCTCTCCATCGTCGACAGCATGAACAGCGCGCGCAGCCTGCCCGATTCTCTGGGCGACCTCTCGTCGCTCACCTCGCTCTGCATAACCTTCTCGTGCGGGCGACTCCCGGATAGCATCACCGCGCTGCAGCAGCTGCGGCGCCTGGAGCTGCGACGCTACGACAGCTGCGACTGGCCAGACGGGTGCGAAGCGTGGACGAGGCTGGAAGAGGTTTCGCTCGAGAAATGCAGCGTGCGCTCTTTCCCGCCTGCGTGGTTGAAAACCCTAAAGCGCCTCACTGTTCGCTCCTGCGATAATTTGAAGTCTCTCCCCATAGACGACGTCGTTCGGGACTCACCGCTGCGCCACTTGACTTTCGAGGGACGCCTGTACCCTTTACCGCTCCACCCTCTCAGTCAACTGACGTCCCTCCAACGACTCAAGGTCTCGGTTATTGATCTTTTCCGTCGCTTCACTACTGGGGATGAGGCATTTCCCGTGGGCTTGTTCGCGTTGCCGTCGCTGGCGCACGTGAGCGTGGACAGGGTGGCGTGGGTGGAGCAGGGCAACGCGCCCAAAGGGTCTCTGCTGGCCTATCTGCCTCTAGCCCTCGCTTCGGCAACCGCCGCCGCTGCCGATGCCTCGGCCGCCGCCGCTGCTGCAGCTGCCGCTCCTCCTGCTGCTGCTGCTCTTGCTGCTGAAGCTGCTAGTGTTGGTGCTGCTTTTGCCACTGCTGCTGCCGCTGCCGCTGCAGCCGCCACCGCCGCCGCCACCGCCGCTGCTCAAGCCGGGTGCTCGCCTCTCGGCCCTTCGTTGCAGCACCTAGAAATGAGCTTAAGTGAAAAGTGCCCGCAAGTGCCCGTCCACCTCTGGTCCCTCTGCTCGCTCACGCACCTCTCCATCACCGATCTCAAGCCTAGAAGTTTCGTGCTGGCCGCCTTTGACCGCCTCATCAACCTCCGCTCTCTCCCTCTCCGGCTGCTTCCTCCGCCTCCCAGACTCTCTCTCTCTCCTCGCCCCATCCCTCCAGTCCTTATCATTGGAGTACGACTCTTCTTCCACCGCCAGCAGCAGCAGCAGAAGGACCAGCAACAGCAGCGGCAGCGGCAGCGGCAGCAGCGGCAGCGAAAGCAGGAGGTTAGAAGATAAGCGCCTCACACTGCCCTCCTGCATCTCGCACCTCACCTCCCTCACTGAGCTTCACCTCACAGACGTTTTCATCCCCTCTGCGCTTCCTCACCTGCTCTCACTCCGCAAGTTACGCATCACGAAGAGCGCCCACCTTCCACACTCTGAGCCCTTCATTCCCGAGAGCATCGGCGAGCTGGCAGTGCTGGAGACGCTCGAGCTGAAAGGGCGTGTTTCGGATAAGGAAGCTTCGCCATATACGAGCATGTTATCCAGGATAAATAGAGTAGAAGAGAGGCCGCCTGAAAGGTGCAATCACTTGGAGCATCTACCACGAGAGTTTGGATCCCTTGGGGCACTATCGAGGGTGACTATTGAGGGGTCGTTTTCCTCTCTTCCAGACACTCTTGGCGGCCTGACCTCCCTGCAAGAAGCATTTCTGAAGTCTCCAGTCCTTGCCAGCCTGCCTCCCTCCTTCTGCCTCCTCTCTCACCTCCACACACTCACCATCACCAGCAGCAACTGTCTTGTCACCCTGCCCGCTGATTTCGGCTCCCTAGGCGCCCTCCAACGCCTCTCCATCCACTCTTGCTCTCGCGTGCACAGCCTTCCCGACTCCTTCTCCTCGCTTGCCTCCCTCGTCCACCTCGCCATCACAAACTGTCCCAAGCTTTCCACCCTCCCTCATGGCTTTGGCTCGCTGAGCCGACTGGCCCGGCTGACCATCACCTACTGTGACTCCTTCACTCACCTGCCCGCCTCCTTCCCCTGCCTGCCGTCCCTCCGTGTGGCCAGCTTCAGCTGCTGCCCGCGCCTGCAGTCCCTGCCTGCAGGCATGGGCCTGCTGCCGCGCCTGGAGGTGCTGCATCTGCGCGGATGTGCGTCGCTCACGAATCTGCCGCAGTCGCTCAGGCAGGCCAGGGCGCTCAGGCATGTCGATGTGACTGACAGTGGGGTAGCTGAGGAGGGGGGTCGGGAGGATTGGTGTGGAACAGGAGTATATATTGAATGGGGGCGCCCCGGCAGACTCCCCACGATGTGGCGATTGTTGAGGTAGAATATGTCACATTTCAGTAGCTCGATACCTACGGTAATGCTTATCATCAGGGGTATTCAGTAATGCAGCCTATAGCAGGGGTAATGTACACTATTGAAACAGGTTCCAACAAGGAGTATGGAGTGTGGAGAGTAGCGCAGCAGAACAATATCCCAACCTAAAAGCATTTTGTCATCCTAAATCACAAAATCTCTGTTCCTACAAAAGCATGGGGCAGATTAGTGGTACAGTCAAGGCCCTATATGTCAGCCTTTTCACGCTGATCCAGCGTGAGATCAGGCTTAGGCTGAGCTGAACCTAAAGTTTTTTGTTACCGTATGTACCTTGGCTGATTTTTCAGTGTTTTTTTTTTTTTTTTTTTTTTTTTTTTTTTTTCCTTTTTGTAGGAGTGTAGGCTGTGCACTCATCCTTGTATAGGGGGTGCACACTGAAACCGGCTTACAGGGATTTCTGCCAGCCTGGCGAAGTGAAGGACTAACACCATCAATCACGGGCGGGAAATCAAATTTTCCCCAGCGCGGCACCGCACAGTCGAATTGGTTCAGCAAAGCTGTAATCGACTGCAATTCCGACCAATCGGGGTTGCGCAGCAGGCGGCGTTGGCAAGATTCGTTGCCAACGCATGGCTCGCAGCGCGCTGCGCCCACGACACCACAAACATCCACCCCACCCCACCTTCCCTGCAAACACGACCACGTGAGGTGCATGCATGGACCACCAGGGAGATGAGAGGTCCTGTTATAAGGACCCCTTCCACGCTGCCTCATCCCCACCGTTCCGGCCAGTCCCTCTATCGCTTGCCTCTCTCGGTTCAGTTCAGTGCCCTCCCCTCAAACTACTGCCTGAACCCTTGTTTCAGACTGCTTCTCCCGACCTCGCAAAACATATCAGAAATAACGCGTGAGAATGATGGACTAGAAGCATGAGATGAGTACAAGTACTAGGTCTAACCCTAAAGTGTTGTACTCAGTAGAGGCTACCCCACTACAGCCTAGAGACATACAAACATAGTTTGACACACCCCCATAGGCAAAGTGGGGGATAGCAAGAACAACCTACGGTCACAAGACCAGTCAAGCAAGAGAACAAGGCAAAGCAAAGCTCAGGGTGGACCTCAAGATCACCACGCAATCTGAGCACAAGCAAGCGGCCATAAGGCCAGTTCACATGCAGAGTTATAAAAACACAAGCAGTACAGTAATCACAACCTAGCAAGAGCAAGCATGCATGTATATATATAAAGATCACAGTACAAGACAAAGTCAAGCAGTAAGCAAGTGAGGCAGAGTAGGCACAAGGCCTAGAGCAGTGCAGAAACGCTGATGATCACCAGACCCAAGGGCCTTGGTGAACACATCAGCAGTGTTGGCCCGAGAGGCCACGTAAGCAAGGCGAAGCTGACCACGCTGCTGCAACTCTCGAGCTAGAAAGTAACGAAGAGCAATGTGCTTCGTTCTGTGCTCCAGTCTCTGCTCCCGACACAAGGCAATCATGGCCTTGTTGTCGATGTACAGAACTGGAGGAGAATGAGGCCGCTCACCCAAGTTGGTAAACAGGTAGGTCAGCCAGCGTAACTCCTGAACAGCCATAGCCCTAGCGTAGATCTCGGCCTCACAGCTGGAACCAAGCGCAGAAGACGAACAAGTGGACCTCCACAAAACAGAGCCAGAGCCGAGGCTGAAAGAGTAACCTTGTGACGACCGCTGAGTCGCCTAGTCGTCGGCCCAAGAAGCGTCGGAGTGTCTTGTGAGTACCACTGGACCCCGTCCTCCAAGCACGAGCCCCATGCGCGATGTACCGGACAAGTAACGCAGTACCCTCTACGCAGCTGTCCAGTGCTCCTTCCTGTGTCGCCCGGCCGCGACGAAGCGAGCAAGGATGCTGAGAGGGTACGCGAGGTCAGGTCGTGTGCACGTCATCAGGTACATGAGGCAGCCAACAAGCTCTGAATACGGGCCACTCGGCTCGACGGACTCGTCCGAAGGTGGAGCTGAGAGCGAGTGGCCTGTAGGCAGAGGAGTAGGCTGTGGCGAGGAGAACCGAAAGCCGAAGCGCTGAAGGACCTGCTGCACTATGTGTGACTGAGTCAGAGTGATGGTGCTCCTTGCTCTGTCCCGGGTGATCTGCAAGCCAAGATAGCTGCGTAGCTCACCCAGGTCAATGCAAGTGAGTCTCTTTTGCAGCTCAGCCTTCACAAGGGTCAGCGCCTCTGTGTCGGCAGTAGCAAAGACCAAGTCGTCGACGTACACAAGGATGTAGAACGGCGGCAGAGAAGGGTCAGTACACAGATTCAGTGACGGGTCAGCAGTCGAAGGAGCAAACCCAAGAGCCGCAAGTGTCATCCTCAGTGTGTCGTGCCACTCGCGGGGCGCCTAGCGGAGACCGTAGACTGGCCGCCGGAGGCTCCACTGGGTACCAGCAGGAAACGACCCAGTGAAGCCAGGTGGACGGCGCAGCCATATCTCCTCGTGAAGGCTGCCCTGCAAGAAAGCTGTGGAGAAGTCGAGGGAGTGCAGCTCGTAGTCACGCTGTACTGCAACGTGCAGTAACACCTGAAGAGTAGTCACCTTCGGGGTGGGGAGAAGGTATGGAAGAAGTCGACCCCCTATCACTGTCTGAAGCCTCGAGCAACGTAACGCGCCTTGAAGGCAGGCGGAGAACCCGGCGGCCGCCTCACTCTGAAAATCCACATGCCATCGACTATGTTCACCCTAGGCAGGGGAACCTCATCGACGTAGGTGCGTGTGGACTTCCAGGAAGCCATGTCTGCGTCCATGGCTGTCTGCCACTGAAAGAAGTACTCACCCGTGATCGCCTCTGCGTAAGAGCGCGGGGTAGGGATTTCTGGTGCATCTGGGTCTCCCTCGGGGCAAAGCAGCATGGACGCGAGACGAGGTAAAACGGCCGCGAGACACTCAAGCTCAAACTGCCTGTCCTCAAGGACGTCACTGCCAAGGGCAAGCTCACCCCCGACGGACGGAGGACAGGCAGACTCAGACTCAGTTGTCAAACATTATATACGTTACTGCTATGTAGGCTACAGTGGGTTAGCCTTTAGGGGGTACAATACTCTAGGGTTTCCTACTTGTACTCTCAATGTTCCTAATTCAATCACTTCTCATTTCTGACATGGTATTACGAGCCTAGGTTAGGAACCTAGGACCACTTACCTAAGGGCCCACCGTTCCGCTAGAAGCGCCCTCGAGCGCCCTATCGACTTAGCGCCCTTGAGCGCCTCTCTCCTAGTGCGCCCTCGTGCGCCTCTCCTTCTCCTGCTGCCCGTGCGCAGCTCGCTAGTGCCGTGCGCGGCCTTTTTTTTAGCGCGCGTAGCCCGTTAGCAGCCCGCGCGCGGCCTTTTCTGCGCGCGCGCCGACCGTTAGCCGCCCGCACGACCAGCGCCGCCCACGAGCAGCCCACTAGCCGCCCGTCGACCGGCCCTCCTGGCCGTCCAGAGCGTCGCAGCCCCGCCCGTAGGCCGCCGCGTCGCCCTTGTAGGCCGCCGCCCGCGCGCGACTGCAGCCCACGCACAGCCGCGGCCCGCCCGCTACAGCCGCCCACGCGCAGGCCCACCGTCGCGCCGTGCCGCGTAGCCTAGTCCGAGCCGCGCCGCGCCGCCCCGCCCGAGCCGCGCCGCCCGAACCGAGCCGCGCCGCCCGAACCGAGCCGCGCCGCCCTGACCGAGCCGCGCCGCCCTACTGTGCCCCACCTGCAGCACCTGCTGTTCTGTTGCTACTACTGCTACTACTGCTACTGCTACTGCTACTGCTGCTACTGCCACTATGGCCAGTCCTACCGTTCTCACTTTTGACTCTGAGGGCCGTCCGATTAAGTTTGACGTTTGGCTCGATGACCTGCACCTGTTCCTCCATATCACTGCTAAGGACGATGTTTCCCTGTTTGACCACACGTCCGGCTTAGCTCTCGCACCTGCTGCTACCGCTGACAGTACAGCTCGCTCACAGTGGCAGACCCGTGACGCTCACGCTCGCCTAGCCGTTCGCAGCCACCTGCCGTTAGATGAGCGCGAGCACTTTGGCCAGCATAAGACCGCTAAGGAGCTGTACGATGCTGTAGTTGTGCGCTACTCCTCCCCTGCTACTGCTCCGATAGGCCGTCTCTCACTGCCCTATCTCTTCCCCGATCTGTCCGCCTTTGCCACTGTAGCTGACCTTATCACTCACCTCCGTACTAGTGATCTCCGCTACCGTGCCGCGCTTCCTCCTGATTTCCTCGCCAAGAACTCTCCCCTGATGTACCTCACACTCTACCACCTAGTCACTCGCCTCCCTGACTCTCTTCGCGCTGTCAGGGACCACTTTCTCGCCCTCTCTCCCACTGACCTCACTGTCGACCTGCTCGAGAAGGAGCTCCTTGCAGCTGAGAAGAGTATTGTAGCTGTAGGTGCCTCTCGTGGCGGCCCTCGCACTCCCTTCTTTGAGGGGTGTTCCCCCGTCCCCCTTCTCCCCTCCATTGCATCTGCTGCTGCTGTCGACTACCTCGGTGCTGAGGAGGTCGAGGCTGCGTCTGCTCCTAGTTGGAGGCGCAAGGGCGGCAAGGACAAGGGAGGCAAGGGTGGCGGAGGTGGAGGCGGGGGCGGCGGTAGTGGAGGGGGTGGAGGAGGCGGGGGTGGTGGCGGTGGTGGGAGTGGTGCTGGTGGGGGGGGGGGCAGTGGTGGAGGCGGGGGTGGTGGCGGCGGCGGTAGTGGGGGTGGCGGGGGTGGTGGTGGTAGTGGTGGCGGCGGTGGAGCTGGTGGCGGGCGCGGTGGAGCGGTGCAGCGTGGAGGGGTCGGTGGTGGCCAGAGGCAGCAGCAGCAGCGTCCCAGCGAGACCCCGTCCCCCCAGCAGCTCCGTGAGTGGTACTCTCAGCGTGGGGGGTCTGGGGGTGGAGGTACTTGCCCGTACCTTATCCGCACATGTGACCGCACTGGCCAGACCTGTGGGAGGTTCCACACGGCGCACCGCTGCTTCTTTCGTCTCGACGATGCCTGGCGTGCACAGTTTCCTGACGCCACTGAGCTGCCCCGCTGAGCTGATCTGATGAAAAAGAACATTGATATCTTTGCTCTTGACTTTGATGCTATCCTTGGGGCCATGTATGCATTGACTATTAGTGTTGAGGGTGACTCTTACCTGCGTGTACCGCCAGACCCGGGTATTGGGACCAGTGAGGCTGCCGCTCTAGGTGCTAGTGCGTCTGCTGCCCTAGGTACTGGTCAGGCTGCTGCTCTAGGTGCTAGTGCGTCTGCTGCCCTAGGTACTGGTCAGGCCGCTGCTCTAGGTGCTAGTGAGTCTGCTGCTCTAGGTGCTCGTGCGTCTGCGCCTGCTGGTACTGCGTCTACTGAGGCACTACACACCTTCACACTGGACTCGGGTGCTTCCCGCTGTTTCTTTCGTGACCGCACTGCCCTTGAGCAGCTTGCTCGGCCAGTTGCAGTCTCCCTCGCTGACCCCTCTGGGGGTCCAGTCATTGCGACCTCCTCCACTGTCCTTCCTTATCCTGCGGTCCCGTCGGGCACACTGTCAGGTCTCTACCTCCCCTCGTTCTCTACGAACTTGGTGGCGGGTCGTGCGCTCCAGGACGGGGGTGTCCACCAGTTCACCCCTGCCTTTGAGCGCGTGACACACTGCACGTGTGCTCGGACGGGTCGCCACCTGGCTACCTTCACTCGGCAGCCGGGGTCGGACCTGTACACACTGACCACTGAGTCCCCCCAGGTAGCTGCGTCTGTGTTTGCGTCAGGTCAGCTGTCGGCCCCCTGCTCGTGTCGCTCCTTGTCGCACGAGACCGTCCTCTGGCACCACCGCCTTGGTCACCCATCAGTGCAGCGCCTTCGTGGCATGCACTCCCGGTACCTCGTCTCTGGTCTTCCCAGGGTTCTCCCTCCCCTCCCACCCTCGCCTGCTCCTCCCTGTCTTCCCTGTGTCGAGGGGCGGCAGCGCGCCGCTCCTCACTCCTCCTCGTTTTCCCCCGACGACTGCTCCCCTGCAGACCCTCCACATGGACGTGTGGGGCCCAGCCCGCGTCCGTGGACAGGGTCACGAGAGGTACTTCTTGATAGTTGTTGACGACTACTCGCGCTACACCACGGTCTTCCCCTTGCGCACCAAGGGTGAAGTCCCTGATGTTTTGATCCCTTGGATCCGCGCTGCCCGTCTCCAGCTCAGCGAGAGGTTCCACTCGGACCTTCCTGTACTGCGTCTGCACTCTGACAGAGGTGGGGAGTTTTCCTCCGACCTCTTGCGGGACTTTTGTCGTGGGGAGGGCATTGAGCAGTCGTTCACGCTTCCGGCCTCTCCACAGCAGAATGGGGTTGCTGAGCGCCGCATTGGCTTGGTCATGGAGGTCGCTCGTACCTCCTTGATCCATGCGGCTGCCCCCCACTTTCTGTGGCCGTTTGCGGTCCGATACGCTGCGCATCAGCTCAACCTCTGGCCCCGTGTCTCCGTTCCGGAGACTTCGCCGACACTGCGTTGGACGGGAGAGGTTGGCGATGCGTCAGTGTTCCGGGTCTGGGGATCTCATGCTTTTGTCCGCGATACGTCCGTGGACAAGCTCTCCTCCCGTGCTGTTCCTTGTGTCTTCCTTGGCTTTGTCCCGGACGCGTCTGGTTGGCAGTTTTACCACGCCACCTCGCGCCGTGTCCTACCCTCTCAGGACGTCACTTTTGACGAGTCGGTCCCCTACTACCGCCTCTTCCCCTACCGCACTGCCCCACTCCCCCCCCCGCCTCTCTTCCTCGCACCAGGTGCTGCTGTGGTAGACCCCCTCCCCCTCAGGGTGCCGCTCCCTCAGGTGTGTCTCAGGTAGACCCGGTTGAGCCTGTCGAGGTAGCTGTCGACTCTCGTCCTGCTAGGGGTGCTGAGCCTGGGGGTGCGGAGCCTGGGGGTGCGGAGCCTGGGGGTGCGGAGCCTGGGGGTGCTGAGCCTGAGCGTGAGGAGTCTGGGGGTACTGAGCCTGAGGGTGCTGAGTCTGGGGGTGCTGAGCCTGAGAGTGCTACGTCTGAGGGTACTGAGCCTGGGGGTGCTGCGACTGACAGTGCTGCGCCTGGAGGCGCTCCCTCTTCACAGCAGCTGCGGGAGTGGTACTCGCGGTACTGCAGCCTCAGGAGGGGCGCTTCTGGGGCTAGGGGTGCTGCTGGAGCTGGTGCTCGTGGTTCCCCGCCTAGGCGGGAGCCGCCCTCTCCCCAGCGGCTCCGAGAGTGGTACGCTCGGCGCTGCAGTCTCCGGAGTGGCGCTACTGGTGTCTTGGACTGTGGAGCTGGAGCTGGTGCTGGTGCAGCGGACCCTGGAGCTGGAGCTGCTGCTGGTGCTGGTGCTCCTGGTGCAGGAGCTGCTGGTGGTGCTGCTGGTAGTACTGCTGGTACTGGAGGTGCTGCTGGTGCTGGAGCTGCTGGAGGCGCTGCTGGTGCTGGAGGTGCTGCTGGTGCTGCTGGAGGTGCTGCTGGTGCAGGTGCTGCTGGAGGTGCTGCTGGTGCTGGAGCTGCTGGAGGCACTGCTGGTGCTGGAGGTGCTGCTCGTGCTGGAGCTGCTGGAGGCGCTGCTGGTGCTGGAGGTGCTGCTGGTGCTGCTGGAGGTGCTACTGGTGCAGGTGCTGCTGGAGGTGCTGCTGGTGCTGGAGCTGCTGGAGCCGCTGGTTCTGGAGGTGCTTGTACTAGAGGTACTGGAGCTGCTGGGACTGGAGCTGCTGCGGGGGTTGGAGCTGGAGGTACTGGAGCTGCTGGGGTTACTGGTGGTGCTGCGGGAGTTGTCGCTGGAGACCCTGGGGCTGAGGGTGCTGGTGCTGTCTCTGCTGGTTCAGGAGGTGCTGAGCGGCCGCGACCGTACTACGTTCCGCTCCTTCAGCAGGTTCTTGGCCTCCCGCCCTCCACTGGTCCTTCTCCTCCCCTACTGAGTCCACCACCTGTCCAGTCGCAGTCACAGTTACCGCTTGCCTCTCCACTGCCTGGTCCTTCTCCTTACGCTGGGCCGACTAGAGGTCTTACGGAGCGTCGTGAGCCTGAGTCTCGTCCTGCGTCGCCTGAGTCTCGTCCTGAGTTGCCTGAGTCTCGTCCAGAGTCGTCTGTCCGCGCTGTCCGCACTGGTCGTCGTTCTCCGCGTCAGCGTCCTCCTCCTATACTTGGCACACACTATATGACTCTGCGTCCTTCCACTGCTCCTCAGCGTGTCCCTCTGCCGTCTCCTCCTGCGTCCTCTCTTCCTGACGTTGCTGACCCGCCGTCAGACCTTGCTCGTGCTGCCAATCCTACTGTCACGCGTCTTCTCGCTACTGTTGTCACTGACCCTTCCTTTGAGTCCACTGCTGCGTCTGCTCTAGTTGCTGAGCTTGTTGACTTTGCTGCCGCCTGTCGTCTAGACTACGCCGCTAGCCTTGTTGCTGAGTCTGAGTCTGTCTGTCCTCTGTCCGTCGGGGGTGAGTGTGCTCTTGGCACGGACGTCCTAGAGGACAGACAGGAGGAGTTTGAGTGCTTTGCCACTGCTTTACCTCATCTCGTGTCCATGCTGATTGCCCCTGAGGGAGACCCGGATGCACCAGACATCCCGACCCCGCGCTCTTACGCAGAGGCGATAGATGGTCCCTACTCCTCTCAGTGGCAGACAGCCATGGACGCAGAGATGGCTTCCTGGAAGTCCACAGGCACCTACGTCGACGAGGTTCCCCCACCTGGGGCGAACATCGTCTGTGGCATGTGGATTTTCAGGGTGAAGCGGCCGCCGGGTTCTCCGCGTGTCTTCAAGGCGCGTTGCGTTGCACGTGTGAATTAAGAAAAAACAGGAATGAGAATGACTAAGTGAAAGTTGGGTACAAGAAGCAAACCCTAGAAAACTGTACCCCATATGTGCTACCCCACTCTAGCCTACAGTAGCTATGTCATATAAATCTGACACACCCCCATAGGCAAAGTGGGGGAGAACAAGGGGTCACAAGACCAGTCAAGCAAAGCAAAGCAAAAAACAAGCTCAGGGTGGATCACAAAGTCACCACACATTCCGAGCACAAGTTCAAGGCCACAAGGCCAGTTCACAAGCAGGAGTACACATATATATAAAAAAGGCTAGACAAACAAGAGCAGGTATATATATATGTAACAGTACAAGCAAGGTCAAGAGGTGAGCAAGTGAGGCAAGGTAGGCACAAGGCCCAGCTGAGTACAGAAGCGCTGATGGTCACAAGGCGCAAGTGCCTTGGTGAAGATATCAGCAGTGTTGGCCTCAGAGGCCACGTACGCAAGACGCAGCTGACCACGCTGCTGCAGCTCACGAGCAAGAAAGTAGCGGAGAGCAATGTGCTTCGTTCTGTGCTCCAGTCGCTGCTCCCGACACAAGGCCAGCATGGCCTTGTTGTCTACGTACAGCACTGGAGGAGAACGAGGCAACTCTCCGAGGTCAGTCAGCAGGTAGGTGAGCCAGCGAAGCTCCTGTGCAGCCATGGCTCCTGCGTAGATCTCAGCCTCACAACTGGAGCCGAGAACAGAAGACGAGCGAGTAGCCCGCCACGAAACAGAGCCGGAACCAAGGCTGAAGGTGTAACCCTGTGACGACCGCTGCGTAGCCTGGTCGTCAGCCCAAGAAGCGTCTGCGTGCCCAGTAAGGACCACTGGACTCTGCCCTCCAAGCACAAGCCCCATGCCCGACGTACTGCACAAGTAGCGCAACACCCTCTTCGCTGCAGCCATGTGCTCCGGTCTGTGTCTCCCAGGAGCAACATAGCGTGCAAGAATGCTAAGAGGGTATGCAAGGTCAGGTCGTGTGCAGGTCATCAGGTACATGAGGCAGCCAACAAGCTCTGAGTACGGGCCACTCGACTCTACGGACTCATCCGAAGGCAGAGCTGAGAGCGAGTGGCGAGTAGGCAGAGGAGTGGCCTGAGGCGAGGAGTACGTGAAGCCGAAGCGCTGAAGGACCTGCTGCACCATGTGTGACTGAGTCAGGGTAATGGTGCGGCGTGCTCTGTCCCGAGTGATCTGCAAGCCAAGGTAGCTGCGCAGTTCACCCAGGTCAGTGCACGTGTGTCTCTTCTGCAGCTCGGACTTCACGTGGGCTAGTCTAGCAGTGTCAGCTGTGGCAAAGACCAAGTCGTCGACGTACACGAGGATGTAGAACGGCGGCAAAGAAGTGTCGGTGCGCAGAAACAGCGACGGGTCGGCAGTAGAGGGAGCAAACCCAAGAGCCGCAAGTGTAGTCCTCAGTGTGTCGTGCCACTCACGCGGTGCCTGGCGGAGACCGTAGACTGGCCGCCGTAGGCTCCACTGGGTGCCAGGAGGAAAAGACCCAGTGAAGCCAGGTGGGCGACGCAGCTAGATCTCCTCGTGCAGGCTGCCCTGCAAGAAAGCAGTGCTGAAGTCAAGAGAGTGTAGCTCGTAGTCACGGTGAGCAGCTACGTGCAGCAGTACCCGAAGAGTGGTCATCTTCGGGGTGGGAGAGAAGGTCTGAAAGTAGTCAACTCCCTGCCGCTGACTGAAGCCACGAGCCACGTAACGCGCCTTGAAGACAGGCGGAGAACCCGGCGGTCGCTTCACCCTGAAAATCCACATGCCACTGACGATGTTCGCCCCAGGAGGGGGAACAGCGTCAACGTAGGTGCCTGTGGACTTCCAGGAAGCCATCTCTGCGTCCATAGCTGCCTGCCACTGAGAGGAGTAGGGACCCTCTATCGCCTCCGCGTAAGAGCGCGGAGTCGGGATGTCAAGTGCATCCGGGTCTCCCTCAGGGGTAAGCAGTACGGACACGAGATGAGGTGAAGCAGCGGCCAAGCACTGGAACTCCTCCTGCCTGTCCTCAAGGACGTCCGTGCCAAGGGCACACTCACCCCCGACGGACGGAGGACAAACAGACTCAGACTCAGCAACAAGACTGGCGACATAGTCTAGGCGACAGCGAGCAGCAAAGTCGACGAGCTCAGCAACTAGAGCAGACGCAGCAGTGGACTCAAAGGAAGGGTCAGTGACAACCGTAGCAAGGAGACGCGTGACAGTAGGACTGGCAGCGCGAAGAGAGTCCGACTTCGGGTCGGCAAGAGTAGGAAGAGAAGACTCAGGAGGAGAAGGCAAAGGGGCACGCAGAGGAGCAGTGGACGGACGCAGTGACATCCGGTGCGTGCCAGGGACAGGAGGAGGACGCTGACGCGAACCGCGACCACTAGTGCGAGCAGCACGGACAGGCGACGCAGGGCGAGACGCAGGCTCACGACGCTCAGCAAGACCTCCAGTAGGACCAGTGTAGGGAGACGGAGCAGGCAGTGGGGAGGCCGGCTGTAACTGTAACTGCGACGGGACAGGCTGTGGACACTCTAAGGGAGGAGGAGGACCAGTAGAAGGCGGGAGACCAAGAACCTGCTGAAGGAGCGGAACGAAGTACGGCCGAGGCCGCGCGGCGACTCCAGACACAGGAGGGACAGCACCAGCACCCGCAGGGGCAGCACCAGCACCAGTAGCAGCTCCAGCTCCAGAACCCCCAGCAGCACCAGTAGTACCCCCAGCAGGACTGCCTCCAGGACCGACAGCAGTAGCCTCCGCGCCAACACCCGCAGCAACTCCAGCTCCAGAAGTACCCGCAGGTCCAGCAGCTCCAGAACTCCCAGTACGAGCACCTCCGGGACCCGTGGCACCAGCTCCCTCAGAAGCAACAGAACCTCCAGTACCCGCAGCACCTCCAGCTCCAGCAGCTCCAGCAGCTCGCCTCCAGCGCCGGGCAAACCACTCACGCAGCTCCTGGGGAGAGAGTGGCTCTCGGCGAGAGGGAGCACCCGGTGAACCGCCAGGCACAGCACCACCAGGCGTAGCACCCCCAGGCTCAGCACCTCCAGGCGTAGTACCCCCAGGCTCAGCACCCCCAGACGCAGCACCCCCAGGCTCAGCACCTCCAGGCGTAGTACCCCCAGGCTCAGCACCCCCAGTCGTAGTACCCCCAGACTCAGCACCCCCAGGCTCAGCACCCCCAGGCTCAGCACCCCCAGGCGTAGCACCCACACGCTCAGCACCCCTAGAGTCAGCACCCCTAGGCTCAGCACCCTCAGCAGCACCAGAGTCACCAGCGACCTCGACAGGCTCAACAGCGTCTACCTGGGACACACCTGAAGGGGCAGGACCCTGAGGGGGGAGGGGGTCTACCGGGGGGGGACCTGGTACAAGGAAGAGCGGTGGCGGGGGGAGGGACGGAGTGCGGTAGGGGAAGAGGCGGTAGTAGGGGACCGACTCGTCGAACGTGACGTCCTGGGAGGACAGAACACGGCGAGAGGTGGGGTGGTAGAACTGCCACCCTGGGGCGTCAGGGGGGAAACCCAGGAAGACGCAAGGAGCAGCACGAGGGGACAGCTTGTCCGCAGACAAGTCGCGGACAAACGCCCGAGATCCCCAGACACGGAACGCAGACGCATCGCCAACCTTCCCCGTCCACAGCAAAGCTGGGGAGGTCTCCGGCATGGAGACCCTGGGCTGAAGGTTGATCTGATGCGCCGCGTACCGAACCGCAAACGGCCACAGAAAATGGGGGGCAGCCGCATGCATCATGGACGTACGGGCGACGTCCATGACCATGCCAATGCGGCGCTCAGCAATCCCATTTTGCTGTGGAGAGTCCGGAAGCGTGAAGGTCTGGCGGATGCCTCGTGCACGACAGTAGGCTCGCAGAAGGCCAGAGGAGAACTCTCCGCCTCTGTCAGAGTGCAGACGCAGAACAGGAAAGTCCGAGCCAAAGCTCCGCCTGAGCTGGAGACGAGCTGCGCGGATCCAGTCGATCAACGCCTCAGTGACATCACCCTTGCTGCGCAAGGGGAAGACTGTGGTGTAACGCGAGTAGTCGTCAACCACCAGCAGGAAGTAGCGCTCGTGACCCTGTCCACGGACGCGGGCCGGGCCCCACACGTCCATGTGAAGCGTCTGCAGCGGGGCCTCTGTCGGAGGAAACTGGGAGGAGTGAGGGGTAGCCCGCTGCCGTCCCTCGACACAGGGGACGCAGGTAGGGCCTGGCCCCGGAGGAAGGGGAGGGAGGGACCGGGGAAGACCAGAGACAAGGACACGGGAGGCCATGCTCCGGAGACGAAGCAGGGAGGGGTGGCCAAGGCGGTGGTGCCAGAGGAGAGTCTCGTGAGACAGGAGGCGACACGAGCAGGGGGCAGACTCAGGACCAGACCTGGACGCTGCAGCAAACACCTGACCCGACGCAGCTACCTGACCAGACGCAGGGACTGGAGGAGACGCAGTGGTCAGTGTGTACAGGCTCGACCCTGGCCAACGTGTAAACGTGGCCAGGTGGCGGCCTGTCCGAGCGTCCGTGCAGTGGGTCACCCGCTGACTCGCAGGAGTGAACTGGTGAACCCCCGCATCCTGTAGGTCAGCACCACTCACCAAGTTCGTAGAGAACGAGGGGAGGTAGAGACCAGACAGGGTGCCAGAGGGGGCCGCCGGACACGGGAGGACAGTGGAGAAGTGAGCAAGGACAGGACCCCCAGAGGGGTCTGCCAGGGAGACCGCAACTGGCCGGCCAAGCGGCGTGAGTGTGGTGCGGTCTCGAAAGAAGGAGCGAGAAGCCCCCGAGTCAAGTGTGAAGGTGTGGGAGGCCGAAGCCGACGCAGAACCTGAGAGAGCAGACTCACCAGCACCTGAGGGAGTAGACGCACCTAGAGCAGCAGCCTCGCTAGCACCTAGAGCAGCAGCCTCACCAGTACCTAGAGCAGCAGTCTCAATGCCCGGGTCGGGCGGAAAACACCGGTAACAGTCACCCTCATCACTAATAGTCACAGTATACACGGCAGCAAGAATAGCATCAAAGTCAAGGTCAAAGACAGCTACACCCGCCCTAGACAGCTCACCCCAGCGGGGGATCTCAGTGGCCTCAGGGAACTGGTGACGCCAAGCGTCCGTGAGGCGGCCAAAGCAGCGCTGGGTGGAGTGCGCACCCCCGCACTGCTCACCCGCGCGGTCGCCGGTGCGCAGGACGTAGGTGCACGGACCAGCACCCCCACCCCTCTGGCGTGCAGTGTACCACTCACGGAGCTGCTGAGGGGAGGGGACGTCACGAGTGCGCTGCTGCTGCTGCTGCTGCTGCTGCTGCTGCTGCTGGCGCTGACCACCACCGGAGCTGACCCTCTGCGCAGCGCCACCCCGACCAGCTCCACCTCCTCCGCCGCCTCCTCCTCCACCGCCGCCACCTCCGCTCCCTCCGCCACCGCCGCTGCCTCCTGCGCCTCCACTGCCGCCACCTACACCTCCACCCCCGCCACCACTCCCACCGCCACCACCACCTCCTCCACCACCTCCACCGCCGCCTCCACCGCCCCCGCTAGCTCCTCCAGCGCCCCTGCCCCCCTTGCCCCTGCCAGGGCGGCATCTCCCGCTAGGGGTAGACGCTGCCCCAACCGACTCCAAACCAGCGAGGTCGGCCGCAGCAGCAGAGGCAACAGAGGGCAAAAGAGGGGAGGGGGAACACCCCTCAAAGATGGGGGTGCGAGGGTCACCACGAGAGGCTCCTACAGCGACTATGCTCTTTTCTGCTGCTAGGAGGGCCTTCTCGAGGAGGTCAACGGTGAGAGTGGTGGGACAAACCGAGAGGAAGTGGTCCCTGACTACGCGAAGGGAGTCAGGGAGACGGGTGACGATGTAGTAGAGGGTGATGTACATGGGGGGGGGGTTCTTGGCGCAGAACTCAGCAGGAAGCGCAGCGCGGTAGCGAGTGTCACTAGTGCGGAGGTGCGTGATGAGGTCAGCGACTGTGGGAAAGGCAGCAAGGTTAGGGAAGAGGTACGGTAGCATGAGGCGGCTCAGTGGAGCAGTGGCAGGGGAGGAGTAGCGTGCAACTACAGCGTCGTACAAGGTCTGAGCACTCTTGTACTGGCTAAAGTGCGCACGCTCAGAGGTAGGCAGGTGGCGACGCACAGCAAGACGTGCAGCAGCATCGCGCGTGGCCCACTGGGAGCGAACAGTTGCGTCAGCATCAGTGGCGGGAGCAGGAGAGGCACCAGAAGTGAGGTCAAAGAGGGAGAGGCCGTCTGCCCTATCGCACTGTAAGAAAAGCTGCAGGTCATCTATCCAGACGTCAAAGTCAATGGCCCGACCCTCAGCGTCAAAAGCCAGGACACTAGGGGTAGCCATGACAGTAGTAGACTAGCAGCGCAAACAGTGGGGTGAGGGCAGTGCTGTGAGAGAGGCGCTGCTCTTACCGGACAGGGCGGCTCGGGCGGCTCGGCTGCATGGCGGCTCGGCGACTCGGCTGCTGGGCGGCTCGGCTGCTGGGCGGCTCGGCGGCTCGGCTGCTGGGCGGCTCAGCGACTCGGCTGCTGGGCGGCTCGGCGGCTCTGCTGCTGGGCGGCTCGGCTGCTGGGCGGCTCGGCGGCTCGGCTGCTGGGCGGCTCGGTGGCTCAGCTGCTGGGCGGCTAGGCTGCTGGGCGGCTCGGCGGGGCCGCTGAGAGGGCGGCGTCCGGGGCCGCTGGGAGGAGGCGGCGGGGCCGCTGAGAGGAGGCGGCGGGGCCGCTAAGAGGAGGCGGCGGGGCCAGAAAGGTAGGTGGCGGGGCCGCGTCAGGGGCCGCGACAGGGGCCGCGTCAGGGGCCGCGTCAGGGGCCGCGGCAGGGGCCGCGTCAGGGGCCGCGGCAGGGCCGCGTCAGGGCGCCGCGTCAGGGGCCGCGTCAGGGCGCCGCCAGGGGCCGCGGCAGGACCGCGTCAGGGCCGCGTAAGGGGCCGCGGCAGGGGCCGCGTCAGGGGCCGCGTCAGGGCCGCGTCAGGGCCGCGGCAGAGCCGCTTCAGGGCCGCGTCAGGGGCCGCTTCAGGGCCGCGGCAGGGGCCGCAGCAGGCCGCGTCAGGACCGCGTCAGGGGCCGCGGTAGGGCCGCGTCAGGGCCGCGGCAGGGGCCGCGTCAGGGCGCCGCGTCAGGGGCCGCGTCAGGGCGCCGCCAGGGGCCGCGGCAGGGCCGCGTCAGGGCCGCGTCAGGGCTGCGTCAGGGGCCGCTTCAGGGCCGCGGCAGGGGCCGCGGCAGGCCGCGTCAGGGCCGCGTCAGGGGCCGCGGCAGGGCCGCGGCAGGGCCGCGTCAGGGCCGCGGCAGGGGCTGCGTCAGGGCGCCGCCAGGGGCCGCGTCAGGCCGCGTCAGGGCCGCGTCAGGCGCCGCCAGGGGCCGCGTCAGGGCGCCACCAGGGGGCGCGTCAGGGGCCGCGATAGGGCGCCGGCAGGGGCCTCGTCAGGGCGCCGCCAGGGGCCGCATAGGGGGCGCGTGGGAGGCGGCGTAGGGGCCGCGTAGAGGCAGCGTAGGGGCCGCTAAAAAAAAATTTTAGGGCAGGGCGCAATGTGCGCGGGCAGCTAAAAAAAAAATTCTTATGGTGGGCCCTTAGGAAGGAACGGTCCCATGTAGGAACCCGCTCTATACCATGTGAATTAAGAAAAAACAGGAATGAGAATGACTAAGTGAAAGTTGGGTACAAGAAGCAAACCCTAGAAAACTGTACCCCATATGTGCTACCCCACTCTAGCCTACAGTAGCTATGTCATATAAATCTGACAGCACGATGCTTCAGTCAGCGAGAGGGAGTTGACTTCTTCCAGACCTTCTCCCCGACCCCAAGATGACCACTCTTCGGGTTCTGCTGCACGTCGCCGCTCAGCGTGACTACGAGCTCCACTGCCTTGACTTCAGCACTGCGTTCCTACAGGGCACCTTGCACGAGGAGATATGGCTGCGCCGCCCACCTGGCTTCACTGGGTCGTTCCCTCCTGGTACCCAGTGGAGCCTCCGGCGGCCGGTCTACGGTCTCCGCCAGGCACCCCGTGAGTGGCACGACACACTGAGGACTACTCTTGCGGCTCTTGGGTTTGCTCCTTCTACTGCTGACCCGTCGCTGTTCCTACGCACCGACACCACTCTGCCGCCGTTCTACGTTCTCGTGTACGTAGACGACTTGGTCTTTGCTACTGCTGACACTGAGGCACTCGCCCACGTGAAGTCGGAGCTGCAGAAGAGACACACGTGCACAGACCTGGGTGAACTGACAAGCTATCTTGGCTTGCGGATCACCCGGGACAGAGCACAGCGCACCATCACCTTGACTCAGTCACACATGGTGCAGCAGGTCCTTCAGCGCTTCCGCTTCACGTACTCCTCGCCTCAGCCCACTCCTCTGCCTACCGGTCACTCGCTCTCAGCTCTGCCTTCGGATGAGTCCGTAGAGCCGAGTGGCCCGTATCCAGAGCTTGTGGGCTGCCTCATGTACCTGATGACCTGCACTCGACCTGACCTTGCATACTCTCTTGGCATCCTAGCACGCTATGTCGCTCCTGGCCGTCACCGGAAGGAGCACATGGATGCCGCTAAGAGGGTGATGCGCTACTTGTGCAGTACGTCGGGCATGGGGCTTGTGCTTGGAGGACGGAGCGACGTTGTCCTCACTGGGCACTCAGACGCTTCTTGGGCTGACGACCAGGCTACACAGCGGTCGTCTCAGGGTTACACCTTCAGCCTTGGCTCTGGTTCAGTTTCTTGGCGTTCTACACGCTCGTCTTCAGTTCTCAGCTCCAGTTGTGAGGCTGAGATCTACGCCACAGCCATGGCTGCACAGGAGTTATGCTGGCCCACCTACCTGCTGACCGACCTGGGAGAGCGGCCTCGTTCTCCTCCAGTGCTGTACGTCGACAACAAGGCCGCCATTGCCTTGTGTCAGGAGCACAGACTGGAGCACAGAACGAAGCACATTGCTTTGCGCTACTTCCTTGCTCGAGAGTTGCAGCAGCGTGGTCAGCTTCGTCTTGCTTACGTGGCCACTCGGGCCAACACTGCTGATGTGTTCACCAAGGCGCTTCAGCCTTGTGATCATCAGCGTTTCTGTACTGTTCTAGGCCTTGTGCCTACTGTCCCTCACTTGCTCACTTCTTGACTCTGCTTGTACTGTGATCTCTATATATATACCTGCATGCTTATACTTGCTAGGTTGTGATCACTGTACCTCTTGTTATATTATCAAACTGCATGTGAACTGGTCTTGTGACCGCTTGCTTGTGCTCGGAATTTGTGTGGTATCCTTGAGATCCACCCTGAGCTTGTTTTGCTTTGCTTTGACTGGTCTTGTGACCCCTTGCTCTCCCCCACTTCGCCTATGGGGGTGTGTCAAACATTATATATGTTACTGCTGTGTAGGCTACAGTGGGTTAGCCTTTAGGGGGTACAATACTCTAGGGTTTCCTACTTGTACTCTCAATGTTCCTAGTTCAATCACTTCTCATTTCTGACATCAGTTACAAGACTCGCGACGTAGTCGAGACGACGGGTAGCAGCAAAGTCGACTAGCTCAGTGACTAGGGCAGACGCAGCAGTAGACTCAAAGGAAGGGTCAGTGACAAAAGTGGCGAGGAGACGAGTGACAGTAGGACTAGCAGCACGAGCAAGGTCAGACTCAAGGTCCTGAACGCCAGGAAGAGAGGACGCCAGAGGAGACGGCAGGGCAACACGCTGTGGAACAGAGGAATGACGAAGTGCCATAGTGTGCGTGCTGGGAACAGGCGGAGGATGAGGACTCACACACCCCCAGAGTCAGCACCCCCAGAACCAGCACCCCCAGAGTCCACACCCCCAGTGTCACCACCCCCAGCAGCACGAGAGTCCACAGCGACAGGCTGCGGAGGCAGCGAAGACGGCCGAGGCGGAAAACCAAGAGGGGTCTCCAAGCGCGGGGAGCGGCGAGTGGCCGACGTGTCGTCAGCAGTTGGGTCATCCCCCTCAGCTGGGCCAGAGGTGTCAGAGGAGACCTCCAAAGGCTCAACCAAGGGGGGTGGGTCGACCTGAGACACACCTGAGGGAGCAGGACCCGGTGGGGGGAGGGGGTCTACCGGGGGGGGACCTAGGACCAGGAAGAGGGGCGGCAGGGGGACTGGAGAAGACGCGTGCGGGTGGAGACGGTAGAAGCAGACCGACTCGTCAAAGGTGACGTCCTGTGAGGACAGGACCCGGCGCGAGGCAGGGTGGTAAAACTGCCAGGGCGGGGCGTCGGTGGGGAAGCCAAGGAAGACGCATCGGAGAGTGCGAGGAGAGAGCTTGCCCGCGGTGTATCGCGGACAAGGGAGAGCGCGCCCCAGACCCGAAACGCCGACGCATCGCCAACCTCCCACGTCCAACGCATTGCAGGCGAGGTCTCTGGCACAGAGATTGAGCTGATATGTGTCGTATCGGACCGCAAACGGCCACAAAAAATTGGGAGCAGCTGCATGGATCATGGAGGTGCGAGCAACCTCCATGATAAAGCCAATGCGACGCTCAGCAATCCCATTCTGCTGTGGAGAGGCCGGACGCATGAACGACTGGATGATGCCCTCAGCACGACAAAAGTCCTCAAGGAGGCGGGAGAAAAACTCATCGCCTCTGTCAGAGTGCAGTCGCCGGACCTGGAGGTCCTGCTGAAACCGTGCTCTCAGTTGGCGATGAACAGCGATGATCCAGGGGATCAAAATACAGCGGACATCCGCCTTGCTCCGCAAGGGGAAGACCGTGGTGTAGCGCGTGTATTCGTCAACCACCAGGAGAAAGTAGCGCTCCTGGTCCTATCCACGGACGCGGGTGGGGCCCCACACGTCCATGTGGAGAGTCTGCAGAGGAGCAGAGGTTGGCGGAAACGAGGAGGAGCGAGGAGCGGCGCACTGCCGCCCCTCGACGCAGGGAAGGCACGGCGGCACAGGCGAGCGCGGGAGCGGGGGCAGGGACCTGGGGAGGCCAGAGACTAGGAGACGAGAGTGCATGCCGCGGAGGTGTGGCAGAGAGGGGTGACCAAGATGGTGGTGCCAGAGGAGAGTCTGGTGCGTGAGGAGCCGACACAAACAAGACGCAGCTAACTGACCCGACGCAGCCACCTGACCTGACGTAGCCACCTGTGCAGACTCAGTGGTCAGTGTGTACAGTCCCGACCCAGGTCTCCGAGTGAATGTGGCGAGGTGCTCGCCAGTGCGTGAGTCTGTACAAATCGCCACACGCTCACCTCCAGGAGTGAAGGTACTGACCAACTCGTCCTGGAGGACAGAGTTACTCACCAAGTTCGTAGAGAACGAGGGGAGGTGGAGACCTGAGAGAGAGCCGGAGGGGACCGCCGGACAAGGGAGGACAGTGGAGGCTCGTGCAACGACTGGGCCCCCAGAGGGGTCAGCCAGAGCGACTGGGACAGGTGCTGTGAGCGGTGTGACTGTGGTGCAATCGCGAAAGAAGCAGCGAGACGCGCCTGAGTCAAGTGTGAAAGTGTGCAAGGCCTCAGCAGAGGCAGTACCTGCGGCAGCAGCCTCACAAGCACCTCGAGCAGCAGCCTCGACACCAGCAGCGCGCGGCACACACGAGTAAGAGTCACCCTCAACACTAACAGAACCAGCATACATAGCATAGATTCCAGCATTGATCTTGTCAAAGTCAAGAGCAAACACATCCATTCCCTTGCCTATCAGCCCTAACCAGTTGGGGATTTCCTGATCATCTCCGTACTCGGTGTGCCAGGCATCTTCGAGACGGGCGAAGCAACGGTACACAGTGTGCCGAGTCTTCCCGCAGGGCTCACCAGTTCTGAGGCTCGTGCGCCTGATGTACGGGCAACAGGCACTACCCCCAGAAGAGGCACGCTGGAAACCCACTCACGAAGCTCCTGAGGGGTGCGTGGCTCCTGCTGGCGTGGCTGCTGCTACTGTCCACCCCCAGTGCCTCCCCCACCACGAGCTGCACCCCCAGTCGCCGCCCCATAGCCTCCGCCCCTGCCAGCTCCACCCCGACCGCCACCCTAGCCCCCTCCGGCCACTCCACCGCCTCCACCACCCCCGCCACCTCCACTGCCGCCACCACCGCCTCCACCCCCGCCACCACCACCTCCTCCACCCCCACCACCACCACCGCCACCACCCCCGCCACCACCCCCGCCACCACCCCCGCCAGCGCCACCCCCACCACCCTTACCCCCCTTGCCCTTGCCGCTGCGCCGCCTCCCACTAGGAGCAGACGCAGCACCGACCTCCTAAGTATGAAGGAAGTCAACAGCAGCAGCAGTAGCAACGGAGGGCGCAAGAAGGGAGGGAGAACACCCCTCAAAGAAGGGGGAGCAAGGAGTGCCACGAGAGGCAGCTACAGCGACAGTACTGGTCTCGGCCTTGAGGAGATGCTTCTCCAGCAGGTCAAGGGTGAGCTCGGTAGGGTCAAGAGCAAGGAAGTGATCCCTAACGGCGCGGAGGGAGTCAAGGAGGTGCGTAACGAGGTAGTATAGAGTGATGTACATCGGAGGCTGGTTCGCAGTCAGAAAGGCCGGCTTGAGAGCGGCAGGGTAACGAACGTCACTAGAGCGAAGGTGGGTCAAGAGGTCAGCGACAGTGTGGAAATCCGACAGCTCAAGAAAGAGGTACGGCAGCATGATTCGGCCAAGGGCAGCAATAGAGGGGGAGGAGTAACGAGCAACTACGGCGTCATAGAGTTCCTTTGCCGTCTTAAGCTGACCAAAATGGACTCGTTCTTCTAGCGGGAGGGCATTGCGGACAGAAAGGCGGGCGGCAGCATCGCGCGTGAGCCACTGAGTACGAAGAACACGCTCAGCTGACTCCTCAGGGGCAAGGCAAGAACCGGACGTGTGCTCTAACAGTGAAACGTCCTCCCTAGAGATGCTCTGCAGGTACAGCTGGAGATCCTCGAGCCAGCAGTCAAACCTAATCGGGCGACCCTCCGCGTCAAAGGTAGGTATATTAAGAGTAGCCATAGCAGTGGCAGCAGCAGCAGCAGCAGCAGCACCAGCAGCAGCAGCACCAGCACCAGCAGCAGCAGCAGCAGCAGCAGCAGCAGCAGCAGCAGCAGTAGCAGCAAGAACGTCAGCAAGGGCAGCTCGACTGGGCAGCTAGGCAGGGTGGCTCAGCTGGGCGCTTCGGCAGGGCGGCGCGACTCGGCTGGGCGGCGTGGCGCGGGCTGCGCGGCGCGGCTCAGCAGCGCAGGGCGGCGTAGCGCGGGCGGCGGCAGCAGCTTAGCAGCAGCTGCAGAGTGTGCAGGGCACGTGCAGGCAGCGCAGGACAGCACGCGGGCTGTGCGGGCGGAGCACGGGCGGCACGGGCCTTAGGGGCAGCTCGCGAGCGGTGCCAGCAGCGTGCGGGCAGGGCGCAGACAGGGCGCGCGGTGTGCGGGCAAGGCACGGCGGTGCAGGCAGTGCGCAGGCAGTTCACGGGCGGGGCGAGCAGCGCGTGGGCAGCAAATGCAGTGCGCGGGCGGTGCAGGCAGTGTGCGGGCAGCGCAGGCAGCGCGCGGGCAGCGGGCGTAGCGTGCAGACAGGGCGCGCGGCAAGCGCAGGCAGCGCGAGCAGGGCGCAAGCAGGGCAGCGTGCGGGTCGCGCGCTGGGCAGCAAGGAGGCAGCGCGCGGCGCAGGGTAGAGCGCGTACGTCAGCGCAGGCAGGGCAGCGTGAGGGACGCTGTTCAGGGCAGGGCAGGAACGGACGGGCAGGTCGAAGCTAGCGGTGGGCCCTAACGGAGTGGTCCTACGGAGGGACCTACTCTGAAACCATGTCAGAAATAACGCGTGAGAATGATGGACTAGAAGCATGAGATGAGTACAAGTACTAGGTCTAACCCTAAAGTGTTGTACTCAGTAAAGGCGGCAGCCTCAATGGCTGCCACAGACGCGGCCACTGAAGGGCCTGGCGACGACGACGATGCAGATCGTCGCCCTCTAGTCCACATGGTTACCGACCTAGATTTCATTAGGTCTTCGTTAAAGAAGCCCCGTGCACTGCTAGCGCCACCGTCACAACCCTGTTCAAGTTACGCTCCAAATTCCACGCACTCCGATCCTCTGCCCGATGCCGCCACTGAACCTGTAACAGTGACGCCAACGACGGAGGTACATGAAGCGTCCGTCAAAGCACCGTCCCCCTTCGCGCCACCGACGAAGTTGTGGTACCTCTAGTCTACCATTGCGTGGGCAACTCCACCACCTGCCTTGAATGTTGAAGCTCCAGTGAGGGCGGACTCTCCCATGCAGTGTAGCTCCAAGCCCATTCCCAAGAATCATGAGTTGAAATACAAAGAAGCTCTTGATCGTTACAAAGTTCGCTGGTCTACAGATTACCCATGGCTGATACTGACTAAAATTTCTGCTGATGCCCGTGCTGATACTGGCTGATGCAGCACATGCACGGATTTTGCTGGATCGGCAGGCAGATGTGGACGGCGTGGAGAAGGCGCTACCGACGTGCAGACGCAGTCTTCAAGAAACATGCCAAGACATTGAAGCATCGGGTAGCCTTGCAGTGGCAGGACGACTTGATTAAGAAAGTGGCGGGGCAACAGCACATCGACCTACACCCGAAAGCGCAGGACAAGGAGATGGTGCAGCTTTCGGCTCTCATGGACTCGCTGTACTTCATGAGCAAGTGCAACAAGCCCATGGACTCGTGGATTCGGCTATTGGGCTACCTGGCGATCAAGAAAGGTGCCCGGGTTTCCGGAGCAGGGGTACAGGACATATTACAATTCCTATGTATTGACAATCCCAAGATGTTTGTGGCTGGCTATCCCGTTTATTGTGTATAACGGATACGGTTTTGGTCAAATCACACAAGAAATTGCGACGTGGCTTCAAACCACGCAGCTCGAGCACCTCCTAACGAGCCCCTTCATTGGGATCACGCTGGATGAGAGCACAGACAGGCGTCGCGCCAAACATGATCGTGTTTGCCACTTTTCTGCGCGACGGTCTTATCGTCACTGAGTTTTGCGCTTCGCTCACTGTTGAGAAAGCTGACACTGCATCCTTTTTGAGCTTGTTGCTCTCTGACCTCAAGGCAGTGGGCGTTGATCTCCGCCGTATCTCGGGCATCAACACAAACAGCACAATGGTTATGGTGGGGCCCCAAGGTAGACTGGTTGCACGACTCCGGATGTTCATCCCCAACCTCGTCTCGTTCCACTGCATCGCATGATTTTTATAACTGTTTTTTTTTTCCTGAGCATATTTAACAGATTGTGTTGTATGTTATGTCGAGCGAAATTGGCCGCGAAAGCTGCAGCAGAGGCCATCCCAACCTTCGACATGGTCGACGATAAGATCTGAGCTGTCACTGAGTACCTGGGGCGTTCAGGGCTGTGTCATCATCGATTCTTGGAGCTGCAGGAGGTGTTCACGGCTACGAACCTCGAGTGCTGGGAATACGTGATATTTGCTAGCTGTCGAGGGGTGATGCCGTCGCGCGGTTCGTCGAAGTCCTGCTCGCCATCGTCGTCATGCTGTTTGAGTGGAAGGACAGGACTCTGTACAAGCTCATCACGTCGTACCGCTTCCAGAACCTGCTCAGGTTTCTTGCTGACATTCTGGATCTGCTCAACGTCCTCTCCAGCGTTTTCCAGCAGCACGAGGTAAGTAACGTGTATGTCTTTTAAATGATTGTCTTCATTTCATGAACATATATACTAACTACCTCTGTGATTTGTGTGTAGCAGGTCGACTACGCTCTGGTGCATCCGCAGATTGTGCGCACTACCTCTCTCCTGGAGAGCCGGTAAGTCGAATGTGGCGACGATTTCAGGGGTTGGGGGGGGGGGGGGGGGGGGGGGGAAGGGTCCCAACGAGCGGCTTTACCGGTTCATCACCAAGCATGGAGCTACGGGGTGGACGGAAGGGGCGTCGTCTGACGGCACCTTCACCCTCCACGAACGCCCCATCGAGTGATATTGTGGACTAGGACATCGCGACGTGTGCGTGGCGCTCTGCACCGACATGGCCGAGATCCTGGTCAAGAACATGCAGTCAAAAATCGGCGATCTCGACTCGCTGTCGGGAGTGAGGCTATTTACGCCGGACTTGTGGCCACCGAACTGGGAGCGGCACGCACGGCGGGCATATTGCGAGGAGTGGCTGATGTCTCTAGTCACTCTGTTTCACGCAGATGACTCCCCTGAGATCCTACCAGGTTAGTTCTTCTAAAGATTGCAAGCTCGACCAGGCATTGAAATCCCGGCAAGCACTAGTCCCCTCCACTGTTCTGTTATTCGCAGGCATTGACAAGAAACGGGTTGTGAAGGAGCTGAGGACTCTGTGCCCGGTCCTGGCCAGAGCTCCTAAGAGTGAGCGGAAGTTCCACGCGGGATTGACTGCCATCCTAAATACACCCGACTGGCAGCAGTCGTACCCCAACCTCGTAGGACTGTTGGTGGCGATTGCAGTCCTGCCTCTCAGCACTGTTGAGTGTGAAAGAGCCTTCTCTCGACAGAATATCAATAAGACCTGGCAGAGAGGGAGTATTAAGGACTATGGGCTGAGTGATCTCCTGTGCATGTCACTGCTGGACTATGAGCTGGATTTGCCTGCAGTTGTAGAGATCTGGCGTAGCTACAAGAAGCGACGGCCTATCACCGCAAGACACAAGGAGCCTTCAAGGCCTGGGAAGGCCACTGTAGAGGTTGATGGTGTAGTTGAGCGTGCTCCTGTAGAAGTTGTGAATGTGAACTCAGACTCTGACTCAGATATGTGAGATCTGTGATTGTAAGAGTTCAATATTAGAATGCATGACCAGCTTTTGTTTTACAGGTCATGCTGAAAGTTCACCGAATTTTTTTAGCATTGTCTGATTTTTCAGCCTAAAACCTTGGGGTCACACTGACTCTTAGAGTTACAAAAGGGGTGGACGTTGATCGATCAGCGTGCCTCAAAATGAATCTAGGGACCTGGTGATAGTCCACCCTTGAATGCGCTCATCATTTGTTGCCACTTGTTGCAGATGGATGAGGTTCCAGAGGCACTGCACACCAGTTGCAGTCAACTCAGCATCCCACAAGCCCAGCTTCTCCCGTGCCATTCCCCTCACGTGCTTCATGCCACAGTCACTCACACCCGGCGGCACGGAGAGGTGCCTCAGGTGGGAGAGCGCCATCAAGTGCTGCAGCCCCTCCTCTCCCACCGCACTGCCTCTCAGCTCCACCTTCTCTACCGTCCCCAACCGCGACATGTGCACCATACTCGCAGCCGACTCCCCGCGACAACCAGTGAGCGCCAGCACGCGCAGCTGCGGCACGCCCTCCAGGTGAGCCATGCATGCATGGGTGATGCTGGTGTGCGACAGGTGGAGGTCCTTAAGCCTACTCAGCCGCGTGATGCCCTTCAGCTCTGCGACCGTGACCGCGGTGCTGGCGAGGCTGAGCCAGCCCACATGCGAGCAGGGGAAGAGGTCATGAATGCCCGCTGCAGTTAAGCCCGGGGAGCCCTCCAGGCTGATTCTCCTGAGGCAGTGCATTTGGCGTAGCGGAGCGAGCCTGGAAAGGTCCTCATGTTGTACCCATTTATGCCTCCTCCTTGGCACCTGCCGAGGAGGGGGCAGCGGGAAAAAGAAAGGACGATTTTAGCGCGGCGAACCTTTATATTTTCCTCTTTTCGCCCGAACGACGACCCAGCGGGGTGTGGGCACACCGAGGGGGAATTGCCATCTCCCCCACTGCTGCTCTCACACACCAAGCCTACCCCTCACTGGAGCCGAGTACCAATCACTACAAGAAGCTGCAGAAGGTTTACAACGACTTCATCGTAATCACCTGTGAAGGACTCAACGGTGAAAACAACACCCTCACTTTCGTGGACGCGTACTCACGACACGTTTGGGTCGCCAACGTTGACGTCCGCTCCAAGGCTCCTGAGATTTTTCGCATCTGGCTCGCACATGCGCAACGGCAATCAGGGAAGAAGCTGAAGATCTGGCAGGCTGACGGCGCCAAGGAATTTCGTAGCTATGAGCTAGGAGGGGTTCTCGCGGAGAAGGGGATCAAGCACGGCATCTCACTCCCCTACGCTCACCAGCAACAAGGCGTCGCAGAGAGAGTCAACCGCACTCTCATGACGAAGGTCCGTGCCCTCATGAACCAGTCCAGCCTACCCAAGAAGTTCTGGCCGTACGCCATGAACCACGCCGTGCGCCTGCACAACCTTCTCTCCACCACGTCGAACAGGGGAAACCTCTCCTCGCACATGAAATGGACCGGGACAAGGAGAGATACCTCCATGCTGAGGGTTTGGGGGTGCATGGTGCAGTATCGGCCGACATCCGCGACCATCGGCAAGTTCACTCGACGTGCACGATGGGGAGTTCACTTGGGACTCAGCCACGAGTACAAGGGTTGGCTGGTCCTCGACATCAACACCAACAAGATTGTGCAAGCGCGTGACATCCTCTTCTACGAACGGCTCACCTTGCAGCAGTGGAACGAAGATCAGCTCAGCCATGTTGCACGAGCTTACGCCAACCACGGTCGCAGCTTCGCCTCGCCGGAAGATGAGGCTGCAACAGCAGTGCTTGACCGCGACCCCACGGACGAACATCCTGTCGTACCTCCTCGTCCACGCGACGACGACGACGATGATGACAGCGATGATGCTCCCGCGCCCGGACCGTCACGTCGCCATGCTCTGCCAAGTGACACCTCGCCGGCCCACGAGAGCGATGATGACGACGTAGTAGAAGTCACCGCTCAGGAAGCCGAAGGTGCATCCAACGTCACATGCCTTCAACTTCTCGGCCTGCACACAACAGTCACTGCCACCCCCCGCATCCTCGAACCAAAGAACCCGCGACAGGCCCTCACTGGACCACACGCCAAGGAGTGGCGTGCAGCCATGGATGCGGAGCTGAAAGCGCTGGAGTCGCGCGACACGTGGGTTCTAGTCGATCGTGCAGCAGTGAAGGGGAGGAGGGTGCTAAGCGGAAAATGGGTTTTTCGTCTGAAGACTGCAGCTGACGGAATTATCGAGCGTTTCAAGGCACACTGGGTTGTACGCGGCTACGACCAGCGCCACGGCATCGATTTCGACCAGACCTTCGCTCCCATCGGTCGCCATACCTCTGTGCGGATCCTACCCGCCAACGCTGCAGCTAAGCACCTACCACTACGGCAGATCGACGTCAAGAACGCGTTCCTATATGCGTTGGTCGATGCAACCATCTTCGTGGAGCAACCTCACACTTACAAGGAAGGAGATCCCAGGGTCTGCCAACTAAAGAAATCCCTTTACGGCATAAAACAGGCGCCGCGTCTCTGGCAGCAGCACCTGCACAAGATACTTTTGGAGATCGGCTTCAGGCAGCTGCCGCACGACCCGGGAATGTACCGCCTTCACTTCAACGGCGATTACATCCTCCTGACAGTCTACGTCGATGACCTCCTGTACACCGGCACCTGCAACAAGCTCCTGGACCAGTTCGAAGCAAACCTGGCGCAGCGCGTTGACATCACCATCAACCACAAGGTCACGCAGTTCCTGGGGTTGAACATCACTTACGCGCCAGAAGCAATTCATCTGTCAGCTTCTAAGTACGCAGAGAAGCTGGGGGAACGCTTCAAAATCTCGCCCGCACCACTCTCAACTCCTTATTGCACCCCCATCGCCAACTACAAACCGGACAACAAATCTCTGTCACCCGCAAGACTCCATCTCTATCAACGGCATCTGGGGTGCCTGCTGTTTGCCTCCGTCACTTGCCGACCCGACCTCTCGTACATCGCCAGCCAACTAGCACAATATTCCCACAAGCCAGTAGCAGAGAACCACCTGGACCTGGAGCGCGCTCTACAGTACTTCATATCCACACCTGACATCGGAGTCTCCTACTCCACACTGACAACAACATCGTTCAACCTCAACGGCTACGTGGACGCAGACCACGCTGCTGACCCCGCCAATCAACGGTCACGAACTGGCTTCGTCTTTCGCCTGGAGCCAACAGGACCAATCTCCTAGAACTCGCAGAAGCAGGTGTTACGAGACTAACTTAACTGGTAAGCGGGTTTATGAGGGCCTAGGCTTAGTAGCCTAGGCCAAGGGGGTCGAGAGTAGCTTGTGCAAGGAGGATGTCGAGAATGAGGGGCTTCACTATAGGTTTGCAAGAACATATAGCAAAGGAACAAGAGAAGGTGCACCACCAAACAAGTAATGAAGGAACTACACTACACTAACGACAAGCAGTTATTTGAACTATGTAAAACATAGTTTGACACGCCCCCATAACTGCTTGCAGGAAGAAGTGCAGTAACGCCCCGTTAAGGGATGCACCAAGGTGCAGCGGAAGACGGCAGAGAGGTAAGTGAGGAGGAGGAGGCGAGAGATAGAGAGGGGGGGAGAGGAGATAAGAACGAAGGAGGAGGTGAATGGGGATGAGGAGAGGAGGTGGGGGGCGTGCATGAGTCTTTCTTCTCACTGCCGGCGATCCCTCTTACTAACCCCCTTTCACGAAGGGGGAGGTGAGAGAGGGATGAGGAGAGGAGGTGGAGGGGCGTGCATGAGCCTGACTACTCAATGCCGGCGATCCCCTCTTACTAACCCCCACATCCCACCCCCAATCAACCACCCCCCTCAACCTCACCCCCCTTTATCAGCCGCCCCTTTGTATCTCACCCCCTCCCCCCCCTTCCTTCCTTCAGCCCATGCCCCACCCACAGTAGTCCCTGCACTGATCTTCACACGTCGGCCTGCCCCCTCTCACCCACCCCCCGTCCCCGCCTCCTCCCCCCCACAGCAGCAGCCGCGGGAGGGGAGAGGCAGGGCAGAGGGTGGGGCTGTAGTGGTTACAGTTGGGGCTGCTAGTTACAGGTGGGGCTGCTGGTCACAGGTGGGGCTGCTGGTCACAGTTGGGGCTGCTGGTCACAGGTGGGGGCTGCTGGTCACAGGTGGGGCTGCTGGTCACAGGTGGGGCTGTTGGTCACAGGTGGGGCTGCTGGTCACAAGTGGGGCTGCTGGTCACAGGTGGGGCTGCTGGTCACAGGTGGGGCTGCTGGTCACAGGTGGGGCTGCTGGTCATAGGTGGGGGCTGCTGGTCACAGGTGGGGCTGCTGGTCCTGGTGCCTGGTGTGACGGCGCTGGAGCTGGTGCTGGTGCTGGCGGCTGGCGCTGGTGCTGGTGCCTGGTGCTGGCGGCTGGCGCTGGTGCTGGTGCCTGGTGCTGGCGTGACGGCGCTGGTGCTGGTGCCTGGTGCTGGCATGACGGCGCTAGTGCTGGTGCCTGGTGCTGGCGGCTGGCGCTGGTGCTGGTGCCTGGTGCTGGTGGCTGGCGCTGGTGCTGGTGCCTGGTGCTGGCGTGACGGCGCTGGAGCTGGTGCTGGTGCTGGCGCTGGCGGCTGACGCTGGTGCTGGTGCCTGGTGCTGGCGGCTGGCGCTGGTGCTGGTGCCTGGTGCTGGTGGCTGGCGCTAGTGCTGGTGCCTGGTGCTGGCGGCTGGCGCTGGTGCTGGTGCCTGGTGCTGGCGTGACGGCGCTGGAGCTGGTGCTGGTGCTGGCGGCTGGCACAGGTGCTGGTGCCTGGTGCTGGCGGCTGGCGCTGGAGCTGGTGCTGGTGCTGGTGGCTGGCGCTGGTGCTGGTGCCTGGTGCTGGCGTGACGGCGCTGGAGCTGGTGCTGGTGCTGGCGCTGGCGGCTGACGCTGGTGCTGGTGCCTGGTGCTGGCGGCTGGCGCTGGTGCTGGTGCCTGGTGCTGGTGGCTGGCGCTAGTGCTGGTGCCTGGTGCTGGCGGCTGGCGCTGGTGCTGGTGCCTGGTGCTGGCGTGACGGCGCTGGAGCTGGTGCTGGTGCTGGCGGCTGGCGCTGGTGCTGGTGCCTGGTGCTGGCGGCTGGCGCTGGTGCTGGTGCCTGGTGCTGGCGGCTGGCGCTGGTGCTGGTGCCTGTTGCTGGTGGCTGGCGCTGGTGCTGGTGCCTGGTGCTGGCGGCTGGCGCTGGTGCTGGTGCCTGGTGCTGGCGTGACGGCGCTGGAGCTGGTGGTGGTGCTGGTGCTGGTGCTGGCGGCTGGCGCTGTTGCTGGTGCCTGGTGCTGGCGGCTGGCGCAGGTGCTGGTGCCTGGTGCTGGGTCCGACGGCGGGTCCGTCGGCTCGCTTGCTTGCGGGCTCGCGGATCCGCTGGCTCTCCTGCTTGCGGTTCCGCGGGTCCGTTGGCTTGCTTGCTGGCGGGTCTGCTGGCGGGTCCGTCGGCGGGCTTGCTGACGCGCGCACAAGCGGGTCTGCTGGCGGATCCGTCGGCGGGTCCGCTGGCTCGCTTGCTGGCAGGCTCGCGGGTCCGTTGGCGAGCTCGCTGGCAGGTCCGTCGGCGGGTTCGTCGGCGGGTTCGTCGGCGGATCCGTCGGCGGGCTTGCGGACGCGCGTGCTGGCGGGCTCGCGGGTCCGTTGGCGAGCTCGCTGGCGGATCCGTCGGCGAGCTCGCTAGCGGGTCCGTCGGCGGGTGCGTCGGCGGATCCGTCGGCGGTCTCGCTTGTCCGCTTGCGAGCTCGCTGGCGGGTCCGTTGGCGGAATCGTCGGCGGGTCCGTCGATGGGCTCGCTGGCGGGTCCGTCGGCGTGCTCGCCATGGGCAAAACGCCACGAGCCGTGGCCGGACGGTGCGGGTTTACTAGCTACGAGCGGGGGACGTGAGCGAGACGGGTTGGTGGGCCCATAGTATTTGACAGGCTAGGAAATCTCTAGCTGAATACCATGTTACGAGACTAACTTAACTGGTAAGCGGGTTTACGAGGGCCTAGGCTTAGTAGCCTAGGCCAAGGGGGTCGAGAGTAGCTTGTGCAAGGAGGATGTCGAGAATGAGGGGCTTCACTATAGGTTTGCAAGAACATATAGCAAAGGAACAAGAGAAGGTGCACCACCAAACAAGTAATGAAGGAACTACACTACACTAACGACAAGCAGTTATATAAACTATGTAAAACATAGTTTGACAGCAGGAACTGGTTGCCCTGTCATCGGCCGAAGCAGAGTACATCGCCGCGACAGCCGCAGCTCGCGAAGGACTCTACCTGCAAGAACTGCTGCAGGAGGCGAAAATCTCAAATTCGGCCACCTTTCGTCTCCACTGCGACAACCAGAGCGCCATCAAAATCGCGAACAAGCCAGGGTTCGTCAACCGCACGAAACACATCGCGCTTCGATACTTTTTTCGTCAAGGACGAAATTGACCAGGGCAAGGTTGACCTCACGTACTGCCCTACCACCGAGATGGCAGCTGATTTCCTCACCAAGCGACTGCCACGTCAGCAGTACCAGCACTGCTCCAACCTGACAGGAGTAGTCAAGCGAGTCAGCCCTCTGCGCGACCAGGAATGAGGTGGAGTGTTACGATATGAAAAATGAGTAAGGCATTCTTGTACGCTGCAGAAGCAGACTCTACCGAGTACGAAGCCGAGGAGTCAGAAGAGTCGAAGCGACACCAGCAACCGTCAGATCAAGACCGATGCAGGCAGATGCATTTGAAGTGAAAAAAGCGGGAAAAGGTTTTTGAAACGGGCTCTCGCGCCGCATGGTTGAACTTCGCTGTAATAAGGGATTGTACCCCTTAGAGTACCTAGCTAGCCTAGGTCGTTTGGTATTCCCTGTACTCTATATATAAACCCGATGTATGCATGTTTTTATTATCTCAGTCATTTACATTCACTCTTACCTGAGGTCAATACTTCCGCTGCAACAACTACTATCTGCGATCAACCCTGGGACGATCCTTCGCTAAGTCCTGTTTAGGATTGTAACACATCTCAACGGGGAAAGTGGGAAGAAAAGGTCAATACATTACACCGGTTCAGAGGCTACAACCGATTTTGTAACCGAATTTCATGCACACATACCGTAGGACATTAGACTTGAACAGTGACCACCATAGTCACCACCATCCTCCCCCCCACCACCAGCACCCATCCACAGTGCCTTTCCTCAGCAGCCTGAGAGAGTTCCCCACCACCGCCAGGCTCGTGCCCACATCGGCCAGCACAGCCAGCCACAGGTGCGCCCTGCCGGCCACTGCCAGCCCCAGCACCACCGCCTTCACCACCACCGATGCCACAACGTTCTGCACCACTACCCACCGCACTGCCCGGCCTAGCAAAAACGTCCGCGCCAGCTGGCGCAGGTCGTCTGACATCAGCGCCACGTCAGCGGCCTCCATGGCTGACGCAGACGCAATGGTACCCATGGCGATGCTGACATCAGCGGCTGCAAGGGCGGGTGCGTCGTTGATGCCGTCTCCCACCATGCAGGTGACGCCGTGGGCCGCCTTGAGTGCCGCTATGGCCGCCACCTTGCCCTCCGGTAGCAGCTCGCACAGCACCTCCACTGCTGGGTGCAGCTGACCAGTGGGGCGGGCAGGCGCGAGGAAGAGGGGTTTGGAGAGGAAGAGAGGGAAGGAGGGAGAGAGGGTGAGATGAAGTGGATGAGAGGGAGAGACGGAGGGGGGAAGGGAAGAAGAGCAGCAAGAGTAAGCTCTTGCAGTCAGCGCGTCCCAACAATACATCTTCAGCTACATGTACAACCCCCAACCTAGCTATACCCAATACACCTCCTCCCCTTTCATTCCCCTCTCTTCCTCCTCCCCCACCCCCCCCCGAACTGTTGTGCCAACACATTACAGTGGCACGGTCATCGCACTCCCATTCGGCCTACAAGCCTGCTCAGCTTCTGGAATTTTGTGGGGAGGTTGTTCAACACGTTTTCTTCAAACCCTCAAAGTTTCAGAGTTTTTGAAGCAGTTACCAAGGCATGACAACATTTTATGTTTCAAGACTTATGGCATCCCGGAAGTGTGTGTTACTCCTTTTTGGTAACACCCGAGTTCACCATTTCGGCTGCTGACTCGTCTACCGAGATCTGATTGGTCTGAAATTCGGTCTGGCAGTCCTTTGCCCCGCTGTGCAAGTGGTCACCAAGTTTCAGAGCGATCCAACATCTGAGCATTGCGTGACAGCTGCCGAAATTCACTGTTCCGTAGTCATGGTGCACTGTTGGCAGCATTTCCCTTGCCACCCTTTCATTGTTGTCATGCCAATGGTGCAGGGACAGAGAATGAGACAAGAAGTACAGGTGGTCAAGTGGGACTCTATAACCCTCCTTTTGAGAAGTGTGGTCTTCCTGGAAGCAACTTGCAAGAGGGTGCAAGTGGGAAGACAAGCTGACTCATGTTGGCTTGACTCACTATTGGTAGCCTTGAGTACAGCTCTGAACATCCAAGTGTGGTTGGCTTTGCTGACCTAGCTAGGACGTTTCCCATTCTTCTCTAGCCTTTCTCCCCTAGGACTCAACCTTCTCTGAGTTCCCAGGATGACCCAACCCCTTATGAGTCCCCTAGGCAATGTTGTACCAACCTCTTCCTTGCATCAATGAAGCTACTCGTTTTTCAGCCGAGCTTACGTTTTTTTTCACTGCGTAGCGCATACAACTCTGATGAAAGCAAGCCATATACCGTTGGAAAGCAGACACCTGAAGATAACGTCACTCCAAGTTTCAGCCTCGTTTGTTATCGGAGCTGATCGTGACGGCGTTTTGAACAGAGGCGGTTCGAAGTCATCAGATTCTGCTTAGGTGGTTTCAAGGGCATCTACGACCCCTAAGTGGACTCTAGACTATAACAAGTGGTATCAGAGCGGTTCTTCTCTGTTCCTGGGTCAATATGGAGGCTGAAGGTTCTGCTCCAGCTGGTCCTAGTGGCAGTGGTGGCGTGAGAGGCGCTGGGGAAGCAGGAAGAGGCGTTGTAGGCGGATCTGCACCAATAGCATCCGTTTCAACACCAGCCAAGGATGATGTGAAGGCATTCAACCTAGAGAAGTTCTCTGGGGAGGATTGGGCATCATGGAGCTTCAGGATGGAGCTCCTATTTAACCATTATGGACTGCTTGAAGTGATGGATGGAGAATTGAAGAGGCCTGCGAGCGAAGGAGCGACCAAGGAATGGGATCGCCGGTCCAAGGATGGATTCTTCCTTCTCTCCCAATGCCTCTCATCCAACCAGCTGCACCACATCAAGCATCTCATCAAGGAAGCTGAGTGTGGTCCTAAGGCATGGAGGATATTGAAGGATGTCCATGCCCCCAGCAGCGAAGCAATGGTGGTGGTGCTCGAGCGACAACTCCATGCGGTGAAGATCAACGAGGGTGATGCCGTACAAGGAGCGTTCGATCAACTCCGGGACCTCTATGTGAAGCTCTCAGCTGCTGGTGTGGACTACCCTGAGAAAATCAAGTGCTACAAGGCTCTCTCCCTGCTGCCGGAGTCGTGGGGGCCCTTGGTGGTCAACCTTAATGGGATGAAGGACTCGTGGTCCCTTGAGTGGATTCGCGCACAAGTTTTTCAAGAGGAGTTTCGGAGGAAGGAGCTGACCGCCGCTGCCGGTGAAGGTGGAGGCTCTGCCTATGGCATGAAGGGCTTCAAGGGGCGTGGCAGCAAGAAAGGGAAGGCCAAGGAAGGCTCTGGAGGGGAGCAGCATTCGGGAGGGAAGCGTGGCAACAAGGGAGGCAAGCGGTGTGGCGGCAAGTGTTGGTATTGCCATGTGGAAGGGCACCCATGGTTCAAGTGCCGCAAGCTACCTGACGGTTGGAGGCCTGGTCAGCCATCAATTGAGGGCTCCAAGGGTGTTCATGGAGCTATGGGAGAAGGCATGGGCAGTGAGGAGGGCGAAGGAGGTGCTGGCGGATACGGCGGCATGTTCTACCATGTAGGGGAGGCGTGCCCCGAGGACATGGTTGTGCCGGCCAGCAAGATTGCTCTTCACCGCTCCTCCCATTGGGTCATCGACACGGGAGCCTTCATGACCATGACCAACCGAGAGGATCTACTGGATGAAGTTAGGCCATCAAAGGCAGCCACCGTCGTTTCAGCCACCGGCCAAGTTGTACCCGTGCGTGGCGAGGGGAGAGCCATGTTCATGGGTGCGGATGGGAGGCTTGTGGGGCTGAAGCGTGTTCTCCTTGTTCCTGGATTGTGTGCCAACCTTCTCTCTACCAAGGCCCTAAGTGAGGCAGGGATGAAGATGGAGATGTTGGGCACAAAGGTTTTCAAGGCAACTCTGGATGGGCGCGTATTGTGGGACCTCCGAGGCGGCAAGGACATGCACCGGTCCATGTGGGAGATACCGGTGCTGCCATGGAAGGAGGCGGCTGCGCGCTTGGCTGCTGGAGATGTGAGAGGAGGGCGTGTTAACCACGTGGACAATGGAGGGGGTGGTGATGACAGTGATGGTGGGCTCCTTGGGCATGGAGGGGCTGCGCTTCCAAGTGTAACTCCTAGCACGGGTGAGACGGATTGGCTCACCGCACACCGTCGCTTTGGCCACGTGGCGCTACCTCAGTTGCAGCAGCTGTTTAAGGAGGAAAGAGTCAAGGGGCTGAGGATAAAGGGGGAGCAAAAGGAGGTGGTATCTTGTGAGACTTGCTTGACCAGCAAGTTTTCACGGTTTCCCTTCCATTCGGTGGAGGGGAAGTCGAGTGACCCGGTGGAGCTCGTGCATGTGGATCTCGTGGGACCCATGAAGGTGAAGGGAGATGGTGGGGCCCTGTATTCTATGACCATGGTGGATGACAACACAAGGCTCACCTGGTCCTTTCCACTTGCAAAGAAGAGTGATGCTGCAAGGGTCATCATTGAAGAGTGGCTGCCCATGGTGGAGCGAGAGAGCGGCAAGCGGGTGAAGGCGATACGTAGTGACCGTGGTGGGGAGTTCTTGGGAGCGGAGTTCCGGAGCTGGCTGAAGCGGCATGGCATCAAGCAGCAGCTCACCACGGCCTACACCCCTCAATCCAATGGCGTGGCAGAGAGAGCGAACCGGACCATCTTGGAGGGCGGGAGAACGATGTTGGTAGACTCGGGTCTACCCTTACGGTTCTGGCCCCTCGCTATTCGCCATGCCACCGTCATCAAGAACCGAGTATTGACTCATGTGGGAGGGCAGCATTGGGTCCCTATGGAGAAATGGAGGGGCAAGAAGCCTCTGGTGGATATGCTTCGAGTCTTTGGGTGCATGGGACTCGTGCACGTCCCTAAGGAAAAGCGTGACAAGCTTCAAGCGGCGGCGGTGTGGGCTGTTCATTTGGGACTTGCACAAGGGAGCAAGGGGTGGCTCATGTGGGACCCAATAGCCAACACCATCTTCACCACCAGAGATGCCAAGTTCATGGAGGGGCTCATGTTCAAGGAGTGGTTGGAGCGAGGGAGGAGCAAGGTCACCATTCCGCTCGGAATAGAGGTGGGAACGAATGACCCACTCTTCATTCCCATCGAGTTGTCTTCGTCTTCAGAGGTAACGGAGGTGTCACATGACTTGGGAGGTGCTGAAGGGGAGGCAGTAGAGGTAGAGGGAGTGTTGCAGCAAGAGAAGGCCCCTGTAGCTGAGAGAGGTGATGCCGAGGAGGAGGTGCAGCAGCCTACACCATCCCCTACTCTTCCACCAAGGCGGACAACCCAAGGGAAGCGTGGTGCTGTCCGTGGTGGAGCTAAGGAGAGTGCAGCCAAGGAGAGGCCCAAGAGAGCTGCTCACCCAAGGGATTTCCTCAAGTATGAAAGGCTTGGGGGTCCCAAGGCATTGCTGGTCCAGGAGGAGGAAGATGATGAGGAGAAGGGAGCCGAGGGAGAGATGGAGCAGATTTGTTGCTTCGGTGTCAACTTACCTCATGAACCGGCTTCGATGGAGGAAGCACTTGCTGGAGATGATCGAGAGGCTTGGTTGGCTTCAAGGGAGGATGAGTTTAAGAGCCTCATGGAGAATGGAACGTGGACCCTCACCAATCTGCCCCCGGGAAGAAAGGCATTGGATTGCACGTGGATATTACGTGTGAAGACCGATGCGGAGGGGAAGTTGGAGAGGCGCAAAACAAGACTTGTGATCAAGGGTTTCCAGCAGAGGGAGGGGGTTGACTTTAAGGAGGTGTTTGCTCCTGTTGCCAAGGCTCCTACGCTCCAGGTGTTGCTGGCAGCAGCTGCCGTTTGTGGTTGGAAGGTGGAGCAAATGGATGTGAAGACGGCTTTCCTCTATGGCGTGGTAGATGAGGAGATTTACATGAAGCAGCCAGAGGGGTACGACGATGGGAGCGGACGTGTTTGCAAGCTCAACAAGGCCATCTATGGCCTCAAACAAGCTCCAAGGTGCTGGTATGCAAGGCTGGTGGAGGCGTTGGAGGCTCTTGGCTTCAAAGTTAGCGGGTGCGACGAGAGTCTCTTCATAACCGAGGGGGATGAGGAGAAAGTGTTTCTCCTTGTCTACGTCGATGACATTCTCCTCTTCTCTCCATCCCTGGAGAGGATAAAGGAGGTGCAAGGGAAGCTGAAGGAGACCTTTCAATGCAAGGCCCTTGGACCAGTGGGGTATTACCTTGGTCTTCATGTGGAGCGGGACGAGGTGAAGGGATGGTTGAGGCTTCACCAACACAAGTACCTTGCAGCCATGGGGGAGAAGTATGGGCTGGAGGAAGGGAGGAGTGTGAAGACTCCTTTACCCTCAGGGTTTCAGCTGCACCTTGATGAAGAGGAGGGTGAGGTGTTGGAGTACGAGTTGCAGCGTCGGTTCCAGTCAATGGTGGGGAGCTTGATGTACGCTTCGGTCAACACTCGCCCCGACATTGCGTTTTCAGTTTCACAGCTCGCTCGTGTGGTGTCTAGGCCCCTTCAAGAGCACCTGGATGCAGCAGAGAGGCTGGTGAGGTACTGCATGGCAACCTCAAGGGTGGGGCTGCAATATTCAGTGCATGGGCAGCTGAAGCAAAAGGGAGTGGAGGAGGTGAGCACAAAGACTGGTGCACCTGCAAGGCGTGGGCATTTGTACCTCTCGTGTTTCACCGATGCTACCTGGGCAAGTGACATCAGTGATGCTACATCCCATGGTGGCTATATATGCTGTGTTGGAGGGAGTCCAGTGAGCTGGAAGTCTAAGAAGCAAGGGGAGATAGCTCACTCATCAACGGAGAGCGAGTACATGGCGTTGTTTCATGGGGTGAAGGAGGTGGTTTGGATGAGGAGGTTGCTTGAGGAGTTGGGGCAGGAGCAAGAGGGTCCTACACCTGTGTTTTGTGACAGCCAAGGAGCAATTGCAATGGCTCGCAATGCTGTGCTCCATGGGCTGAACAAGCACATGCATATCAAATGGCATTGGGTGAGGAAGGAGGTGAAGAAGGGCACGGTCTCCTTGCACTACATCAACACTACCAAGCAACCTGCAGATTTTTTGACGAAGCGGCTTGCAGAGCATCAGCATTGGAACTGCGCCACCTTGTGTGGCATGTCCTTCAACTAGGGGAGGCAGCTTCAGGGAGCAGCTAAGGGATGAATGAGAGCACGATGAGGGGGAGTTTGTTGTGCCAACACATTACAGTGGCACGGTCATCGCACTCCCATTCGGCCTACAAGCCTGCTCAGCTTCTGGAATTTTGTGGGGAGGTTGTTCAACACGTTTTCTTCAAACCCTCAAAGTTTCAGAGTTTTTGAAGCAGTTACCAAGGCATGACAACATTTTATGTTTCAAGACTTATGGCATCCCGGAAGTGTGTGTTACTCCTTTTTGGTAACACCCGAGTTCACCATTTCGGCTGCTGACTCGTCTACCGAGATCTGATTGGTCTGAAATTCGGTCTGGCAGTCCTTTGCCCCGCTGTGCAAGTGGTCACCAAGTTTCAGAACGATCCAACATCTGAGCATTGCGTGACAGCTGCCGAAATTCACTGTTCCGTAGTCATGGTGCACTGTTGGCAGCATTTCCCTTGCCACCCTTTCATTGTTGTCATGCCAATGGTGCAGGGACAGAGAATGAGACAAGAAGTACAGGTGGTCAAGTGGGACTCTATAACCCTCCTTTTGAGAAGTGTGGTCTTCCTGGAAGCAACTTGCAAGAGGGTGCAAGTGGGAAGACAAGCTGACTCATGTTGGCTTGACTCACTATTGGTAGCCTTGAGTACAACTCTGAACATCCAAGTGTGGTTGGCTTTGCTGACCTAGCTAGGACGTTTCCCATTCTTCTCTAGCCTTTCTCCCCTAGGACTCAACCTTCTCTGAGTTCCCAGGATGACCCAACCCCTTATGAGTCCCCTAGGCAATGTTGTACCAACCTCTTCCTTGCATCAATGAAGCTACTCGTTTTTCAGCCGAGCTTACGTTTTTGTTCACTGCGTAGCGCATACAACTCTGATGAAAGCAAGCCATATACCGTTGGAAAGCAGACACCTGAAGATAACGTCACTCCAAGTTTCAGCCTCGTTTGTTATCGGAGCTGATCGTGACGGCGTTTTGAACAGAGGCGGTTCGAAGTCATCAGATTCTGCTTAGGTGGTTTCAAGGGCATCTACGACCCCTAAGTGGACTCTAGACTATAACACGAACCGCCTCTCAATTTCTCCTCCTTCAGCCACAAAGGCTAAAACCAAACACCCCCCTCCCCTCTTCCCTCTTTCCCCCCTGTTCTCCCCTCAAACCCAACACCCCCCTCGTTCGCACCTGCTGCTGCACGGCACTGGCAGCGCCCGCATTGTCGCCCGTCAGCATGGCCACGTGCAGCCCCAGTCCCCTCACCAGCTGCCCAACCGCCTCCGCAGCTTCGGCCCGAAGCGAGTCAGCTGCGGCAATCACTGCCTTGGGGTGGCCGTCCACGCCGAGCCACACCACCGTGGCTCCGAGGCTGAGCCAGTGGGAGAGCAGCGCGGGGGCGATGGCTGGTGGGATGTGGGAGGGTGGGAGAGGACGAACAGAGGTGAACCCGTTGCGATGGCCGTCCACAGGGAGGCAAGTGAGCGTAGCTTTGAGATTAATGCAGAGCAAGAAAACAACGAGGGGGTAATGGTTGGGTGGGTGGGGCAGGCTGGTTTGGGGGTGGGGAGGGGAGAGAGGGAGGGAGCTGTGGCATTAGGACATGAGTGGGAAAGGCCGGAGCACACACCGGGGAGGAGAGCTGCCATGTGTGAAGGGATACAGGGGAGTGGAGTGGGGTGACATGTAAGTGACAGAGCAGGCAGTGGCCACGCTATGGCAGAGCCGGCAAACCCAATGGTGCCAGTGGAGACTCGTGGAGAGATGTGATCAAGGTGAGCCAATGACTGGGCTCAGCATGTTTGGGTGATATCATTCATGAGGGGGGGCAAATGGGTGGGTGAGGATGGAGGACCTTACCATGTGTCCACCCGAGGCGCAAGGCCATCCTCTCGTTGCCCACGTGCACTCGCCTGCCCCCAACCACCGCCTCCACGCCCTCCCCTGCTACCGTCTCAAACCCACTCGCCCCCCCTCCCTCCCTGCCACCCTCTGTCCCTCCTGCTGCCCGTCCAACCCCCCCTTCAGTCGCATCCTCGGTACAGATTGCCTCGGTTTCTGCAGCAGTGCCTTGCTGTCTGTCTTGGCAATGAGACGCCTTACAGCAACCTTTGCTGGCTGCAACCACGCCATGTGACCTACTGCCACCACATGACCCTCCATTGTCTTCACATGCCCCACCCAGCATGGCACATGCGCCATCTGGCATGCCACATGTGTCAGCAGCCGCATTGCATGTGACGTGTGGCTTGCTGCATCCACCATTAGCAGTAGCACGTGTGCTACATGTGCCACTACCGTTCCTACCCATCTTGCTGCTGCTTCCACAACTCAAGTCGCCCCAGCTGCTGCCTGCACCAGCACGGGAGCACGTGGAATGGGGGTGTGCGCAGCCTGCTGCTGTTACAGGGGCGCATGCAGCAGCAGCCGGCAGCGGCCCGTTGGACTCAACGCCGTGGTGGCGGCAGTAGGCCAGCAGGGCGGACGCCATGGGATGGCTGGATTGCCTCTCTGCGCCTGCCAGCCTGCACCCATGGAGAGACCCACGGTGCATGGCAGGGAGACGGTGGGACCACAAGCAGGCTCATGAACGAGGACAGAGAGATGAGGGGGGGAGGCAATACGGGGGGCAGTGCACGAGAGGGATGGTAGCAGCTGGAAATGCATCTAGGACGAACCCCATAACTCGTTCAATAAAGTCAGTGATTCTCGTCCGCAGCGAGTCGCTTACCACTGGAGGCACTCGTGCTTGGTGCAGGCAGCGCCGTCCACGAGTTCAAAGCCCACCACTTGGAAGCGGCCATGTGTGAGCGTGCCCGTCTTGTCCACACCCACCGCCCGCACGCGCCCCAGCATCTCCAGGTGCGCGCCGCCCTTCACCAGCACCCCGTCCTTTGCGGCGCGTGCGATGCCGCACACAGCGGTGACGGGCGTGGAGAGCACGAGGGCGCACGGGCAGGCGACGACGAGCAGCAGCAGTGCGAGGCGGAAGAAGTAGAGGTGGTCGGCGGAGGGCACGGCGAGCGGCACGAGGGCGAGCAGCAGCGCAGAGAGCACGATGGTGGGCGTGTAGACGCGGGCGAACGACTCCACGAGGCGCTGTGAGGGCGAGCGGTTGGCCTGCGCTGCCTCGATGAGCGCCACCATGCGCGCCACTGCCGAGTCGCACGCCAGCGCCGTGGCTCTCATGGTGAAGTAGCCTGACGGGGGTGAGGGTTGGGAACGGAGGCAGGGGTGGCGAGAGGGACGGTGGGAGGTGTTAGTGTTAGCCCTCATTCTCACCTCTAGAGTAGTGTAGTTTGCACTTTGTGTTTGGTTGGGTGTACACCCAACCAAACACAAAGTGCAAACTACACTACTCTAAATGTGAGATTGCCTACCCACATCCCAACCAAACCTAAATGTGATCTCCAAGCAATCTCCTACCCACCAATTGGAGATTGCCTTGGGATAACCCCCAATCCCTAGGGATTGCCCCAGATTCCCTCCCCATCCATACCAAGCTCATTTTGGATGTACTTACGGAGCTCCAAGCTCATTAGTAATGCATCGATTCTAAGCTCAGTTCTGACAGGAGGATGGCATGAGTAGGGGCAGATGATATGGGCAAGGAGGGGTAGGTGACATGGGCAAGGAGGGGCGTGCATGCAGGGAGCAGGCAGACTTGATTGGACAGGCCAAGGCAGGGCTCGCAGCGAGAGACATGGCTGGCAAGGTAAAATGAGAGAGAGAAAGGAGGGCACGTGCTGGGGCGCGATTGGGAGGCAGGCAGGGTGACGGACGCATGGACGAGGTGGTTGAGAGTGGTTGGATGGTTGGTTGGAGGAGTGAGAGCGAAAGGGTGGGGTTTCAGCATGGCTGGTTGGTTGGTTGGTTGGTGGAGTGAGGGAGAGGAGCAGCACGGGCCTGTGGTGTTGATGGTGCCGGCCCACACAGGAGCGCCCACGTCCTTGAACACTGGCAGCGACTCGCCTGTCAGACTGCTCTCATCCACGCTGCTCGCACCGCTCTGCACCACTCCATCCACCGGCACGAGAGCGCCTGGGCGCACTGCGAGCAGCGTGGCCACCGCCACGTCCTCCACCGCCACCTGTCATGGGCACAGGGTGGGACTGAAGCGGTGTTGGGGTGGCTCCACAGGGAGAGCTGCTCTGCCCCCCATTTGCACATGGCAGGCAAAGGGATCCAGACCTGCTGGTACCCATCTTCACTGCTCTCGTACTTGTGGCGCATGGTGCCATTGAAGAGGTGGGGTTAAGGGGAGGGGGGGAGCAATGAGAGAAAACGAGGGTAAAGAGAGACACGCAGATGCCAACCAGCCCACAAAGAGGAGACCACCACACTTGTTTGCTAGCACCCCTACATATCCATTCCCCATCACTCCCCTGCACACCACCCTATCCGTCTCAGCCCCCCAGGGGATCCGCCCACCGACTTCACCCACCCAGAGATGCGTCTCCCATTCCAGCCCCCCCCACCCTCCCCCCCCCCCTCCCTCCCCACCTGCTCGCCTGTGGCGGCCAGCTCAGCCGTCTGTGGGGCGCGGTCGATGAGTGACTGGATGGCCACCCGCGCCTGAGAGGGGGAGGGATGGGCAGTGGAGACAAGGGAAGCGGAACGAGGGGGGCTGTTGGCGTGCGTTCGATGCGTCATTGGGAGCCACATGGGCGAGGGAGGAAAGGGAAGTGCGGATAGAAAGGGGAAGGGGAGCGAACAAGTGGGAAGCGGGAGGGATGCAAAGGGAGAAGAAGGGGATGTCTGGCATCCATCGGTGCAGCCCAGCTGATGCATGCAGCCCACCCTATCGGGACAGGTGGGCAAGGGAGCAACACATGCGTGAGGGCAAAGGGAAGTGTGGATAGAAAATGGGGGGAAGCAAACTACTAGAAACCGGGAGGAACGCATGGAGAGAGGAAGGGGGAGCCTGGCACCCACATATCTGGTAGCCCGCAACTATGTGGAAGCTCCCATGTCCCCGGTAGCCACCCACCTTATCAGTGGAGCGTGCTTCAAGGAAGTGGGCGAGGGAGAAGAGGAAGACCACAGAGGCGCCCTCCACATACTCGCCAATGGCTATGGCGCCCCCCACTGGCAGCCCATGAGAGGCCGATTGAGGGGGGGAAGGGGGAGACAACAGGAAAAAGCGTCAGCGACACAAGGGACGGACAGACGAACGCCCTTGTATGCACAGAGGAACGGACGCATGGATGCGTGCACTCACCCTAGGCACGGACACACACACACACTCGCTAGGTACAGACGAACAACATAAGTGACCCACGCCTCCACTGACCCCACACTGCGTCTCCAAGCCAGGACTACACGGGCGTCTTGATCCCCGTTACCAGAGCTAACCTGCAATGACCATGAGTGTGTTTATATCGAGTATGAACCTCCTCAGTGCAGCGAGGCTGCTCAGCAGAATGGGCGGCAAGCCAGCGGCGATGGAGGCGAGGGCGACGAACTCAAGGGGGGGGAGGAGGTAGTGGAAGAGGGAGACGAGCAGCAGCGCGCCCGACAGCAGTGTGGAGGGCGACGGCAGCGACGACGCCACGCGCACCCGCCCCCTGTGCTGCTCGCTGGCATTCAGATGCGCGTCGTTCAGCGCCGCCACTGGTGGCATGGGACCCCAAGAGGGGAGGGAAGGGGAGGAGGAGGGGGAGTGAGGGGAAGGACCAAAACGACTTCCACTCACCCCCACCACTCACTGCACCCTTGCCTGCGCCAGCAGCACCCACTCACCAATATGAGCAACAGGGGTGATGGAGGCGTTATGGCGCACGAGGGCAGTCCTGGTGGGCACGGAGACGGCGACGTGCAGCACGCCTGGCAGCGCCTCCACCACTCGCTGCACCACCGCCACCTCCGCCGTGCAGCACAGCCCCAACACGTCCACCCGTGACGTCACCACTGCCCCGCCAGCAGCAGGGGCGGCAGCAGCAGGCGCGGAAGCATTGCTGTGCGGCAGGGCACCTTGGAAGGCCTTGGTTGCTGCGCTGGCCATGGCAGTGACTGCTCGCTTGCACGCGCTGGTTGACCACCAGACGAATCGAGACGGCTTTCTGGTCATCCACTCGCCTACTACCTCTGCCTCCTCTCCGCCCCCCTCCCTGTCGCCCCCACCCACCAGCACCACCATCTCGCCTGAACTCCCAGTGCCCTCTGCATGAGTGCAGCAGCCCTGCCCGCCACACCCCGTCGCCCCTCCCACTGCTGCCTCGCTGATGTCAACGCCATTAGCGCTGCCAGCAGCAGCAGCATGGCTGGTCGTGCAAGCGTGACTGTGCCTGCTGTGACGGTGATGGCCGCCGCCGTTGCTGCTGCAGCCATGATCGTCTTTGTCATGAAGCTTACTGGCTGTACAACACTGTTCACTGCCACGGGACTGCTCCTCACGTGCCAAAGGTGGCATCGGGGCATGACAGCCAATCAGAGAAGCTGCTTTTGCCTGCACCCTTTGACTCTTCACCACCTGTGCCACGTCAGCATCAAGCAGACTCGCTGCAGCTGCAGCAGGGTCGGAAGATGCACCCCCACCACACGGACCTGCCTGCTCCTCCGCTCCAGAAGAATCACGCCGCTTCACTCCCTTCTGTGCTGCTCCTTCGTTGCCCTCCATATAATCACATGCATCACAGGACGGCAACCGAGTGTAGGAGCAGATGGCATCAGAGCAGCATCCCGCTGCCGCACTGCCACAGCTGCGGGCGCACGTGGGAGTGTGGGCGGGGGTGGGTGCATGGCGCACAAAGTCAAACACCTCCACACGCTGCTTGCCCACGCGCCGCCTCAGCAGCCCCGTGGCAGCGCCGACCCTCACCAGCCGCCCGTGCTCGTGCACGTGGTAACCGCATGTGCTTGCCGCCGCGTCATGCCTGTGCGCCTCAGCGGGGTGAGCGTGCGGGGCAGTGGTGCTGGCAGAGTGCGCAGCATGCGGGGTGCTGCTGTGGCTGGCAGCGCTGCAGCTGCTTCCACAGGCAGGCGAGGAGGCGCAAGGCGGTGTGGGTCCATGGGAATGGGGCTGCACGGGATGGCTCACGGATGGCCCTGCTGCCATGCCACTGCCATGTGCGCTTGCTGCCGCATGCGGATGAGGGTCCGAACCAGGATGGGCATGGGCATGGGTATGGGCGTGGGCATGCGCATGGGTATGAGCGTGGGTATGGGCGTGGGCATGGGTGGTGAGGTGAGCAGGATCGCCAGAATGGCCATCATGTGCTTCCCCGTGCACAGGGCGCGCATCCCCATGCCCGTGCTCATCACCATGCCCGTGCGCATCACCATGCCCGTGCTCATCACCATGCCCGTGCTCATCACCATGCCCGTGCGCATCACCATGCCCGTGCTCATCACCATGCCCGTGCGCATCACCATGCCCGTGCTCATCACCATGCCCGTGCTCATCACCATGCCCGTGCTCATCACCATGCCCGTGCTCATCACCATGCCCGTGCTCATCACCATGCCCGTGCGCATCACCATGCCCGTGCTCATCACCATGCCCGTGCTCATCACCATGCCCGTGCGCATCACGCATTGCATGCGCATGGGGGGGCGAGTGATGCGTGTGGGGCGCATGGGGCAGGTGATGCGCGTGGTGCAGCAGGAAGGAGCCATCGAGGAGCGGCATGAGGTAGTCCACGTGGTCGCCATGCACTATGCGACCATGCCCACACCCCTCCTCATGCACGTGCCAGCCCCCCTCGCCCTGCTCCTCTGCGCCGTCATGCCCCTCCGTCACTGACCCCGTCACACCCTCCCCCTCTCTCCTCGAAGCGTCATTCCCCCCTTCCCCGACAATTGCGCCACTGGATGTGTCGATGCAGTCAGGGGAGGATGCGCGCAGGGCGCAGAGAGAGGGGAGGCGGGGCGAGGGGGCCGGGGAGGGGCACAGGCAGGGCGACAGCACACCTTCGTGCAGGCACTGTGGAGTGTGACAATAACGGGGGAAGGCGAAGGGACGGGCAGTGTGGTTGACTACGTTGACTAGGCGAGCAGCAATGGCAAACGCAACGGGGGAATGGGAAGCGCAACGGGGGATGGGAGGCGGAAGGGGGGAATGGGAAGCGCAAGGGGGGATGGGAGGCGGAAGGGGGGAATGGGAAGCGCAAGGGGGGAATGGGAAGCGCAAGGGGGGAATGGGAAGCGCAAGGGGGGAATGGGAAGCGCTAGTGGGGAATGGAAAGGGTAAAGGCGACGGCACAGCAAGGCAGCAGCGACGTCATTCCCTCTCGGGTGGGTTGGAGAACGCACCGGTTCGAGCAGCACGTCTTCGGTGATCGCGTCGCCATGATGCACGTGCGCGTGCACGTGCATCCCCTCCCGCTCGCAGCACGCATCCCCCGCCTCTTCCGCTTCCTCCGCCTCCTCCGCCTCCTGCCTTGCGCCAAGGCCTATCCCCGTGGACTCGCCCAAGGCTCCGTTCCCCCGCCTTTCGGGAGAGATATCAGGGGAACCGCCGTCAAAGGGCGGCGCGAGCAGTTGCGCGCGCTGCTCGGCGTGCTGATGGTAGTCCGAGCAGTCAGCGGCGGCGGTACCCCTGGCGCTGTGGTCTTGGAAGCAGAGGCGCAGCGAGAGCGAGAGCGGCGCGCTGACGCATGTGAAGCGCGAGCCCTCCAAGACGAGCAAGTGGTGCGCCTCGCGCGGCGGCGGCACGGCACGCGGCGAGGTCCGGCGGGGATGGGAGAGTGGGGCGGAGGCGGGGTGGGCGAGATGCGCGGCGGGATCGCTGTGCGCGACGACGGCGTCGAATAGGTGCGACGACATGCTGGGAACTGGTCACAGGGGTCGAGAGAAGGAGAGTTGAACAAGACGAATGGCGATACCTGTCGTTTTCTCAAAGCCGCAGTCTGGAATGCCAAGAGTTCTATAGTTCAACCTTGTTGGCTTATGAGTGCATACTGAACTCGGGCTACGTGAAATGCTAAGAGCTCTCAAGAAAGTCATTCTAGCGGACATCACGAAGTCCCCGAGATGGGCGCACGGTCGGTGACCAGGTGACCAACATAACAGGGAGTCTTTCAAGGCGGACATCACAGCCTTTGTACTGTAGCCGACATTCATGGTTTCAATGGTAGGTAGGTTGCTTGGGCAGTAGTCTCGATTGGCGCGCGTAACAGGTTTGCATTGAAATCGATCGAGCTGGTCGCGTAGCAAAAGACTTCGCAAACGTTCCCCGGTCTGCCTTGCGCTGACACTTGGTGGTTACAAGGAACCTTGTTCTATGTTTCGCTCAGTAATCGTCGAAATGTACAGAGACTGCGCGCAAAGAGAATATATATCTAAGGGCGTGTAAAGTTGTAACGCCCGAACCAAATGGTCGATCATATTATCGTTTCGGGCGAGTGCGAAATATGTAACGCGTAAGCGAACCCCGCCACACATTTCGACAGCATCTGGGGCACCCACCCCAAACCATTCCCTAAATCAAAAGTGAAAGTTTTGATTCCATTTACTGCATTCTAGTCGGGTGTGGCATCCCGAAGTGGCCCAGTCAAGTAGATGGGACTTCCGAAGGATAAGGTCTTGGGATCGAACCCACCCCCGTGCAGGCGTGTTCTGCCAGCCCCCCAAGAAGGGGGTTCGCACGTGTTTATCTGGGAAAGGGATAGTTCAATTGATTACGATCAATATATAACTTTATCTAGTCGGGTGTGGAATAACAGGAGTCTGAAGCCTAGGCTAGGGTGTTTAACAAAGCATCAGGTTTAGGTAAACATGAATATTCTCTCCCCGCTGAGCATCAGTCTAGGTCAGGCCCTCAGATTCGTTTTTGGCCTGTCTGATTCGTCAGACTAGTACACAATTTTAGTCTGAAAATCTCTGAGTTGGTATAAAAAAAAGGCTGAAATTTCAGAGTGTCCTAAAAAAAAAGTCTGATCATTCAAAAACAATGTATTCAATGTTTCATCGGAATGTAATCAATGTTTCATTCATCTGCTACCGAAACACGCAACACTAAGGGGATTTCCGATAAAACATGCTCTGACAGGGCGAATATATGTGTCAGGGCGAATCTTGTGGTGCGAAAGGGCGAATATGCAATGTCAGGGCGAGTTTGCTGTGATTGGGCGAAAATTGTTGTGCTCTGACAGCGCAAATCTGTTGTGTCAGGGCGATTTTGCTATGATTGGGCGAAAATCTTGTGCTGTAAGGCTCGGATTTGCTGTGTCAAGGCGATTTTGCTTTGACATTGCGAATGTGTTGTGACCCGTAAGTCCGAATCACCAGTCAAGGACGCGTTTGTACTCTGAATGATCAGAGTACACTCTCAGAAAACTCTGAACTCTCAGAGTTAGCCTTAAAAAAAGTCTGAAAGTTACAGAGTTTGGGCCCAAAAAAGTCTGATTTTATCAGAGTACACTGGAAAAAGAATATGAAATATCAGAGTTTTTTGTGCAAATCAGAGAAAAAAGTCTGACTTCGTAGGGCCTGGTCTAGGTAGTCCCAATATGCGGTGCGTACATTTCAATGGGGAAACTACCATAGAAATTTTATCAATTCGAGGTGACTACTCAAATCGTTGTAACCCTAATACCTCGCAATCGCCAGAAACACGCAAATGAGCGACCATTTGGTTTGGGCGTTACAACTTTACACGCCCTAAAGGTAGGAAAGATGGCGTAATTTGGGGGAATGGTCGACAATTGGCAAAACGAAAAATCTGTGCACGAAGTTCTGATTGAGTAACAAACAACCAACCTAGTTACAGTACCAGTACAAGCGGTTCTATGCTACTTTCTAAAGGTGTGGAAGATGGGAACGACCAAACGAAATGGTCGATTTGTTTGGAGGTTCTGACGATTGCGAAGTATATGGGGTAACTCCCACATTCTCCCGCATAGGGTCACCCTGAATTGACAGAAATTTAATGGTTAATGTCTCCACAACATTTTTGTCAAATGATATATTTGCATGTTAAGCTAAAGTGAGGTACTCTTTATAGGGTACAGGCCTATTTGTATCTCAACCCTTGCTAGTCATTTCATTCCGATGTTACATTATGAGATGGTATCATCGTTAGGAAGTTCCTAGGAACCTAGCCCGCCGACCTATCTAGCTCCGTTCGTCCCACCGCCCGTCCTAGCCAGCCTGCTGCCAGCCACTAGCTCCCTATCGCCCGTCGCCAGCCCGCACGCCGTGTTTAGCGCGCACGCCAACAGCCCTGCACGCGCTCACGCTAGCAGCCAGACGCCGTGCACCTCAGCAGCCAGCACGCGCCAGCCGACAGTGCACGCAGCGCGCGTTGCCAGCGCGCTCGGGGCCACCGCACACACAACGCGCGCAGTAGCCGCGCGCCGCAGTAGTAGCCACACACGCTTAGCCAGCAGTAGCGCGCACCCAAGCTAGCCAGCGCGCGCGCTCCAACCAGCAGCAGCGCACGCCCATAGCCAGTTAGTATGCGCACCCCAACCAGCAGCAACGTACTGTTGCAGTGTGCGCAGCAGCTAGCAGCACTAGCGCTTGTAGCACCAGTAGCGCCAGCAACGCCATCAGCCGTTAGTACCCTAAGCAGCACTCGTGCGCCCTGCTTGCCTACCCGCTAGCACTTGCCTACCGCCACATACGTTCCTTTCGCTGGTAACACTCCCTGAAGCAGATGGAGGCCGCACTCTCTTCCTATTGGCTTCGTTTAGGACGCGGTAAAAGTAGACGATCGATCGTCTGATGCGATCGATGTGCGGATTGGTTACCCTATTCACCAGCACGTAAACATGCTTCAAAGCCAATTTATCAAATATTCGTACACATCCTCAGAAGGCCACTGATCGTAGAATTGTGATGAGCGATCGCGACACTGTCGCTGCACAAATGAGCATGCGCCGGGCAGGACAGGGACGACTGACCCACTTGCTTGCGAATCACCCGAGTTGTTTAACGATGAGCTTTTGCGCACCATGCGGAACATCCTGCCCAGTTTGTTTTGCCGATTGTAAAATCGACGGTCGCAAACCGTTTCACCGATCGATTCGCTAGAACGATTGTTCTAATCGATATTCAGAGGCGATCCTTGTCAAAAGTACGAACGAGAATGGAATGAACTAGCAGCAGGATGGGTACAAGTAGCAAACCCTAATTGGGTTGTACCCCATATGGGCTACCCCACTATAGCCTACACAATAAGCAGCATATAAGTTTGACACACCCCCATAGGCAAAGTGGGGGAGAACAAGAGGTCACAAGACCGGTCAAGAAAAGCAAAGCAGGCTCAGGGTGGACCACGAAGTCACCACGCATTCTGAGCACAAACAAATGGCCACAAGGCCAGTTCACATGCAGAGTTATATAAAGGAGAACAAACACTACAGTGATCACAACCTAGCAAGTGTAAGCATGCAGGTATATGTATATAGATCACAGTACAAGCAAAGTCAAGAAGTGAGAAAGTGAGACCAAGTAGGCACAAGGCCTAGAACAGTACAGAAACGCTGATGATCACAAGGCTGAAGTGCCTTGATGAAGATATCAGCAGTGCTGGCCCGAAAGGCCACGTAAGCAAGACGAAGCTGACCACGCTGCTGCAACTCTCGACCAAGGAAGTAGCGCAGAGCGATATGCTTCATTCTGTGCTCCAGTCTGTGCTCCTGACACAAGGCAATCATGGCCTTGTTGTCGACGTACAGAACTGGAGGAGAACGAGGCGGCTCTCCCAAGTCGGTCAGCAGGTAGGTGAGCCAGCGTAACTCCTGTGCAGCCATGGCCCCTGCGTAGATCTCAGCCTCACAGCTGGAACTGAGAACAGAAGACGAGCGGGTAGACCGCCACGAAACAGAGCCGGAGCCAAGGCTGAAAGTGTAACCCTGTGACGACCGCTGCGTAGCCAAGTCGTCAACTCAAGAAGCGTCTGCGTGGCCAGTGAGGACAACTCGAGCCCGTCCTCCAAGCACGAGCCCCATGCCCGACGTACCGCACAAGTAGCGCAACACCCTCTTAGCGGCCTCCCAGTGCTCTGGTCGGTGTCTCCCGGGCGCAACGTAGCGTGCCAGGATGCTAAGAGGGTAGGCAAGGTCAGGTCGAGTGCAGGTCATCAGGTACATGAGGCAGCCCACAAGCTCTGGATACGGGCCACTCGGCTCTACGGACTCATCCGAAGGCAGAGCTGAGAGCGAGTGACCGGTAGGCTGAGGAGTGTGGCGAGGAGTACGTGAAGCCAAAGCGCTGAAGGACCTGCTGCACCATGTGTGACTGAGTAAAGGTAATGGTGCGCTGTGCTCTGTCCCGGGTGATCTGCATGCCAAGATAGCTGCGTAGCTCACCCAGGTCTGTGCACGTGTGTCTCTTCTGCAGCTCCGACTTCACAAAGGCCAGTCCCGCAGTGTCAGCAGTGGCAAAGTCCAAGTCGTCGACGTACACGAGGATGTAGAACGGCGGCAGAGAAGTGTCGGTGCGTAGAAACAGCGACGGGTCAGCAGTCGAAGGAGCAAACCCAAGAGCTGCAAGCGTCGTCCTCAGTGTGTCGTGCCACTCGCGAGGCGCCTGGCGGAGACCGTAGACTGGCCGCCGGAGGCTCCACTGGGTACCTGCAGGAAACGACCCAGTGAAGCCAGGTGGGCGTCGCAGCCAGATCTCCTCGTGCAGGCTGCCCTGTAGGAAGGCTGTGCTGAAGTCAAGAGAGTGAAGCCGACGTGCAGCAGCACCCGAAGAGTGGTCATCTTCGGGGTAGGGGAGAAGGTCTGGAAGAAGTCAACTCCCTGTCGCTGACTGAAGCCTTGAGCAACGTAACGCGCCTTGAAGACAGGCGGAGAACCCGGCGGCCGCTTCACCCTAAAAATCAACATGCCACTGACGATGTTCGCCCCAGGTGGGGGAACCTCATCGACGTAGGTGCCTGTGGACTTCCAGGAAGCCATCTCTGCGTCCATTGCTGTCTGCCACTGAGAGGAGTAGGGACCCTCAATCGCCTCTGCGTAAGAGCGCGGGGTCGGGATGTCTGGTGCATCCGGGTCTCCCTCAGGGGCAAGCAGCATGGACACGAGATGAGGTGCAGCAGCTGCAAAACACTCAAACTCCTCCTGCCTGTCCTCAGGGACGTCCGTGCCAAGAGCACACTCACCCCCGACGGACGGAGGACAGACAGAGTCAGACTCAGCAACAAGACTAGCGGCGTAGTCGAGGCGACAGGCGGCAGCAAAGTCAACAAGCTCAGCAACTAGGGCAGACGCAGTAGTGGACTCAAATGAAGGGTCAGTGACAACAGTGGCTAGAAGACGTGTGACAGTAGGACTGGCAGCACGAGCAAGGTCTGACGGCGAGTCAGGAACGTCAGGAAGAGAGGACGCAGGAGGAGACGGCAGAGGGACACGCAGAGGAACAGAGGAAGGACGAAGTGCCATCTGGTGCATGCCTGGGACAGGAGGAGGACGCGGACGTGGAACACGACGACCAGTGCGAACAGCGCGAACAGGCGACGCAGGACGAGACTCAGGCTCACGACGCTCCGCAAGACCTCTTGTTGGCCCAGTGTAAGCAGAAGGAGCAGGCAGCAGGGAGGCTGGCTGTAACTGCGACTGCGACTAGTCAGGCGGTGGACACAGTAAGGGAGGAGTAGAGTTAGTAGAAGGCAAGAGACCAAGAACCTGCTGAAGAAGTGGAACGAAGTACGGTCGCGGCCGCACAGCGCCTCCAGAACCAGCACCGACAGCACTAGTACACCCAGCTCCAGGGTCTCCAGCTCCAACGCCTGCAGTACTACCAGCTCCAGCAGCTCCAGCTCCAGCAGCACCTCCAGCTCCAGCAGCTCCATCACCTCCGGCGCGAGCACCTCCGGGACCAGCGACTCTAGCACCTCCAGCACCTCCAGGACCAGCAGCTCCAGCACCTCCGGCTCCAACGCCCGCAGCACCACCAGCTCCAGCAGCTCCAGTACCTCCAGTACGAGCACCTCCGGGACCAGTGGCTCCTGCAACCCCAGTAGCTCCAGCTCCAACGCCGGCAGCACCTCCAGCTCTAGTAGCGCCAGTACCTCCAGCGCCAGGGCCTCTAGCGGCAGGCGCCCCAGCTCCAGCAGCGCCGCTCTGAAGGCTCCAGCGCCGAGCAAACTACTCGCGCAGCTGCGGTGGAGAGTGAGGCTCCCGCCGTGACGAGGCACCTGTAGGCCCTCCAGCAGACTCAGCACCCCCAGGCTCAGAACCCCCAGTCTCAGCAACCGCAGGCTCAGCACCCCCAGGCTCAGCACCCCCAGGAACAGCACCCTCAGACTCAGCAACCTCAAGCTCAGCACCCCCAGGCTCCGCACGCTCAGGCTCAGCACCCCCAACAGCACCACCCCCAGGAGCAGCACCAGAGTCAACCGCGACCTCAACAGGCTCGACATGGTCTACCTGAGACACACCTGAGGGAGCAGGACCCTGAGGGGGGAGGGTGTCTACCGGAGGAGGACCTGGTGCGAGGAAGAGCGGCGGGGGGGGGAGAGGGGCAGTGCGGTAGGGGAAGAGACGGTAAAAGGGAACCGACTTGTCGAACGTGACGTCCCGAGAGGGCAGAACACGGCGCGAGGTGGGGTGGTAAAACTGCCAGCCAGGCGCGTCAGGGGGAAAACCAAGGAAGACGCAGGGAATGGCGCGGGAGGAGAGCTTGTCCGCGGACGTATCGCGGACAAAGGCACGAGAACCCCGGATCCGGAACAGAGACGCATCGCCAACCTTCCCCGTCCAACGCAGTGTAGGCGAGGTCTCCGGCAAGGAGACACGGGGCCAGAGGTTGAGCTGATGCGCAGAGTACCGGACCGCAAACGGCCACAGAAAATGGGGGGCAGCCGCATGGATCATGGAGGTACGAGCGACCTTCATGACTAAGCCAATGCGACGCTCAGCAACCCCATTCTGCTGCGGAGAGGCCGGGAGCGTGAATGACTGGAGAATGCCCTCCCCACGACAAAAGTCCCGCAAGAGGTCGGAGGAAAACTCACCACCTCTGTCAGAGTGCAGACGCAGGACTGGAAGGTCCGTGTGAAACCGCTCGCGCAGCTGGAGACGGACAGCGCGGATCCAAGGGATCAAAATATCAGGGACCTCCCCCTTGCTGCGCAAGGGGAAGACCGTGGTGTAACGCGAGTAGTCGTCAACAACCAGCAGAAAGTAGCGCTCGCGGCCCTGTCCACGGATGCGGGCTGGGCCCCACACGTCCATGTGGAGAGTCTGCAGGGGAGCAGTCGTCGGGGGAAACGAGGAGGAGTGAGGAGCGGCGCGCTGCCACCCCTCGACACAGGGAAGGCATGGAGGAGCAGGCGAGGGTGGGAGGGGAGGCAGTACCCGGGGAAGACCAGAGACAAGGACACGGGAGTGCATGCCACGGAGGCGCTGCACTGAGGGGTGACCAAGACGGTGGTGCCAAAGGAGGGTCTGGTGCGACAGAGCACGACACGAGTAGGGGGCCGCTAGCTGACCTGACGCAGACGCAGACGCATCTACCTGAGGAGACACAGTAGTCAGTGTGTACAGACTCGAGCCAGGCGCACGGGTGAACGTGGCCAGGTGCCGGCCAGTCCGGGAGCACGTACAGATCGCCACACGCTGTCCTCCTGGAGTAAAGGTGTCAACCCATACATCCTAAAGGACGGCGTTGCTCACCAAGTTCGTAGAGAACGAGGGGAGGTGAAGACGTGACAGTGAGCCAGACGGAACCGCTGGACACGGGAGAACAGTGGAGGAACGTGCAAGGACTGGGCCCCCAGAGGGGTCAGCCAGAGAGACAGCAACAGGTGCAGGGAGCGGTGTGAGTGCGGTACTGTGGCGAAAGAAACAGCGGGAAGCACCTGAGTCAAGCGTGAAGGTGTGCAAGGCCTCAGCAGGCGCAGTACCAGAGAGAGCAGACTCACTAGCACCTAGAGCAGCAGACTCACCAGCACCTAGAGCAGCGGCCTCTATACCTGGGTCGGGCGGCATGCACAGGTAACAGTCACCCTCAGCACTAACAGTCAATGCATACATGGCAGCAATGATAGCATCATAATCAAGAGCAAAGATGTCCACACCCTGCCTAAGCAGCTCTGCCCAGTGGGGGAGCTCAGTCGCGTCGGGAAACTCTGCGCGAAAGGCGTCGGTAAGACGGGAGAAACAGCGGTGCTGTGTGTGAGGCTGCCCGCATGTCTGACCAGAGCGGTCACCTGTGCGAATGACATACGGGCAGCGACCACTACCCCAAGACGCCCCACGATGAGCAAACCACTCACGGAGCTCCTGGGGCGAAGGGGTCTCACGCTGACGCTGCTGCTGCTGCCTCTGACCACCGCCAAAGCCTCCCCTCTGACTGGTACCACCCCGGCCGCCACCACTGCCGCCTCCCCCACTCCCTCCGCCGCCACCACTGCCGCCGCCACCACTCCCACTGCCGCCACCACCGCCTCCACCTACGCCTCCACTCCCACCACCACTCCCTACGCCACCACCGCCACCTCCACCGCCTCCACCACCCCCACCACCGCCTCCACCGCTGCCACCCCCATCGCCCCTGCCTCCCCTGCCCCTGCCGCTGCGGCGCCTCCCACTAGGGGCAGACGCAGCTCCTACCTCCTCAGCACGAAGGTAGTCACCAGCTGCAGCAGAGGCGACTGAGGGGACTAGGGGGGAGGGCGAACACCCCTCAAAGAAGGGAGTGCGAGGAGTGCCACAAGAAGCGCCTACAGCGACTATGCTAGTCTCAGCTGCTAGGAGGTGCTTCTCGAGCAGGTCGACAGTGAGGTCTGTGGGGTCAAGGGCGAGAAGGAGGTCCCTGACTGCGCTAAGAGAGTCAAGGAGGCGGGTGACTATGAAGTAGAGAGTGATGTACATGGGAGGAGGGTTCTTGGTGAGGAACTCGGCGGGAAGCGCAGCGCGGTAGCGAGTGTCACTAGTGCGAAGGAGAGTGACGAGGTCGGCTACTGTGGCAAAGGCGGACAGCTCGGGGAACAGGTAGGGGAGGAGAAGGCGGCCTAGGGCAGCAGTGGCCGGGGAGGAGTAACGAGCGACTACAGCGTCGTACAGGGCTTTCGCAGTCTTGTGCTGGCCAAAGTGAGCGCGTTCGGCTAACGGCAGGTGGTTGCGAACGGCTAGGCGAGCAGCAGCGTCACGGGTAAGCCACTGTGAGCGAGTCGCACTGTCAGCTGTGGCAGCAGGGGTGAGAGAGGCGCCAGACGTGAGGTCAAACAGTGAAACACCGTCCTTGGAATCGCTCAGTAAGTACAGCTGTAAATCGTCGAGCCACGCATCGAACTCTATCGGGCGGCCCTCCGGATTGAAAGTGAGGACACTGAGCGTGGCCATAGCGGGCAGAGCAGTTGGGCGCGCTAGCAGCAGAGCAGCACGCAGGCAGGGCAAAGCAGGGCGGCAGCCAGCAGGGCAGGGCGGCGGGGCGGCTAGCGTTTCGCGGGCTAGGCAGCACGGTGGCGGGCGGCGCGCGGGCAGGGCAGGGCGCGCTGCGGCGGTCGGCGCGCAGGCAGGGCAGGGCGCGCGGGCTAGGCGGTGCGGCGGCGGACGGCGCGCGGGCAAGCAGGGCGTGCTGCGGCGGGCGGCGCGCGGGCAGGGCAGGAAGCGCTGCGGCGGGCGGCGCGCGGGCAGAGCAGGGCGCGCGGGCTAGGCGGTGCGGCGCGCGGGCAAGCAGGGCGCGCGGCGGTGGGCGGCGCGTGGGCAGGGCAGGGCGCGCGGCGAAAGGCGGCGCGCGGGCAGAGAAGGGCGCGCGGCGGCGGGCGGCGCTCTGGCAGGGCAGGGCGCGCGGCGTCGAGCAGCGCGCGGGCAAGGCAAGGCGCGCGGCGGAGAGCGGCGCGCGAGCAGGGCAGGGCAGGGCGTGCGCAGGCAGCGCGACGCAGGGTAGGGCAGGGCAGTGCGGTGCTATCACGGCTGCGCGACGGGTGGGGTAGCGCAACTCGGTGGGCCCTAAAAAAACGGTTCTAGGCTAGGACCTGCTCTGAAACCATGTCAGAAGTACGAACGAGAATGGAATGAACTAGCACCAGGATGGGTACAAGTAGCAAACCCTAATTGGGTTGTACCCCATATGGGCTACCCCACTATAGCCTACACAATAAGCAGCATATAAGTTTGACAATCCTCCGGCACTTTTACCGCCTTAGGTTTTTTTGTTCTGGTTCGACTGTTCCTAGACTACCTATGCACCGGTTCCTAGCATGCATTTCTTAGTCTGGGGTCCCTAGCTCCAGCAGTTTCCAGTTGTTTCTAGCTCCAGCCATTCATAGCTCCGACCGTTTCTAGCTCCCGCCATTCCTAGCTCCAGGCGTTCCTATGCCCAACTAGTTTTCGCTATGGCATTCGCCAGAGTCTTGTGCTTCGACGCAAGGGGTAGTGCGATATAAACTTTAGCAGGTGGCTCCGCCAGGCCCAGTTGCACCATAGGAGCCAGCGTCAGGATGGCGGCACTCTAATCGCGCACACGTCCGATGGTTTGCCTGCCCCTCCTCGTCCTAGTCCTCTGCCTACTGAGCCCCCGCCCACTAAGGCGGAGCGGGGGACGTTTACCATGCGGCATTTTGACTACTCCATCTGGGACTCCTGCGACGCTGCTGCCTGCCTCGCGCTGACATACCTTCTCCAACCGACAGAGGATGCCAACTTCACCAAGGTCGAGTCTGCGAAGGAGTGTTAGGACGCTATTATTGCCCGTTATTCCACTCCTTCCTCTACCTCCCTTGGTCACCTCATCCTACCGTTCTTGTTCCCCCACCTTGGTTCGTTTGAGACCAGTGCTTGTGGAGATCCACTGTACAACGGTAGTGAGCTAGACTACGGGGGTTGGCACGAACTACTAGGAGTGATCGTAGCTTTGACTAGTTCCTTAGTGCTTGATGTCAAACTTATATGCTATAGTTTGTGTAGGCTGTAGTGGGGTAGTTCATATAGGGTACAACATTTCTAGGTTTCCTACTTGTACCCAACTGCTTGCTAGTTCAATCATTCCTTCGTTCCTATTCTGACATGGTATTCTGAGCAGGTTCCCTCCGTGGGAACGGTTTTTTTTTAGGGCCCACCACTGAAACTGTTTTACCTGCCCGAAGCGCGCTGTCGCGCCTGCCTCTCCTGCGCTGTCGCGCCTGCCTCTCCTGCGCCGTCGCGCGCCTCTGCCCTGCTGTCGCGCTAGTCGCGACCCTGCCTGAGCCGCCCGTCGCGGCCCTGCCTTGTCGTCGCTCGTCGCGACTTCATCCGCCGCCCGTCGCGGCCCTGCATGCCGCCCGTCGCGGCCCTGCTTTGCCGCCCGTCGCGGCCCTCTCCTGCCGCCCTACGTCGCGGCCCTGCCCTGCCGCCTCAAAACGCGGCCCCTGACCTAATCGCAGCCACCGTTGCGGCCCCACTGTCGCGCCCTGCCCTGCAGCCGCCGTCGCGCCTGCAGCACCTGTCGCGGCCCTGCCTTGCCGCTGACGCACCTGCTGTTAGAAACTAGAACTGAAGGAGAATGAATGAATTAGGCAGCAGGGTGATACAAGTAGGAAACCCTAGCAATGTGTTGTACTCTCTAAGGCTAAACCCACTATAGCCTACACAATATAAACATCACACCCCCATAGGCGAAGTGGGAGACAACCAGATGGTCACAAGACCAGTCAAAGCAAAGCAAAGCAAGCTCAGGGTGGATCTCAAGGAAACCACACAAATTCCGAGCACAAGCAAGCGGTCACAAGACCAGTTCACATGCAGTTTGATAATATAACAAGAGGTACAGTGATCACAACCTAGCAAGTGTAAGCATGCACGTGTATATATATAGAGATCACAGTACAAGCAGAGTCAAGAAGTAAGCAAGTGAGGCACAGTAGGCACAAGGCCTAGAACAGTACAGAAACGCTGATGATCACAAGGCTGAAGCGCCTTGGTGAACACATCAGCAGTGTTGGCCCGAGTGGCCACGTAAGCAAGACGAAGCTGACCACGCTGCTGCAACTCTCGAGCAAGGAAGTAGCGCAGAGCGATGTGCTTCGTTCTGTGCTCCAGTCTGTGCTCCTGACACAAGGCAATGGCGGCCTTGTTGTCGACGTACAGCACTGGAGGAGAACGAGGCCGCTCTCCCAGGTCGGTCAGCAGGTAGGTGAGCCAGCGTAACTCCTGTACAGCCATGGCTGTGGCGTAGATCTCAGCCTCACAACTGGAGCTGAGAACTGAAGACGAGCGTGTAGAACGCCAAGAAACTGAACCAGAGCCAAGGCTGAAGGTGTAACCCTGAGACGACCGCTGCGTAGCCTGGTCGTCAACCCAAGAAGCGTCTGAGTGCCCAGTGAGGACAACGTCGCTCCGTCCTCCAAGCACAAGCCCCATGCCCGACGTACCGCACAAGTAGCGCAACACCCTCTTAGCGGCATCCATGTGCTCCTTCCGGTGACGGCCAGGAGCGACATAGCGTGCTAGGATGCTAAGAGGGTATGCAAGGTCAGGTCGAGTGCAGGTCATCAGGTACATGAGGCAGCCCACAAGCTCTGGATACGGGCCACTCGGCTCTACGGACTCATCCGAAGGCAGAGCTGAGAGCGAGTGACCGGTAGGCTGAGGAGTGGACTGTGGCGAGGAGTACGTGAAGCGGAAGCGCTGAAGGACCTGCTGCACCATGTGTGACTGAGTCAAGGTGATGGTGCGCTGTGCTCTGTCCCGGGTGATCCGCAAGCCAAGATAGCTTGTCAGCTCACCCAGGTCTGTGCACGTGTGTCTCTTCTGCAGCTCCGACTTCACGTGGGCGAGTGCCTCAGTGTCAGCAGTAGCAAAGACCAAGTCGTCTACGTACACGAGAATGTAGAACGGCGCCAGAGTGGTGTCGGTGCGTAGAAACAGCGACGGGTCAGCAGTAGAAGGAGCAAACCCAAGAGCAGCAAGAGTAGTCCTCAGTGTGTCGTGCCACTCACGGGGTGCCTGGCGGAGACCGTAGACTGGCCGCCGGAGGCTCCACTGGGTACCTGCAGGGAACGACCCAGTGAAGCCAGGTGGGCGGCGCAGCCAGATCTCCTCGTGCAGGCTGCCCTGTAGGAAAGCAGTGCTGAAGTGAAGAGAGTGGAGCTCGTAGTAACGCTGAGCGGCGACGTGCAGAGAACCCGAAGAGTGGTCATCTTCGGGGTCGGGGAGAAGGTCTGGAAGAAGTCAACTCCCTCTCGCTGACGGAAGCCTCGTGCAACGTAACGCGCCTTGAAGACAGGCGGAGAACCCGGCGGCCGCTTCACCCTGAAAATCCACATGCCACTGACGATGTTCGCCCCAGGTGGGGGAACCTCGTCGATGTAGGTGCCTGTGGACTTCTAGGAAGCCATCTCTGCGTCCATGGCTGTCTGCCACTGAGAGGAGTAGGGACCCTCTATCGCCTCTGCGTAAGAGCGCGGGGTCGGGATGTCTGGTGCATCCGGGTCTCCCTCAGGGGCAATCAGCATGGACACGAGATGAGGTAAAGCAGCGGCAAAGCACTCAAACTCCTCCTGTCTGTCCTCAAGGACGTCCGTGCCAAGAGCACACTCACCCCCGACGGACGGAGGACAGACAGATTCAGACTCAGCAACAAGGCTAGCGGCGTAGTCTAGACGACAGGCGGCAGCAAAGTCAACCAACTCAGCGACTAGAGCAAACGCAGCAGAGGACTCAAAGGTAGGGTCAGTGACAACAGTGGCGAGGAAACGCGTGACAGTAGGACTGGCAGCACGAAGAGAGTCAGACTCCGGGTCCGGACCGTCAGGAAGAGAGGACGCAGGAGGAGACGGCAGAGGGACACGCTCTGGAGCAGTGGAAGGACGCAGAGTCATATAGTGAGTGCCAAGTACAGGAGGAGGACGCTGACGCGGAGCACGACGACCAGCGCGGACAGCGCGGACAGACGACTCTGGACGAGACTCAGGCGACTCAGGACGAGACTCAGGCGATGCAGGACGAGACTCAGGCTCACGACGCTCCGTAAGACCTCTAGTCGGCCCAGCGTAAGGAGAAGGACCAGGCAGCGGAGAGGCAAGCGGTAACTGTGACTGCGACTGGACAGGTGGTGGACTAAGTAGGGGAGGAGAAGGACCAGTGAAGGGCGAGAGGCCAAGAACCTGCTGAAGGAGCGGAACGCAGTACGGCCGCTGCCGCTCAGCACCTCCTGAACCAGCAGAGACAGCACCAGCACCCTCAGCCCTAGGGTCTCCAGCTCCAACTCCCGCAGCACCACCAGTAACCCCAGCAGCTCCAGTACCTCCAGCTCCAACCCCCGCAGCAGCTCCAGTCCCAGCAGCTCCAGTACCTCCAGTACGAGCACCTCCAGAACCAGCGGCTCCAGCAGCTCCAGCACCAGCAGTACCTCCAGTAGCTCCAGCACCAGCAGCACCTCCAGCAGCTCCAGCACCAGTGGCACCTCCAGTAGCACCAGCAGCACCTCCAGAACCAGCAGCGCCTCCAGCAGCTCCAGCACCAGCAGCACCTCCAGCACCAGCAGCACCTCCAGCAGCTCCAGAACCAGCAGCACCTCCAGCAGCACCACCAGCAGCTCCTGCACCAGCAGCACCAGCACCAGCAGCAGCTCTAGCTCCAGGGTCCGCGGCACCAGCAGCAGCTCCAGCTCCAGGGTCCAAAGGACCAGTAGCGCCACTCCGGAGACTGCAGCGCCGAGCGTACCACTCTCGGAGCCGCTGGGGAGAGGGCGGCTCTTGCCTAGGCGGGGAACCACGAGCACCAGCTCCAGCAGCACCCCTAGCCCCAGAAGCGCCCCTCCTGAGGCTGCAGTACCGCGAGTACCACTCCCGCAGCTGCTGTGAAGAGGGAGCGCCTCCAGGCGCAGCACGGTCAGTCGCAGCACCCCCCGGCTCAGTACCCTCAGACGTAGCACTCTCAGGCTCAGCACCCCCAGACTCAGCACCCTCAGGCTCAGCACCCCCAGACTCCTCACGCTCAGGCTCAGCACCCCCAGGCTCCGCTACCCCAGGCTCCGCACCCCCAGGCTCCGCACCCCCAGGCTCCGCACGCTCAGGCACAGCACCCCTAGCAGGACGAGAGTCGACAGCTACCTCGACAGGCTCAACCGGGTCTACCTGGGACACACCCGAGGGAGCGGCACCCTGAGGGGGGAGGGGGTCTACCACAGCAGCACCTGGTGTGAGGAAGAGAGGCGGGGGGGGGAGCGGGGCAGTGCGGTAGGGGAAGAGGCGGTAGTAGGGGACCGACTCGTCGAAAGTGACGTTCTAAGAGGGCAGGACACGGCGCGAGGTGGCGTGGTCAAACTGCCAACCAGACGCGTCCGGGACAAAGCCAAGGAAGACACAAGGAACAGCGCGGGAGGAGAGCTTGTCCGCGGACGTATCGCGGACAAAAGCACGAGATCCCCAGACCCGGAACACCGACGCATCGCCAACCTCTCCCGTCCAACGCAGTGTCGGCGAAGTCTCCGGAACGGAGACACTGGGCCAGAGGTTGAGCTGATGCGCAGCGTATCAGATCGCAAACGGCCACAGAAAGTGGGGGGCAGCCGCATGGATCAAGGAGGTACGAGCGACCTCCATGACCAAGCCAATGCGGCGCTCAGCAACCCCATTCTGCTGTGGAGAGGCCGGAAGCGTGAACGACTGCTCAATGCCCTCCCCACGACAAAAGTCCCTCAAGAGGTCGGAGGAAAACTCCCCACCTCTGTCAGAGTGCAGACGCAGGACAGGAAAGTCCGAGTGGAACCTCTCGCTGAGCTGGAGACGGGCAGCGCGGATCCAAGGGATCAAAACATCAGGGACTTCACCCTTGGTGCGCAAGGGGAAGACCGTGGTGTAGCGCGAGTAGTCGTCAACAACTATCGAGAAGTACCTCTCGTGACCCTGTCCACGGATGCGGGCTGGGCCCCACACGTCCATGTGGAGGGTCTGCAGGGGAGCAGTCGTCGGGGGAAACGAGGAGGAGTGAGGAGCGGCGCGCTGCCGCCCCTCGACACAGGGAAGACAGGGAGGAGCAGGCGAGGGTGGGAGGGGAGGGAGAACCCTGGGAAGACCAGAGACAAGGTACCGGGAGTGCATGCCACGAAGGCGCTGCACTGACGGGTGACCAAGGCGGTGGTGCTAGAGGACGGTCTCCTGCGACAGGGAGCGACACGAGCAGGGGGCCGACAGCTGACCTGACGCAGACGCAGACGGAGCTACCTGAGGGGACTCAGTGGTCAGTGTGTACAGGTCCGACCCCGGCTGCTGAGTGAAGGTAGCCAGGTGGCGACCCGTCCGAGCACACGTGCAGTGTGTCACGCGCTCGTAGGCAGGGGTGAACTGGTGGACACCCCCGTCCTGGAGCGCACGACCCGCCACCAAGTTCATAGAGAACGAGGGGAGGCAGAGACCTGACAGTGTGCCCGACGGGACCGCAGTACAAGGGAGGACAGTAGAGGAGGTCGCAATGACCGGACCCCCAGAGGGGTCAGCGAGGGAGACTGCAACTGGCCGAGCAAGCTGCTCAAGGGCAGTGTGGTCACGAAAGAAACAGCGGGAAGCACCTGAGTCCAGTGTGAAGGTGTGCAGTGCCTCAGTAGACGCAGTACCCGAGGGCGCAGACTCACAAGTACCTAGAGCAGCAGCCTCACCAGCACCTGGGGCAACAGACACACCAGCACCTAGAGCGGCAGCCTCACCAGCACCTAGGGCAACAGACACACGAGCACCTAGTGCGGCAGCCTCACTGGTCCTAATGCCCGGGTCGGGCGGGACACTCAGGTAACAGTCACCCTCTCCACTACCAGACATCACATACATGGCACCAAGAATAGCATCAAAGTGAAGAGCTTAGACATCAATGTTCTTCTTGATCAGATCAAACCAGCGGGGCAGCTCAGTAGCAGTAGGAAACTGAGTGCGCCAGGCGTCGTCGAGGCGGGAGAAGCAGCGCTGCTTCGTGTGCGCCCTCCCTTACGTCTGACCAGTGCGGTCACCAGTGCGGATGACATACGGGCAGCTAAGGCCACCCCCCCCACGCTGAGAGTACCACTCACGAAGCTCCTGGGGCGACGGGGTCTGCTGCTGGCGCTGGCCACCGCCAGAGCCTCCACGACCTCCACCGCCGCCGCCGCCACCTCGACCACCACCGCCACCACCGCCACCGCGTCCACTGCCGCCACCACCACCGCCCCAACCCCGGCCACCTCCTCCACCGCTGCCGCCACCACCCCCGCCGCTGCCGCCACCACCCCCGCCGCTGCCACTGGCCCCTCCAGCCCCGCCACCACCCCCACCGCCGCCACCGCCCCCACCACCGCCTCCCCCGTCATCACCGCCGCCCCCCTTGCCCCCTTTGCCCTTGCCGCTGCGGCGCCCCCCACTAGCAGTGGACGCAGTCCCGACCTTCTCAGCACCGAGAAGGTCGACAACAGCAGCAGAGGCGACAGAGGGGAGAAGAGGGGAGGGGGAACACCCCTCGAAGAAAGGGGTGCGGGGGTCGCCGCGAGACGCACCGACAGCGACTATGCTAGTCTCAGCTGCCAGCAGGTGCTTCTCAAGCAGGTCAATGGTGAGCTCAGTGGGGCAGAGAGCAAGGAAGTGGTCCCTGACCGCACGAAGGGAGTCTGGGAGACGGGTGACCAGGTGGTAAAGAGTGAGCCACAGCGGGGGGGGGGTTCTTGGCAAGAAACTCAGCGGGCATGGCAGCTCGGAAGCGAATTTCACTAGTGCGGAGGTGAGTAATGAGGTCAGCTACTGTGGAGAAAGCGGACAGGTCTGGGAACATATAGGGCAGTGAGAGGCGGCCTAGCGCAGCAGAGGCAGGCGAGGAGTAGCGCGCAACTACAGCAGTGTACAGTGCCTGAGCAGTCTTGTGCTGGCCAAAGTGCTCGCGTTCATCTACCGGCAGGGAGTTGCGAATGGCGAAGCGAGAGTGGGCATCACGAGTCTGCCACTGTGAGCGGGCAGTACTGTCAGCAGTCGCAGTAGGGGCAGGAGCGAGTCCTAACGCATGATCATATAGCGAAATATCCTCCTTAGCAGTGAGCTGGAGGAACAGTTGGAGGTCCTCGAGCCAGGTGTCAAAACGCAGCGGGCGGCCCTCAGCATCGAAAGCTAGAACTGCAGGACTAGCCATAGTTTCAGTAGGAGCAGTAGGAACAGTAGTAGCAGTGAAACAGTACAGCGCGACTCGGGCAGGGCGGCGCGGCGCGGCTCGGGCAGGGCGGCGCGGCGCGGCTCGGCTCGGGCAGGGCGGCGCGGCGGCGTGCGGCGGCTGCGCGCGCGGTCGTGCGGGCGGCCGTGCGTCCGTGCGTGCGGTCGTGCAGCCGTGCGTGCGTGCGCGCGGTCGTACGTGCGTGCGTGCGGCCGTGCGGTCGTGCGTGCGTGCGCGCGGTCGTGCGTGCGTGCGTGCGGCCGTGCGGTCGTGTGTGCGTGCGGCCGTGCGGCCGTGAGTGCGGCCGTGCGTGCGTGCGGCCGTGCGTGCGGTCGTACGGGCGGTCGTGCGTGCGGCCGTGTGGCCGTGCGGCTGTGCGTGCGGTTGCGCGTGCGGCCTAACGTGCGGCTGCGCGTGTAGCGTAGCGGGCGGCTGCGCGTGCGGCGGACTGGCGGCGGCGCGCGCGGCTGTCATGAGAGGGGCGCTCGACGGCGCGCTAGGAGGGGCGCTCGACGGCGCGCTAGGTGGGACGCTCGACGGCGCGCTAGGAGGGGCGCTCGACGGCGCGCTAGGAGGGGCGCTCGACGGCGCTAGGAGGGGCGCTCGACGGCGCGGGTAGAGGCGCAAGGGCGCGACGGAACGGTGGGCCCTAACCAACGTCGGTCCTAGGTCCTGACCTAGGCATCGGATACCATGTTAGAAACTAGAACTGAACGAGAATGAATGAACTAGGCAGCAGGGTGATACAAGTAGGAAACCCTAGCAATGTGTTGTACTCTCTAAGGCTAAACCCACTATAGCCTACACAATATAAACATGTACAATGTTTGACACCTGCAGCCGCCGTCGCTACCTCTTTGTCGCGGCCTCACCGTCGCGGCCCTGGCTTGCAGCTGCCCCAGTCGCGGCCCTGCTCTACCGCCGCCCAGTCGCGGCCCTGCCCTGCTGCCGCCCCAGTCGCGGCCCTGACCTAATCGCCAGCTGCGGCCCTGCCCTGCACCCGCCCCTGGTAAGCACCCGCGCCGCCCAGCCGAGCCGCGTCGCTCAGCCGAGCCGCGCCGCCCTGCCGAGCCACGCCGCCCAGCCGAGCCGCGCCACCCAGCCGAGCCGCGCCGCCCAGCCGAGCCGAGCCGCCCAGTCTAGCCGCGCCGCCCTACCGAGCCGCGCCGCCCTACTGAGCCGCACTGCCCTGCCCCTGCTGCTACTGCTGTTTCTGCTGCTACTGCTGCTTCCGCCTGACTGACGCCTGGCGTGCGCAGTTTCCGGACGGCGCTGAGCTCCCCCGCTGGGGTGATCTGCTGAAGCAGAATGTTGCTATCTTTGATCTTGATTTCGATGCTATCCTTGCTGCCATGTATGCTTTGACTGATAATGCTGAGGGTGACTATTACCTGTGTGTTCCGCCCGACCCGGGCATTGTGGCTGCTGCTCTAGGTGCTAGTGAGTCTGCTGCTCCAGGTGCTAGTGAGTCTGCTACTCCTGGTGCTAGTGAGTCTGCTGCTTCAGGTGCTGGTGAGTCTGCTCTCTCTAGTACTGCACCTACTGAGGCCCTGCACACCTTCACACTTGACTCAGGTGCTTCGCGCTCTTTCTTTCGCGACAGCACCACACTCACGCCGCTCAGTCGGCCGGTTGCAGTCTCCCTGGCTGACCCCTCTGGGGGCCTAGTCCTTGCGCACTCCTCCACGCTTCTACCTTGTCCTGCGGCCCCGTCGGGCTTACTGTCGGGACTCCACCTCCCCTCGTTGGTGAGTGGAGCTGACCTCCAGGACGTGTGGGTTGACCAGTTCACCCCGGGAGGTCAGCGTGTGACCCACTGTACTTGCTCTCGGACGGGCCGCCACCTGGCCACGTTCACCCGTCGGCCTGGGTCGAGCCTCTACACACTGACTACTGTGTCTCCTCCTGTCACTGCGTCTGGTCAGGTAGCCGCGTCTGGTCAGGTGTTTGCTGCTGCGTCCAGGTCTAGTCCGCCGTCTGCCCCCTGCTCGTGTCGTCCTCTGTTACACGAGACTCTTCTTTGGCACCACCGCCTTGGTCACCCCTCCCTGCCTCGTCTTCGAGGTATGGCCTCCCGTGTCCTTGTTTCAGGTCTCCCCCCGTCCCTCCCTCCCCTTCCTCCGGGGCCTGCCCCTACCTGTGTTCCTTGTGTTGAGGGCCGGCAGCGCGCCGCTCCTCACTCCTCTGAGTTTCCTCCGACAGAGGCTCCTCTGCAGACTCTCCACATGGACGTGTGGGGCCCAGCCCGCGTCCGTGGACAGGGTCACGAGCGTTACTTCCTGCTGGTCGTTGACGACTACTCGCGCTACACCACAGTCTTCCCCTTGCGTCGCAAGGGTGAGGTCACTGAGGTGTTGATCGACTGGATCCGCGCTGCTCGTCTCCAGCTCAGAGAGAGTTTCGGCTCGGACTTTCCTGTTCTGCGTCTCCACTCAGACAGAGGTGGTGAAATTTCCTCCGACCTCCTGAGGGCTTTCTGTCGTGCGGAGGGCATCCGCCAGACGTTCACGCTTCCGGCCTCTCCACAGCAAAATGGGATTGCTGAGCGCCACATTGGCATGGTCATGGACGTCACTCGCACGTCCATGATCCATGCGGCTGCTCCCCATTTTCTGTGGCCGTTCGCGGTTCAGTACGCTGCGCATCAGATCAACCTTCAGCCTCGTGTCTCCTTGCCGGAGACCACACCTACTCTGCGGTGGACGGGGAAGGTTGGTGATGCGTCTGTGTACCGTGTCTGGCGATCTCGAGCTTTTGTCCGTGATACTTCCGCGGACAAGCTGTCCTCTCGTGCTGTTCCCTGCGTTTTCCTTGGCTTCCCCCCTGACGCGCCTGGGTGGCAGTTTTACCACCCCACCTCGCGCCGTGTTCTGTCCTCTCAGGACGTCACGTTTGACGAGTCGGTCTCTTACTACCGTCTCTTTCCCTACCGCACTGCCTCTCTCCCCCCCCCGCCGCTCTTCCTAGCACCAGGTACTCCTCCGGTAGACCCCCTCCCCTCTCAGGGTCCTGCCCCCTCAGGTGTGTCCCAGGTAGACCCTGTCGAGCCGGTTGAGGTAGCTGTCGACTCTGGTGCTGCTAGGGGTGCTGAGCCTACGGGTGCGGGGCCTGGGGGTGCTGAGCCTGGGGTTGCTGAGTCTGGGGGTGCGGAGCCTGGGGGTGCTGAGCCTGGGGTTGCTGAGTCCGTAGCCTGGGGGTGCTGAGCCTGAGCGTGCTGAGCCTGGGGGTGCTGATTCTGGGGGTGCTGAGCCTGAGCGTGCTGTGTCTGGAGGTCCTTCGGGTGTCTCGTCACGGCGGGAGCCCCTCTCTCCACAGCGGCTGCATGAGTGGTACGCTCGACGCTGTAGCCGTGCTGCTGGTGCTGGAGCTGCTGGAGCAGCTGGAGGTTCTGCTGGTGCTGGAGCTGCTGGAGCCGCTGGTTCTAGAGGTGCTCGTACTGGAGGTACTGGCGCTGCTAGAGGTCCTGCTGGTGCTGGAGCTGCTGGTCCCGGAGGTGCTCGTACTGGAGGTACTGGAGCTGCTGGGGCTGGTACTGCTGCAGGAGTTGGAGCTGGAGGTGCTGGAGCTGTTACTGCTGGAGGTACTGCTGGAGCTGGTGCTGCTGGAGGTGCTGCTGGAGCTGGTGCTGCTGGAGGTGCTGCCGCTGGTGGTGCTGCGGGAGTTGGAACTGGAGACCCTGGAGCAGAGGGTACTGGTGCTGTCTCTGCTGTTTCTGGAGGCGCTGCGCGGCCGAGGCCGTACTACGTTCCGCTCCTTCAGCAGGTTCTTGGTCTACCGCTTTCTACTGGTCCTCCTCCTCCTCCCTTACTGAGTCCACCGCCTGTCCAGTCGCAGTCGCAGTTATTGCCAGCCTCTCCACTGCCTGGTCCTTCTCCTTAGTCTGGACCGACTAGAGGTCTTACGGAGCGTCGTGCGCCTGAGTCTCGTCCTGCGTCGCCTGAGTCTCGTCCTGAGTCGCCTGTTCGCTCTGTCCGCACAAGTCGTGTTCCGCGTCAGCGTCCTCCTCCTGTCCCTGGCACTCACTATATGACTCTGCGTCCTTCCACTGCTCCACAGCATGTCCCTCTGCCGTCTCCTCCTGCGTCCTCTCTTCCTGACAGTCTGGACCCGTGTCTGACTCCCTTCGTGCTGCTAGTCCTACTGTCACGCGTTTCCTCGCCACTGTTGTCACTGACCCTTCGTTTGAGTCCACTGCTGCGTCTGCTCTAGTAGCTGAGCTTGTTGACTTTGCTGCCGCCTGTCGTCTAGACTACGCCGCTAGTCTTGTTGCTGAGTCTGAGTCTGTCTGTCCTCCGTCCGTCGGGGGTGAGTGTGCTCTTGGCACGGACGTCCTTGAGGACAGACAGGAGGAGTTTGAGTGCTTTGCCGCTGCTTTACCTCATCTCGTGTCCATGCTGATTGCCCCTGAGGGAGACCCGGATGCACCAGACATCCCGACCCCGCGCTCTTACGCAGAGGCGATAGAGGGTCCCTACTCCTCTCAGTGGCAGACAGCCATGGACGCAGAGATGGCTTCCTGGAAGTCCACAGGCACCTACATCGACGAGGTTCCCCCACCTGGGGCGAACATCGTCAGTGGCATGTGGATTTTCAGGGTGAAGCGGCCGCCGGGTTCTCCGCCTGTCTTCAAGGCGCGTTACGTTGCACGAGGCTTCCGTCAGCGAGAGGGAGTTGACTTCTTCCAGACCTTCTCCCCGACCCCGAAGATGACCACTCTTCGGGTTCTGCTGCACGTCGCCGCTCAGCGTGACTACGAGCTTCACTCTCTTGACTTCAGCACTGCTTTCCTACAGAGCAGCCTGCACGAGGAGATCTGGCTGCGCCGCCCACCTGGATTCACTGGGTCGTTTCCTGCTGGTACCCAGTGGAGCCTCCGGCGGCCAGTCTACGGTCTCCGCCAGGCACCCCGTGAGTGGCACGACACACTGAGGACTACTCTTGCTGCTCTTGGGTTTGCTCCTTCTACTGCTGACCCGTCGCTGTTTCTACGCACCGACACCACTCTGCCGCCGTTCTACGTTCTCGTGTACGTAGACGACTTGGTCTTTGCTACTTCTGACACTGAGGGACTCGCCCACGTGAAGTCGGAGCTGCAGAAGAGACACACGTGCACAGACCTGGGTGAGCTGACAAGCTATCTTGGCTTGCGGATCACCCGGGACAGAGCACAGCGCACCATTACCTTGACTCAGTCACACATGGTGCAGCAGGTCCTTCAGCGCTTCCGCTTCATGTACTCCTCGCCACAGTCCACTCCTCAGCCTACCGGTCACTCGCTCTCAGCTCTGCCTTCGGATGAGTCCGTAGAGCCGAGTGGCCCGTATCCAGAGCTTGTGGGCTGCCTCATGTACCTGATGACATGCCCTCGACCTGACCTTGCCTACCCTCTTAGCATCCTGGCACGCTACGTTGCGCCCGGGAGACACCGACCAGAGCACTGGGAGGCCGCTAAGAGGGTGTTGCGCTACTTGTGCGGTACGTCGGGCATGGGGCTCGTGCTTGGAGGACGGGCTCGAGTTGTCCTCACTGGTCACGCAGACGCTTCTTGGGCTGACGACTTGGCTACGCAGCGGTCGTCACAGGGTTACACCTTCAGCCTTGGCTCCGGCTCTGTTTCTTGGCGGTCTACCCGCTCTTCTTTTGTTCTCAGCTCCAGCTGTGAGGCTAAGATCTACGCAGGGGCCATGGCTGCACAGGAGTTACGCTGGCTCACCTACCTACTGACCGACCTGGGAGAGCTGCCTCGTTCTCCTCCAGTGCTATACGTCGACAACAAGGCCATGATTGCCTTGTGTCAGGAGCACAGACTGGAGCACAGAACGAAGCACATCGCTCTGCGCTACTTCCTTGCTCGAGAGGTGCAGCAGCGTGGTCAGCTTCGTCTTGCTTACGTGGCCACTCAGGCCAACACTGCTGATGTCTTCACCAAGGCACTCCAACCTTGTGATCATCAGCGTTTCTGTACTGTTCTAGGCCTTGTGCCTACTGTGCCTCACTTGCTTACTTCTTGACTCTGCTTGTACTGTGATCTCTATACATATACCTGCATGCTTACACTTGCTAGGTTGTGATCACTGTATTGCTTGTTCCCATTTCTATAACTCTGCATGTGAACTGGCCTTGTGGCCGTTTGCTTGTGCTCGGAATGCGTGGTGACGTCGTGATCCACCCTGAGCTTGCTTTGCCTCTCTTGACCGGTCTTGTGACCTCTTGTTCTCCCCCACTTTGCCTATGGGGGTGTGTCAAACTTATATGCTATAGTCTGTGTAGGCTGTAGTGGGGTAGTTCATATAGGGTACAACATTTCTAGGTTTCCTACTTGTACCCAACTGCTTGCTAGTTCAATCATTCCTTCGTTCCTATTCTGACACTTGCACAATCACGGGAGAAATCGGCAAGAGTTTCCACTAGCAAAGTCGAAATTACAGAATTGTTGAACAAGCAATGACAGAATTGACTACATCAGGTACCTAGCGACCCTGCAGCTAGCCTGGTCGACCGCCAGCACAGCTTGGTCGACCGCCTGCCAGCGTTGCGTAGAGGAGCCGCGCCAGCACTGCAGAAGGGCGACCTGCCAACACTGCAGGTCGACGGCGTGCCAACGCTGCAGCAAAGCGGCTGTCCAGCGTTGCCCCGTAGAAGACAGCAGTGCGCACGCTCGCAGGTGCGCGCAGACGATTGGCCCGACTTGCACCGTTGTGCATCCGTCGGCTGTTGTCTGCGCCTGACGAGCCACATCGACTTCGGGATACCAGCCCAAAGTCGCCTTCGCCATCGCGACCTCGACGACGTTCGCGTGCCTCCGCAGAACTCGTCGAACAGGTTACCCGGTCGACCTGGTCGACCACCAAGTGCTCCGGTCGACCACCAGTGCCTCTGGTCGACCACTGGGTCCCTCTGGTCGACCACCAGGTCCCTCTGGTCGACCACAGCTCCCGTCGAGCTACCCCCTGGTCGACGGACCCCTTCCGTCGACCAGAACTGTCAGCTGTTGTCGCCGAGCTCCCCTCGTCGACCGCTGCTCACTTGTCAGGTCGACGGACTGCTCCGTCGACCTCCCGGTCGAACTGCCCCTCCTGGTCGACGGCCCACCCGTCGACCAGACCAGTCAGTTGCAGCTGTCGAGCTCCCTGGTCGACAGCAACACCACAGCGGTCCCCTGCAGCTCGACGGAGCCTGTCGAGCAGCTCTCCCACTGTGAACGGTCGGCTGCTACTCCCGTACATCCGACCAAGTCGTCGGCGTTGCCCAAGCGAGGGCGGGGCCAACACTCCATTCCCGTTAACAGTGCTGACCTGGTCGTGCACCTGTTCTTTTGACACTAGCTTCCATGCTACCTGCTCAGACTCCCAGCATGCTCGCGACCCCCTCCCCCGCTTGTTTTCCACCCTCTATCCTGTTGTCAATCGTCTCCCTGACTGTCTTCTGTCTGCACTCGACGCGCTTCTTTAGAAGCAACCCAGTGAGCTTACTATCGAAGCTCTTGAGACCACTCTCACTGAGATCGAAAGTAACCTTCACTGTAAGGTCACTATCACTTTTCCTGCGCACGAGAGGTTTGCGACCTGTACGGACGTTTCCACTGGGGGCACGTCTTGCGACGTTCTCCAAGGAGGCTTCGTCAGGCCTCTTCACACTGCACACTGCGTCCCCCCGGGTATTATGTATGGCCAGGTTGCTGTGTCGTTCGAGTGTCGGTCGCTCACCCAACCGTCGCTCCTGTGGCACCACCGTCTTGGTCACCCTTCGCTCCTGCGTCTCCCGAGCTGTCTATTCTGGTATTGTGTCAGGTCTCCCGCACTTGCTTCTTCCGCTCCATCCTTCGCCTGCTCCGCTGTGCACTACTTGCGTCGAGGGCCGGCATTGTGCCACTCCTCACTCCTCCTCGCTTGCGCCTACCTTTGCGCCCCTTCAGACTATGCACTTAGACGTCTGCACCCCCCCCCTGGTCACTGGGTCGGGCTGCGAGAGGTTCTTCCTTGTTGTTGTGGACGACTTCTCCCGCTACACCACGGTGTTTCCTCTGCAGCGAAAGGCCCATGTGCCTGATGCTCTGATCCAGTGGTTACTGGCCTCTAGCACTCATCGCTCCCTCCCTGGGCGCTGTCTACACTCCGACCATGGGGGTGAGTTCTGTTCTCCTGCTCTTGCCGAGTTTTGTCGCGAGCAGGGCATCTCTCATTCCTTCACGCTTCCAGACTCATCACATCAGAATGGGGTTGCTGAACGTCGCATAGGCTTGGTCATGGAGATCGCCTGTACCTCCATGCCTGTGCGCCCCATTAGCTGAACCACTTGCAACGTGTCTCACGCCCAGAGGTTTCACCGATCTGTCTCTGGACTGGGTCCCTTGGTGTCATGTTTGTGTTTCGTGTCTGGGGCTCCCTTGTGCATTTCCGCGATCCTCACATAGGCAAGCTCTTGGCTCGCAACCTCCACTGTGTCTTCCTTGGTTTCCCGGTTAACGCCCTTGACTTCACGTTTTACCACCCGTCCCTCCACTGGGTTTTCGACTCCCGCAACGTCACGTTTGACAAGTCCGTGTCCTTCTACGCCCACTACCCCCACCGAGGTCTCCCGGCTCCCCCCCTCCTCCCACTCCTCCCCATGGTCCTGCTCCTCCGGTGCTCCCACCCCTCCTAGGTCTTGCCCCGTCAAGTGTGGAGGTCAGGGAACGAGGTCCTGGAGGTGCTGGACCTGGAGCTTGAGGTGCTAGAGTTGGAGGTGCTGGTTCTGGGTGTGTTGCATCCAAAGGTGCTGGAGCTCGAGGTGCTGGCACCTGAGGTGGTATGGGGTTGCTGGATGTGCTGGTTCCGATGGTGCCGCAGCTGGAGGTGCTAGCACTGGAGGTGCTGGTTCTGAGGGTGCTAACGTTGGAGGTACTGGTGCTGGAGGTGCTCCTGCTGGGGGTGCTGCTGCTGCGGCTTTGGCCCCATGTTACCTGAGGAGGTTCCAACTTCAGCAGCAGCAGAAGCAGTCGTCGCCACATGTGAGTGGCCTTCGTCTCCTTGGTCTTCCTCCTCATTTGCGAAGCCACTCCTCCTGTTCCTGGGCCACTCGTCAGGTGTGGAGGTCAGGTGCTCCCACTCCTCCTGTTCCTGACCTCCACTTTGTATTTCTTTCATACTATCCTCGTCGTGTCCCGCCTCCTTCTCTTCTTCCTTTGCCTCCTTCGTCGTCTCTCACAGTTTCCTCCCAGCCTCTTTCTGAATACTTTTGTACTCCTCATACTGTCGTCTCACGCGTCCTCTCTTCTTCGTTACTAGCCCTACTACCTCTCCGTCGTCTGTCTCGGCTCTTGTCGCTGCTGTCACTGACTTTGCCTCCAGCTGCCGCCTTGACTACGCCACCCGGTTGGTGTCTACTCCTCCTTCCCATCCTTTGTCCGCCGGGGGTGGGCTTGCACTTATCTGTACCGTCCTAAAGGACAGGATTTTCGAGCTTGAGTTCCTTGCGGCTACTGATCCCCACCTCTGTGCCATGCTGCTAGCCCCTGAGGGAAACCCTGACACTCCACACATCTCGACTTCTCGTAATTACGCTGAGGCGGTTTCGGGATAGTGGGCCTCTTAGTGGATAGCAGCCATGGACTTAGAGACGGCCGCTTGGAGATCCACATGCACGTACGATGCAGTTCCCCCTCGCCGGGAGAACGTAGTCGATGGCATGTGGATCTTCCAGGTGAAGCTGCCGCATGGATCGCCTATCTTCAAGGCGTGCTACGTGGTGAGAGGCTTCAGTCAGCGTGAGGGAGTAGATTTCTTTCGGACCTTCTCCCCCACCCCAAAGATGACCACTCTTTAGGCACTGCTACTCGTCGCAACACAGTGAGACCACGAGCTGCACTCGCTATACATTTCCACTGCCTTCCTACAAGGCAATCTGCACAAGGAGATCTGGCTATACCGTCCTCCTGGCTTCACTGTCACTTTCTCGCCTGGGATCTAGTGGAGCCTAAGAAGACCAGTCTACGGTCTCCGCCAGGCACCTCGTGAGTGGCACGACTCTCTCCACTCCATTCTTGCTTCTCTCAGGTTCAGTCCTACTTCCGCTGACCCATTTCTGTTCGTTCGTTCTGGGTCCACTCCTTTCTTCATCCTCGTGTACGTCGACAACTTGGTCTTCGGTACCGCAGACAGGGTTGCCCTGGCTTCAGTGAAGTCAGAACTACAGAAGAGATGCACTTGCACTGACCTTGGTGAGCTGCGTAGATTTCTTGGCTTGCAGATAACCAGGGACACAGCAGTGCGCACCATCACTCTGAATCGTCACACATGGTGCAACACGTCTTTCATCGGTTCGAGCTTCAGTTCTTCACCACACAACCCACTCCTCTTACTTTTGACCACAGACTCACTGCTCTTGTTCCCGATGAGCCTATTGAGCCTAGCAATAAGCATGTAGAGCTTATGGGTTGCCTCATGTACCTAATGACGTGCACTCGACCGGACCTCGCCTATCCTCTCAGTGTCCTTGCTCGCTTTGTTGCGATAGGGAGACACCGTCCTGTTAACTGGACTGCTTCTAGGAGGGTAGTGAAGTACCTGGCGACTACATCAGGCATGGGGCTTGTGATTGGAGGGAGACAGCCAGTGCAACTTACCGGGCACTGTGACTCATCCTGGGCGGACGACGAGGAAAGCTGTGATTATATCCATATGCTGGATGTACCATCTGCTCACTGCTGCATCGGCAAGGAGTATTCTTAGTGTTGTAGGTTTAGCGGTGGGAGCGAAGAGCTCTTGGAAGTCCTCTCCTTCCTTTTGGTGGAAACCCTTTGCCACTAACCTGCTCTTGTGCGCTGTCACCTCGCATTTTTTCATCAGTTTCGATCCTCAAAAACCATTTGCACTGAATTGCTTTCATCTTCCGTTAAGGAAACAAGTTCCCAAGTGCTGTTTCTCAGCACGCTTCCCTGGAGGCGAGCCACTTTGCCTTGTCCGCTCCAGCAAGAGCTTCCTCCATGCTTGCATGTTGTGCAATTATTGGCGAGTGAAAACAGTAGGCTAGTTCCTCCGCTTCTTCCGTTCCCAAGCGGTCCCCTAGAACTAGCAGGGCTTTTAAAGTTTCCTTGACTGTGTCTCCGTCTTTCAGCTTCATAGCGGCCATCTTAAGAAATTCCGCTGTTTGTGGCGATGTTCTTTTCTTGTCATGCATGGAGCGGGTCTGGATCCTTCTTGCCAGCAGGGTTGGGGCTTTCATCAAAGCGGGTGCGGCTGCTTATGTTCTCCTTTATCATTTGGTTTTGCTTCCTCAATGTCCTCCTTAATCTCGCCTTGCTCTGAGTCTAGGTGAATAGAGTTTTTTTGCAGCTGCTGTGTGCTTTTCTCCTTTGGCTCTTGGTTCGAGCTCCCATACATCACGTTTTCGAGGAACTTCATGTCTCGACTGTCAGAGAACCTTCTTTTCTTTGGTTCTCAAAGAAGCCTTCCTTTGCTTTGCTGAGCAAGGGCAAGGTGCGCACCAAATGGCATTCGCCCCTAACTTGCTCATGTGGGCCTTGGAAATGTGATATATTGCCATGCACCCGAAAGTGCGCTGTCAGCAGAATAAACGAGAATGAATGAACTAGAAATCAGGTGGGTACAAGTAGGAAACCCTAATTGGGTTGTACCCCACTATAGCCTACAAAATAAGCAGCATATAAGTTTGACACACCCCCATAGGCAAAGTGGGGGAGAACAAGAGGTCACAAGACCGGTCAAGAAAAACAAAGCAAGCTCAGGGTGGATCACGAAGTCACCACGCATTCTGAGCACAAGCAAATGGCCACAAGGCCAGTTCACATGCAGAGTTATATAAAGGAGAACAAGCAGTACAGTGATCACAACCTAGCAAGTGTAAGCATTCATGTATAAGTATATAGATCACAGTACAAGCAAAGTCAAGAAGTAAGCAAGTGAGGCCAAGTAGGCACAAGGCCTAGAACAGTACAGAAACGCTGATGATCACAAGGCTGAAGTGCCTTGGTGAAGATATCAGCAGTGTTGGCCCGAGAGGCCACGTAAGCAAGACGAAGCTGACCACGCTGCTGCAACTCTCGAGCAAGAAAGTAGCGCAAAGCGATGTGCTTCGTTCTATGCTCTAGCCTGTGCTCCTGACACAAGGCAATCATGGCCTTGTTGTCGACGTACAGAACTGGAGGAGAACGAGGCGGCTCGCCCAAATCGTTCAGCAGGTAGGTTAGCCAGCCTAACTCCTGTGCGGCCATGGCCCCTGCGTAGATCTCAGCCTCACAACTGGAACTGAGAACAGAAGACGAGCGGGTAGACCGCCAAGAAACAGAGCCGGAACCAAGGCTGAAGGAGTAACCCTGTGACGACCGCTGCGTAGCCAAGTCGTCAACCCAAGAAGCGTCTGCGTGACCAGTAAGGACAACTCGAACCCGTCCTCCAAGCACGAGCCCCATGCCCGACGTACTGCACAAGTAGCGCATCACCCTCTTAGCGGCCTCCCAGTGCTCTGGTCGGTGTCTCCCGGGCGCAACGTAGCGAGCCAGGATGCTAAGAGGGTAAGCAAGGTCAGGTCGAGTGCAGGTCATCAGGTACACGAGGCAGCCCACAAGCTCTGGATACGGGCCACTCGGCTCTACGGACTCATCCGAAGGCAGAGCTGAGAGCGAGTGACCGGTAGGCAGAGGAGTGGACTGTGGCGAGGAGTACGTGAAGCGGAAGCGCTGAAGGACCTGCTGCACCATGTGTGACTGAGTCAAGGTAATGGTGCGCTGTGCTCTGTCCCGGGTGATCTGCAAGCCAAGATAGCTGCGCAGCTCACCCAGGTCTGTGCACGTGTGTCTCTTCTGCAGCTCCGACTTCACGTGGGCGAGTCCCTCAGTGTCAGCAGTGGCATAGACCAAGTCGTCGACGTACACGAGGATGTAGAACGGCGGCAGCGAAGTGTCGGTGCGTAGAAACAGCGACGGGTCAGCAGTAGAAGGAGCAAACCCAAGAGCCGCAAGAGTCGTCCTCAGTGTGTCTTGCCACTCGCGAGGCGCCTGGCGGAGACCGTAGACTGGCCGCCGGAGGCTCCACTGGGTACCTGCAGGAAACGACCCAGTGAAGCCAGGTGGGCGGCGCAGCTAGATCTCCTCGTGCAGGCTGCCCTGTAGGAAGGCTGTGCTGAAGTCAAGAGAGTGAAGCTCGTAGTAACGCTGTGCGGCAACGTCTAGCAGCACCCGAAGAGTGGTCATCTTCGGGGTAGGGGAGAAGTTCTGGAAGAAGTCAACTCCCTGTCGCTGACTGAAGCCTCGAGCAACGTAACGCGGCTTGAAGACAGGCGGAGAACCCGGCGGCCGCTTCACCCTGAAAATCCACATGCCACTGACGATGTTCGCCCCAGGTGGGGGAACCTCGTCGACGTAGGTGCCTGTGGACTTCCAAGAAGCCATCTCTGCGTCCATGGCTGTCTACCACTGAGAGGAGTAGGGACCCCCAATCGCCTCTTCGTAAGAGCGCGGGGTCGGGATGTCTGGTGCATCCGGGTCTCCCTCAGGTGCAATCAGCATGGACACGAGATGAGGTAAAGCAGCTGCAAAACACTCAAAGTCCTCCTGCCTGTCCTCAAGGACGTCCGTGCCAAGAGCACACTCACCCCCGACGGACGGAGGACAGACAGACTCAGACTCAGCAACAAGACTAGCATCGTAGTCAAGGCGACAGGCAGCAGCAAAGTCAACCAGCTCAGCAACTAGGGCAGACGCAGCAGTGGACTCAAACGAAGGGTCAGTGACAACAGTGGCTAGAAGACATGTGACAGTAGGACTGGCAGCACGAGAAAGGTCTGACGGCGGGTCAGCAACGTCAGGAACAGAGGACGCAGGAGGAGACGGCAGAGGGACACGCTGTGGAACAGAGGTAGGACGAAGTGGCATCTGGTGCGTGCCTGGGACAGGAGGAGGACGCAGACGTGGAAGACGACGACCAGTGCGAACAGCGCGAACAGGCGACGCAGGACGAGACTCAGGCTCATGACGCTCCGCAAGACCTCCAGTCGGCCCAGTGTAAGGAGAAGGACCATGCAGTGGGGAGGCTGGCTGTAACTGCGACTGCGACTGGTCAGGCGGTGGACACAGTAAGGGAGGAGTAGGGCCAGTAGAAGGCGGGAGACCAAGAACCTGCTGAAGCAGTGGAACAAAGTACGGCCGCGGCCGTGCAGCGCCTCCAGAACCAGCGCATTCAGGTATAAGTATATAGATCACAGTACAAGCAAAGTCAAGAAGTAAGCAAGTGAGGCCAAGTAGGCACAAGGCCTAGAACAGTACAGAAACGCTGATGATCACAAGGCTGAAGTGCCTTGGTGAAGATATCAGCAGTGTTGGCCCGAGAGGCCACGTAAGCAAGACGAAGCTGACCACGCTGCTGCAACTCTCGAGCAAGAAAGTAGCGCAAAGCGATGTGCTTCGTTCTATGCTCCAGCCTGTGCTCCTGACACAAGGCAATCATGGCCTTGTTGTCGACGTACAGAACTGGAGGAGAACGAGGCGGCTCGCCCAAATCGTTCAGCAGGTAGGTGAGCCAGCGTAACTCCTGTGCGGCCATGGCCCCTGCGTAGATCTCAGCCTCACAACTGGAACTGAGAACAGATGACGAGCGGGTAGACCGCCAAGAAACAGAGCCGGAACCAAGGCTGAAGGAGTAACCCTGTGACGACCGCTGCGTAGCCAAGTCGTCAACCCAAGAAGCACCTGCGTGACCAGTAAGGACAACTCGAACCCGTCCTCCAAGCACGAGCCCCATGCCCGACGTACTGCACAAGTAGCGCATCACCCTCTTAGCGGCCTCCCAGTGCTCTGGTCGGTGTCTCCCGGGCGCAACGTAGCGAGCCAGGATGCTAAGAGGGTAAGCAAGGTCAGGTCGAGTGCAGGTCATCAGGTACACGAGGCAGCCCACAAGCTCTGGATACGGGCCACTCGGCTCTACGGACTCATCCGAAGGCAGAGCTGAGAGCGAGTGACCGGTAGGCAGAGGAGTGGACTGTGGTGAGGAGTACGTGAAGCGGAAGCGCTGAAGGACCTGCTGCACCATGTGTGACTGAGTCAAGGTAATGGTGCGCTGTGCTCTGTCCCGGGTGATCTGCAAGCCAAGATAGCTGCGCAGCTCACCCAGGTCTGTGCACGTGTGTCTCTTCTGCAGCTCCGACTTCACGTGGGCGAGTCCCTCAGTGTCAGCAGTGGCATAGACCAAGTCGTCGACGTACACGAGGATGTAGAACGGCGGCAGCGAAGTGTCGGTGCGTAGAAACAGCGACGGGTCAGCAGTAGAAGGAGCAAACCCAAGAGCCGCAAGAGTCGTCCTCAGTGTGTCTTGCCACTCGCGAGGCGCCTGGCGGAGACCGTAGACTGGCCGCCGGAGGCTCCACTGGGTACCTGCAGGAAACGACCCAGTGAAGCCAGGTGGGCGGCGCAGCTAGATCTCCTTGTGCAGGCTGCCCTGTAGGAAGGCTGTGCTGAAGTCAAGAGAGTGAAGCTCGTAGTAACGCTGTGCGGCAACGTCTAGCAGCACCCGAAGAGTGGTCATCTTCGGGGTAGGGGAGAAGTTCTGGAAGAAGTCAACTCCCTGTCGCTGACTGAAGCCTCGAGCAACGTAACGCGACTTGAAGACAGGCGGAGAACCCGGCGGCCGCTTCACCCTGAAAATCCACATGCCACTGACGATGTTCGCCCCAGGTGGGGGAACCTCGTCAACGTAGGTGCCTGTGGACTTCCAGGAAGCCATCTCTGCGTCCATGGCTGTCTACCACTGAGAGGAGTAGGGACCCCCAATCGCCTCTTCGTAAGAGCGCGGGGTCGGGATGTCTGGTGCATCCGGGTCTCCCTCAGGTGCAATCAGCATGGACACGAGATGAGGTAAAGCAGCTGCAAAACACTCAAAGTCCTCCTGCCTGTCCTCAAGGACGTCCGTGCCAAGAGCACACTCACCCCCGACGGACGGAGGACAGACAGACTCAGACTCAGCAACAAGACTAGCATCGTAGTCAAGGCGACAGGCAGCAGCAAAGTCAACCAGCTCAGCAACTAGGGCAGACGCAGCAGTGGACTCAAACGAAGGGTCAGTGACAACAGTGGCTAGAAGACATGTGACAGTAGGACTGGCAGCACGAGAAAGGTCTGACGGCGGGTCAGCAACGTCAGGAAGAGAGGACGCAGGAGGAGACGGCAGAGGGACACGCTGTGGAACAGAGGAAGGACGAAGTGGCATCTGGTGCGTGCCTGGGACAGGAGGAGGACGCAGACGTGGAAGACGACGACCAGTGCGAACAGCGCGAACAGGCGACGCAGGACGAGACTCAGGCTCATGACGCTCCGCAAGACCTCCAGTCGGCCCAGTGTAAGGAGAAGGACCATGCAGTGGGGAGGCTGGCTATAACTGCGACTGCGACTGGTCAGGCGGTGGACACAGTAAGGGAGGAGTAGGGCCAGTAGAAGGCGGGAGACCAAGAACCTGCTGAAGCAGTGGAACAAAGTACGGCCGCGGCCGCGCAGCGCCTCCAGAACCAGCACCGACAGCACCAGTACCCCCAGCTCCAGGGTCTCCAGCTCCAACGCCTGCAGTACCGCCAGCTCCAGCACCTCCAGCAGCTCCAGCTCCAGTAGCACCTCCAGCTCCAGCAGCTCCAGTACCTCCTGCTCCAACTCCTGCAGCAGCACCAGCTCCAGTAGCTCCAGTACCTCCAGTACAAGCACCTCCGGGACCAGCGACTCTAGCACCTCCAGCACCTCCAGGACAAGCAGCTCCAGTACCTCCGGCTCCCACGCCCGCAGTACCACCAGCTCCAGCAGCTCCATTACCTCCAGTACGAGCACCTCCGGGACCAGTGGCTCCAGCTACTCCAGCAGCTCCAGCTCCAACGCCGGCAGCACCTCCAGCTCCAGCAGCTCCAGTACCTCCAGCTCCAGCAGCTTCAGTACCTCCAGCTCCAGGGCCTCCAGCAGCAGACCCCCCCAGATCCAGCAGCGCCACTCCGAAGGCTCCAGCGCCGAGCAACCCACTCGCGCAGCTGCGGTGGAGAGAGAGGCTCCCGCCGTGACAAGGCACCTGTAGGACCTCCAGCAGACTCAGCACCCCCAGGCTCAGCACCCCCAGTCTCAGCACCCCCAGGCTCAGCACCCCCAGACTCAGCAACCTCAGGCTCAGCACCCCCAGGCTCCGCACGCTCAGGCTCAGCACCCCCAAGCTCCGCACGCGCAGGCTCAGCACCCCCAGCAGCACCACCCCCAGCAGCACCAGAGTCGTCAGCGACCTCAACAGGCTCGACAGGGTCTACCTGAGACACACCTGAGGGAGCAGGACCCTGAGGGGGGAGGGGGTCTACCGGAGGAGGACCTGGTGCAAGGAAGAGTGGCGGGGGGGGGGAGCGGGGCAGTGCGGTAGGGGAAGAGACGGTAAAAGGGAACCGACTCGTCGAACGTGACATCCTGAGAGGGCAGGACACAGCGCGAGGTGGGGTGGTAAAACTGCCAGCCAGGCGAGTCAGGGGGAAAACCAGGGAAGACGCAGGGAATAGCGCGGGCGGAGAGCTTGTCCGCGGACGTATCGCGGACAAAGGCACGAGATCCCCTGACCCGGAACACCGACGCATCGCCAACCTCTCCCGTCCAACGCAGTGTCGGCGAGGTCTCCGGCAAGGAGACACAAGGCCAGAGGTTAAGCTGATGCGCAGCGTACCGGACCGCAAACGGCCACAGAAAATGGGGGGCAGCCGTATGGATCATGGAGGTACGAGCGACCTCCATGACCAAGCCAATGCGGCGCTCAGCAACCCCATTCTGCTGCGGAGAGGCAGGAAGCGTGAACGTCTGGCGAATGCCCTCCCCACGACAAAAGTCCCGCAGAAGGTCAGAGGCAAACTCACCACCTCTGTCAGAGTGCAGACGCAGGACTGGAAGGTCCGTCCCGAACCGGTCGCGGAGCTGGAGACGGACAGCGCGGATCCAAGGGATCAGAACATCAGGGACCTCCCCCTTGCTGCGCAAGGGGAAGACCGACGCGTGTAATCATCAACAACCAGCAAAAAGTAGCGCTCGCGGCCCTGTCCACGGACGCGGGCTGGGCCCCACACGTCCATGTGGAGAGTCTGCAGGGGAGCAGTCATCTTGGGAAACGAGGAGGAGTGAGGAGCGGCTCGCTGCCGCCCCTCTACACAGGGAAGGCAGGGAGGGGCAGGCGAGGGTGGGAGGGGAGGCAGAGTCCTGGGAAGACCAGAGACAAGGAGACGAGAGTGCATGCCACGGAGGCGCTGCACTGAGGGGTGACCAAGACGGTAGTGCCAAAGGAGGGTCTGGTGCGACAGAGCGCGACATGAGCAGGGGGCCGCTAGCTGACCTGACGCAGACGCAGCTACCTAAGGAGACACAGTAGTCAGTGTGTACAGACTCGAGCCAGGCGCACGGGTGAACGTGGCCAGGTGCCGGCCAGTCTGGGAGCACGTACAGATCGCCACACGCTGTCCTCCTGGAGTAAAGGTATCAACCCATATATCCTGAAGGACGGCGTTGCTCACCAAGTTCGTAGAGAACGAGGGGAGGTGAAGACGTGACAGTGAGCCAGACGGAACCGCCGGACATGGGAGAACAGTGGAGGAACGTGCAAGGACTGGGCCCCCAGAGGGGTCAGCCAGAGAGACAGCAACAGGTGCAGGGAGCGGTGTGAGTGTGGTACTGTCGCGAAAGAAACAGCGGGAAGCACCTGAGTCAAGCGTAAAGGTGTGCAAGGCCTCAGCAGGCGCAGTACCAGAGAGAGTAGACTCACTAGCACCTAGAGCAGCGACCTTTATACCTGGGTCGGGCGGCATAGACAGGTAACAGTCACCCTCAGCACTAACAGTCAATGCATACATGGCAGAGAGGATAGCATCATAGTCAAGAGCAAAAATATCCACACCCTGCCTAAGCAGCTCTGCCCAGTGGGGGAGCTCAGCCGCCCCACGCTGAGCAAACCACTTACGTAGCTCCTGAGACGAAAGGGGCTGACGCTGCTGCTGCTGCCTCTGACCACCTCCAAGGCCTCCCCTCTGGCTGGTACCACCCCGGCCACCACCACTGCTGCCGCCTCCACTCCCACTGCCGCCACCGCTGCCGCCTCCACCACTCCAACTGCTGCCACCACCGCCGCCACCTACACCTCCACCCCCACCACGACTACCTCCGCCACCGCCGCCCCCTCCACCGCCTCCACCGCCCCCACCACCGCCTCCACCTCTGCCACCCCCACCGCCCCTGCCTCCCCTGCCCCTGCCGCTGCGGCGCCTCCCACTAGGGGCAGACGCAGCTCCTACCTCCTCAGCACGAAGGTAGTCAACAGCTGCAGCAGAGGCGACGGAGGGGATCGGGGGGGAGGGCGAACACCCCTCAAAGAAGGGAGTGCGAGGAGTGCCACGAGAAGCACCTACAGCGACTATGCTAGTCTCAGCTGCTAGGAGGTGCTTCTCGAGCAGGTCGACAGTGAGGTCGGTGGGGTCAAGGGCTAAAAGGAGGTCCCTGACAGCGCTAAGAGAGTCAGGGAGGCGTATGACTATGCAGTAGAGAGTGATGTACATGGGAGGAGGGTTCTTGGTGAGAAACTCGGCGGGAAGCGCAGCGCGGTAGCGAGTGTCACTAGTGCGAAGGTGAGTGACGAGGTCGGCTACTGTGGCAAAGGCGGACAGCTCTGGGAACAGGTAGGGCAGGAGAAGGCGGCCTAGAGCAGCAGTGGTCGGGGAGGAGTAACGAGCGACTACAGCGTCGTACAGTGCTTTCGCAGTCTTATGCTGTCCGAAGTGAGCGCGTTCGGCTAACGGCAGGTGGTTGCGAACGGCTAGGCGAGCAGCAGCGTCACGAGTAAGCCACTGTGAGCGAGGCGTACTGACAGCTGTGGCGGCAGGGGCGCGAGAGGCGCCAAACGTGAGGTCAAACAGTGAAACTCCGTCCTTGGAATCGCTCAGTAAGAACAGCTGTAAGTCGTCGAGCCACGCATCGAACTCTATCGGGCGGCCCTCCGGATCGAACGTGAGGACACTGAGCGTAGCCATAGCGGGCAGAGCGGTCTGGCGCGCTAGCAGCAGAGCAGCACGCAAGCAGGGCTAGGCAGGCGAGCGCGCTAGCAGCAGGGCAGCGCGTAGGCAAGGCAAGGCAGGGCGGCGCAGGGCGACGCAGCAGCGAGCGGCGCGCGGCAGGGCAGGGCGCGCGGCGGCGCGGCGCGCGGGCAGGGCAGGACGGCGGCGGCGCTGCGCGCGGCCAGGATAGGGCGCGCGACGGCGCGGCGCGCGGGCAGGGCAGGGCGCGCGGCTGTGCGGCGCGCGGGTAGGGCAGGGCGCGCGGCGGCGCGGCGCGCGGGCAGGGCAGGGCGCTCGGCGGCGCAGCGCGCGGGCAGGGCAGGGCGCTCGGCGGCGGCGCGGCGCGCGGGCAGGGCAGGGCGCACGGCGGCACGGCGCGCGGGCAGGGCAGGGCGCGCGGCGGCGCGGCGCGCGGGCAGGGCAGGGCTCGTGGCGGCTCGGCGCGCGGGCAGGGCGACGCGGCAGCGCGGCGCACGGGCAGGGCAGGACGCGCTGCGGCAGGCGGCGCGCGGGTCAGCAGGGCGCGCGGGCGAGGTGGCGCGACGGCGCGAGGGCAAACAGGGCACGCTGCAGCGGGCGGCGCGCGGGCAAAACAGAGCGTGTTGCGGCGGGCGGCGCGCGGGCAGGGCAGGGCGTGCGCAGGCAGCGCGACGCAGGGCAGGGCAGGGCAGGGCGGCTCGATCACGGCGGCGCGACGGGTGGGGTAGCGCTACTCGGTGGGCCCAAAAAAAAAAACGGTCCTAGGCTAGGACCTGCTCTGAAACCATGTCAGCAGAATAAACGAGAATGAATGAACTAGAAAGCAGGTGGGTACAAGTAGGAAACCCTAATTGGGTTGTACCCCATATGGGCTACCCCACTATAGCCTACACAATAAGCAGCATATAAGTTTGACATGCGCATCATGTCCACTTGCGTTTTCCATTTGAGCCAACTTCTCATTGATACCCAAGTTTCATCCCCGACGATTGTGAGCACTCTCTGTTTCGTGCGACCGTTGCGTGCCTTACTGCGTGCCATTTCGAGTTTCCAAGGCCAAATTTGATCAGCAGTGCTCGAGCTGTTTCAAGGAATATTCTGTTTGCTCGCTCGAATACCCCGTTGGACTATGGTGAGTAGGCTGTAGTCATTTCATTGTTGCGGTGTGTTTTGTTGCCATGATACTCATGACTTACTGTAGAATTGCAGGATCAACAAGTGCTTGGTGTGATCTAGACCCAAAACCATCTCTGGGATGAAGCGTGAAGGATGGGGAAGATCCTCCTTTGCCTCCTCCTCCAGTTGCTGATGCAGCTGTTGAGGATGGGTTGCCTTTAAGACCAGAGCAACATATTGAAGAGTGAGTTTCACCACCTCCACTTTGATAGTGGGCGTTGCCGTTGTTAGGGGCCATGGCAGTAAGTCTTGATTATAATGAAAATGTATTCTGATAACTTTAAACCGTAGTCTAGGAAGACGTGGTCTCTCTTGCTCTCATACCATGTTGGGCTGAGATAAGCCCTTCGATCTTTGTAGAGGCTTGTTTGAGTAAAACATTGTAGCAGGACTAGGATTTCCAGTGCCGGTAGTTGTAAGAACAATAATTTCTGATAATATAGAAGAGACATATAGTTCTAGGAAAGTACCTATTCGTAATGTACATCTTCACTAAACTACACTTTTTACCAAGTCGACACTCGAAGGATATTTCTACTATTGCCTCAAGCGAATCAGGAGACTATTCGCGCTACTTCCTATTACACTTGCGAAGGGACACATGCTACGGTAATATTAATATAAAACAATGATGTAGTAACTCGATCGAACGACTGGATTGCTTAAGTACTTTGATTTACTTCAACACTGCTAAACACTTTTTGTTCTTCCGCTCCCTCGGTATTCCGTTCGAACAATGAAACAGAGGTCAAACCATTTGCTTAATTCATGGGGGTAAATTTCAGTGGGTTCTCTATGTGCTGGCGAAGAAAATGGTCCTTCTGTTTGTATGGCGGGGTTCTCGTAAAGGTTACAAAACTCCGCACTCACCATAAACAAACAAATGATCGACCATTTCATATGGTCGTTCCCATCTTCCACGTCCTCGTTTTGATTCTCCACTTATAGTGCGTTGCCTCCAACTTTATTGGCTTGGCGATGACCAAACTTGTTTGTATGAATATTCTCAAACTTCTTACTCTGAGCTCGACCTTGGCGCGTACAATAGTGTTCACGGGCATGACATGGGCCCATCCTTTTGATTTTGACATTTTTTACCTATGTCATGTACTGCAAGTCTTGTAAAAAGGTCGCAAGTACATGCTGACGAACCCATGCAACCACAGACGTAAGACCCTAGGTATGATGATAATTAATCAAGAAAATGGTGGGGGGTCTATACATGGTGTAAGAATTTTATAAGACCCGGGGTTTACGGTACAGAAGTTAGTATGTGATTGCAAGCATGCTGATGTGTGCTCCGTTCTTAGAATAGAAAAATGGCGCGAATGTGAGTTTCTAGTTACCAATGCACATTAGTGTGAAATCCTCCTCGTGCCTTCTTGTTGGCAAAAATTCCAATTACCACATTCCATGTTTTATACCCTATTCTGTACGGCCGATGTGGTTCGTGCTATTGTGGGCGTCGAGTGTGTTTAGGGCTGTGATTGTTCATTAAAATGATTGAAATGACCATATGTATAAGGGCGAGCATGGGGCGGGGGGGAGGGGGGGGGGGGGGGGGGGGGGAGGGTGGGGGAGTCTTATAATATGTTCCACCATGGAAGGTCTTATATCAATGGGTTGATTTAAGCCCTTGAATGTGTTCAATAAATAAATATTTTTTTTCTGTATTTCAATATGCCGATTTCATCTTATGCGGATTGTTTCAGAAGTTTAGCATGGGAGATGATGAGAAACGCGAATCGTCTACAATCGTGATAATTTGTTTTTTTTTTTTTTTTTTTTTTTTTTTTTACCAATAGAAGCAGCTGGTGCTGTTCACAAATCGAGATTGGCTCTCGAGTGTTTTTCTTAGAATCTAGGTATATATGCAACAAGAACAGTACAGTGATCTCTACCTAGCAAGAGCAAGCATGCATGTATATATATATAGATCACAGCACAAGCAGAGTCTACAGCAAGTGTGGAAACGTAGGCACAAGGCCCAACAAGGTACAAAAGCACTGATGATCACCAGACGAAAGTGCCTTGGTGAATATATCAGCAGTGTTGGCCTGAGTGGCCACGTGAGCAAGACGAAGCTGACCCCGCTGCTGCAACTCTCGAGCCAGGAAGTAACGCAGAGCGATGTGCTTCGTTCTGTGCTCCAGTCTGTGCTCCTGACACAAGGCAATGGCTGCCTTGTTGTCGACGTACAGAACTGGAGGAGAACGAGGCCTCTCTCCCAAGTCGGTCAGCAGGTAGGTGAGCCAGCGTAACTCCTGTGCAGCCATGGCTGTGGCGTAGATCTCAGCCTCACAACTGGAGCTGAGAACAGAAGACGAACGCATAGACCGCCAAGAAACAGAGCCAGAGCCAAGACTGAAGGTGTAACCCTGTGACGACCGCTGCGTAGCCTGGTCGTCAACCCAAGAAGCGTCCGAGTGACCAGTGAGGACAACGTCGCCCCGTCCTCCAAGCACGAGCCCCATGCCCGATGTACTGCACAAGTAGCGTAGTACCCTCTTAGCAGCATCCATGTGCACCTTTCGGTGCCGACCAGGAGCCACGTAGCGAGCCAGAAGGCCAAGAGGGTACGCAAGGTCAGGACGAGTGCAGGTCATCAGGTACATGAGGCAGCCAACTAGCTCTGGGTAAGGACCACTCGGCTCTACGGACTCGTCCGAAGGTGGAGCCGAGAGCGAGTGACCTGTAGCCAGAGGAGTGGCCTGTGCCGAGGACCAGGTGAAGCCGAAGCGCTGAAGGACCTACTGCACCATGTGTGACTGAGTCAGAGTGATGGTGCGGCGTGCTCTGTCCCGGGTGATCTGCAAGCCAAGGTAACTGCGCAGCTCACCCAGGTCTGTGCATGTGTGTCTCTTCTGCAGCTCCGACTTCACCAGGGCGAGAGCCTCCGTGTCAGCAGTGGCAAAGACCAAGTCGTCGACGTACACGAGGATGTAGAACGGCGGCAGCGAAGTGTCGATGCGCAGAAACAGCGACGGGTCAGCAGTCGAAGGAGCAAACCCAAGAGCCGCACGTGTCGTCCTCAGTGTGTCGTGCCACTCACGTGGCGCCTGGCGGAGACCGTAGACCGGCCGCCGGAGGCTCCACTGGGTACCAGGAGGGAACGACCCAGTGAAGCCAGGTGGGCAGCGCAGCCAGATCTCCTCGTGCAGGCTGCCCTGTAAGAAAGCTATGCTGAAGTCAAGGGACTGAAGCTCGTAGTCACGCTGAGCGGCAACGTGCAGCAACACCCGAAGAGTGGTCATCTTCGGGGTGGGGGAGAAAGTCTGGAAGAAGTCAACTCCCTCCCGCTGACTGAAGCCTCGAGCAACGTAACGAGCCTTGAAGACAGGCGGAGAACCTGGCGGCCGCTTCACCCTGAAAATCCACATGCCGTCGACGATGTTCGCCCCAAGAGGGGGAACCTCGTCAACGTAGGTGCCTGTGGACTTCCAGGATGCCATCTCTGCGTCCATGGCTGTCTGCCACTGAGAGGAGTACTCACCCGCGATCGCCTCAGCGTAAGAGCGCGTGGTCGGGATGTCTGGTGCATCCGGGTCTCCCTCAGGGGCAAGCAGCATGGCCACGAGATGAGGTGCAGCGGCCGCAAGACACTCAAGGTCCTCCTGTCTGTCCTCAAGGACGTCCGTGCCAAGAGAACACTCACCCCCGACGGACGGAGGACAGACAGACTCAGACTCAGCAACAAGACCAGCAGCGTAGTCTAGACGACAGGCAGCAGCAAAGTCAACCAGCTCAGCGACAAAGGCAGACGCAGCAGCAGACTCAAACGACGGGTCAGTGACAACAGTGGCTAGCAGACGCGTAACAGTAGGGTGCTGAGCACGAAACCGGTCAGACTCAGGGTCCGGAACAACAGGCAGAGAAGACGCAGGAGGAAACGGCAGAGGAATACGCTGCGGAGGAGAGGAAGGACGACGGACTACGAGGTGGGTGTCGGGGACAGCCGGCTGACGCGGACGAGGAACACGACGACCAGAACGGACAGGCGAGACAGGACGCGACGCAGGCGCACGACGCTCAGTAAGACCCCCTGTCTGCTCAGTGTAAGGAGAAGGAGCAGGCAGCGGTGAGCCAGGCTGTAACGGAAGACCAGTAGACGAAGGGAGACTAAGAACCTGGCGAAGCACAGAGTCAGGCGGTGGCTGAGACGACGGAGACGGTGGAGCAAAGAACAGGCGCGGCTGTGCAGCGACACCAGCACCAGCAGCTCCAGTACCCCCAGCAGCTCCAGCACCTCCAGCAGCCCCAGAACCCTCAGCGTCAGCTCCTCCAGGACCAGCTCCACCAACAGCAGCACCCCCAAAACCGGCACCTCCAGTCCCAGGGTCTCCAGCCTCAGTGTCCCCAGCAGCAGCACCCCCAGACCCAGGGTCTCCAGCAGTAGCACCCTCAGGCTCAGCAGCACCTCCAGCCCCAGCAGCTCCAGTACCTCCAGTACGAGCACCTCCGGGACCAGTACCACTCCCAGCTCCAGTGACGTCAGCAGAAGTACCTCCAGCAGTAGAGCCCCGAGCTCCAGAAGCTCGACCCTGACGGCGAGCGTACCAGTCGTGCAGCTGCTGTGAGGTGAGAGGCACACGCGGACGAAGGCGGCTACTCCAAGGAGACCGCGCAGCAGCAGACTCAGAACCCTCAGGTGTCTCACCCCCAGACTCAGTACCACCAGGCTCCTCACGCTCGGGCTCAGCACCTCCAGACACAGCACCCCCAGGCTCAGGACCTCGAGGCTCCTCACGCGCAGGCTCCGCACCCCCAGGCTCAGTACCCCCAAGCTCCGCACCCCCAGGCTCAGCACCCCCACGCTCCACACCCCCAGGCCCAGCACCCCCAAAGACAGCACCACCCCCAGAAGGACCTGAGTCACCAGTGACCTCAACAGGCGCAGGCACGGGAGGGTCTACCTGAGAAACACCTGAAGGAGCGGGACCTGGCGCGGGGAGGGGGTCTACCTGGGGAGGACCTGGGGCGAGAAAGTGCGGCGGGGGGGGGGGCGAGGGGCAGTGCGGTAGGGAAAGAGACGGTAAAAGGGGACGGACTCGTCAAAGGTGACGTCCTGAGACGGAAAGACACGGCGCGAGGCTGGGTCGTAAAACTGCCAGCCAGGCGTGTCAGGGACAAAGCCAAGGAAGACGCAGGGAATGGCGCAAGCGGAGAGCTTGTCCGCGGTGGTATCGCGGACAAAGGCACGAGCACCCCAGACCCGGAAACGCGACGCATCGCCAACCTTCCCCGTCCACAGCAGTGTGGGTGAGGTCTCCGGCAAGGAGACACGGGGCCAGAGGTTGAGCTGATGCGCGGCGTACCGAACCGCAAACGGCCACAGAAAATGGGGGGTAGCCGCATGGATCATGGAGGTACGAGCAACCTCCATGACTAAGCCAATGCGGCGCTCAGCAACCCCATTCTGCTGCGGAGAGGCCGGAAGCGTGAACGTCTGGCGGATGCCGTGCTCCGCACAGAAGGCTGCCAAGAGGTCTGAGGAGAACTCACCACCCCTGTCAGAGTGCAAACGCAGGACAGGAATGTCCGAGTGGAACCGCTCGCGGAGCTGGAGACGAACAGCGCGGATCCAGGGGATTAAAACATCAGGGACCTCCCCCTTGCGTGTAACGCGTGTAGTCGTCGATGACCAGCAGGAAGTACCGCTCGTGGCCCTGTCCACGGACGCGGGCTGGGCCCCACACGTCCATGTGGAGAGTCTGCAGGGGAGCCTCTGTGGGAGGGAACGAGGAGGAGTGAGGAGCGGCGCGCTGCCGCCCCTCGACGCAAGGAATGCAGGGCGGCGCAGGCGAGGGAGGGAGGGCAGGCAGAGACTCGGGAAGGCCAGAGACCAGGTAGCGAGAGTGCATGCTACGAAGGCGAGGCAGGGAGGGGTGACCAAGGCGGTGGTGCCACAGGAGAGTGTCGTGCGACAGGCGGCGACACTCACACTGGGTAGCTACCTGAGCAGACGCGTACAGCTGGGGGGACAAAGGGGTGTAGCGTGACACAGTGGTGAGGGTGTACAGACTGGACCCAGGCGCACGTGTGAATGTGGCCAGGTGGCGGCCGGTCCGAGAGAACGTGCAGATCGCCACACGCTGCCCTCCAGGAGTAAAGGTGTCTGTGCACTAGCGACCAGTGCGGGGACCTGTGCGAATGATATAGGGGCAGCGACCAGGACCCCCAGACGCCCCACGCCCGGCATACCAGTCAAGAAGCTGCTGGGAAGTGGGGGTCTGGCGCTGACGCTGCTGCTGCTGCTGCTGCTGCCCCTGGCCACCACGGGTGTCACCCAAGCCCCCACCACCGCTGCCACCACCACTCCCCCCTCCGTCACCACCGCCGCCGCCACCGCCACCGCTCCCGGCACCACCACCGCCCCCACTACCACCTCCACCCCCACGACCACCCCCACCACCTCCACCTCCCCCGCCGCCTCCACCACCGCCCCCTCCACCGCCACGTCTGCCACCCCTGCCACCCTTGCCTTCCCTGGAGCCGCTGCGCTTCCCAGTAGGAGCGGAAGCAGCTGCGACCTGCTCAGCACCGAGGAGGTCGACAGCAGCAGCTGCGGAGGCGTAGGAGGAGGTAAGAGGGGAGGGGGAGCACCCCTCAAAGAGGGGAGTGCGGGGAGGTGCTTCTCGAGGTCGTCGACAGTGAGAGAATCGGGGTCAAGGGCGAGGAAGTGATCCCTGACTGAGCGAAGAGTGTCAGGGAGGCGGGTGATGAGGAAGTAGAGAGTAAAGTACATCGGGGGGTGGTTCTCTGCGAGGAACTCGGCTGGAAGGGCGACACGAAGGCGAGTGTCACTAGCGCGTAGGTGAGAGATGAGGTCCTCAGTGGTGGTAAACGAGGACAGGTCGGGGAACAGGTAGGGTAGCATAAGTCGACCGAGGGCTGCAGTGGCCGGGGAAGAGTAGCGGGCAACTACAGCGTCGTACAGCGCCTTGGCAGTCTTGTGCTGGCTAAAATGCGCTCGCTCTGTGATCAGCAGATGGTTGCAAATAGCTAGGCGCGCAGCAGCATCGCGGGTCTTCCACTGGGAGCGGGCTAGAGCAGTCTCAGTGTCAGCAGGAGCAACGGCAGTGCCAGACACGTAATCGTACAGGGAAACACCGTCCTTGGCATCAGTCAGAAGGAACAGTTGCAGGTCGTCAAGCCAGGTGGTAAACTCTACTGGGCGACTGTCAGGATTGAACGCAAGCACGTTGAGAGTCGCCATGCATGCAGCATAGGCAAGTCTAGTGCGCAGGCGGCAAGGCAAAAGGCAAGCAAGGAGAGACTACGTGCAAGGCTGCAGTGGCGGTGCACGGACTGCAGTGGCGGTGCACGGACTCCGAAGGCAGCACGGAGGGCAGCAGTGGGCCTCTAAAGCGGCGCGCGGTGCAGCAGCGGGCCGCACACGGGCTCCTAAGGCGGGGCACGGTGCAGCAGTAGGCCGCGCGCTGGCTCCTAAGGCGGCGCGCGGAGCAGTTGCGGGCTGCACACCGGAGGAGGCGACGCGCGGGGCCGGCGGCAGGCTGCGCGGGCGGCTGACGTGGCGCGCGGGGCCGAAAACGGGCCTAAACGGGCCTAAACGGGCCTAAACGGGCTGCGCGTGGGCTGCTTAAGTGGCGCGCGCGGGAAAAAAAAAGGGGCCGCGCGCGTGCAGCCGAGGCGCGCGCGGGCAGTAGGCAAGGCAGGCAGGCAAGTGAGGTAACGTGGTAACGGGTGGGCCCTAATCTTAGGTCCTAAACACCTCTAGGCTCTAGATACCATCTTAGAATCTAGGCATCAATGAAGTTGACTATCGAGAGGATTGGTACAAGAGAGAAACCCTAAGGGGTTATACCCCTCAGTATCTACCCCACTACAGCCTACCCAGAAATGTAACATAAGCATATGTTTGACGGTTTTCGGAACAATCACAGCAAACAGCGCCTTCTCAAGCAAGTTTCTTTTGCTGCTCGCGCTGCCACTTTCGAAGGGTTCTGAATGGTCGCTCCACGAAACGAACAACTGCTCGCGCCATGTGAGGGGTGACGCGAGTGTAACTTGATCTTGGGTCGAGTTCAAGATCAAGTGGCGAGATCAACGAAGTGATCAACTTGAGCATTGTTACTCGCGCTCTGAACACTGGTGACACATCGATCATCGCACGTGGCGAGTAATACTTCATCAACAACATGAGAAGTTCGATCGTTCGCGACCTCGCAACCCAGCTCGCATGATTGGGCTAACTCAGCTCGCTACTGGAGCGACACGTTACATTGCGAACTGTTTGAACGGACTCATCCAGGGCCGTTAATATTAGCGTAAAACATCCTGGCTACCCTGATTTCAGGATGTTGTTGGGGGGTGGCCCTGAATTGCAGGATGATGCTAAATTTCACCGAGCTTCAAGAAAATTGTATTGTCTTGCCCTGAATTTACCTCGCCAGCACCGCTGTCACGGACGCAGCTCTGGAGGGCATCACCCAGCTGAGGAGGCTCACGGACCTCCACCTGTCGCACTCGATCATTACTGATGTGGGCCTGGCTCACCTGGAGGGGTTGCCGCAGCTGCGCGTGCTGGTGCTCACTGGGTGCCGTCGGGTGACGGCTGCGAGTATGGTGCACGTGGCACGGTTGGGGACGGTGGAGAGGTTGGAGCTGAGAGGCAGTGCGGTGGGAGAGGAGGGGCTGCAGCACTTGACGGCGCTCACCCGCCTGAGGCACCTCTCCGTGCCGCCGGGCGTGAGTGACTGTGGCATGAAGCACGTGAGGGGAATGGCACGGCTGGAGAAGCTTGGCTTGTGGGATGCTGAGGTGACTGCAGCTGGTGTGCACTGCCTCTGGAACCTCATCCACCTGCAACAAGTGGCAACAAATGATGAGCGCATTCAAGGGTGGATTACCACTGTTCTGCCCCATGCTTTTGTAGGAACAGAGCTTATGTATTTTTGAATGACATAACATAACGTTTTCAGGTTGGAATTGTCAGAATCAAGTGGCAGGAATGATGGACTAAAATGAATGACAAGTACCGTATCACCCCGGATATAAGCGCACCTGCGCTTATAATAAAACTAGATTTTTCAGGGGGGTGCGCTTAGGGTACATTCCGCTCTGGACATGTCCCAATAGAAAGTGTCCCAATCGATTCTGCCGCACTGCATCTTATTACACCGAATTACACCCTAGTTTCAGACATTGTCAAAATTTTCGCGTCTCTGGTTTAGTTCGGTTCGGAGCGGTACACCCGATTGGGACATGTACTTTTGGGATATGTCCAGAGCGGAATGCAGGCCCTCAGAAGTCAGGATAAAAACGCTGATTTGGCCTTGAAAAACTTTTTTTTCAGGCTTTTTTTGTGGCCTAAGGCTGATTGAAAAGTGTTTATTTTGATGTAAGGGCGTGTTCCTACGGCCTCTTATCAGGAAACCTCGTATCAAGAATGCTGTTTTTGCCTGGTAAAACTAGCGAGAGGTTTTGGGTTTAGGGGAATTTCCAGTGTGAGCCTGATACGAGGTTGTCTTGATACGAGGATAGGAACACGCTCTAAGGACTGATTTTTCAGGCAACATTCTGGTACCTTGCCTGATTTTTCAGGGTAATATCATGTACCAACACTGATTCGAATCCACACTAACGAACCGAGTCTTGTTGCTGAAAATGCGTGGATTCTATTCATTGGTCAAAATTTCGCGAAAATTTTTGCCGTGTCAGCGTCAATCACGGGAGCGATTGTTCCCTGTACCTGGCTGAAACTCGAGTCGCACAGCAATTTGGCGTGCTGTCTAGGAAATCTGGCAGCACGCAAGGTGATTGGGCAGTTTCTCGTAATCACATGGGCCACCCACCGACGTGCCCTGCGCTGGCAGCAATCCACAGCATCACGGTTGTAAGCCGTGTCGCTTGTGGTACGTGCCAGAAACAGGGCAATTTGAGCACCTTGGATGGCACAAGTTGGGCCATCCGTTTCTACATGCAAGGAAGGGACCACAACGGGCTTAGTCTTCCTCTGCCTCTTCCCCATCGTCTCCTCCAACACTTTCTTGCTAGGGTGTCAGCAGCAGCTGAGCGTTGTTTGTTACTCGGCAGACTCGTCCCTCTGAGCTTTAGCTTAGGGTTTAGCGTCTTGAGCAAGGTGTTCCAGCGACGGCAGGTACGTTTGTAGTCCCATACCCCGCCCTGCCTGGTTACATTTCTTGCATCCTTGTTGGGACCGTTTACATGGTTGTACTTACTTCCTTTTCCACGTATTTTGTGCCTTGCTTCCCCCCCAGCTGGATCTGTCTGCTGTGCATGCGCAGATCAGACGGACAACAAGCCATCTCGAGGCTCGATACGTCGACTGCGGTGACGAGTTTGGTGGCGGTCTCAGCCCCAAGCTTTCACCATGGCTGGAGAAGCATGGCCCCGACGGCACACAGGACGTCTGCATTGAGGGCGTGGACTCAGATGGCCAACCGACCACCTTCAACTTCACGCTGCATGAAGATCGGCTGGACGACTATCCTGGCCCCGGGCACAACGATGCATGCCTGGACATCTGCACCGAGTTCGCGGAGCTCATAGTGGCCAACCTGCTGGATCGGTTGGGGGACCTTGACAAGCTGTCGGGTGTGCGCATGTTCACTCCCGATAGCTGGCCGCACGACAGGCATGAACGCCTCGCAAAGTGTCAGGAGTGGCTGGAGTCGCTGATCACTCTCTTTCGGGCGGATGAAAGCGAAGAAATCGTGCCTGGTGAGCCAATAAGTGGTGCATTTGCATGTTGATCACCCTCCTCCTCTGCAGAATGCCACTCCTGTGCCTTCTGGCCAACCTGCTATCTTGCTCCTCCTCTCCTCCTCTGCCCACCCTTGATCCCCTTGTCCCTTCTCTCTCCCCCTGACTTCGATCTTGCTACAGGCATAGACAAGAAGAAGGCAGTCAAGGAGCTGCGGCTGCTTATTCCCATCCTCGCACGTGCACCGAAGAGTGAGCGCGGCTTCCACACGGGGCTCACCGCCATGCTCAAGACCTCGGACTGGCAGGTGCACTACCCGAACCTGGTGCGGTTATGGGTGGCGGTGGCGGTCTTGCCGCTGAGCACCGTTGAGTGCGAGCGCGGTTTCTCGCGCCAGAACATCATCAAGTCCTGGCAGCGAGGCAGCCTCAAGGATGCACGGCTCAGCGACTTGATGTGCATGTCGTTGATGAAGTACGAGCCCAACTGGGACGAGATCGTCGACATCTGGCGAAACTACAGGAAGAGAAAACCCTTCAACACCTGCACCGTGCACAGGCAGGAGGAAGACAGGAGGAGGGTGAAGGAGGCGGAAGAGGCTGGAGGAGACGAGGACAACCCGCTTGATGTGGATGATGATGATGATGAGGCTAGGGCTAGGGACGCGGAGGCTGATTGCTGGTGTTAGATAGGTGAGGTGAGGTGGTGTGGTACAGCATGCATGCATGCACTGCAAGCAATGCACCTAAGAAACAGCTATTAGTTTTTATACTTTGGTTGTTTCTGCCTTTTAAAATGTAGCTAGCAAAGTAACATTGTATTAAAAGTTTTTTCGTCCGCACTAATACTGATTAGAAAGTTTTTTTACAAGTACTAACACTGATAAGAAAGTTTTTTTTTAAGCACTAACACTGATTTATCAGGGTTTTTTTTGTAACCGACCCTGACAGAAAGTTTTTTTTTGGGGACCAACACTGACGAATCAGGGTGCCCCAAAACCAATCTGAGGGCCTGGTGCAGTGTTGAAGAAATTCGAAAATTTACGTACTGAATTTTGGATTCCTTCACAGCGCGGAAATTCATTCTCAGATTCTCGCACTCGAGTCTCCCTGATTCATTTCCGCACGTTCAGAAATGCCGAATAATGACAGGCACGTCAGCATTTCTTGCCTGAAGGGCGGCAAAAACGTGTGATTGATGTGGCATCTTGACTCCCTTGACCACAAATTCGCCTGATAAAATGAATTTGGTGGTTTTTTCTGTGACTCGCTAACCAGCTCATGAACTAACACCACTCATTATAGCCTGAGGGGGGGTCTTATAATGATTTGGGTCAAAAGACGGGTCCTCTTCAGGACTGACCTAATAAATGACCCCTGGTCCGGATAGAAGACCCACGGGGCTTTTATGCGGGAGGGTCTTGTAACCGGGAGATCACGGTACACTCAAAATGCGTCAATAGGAGCTTCTGACAGCATGTTGACTGGACGCGCAGCCTGCAGGGCTTGAATGTGAAGGAAAAATGATTTTCAAGTCATCAGCTTGCTAAATCTTAAAATAGGCTAGGAAACAACTGTCGAGAGGATTGTGGAGTAAGGAGCAACAAGGAGATACAAATGTCGACCTAAATTGTTGTACCCTTTAGAGGGAAACTCACTGTAGCCTATCTAACAATATATAGAAGATATAAACATTTGACACACCCCCATAGGCTAAGTGAGGGGCATCAAAACAACCAAGGGGAACAAAGGGTCACAAGACCAGTCAAGAACAAGCATAAAAAACAAAGCTCAGGGTGGCGCTCAGAGTCACCACACACTCCGAGCACAAGCAAGTGGCCACAAGGCAAGTTCAAGAGTTTACTAGTATATATAGAAGCACAACAAGTAGAGCAAACAGCAAGTCTACAGCAACCGAGGGCCTACCTCAACAAGGGTTTTTTTTGTAACCGACCGTGACAGAAAGTTTTTTTTTGGGGACCAACACTGACGAATCAGGGTGCCCCAAAACCAATCTGAGGGCCTGGTGCAGTGTTGAAGAAATTCGAAAATTTATGTACTGAATTTTGGATTCCTTCACAGCGCGGAAATTCATTCTCAGATTCTCGCACTCGAGTCTCCCTGATTCATTTCCGCACGTTCAGAAATGCCGAATAATGACAGGCACGTCAGCATTTCTTGCCTGAAGGGCGGCAAAAACGCGTGATTGATGTGGCATCTTGACTCCCTTGACCACAAATTCGCCTGACAAAGTGAATTTGGTGGTTTTTTGTGTGACTCGCTAACCAGCTCATGATAGCCTGAGGGAGGGGGGGTCTTATAATGATTTGGGTCAAAAGACGGGTCCTCTCCAGGACTGACCTAATAAAAGACCCCTTGTCCGGATAGAAGACCCACGGGGCTTTTATGCGGGAGGGTCTTGTAACCGGGAGATCACGGTACACTCAAAATGCGTCACTAGGAGCTTCTGACAGCACATGCTGACTAGACGCGCAGCCTGCAGGGCTTGAATGTGAAGGAAATATGATTTTCAAGTCATCAGCTTGCTAAATCTTAAAATAGGCTAGGAAACAACTGTCGAGAGGATTGTGGAGTAAGGAGCAACAAGGAGATACAAATGTCGACCTAAATTGTTGTACCCTTTAGAGGGAAACTCACTGTAGCCTATCTAACAATATATAGAAGATATAAACATTTGACACACCCCCATAGGCTAAGTGAGGGGCATCAAAACAACCAAGGGGAACAAAGGGTCACAAGACCAGTCAAGAACAAGCATAAAAAACAAAGCTCAGGGTGGCGCTCAGAGTCACCACACACTCCGAGCACAAGCAAGTGGCCACAAGGCCAGTTCAAGAGTTTACTAGTATATATAGAAGCACAACCAGTAGAGCAAACAGCAAGTCTACAGCAACCGAGGGCCTACCTCAACAAGCCCCAACTGCACACAGAACCTGTGGTGGTCACCAGGCGCCAGGGCCTTGGTGAAGACGTCGGCAGTGCTGGCTTGTGAGGCCACAAAGTCCAAGCGTGCCTGGCCGCGTCGCTGCAACTCTCGCAGGAGGAAGTACCTCACGTCAATATGCTTCACTCTGCTCTCCAGTCGAGGCTCTCGACACAGGAGGATCATGGCCTTGTTGTCAGCGTACAAGGTCGGTGCAGAGCGAGGCCGCTCATCAAGGTCGGCGAGCAAGAAGGTCAACCAGCGAAGCTCCTGTGCCGCCATGGCACCAGCGTAGATCTCTGCCTCCGCACTGGACGAAGCCACAGACGGCGACCGTGTAGACCTCCACGACACAGCACCAGCACCCAGACTGAAGCAGTAACCCTGAGTCGAGCGCTGAGTCTCCACGTCGTCAGCGTAGGAAGAGTCGCAGTGACCGGTCAACACAACTGGTTGTGTCCCTCCAAGCACAAGCCCCATGCCTGATGTAGTCGCCAGGTACTTCGCCACCAGGGCTATCGCTTGCAGGGCGTTTGCCCTGCTGGACCTTGAATTCCAGGGCTGGGTTGCCTTTGAAAGCTGAAATTGATGGGTTGGAAATATTATGGCCCTGATTCTTTACAGGGCTGATTTCGTGCTTAGGCCTGGTGTGTAAAGGGTAGATTTTAGGCGAGCCCTAGAACAAAATCTTTCGAGCCCACCATCCCCCCCCCCCCCCCCCCCCCCCCCTCCGCCCTCCCAACACTCACCACTCTCCTCTCCCCTTCGTTTCTAACCTGATTGCATCTAACCTGGCAAATTTCGAGTTGCGTGGTTGGGCCACAAATTCAACTCAACCTAGAACTTGTGCTTGACCCAATCACAGCTCGCTCTCTGTGGAGTGGGTAGGTTAAGGTTGGGTAGAAGTGCACAAGAACTATCCTGTGGAGTGGGTAGAAGTGCACAAGATCATCAGTTCTGCAAAGGCTAGGATGCCTGCAAAGCGTGCGTAGTGATGTGACGCTAACTAATTCTCTTTATGTCGTGTTTGCTTGTTGTGGTTCATCTCAGACGTAGTTGTTAGCTTGGTAGTTGAAATGAGGCTCCAGAATTTTCCGCGCCAAACCTGATTCAAGGGAGGAAAATTTTCCAGCTCTGAAGCCTAAAGGGCCGAGATTCCCCCCAACCCTGCTAGATACAGGGTCATACATGCCGGGCCCCCTGATTTGTCCGGGGGGGCCAAAACGAAACGACAGGCCTGTTCGCCACCCTCACAGCAGCTGTCCAGTGAACAGGACGGTGTCTCCCAGTCGCAACAAAGCGAGAGAGGACGCTGAGGGGAAAGGCGAGGTCCGGTCGAGTACAAGTCATCAGGTACATGAGGCAGCCCACAAGCTCTGCGTAGGGGCCACTAGACTCAAAGGGCTCGTCGGGAAAAGGGCCAGTGAGTCGGTGGTCAACGGCAAGAGGAGTGGACTGTGTGGTGGAGAACTGAAAACCGAACCGCCGAAGGACCTGCTGCACCATGTGTGACTGAGTCAGTGTGATGGTGCGAGCGGCTCTGTCCCTGGTGATCTGCAGGCCAAGGTAGCGCTGCAGTTCACCGAGGTCAGTGCACTTGTGTCTCTTCTGCAGTTCGGATTTCACCTCAGTCAGAGTTGCCCTGTCTGCTGTAGCAAAGACCAAGTCGTTGACGTACACTAGTATAAAGAAAGGAGTGGAACCAGTGCAAACAAACAGCGACGGGTCGGCAGAGGAAGGACGAAACCCAAGGTCACGAAGCGTGGCACAAAGAGTGTCGTTCCACTCACGGGGCGACTGGCGGAGACCGTAGACTGGCCGCCTCAGGCTCCACTGGGTCCCAGGTGGGAAGGTGTCAGTGAAGCCAGGAGGACGCCGCAGCCAGATCTCCTCGTGTAGTCGGCCCTGGAGAAACGCAGTAGAGAAGTTAAGGGAGTGCAGCTCGTAGTCTCGCTGTGCTGCTACGTGCAGTAACACCCGAAGAGTAGTCATCTTCGGGGTCAGGGCGAAGGTCTGGAAGAAGTCAACTCCCTCACACTGACTGAAACCTCTAGCCATGTAGCGCGCCTTCAACAGAGGCGGTGAACCAGGTGGCCGCTTCACCTTGAAGAGCCACATGCCATCGACAACGTTCGCCCTGGGAGGGGGAACTGCGTCGACGTACTTGCCTGTGGATCTCCAAGACGCTAGCTCTGCATCCATAGCCGCTTTCCACTGAGAGGCCCACTCCCCTGACACTGCCTCACGGTACGTGCGAGGTGTCGGTATGTCAAGAGCGTCGGGGTCTCCCTCAAGGGAAAGCAGCATGGCGCAGAGAGAGGGGGAAGCGGCTGCTAAGAACTCCAGCTCAAACTGCCTGTCCTCTAGGACGTCACAGCCAAGGGCAGACTCACCCCCGACGGACAGAGGACGGGGAGGTGGAGCAGCCACCACACGCGTGGCGTAGTCAAGTCGGCGGGTGGAAGCAAAGTCAGCGACAGAGCCGAGACAGACGACGGAGAGGCACGAGGGTCGGTGACAAGAGAGGCGAGAACACGAGAGACAACAGGGCGAGCAGCACGGTAGTAGTCAGTGATAGGGTGAGAGGAAACGGTGAGAGACGACGCAGGAGGTGAGGGGAGAACAGACACAGGCGGAGAACGACGAGGAGGAGAACGAAACAAGGCAGTGCGGAGGTCGGCAAGAGGAGACGAGGGCCGAGCACGCGGAGGACAACGACTGGTCCAGTCGTACGGGACAACAGGAGGAGACGACCGTGACTGAGGAGGAGAGAAAACAGCCCGAGTCGAGTCCGGAGGAGGAAACGTAGGACCGTACGCAGTAGGTGACTGGGAGTGAACAGGAGGAGAGGAAGGAAGACCAAGGGCCCGAAGACCACTCACTGGAGGGAACAGCTGCTGCAAAGGTGGCAGCTGCGGCGTCTGCTGCTGCTGCTGCTGCTGCTGCTGCTGCTGCTGCTGCGGCTGCTGCTGCTGCTGCTGTTGCTGCTGTTGCTGCTGCTGCTGCTGCTGCTGCTGCTGCTGCTGCTGCTGCTGCTGCTGCTGCTGCTGCTGGTCCAACCGCTGCAGCTCTTGCCTCTCCTGCTCCACCCGCTCCTGCTCCTCGCGCTCAAGCCGACGAAGGGCCTGGAAACGGGTGTCATGGCGGTGGGGACGCGCAGTGGGCGACACAGTAGGCGAGCCTCCAGCTCCCGTCTCCTCAGTACCAGCACCTCCAGCTCCAGCACCCCCAGAACTAGCACCTCCAGTGCCAGTACCTCCAGCACCAGCACCCCCAGAACTAGCACCTCCAGTGCCAGCACCTCCAGCTCCAGTACCCCCAGAACTAGCACCTCCAGTGCCAGAACCTCCAGCTCCAGCACCCCCAGAGCTAGCGCCACCTGCGCCAGCACCTCCAGCTCCAGCACCCCTCGAACGAGCACCCCCAGATCGAGTACCGCCAGTGGCTGCACCTCCAGCTCCAACACCAACCGAGTCCACAGTAACCTGTCGTGGAAGTGCCAAAGGCTGGTGAAGGGACTGTGAGGAGGACTGCGGGGAGGGAGACGCTACCTGACGCGTGACCGAGGGTAGAGGGGTAGCGTGCGACACTCCTGACGGGGCAGGACCAGGGGGGGGCGGGGGTACCGGAGGAGCGGGAGCAGGGGGAGGAGAGGGTGCGAGGAAGAGGGGGGTAGGGGGAACCGGGAGACCTCGACAGGGTACCGGGTGTAGTAGGACACTGACTCATCAAACCGGACGTCACGAGAGTCTAGAAACTGGTGGAGGGGCGGGTGGTAAAAGGAGTAGTCGGCGGAGCCCACCGGGAAACCAAGGAAGACACAGGGGATGGCGCGAGCCGAGAGCTTGTCCGCAGAGGTGTCGCGAACAAGCGCAAGGCAGCCCCAGACGTGAAAGGCCGACCCAACACCAGGGGACCCAGTCCAAAGACTTGTCGGTGAAACCTCTGGCCGCGAGATACGTGGCTGGAGGTTCAGCTGGTGCGCGGCGTAGCGCAGCGCGTAGGGCCACAGAAAATGGGGCGCCCGGGCATGGATCATGGACGTGCGGGCGATGTCCATGACCAAGCCAATGCGGCGCTCAGCAACCCCATTCTGCTGTGGGGACTCTGGCAGCGTCCAGGACTGTCTGATGCCCTGCTCGCCGCAGAACCCGGCAAGGACGCCGGAGCGAAACTCACCCCCACGGTCGGAGTGGAGACAACGGACACGACTACCACGAGTGCCCTCAGTGGCCAGAAGCCACCGGATCAGCGTAGATGTCACCTCAGACTTCTTCGCGAGAGGAAACACCGTGGTGTACCTGGAGTAGTCGTCAACGACCACTAGAAAGTAGCACTCCCTCTCAGGTCCCAGCGTAGGGGCAGGGCCCCAGACGTCCAGGTGGAGAGTCCGGAAGGGAGCAGTGGCCGAACGAAGGGAGGAGGAGTGCGGAGTGGCGTGCAGGCGGCTGGCGATGCAAGGAGTGCAGGGTGGGGCAAGCGAGGGGGGGCGAGACGGAAAGACGCGCGGGAGACCTGAGAGAAGACTGTGACTGGCCATGCTGCACAGGCGGGGAAGCGACAGGTGGCCAAGGCAGTGGTGCCACAAGACGGTCGGGTGGGCGAGAGACCGTCAGGAGCAAGACGCAGCAACCTGACCAGACACCACTACCTGACCAGACACAGCAACCGGACTAGACACTGGGACCTGAGGGGACGCAGCGACCTGAGCGGAGGAAGTAACCGGGGAGCGCTCGGTGTGGAGAACGTAGAGACCAGAGCGGGACTCCCTGGTGAACGTGGCGAGAACACCACCTGTAGCGGCGTCTGTACAGACTGCAGTCCTCCCACCCCCACAAAGGTAACGGTGATCCCCTTGTCCTGGAGGTATCGAACACCCACCAAGTTCCGAGTGAACGAGGGGATGTGGAGGCCGCGCAGGACACCAGAGGGGACCACAGGGCACGGGAGGGTGGTGGAGCTGCGCGCAACGGCTGGTCCTGAAAAAGGATCAGCCAGAGCTACCGGAACCGGAGCAAGGAGTGGTGTGAGGGTCGTGTGGTCGCGGAAGAAACATTGCAACGCGCCAGAGTCCAGCGTGAACGACAGAGTCGCCTCAGCCGGAGGCGTGTCAGGTCTGTAGGCTACACAAGCACCTAGAGCAGACACACAAGCACCTAAACTAGAGAGGCACAGGTCTACACTAACAGGAGGCAAGCATCCTAGACTACGAACACGCGAGCACACAGATCCATCAGCACTATAGTCAACATCAGCACACAAAGCATACTGACGAGTATCGTCCATAGACAGTTCAAATACAGGAATCTTACGGTAGAGGTGGTCGCCTCAGGACCCCAGCGTGCACGGTAGAGGTCGTCGAGGCGGCGGAAGCACCGCGCTGCAGAGTGGTCGTCGCGGCCGCAGACACAGGGACTGCTTGGTCCGGTGACGCACCAGTGGTCGCAGGGGCCGGTGTCGTGCCACGGGGGGTGAGGGGCCCAGCTGGTAGTGCTGCTGCTGCGGCTAGTGCTCACGGGTCCTCCAGGTCCCCACTGTGGCGGAGGGCCCCAGTGCTGCTGCGGACCCCACTGCAGTGGGGGTCCCCACGACTGAAACTGCTGCGGTGCCTGCCACTGCGGCTGTCCCTGCTGCAGCTGCTGTCTCTGCGGTGGCTGCTGCTGCTGTGGCTGCTGCTGCTGGGGCCCCGTACCACCGCTGGTCGAACCTCCTCCAGCAGGCGGGTCAGCACCTCCTCCAGAGCTCCCTCCGCCTGGGGCACCACCGCCACCGCCACCACTGCCGCCCCCAGGGCCGCCTCCACCACCGCCACCTCCTCCACCGCCGCCACCCCCCTTCCCCCCTTTCTTGCCTCCCTTGCCTCGTTTCTGCCTGTCAGCGGCAGAAACAGGTGCAGTGTCCTCAGAGACCGACACAGCAGCAGAGGCACGTGTAGCAGTGAAAGTAGGAAGCTGGGGGACAGCACACCCCTCAAACAGACGAGGGGCAACTGCGTCAGTGGCTGAGGCAACAGAGAGGAGGGTACTCTCGATCTTCCCGAGAGTGGTCTCAAGAAGATCAATCGTAAGCTCACTGGGGTGCTGCTGGAGAAGTGCGTCACGGGCAGTGGAGAAGCGGTCAGGGAGACGAGTGACTACCCAGTGGACGGTGAGCCAGATAGGAGGAGGGGCAACAAGAAGCTGAGCCTCAGTGCAAGCTGCTCGGTAGCTAGCGACAAGGGAGCGCAAGTGTGTGGCTAGGTCAGAGACAGTCGCAAACGAGCCGAGGTCGGGAAACACGAACGGCATGAGGATGCGGCTGAGGGAGGCAGAGGAAGGGGTGGAATAGCGTGCAGAAATAGCATCATACACCTCCTTCGCAGTCTCTACCAGGTCGAAGTGAGCGGCCTCAGTCGGTGGAAGGAGCTCGGTCAGCGCGAGTGCAGCCGTAGTGTCACGGGAGTCCCAAACGTCCCGCGCCAAGACGAGACGAGCGTAGTCCGCCTGCGCCTCCGGAGTCGGGGGGGCCATGGCAGGGAGGGGCTCGGGACGCGGTGGTGCCTGGAGGGCGCCGGACGCGTGGGCGTACAGGGTGGCGCCGTCCTGGCGGTGACTGGTGAGATAGCACTGAGTCTGGCGGAGCCAGGTGCCGAACTCTATCGGGCGCCCCTCTGCATCGAAACGAAGGCGGCGGGAGGAGTCCATATTGGACGCTAGGCTAGGAGCAGCTGGAGCACGGAGCAAACGGAGCTAGGAGCGAGGAACGCCAGGTGGGACTAGGCGAGGTACTGCCGGAGCACGGAGGAAAACTGAGCTAGGAACGCCAGTCTAGTAACGAACGGAGCTAGGAGCTAGCTGAGCTAGGAGCACACGGCTGGAGGAGGCAGGGCTGACGAGCCGATCGAGGAGCCAGAGAGTCGTTCGAGGGGCTGGCGGAGCGAGGAGAGACCTAGCTAACAACGAACGTCAAGGTTAGCCTAAACAGCTAAGTGGAGCGGCCTCCAGCCGCGACGGTGCAAAACACTGTGAGTATGAGTGACGCGAGTGTCGAACCAACGGAGGTCGGGTGGTCCTGGGTGGTGTGCGCGCGTGATGAGGGGCTGTGAGCGGTTGGAATGGGCTGTGAGCGGTTGGAAGGGGCTGTGAGCGGTTGGAAGGGGCTGTGAGCGGTTGAAAGGGGTTGTGGGCGGGTGGGAGGGGCTAGCTGGCGGCTATCTGCTGGCGGCTAGCTGCTGCTGGCGGCTAGCTTCTGCTGGCGGCGAGCTGCTGGTGGCTAGCTGCTGCTGGCGGCTAGCTTCTGCTGGCGGCTAGCTGCTGGCGGCTAGCTGCTGCCTAGCCGTGCTGCTGCAGTAGCACGCGCTGCTGCCTAGCCGTGCTGCTGCAGCAATGCACGCGCTGCTGCTGCAATGCACGCGCTACTGCTGAAATGCGAGTGCCGCTGCTGCAATGCGCGTGCTGCAGTGGCGTGCGCGGCTGCCGCTGGCTAACGCGCGCGCTGCTGCTGCTGGTGCGTGTGTGCCTGCTGCTTGCACGCGCGGCTGTTGCGGGCTAAGCACGACTACGCGGGCCCGCGGGGGGGTCCCTTCTGGAGCGCGACAAAACGAGGGGCCAGTGGGGCCCTTTAAACGCGACGAAAAACGAGGCCCGCGGGGGCCTTTAAACGCGACGAAAACGAGGCCCGCGGGAAACGTCCTACCCCCGACGAAACGGGGCCTAAGGGACGGGCGCCTCGGGACCGGCTAAGGGAGGGAGCGGAAGCGTGGGAGGGAGAAAAACTACCTACTCTAATACCATCTTAAAATAGGCTAGGAGACAAGTGTCGAGAGGATTGTGGAGTAAGGAGCAACAAGGAGATACAAATGTCGACCTAAAATGTTGTACCCTTTAGAGGGCAACTCACTGTAGCCTATCTAACAATATATAGAAGATATAAACATTTGACACTAAAGTGAACTTCGTTACAGTAATTTGACAGTTTTTCAATTTTAAAACGAACATGCGCTTATAATAAATCATGTTTTTTAAGGGGGTGCGCTTATAATTGAGGATCAGCCATAAGCGCATTGCTCCAGATAGAAGCGCATGCGCTTTTAATAGGCCTGCGCTTATATCCGGGGTGATACGGTACAAGTAGTGCTAACCCTAATGGGTTCTATTCAGTATGGTCTACCCCATAGGCGAAGTGGGGGATCGCAAGAACAACCAACGGTCACAAGACCAGTCAAGAGAGGCAAACAAAACAAAGCTCATAGTGGATCTCAAGATCACAACGCGGTCTCTGTCAAACATTATATATGTTGTGTTAGTTTAGGCTACAGTGGGTTAGCCTATAGGGGGTACACAATTCTAGGGTTAGGTACTTGTACTCTTTTCATTGCTAGTTCATTCATTCCTGTTCAGTGATTCCAACATGGTATAGAGCAGGTCCTTCCTAGGACCGAAATTTTCTAAGGGCCCACCACTACGTAACTACCTACCTACCTACCTACCCGTGCCCTAGGGCGCCTCGGCGTGTCACGCCCCTAGAGGCCCCTCTTGACGGCCCCGCGCTAGCCCCGTTTAGGCCCCGTCGGCCCCGTTTCAGGCCCCGTCGGCCCCACGCTAGCCCCTCTCAGGCCCCGTAGACCCGCGCTAGCCCCGTTTCAGGCCCCGTCGGCCCCTTTTCAGGCCCCGTCGGCCCCGCGCTAGCCCCTCTCAGGCCCCGTCGGCCCGCGCTAGCCCCGTTTCAGGCCCCGTCGGCCCCGTTTCAGGCCCCGTCGGCCCCGCGCTAGCCCCTCTCAGGCCCCGTCGGCCCGCGCTAGCCCCGTTTCAGGCCCCGTCGGCCCGCGCTAGCCCCGTTTCAGGCCCCGTAGGCCCCGCGCTAGCCCCTCTCAGGCCCCGTCGGCCCCACGCTAGCCCCATTCAGGCCCCGATCGGGCCCGCGCTAGCCCCGTTTCAGGCCCCTTCGGCCCCGTTTCAGGCCCCGTCGGCCCCGCGCTAGCCCCGCTCAGGCCCCGATCGGCCCCGCGCTCGCCCCTCTAGGGCCCCAACCGGCCCCGTGCCTACCTCGCCGACCCGTGCCCACCACCCAGAGGCCCCGGGCGGCCCGTTCCCGCCGCAGCACAAGAGGGAGAGCGGGCGGCCCGTCCCCGCCGTGACCTGAGCCGAGCCGCGCGCCCCGAGCCGAGCCGCGCCACCCAGCCGAGCCGCGACCCGACCTGAACCGAGCCGCGCCGCCCTGCCCTACCTGGTTCGTCCTACCTGCTTCTCCTACCGCTACTGCTGCTATTTCTACTGTTCCTATGGCTAGCCCACAGGTTCTCGTGTTCGATGCTGAGGGCCGCCCTGTGAAATTTGACACCTGGCTCGATGACCTGCACCTCTACCTACAGCTCACAGCCAAGGATGACATCTCACTGTACGATCACGCCCTAGGCCTTGTCACTGCCCCTGCTGCTACTGCTGACAGCACTGCTCGCTCACAGTGGCAGACTCGTGATGCCCACGCTCGCTTCGCCATTCGCAACTCCCTGCCGATAGACGAACGCGAGCACTTTGGTCACCACAAGACTGCACCGGCACTGTACACAGCTGTAGTTGCTCGCTACTCCTCACCTGCCTCTGCCGCACTAGGCCGTCTCTCCCTCCCCTACCTGTTTCCCGACCTGGCCTCCTTTCACACAGTCGCTGACCTCATCACGCACCTCCGTACTAGTGAGGCCCGCTTCCGTGCCGCCATGCCTGCTGAGTTCCTTGCCACGCACCCCCCTCCACTCTGGCTCACTCTCTATCACCTAGTCACCCGCCTCCCTGACACACTGCGTGCTGTCAGGGACCACTTTCTAGCTCGTTGCCCCACTGAGCTCACCATTGCCCTCCTCGAGAAGGAGCTACTTGCAGCTGAGGCTAGCATAGTCGCTGTAGGTGCCTCTCGTGGCGACCCCCGTACCCCGTTCTTTGAGGGGTGTTCTCCTTCCCCCCTTCTTCCCTCTGTCGCCTCTGCTGCTGCTGTCGACCTTCTTGGTACTGAGAAGGTCGGCGCTGCGTCTGCCTCGAGCGGACGCCGCAGCGGCAAGGGCAAAGGGGGCAAGGGTAGTGGCGGTGACGGCGGGGGAGGCGGCGGTGGGGGCGGTGGAGGCAGTGGGGGTGGTGGCTCGGCTGGAGGGACGAGTGGTAGCGGTGGGGGTGGTGGCGGCAGCGGCGGGGGAGGTGGCAGGAGTGGAGGCGGCGGTTGGGGTGGCGGTGGACGAGGCGGCGGCAGGGGTTGGGGTAGTCGAGGAGGTGGCAGCGGTGGTGGTGGCCGTGGAGGCGCTGGCGGTGGCCAGGGCCAGCAGCACACTCTCTCGCCCCAGGAGGTCCGTGAGTGGTACTCTCAGCACGGGGGTGGGGGTGGTCTTAGCTGCACGTACGTCATTCGCACTGGTGACCGCACTGGTCAGCAGTGTGGACGACCGCACGCCACACAGCGCTGCTTCTCTCGTCTCGACGACGCTTGGCGTGTTCAGTTCCCTCAGGCCACTGAGCTGCCCCGCTGGCTTGATCTCCTGAAGAAGGGGATTGATATCTATGCTCTAGACTTTGATGCTATTCTATCTGCCATGTATGTGATGTCTACTAGTGGAGAGGGTGCTGAGTACTTGTGTGTGCCGCCCGACCCGGGCATTAGGGCCAGTGCGTCTGCCGCTCCAGGTACTCACGTGTCGGCTACCCCAGGTGCTGGTGAGGCTGCTGCTCTAGGTGCTCGTGTGTCTCCCCCCCTTGGTACTGCGTCGACTGCCGCACTGCACACCTTCACACTGGACTCAGGTGCTTCTCGCTGCTTCTTTCGTGACCGCACTGCCCTTGAGCCGCTTGCTCGGCCAGTTGCTGTCTCCCTTGCTGACCCCTCTGGGGGTCCGGTCATTGCGACCTCTTCCACTGTCCTTCCCTGCCCTGCGGTCCCGTCGGGCACACTGTCAGGTCTCCACCTCCCCTCGTTCTCTACGAACTTGGTGGCAGGCTGTGCACTCCAGGACGGGGGTGTTCACCAGTTCACCCCTGCCTACGAGCGCGTGACACACTGCACGTGTGCTCGTACGGGCCGTCACTTGGCTACCTTCACTCGGCAGCCGGGGTCGGACCTGTACACACTGACTACTGAGTCCCCTCAGGTTGCTGTGACTGCGTCCGCGTCCGCGTCAGGTCAGCTGTCCGCCCCCTGCTCGTGTCGCTCTTTGGCACACGAGACTGTCCTCTGGCACCACCGCCTTGGCCACCCGTCTGTGCAGCGGCTTCGTGCCATGCACTCCAGGTACCTTGTCTCTGGCCTGCCCAGGGTCCTTCCTCCCCTCCCACCCTCGCCTGCTCCTACCTGTCTCCCCTGTGTCGAGGGACGGCAGCGCGCCGCTCCTCACTCCTCCTCGTTCCCCCCGACGACTGCTCCCTTGCAGACACTCCACATGGACGTGTGGGGCCCAGCCCGCGTCCGTGGTCAGGGTCAGGAGAGGTACTTCCTGATAGTTGTTGACGACTACTCGCGCTACACCTCGGTCTTCCCCTTGCGCACCAAGGGTGAGGTCCCTGATGTCTTGATCCCTTGGATCCGCCGAGCCCGTCTCCAGCTCAGCGAGCGTTTTCACTCGGACTTTCCTGTCCTGCGCTTGCACTCTGACAGAGGTGGTGAGTTCTCCTCCGACCTCTTGGCAGCCTACTGTGCTGAGCACGGCATTGAGCAGTCGTTCACGCTTCCGGCTTCTCCACAGCAGAATGGGGTTGCGGAGCGCCGCATTGGCCTGGTCATGGAGGTCGCCCGTACCTCCTTGATCCATGCGGCTGCCCCCCACTTTCTGTGGCCGTTTGCGGTCCGGTACGCTGCGCATCAACTCAACCTCTGGCCCCGTGTCTCCTTGCCGGAGACCTCGCCCACGCTACTGTGGACGGGGGAGGTTGGCGATGCGTCGCGTTTCCGGGTCTGGGGGTCTCGAGCTTTTGTCCGCGATTCGTCTGCGGACAAGCTCTCCTCCCGTGCTGTTCCCTGCGTCTTCCTCGGCTTTGTCCCGGACGCGTCTGGTTGGCAGTTTTACCACGCCACCTCGCGCCGAGTCTTGCCCTCCCAGGACGTCACTTTTGACGAGTCCGTCCCCTACTACCGCCTCTTCCCCTACCGCACTGCCCCGCTCCCCCCCCCGCCTCTCTTCCTCTCGCCAGGTGCTGCTGTTGCAGACCCCCTCCCCCCTCAGGGTGCCGCTCCCTCAGGTGTGTCTCAGGTAGACCCGGTTGAGCCTGTTGAGGTAGCTGTCGACTCTCGTCCTGCTGGGGGTGCTGAGCCTGGGGGTGCTGAGCCTGGGGGTGTGGAGCCTGGGGGTGTGGAGCCTGGGGGTGTGGAGCCTGGGGGTGTGGAGCTTGAGGGTGCTGAGCTTGGGGGTGTGGAGCCTCGTGGTACTGAGCTGCGGAGTCCGGAGTCTGGGGGTTCTGCGTCTGGAGGTACGAGGTCTGGGAGTCCTGCACCTGGAGGAGCCCTCTCCTCGGAGCAGCTACGTGCGTGGTACTTAGAGTACTGCAGCCTCCGGAGAGGTACCGCTCGAGCCGGACGTACTACTGGGACTGGTGCTAGTACTTCTTCTCCCGTTCGGGAGCTCCCCTCCCGCGAGCGGATCCGTGAGTGGTACGAGCGGCGCTGCACTCTTCGGAGTGGCGTGCCTCGTGTTACGAACCCCGCTGCTGTTGGAGCTGCTGCTGGTGCTGAGGACCCGGGCGTTGGAGCTGCTGCTGGTGCTGAGGACCCGGGCGTTGGAGCTGCTGCTGGTGCTTAGGACCCGGGCGTTGGAGCCGCTGCTGGTGCTGAGGACCCGGGCGTTGGAGCTGCTGCTGGTGCTGAGGACCCGGGCGTTGGAGCCGCTGCTGGTGCTGAGGACCCGGGCGTTGGAGCTGCTGCTGGTGCTGAGGACCCAGGCGTTGGAGCTACTGCTGGTGCTGAGGACCCGGGCGTTGGAGCTACCGCTGGTGCTGAGGACGTGGGCGCTGGAGCTGCTGCTGGTGCTGCGGACCCTGGTGCGGGTGTCCCTGCTGGCTCTGGTGTCGCTGCTCGGTCTCAGCCGTACTTTGTTCCGCTCCTTCAGCAGGTTCTTGGTCAGCTTCCTCCTCCTTTTCCTCCTCCCTCCTTAGAGTGTCCTCAGCCTGTCCAGCTGCAGTCGGCGTTACCGTCTGCCTCCTCTCTCCTTGGTCCTGCTCCTTACACTGGTCCGACTGGAGGTCTTACTGAGCGGCGTGAGCCTGCGTCTCGTCTTGCGTCGCCTGAGTCTCGTCCTGGGTCGCCTGTCCGCACTGCTCTCTCTAGTCGTCGAGTCCAGCGTCAGCGTCTTCCTGCTGTCCCAGGCACTCACCGGATGGCGCTTCGTCCGTCCACTGCTCCACAGCGTGTCCCACTGCCGTCTCCTCCTGCTTCCTCTCTTCCTGCTCTTCCTGACCCTGGGTCAGACTCTTTTCGTGCTACCAGTCCTGCTGTCACGCGTCTCCTGGCCACTGTTGTCACTGACCCTTCCTTTGAGTCTGCTGCTGCGTCTGCCTTAGTTGCTGAGCTTGTCGACTTTGCTGCTCGCTGTCGTCTAGACTACGCTGCTAGCCTAGTTGCTGAGTCTGAGTCTGTCTGTCCTCCGTCCGTCGGGGGTGAGTGTGCTCTTGGCACTGACGTCCTTGAGGACAGGCAGGAGGAGTTCCAGTGCTTTGCTGCCGCTTTGCCCCATCTCGTGTCCATGCTTGTTGCCCCTGAGGGAGACCCGGATGCACCAGACATCCCGACCCCACGCTCTTACGCAGAGGCGATGGCCGGTCCCTACTCCTCTCAGTGGCAGTCAGCCATGGACACAGAGATGGCTTCCTGGAAGTCCACAGGCACCTACGTCGACGAGGTTCCCCCGCCTGGGGCGAACATCGTCAGTGGCATGTGGATTTTCAGGGTGAAGCGGCCGCCGGGTTCTCCGCCTGTCTTCAAGGCGCGTTACGTTGCACGAGGCTTCAGTCAGCGCGAGGGAGTTGACTTCTTCCAGACCTTCTCCCCGACCCCGAAGATGACCACTCTTCGGGTTCTGCTGCACGTCGCCGCTCAGCGTGACTACGAGCTCCACTCGCTTGACTTCAGCACTGCTTTCCTGCAGGGCAGCCTGCACGAGGAGATCTGGCTGCGCCGTCTACCTGGCTTCACTGGGTCGTTCCCTCCTGGTACCCAGTGGAGCCTCCGACGGCCAGTCTACGGTCTCCGCCAGGCGCCTCGTGAGTGGCACGACACACTGAGGACTACGCTTGCGGCTCTTGGGTTCGCGCCTTCTACTGCTGACCCGTCGCTGTTTCTACGCACCGACACCTCACTGCCGCCGTTCTACGTCCTTGTGTACGTCGACGACTTGGTCTTTGCTACTGCTGACACTGTGGCACTCGCCCACGTGAAGTCGGAACTGCAGAAGAGACACACGTGCACAGACCTGGGTGAACTGACAAGCTATCTTGGCTTGCGGATCACCCGGGACAGAGCACGCCGCACCATCACCTTGACTCAGTCACACATGGTGCAGCAGGTCCTTCAGCGCTTCCGCTTCACGTACTCCTCGCCTCAGCCCACTCCTCTGCCTACCGGTCACTCGCTCTCAGCTCTGCCTTCGGATGAGTCCGTAGAGCCGAGTGGCCCGTATCCAGAGCTTGTGGGTTGCCTCATGTACCTGATGACCTGCACTCGACCAGACCTTGCATACCCTCTCAGCATTCTTGCACGCTATGTCGCTCCCGGCCGTCACCGGAAGGAGCACATGGATGCAGCTAAGAGGGTGTTGCGCTACTTGTGCAGTACGTCGGGCATGGGGCTAGTGCTTGGAGGGCGAGTCCCAGTTGTTCTCACTGGGCACTCAGACGCTTCTTGGGCAGACGACCAGGCTACTCAGCGGTCGTCTCAGGGTTACTCCTTCAGTCTTGGCTCTGGTTCTGTTTCTTGGCGTTCTACTCGCTCTTCTTCTGTTCTCAGCTCCAGTTGTGAGGCTGAGATCTACGCCACAGCCATGGCGGCCCAGGAGCTACGCTGGCTCACCTACTTGCTGACCGACCTTGGAGAGCAGCCTCGTTCTCCTCCAGTGCTGTACGTCGACAACAAGGCAGCCATTGCCTTGTGTGAGGAGCACAGACTGGAGCACAGAACGAAGCACATTGCTCTGCGTTACTTCCTCGCTCGAGAGCTGCAGCAGCGTGGTCAGCTTCGCCTGCGTTACGTGGCCTCTGAGGCCAACACTGCTGATGTGTTCACCAAGGCGCTTCAGCCTTGTGACCATCAGCGCTTTTGCACTCTTCTAGGCCTTGTGCCTACTGGACCTCACTTGCTTACTTCTTGAGTCTGTTGTACTGTGATCTCTATATATAAACCTGCATGTGAACTGGTCTTGTGACCACTTGCTTGTGCTCGGAATTTGTGTGGTATCCTTGAGATCCACCCTGAGCTTGTTTTGCCTTGCTTTGCCTTGACTGGTCTTGTGACCCCTAGTTCTCCCCACTTTGCCTATGGGGGTGTGTCAAACATTATATATGTTGTGTTAGTTTAGGCTACAGTGGGTTAGCCTATAGGGGGTACACAATTCTAGGGTTAGGTACTTGTACTCTTTTCATTGCTAGTTCATTCATTCCTGTTCAGTGATTCCAACAGTCTCAGCACAAGCAAGAGACCAAAAGGCCAGTTCACATGCAGAGTTATAAAATCAAAAACAGTAGAGTGATCACAACCTAGCAAGAGTATGCATGCAGGTATATATATAGATCACAGTACAAGGCAAATTCAAGTAGTAAGCAAGTGAGGCAGAGTAGGCACCAGGCCTGGAGCAGTGCAGAAACGCTGATGATCACCAGACACAAGGGCCTTGGTGAAGATATCAGTTGCTGAAGCTCTCGCGAGAGGAAGTAACGAAGCACAATGTGAACGGATCCGGGGAGTCCGAACTCTTAGGATCGTAAGCACCTTAGTCGGCAATAGTCTACTTGCTATTGCTTATCGTGTTCTACACGATCTCCCAAATCCAACGATATGCGTAGCTCTGCTTGAAGTTGTCAATACACACTTCAGCAATTTTCAGAATCACCAACTGATCAATGTTATATTTCCAGAATGAGTACAAGCAGTTTTATAGGCATGCAAGACACAAAATGCGATTCGTAACTTCACTTGTTTCCCAAGTAACCGCGTGCGCCTCGTTTCACCCCGAGTCGCACACGGAACCGAACCGAATTCGGTGAACACTCCTCAAGACCGAATCTGGAACCTTCTCGAACGCGCCTTGGTCTCAGACCACAATTTCCCCCGTCGATCTCATCCTCGATGCTTCTCCTTCTCTCTTCCTCCATTTCTTTGGTTCTTTCTCGATTTCTCTCCCGCTTCTCACGCCGTAGGCTGATTTCCACCGTTTCACCTAGAATCATCCACGCGCTTCCATTTCGCCGTCATTCCGCCGTCGTAGAGACTTTCGCCATAGGTTCCGTGGTTGGGCGAACCAACCCTAACAATCTCCCCTGTGGTTCGTCAACCACGAACACCACTCACACTGCTCCCCTGTTCCTCGTAGCCTTCACAGGGTCTAAGTCGCCTTCACACTCCCCTGCAGCTCCTGCACCTTGAACCTCTCCTTACGTGTCTTGAAGTTGAGCGCCTTGACATCCAATCCATGAAACATTTTCTTGAGCCTCTCGCTTCTCCTCGGCATCTCAACACTCAACACCTCTCGGGTCTCATACCCCTCAACGTGTTCCTCCTTTGTAAGCACTCGCCCCTTTGCAGTTGCATTCGCCTTTGATCCTTTCACCATGATGTCCCCTTTCACAGCGACTCCCACACACTTCGCATTTACTGCTTCATCTTCAACCACGATCGCTGCTGCAAAAGTGTTGACACCATCTCCATCTCCACCATTCACTGCTGCTGCCTCCATGGTGACTATCTCCTCTTCCTGCTTCCCTACTGCCTCCACACTTGCTCCCGTATCATCCGTGTCCTCGCTCTTATCAGCCTCATTCGATAACTCCTCCAATTCTCCCATCTCAGGATACTCTCGGTCCTCATAGAACTCATCTATGCCCTTCATCGCGACCAAGTTCATCTCATAGAACCCGTCACTGAAGTAACCATCAGCATACTTCTCCCACTCAGGACCAAACACAGTCACCTCACCACTGTCATAGAATATCTTGCACCCTAAGTCATCAAGCTGTGACTGACTGACCAAGTTCTCCTTCAAATCCTCAACCAGCAGCACATTCTCCAGTCTCATCTCTCCATACGGACTCTGCAGCACCACGTCACCCTCTCCTGTCACTGGCAACTTCCCACTGTTACCTTGCAGTATGTAATCCTCACTCGACTCCCTCACGTTCTCCATCCAATCTGACCTGAATGTCATGTGACGCGTGCATCCGCTGTCCATGAACCATGCCGTCTTCTCATGATCGTCCGTCTGCCGAACCTCCTTTGGTAAATGCACCACGTTCGCACGATGCGCTCCTCCAAGGATCATATCATCCTCGTTCGCTTCTGCTACATTCGCCTTAGCCGCCACATTCCTCTGCTGCGACGGACCCTTGTAGCTCCTGCTGTTCGGATTGGAGTAGCACTCTGCGGCACGATGCCCATAGCGCCCACAATAATCGCACTTGCCGCCAAAAACTCGTTTATGCTGCCACTCCGCTCCCTCATTTTCTCCTTTATCGTTCTCCATCGCTTTGCCCTTGTAGTTTCTGCTTCGCGGGTTTTCGTAGCAGTTTATCGCCTTATGCCCCCTTTTTCCACACTGGTAGCACGCTCCAAACGCCTTCATTGCATTCACCATAGCCGGCCTTTCCTCGTCGAATTCCTTAGCTGCTGCTGCCGCTTTCTTTTTCCTCATCTCCTTCATCGTCTCAAGCGACTGTAAAATCTCCTGCAGCTTCGTCAAACTCTCCGGCGGTTGGTACGTAAACATACCGATGTCGGATTCCCACTCCTTAGGAAGGCCTTGGATGATATAGTCAATCATCTCATGCTCCGTCTCCGCGGCTCCCATCACCCGCAAATCGTCGTTGTAGCTTTTTGCCCTGTTGATGTAGGTGATGATTTTCTCGCCTTTCTCCATGCTCAGCATCAGCAGCTGCTTCCTGATCGCCTTCTTGTTGACATCGTTGGTGCCCATGTACGTGGAATCCAGGTACTCCCATGCTTTCTATGCAGAGTTCAGCTCCCCTGCAAACTGGTCCAAATCCACCGCGATTCCATCGGCAACTGAGTGACAAAGCTGAAAGAACGCTTGCTTACTTTGTTTTTTGAACGCCGCTATTTTCTCCTTCGTATCCGTCGTGGAAGGCGCAACTCCCTCCATCGTCTCCTCGTCGGGACGGTAGTACGGCAAGAGGTCAACCTCCTCTGCCCTCTGAATGAACTTCTTCCGCCACACGTTGTAGTTGCTTCCGTTGAAGCGCTGGGCTTCACTGAGCCCGATCGTCGGTTTCGCCACCAATCGGCCACTCGCAAGGGCCTCGAGAAGAGCCTTCAACTGCGGGTCTCCAAGACTCACACTGGAACCCGAACTCGCCTCGTCTCCCATAGCGTAGGCGTGAATGACTCCTCTTCTCCACTAATTTCACTTAGCGCACCAAGTGAATTCGCGACGATCGACGAGCCCGTTCGTCAAGCTCTGATACCAGTTCTTAGGATCGTAAGCACCTTAGTCGGCAATAGTCTACTTGCTATTGCTTATCGTGTTCTACACGATCTCTCGAATCCAACGATATGCGTAGCTCTGCTTGAAGTTGTCAATACACACTTCAGCAATTTTCAGAATCACCAACTGATCAATGTTATATTTCCAGAATGAGTACAAGCAGTTTTATAGGCATGCAAGACACAAAATGCGATTCGTAACTTCACTTGTTTCCCAAGTAACCGCGTGCGCCTCGTTTCACCCCGAGTCGCACACGGAACCGAACCGAATTCGGTGAACACTCCTCAAGACCGAATCTGGAACCTTCTCGAACGCGCCTTGGTCTCAGACCACAATTTCCCCCGTTGATCTCATCCTCGATGCTTCTCCTTCTCTCTTCCTCCATTTCTTTGGTTCTTTCTCGATTTCTCTCCCGCTTCTCACGCCGTAGGCTGATTTCCACCGTTTCACCTAGAATCATCCACGCGCTTCCATTTCGCCGTCATTCCGCCGTCGTAGAGACTTTCGCCATAGGTTCCGTGGTTGGGCGAACCAACCCTAACACGAACTCGATATAGTCACAAACCTCCGTGGCGGCTGTACACGCCTTGGATGATGTGATGAGCACGCGTGTAGCAACTTGAAGTTGTTACACAGAAGGTTCGGCTCTCTGTGTGAATGAGAGAGCTTTTAGGTCAAAATGGCGAGGCTTTCAAACAACCGCTTAACACTACCTCCACCAATACTAGAACTCGGGTCGCTGTGAAGGGTTGAAGCGCGCCATGCTCAACTGAAAACGAGAACGGACGCCTCCAAATGAGAACTGAGACGGCAGTTCTCACTCTCAAACGGTCCTTGCATTCGTTTCCTTGGAGGTACAGACATGCAGACAATTCTCTCTCTCCCGATAAAAACGACGTTCGGAACGAGAACTGGAGAGGAGGCGTTATGCTGTTGGTCGGACCAAGGGGAACGACGTGTGTGGTGTGTGGATCGTAAAGAGAAGTGTCTCATCCCAGTATGGGTGATATCGAGAGACACGACTCGTGTGGAGGTCGGACTTTGAAGGGGCAGTACTAGTGCAGGGTGTGGCATCACCATGACTTCCGCCCTACCGATGGGATAATTCCGCGTGTTTGACGGGTTGGTTATATGAGTGAATCTCGCAAGGAGACTCGTCCAGGCTCCTGATTCGTCGAAAGCCGCGCGGTGCTACACGCTGGAGCTCGCAGCGCGGCTTTCGACGAATTCTGTACAGTCGTTCGTTGCATATAAGCAGGCTGTTTGAAACCATTGCCAGTCTGGCTGTTAAAAATATCGCCATGAACGATATGATCGCTCGCTTCCCCTCTTGTGCCTCGCTCACGCAGAGTGACTTCGCACATATCGCTCACTCTCGCACTGAGGGCGCGTCCCCTCCCTCGATCGATCTTGCGCAGGATCGATCCTGCGCTCGGTTCAAAGAGGTTCAAAAAGTTGAAAACAAAACAACGCAGGAGTCTAGTGTGGTGGAGGATCGATCTTCGTCGATTTTGCACGATCGATCGAGGGAGGGGACGCGCACTGAGTCTCTCCTCGCTGTTAGGACGACTGTGGAACACTTCCACTGTGCTGTGTGGCAACTGCTAAGATGCCGCTTTCGCCCAACCGCCGAGAATGCGGACTGATGGGCGGCTTATCTTACGTGGTCTGAAAAGTTCGTACGTACGTGGCGTCCGTTTCATGTACTCGATCTACCCGGGGGCATCCATTTCATCCCGATTCCCGAAATACCGAATCCCGCCGATCCCATAGGTGGCCTCAGGCTCTCCCATATAGTAGGTAAGAACATATCTTGGAAGGCATCGCAAAAAAGCTGGTTTCGGTTTGAAGGGCTCGCGGATGGCATTCCACTATTTTTGCCTGTCTCGGGTTCTCGCGACTGAAAAACGTTGCCTTATGGCGTGTAACCATTATTCTATTTGGTAGTTCGAACCATTTGACGGTACTAAATTTTTGCTGGTAACTGTTATCACCGATGTTTGTTACGTACTTTCCCGTTTCCTCGAGATGGAACTTTCCCGTTTCCATCGGTTCGTTAACCGCAACCGTGGGTGTTTGGATTTCGAAGAGTAGAGTGCGCGGAATTCAATAACGAGACTGTGATTACAAATACTGCTTGAATTATAAAGCCTAGTAGTGATATAGCAAAAGGCTAGCTAGGCGGGGTCCTCGGGTACTGGTTCGGGGTTGTAAAACCCGAAGGCGACGCAAAGTACGTTCGGGAGACGAGGTCGTCGGGCCGATCTTGGTCTTCCGAAAGTTGGGGTTGTAAGTGTACGGAGTGACCCACTAAGATATTATGAAAACAAAATCACTACCCCACCCTCTACGAAAGTTGGTCAATATCCGGAACACGCTGGCGGGAAAGATAACATTGGAATAAACAAGGGTTATTATATCATCCCCGAAGGTTCTCCCTTAGCGTGTTACGATATGGAATTGTTGCATAACATTCATGAAGTAAGAAACCCTAACGCGAAGATGACTGCAGTGTGGACGAAGACCGAGCGACACAAACAATTATCGAAGACGGTTGAAAGAATAAAGAATTCGAAGTGCAAGCGCGGGAAATGCATTCAAGCAGTTACCGTGGCGCGTATTGTTACCGAACCGCACGGTCGGCATTCCCGATCTAGATTAGTCCTGAGGGGAATGTACCCTCTCATAGTACATGGCTAGCTAGGACGTTTCGTATTCTCCTGTATTCCTATATAAACCCGTGTACCGCATTGTAATAGTCACTTCTGTCGAGATTCAAATCTCCTTCTGACATGGTCCGTACCCGACTTCACTAGCAAACTTCCGCTGCTACACCCTTACGCGATCAACCTGAGACGATCCTATAAACCCCTCTTTTCAGATTGTAACATGGTATGAGAGCCACTCAGGATTCTTCGCAACATCACCTCTGATTCAAATTCGAATCCAAAGTGGCGTCCGGTACACGCTCCCGCCGAAACATGGCTGGAGGATCTGGTGGGCAGGCGGCTCCTACTACCGAAGCTCCTGCCAACCCAACCACGAACTCTGCGGCAAATACTACTGTCAGCAATGCGCTACAGGAGCAACTCATCCAGCACATCACCACATTGGAGTCAGGAATCTAACAATTGAAGAGCAGCAACCCAGGAACCTCGCAACAACCCGAACAACCGGTTGCTCCCAACAAGAAACCAGCCCCAACCACATTAGACCTCAGGGCAAGCTCTCCTGCTCCTACTACTTCCCGTCCAAGCGACGAAGCCATGCTCTCGGCCCAGAACAAGTTTCTGGCCATCTCTAAGATCCGCACAAGCACCTCCTTCAACGGGCGGGATTTCTACACGTGGAGTTTTGAGCTTGAACTGCTCCTCCAAAGCGCTCAGATCTTATGTTTCTTCGACGGAAGCACGCCGGCCCCGCCAGCGACACCGACGAAGCGAAAGCTCAGTATTACAACGAATCACTAATGGCGTACAACATCCTGTTACGCAACATGTCGCCAGCCGAGCAACTAGGCATACGTTCATTCAAAACCGATCCGGCCCCCGCCATGTCAGCTTGGAACTATCTTACCAATACCTACCAGACTAAGGACTTCGTTTCCTCGAGTCGCCTCCTCCAGCAACTCATGGACGTTAAAATGACGCCTCGCAAAAAGGCGAACGCTTACATCAATCGCTGCTGTATCGTCCACGATCAGCTCCTAAAATTAGGCAGCTCGATACCCGAAGACATGTTCGTCACAATCGTCCTCAGGGGACTAGGACCTCAATGGACTTCATGCAAGGCTCTGCTTCGCCAGCAAGGCACTGTCTCAGCGTACCTGTGCGCCATGCTCGTGCAAGAGCAGCAAAATATGGACTTTAATCAAGAAAAAGGGGTTCGAAGCGAGCAAATCGCCTTCTACTCCGGCCGCGATCAGCGAGGATCTCGCGACTCGCGTCCACGTAGTACTATTGCAAGAATTGCAAAATCTTCGGTCACTCAACCGAACGCTGTCGCTCAGGGCCCCGACATGATTCTGCACGACGCAACAACTCGACCCCCAGTACTGAGCATTCGCGCCAGACGAACCGACCGTCTTCGGACCATCAGTTTGCCCCGCGCCCCTCATCTCAGGCGGACTCGCAACGGCCCCTGTACAGCAACAATGTTCGTCATGTTATTGGAAACATGGGGATGCGCGTACATCGCCGAACACGGCGCACGAACAGGCGACACCTCCGCTCAGTCTCTCCTCCCCCGCCTGGACACGAAGTCCAACGCCTACAACAATTCTTTCACGCAAGACGGGGAGTTCGTCTCTGACGAGCAATAGCAAGATTGGGACCTGCCGACCCCTCTGCTCGAGTCACCGCCGCACGACGAAGACTTTATCAACTCGCCCGTCATTCGCAATTACTTCTACGGAAAATACATCGAAACCAAGCCTGTCGACAATAACCGCCACGCTGACGATAAGAAAATCCCTAATTTGGAAGACCCCGAATCTCGCTCTCTCAGCACAGAATAGAGCCGACGCGTACAACACGTGGTACCTTGACAGCTGTTGCGGACAGCACATGGTGGGGTCCAAGCGCTTCATCTCCAACGCGCGGCGCAGTCCCCACCGTCGTCACGGTAGCCAATAATAAGCAACTCGAGGCAAAGGCATGCGGCATCGTCGTCCTCAAGGCGCACGACAGCGACGTGCATATCACACTTTACGACATACCCATCGTACGGGACCTGAAGTTTAACCTTCTCTCCTACGAGCAACTCGTACAGAGTGGCGTCCTCATGACAACACCCTAAAAGCCGGTGCATTATGATGCACTGGAAAGATTACAGCCGTCTCGACTCCGAACCACGCTACATCGGCAAGGCGAGCCTAGACACGGCGTCTACATCCTGGATTTTGACATCCCAGATTGTCGTGCGGACTCTGGCGATCTCATCAATCTCCAGCCCCAGCACAACATAGGGCCACAAGGACCAGTGCACCCTGACGGTCGCCCCTGGGTCAAGCATCATGCTCACCCCAAAGAGATCGACCTCCATGCACCAGGACCTGACGGGGTCTGTTGCAACAGCTGCACTCTAACTGCCTCAACCACGACAAAAGAGAAGAAGAATGAGAAGGGTAAAACGCCGGTGGACGAAAAAGGCAAGTCACTAGCTGAAGGGGAGAGGCGCAAAGCAACAGCCGAGGAGAAGGGAAAAGCAAAAGTTGAGGAAGAAGAAGAGGAGCCCCTGTACATCGTTGACGAAGCGGAGTGGCAGACCCCCCACCCCACAGGCATGAGAGACGCACCTGAACTCGATGCAGCATGATAAGAAACAAGGAATGAATGAACTATGAATGAATTGGGTACAAGTACTAACCCTAATTGGGTTGTACCCCTTATGGGCTACCCCACTATAGCCTACACAATATGCATGAGCTATAATGTTCTGACACACCCCCATAAGCAAAGTGGGGGAGAACAAGGGGTCACAAGACCAGTCAAGCAAAGCAAAGCAAAGCAAGCTCAGGGTGGATCACAAAGTCACCACACATTCCGAGCACAAGTTCAAGGCCACAAGGCCAGTTCACATGCAGGAGTACATATATATAAAAAGACTAGACAAGCAAGAGCAGGTATATATATATGTAACAGTACAAGCAAGGTCAAGAGGTGAGCAAGTGAGGCAAGGTAGGCACAAGGCCCAGCTGAGTACAGAAGCGCTGATGGTCATAAGGCGCAAGCGCCTTGGTGAAGATATCAGCAGTGTTGGCCTCAGAGGCCACGTACGCAAGACGCAGCTGACCACGCTGCTGCAGCTCACGAGCAAGAAAGTAGCGGAGAGCAATGTGCTTCGTTCTGTGCTCCAGTCGCTGCTCCCGACACAAGGCCAGCATGGCCTTGTTGTCTACGTACAGCACTGGAGGAGAACGAGGCGGCTCTCCGAGGTCAGTCAGCAGGTAGGTGAGCCAGCGAAGCTCCTGTGCAGCCATGGCTCCTGCGTAGATCTCAGCCTCACAACTGGAGCCGAGAACAGAAGACGAGCGAGTAGCCCGCCACGAAACAGAGCCGGAACCAAGGCTGAAGGTGTAACCCTGTGACGACCGTTGCGTAGCCTGGTCGTCAGCCCAAGAAGCGTCTGCGTGCCCAGTAAGGACCACTGGACTCTGCCCTCCAAGCACAAGCCCCATGCCCGACGTACTGCACAAGTAGCGCAACACCCTCTTCGCTGCAGCCATGTGCTCCGGTTTGTGTCTCCCAGGAGCAACATAGCGTGCGAGAATGCTAAGAGGGTATGCAAGGTCAGGTCGAGTGCAGGTCATCAGGTACATGAGGCAGCCAACAAGCTCTGGGTACGGGCCACTCGACTCTACGGACTCATCCGAAGGCAGAGCTGAGAGCGAGTGGCGAGTAGGCAGAGGAGTGGCCTGAGGCGAGGAGTACGTGAAGCCGAAGCGCTGAAGGACCTGCTGCACTTTATGTGACTGAGTCAGGGTAATGGTGCGGCGTGCTCTGTCCCGAGTGATCTGCAGGCCAAGGTAGCTGCGCAGTTCACCCAGGTCAGTGCACGTGTGTCTCTTCTGCAGCTCGGACTTCACGTGGGCGAGTCCAGCAGTGTCAGCTGTGGCAAAGACCAAGTCGTCGACGTACACGAGGATGTAGAACGGCGGCAAAGAAGTGTCGGTGCGCAGAAACAGCGACGGGTCAGCAGTAGAGGGAGCAAACCCAAGAGCCGCAAGTGTAGTCCTCAGTGTGTCGTGCCACTCACGCGGTGCCTGGCGGAGACCGTAGACTGGCCGCCGTAGGTTCCACTGGGTGCCAGGAGGAAAAGACCCAGTGAAACCAGGAGGGCGACGCAGCCAGATCTCCTCGTGCAGGCTGCCCTGCAAGAAAGCAGTGCTGAAGTCAAGAGAGTGTAACTCGTAGTCACGGTGAGCAGCTACGTGCAGCAGTACCCGAAGAGTGGTCATCTTCGGGGTGGGAGAGAAGGTCTGAAAGTAGTCAACTCCCTGCCGCTGACTGAAGCCACGAGCCACGTAACGCGCCTTGAAGACAGGCGGAGAACCCGGTGGTCGCTTCACCCTGAAAATCCACATGCCACTGACGATGTTCGCCCCAGGAGGGGGAACAGCGTCAACGTAGGTGCCTGTGGACTTCCAGGAAGCCATCTCTGCGTCCATAGCTGCCTGCCACTGAGAGGAGTAGGGACCCTCTATCGCCTCCGCGTAAGAGCGCGGAGTCGGGATGTCAAGTGCATCCGGGTCTCCCTCAGGGGTAAGCAGTACGGACACGAGATGAGGTGAAGCAGCGGCCAAGCACTGGAACTCCTCCTGCCTGTCCTCAAGGACGTCCGTGCCAAGGGCACACTCACCCCCGACGGACGGAGGACAGACAGACTCAGACTCAGCAACAAGACTGGCGACGTAGTCTAGGCAACAGCGAGCAGCAAAGTCGACGAGCTCAGCAACTAGGGCAGACGCAGCAGTGGACTCAAAGGAAGGGTCAGTGACAACAGTAGCAAGGAGACGCGTGACAGTAGGACTGGCAGCACGAAGAGAGTCCGACTCCGGGTCGGCAAGAGCAGGAAGAGAAGACTCAGGAGGAGAAGGCAAAGGGGCACGCAGAGGAGCAGTGGACGGACGCAGAGACATCCGGTGCGTGCCAGGGACAGGAGGAGGACGCTGACGCGAACCACGACCACTAGTGCGAGCAGCACGGACAGGCGACGCAGGGCGAGACGCAGGCTCACGACGCTCAGCAAGACCTCCAGTAGGACCAGTGTAGGGAGACGGAGCAGGCAGTGGGGAGGCCGGCTGTAACTGTAACTGCGACGGGACAGGCTGTGGACACTCTAAGGGAGGAGGAGGACCAGTAGAAGGCGGGAGACCAAGAACCTGCTGAAGGAGCGGAACGAAGTACGGCCGAGGCCGCGCGGCGACTCCAGACACAGCAGGGACAGCACCAGTACCCCCAGCGGCAGCACCAGCGCCAGCAGCACCTCCAGCTCCAGTACCTCCAGTAGCACCAGTAGCACCCCCAGTAGGACCGCCTCCAGGACCGACAGCAGTAGCCTCAGCGCCAACACCCGCAGCAGCTCCAGCTCCAGAAGTACCCGCAGGTCCAGCAGCTCCAGTACGCCCAGTACGAGCACCTCCAGTACCCGCAGCTCCTCCAGCTCCAGCAGCTCGCCTCCAGCGCCGGGCAAACCACTCACGCAGCTCCTGTGGAGAGAGTGGCTCCCGGCGAGAAGAAGCACCCGGAGAACCGCCAGGCACAGCACCAGCAGGCCCAGCTCCCTCAGGCTCCGCACCCCCAGGCTCAGCACCTCCAGGCGTAGCACCCCCACGCTCAGCACCCCCAGGCGTAGCACCCCCAGACTCAACACCCCCAGGCTCAGCACCCCCAGTCGTAGTACCCTCAGGCTCAGCACCCCCAGGCGTAGCACCCACACGCTCAGTACCCCCAGAGTCAGCACTCCCAGGCTCAGCACCCTCAGCAGCACCAGAGTCACCAGCGACCTCGACAGGCTCAACAGCGTCTACCTGGGACACACCTGAAGGGGCAGGACCCTGAGGGGGGAGGGGGTCTACCGGGGGGGGACCTGGTACAAGGAAGAGCGGTGGCGGGGGGAGGGACGGAGTACGGTAGGGGAAGAGGCGGTAGTAGGGGACCGACTCGTCGAACGTGACGTCCTGGGAGGACAGAACACGGCGAGAGGTGGGGTGGTAGAACTGCCACCCGGGGGCGTCAGGGGGGAAACCCAGGAAGACGCAAGGAGCAGCACGAGGGGACAGCTTGTCCGCAGACAAGTCGCGGACAAACGCCCGAGATCCCCAGACACGGAACGCAGACGCATCGCCAACCTTCCCCGTCCACAGTAAAGCTGGGGAGGTCTCCGGCATGGAGACCCGGGGCTGAAGGTTGATCTGATGCGCTGCGTACCGAACCGCAAACGGCCACAGAAAATGGGGGGCAGCCGCATGCATCATGGACGTACGGGCGACGTCCATGACCATGCCAATGCGGCGCTCAGCAATCCCATTTTGCTGTGGAGAGTCCGGAAGCGTGAAGGTCTGGCGGATGCCTCGTGCACGACAGTAGGCTCGCAGAAGGCCACGATCTCACTGTTCTTCTTACTGCCCTAGTTTCATAAAACATTTTCCTTCAAAAAGCCCACCAGCATACCTCTTCGCATACCGGTGCATCATCATCCTAGAGGCTCGTCTCGTCGTGATGGGAACTTGAACATCCCTCCGCCCTCTGTCTGACAGAGGTCACTGCCCTTGTGCTTGCCCATGGTAAAATCCCACCTGCTGGTCTGGTTCTTCCTTCTTGAATTTGTACGCAATGCCAGGTCACTCGGGAGAAATCATCTCACGGGTTCAATTCCTGTGGAAATTGGCTCTCTACTATCTCTGGCATCCCTGTAAGGCTCCTTTCTGCCACATGAGCATAAGTCTGGGCTGGTTCAATCTGGCTCGTCTTGAGCCGAGCAGGCGTACTAGCTGGCTGAAGACTTCACTCAACGATCCGGCCGCTGACTCGGCTGGTGGCTCGTCTGTCAAGCCAGTCAAGGCTAGGCGATGATCAGGCTCATGACAACCTGACTGCCAGGTCTGATGAGCCCGGCTCGTCGAGCCAGCCCCTGAGCCGGCAGAGCAGGATCATTCGCGCAGGTCACCTTGCTGACGAGCTGATTTGATGAGCTGATCTTTCGACTCAGACTTATGCTAATGTGTGATCCCTACTATCTCGCCCCTCTCGACTTTGTTACCTCCTTTACCTCAACATTTATTTCCCGCCACTCCCTCCATTCCCTTTCCTATCCTCTCCGGAATCATCTCTTCCGGTGTGTCCGCCTGCCACACGACCAACAGCTCTCTCGATTCCAACTTGCTGTCAGGATCTGTGCCCTCCTCGATCACACAGCTCACTGCTCTTACTTACTTGTAATTGGGTTCCAAGTTTCCAAAGTTCCTGATGGACCAGTAGAGAATATCATATTGAATAAAGATACGTTGTATTGTGTTCCCTTATCACAAGCCTTCGCAGATTGTGCAATGGAGATTATTGTAGTACCACTAGTTAAGCACGAGTAGGATTGAGCAAAGAAACGAACACCTGTTCCGATTTGTTAGCTTTAAGTGTTCGTGACAAACGTGTTCGAGGTTCGCCCGAACACGTTCGTGTTCGGGCCGCTGCTGCAATTTGCCCCGCGTCGAAAACCAACGTGTTCGGTTCGGCGAACCGCTGTGTTCGTGCAGGGGCGAACACGTGTTCGTGTTCGCCCCTTGCTCATTCCTAGGCACGAGCAAGGGTTGAGCCAGGGCAGAGCCAAGGCAGGGCACGGCAGGGCAAGCTTTCTGAAGACGGTGATTCTCTGTGTTTGTGTGACACATTCGTTTAGGCACTGAAACATTCGTTGACAGAAAAACAAAGCCCTGGAAAATGTGATTCAGCGAATGTGATTCAGGCCAAACTCGAGCTAGCCTGTGACGAACCGCCAATGGCTGACTGAAATCCGACCTGAACTGGCCACCAGGCTGGTGCGGTTCAAACTGGGACAACCCGTTTGATCCTTCCTCATGTGTAGTCTCGTGCTAATATCACCATCCTACTTTCCTTCTTACCTATTTGTCCATCTCCCTTGCATGCCCTCCGCTTATCCCTCGTCTTGATGTCTCGGACAGCTCCCTCGCTAACAACCAGATCACCAGCTCTATCCCCGCTGGCATTGGCTTGATGACTAAGCTGGCATCCATGTAAGGATATGCTGTATGTAATTCTCCCGCATTGCTTTTGAAGACCAGTCTCTTAAGATCTGTTTGACTCGAACCAAACATGTTCGGTTTGACTACAGAGGTGTTCGATTGTGTTTGTTTTGTTGCAAGTGGGTAATGTTTATCAGGTTGAAGAAAGAAAGAAACACAAATCAGAAGTCTTTGTTCTAGAAACAACAGCCAATTTTCACCTATTTGCGTCGGTTCATAGGGCCAGAAACAAATACCTCTTCTTGTTCGGTTCGCCATGAACATGTTCAAGGCGAAACGTACAGGTGTTCGCCCTTCTGCTCAACCTTAGGCAGGCTCACCGAGAGAAAAAGAAGGTCCAGTTGGACACTTGACGAACCGCCGTGGGGCAAAGTAGGCTTGTTTTTTTGCTCATGTGTACTGTACGATCCTTGTGTCCCTTTTTGCCCCGATGTGCCAGGTGACCCTCATGATTTTTCTTAGATTCCTGCTCACATCTTCCTCTGCCTTTCTTGGCATCACACTCCTTGTTGGTCTATGCAGCAGTCTCTATGGCAATCGGCTCAGTGGCTCAATTCCTGCTGAGATTGGTAACATGACAAAACTATCAGTCATGTAAGCCCGTCACTACTCTTCTCCCCCCTTCATTTGAGAATCTGTTCGTTTTTCTGATCTTCCTGCTTGTTCCCTGTTCATATTCTACCGGTGAGCGGAAAACCGAACCGGGCCTGTTTTTTTTCGCGTTTTGGTTCGAGGCAAACTGGGTCAGGCAGGGTTCGACTTGAACCGGTTGATGTTCCAGCTGTGAATAACGTGCATTGCATCAAACTGGTTCAGCACCTCAACATCAAATTTGTCGCCTTTTTAATCCTGGACATCAAATTTGTCTAGGGTTTCGAATCCTACAGAGTTGAAATTGGGTCGGGTCAATCCTGGCCCAAAACCCGGCCCTGACTCGGCCCAAGTTCTGTACTCGGATCGGGTTTTAGCTCGGGTCGGGTCGGGCCAACCCGCGTGGGGCACATTTCTGAAATCCCTGACCCGACCCGCCCTTCGGGTCGGTTAGGTTTTCCCAACTTCCTTGCTCAAATGTATCTTAACAGTCTAGTCAATAGAATTTCTGCTCTCACAACCATGGCCTCCAAGTTTCTCTCCTTGAACATTTCACTATCGTTACACTGGCTGAAACAGAAAAAGGAGCTGTTATCTAAAAAGAACAGTGGGAAACACACCGATGATAGGCTACGAGGGAGCTGGAGCTTCGGCGTGGCTCGGATAGTTGTTGAAAACAAACCGGCCGAACAGAACAACTGGTTCAATTTGTTGAAAAAAAAAAATACGGCCGCAAAAAAGAAAAACGGTATAGTTTGGGTAAAAAACGAACCGAACCGCCCTGAACCGAACCGCGGTTATTTTTTGTGCTCATGCGTACTTTTATCATTTCACCTCACTATAACCTCAGTGGTGTTTATAATTTGGCATTCTTTTTCCACTCAGAGATGTTTCAAGCAACCAACTGTCTGGCAGCATTCCTGCTACCATCAGCACACTCACCCAAGTTTCTCGCCTGTCAGTTGCCCTCTTGTCTAGTGCTGTCAGTTTCCTCTCACAGGAGAGCTTTTCTCATGATGAGCGCGAGCTAAGAACATAAGGGGTTGACTTTGATACATACGTGTGTCCATGCAATGAAGTCATTCGTGGAGCGCCCCCTTTTTCCATTGTTTTGAATGGATGGGTTGCTGTACTTCAAATGTGGTGCTCAGTTGAATTCTCCTTACTTCGGTGAGCCCCACGATCTCTCTGTTCTTCTTACTGCCCTAGTTTCATGAAACATTTTCCTTCAAAAAGCCCACCAGCAGCATCCCACTTCGCATACTGGTGCATCATCATCCTAGAGTGCTGGTCTGGTTCTTCCTTGCATTCGTACGCAATGGCAGGTCTCTCAGGAGGAATCAGCTCACGGGTTCAATTCCTTTGGAGATTGGCTCTCTACAATCTCTGACATACCTGTAAGACTCCTTTCTGCCACACGAGCATAAGACTGGGCTAAGATGGCTCGTTTTTGGGCCATGGCAAGCCGACGGGCTGACAAGCCAAGCTGGATTCTCCACTCGACGGGCCGGGCCGGGCCAGGCTGACTCGGCCCGTAGCTCGTCCGTCGTAGCAAGCCTTTGCTGATGTGTGCTCCCTCCCCCCCAACCTACTATCTCGTCTCTCTCGAATGCGTCATCTCCTTGACTTCTACATTTCCTTCTCATCACTGGCCCCATTCCCTTTCCTATCGTGTCCTGCAAACACGCCAACGAACTCCTTTTTTCTTTCCGTGTGTCCACCCCCCACATCATCACCACAGCTCTCTCAACTCCAACTTGCTCTCAGGATCTTTGCCCTCTGCGATCACAAAGCTCACTGCTCTTACTTTCCTGTAAATAATCCATTGTATTGTTTTCCTTTGTCTGAAACCTTCGCAGATTGTGCAACAAAAACTATTGTAGTAGCACAAGTTAGGTACGATCAAGGGCTGAGCCAGGGCAGGGCCAGCACAAATCAAGGTGGGCAGCTTTCCAAAGACAGTGATTCTCTGTGTTTGAACCACATCGTTTTATTCCATTTAGGTACTCAAACATTCGTTCACAGAACAGCAAAGCCTTGGAAAGTCTGATTACAGCAGCAATTGTGATTCAGGCCAAACTTGGGCAACCCTGTGACGAACCGCCCATGGCTGATTGGAACCCCACCTGCCATCAGGCTGGTGAGGTTCAAAATGGGCCAAACCGATTGATCCTTCCTCATGTCCAGTCTCATGCTAATAATCACCGTCCTACCTTCCTTCTCACCAATTTGTCCATCTCCCTTGCACGCCTCCCACGTGTCCCTTGTCTCCCTGTCTCGGACAGCTCCATCGAGAACAACCAGCTCACCAGCTCCATCCCTGCTGGCATTGGCTTGCTGACAAAGCTGGTAACCATGTAAGGATCCATTGCAGGTGCTTCGCCCACATTCCTAGGCATGACCAATAACCGATGAATTCTCAGATGTGATGCTCAGATGAATTCTCCTTACTTTGGTGAGCCCCACAATCTCTCTGTTCTTCTCACTGCCCTAGTTACATTTTCCTCCAAAAAGCCCACCAGCATTCCTCTTCGCATATTGGTGCATCATCATCCTAGAGGCTCGTCGTGATGGGAACTTGAACATCCCTCCGCCCTCCGTCTGACAGGGGTCACTGCCCTTGTGCTTGCCCATGGTAAAATCCCACGTGCTGGTCTGGTTCTTCCTTCTTGCATTCGTACGCAATGGTAGGTCTCTCGAGAGTAATCAGCTCATGGGTTCAAATCCTGTGGAAATTGGCTCTCTACTATCTCTGGCATCCCTGTAAGGCTCTTTTCTGCCACACGAGCATAAGACTGGGCTAAGCTGGCTCGTTTTTGGGCCATTGCAAGGCAGGCTGCTGCGTGGCGGCGGGCTGACAAGCCAGGCTGGAGTCTCCACTCCACTCGACGGGCCGGGCCCTCAGTTGCCAAATACGCGTATTGCGTATAAAGGTTCAGACTAGTAGACTTAGGGCGCGCCCAGCGCATACGTTTACAGCTCACTATCCGCTGCTTCTGGCGTTGTAGGGATCAGACTAGTAGACTTACGTTCATGTCCACTCCCTGCTATCTCCTCTCTCAACTTTGTCACCTCCTTAGTTGGAATTGACATTTGGACAGGCCAGCGTCCAGCGTCAAAACGACGGTCGTTTTGAAGCAGGACAGTCATTGAAAACGATTTCGGGCAGCCCAAAATCGAAAAAATCGGCAAAAAGAAATCACATTTCGGGAGTTCGCGCCGAAATCGCGACTCCAGATTTTATTCGACAAGACACCACACAGAAAACCCACCCCTTTCCACCGCACTACTTCTACACCTGCACTACATCACCCAACCATAACACACACATTTAGCCCACTCCTCAATTTACTCGACTTCATTCTAGGGTTTCGACCAGCAAAATTCTCCCAAACCCTCAACTACCCTCTTACCTTCTTCCCCCCCCCCCCCCCCCCCCCCCTCCCCCCACCCCCCCGAGACCCACCCCCCCTGGTTTTTTTTGCTGCCCGAAGGGTTTTTTGTCTGCCCGCCAGAGCGTAAAAAAACCACCGTCAAACTCTCAGAGGGTTCCGTTCAGCATAAAAAAAGTAGCGTCAAAACGCTAGCGTAAAAAACGCTGGCTCCGTCAATTCCAACCAAGGTCACCTCTCTTCTCGTGCGTCTACCCCCCACACCACCAACAGCTCTTTCTACGTCAACATGCTGACAGGATCTTTTCCCTCCTCCATGACGAAGCTCACTGCTCTTACTTTCTTGTAAGCAGGTTCCAAGGTCTTGAAGAATGAACCTGCAAAGGATATCAATATTGAATGAAGATCCATGGCCTTGTTTTCATTTGTAATAAAATAATTCTGGAATGTGCAATCATTACAACTATTGTGGAGTGTGCTGGGCACGCAAGAAAAACTCCGGGCAGGTAAAATAACCGTTTGAGAAGGGGGGAGAGGGGGTTTCAGGACATCGCAACCTCATTGTTCATGGATTATCTATGACATCTCAAATAACACCAAAATCTCAAGCACATAGGTTCTGGTGGACATTGGGGGGGGGGGGGGGGAAGAGAGGGGAAGATGCAAACATGGGTTGTCAGTGACTTGCATAATAGCAAATTCCCTCCCATTAGTTTGTGATTTTGCATTGCAACATCGCTTCCATTGGTTCGTCCCACGCTGCAACTCCTGAGTCAACCATGCACTTATAGAGTGCTAGGGTAGGAGCCATGCCGAACACTTAGATGTTTGACCCGAACACTTAGATGTTTGACCCGAACTCAAACATGTTCCAATTCTGAGCTCCATTCATCATTCAACAGAGCCTAAATCAATTGTACAAATTCGATTTCTTTTCCCCAAGAAACACTAATGCTACTCGGTTTGAACATCTAGATTGTGAGAAACGTGTCGACCACATTTGTCACTTAATCATATTCGAGTTCGAGTGGTCCTCGGTAAATCACCTTGAACACCCAAACATAATCGGGTCGAAAATTAACAGGTCCGACCCAGACACTTCTAGCTAAAATGAATGTTTGAGTCGAACCGAACAGCGGTTCAATACCTTTTTCATGTCTGCGGTGAAGATGAACGAGGGTGTTTTGTACAAGGAGCGTTCAATCGACTCCAGAACCTCCCTCTAGGTGAAGATTTTTGCTGTTGGTGTCGACCAGGCATGGGCAAACAGCGAGGCAAGTACTACTCGCCTCGTTTTGGGCCCACTCGTTATTAAAACGAGGCGAGGCGGGTATTACTCATCCCAGTATAATTGCCAATTTCCCTAGTCGTCTTTCTTACTCGCTACGAGTAAATAAGTACTCGTAGCGAGGCGAGTAATACTCGCCTCGCCTCGCCTTAAGAATGAAGTGCTAGAGTAGACTCAGAGGGGGGCCCGCGAGCTACATATTGAAGGCCAATGCTACGGTTCGGAGAAGGTAGACTAGATCTACTTCAACGACGATCTGTCAAATAGTCAGGGGGAGTTGGGTTTTGTAGATTCTGAGCGATGAAGAGTGGTAAATGGCGATCTCACGCGCTCATATTCTCTTTTGGCCTCTGGCGTCCGCCAATGACGGATGGAAACCAACCAACCAATATAGTGGGCCGGGCAATTTGACTGGGCCGGGCTCTGTTGTGCCAACACATTATTATGGCGGTCATCACACTTCCATTCATTGCACTCCCATTCAGCCTACAAGAAACCAACGAAGTGGCCCAGGCCAGTTCGACTGGGACGGCCTCAGGAAAGCCTAGGCATTAGCAAATGGCGAACACGAACAGGTTCGGTTCGAACAGGCGAACTTTCTGGGAGGGAGGTGTTCGCGTGTTTGGACCACGCATGTTTGTGTTCAACTTTGGCTGTAGCTCAGGATACAATGATGTAGCGTGAGTTTACACTAACGTGTTCGCCACAAGCACAGTCCAACACGAACATGAGCGGCTCGGCCACCTGCGACAAACCGAACACGAACATGTTCGGGCGAACTCGAACATGTTTGACCCGAACATAAAGGGCCAGAAACAAATACTTGTTCCTGTTCGGTTCGCCATGAACATGTTCAAGGTGAAACGTACAGGTGTTCGCCCTTCTGTTCAACCTTAGGCAGGCCGATCGAGAGAAAAAGTAGGTCCAGTTGAACACTTGACGAACCGCCGTGGGGCGAATTGGGCTGGTTTTTTTGCTCATGTGTACTGTACGATCCTTGTGTCCCTTTCTGCCCCAATGTGTTAGGTGACCCACATGAATCTTCTTAGATTTCTGCTCACTTCTTCCTCTGCCTTTCTTGGCATCGCTCTCCTTGTTGGTCTATGCAGCAGTCTCTACGACAATCGGCTCAGTGGCTCAATTCCTGCTGAGATTGGTAACATGACAAAACTAGTACTCCTGAAAGCCCATCACTGCTCTTCTCTCCCCTTCATTTGAGAATCTGTTCGTTTTTCTACTCTTCCTGCTTGTTCCCTGTTCATATTCTACCGGTGAGCGGAAAACCGAACCGGGCCTGTTTTTTTTCGCGTTTTGGTTCGAGGCGAACCGGGGCAGGCAGGGTTCGACTTGAACCGGTTGATGTTCCAGCTCTGAATGTCGTGCATTTCATCAAACTGGTTCAGCACGTCGAATGGGCAGCACCTCGACTGGTACTTGGTCGGCTCTGGACCACCCGTGCGAATTAACGGAAGTTCCAGAGCAGAATTGGAGTCCACGTCTGCACCAGATCATACTCCTGTATGGTCGAATGGATTTCATCCCGACCATCAGATCCAAACTGTTTTCGACATGTGTGGCACTCTGGCCAACCACAAGCAAGTGCTAGAGACTGATGTGGTTTTCTACTCTGATTTAAGGTTCTCCTTGTTGTTGTCACAAATGTGCCATTTTATCTTCTGCGTAGGCATCAGGAACAGCTGAGGCAGAACCTGTTTCGTTCTGGCCCACTCAACCCACAACCAGTTCAAATTATACCAGAACCGGTTCGGGTGACCTTATCAGTTGAACCAGTACAGTTTGACCTATAAAGAACGAACCATGAAGTGACCCAGGGACGACCCAGATACCGGTTCAATCGAAACATGTTCAGCTTCGAATGAGCAAAACCAGAGCCCGTTTTTGTTCAATTCTTGCGCATGCATCCGAAAAGGGAGTAGTAGGTGACTAGAGAGGAAGTTGAGCTGGGTAAAACATCAAGATACAAGGTTAGACCTCAGCAACTATTGAACCCAAAGTGGTTCGTTCCGAACTGGGCCAAGCTGTTGTAATAACTAATCTGAACCACTTTTCTTCGGTTTGAACCGTTGTACGCATGTGAGATCCGAACATAGCACGGTAGAAGTCGAACCCGAACTGAACCTATGTTCGGTTCTGTGTTCATCTCTACAAGGTTTTAGAGCAGGTGTGAAAGTTATAGACTGAACAAGTGATTTCATTAGAGAAGAAACAAGCATACATAGATGGAAGAGAAGCTTGGAGGGGGAAGGGCAAGTTTGACCATAGGTTGGGTTGGCCTCACTTTGGGGAGTGAGGCAACCTTAGGTCAAGTGGGTTGGGTTGCCCACAATTTGTGGAAGTGAGGCAACCTTAGGCCCACTTGAGTTGGGTTGGCCTCGATTGTGGGAAGTGAGGCAACCATAAGCCAAGTGGGTTGCATTTGGGGGCTCCACCACAATTGGGTGGATTGGCACCCCACATACTCCCAAAGTTGGGTGTAGTCCCAACGTAACTGTACACCACAATTGGTGTACAGTCATAAGTGTTGGCATGCTACAATGTATATTTCTAACAGCAGGCTGGGGTGAAACCCCAACTGAAACTAGGGCGTGTTCAGCCTATGACGAGGGTGTGTTCAGCCTATGACGAGGGCGTGTTCAGCCTATGATAATAACAAGAAACTGAGCCTAATCTGAAGCTGAGATAAACCTAGATTTAACAATGGCCGGAAAGTTTGTATATGGGCATCACAAATATTGAGCAAACGCTAGCCTACATCAACCATCGCTTCTGTATATGGGCAGTCCTGCTAATCCTCCTCACTACACGTCTGTACGCATGAGCAGGCAGACAAACTTGGTTCGGAGCAGGCAAAGTTAGATTGGTGGCTTGACGAATTTCGAACTGGGCCGGTTTGTCCCGAGCCGTGGCCCAACGTGAACTTAGCAATGAATGAAATATTACATGCAGTACAGACATCACATAATTATTTCTTTTGTTGACAAATTCTTTTTCGTGTTTCCGGAACAATCGCCCGTTCTTGCCTCGTCGGAGCGAGCAAGCTTTGCTTGCAATGGAGTCTAAAACTTTTGACTCACATGGTAGAATGGTTGCTTTTAGTAAGCAAATGGAGCATATGAATGTAGCACTTTAACTGTGCACCATTATTCTGTATCACCATCTCGCCTCCAGCCACAGTCGGTGCCTGCTCAGCCCGTCAATCGTAAGGACCGCTCACTTACTCTACCTGGTACTCCATCCGCCCTCATTCTCCCGTTCCATCCTTCCCATTGCTCCACTAACATCCTTCCGTCTCACCACCATGGCCACCAGGTCACTCGCCTTCAACCAGCTGTATGGGAGCATACCAAACACTCTCACCCAGCTCACGCAGCTCACATTCTTGTACGACCCACACATCACATCACTCTGTTTTGCTTGCCCTCACAGTCTCCCTCTAATTCTGTTGCATAATTTGGTATTCCCTATTTGGTGATGGACATGCATGATTTCTGCTTACTTCTTCCTCTGCATCTCTTGCAATCGCACTCCTTGTTCCTCCATGCAGGAGTTTCCATCACAATGAGCTTACTGGCTCCATTTCTGCTGAGATTGGAAACATGACAAAACTAGTGTCTCTGTAAGCTAGTCCCTGCCCTTCTCTCCCCTTCATGTGCCAACCTCTTCCTCTTTTGTTTCCATATTAGGTGTGAATTGATTCATTAATTCCAGCTGTGCTTTCTTTTTTATCCTCCTGCTTGTTTCGCCCAATCATCCAATAGAGTTGAGGCTCATGTTGAGCAGAAAGCCGGCTTGGGGCCCTTTTCTCACCTTATGTTTCGTGGGAAACTGGGTCAGGGTTTGACTTGAACGAGTTGATGTTCCAGCTGTGAATGTCATACATTACATCGAACTAGTTAAGCACGTCGAATGGCGACTGTGTCCCGTGCGGTTCTGGTCCACACTTGCGTTTTTTTAAGAGCAGAATTGCAGTTCAAGTTCGTGTCAAATCGTTCTCTTGTATGTTAGAACTGAACCAGCACCGCACACAGTTTGGGTTGAATTGATTTCACCTCGGCCATCAGAGCCAATTTGTTTGACACATGTGTGCCACTCCGGCGAAACAAAATGCAAGTGCTGGAGATCTATGAAAAATCATACGCTGAATATGATTCTCCTTTCTGTTATCACAATGTGCAGTTTGTATCTTCTTAGTAGGCATCAGCAACAACCGAACGAGAGCCTGTTCAGTTTGTAGAAAGTGGATAAGTGAACTTCAGTGCACAATGCGAAGAAGAATATATCCTTAGTAGGAAGATGGTACAAGCCTTACAGGCTAGAGCAATGTCCTTGTCCAAGGATGAGTTCTAGTGAAGTAGGAAGCCAGATATATATGGCTGAACTCTTGAGGCTGGCTGCAGCACCTCAAAGCTGAGGGCTAGGCTAGCTAACCTTCTCAAGCTAGCAAGTGAGGCCTCATGTTGCACATGTGGGACAGGCTGGAAAAAACAGCCCACATGGCAGAATATGGCACACCATAGGGGCCAGCAAGGTGTGCATGGGATGAGTGGACACGAGGCAATGCCAGCTGTGACCACACTTCACTGTGGGTGAGTGTGGTGGAGTATGGACTTTTCATGGTGAGCATAATACAAGGGGAATGTGCAGCTGCTAAGAGTTGAACCCACGACCTCTAAGTTCAAAGGTGAGAAACTACCCACTGGGACATACGTGCTGCACAACATATTTATTGACCACTAGGGTCTGAGAGTCGAACTAAGAAACTCCTATTCCATCCTATTCGATTCAGGTCATCAAGACCAGAGCTGGTTCTGTTTCGGTTCATTTCATGCCTCTTAATTGGGAGATTAGGTGACAATAGAAAAGGTTGAGCTGTGTAAACATCAAGATACACGGTTACCCAAATGAGTTTGTTTCGAGCTGGTTCGAACTGTTGTTGAGACTGAATTGAATCAGTTTGGTTCGGATCGAACGGTTGTAGGCATGTCAGCGGTTCAAGGTTTGCTTTTAAAAGTCGAACACCGCAACGTACGAGCGAGTGGAACCCGAACTGAACATTTGGTCCTTCACTCCTAATCCTCTCCTCTAACCCTCTGTAGGAGGGATGAGCACAAGGACGAACTTGCTTCTGCCCAAGTTAGGCCAAACTGGCATAGTTAGGATTTTATATCCTAGTTTAGTATAGTTTGTACTTTGTGTTTGGGTGTACACCCACATCCCAACCAAACCCAAACGTAATCTCCAAGCAATCTCCAACCCACCAATTGGAGATTGCCTTGGAATTACCCTTGATTCCCTAGGATTGCCCCCTGATTCCCTCCTCATCCATACCTTGCTCGTTCCTGATGTACTTAAAGAGCTTTGAGCTCACTACTAGTGTATCAGTTCTAAGCCTAAGTTCTGACATGGTATCCGAGCCATTCAACCGCACACGCGGATCGTGATCCTCTTACCTTTGCGGATGCTTGTCCCGCAAACCTCGGCGTAGCCATCGTCAATCTCGTCGCCGGTGATTCGCGACATTCCTAGGCGGAAATTCTCCCGCACCACCGTCCCGTCACTTTCGACGACGTCTACAATTTCTCTAGTAAGCGCATCGTCGGCGCTATAACCTATCGCTCGTTTTCGTCGAACGTCATCGCGTCACTTCTTCTCCTCATCGGGCCGCTGCCCGTCGCCCTGCAGCTTCTCGTCGGGCCGCCGCCCGTCGCCCCGCAGCTTCTTGTCGGGCCGCCGCCCGTCGCCCCGCAGCTTCTCGTCGGGCCGCCTCCCGTCGCCCCGCAGCGTCATCTTCGGGCTGCCGCCCGTCGCCCCGCATCTGCACTCCTACCCCCATCCCCCCCTTTCCCGCAGGTGAACAGGTTCAGCAGCGCAGCTGAGCAGCAGCGTAGCCGCAAAGGCGAGCAGCCGTGAAGCCGCGAAGCCGAGCAGCAGCGTAGCCGCGAAGCTGAGGGTGGTGTGTGGGGGGGGTGTGTGGGAATAGGTTTAGTTTTACGGAAATCGGCCGATTTACCCTAATCTCGGCGGCCTAAAAAAATCATTCTACGAGGCATCTCGTCGAGGCCGACATTTAAGCTTTTCGCTCCTCGCGTCCCTCGGATTTTCTCCTTCAGAAACCATAAACCTTACAATTCTCTTTCGTAAACCCTAAACCCCAAGTTCTTCAAATTCTCCTTCGGAAACCCTAAACCTCAAGTTCCTATCGGTGACTTAAGAGCGGCGCTCCGCGCGAGGGAATCTTCATCATGGCCTTCACCTCGTCCACCATGGCCAACCCCATCACCCCACTCCGCCTTGAAGCCGATGGCTCTAGCTCCAACTTCAAGGCATGGAGCTATGGGGTTGACAAGCACCTCCTGAGTCGTGATGTGCAGGGACTGGACCTGAAGGACGTCCTCCTCAACCGTGGCAAGGGGAAACAGTCTCTCCTCCCCCGTGAGCCGACCGAATCCGCTAGTGATGCTGACATGAGGGCGTACGAGGAAGCTGTTGAGAAGTACCGGAAATGGGAGAAGGCCGATGCTGCCATTATCAGCGTCTTCATCGCCTCCACCCCTCCCGAACTTGTCAACACGTTCCACAACTACCCTACCTCCAACGCCATATGGAAGTATCTTCAGGATCGGTTCATGAACAAGACGGCGGTGGGAGTGGCCATTCTCATCCCCAGCATGTTTCAGGTCCGTCTTGAGGACTGATCAGGAATGGCCGACTACATTGCCAAGGTGCAGACCATTCATGGCGAACTCAAGGAACTGGGTATAGTCTTCCCCGAACAAGCCCCTGCAGCCGCCCTTCTTGTTGGTCTCACCTCGGCATATGAAGTCATGAGGAAGATGCTCCTCACGCTCTCAGCGGAAGACCTCACTTTTGCTAAGGACTCCACTGCACTCCTCTCTGCCGAGAAAGACTCCACGGCTCAGGCCAAGGCTTACGCCATCCGCGCTCCCATGCCCCAAGCAAGTGTCGCAGCGGCTCTCGCCTCGGCGCCCTTTCAGCGCAACCGCTTTCCTCCGTGCCCCTACGTCGTCAAGTATGGCAACCGCAAGGGACAAGTGTGTGGTGGCACTAACCACCCCCTTGCTACGTGCTTCAAGAAGAAAGATGACGAATGGTACGCCATCCACGGAGTAGACAAGAAGCCGTCAAACTGGATGCGCCCTCGTAAGGCCAACCTAGTTGAGGTCCAGGACCCCGCTTCGGCTAGTGCTAGTGATAGTGCTCCTGCTGATGTGCGTATCAACCTGTTGTTCCCTGGCACTGCCATGATTAATGAAGCTACCTCCCAGTACATCGGCTCATCACAGGCACCACAATACATAGAGTTCACACTCGACAGCGGGGCCACTCACACCGTGCTCAAGGAGACACTCTCCTTCAAACCCTACCCAACACCTATTCCTCTCTTAGGAGCTGACTCAAGCTTCACCACCCTCGCCAAGGGTACCTCCACAGTCCCATGCCCCGCCTTTCCATCCGGCGCCGTCACTGGCATGTGCGTGCCTTCACTACGCCACAATCTAGTGGCTCAAACGGAAATTCAGGATGCGGGGCTACGCACCATCTTCTCGGAGAATGAGAACTATTGCGACATCATCGATCCACTCACCAACAAGGTCTTGGCCCGCTTCACCCTCAACAGCAGCGGCCTCTACACGCTACGCGTACCTCTCCCACAGGTTTCAACCACCCAAGCACAGGCTACGATCACACCATGCTCGTGTTGCGGCCTCTCCAACCCGACCATCCTTTACCACCATCGGCTAGGGCACCCAAACTTCCGCACGCTTGCTGACATGGCCTCCAAGAAACTTCTTCTCGGCCTGCCAGCCACACTTCCTCCACCACCTGACTCACCCGCTCCCACGTGCCTTGATTGCACCAAGAGCAAACTGCGTCAACAGCCCCATCCTGCCGCACCCACAGTCGCAGCAGCACCACTGGACCTAGTGCACATGGACGTCTGGGGCCCTGCCCCTGTTCTCGCACGAGGTGGCTATCGCTACTTCCTTGTTATCGTGGATGACCACTCCCGCTACGCCTCTGTTCACCTCCTCCACACTAAGGCTGAGGCTCCAGAGGTCATCATGGCGTGGGTCAAGCAGGCACAGACCACCTTTGACCGCAAGGTCAAGCGCCTTCACTCGGATGGGGGGGGAGAATTTTGCAACGACAAGCTCAAAGCCTTCTGCTCCTTGGAAGGCATCCAGCGAAACTTCACCCTTCCCTGACAGCCCGCAGCAGAACGGCATAGCAGAGAGCCGCAACCACACCCTGGTGCAGATCACTCGGTGCCTCCTCAGCCATTCCAACGCTCCACTCTCTCTCTGGGGGTACGCCATCTACCATGCCGCCCTCCTTTATAATCTTTACCCCCATCCGCATCTTCCCGACACCACTCCAACCACACTTTGGCTCGGGGAAACACCCACTGCTCGGTCTCTTCGCGTCTGGGGGTGCACCGCCTATGTCCTCCTCAACCCTCAGGCCAGGCGACAGCGCGGTGGCAAACTCGGTCCCAAGACTCAAACGTGCATCTACCTTGGGCACAACGCCGACTCCCCCTGACTATCTCTTCCTCAACCCCTCCATTCAACAGTTAGTCCGGAGCCGCGACGTTGTCTTTGATGAACTCCGCCCATTCTACTCGACCTCGGGACCGGATCCTCCTTCCTATCCCCCCTCTCTTGTGTGGACGGACTTTGATGCGCATCCTGACCCCCCACCTGCGCGAGCCCCTTCACCACCTCCCTCCCCTGCCACCGCACCCTCCCCCTCAGAGATCTCTGACCCGACCTCGCCGGTGTCTTCGGCAGCTGCCCCTCCATCCCCCTCACCTCCCACTCTGCCGACTGTGCTGCCACCTCCGAGCGCACCTATCACTTACCATCGGCGGTCACACCCTCCGGCCCCACATCCTCCCCCAGTTCCCCCTACCACCGAGGAACCCGCTCTCCCACAGTCGCCCGAGCTGATCACGTACCACCGGCGGCCCATTCCCCCGCCCAAGCCTTCTAAGTCAACCCCTCCGACACCACCTGCCCCGCCCTCTTCTCCGGTGGCTCATGGCACTCGTTCGCATGGCGCTGCTCTTCCACTAGCACTGCTTCTTCGATGCACAGCGATCACACCGCCTCCTCCTGCTGGGGGGGATGTGCCCTCTACCCTTCTGGAAGACAGGCATGAGGAGCTGTGTGATCTTCATGCAGTCATTCCTCAGCTCTCGCACATCTTCCCCGACATCACTGAATCACCCTCACTCAACTTCGCGGAGAACCCAAACAGCCCTATCCCTCTCACCGTCCAAGAGGCTCCCTCAGGTCCCCATGCAGCCGAATGGCGTGCTGCCATGGAAGCAGAGATTGAAGCGTTCACCCGCAACCACTCCTTCGACGACGAGACTCCACCTCCAGGAGTCAACATCGTCGGAGGCAAGTGGTTGTTTCGTGTGAAACAGCTCCCAGACGAGTCCCTGGTGTTCAAAGCGCGCTACGTAGCCAAGGGTTTCACCCAGCAGTAGTACCACGACTTCTTCAAGACCTTCTCCCCCACATCCAAACCTCCCACTATTCGCACGCTCATGGATGTCGCAGCACGAGAAGACTTTGAAATCAAATCCATGGATGCCTCATCAGCTTTCCTCCAAGGACGCCTCAAGGAGACAGTGTTCATGGACAGACCTGAAGGCTTCCCAGAAGAATTCCCTCCCAACACTGTCTGGAAGCTGAATCGCCCCGTCTACGGCCTTAAGCAAGCCCCTCACGAATGGCACAACAAGGTGAAAGAAGTCCTTCTCTCCCTGGACTTCCACCCCTCGTCTGCTGACCCGACTCTCTTCATTCGCCGTCATTGTGAGCCATTCTACATCCTTGTCTACGTCGATGACTTCATCCTCGTTGCCAAGGACTCGGCCCAGATGACCTCTGTCCAGGCGGCCCTGAGCAAGGGTCTCCAGATGAAAGACCTCGGTGACCTCAGGCACTACCTGGGGATGGAGATCACACGTGATCGCAAGGCTCGCACCATTTCACTCTCCCAGGAGTTCTACATCAACAATGTGCTCAAGCGGTTTGAGATGGAGCTGTGCACACCTGTTGCCACACCTAGATATGAGCATCGAACCGAACTTAGGTTCGGTTCGAGAAGTTCGGTTCGAGTTATCTCGAACCGAACTTTTTTTTCCGCGAAAAATGTTTCAGCAAACCTTGCTAAAGTTCGCGCGAACAGTTCGCGCAAACTTTTTCGGTTCGAGTTTCGAACCTCAAACCGAACAGGTTTGAAGTTCGAAAAGGTGAAATTCGAACCGCGAGGTGTTCGAATTGAATTCCCGCCAGAAAAAACCACCTCGCGACTTTCCCGTCGAAAACGGGGAAGTCGTAGGTTGGCTGCCATTTGAAGGCAGCCAACCCTAGAATCGTAGCAGCGCAGAGTAGATCTGGATCTAGATCAACTCTAGTTCATCCATGCTTCCCCACTACCTTTGTTTCACCTCAGCTCCAACTTAGGATGTGTCAAACGTTAACTCGTTTCTTATGTTTGACGGATTAGTGATGCCTGTTTATTGTCAAGAGATTAGCATGTGCATTATTTTAAACCTCAAACCTGTAAAGGTTCGAGTTCGCTCAAACCTTAAAAGGTTTGAGCAAACCTTTAGGGTTCGCCATTGTATACTCAAACCTCAAACCTTAAAAGTCTGAAAAAAGTTCGAGCAAACCTGTTCGGTTCGGTTCGACCAACATGCAAGGTTCGAAAAGGTTTGCACAAACATGTTTGAGTTCAGTTCGTGCTCATATCTAGCCACACCGCTGCCGCTGCAACACCTCCTCACGGCCCCAGCTGTACCCACACCAGAGGCCTGCTCTGAGCCATGCCCGGAGCTTGTTGGGTCCCTCATGTACGCCATGATGTGCACCCGGCCTGACTTGGCATACCCTGTCAGCGTCCTCTCTCGATATGTGGCCCCTGGGCGCTTCACAGACCTTCATTGGAAAGCGGCGAAGCGGGTGCTGCGCTATCTGCAAGGCACCAAGTCCCATGTCCTCACCCTTGGTGGGCTTTCCTCTCCTCGACTGGAAGGTTACACGGACTCCTCCTGGGCAGATGACCAGACCGACCGACGCTCCTCCCAAGGCTACTGCTTCACCCTTGGGAGCGGGATTGTCAGCTGGCGCTCCACCCGGTCGTCTGCAGTCTCCCTCTCCTCCTGTGAAGCCGAGCTCTATGCCGGCACCATGGCGGCTCAGGAGGCCCGCTGGCTCACCTTCCTACTCCAGGAGCTTGGCTTTCCTCAATCTACTCCCACCCTCTGGTGTGACAACCAGAGCACCATTCACCTCTCCCAGGATCCCGTGTACCACACCCGCACCAAGCACATCGAACTTCGTCACTTCTTCATCCGTGACCTTGTCCAGCGAGAGCAGCTCAATGTGGAGTATGTGGCCTCCGACTGCAACTTAGCTGATCTGTTCACCAAGCCCCTTGGGAAGGTTCCTCACCATCGCCTTCTAGGCGCCATGGGGCTCTGCGCTCCTCCTTCTCCGCCATGAGTTCGATTGACGCCTATGGGGGGGTGTTGGTGTTAGCCCTCAATCTCACATTTTGTACTTGTACTTTTATATCCTAGTTTAGTGTAGTTTGTACTTTGTGTTTGGTTGGGTGTATACCCACATCCCAACCAAACCCAAATGTAATCTCCAAGCAATCTCCAACCCACCAATTGGAGATTGCCTTAGGATTACCCTTGATTCCCTAGGATTGCCCCCTGATTCCCTCCTCATCCATACCTTGCTCATTCCTGATGTACTTAAAGAGCTTTGAGCTCACTACTAATGTATCAGTTCTAAGCCTAAGTTCTGACAGCTTTGTGAAAGTCGAGCTGGGCCGGTTAGTCCCGAGCCGCGGCCCAACGCAAACCTATTACATAATTCAAGCAGATGAAGTTTGTAAGCAAATCTAGCATTTAAATTGTGCACCATTCTTCTGTATCACCATCATGCCTCTAGCCACGGTTCGTGTCTTCTCAATGTTAACGACCACGCCCTTAACCAACATGGTGCTCGATCCGTCCTCATTCTCCTGTTGTATCCTTCCCATCGCTCCACTAACATCCTTCCGTCCCACCACCATGGCCCCCAGGTCACTCGCCTTCAACCAGCTGTATGGGAGCATACCAAGCACTCTCACCCAGCTCACGCAGCTCACATTCTTGTACGACCCATGCATCACCACTCTTTTTCGATTGCTCTGGTGGTCTCCTTCTTGTACATTTGTTTTGAATCACAGATGAATGCTCATTGCACTTCCAAATCCATGATTTCCGCAAGCCACAAGAGCACCTGCCGTACCATGCATGCTCATGTTGCATGCATTCTGATTGCACTTTCTCGCCTCGCTGCCTTGCCATGCATGCCCTCTAATCACAATGGTCCAATAAGATTTATTTTGGAGAAATACCGAGAAAGTTCAAAGGTGATGTTAAATAACATTGAACACTACCCAGTACCACTTAAGAGTCAAACCGGTCAATAGAAAACCACATGAATGCCCGTGGTTGCCGTGCCAGTGCCCTGTATACCCATCTTCACATCCCTCGGATTGCTTCCTCGTTTCTCTCTTCCTCATTTCTCGGATTTCTCTCTTCCCTGGTCTCAATCAACCAACCATCCTCGTATGCCTCTTCTTCCTCTCCCTCTTCTGTATCCTTCTCTTCCACCTCACCTTCCCCTTCTGCTCCCCTTCTCGTTGACTCCTCATTCTTCTCCTCCGCCAGCCTGTGTCTATCCCCTTCTGCTCCCCCATCCGTATACCCATTCTTCTCAACAACCCCTCACATCTTCGCTCCCTGCACTCCACTTTTTTTTATCCAGATGCATTGAGGCGATCCCTACCCATCCTTCTCCCGGCACTTGCACTTGCACCTCCTTCCTGCAGAGACCTCTCTCACAACTTCCTCACAGGCTGCGCACTGAAGCCCCTTGCTGCGCTAACCCTGGATCTCTCCAGCAACTTCTTCTCGGGCCCTCTGCCCGACGGGGCATGCCAGCCTCGCTCTTTTGATGCCAACTGCTTCACGTTGCCGCTTGGCTGTGCCTTGGTGCCCCAGCGACAGGAGGCTGCATGCAATGCATTCTGTGGCGTCTCCTCTGCTGCTGGTGCTACTGCTGCTCCTGCGTGTGGAGGACATGGAGTGTGCTATCCAGAGGGGGCTAGCTTGGCACCCACATGTCTGTGTGATGCGGGATTCGTGCAATTTGGAGGGATCACCTGTGTTGCTCAAGGTAGGGGACACCACTTGAAATCTATGAAACATGACCTCATACAGATTTACAGAATGGTGGAACGTCCAACTCACGTGAACTCCAGTACCTTGTTGATCGAAATTCTTAGGTATCACCCAGTCATGCCTCCATATTGTTAGAGGTAGACTTCCACCTCACGTTTTGTACTTGCACTTTTTATGTCCTACTTTAGAGTAGTAGTTTTTGTGGTTGGGTGTTACACCAATATCCCAACCCAACCCAAATGTGATGTGATCAACGGAAACCTTCAACCCCACCACCAGTGAAAGGTTTCAGCCGACCTCATTGGGAATTGCCCCCGATCCCCTGCCCATCTGTTCCCACCCATATTCTAATGTACTTAGAATCCTTGAGCTCCTTTATTCAATCAATCAATTCTCGCTCAAGTTCTTACACATATCCCACTCCTGTCCATCCGTCTGTCATGTTTGTGCAGGCCAGAACAAAAACTACTCAAGCAGTCAGGCGGTTCTCCCACCAGCATCTATACTCACCAGGGGGGGGCAGCGCGAGACGAAGGGGAACTTCACCGCAGAGCCGGTGAAGTTGTTTGTGTACGAGGCACACCAGGGACTGTCGCGGTGTGGGCTGCAGCTCGCCTTTCACGCCAACTTCACCTTCTCCCTCTCGCCTCGATCTGGCCACGTGGGCTTCAACGGCTTAGCGTTTGTCCTCTCGGCAACGGACCAGGTGGGGAGTGGCGCTGGTGTGGGGTATGGTGGAATGGACACACGGAGCATGGCGGTGGAGTTTGACACTCTGCGGAACAAGGAGCATGGCGACATGAGCAGCCAGCATGTGGGGCTGAACGTTCGAGGCGAGGACAAATCGCTAGTCGCTGTGAGGTCGCCCTTCCCTTTGAGCAACAGGAGGGCGTACACGGCGTGGGTGGACTATGAGCCAGGAGACCCCGGCACCATCCAGGTCTTCCTGGCTGACTCGCAGGAGAAGCCGCAGCAGGCGGTGCTGGAGTGGAGGCTGGCGCTGTGTGAGGTGCTGCAGGGTGCAGTTGATCAGCCCGCCTTCTTCTTTGGCTTCGTGGCGTCCACCACTGTGAAGCCGTTTCAGCGGCACGTCATTCTTGAATCGACAGTGGATACAGGTAAGCAGTGTGTGCTGGCAGGGGGATGGGCTTGGCATGGTGGTTAACAACATGGGAGGTCCAGTCCGGAGGATGTGAAGGAGGTGGCAACAAGACTGAGGGAGTGGATGGTGATGTAAAGAATTGTGACGATGGGGGTAGTGCTGGTGAAGATGAGGTTAGCTCTGGTGCTCATGAGGTTACCGATGGAGGTCAATTTGAAAGTGACTGCAATTTGATATGAGTCACACATTTTCTGAATCTTACACGGTGTCTTCTATCTTCGCTCTGATTGCTTTGTCTTTGCGCAGGCCTTCCTGCTTCTCCCCAAACAGTCACACGTAATCCAGGTGAGACATCGTCTCCCATGCTTCTGTTCCGACTCTCGCAACTACCTCTGTTAGAAGGACAAAAGAGGCAAGCATTGTGACTGAGTGATTGTTATTATCATCTTATAATCTGTACAGACGTTTCCCCTCGCGTTTGTTTATCTTTCCACATGTATCCTTCACTCTCCGTCTTACCATGTTTTTCTTTTCTTTTGGAGGTTCTTCGTACTAAATACTCATGCATTCAGTAGATTTGGTGTAACAAGGAAGAATAACCTAGACAGTGTGGTTGATGGTGCACAGCACGGTGCGCATAAATCTGAAGCAAACTGGAAAATGGAGAAGCTGAGCAACTTCGTTTACGGAATTAGGGAAGCAATTTTTTTATGAGAGACATGCATGAACCACGCTTGAACGGAGTGCTTGTTTGGTGGATGTAAAACAAATTTGCAATGACCACTTGAGGTGCAGATGTTATTGGATATGGGTTGAAGTTCAGCAACGTTAGGACAATGCACCCCAGACCATTGTACTCATTATCCCCCTTCAATTTCTGCCTTGTAACAACTTGTCACTTCCACATCCCATTCCTTTCTCCATAATTCAACTTCTGAGCATGTCACAGCCTATGGCCTGCAGCTATCAACGAACACATACATGCCAGCACGGGCCAGCCCCTTCCCGCGCTATGTGAGTGCGGACTACCGTGTTGCGCCCAGCAAGCAGGACTCGTGGGTCATCAGCGACTTCCACTCCTGGGACTCCGTGCCCTTCCTTGGCTGGCCCGTCAAGGACCAAAGAGACTGCAGTGAGTGAAACCAATGGGAACCTGATGAAGCATGTTGGAGCCGATAGCTGGGCTGGTGTGTCTTGGTTAGTTGCTACGATCTGCGTCTTTCCGTTTGCTGTTCTGCTGCTGGTCACTTTCATGTTTGAACTATCGCACAATAATCAGGGCAATATGAGTCTTCATCATTTTTCAGCCGTCATCGCATGAGCTTCAATTAAACGAACCAATTTTCATCATACGCAGGTGCTTGTTGGGCGTTTTCGCTGGTGGCGAGTGTGGAAGCGGCATACCGCATTGCCTTGAATGCACAGGCACCGCAGCTGTCAGTGGAGTCACTCTTTGCAGCCATGGGGCTCACCTCCGAAGCTGACAAGTGCAACACGGGGGGCTCCCCCACCGAGGCGTTTGAAAGGCTTCTCATGCTGCCTCGCGGTGGAGTCACAGAGGTTGGAGCGCCTGTGAGTAGTGTGGTGAAGTGTGATTCTAGAATGTATTTATTTTTATGAGAGATTTTGGGAACCTTGAAGTGGTGTGCTCGATGTTGAGAGAGTTGCGACTATACTTCAACTGGTGATATGAGGACTGTCTCCGAGTCGTTGAAGCCACTGGCATTGGTTGCAACTTATAACCGAGTTGAACTAATTTTCTATTAGCATACGAGTGCCCCTGCAGTCTGATACGCAATGATAGATTGGCCGGATCGGGGCCAAAAGACCAAGTTATGGCAGCAAGAGGCAAACAGCTTCTACCAAGCATGATCAACGGTCAGCTAAGGTCGGCTTGCCACGAGCCGGAAGGGGGCCGAGTCAGACTTAAGAGTTCCATAACATTCAGAAGGCAACGTATAGAGTACAAAATGAATATTCTAATCATTTTGTAATGCACCCAACATTCTGCTGCTTTCTATGATTGGCCGCCAGCATTTTCAGCAAGCAAACTTTCGTTTTCCATCGTGATCTCCTGTTATGTTTCTTTCTCTTCCTTCCTATCTGTAATGAAATCTCCTTTGAACTATTCATCTTCAGAAAAGGGAGTACCCTATTCACGGCTTTGAGCGCACAAGGTTCAAGGGGTTTGTGGGGCTCATGCTGGCCGTGCGTCGACAGCCAGTGGTGGTTCACATCGAGGCGTCTGCTCTGAGTTTTGCACAATATGACGGGGTGGGTGTTTCTTGCGTTGACCCTTCATGCTGTGCACAAGGTGTCAAGAGTTGTACAAAAGTTGTTGTTCGCATTACCTGTATGCCAAAAACCAACCCAGGGTTGTACACAAGTTGTTACCAGCATTAAGCTGTATGCCTGAAGTGGTTCTTTGTTGTTTGTTGTTTCATCCCTCCATAGCTATTGTGGTGCCCCCTTTCTCTTCAGACCTTCAAGTACCACGATCCTGGCTGCTATACCGGCAGACTGGACCACGTTGTACTCGTTATTGCATACTTCATCTTGAGAAATGACGGCAGCCAAAATCGCATAGCGCCTCCATTTTGGATCATCCGCAACTCGTGGGGAGTGGAGTGGGGTGACCGGGGCCACATGCGCATGGACATTCAGGGAGGGGATGGCGTGTGTGGCATCAACGTGCTGCCTGGCATCTACCCCATTGTCAAGAGTGAGGCATTTATCTCGAGGTGTTGAGCGAGGCATCTATCTCGAGGTGTTGAGTGAGGCATCTTCCTCATTGTCTTAAATGGGGCACCTTCCCCCATCGCTCTCTCCATATCTCAGTCCCCCCCCTCCAGTCCATCACAGGGTGTATGGGGCAGGGTGAAATTTACAGAACAATTATGTAATCAATCTTTAGTCTAGGGGATGGCCTCAAATTTTGTATATGGAACACAGAGGAATGGAGGCATTGTCAACAGAGAGAAGAGAGTGTGAGCCAGTCACCAATCGCCAACTCACGGTTTCCAGATTTCACACCTGCCATTTGCCTACGGCTTGCCTTTTCCTGCCCATGGTCGTTTTCAATGAGTTTGCACTCGCGCCTGTTTCTACACCTCCTGATCCTATCTGTACCTCCCTCCAGTCCCCAAGGACCCTTGCGGCCAGAGGAGCTTCAAGGGTGATGGTGACCTGCAGCCCAGCATGAATCCGTGTGGGCGGTTCACATGCCGGGCTAACTTACGGAACAACAGCAATTCGTGTGACTGTTCCATTCCAAATGAATCTAAGCAGCCATTTGTTCAAGTTGCAAACGGATATGGCTCTCAAACGTGTGCTTACTGTAAGTTGTTTGGTTCAATTTCTCAAATGATAACTTTGATTCATGGCCCTTGTCAGAACAATGGCCGTTTTCGGAACAATGGGCTTGTTTGATCTTCATATATGCTTTCAACCAAGTCCCTGTCTATATCTTTTCGTAGTTCTATCTCTCCTTCCCCCTACTCTTCCCATTGCTCCCAACACATGTATCTCTCTCACCACTGTGCTCCACAATTGTGTTTATGTCGCTTGGCAGTGGACGTGTGTGGGTCTGACTTGAAGAACCCATGCTACGTGGGCGCATGCATCAACGATGGCAAGGGCTCCTACTCCTGCATCTGCCCCCCCAACTACGTTGAAAGCACAACCATTGACAGCCTCCCCACCTGCGACCCAGGTGCTGCTGCCTTGGCATGGTTTGTAAGAGGGTTGCTACTCCATTCGGTTCATATGTTGGGGTCATTACAACCCCTGCGAACTGCTTCTACTGTCAATTCTTGTGATGCACGCACAACTAGTAGGATTTACTTTTTTAAGACTTTCTTATGGGTGTGTTCTCCTGCTTTCACATTCGTCGCTTTCCAGCCAACATCACAGCCAGCACCCTCGCAGTGAGTGGGAGCAACTGGTGGTGCCCCGATGTCCTCTCTATTGTGGGCCTCTCACTTCCCCAATTCACACAGTAGAATAAGGTAACCAATGGAGATGGGGGGGCTGGAAGAGTGGATAGGCAAAATCGTCAATGTGTAAAATGAAATCAATCACAAAAACAATATTGCTACACCTACACTTAATAGCTGAAGCTTCCTGTGTCCATTTACTTGCTGACCCATCATGCAAACGATGTGCCATCCCCTGAAGTGGTGACTAAAGAATCGTGTGTGCTCCTCATTGCAGGGCATTGACTGCAATCAGGCTTTGCCTCGTGACATGGTGCTTCAGCTGGGAATTCCTCTCCTCGTTCCCTGCACTGCGTTCTTCTACACCCTCAGTGTGAGAGTTAGCCCTTTTTGTTTTTCTTCGTTGAATGGAATCTCATCAAATTATTTTTCTATATTTTCCCACACTGCTTTGCTTAGCTCCGCAAGACTGTCGCATAGTAAAGCTGCGCTCCATTCACCTCATGCATCTGTGCCTTCTCTCCCGTTGTTCAACCCTCCAGGGCGACACATGCTGGTCCATCAGTGCCCAGCTGTTCCTCACCACCAGCAACCTCACGGCACTCAATCCCGGCCTCGACTGCTCTGAGCCCATCAAGGCGGGCCGCTCTCTGTGCGTCGAGCGAAACGCCACCTTCGCCTTCACTGTGCCTCGGTGCCTTCGTTTGCGGCGTGCTTACAGCACAGGACACATGTGAACGCCTGCTGCTGGAGGCGGGGAGTGAGGACGACCCAACGGGGGCTGGAAAGGTGAACGCTGTGCGCTGGGCTGAGCTGTACCGCAACAATCCCGGCCTCATCTGGTCGAGTGTCATCCCGGTCTCCGCCTCTGCTGTTGGCAGCAACACTGGCGTGCAGGTGAGGGGTGGAGGTGAACTGGGTTGGGGGCGCAAGAGATGAGAGGGAAATGGAGGGAAGATTGGTGGGTGAACCAAACGTATACTTCATGGATGAGGGGGCAAGGAGTCATTTCTCAAATGCCAGAGTGGTGTTTTTCCAACTATTTGCCCTTGATTGCCCGTTGAGTGTGTGCCTATCTCTTTCTCTCAATACATGTTTTTTTTTCATTTGTTGTGTTTGTGAATGTCGCCGTTCAGATTTGCCTAAGAGCAGAGTATTGGTCATTCGTTGTTGGCATATGCAAGAAGGGCAGGCAAAAGCCAGTGTCACCGTCATTGACATGCTCGGGTGCTTACAGTTTTTATGGTGGAGCTGCCAATGGAGCAATTTCAAAATATTACGTGTACAATGAGAAGAAGTGTGTTGGAAGTGTAGGGTCCAAGTTCATTTGTGTGCCATGATTAGGAGCTCAGGTGGGTATGGACCAGGGACTACGTTTGGATTTCGACTTCTCTGATTAGCAGTGCAGCCTTTTCAGAAACCCTGATTATCAGCCTACGTTGTTGAGGTTACTTTTAATCATTAGTGTAACCGCTGTTTTTATTCATTTGCCCTGAGGCAACAGTGTACGTTTTTTTTTTTTTACCCTGATTGTACTGTAGGCGGTTGAGTATGCACTGGCAGCAAACCACAGCATGATTCCTGATTTTTCCAGTCGAGAGAAACAATGACGCGGGTGGGCTGCAAGTAGACACAGGGGTGGGGGCAGGGCTAACTTTAGTAAAGTGACCCGTCTGGCTTTAGTAAAGTGACCCATCTGCTTGTCTGATCGACAGACGAAAGCTGTAACGATGTCTAGGCTTTCAAACGAATCCTAAGTACTTATCTGAGCGTTCAGATGAAAATATATAGTTATTCTTATTAAGTCTAGCCACTATAGCTACCCATTTTAATGTATAACCTGAAACATCCTATTCTAAGAGGAGTCACCACTTGCATTACTGCTGCCGTTGTCATCATCACTACCGCTGCCATTGTCATCACTACTACCACTGCCACTCTCAGACTCAGAGGTTTCCTCTATTGTAGCTGTGGCTTTGCCCTTCCTCCAGGTAGGGAGTTCCCATGCTGCTTCTTCTGCCTCTCTCTCTCTCTCTCCCTTGTTGCAACCTCTTCCGCCTCTTTCCGTGCGCGTGTTGCTGCTTCTGCTGCTGCTGATGCTGCAGCGTGTCTCTTCTGGTGATGGGACCGACGTCTCTTCACCGGGCGTGATCCTTGAGCCATGACCACCTCACGAGCCGGCCGCCTCTTCTTGCTGGCATGCCACCTCTCCACCAGTTCCTGTGTTCAGCTCGTAATCCAGAAGAGAAACCGTCATCAGGTCCCCGAGTGTCGTGTCGCACAAGCTGCCGCGCACCCAGCTTTTAATGATGTTTTGACGGCTGAAACCGCGCTCACACTCAACAGTGCTGAGTGGGAGCACGGCAACAGCTATCCACAGGCGACCGAGGTTCGGAAAGGCAGACTCCCAATCCGGCGTTGAGAGCATCTGCGAGAGGCTGTCGTGGAAGGAGAGGTCTTCGTGGTGAGTGGAGAGGATTGTGGTGAAGCTGGTGAGCTCCTTGGCAGCTTTGCCCAAGTCGACACCTGATGGGGAGGGGGGACATGCGGTAGCTCAGCATAAAGAGGAAGTATATTAAACCGACACCACAGAAATGACCATCATATACATAGATCATATGCAATTTATAAAAGAAAGCGCTAACCTGGAAGGGTGTCTGGATGTTGAGGTTTCTTCTTGAACAGGTTGCGCAGAGACTCAAGCCATACGGGAAACTGGCGCGCTCTCTTAGAGCGCGAACGAGGGCACCGTCCCTGCCGAAACAGACGGCCCCCATCCAACGACTTGAGGCTCTTCATGCGGTCGTCGATGTAAAACACAGTCCTCCCAGCGAACGCCGATGCCGCCTTCACGCACGACGCCAAGTCCCCCCCAATTTTTTTCCTTCGCGATGTAGTCCTCGTGCAGCACGTAGGTGTGAGTCACGGGTGTTCCCGCGCCGTCGATGCCTTGGACCTTCACCTCGCGATGCTCAAGGCTCCCGTGGTTCTTCAGGAAAGTTGCTAGACGACCACTGTTGTCGCCGAAGGTGGAGCCATACTCCACGTAGCGACTCGTCAGAGTCAGTGTGGTGTGCTGCACCATCGGCAGAACTTGCGTCACATCAAGCTGCACATATAAAACAGAAGCAGAATTAGTCTAGGCACGGAAAACCAAGGGCAGACTATAAACAACACGTCCTTACCTGCCGTCGCTGAGATTTGAGATTGAGGATGTTCAGCTCCTGAAGCACATCAACCAGGAAGAAGAGGAAAAAATGAAACTTCAAACTTGTTACAAGTGTATATGAAGCCTTGTCATATTCATACAGCAGGTTGACGGCAGCAGGCAGCACGTCAGCAAAGCGCTCGATGGCGTCCCCACGTGAAAGCCATCGGACGTCCTTAATGCCTTGCATCTCCAAGTTGGTGCGTGTTATCACCTCCTGCAGCTTCATGTTGCACGATGCTGCGGCCGAGAATGTCCGCGAAAGCCCGGACGACTTTGTCAACGACGTTGAACTCGGGGAACTCTAGAGTGGCATCCTTAGCAGCCAGAGCCTCCCTTCAGTCATAACACGTAACGGATTAGTGAGCGAGCTGCAAGTGAAAACAACAAAAACAACAAATAAAACACAGGGTACACAACCTGTGGGCAACGCAATGGCACGGAGCTATGTGCGGAACCCGTGTTCGTAATCGCGCCACCGGGCCTGTCTCACAACCCGTCATTACGCTCGCGCGATCAGTGGTCATGCCGCTGATCTTCGTCAGTTCAAGGCCGCAAGCTGCAAGGTGTGTTAGCAGGACGGCCTCTAGCGACCCGGCGTCGCACTTCTCGACAGATAAGTTCGCCATGAACTCGGTCACCACCGCCGTTCCGCGGAGAAACGTGGCATACACAATCAGGTGTTTGCCACGCCTTCTGTCGGTGCTTTCGTCAAGCTGAAGGCCAATGAAGGGACTTTCGATGATGTGCTGCATCTGCTTCGCCTTCAAGTAGCACACCAGCGTCTCGACCAACTGCTTGAAACCGTACCTGCGTCAAACAGTAAGAAACAATTAGTAAATAGCGGTGTTTAAATAAAACAGTGAGGTAGCCATTCAACACTTACGTTGTACAGTAAGTGCCTTGGTCCTTCACCGGCATATCTGGCGTTCCCATCTCCGCCATGAACTGCACGAGTGTCATGAACAATGCTATGGGGGTGTCAGATTTACAAATGAAACGCACGGTCAGAAACAACTTGATCAACCGCCGCGCTTCCGCACTCTTATCTCCAAAGTTGGAGATAGAAGCCTGTTTCGTATGCGGGCCTTCACGCTGCTCCAACCGTCCCTTCGCCGCCCGGTGCCGGATGCTCCACTGGTGTTTCCTCATCATTTGCTTCTGTATGTCGATCCCTCCCTCACCCCGAGCACCGTACTGCGACTCTGGATCTGCGTACACCATGCAGATCTTGCACCTCATGCAAGGACGACCTTCGGAGTTGTCACCGATGATAAGCCAAGGGAAGTGGCGATGCCACTGCTCCTTGGCTTTTAGCTGCAGCTCCTCCAGCGTCAGAATCGGGGGACCGGGGTTCTCTGCTCCAGGGCTCTCCCCTCCATCGTCCTTAGAAGCGGGTTTCCCTGCAGAGGAAGGGCTTGGGCGCTTCGAAAAAAAAAGCTTATGTTGCACATATTTAGTTTTGCCCGGAAACCGCGGCGGAAGGAACGGCGAGCGGGATTTGAAGGGATTGTTTTCAGAAGGTAAAGCAGATGCGACAGGTTGACCGGATGACGAACTGTGAAAGATAGAACGAGGAATGACTAGAAACAGGATAGTACAGGGTTTGTATAGGCAAACCCTAACAGGACTGTACCCCATAAGGAGTGCCCCACTACAGCCTACAATATGGTTCTGACACACCCCCATAGGCAAAGTGGGGGACAAGCAAGAGAACGAAGCAAGGTCAAGCTCAGGGTGGATCACAACGTCACCATGCAGTCCGAGCACAAGCAAATGGCCACAAGGCGTGTCCACATGCAGAGTTATATAAAGGAGAGCAAACATTACAGTAATCACAACCTAGCAAGAGTAAGCATGCAGGTATATGTATATAGATCACAGTACAAGCAAAGTCAAGAGGTGAGCAAGTGAGGCCAGGTAGGCACAAGACCTAACATAGTGCAAAAGCGCTGATGATCACAAGGCTGAAGTGCCTTGGTAAAGGTATCAGCAGTGTTGGCCCGAGTGGCCACGTAAGCAAGACGAAGCTGACCACGCCGCTGCAACTCTCGAGCAAGGAAGTAGCGCAGAGCAATGTGCTTCATTCTGTGCTCCAGTCTGTGCTCCTGACATAAGGCAAGAATTGCCTTGTTGTCGACGTACAGAACTGGAGGAGAACGAGGCGCCTCTCCCAAGTCGGTCAGCAGGTAGGTGAGCCAGCGTAACTCCTGCAGCCATGGCCCCAGCGTAGATCTCAGCCTCACAACTGGAGCTGAGAACAGAAGACGAGCGGGTAGACCGCCACGAAACAGAGCCGGAACCAATGCTGAAGGTGTAACCCTGTGACGACCGCTGCGTAGCCAAGTCGTCAACCCAAGAAGCGTCTGCGTGACCAGTGAGGACAACTCGAGCCCGTCCTCCAAGCACGAGCCCCATGCCCAACGTACTGCACAGGTAGCGCAACACCCTCTTAGCTGCATCCATGTGCTCTGGTCGGTGTCTCCCAGGAGCAACATAGCGTGCCAAGATGTTAAGAGGGTATGCCAGGTCAGGTCGAGTGCAGGTCATCAGGTACATGAGGCAGCCAACAAGCTCTGGGTACGGGCCACTCGCCTCTACGGACTCATCCGAAGGCAGAGCTGAGAGCGAGTGGCGAGTAGACAGAGGAGTGGCCTGAGGCGAGGAGTACGTAAAGTTGAAGCGCTGAAGGACCTGCTGCACCATGTGTGACTGAGTCAAGGTAATGGTGCGGCGTGCTCTGTCCCGGGTTATCTGCAAGCCAAGATAGCTGCGCAGCTCACCCAGGTCTGTGCACGTATGTCTCTTCTGCAGCTCCGACTTCACATGGGCCAGTCCAGCAGTGTCAGCAGTAGAAAAGACCAAGTCGTCGACGTTCACGAGGATGTAGAACGGCGGCAGATTAGTGTCGGTGCGGAGAAACAGCGATGGGTCAGCAGTGGAAGGAGCAAACCCAAGAGCCGCAAGCGTAGTCTTCAGTGTGTCGTGCCACTCACGGGGCGCCTGGCGGAGACCGTAGACTGGCCGCCGGAGGCTCCACTAGGTACCAGGAGGAAACGACCCAGTGAAGCCAGGTGGGCGGCGTAGCCAGATCTCCTCGTGCAGGCTGCCCTGCGGGAAGGCTGTGCTGAAGTCAAGAGAGTGAAGCTCGTAGTCACGCTGAGCAGCGACGTGCAGCAGTACCCGAAGAGTGGTCATCTTCGGGGTGGGAGAGAAGGTCTGAAAGTAGTCAACCCCCTGCCGCTGACTGAAGCCTCGAGCCACGTAACGCGCCTTGAAGACAGGCGGAGAACCCGGCGGCCGCTTCACCCTGAAAATCCACATGCCACTGACGATGTTCGCCCCAGGTGGGGGAACCTCGTCGACGTAGGTGCCTGTGGACTTCCAGGAAGCCATCTCTGCGTCCATGGCTGTCTGCCACTGAGAGGAGTAGGGACCCTCTATCGCCTCTGCGTAAGAGCGCGGGGTCGGGATGTCTGGTGCCTCCGGGTCTCCCTCAGGGGCAAGCAGCATGGACACGAGATGAGGTAAAGCAGTAGCAAAATACTGGAACTCCTCCTGCGTGTCCTCAAGGACGTCCGTGCTAAGAGCACACTCACCCCCGACGGACGGAGGACAGACAGACTCAGACTCAGCAACAAGACTAGCGGTGTAGTCTGGACGACAGCGAGTAGCAAAGTCGACAAGCTCAGCAACAAGAGCAGACGCAGCAGTGGACTCAAACGAAGGGTCAGTGACAACAGTGGCCAGGAATCGCGTGACAGTAGGACTAGCAGCACGAAGGGAGTCAGACTCAGGGTCAGCTAGGGCAGGAAGAGAGGACGCAGGAGGAGACGGCAGAGGGACACGCTGCGGAGCAGTGGAAGGACGCAGAGCCATCTGGTGCGTGCCAGGGACAGGAGGAGGACGCTGACGCGAACCACGACCACTAGTGCGAGCAGCACAAACAGGCGACGCAGGACGAGACTCAGGCTCACGACGCTCCGTAAGGCCTCCGGTCGGACCAGTGTAAGGAGAAGGAGCAGGCAGTGAGGAGGCGGGCTGTAACTGTGACTGCGACTGGACAGGCGGTGGACACTCTAAGGACGGAGCAGGACCAGTAGAGGGCGGGAGACCAAGAACCTGCTCAAGGAGCGGAACGAAGTACGGCCGCGGCCGCGCAGCGCCTCCAGAACCAGCAGGGACAGCACCAGCACCCCCAGTGTCAGCTCCCACTCCAGCAGTACCACCAGCAACCCCAGTAGCACCAACTCCAGTACCCACAGGAGCACCGGCTCCAGCAGCACCTCCAGCTCCAGCACCTCCAGCAGCTCGACTCCAGCACCTAGCAAACCACTGGCGCAGCTGCTGTGGTGAGAGCGGCTCCCGACGGGACGAAGCAACCGAAGGACCTCTAGGCTCAGCACCTCCAAACACCACACGCGCAGGCTCAGCACCCTCAGGCTCCGCACCCCCAGACTCAGCAACCACAGGCTCAGCTCCCCCAGGCTCAAAACACCCAGGCTCAGCACCCCCAGACTCAGCACCCCTAGGCTCCACACGCTCAGGCTCAGCACCCCCAGACCCGGCACCCGCAGGCTCAGCACCCCTAGCAGCACCAGAGTCAACCGCGACCTCGACAGGCTCGACCGCGTCTACCTGGGACACACCTGAGGGGGCAGGACCCTGAGGGGGGAGGGGGTCTACCTGGGGAGGACCTGGCGCGAGGAAGAGCGGCGGGGGGGGGAGGGGGGCAGTGCGGTAGGGGAAGAGACGGTAGTAAGGAACCGACTCGTCAAACGTGACGTCCTGAGAGGACAGAACACGGCGCGAGGTGGGGTGGTAGAACTGCCAACCAGGCGCGTCAGGGGGGAAGCCAAGGAAGACGCAGGGAACAGCACGGGAGGACAGCTTGTCCGCAGACAAGTCGCGGACGAAAGCTCGAGATCCCCAGATACGGAACACAGACGCATCGCCAACCTTCCCCGTCCACCGCAAAGTGGGTGTGGTCTCCGGAACGGAGACTCGGGTCTGGAGGTTGGTCTGATGCGCCGCGTACTGAACCGCGAACGGCCACAGAAAATGGGGAGCAGCCGCATGGATCATGGACGTACGAGCGACGTCCATGACCATGCCAATGCGGCGCTCAGCAATCCCATTTTGCTGTGGAGAGGCCGGAAGCGTGAACGTCTGGTGGATGCCCTCCGCACGACAGAAGGCCCTCAGAAGGTCGGAGGAAAACTATCCACCTCTGTCTGAGTGCGGACGCAGAACAGGAAGGTCCGAGCCGAAACTCTCGCTGAGCTGACGACGAGCAGCGCGGATCCAGTGACTTCACCCTTGCGACGCAAGGGGAAGACTGTGGTGTAACGCGAGTAGTCGTCAACGACCAGCAGAAAGTAGCGCTCGCGACCCTATCCACGGACGCGGGCTGGGCCCCACACGTCCATGTGAAGAGTCTGCAGGGGAGCCTCCGTCGGAGGGAACTCGGAGGAGTGAGGAGCGGCGCTCTGCCGCCCCTCGACGCAAGGAACGCAGGTAGGGGCAGGCCCCGGGGGAAGGGGAGGGAGAGACGGGGGAAGACCAGTGACAAGGACCCGGGAGGCCATGCCTCGGAGACGAGGCAGGGAGGGGTGACCAAGGCGGTGGTGCCAGAGGAGAGTCTCATGAGACAGGAGGCGACACGAGCAGGGGGCAGACTCAGGGCCAGACCGGGACGCTGCAGCAAACACCTGACCCGACGCGGCTACAAGACCAGACTCAGCAACCGGAGGAGACACGGTAGTCAGGGTGTACAGGCTCGACCCAGGCTGACGGGTGAACGTGGCCAGGTGCTGGCCCGTCCAAGTACACGAACAGTGGGTCACCCGCTGACCTCCAGGAGTGAACTGGTCAACCCACACGTCCTGAAGGTCAGCTCCACTCACCAAGTTCGTGGAGAACGAGGGGAGGTGGAGGCCAGACAGAGAGCCAGACGGGACCGCCGGACAGGGCAGGACCGTGGAGGAGTGTGCAAGGACCGGACCCCCAGAGGGGTCAGCCAGAGAGACTGCCACTGGCCGACTGAACGGCGAGAGTGTGGTGCAGTCGCGAAAGAAGGAGCGGGAAGCACCCGAGTCAAGGGTGAAAGTGTGCAAGGCCGCAGCAGGCGTAGTACCAGAGAGAGCAGACTCACCAGCACCTGGAGCAGCAGACTCACTAGCGCCTAGAGCAGCAGCCTCACCGACACCTGGAGCAGGAGACGCACCAGCACCTAGAGCAGCCGCCTCACCAGCACCTAGAGCAGCAGACTCTATACCTGGGTCAGGCGGCACACACAGGTAACATGCACCCTCAGCACTAGTAGGCAATGCATACATGGCAGTGAGGATAGCATCATAGTCAAGAGCAAAGATATCTACCCTCTTCCTAAGCAGCTCCAGCCAGGTGGGGAGCTCAGCCTCGTCGCCAAACTCGGTACGCCAGGCGTCGCTCAGACGGGCGAAGCAGCGAAACTGCGTGTGGCCAACCGTCCCGCAACCCTGACCAGCCCGATCACCTGTGCGAATGACGTACGGGCAGCGAACGGTACTCCGAGACCCTCTACTCTGAGCGTACCACTCACGAAGCTGCTGTGACGTAAGTGGCTCGCGCGGACGCCGCTGCAGCTGCATCTGGCCACTGCCAGACGCTCCCGACTGACCAGCTCCAGGGCGACAGCCACGACGGCCACCGCCACAGCCCCAACTAGCGTACCACTCACGAAGCTGCTGGGGCGTGAGAGACTCACGCGGACGCCGCTGCAGCTGCATCTGGCCACTGCGAGACACTCTCGACTGACCAGCTCCAGGGCGACAGCCACTACGGCCACCGCCACACCCCCAACTAGCGTACCACTCACGAAGCTGCTGGGGCGTGAAAGACTCGCGCGGACGTCGCTGGAGCTGCATCTGGCCACCGCCAGTAGCAGCAGTAGCAGCAGTAACAGTTGTAGCAGCACTAGTAGCTCCTAGGGCAGCAGCACCTAGGGTTTAGGGTTTCCCTGCAGAGGAAGGGCTTGGGCGCTTCGAAAAATAAAGCTTATGTTGCACATATTTAGTTTTGCCCGGAAACCGCGGCGGAAGGAACGGCGAGCGGGATTTGAAGGGATTGTTTTCAGCAGGTAAAGCAGATGCGACAGGTTGACCGGATGACGAACCCCCAGGGAGGCTTGTTGAGCTTAGTGATCGAACGGGGGAAAAAGGTATAAGCGGCTCGGCATCCATCTCCGCGAAAGGGTAAGGCTGCTCGGGAGATTCTGGTCTCTCATTCTCACCGACCGAAGGAGCATCAGGAGCAGCTGAGACTGGAGTTGTGGTGAAACACCCCGCGATAAGGAAATCAAGGCCAGTGCGGGGGCGTGGCAATGCACTGGAAGGCGGCGGTGAAGCATGCAGAGTGGATGCTGGAGGGGCCTCCGTGCGAGAGTCAGAGCCATCGTGGTGGAACAACACACTAGCTGGCTCTCGCCCTCGAGGGTAGAATGAAGGACCCCTGGTGATGCAGGGAGTGTGGGGGGATCGTCCGAACCGAGCCGCATGCATGAACGTCCCCCTCTCTGCTGCTGCCATGCCATCCATCTCCTGCTGACTCGACGCGCACTGAGGGCTGTCGGTGTTGCAAATGCAGCTGTCTGCCGTGCGCTGGCACGAATATGCCAAACGAGTTGGCAAGATTCGTGCCAGCGGGGTGAGTCCGGCGCATTTGACGTGTGGTATTGGCACCGACCAGAGGCAACGTACAGCCTGGCGGTGGCAGCACGGTAACGCGGCGGGTGGCAAGACTCGTCGGGAAGATTGGGCAACAGGGCATGTGGGCAACTAGCCAGGTGGGCAACTGGCCAGGTGGGGGAATTTGTCGGTATCAGACGAGGAAGGACTCGATGTCTGCAGTTTCAGACGAAACGTATAAGGATGTCTAAAAAATCAGATAAATATAAAAACCTTGTCTAAAAAATCAGATTAGTTGAAGGGACATGTCTAGGCCATCAGATGAGCCAAAACAAACGTGTCTGGAATCCAGACAAACAGACAAAAATAACCTGATAACGTAGGCCCTGGGTGGGGGGTGTTGCGATGAGAAGTTTGATCGTGCCAGAATCACCTCAGGAAGGTCCGCACAGAGTTAATTGCAGCGGCAGTAATAACCTCATATCAAAGTGAATATAAAATGACTGAAGTGATTATAACAAAGGCATACATGTGTTTGTATAGTAATACAAAGGGAATCCAAAGCGACCTAGACTAGCCATGTACTCTAAGGGGAACATTCCCTTGTTGTACATAAACTCAACCGTGCGAAGCAGTTACCGTCTTCAAACATGTTCCCGCCAAATCTTTCATGCTGCAACTACCCGATGCTTCTGCTCCGATGGTCCAGATGCTTCCAACCATACGTGACATTTCGCGTAAATCCGTCCCTTCACATTCGTACTCGCCACAACACGCTTCACTTGCTACTGATAGGGATGCACAGTACTTCTCATTTCATTTATCGTAACACCCCCCTTCATTCCTGGCCGTAGCAAGTCTCGACTCGCTTCATCACTCCACTGAGTTCGGAGTAGTGTTGATACTATTGACGGGGCAGTCGCTAAGTTGGCTGCCATGTCACCGGTTGGGCAGTAGGTCAGATCGACCTTGCCCTGGTCAACTTCGTCCTTGATGAAGAAATACCGCAGCGTGATGTGTTTGGTGCGTTTGACGAATCCCGATTTGTTCGCGATCCTGAGTGCGCTCTGGTTGTTGCAATGCAAGCAAAAGGTCGTCGAAGTTTGAATTTTTGCCTCCGGCAAGAGCTCCTATATGTCCCTTCGCGAACTGATGCTGTCGCAGCGATGAATTTTACTTCCGCCGATGACAGGGAATCCAGCTCCTGCTTCTGCGAGTTCCATGATATGGGGTTTGGCTCGAGTCGGAACAGAAACCCGGTCCTCTCGATTGTCGGGATAAGCGGCGTGATCGGCATCTAAGTAGCCGATGAGGTTGAATGAGGGAGTTGTGACTGTGGAGTAGCACAGCCCAATGTTGGGCGTGGAGGATGAAGAATTGCAGAGCACGCCGAAGGTCTAGGAGATTTTCAGCCGTTGGTTTACGAGAGTACTGAGCCAGCTGGCTCGCGATGTAGGAAAGATCTGGCCTGCAGGTCACTGATGCAAAGAGCAGGCTTCCCAGCTGTTGCTGGTAGGTGTGTAGTCCTGCAGGGGATATGGCTTTATTGTCAGTTTTGTGTGTTCGGTCCAGGCGTGCGATAGGGGGTTGAGATTGGTGCGGGGTATTTGTACCACTTTCCAGTTGTTTCAGAGCTGAGGGGTGAATGGCTTCAGGGGCGTAATAATTATTGAGGCCCATGAACTGCTTCACGTCGTGCAGTTGGCCATAGGATCTTGCTCTCTCAGTTCAGAGCCATCCCAGCCAGCTTGCAACACTTCCAATGCTGTTGCTCCACCAGCCTCTTGGTCATCATGTCAGCTGGCTGCCCCGTCGTCTTCACGTAGCGCAACTCAACTTCGCCCGCGGCCACCATGCTCCTCGTCCAATGCCACTTCACCCTCATGTGCTTGGTGAGGCCATGCAACACAGGATTCTTTGCAAGAGCAATGGCACCCTGGCTGTCACAGTAGATTGGGGTAGGTCCTTGCTGCTCCTCCCCCAATTCAGCCAACAAACGCCGCTGCCACACAATCTCCTGTACGGCACGGAAGAGTGCCATGTACTTGGACTCCACTGAGCTCAATGCTTGATCAGCCTGCTTCTTGCTCTCCCAAGCAGTTGGGCCTCCACCAACACAGCATATGAAGCCTCCCACACTTGTCATGTCCTCTGGTTCCGATGCATATGAAGCATCCGAGTAGACGGTGAGGAACAAACGCCCGGGTTCTACACCATCCGCGCCCTTTTGGCGCCTTTGCGCCGCCGCCGAGTATTGCAGCCCAACGGTCGGTGTTTGGCCAAGATACTTGGCCACCCTCATTCCAGCTGCTACCTGCTCCTCATTAGGGCATTGCACAACCCTAGCCAGCTGCCCGGTAGCAAAGGCCACGTCCGGCCGAGTGTTTACCGCCGCATACATGAGGCTGCCCACCAACGAGTGAAAACGGCGCCTCTCCTCTTCACCAACGTTCTCCTCCTCTGGTCCCTTCACACACTTGAACCCAGAAGGAAAGGGAGTAGCCACATGGCCTTCACTCTGCCCAAAGTTGGCAGCCAAGGCCTCCAGGTACTTGCGTTGGTGCACCCGCATGCACCGCTTCTCCACGTCACGCTCGATGTGGAGCCCAAGGTAGAAGTTCACGTCACCAAGGGACTTGCACTTGAACTTGTCTTGAAGTTTCAGCATCACCTCCTTCACAAGGTCAGAGGAGGGTGAGAAGATCAGGATATCGTCCACGTACACCACCATGAAGCTCCTCTGCTCCCCCTCGCCAAGCATGAACAATGAGTGATCGGCCGTTGAGGGGGTGAAGCTGATCTCCTCCAATACTTCTCGCAGCTTCATATACCATTGCCTAGGGGCCTGCTTCAGCCCATAGAGGGCCTTCTTCAGTTTCTACACTCTGCCGCTACCATCGTCAAATCCCTCTGGCTGCGACATAAAAATCTCTTCCTCTAGGACGCCGTTGAGTAATGCCGTTACGATGTCCATCTGCTTCACCACCCATCCTTTGATGGCGGCTCCCGCAAGTAGGGTTCGCAGCGTCGTCGGCTTCACCACAGGGGCAAACAGCTCCTTGAAGTCCACCTTCTCCTTCTGCTGGTACCCCTTGGCCACAAGCCTAGACTTGTAGCGCTTGATCATGCCATCAGCGTCCGACTTGATCTTCTTCCTCTGCATCCTTGGCCTCCTCTCTCCCATTCACAAGGGAATATTGCCTTGTGGTGGTGCTGCCGCTGCTCAGCTCCAAAGGCATCTCCACATGCTCCAAGCCGGAACTTTTCACCTCCCCAAACCGCATGCCTATCTTCGCCTCATTCTCCGCCTTCCAATCCTTGTACATCAGGTTCTCCATGAACTTGCATTCCCTGCTCACCAAGAACTTCTTGGTGAATGGGTCCCAAAGAAGCCACCCCTTGCTTTTTTGAGCCATGCCCAAGTGCACCGCCCATATCGCCTTGGCACCAAGCTTGTTGTGCCGAAGGTGCTTAGGCACGAGCGCAATACACATGCACCCGAACACCCGAAGCATATCCACCTTTCGCTTCCTTCCGATCCACTCCACATAGGGCACCCATTTGTCTGCTCCCACATGAGTCAGGGCTCTGTTCTTGGCCACACACGCACTCCGCACTGCATCAGGCCAGAAATAGTCGGGTAGCCCGGCTTCAATGAGCAACCCGCGTGCCGTCTTCGTGATTGTGCGGTTCGCTCGCTCGGCGATACCGTTCATTGCAGGGGAGTATGGCATGGTAAGGGAGTGCCTTATCCCATTCTTCTTCAGCCACAATCCGAACTCCTTGCTAAGGAACTCTCCCCCTCGATCGGTGCGGATCGACTTCACTAGCCGGTCTTGTTTCCGCTCCACCATCGGCAACCAATCGGTCTTCACGGTTTCAGCCACGTCGCTCTTCTTGGACAGCACGTACACCCAAGTCATGCGGGTGTAGACATCCACTATGGAGGGGAAATACTCTGCTCCAGCAGCTCCAAGCTTCAAGGGGCCCACCACGTCCATCACCACCTCATCAAGTGGTGGCTTAGCCGTTGCCTCCGAACTAGAGAACGGGAAACGAGTGAACTTGGATTGCATGCACGTCGGGCAGCCAAGTACCTCATCGGGCTCCCCCTTCACACGTATGCCAGCAACCATCTCATTCTTCACTAGCTGTTGCAAGATAGGCAGGGCCACATGCCCCATTCACCGATGCAAGGTGAGCCAATCACACTCCCCCGTAGCCGAAGTCGGATTGGAGAATGCCGCGATCGCTGTCGGATCTCACCGCTTCCTCCCAGTGTTAGCTGGAACCTCTCCTGCTCTCGTCAGCCTTACTGATTTACCTCTGCCTGTGGCCTCTGCCTGCCCTCACACTCTGCGGTACTTGCCTGCTGCATTCTCTCTCCCCCTTTCCCCCTTCTCTGATACTTCTCCTTGTGCTGAACTCACTCTTGATAAGCTCTAGCTCCCTCACATAACGCACGACTCTAACTGCTAATCACATCTCGGCTTGTAATATCTCCTTTTTCTCACTACTTGCTCAGTCTGGTGCAAGAATATCGTGTTACAAAGGAAACATACAAGCATTGAGGATAGCTACCACAAGGTACCTCCTATCTACCAGATCTGCCTCCGCCACGCTTGTCCCGTCTACCCCTGCCTGTCCTCAGTAGCCATCGCGACCTTGGAGCAGACTAGCAACCATCCTGCCAACTGCCTCTGTTGCCCGCCTCTTGCTTCCTTCCCTCCAGCTGCCACTGTACTGTTCCAGCTGGCTCCTTGGAGCACACGTGCACACATACGAAAGCAAACATCCATGCATGCGAGCACCCATCCAAAGTGTGGTGGTAACCTGCTTGCCCTGTCGCTGCCTAGCGCTGTAATTTCAGCCCTTGCCTCCCTTCCACTTACGTAAGCCCCGCCCAGCTCGCTACCCATGCATTTCCCCAACCCCTCGCTTCGGCAGACGTCAACCTCCTGTTCATCCCCTCGCCCTCTCAAACGGTACTGGCTTCTTCGCCGAGCATCCCTGTTACTAGCCCAGCATGCTATGTACAATTTGTACACTTTGTACAACCCCCGTGCGCTTACGCCTCTCCCCTCACATTCATGCAAATGTGACAGATTGCATGCACGTCGAGCAGCCAAGTACCTTATCGGGCTCCCCCTTCACACGTATGCCAGCAACCATCTCATTCTTTACTAGCTGCTGCAAGATAGGCAGGGCCACATGCCCCATTCGCCGATGCAAGGTGAGCCAATCACACTCCCCCGTAGCCGAAGTCGGATTGGAGAATGCCGCGCTCGCTATAGCGCCCCACATGCTCTCTCTGTAGTCCTCCTCCGCAGCTGCCTCGGGGTACTCCTCACCCTTGTGCTGCTCCTTGGCTGCTGCACCACACTTGTTGTGTTCACCGAGCTTGCTGGTCCCGCCAAGATTGCACTTGTTGGACCCTTTCGCCTTGGCGCCATCGTTCGCGCCGTAGCCGCTACCAACCGCTTCACCCTTGGTGCTGATGCTTGCTGCCACTTGCCTCTCCTTAGGCATGGGGACCACAGGGATCTGCCACATCTCGTTATAGACGTCCCTATCCTCGTGAAGGTCCCATAGAATCCGCTCATCAAGCCTTGCGGTGTAGGTCTTGGCTCCCTTCGAGTTCGTGTCCATACCGGCCTTTGCCAATCGCCGCACGGAAATCAGGTTCGCAGCAAGGCTGGGCACCCAAAGCACGTTCTTGAGGCCCACCATCTTCCCATCAGCACCCTTGAACATGGCCTTGCCCATGCCTTTCACCTCTGATCGCTGCCCCAAAGCCGATGTGACATGCTTCACCGGTGACGGTTCAAGTTCGGTGAGCAAGTCTGCGCGAGGTGTCATGGTGTAGGTAGCGCCGCTATCGATCACCCAGTAGTCCAGGGGGTGTAGGGTGACGTTTCCCACAGCTGCAGGCTCTTCAAAGTCTTCATCCTTCTCTGGTGCAGCCGGTGCTTGCGTTGACACAAAGTAGAATTGACCCGGGTACCGATCGCCGCTCGGGTCCTTGTCGTTATCTTCGCTCTTCATGTTTGCAGCTCCACTTCCGTGACCGCCACGGCCTCCACGGCCTCTTCCTCTCCCTCCTCCTGCTCCTCTACCCTCCTGGCCTTGAGCAAGGGTCCAACCATCCGGGAGTTTGTAGCAGTCGCGCCACATGTGTCCGCTCTTGTGGCAAAAGTGGCACTCGCCGTCGAATCGGCCGTGACCGCGTCCGTAGCTCTTGTCGTCGCTGCCGTAACCGCCACTCCCGTGGCCTCTGATGAAGTTGTTGCTGCCAAATCTGCCTCCCCCTCGTCCTCTTCCTCTTCCACGGCCGTACCCCCGGCCGATGCTTGCTGCCCCGGCGCCATCCGCACTCGCCAACTCACGGCGGCGGAAGTCCTCTTGAAGGATTGCTCGCTTCACATCTTCGAGCGAGAGGCGGGGCAGATCTCGGTTGAGGTTGATGATGAGCGAGGACCATGACTCTGGGAGTAAGGCCAGCAACTTGGTCTTCTTCTGGAGCTCACTGTAGTTCAAATCAGCTCCCTCAAGCTGCGCCAACAAGTCGAAGAATTTCTGCACCCCTTCTTCAACCGCTTCATCCTCGTCAATTCGTAGTGTCGCCATTTGCCGTTCCAACACCACCGCTACCGCCGCTGTTGCAGGAGCGTGTACACCCTTGAGAGCAGCCCATGCCTTTGGTCCATTCTCTGATTCACGCTGGAATGGCTTGATGTGACGGATTTGGCTGCTCCCCAACGCTTGCCCAAGTAGAAGATAGCCTTGTGCGCTCTTCCGCACCCACGGGCTCTTCTCCGGGTCGTTCTCGGGGCGCTTCTCCGTTCCTTCCATCACCTCCAGCAGGTCATAGTGGTCAAACACGTTCTCCATCCTGAAGGACCACTCAGCAAAGTTATCACCGTTGAACTTATCAAGGCCAAACACTCTAGGCTCATCCCTAGATGGGCCAACACTTGGTTGCACGGGCGCCATGGCTGAGTCACGGGGTTGGCCTTGAGCTTGGGCTTCTCCAATGCCACCGGCACCTCTGCCACCCCTTTCCTCAGGTCCAGCCATTGTCGAAACTGCTCCAAGGGGCTCTGATACCACTTGTTATAGTCACAGTAGGCTTCAATGTGCCAAAAAACGAAAGATAGAGTGCACAGTCGGATTTCTGCACAGCGGATTTAAACATTCATAGCGTTCTGGTCACAGCTTCAAATGACCTGATTCAAATTGGATCTGGAGCGTCTTAATGTCGCATACAATAGGCAATTTAGATCGCACGAATTCACCAAGTATAGACGACGCAGCGTCGGTTTGAACGAACGGCACTATGGCAGCCACTATGGTCTTAGAACACAAGATAGGAAGAGTTACGAGTTGGGAATGACTCCTAGCTCCTACAAACCCCAAGAGCCGAGGTACAGTGATGTGGAACAGTGCCACACTGTCCCCAACCAAGAAGGGTCTCGAAACTACCCTCCACAAGGGTGTACACCAACAGGAATGTTACACTACACATTGTAATGTAACTATCTTCAACATCTTGAAGTGTACCCTTTTGGCGAGCTTCAAAATCACTTGAGGCTTGACACCAAGGCTGGAGTTCTTCATCACAAAATCATCCTTGAGTTCTTGATGGGTCTGCTGCACACACCTGCGACACGCCGAACGTTCGACACACGACAAAATAGAAACCGCACGCGAGACACAAATGACCGCGTGACACGCGACTAGCGATAACTCGCTATTGACTCGACACACACACACTCGACATCATGACTCTTCATGCACACACTATTATAAGCATGAAATATATATTATTTCATTCCCTCATTCCACTCCATGCACACACGCATGCACGCACATGGACAACAAGCCGAGTGCAAACCGTAGGGTTGCAAACCGCACGAAGGCATGGCAGCTGACCAGAGCGAAGGTCTGATCAAAGTCGATGCCATGCCTCTGGTCGTAGCCACATACGACCCAACGTGCCTTGAAGCGTTGTCTGCTACAGTTCTCACGCGGAAGACCCACTTGCCAGAGAGTCCCGCCTTCCCTTGATTGCTGCTCTATTGATGAGCACCCAAGTGTCACGGGATTGTAGCGCTTGAATTTTTGCATCCATAGCTGCGCGCTATTCCTTGCTGCGCGGTCTCGTCAGTGCCTGTTACTGAATTTTCAGCTCAGTGACGCGCGGGGCTGTGGAGGTGGCGGCGTGAAGTCCCGGCAGCTGTAGTCCAAAGACGGTGTTGTCGTGGCAATGCTGTGATATGACCTCCTGCACGTCGTCGTCATCGCTCTCCGGCTCAGGTGAAGATGGCGGCGCGAGGCCCCTGCTGCTTCCTCCCGTAGGTCCCGGGGGCGACTTGTCGTCATCATCGCTGCGTCGATTGATGTCGAGGGATTTGTTGGTATTTTCCTGGTCCAGGATAACCGCGGCAGCTTCGTCTTCACGGGTAGCGTAGCTGCGCCCGTCATTTGCGTAAACCTGGTTTGCTCCTGCTTGCTCGTCTGCGCGGAACTGCGCGAGGTTGAGTCGCTCGTAGAAGATGACGTCGCGCGTGTGCGTGACTTCATTGCTGGGCAAGTCGAGGAGGATTCATACGTTGTATTCGTAGCTAATGCTGAGGTGAATGCCCAAGCGCGCGTGGCTTGTGAACTTCCCGATGGTTGAGATGGGGTGCCGGTACTGCACCATACATCCCCATATGCGGCGCATGGGGGTGTCGCCCTTCTTGCCCGTCCATTTCACGTGCGGCGACATATTGCTCGTGATGGCTTTGATGGAGAGCAGATTTTGCACCCGTACGTCGTGGTGCATAGCGTACGGCCAGTAGCTTCGACTGCTTCAGTAGCGCGCTACTTTGTCATGAGCGTGCGATTGGTGCGCTCAGCGACTCCCTGCTGCGGATGCGCATAGGGGAGTGAGATGTGATGCGATATCCCCTTTTTCCCCAGGTAGTCCTGCATCTCCTTGCTGCCCCGTCGGTCTGCCAGATCTGCAGCTTCTTCCCTGATTGCCGTTGCACGTGAGCCAGCCAAATGCAGAAATCCTTGTACACCCTGCTAAGGAACTGTACGTTCGCTATCCATACGTAGCGTGTTCCTGCATCTACGAAGGTGAGCGTATACCCTTCGTCGTTAAGCCCGCAGTTACCGACAACAAGGAACTCGCTGTACACCTTGTGGAGCTTGGGGTAGCGGTTGGTTCCATATTCTAGTAGCAAAAATGTTGATGACTCAGCTCGGCTTCAGTGCAAACTATGCAGGTGCGTGGCTGCAATGTGGTCTTTATCTCGGAGCCGTCAGGGCGTAAGAGTATGCCAGGCGCAAAGAATTTTGCAATGATGCAGTTGTTAATCGTTACGCGAGAGGGGTGACCGAGGCGCTGATGCCATAGGTCGTCAGATGTGCGGAGTCCGGAGGTACGCATATAGCGCGCGCGCACCACCTCGCGGTCTTCTTCAGGTACGGTGGTTGGCGGCGTTGGCACTTCTTCTTCTTTCGCTTCGTCATTCGCCGTTATCAGCATTAGCGCGAGGAACTCCTTGTCGGGGATGACGGAGAGAGGGATGTTAGTCCCGGGGATTGTGCCGGGGACGAGCGTAGGTTCGCGTGGCTCAGGGTAGGATCCGTAGACGGTGTGTCGTGGGGTCGATGGTTCGTTGCCAAGTCAATCGTGTCCCACGGGTTGCTTGACGACGAGATGTCGGCAGGAAGTGGCGGTGGTGCAGGGATGTGCGGGGGGCGGCCGGGAGGAACAGTCGGCGGTTCGGTTTCTTCTTCGGCTCCCCCCCTTTGTTCTTCTTGGGATGCACCCCAGCCTTCACCGGAGCTTCCCTATCCGTCGCCGGTGCCGCTAGTAGTGGTGCCCCAACCTCCGCCAGCGTTAGCCCAGGTGCCTTCGGTGTTGCCCCAGGTACCGCCGCTGCTGGTTCCCCAGCCGTCGTTGCAGCCCCACCCCCCCTTCATAGGAGGCGCCGTCTTCGCTTGCTTCGCCCCATGCGCCGCAGGAAAAGGTTATGCGTGCTTCGGCAATGCTCTTCCGGTGGAGTTCCTCAGCTTCGCGGCGCGCCAGCTCCTCTTCTTCTTCGCTGGTGAGTTTCTTCGTCAGATCGCGCCAATGGGGATAAAGCTCTAGGAAGGCTTCTTTAGTATAGGTACGCGGCTCCCCATGTGCGTCGAATGTTCCGCGCCTTCGAAATTCCTTGAAGGCACCCCGTAGCGGGTCCCGGGAGGGGATATTTTGGAATGTTGAAGACGTGGCGCGTTGCGACTTCAGGTTCAAGCGTTGACGTTCCTTCATCCGGCGGTGCGTATCGCTCAGCTTCGGCGATGGCGGCGAGTCCCTTGCTGGCGACATTGCCGTTGGTCGATGCAGTCGGCGTGTGACAATCTCTGCATATGCCGTTAGGGTCGGGGTCATGCAAGGCTACCTCGCGGCGGTGTGCGTATGTGGTACCCATGGCCTCCCATCAAGGTGCTTCCACTCAGAGCAGTGGACGTGCCGAAAGCGCAGCGGGATGAGGTTGATTAGCTCATCTGTGTCACCGCTGCAATCTGGTATATCAAAATCTAGCACGTAGACCCCGTTGTCGGCGTGCGCTTGTCCGATCTGCTTGCGTGGCTTGTCACGCGGCGCATAATGGAGGATGATGTCACGCGTTAGCGGGTCGGTGCTGAGTTGCACACCGTAATCTTTTAGCTGCGACGCCAAGAGGAGGTTGAACCGCAGGTTCTGCACGATGAGCACATCATTCAGCGTAATGTGCGTGTTGCTCACGTGCGCCTTGAGGACGACGATGCCTTGCGTGATTGCGCATAGGTGGTCGTTGCTCGCCACAGTGATGTAGGTGGCCGTGGGGGTGGGGATGGCGCTGGAGATGAACCGCGCGGAGCCCACCATGTGCCACACGCAGCAGCTATCGAGGTACCACGTGTTGTGGTGATTGTGGTCATCGCGCGCGATGAGCGCAAGTCGCGGCGTGACGATGTGTGGAGTGTCGAACTTCAGAAATTGTTCGCGCGCGATCCTGTCAATGGGGATGTGCGGGGGGCTTTCAAGCACCAGGACTTGCAGATTCCAGTCTTGATCGTCGTCGGCGTTGTAGTCGTGGTCCGTGGTGAAGGGTATATTATGCGCGAACGCCGCGATCGGGTGTGGTGCTGGTTCTGGTTGTGGCGTTCGTATGCGACGACAATGAGTTTTCCATGTGTGGCGCATTGACGACGGGACCAGCCGGGTGTGCAAGCTGCTGAAGAGCCTGTACGGGCTGAAGCGGGCGCCGCTTCTACGGTACTCGGCGCTCGACGCGGTGCTGACTGGCGCTGGGTGGCAGAAGAGCCAAGTCGACGAGGCTCTCTACTTCAAGGTCGGTGATGACGGAGTGACGTGTTGGGTGCTTGTCTACGTCGACGACCTGCTAACCACCAGCAGCAACCTCTCGATGCTGAAGGAGCTGAAGGAACTGCTGGAGACCGCCTTTGAGCTACGCGAGATTAGCCTGGTCGAGAAGTGCCTCGGGCTGGAGATCGTGCGCGACCGACTGGCGAGGAAGCTGTGGCTGCACCAGCAGACCTACATCCACAAGCTGCGCAGCCGCTTTATCGACGAGGAGAAGGGCGGTCCAATCCCGAAGACGCCAGTCTCCGTCAACGCCTACGCTGAGCTGACGTTTGACGACGAGGATGCTCAGTCACGCGAGGAGGAGTAATATCGGCAGAAAGTTGGCTTGCTGCAGTTCGCGGCGACGACGACGAGGCCGGACATTGCCTTTGCGTGCAGCAAGCTGGGAAGTGGCCTGACGGTGAGGAGCGACCAGCACTGGCGCGATGTTGACCGCTGTCTCGACTACCTCGCCGATACCTGTGACACCGCCCTGGAGTTCGGCGACGGACCAGAGTCGCTGTGTCTGGTCGGCTACGTGGACGCCGATGACGCAAGCGACAAACAGAATCGAATGAGCACGGGCGGCTACGTGTTCGTCTTCGGAGGGGCCGCCGTAGCCTGGTCGAGCTAGCGTATCAAGTGTGCAACGCTCTCGTCGACCGAGTCGGAGTACATCGCGGCCACGGACCCTGGCAAGGAGGCTCGTCGACTTCGCTTCCTCCTTGCAGAGTTCCAGCTTCTCGACGATTTGACGCCAACCGTCATGCTCGTGGACAACCAGTCAGCCATCACAGTCGCTGAAGGCTCGGGGCTGAAGGGCAACCTCAAGCACATGGAGCGACGATATGCTTGGCTACAGCTGATGGTGAAGCACGGGAAGATTGCTCTACTACATCCCAACCACTGAGCAGTTGGCCGACTTCCTGACGAAGGCGCTGCACTTTCTGGCCTTCAACCGGTGCTCCGTTGCAATCGGCCAAGTGCGTCTGGCCGACGTCCAGGATGGTAACGACAACGTGCAGTAGTAGGTGTCATGCCTTTCTACATAACTGGTGCGGTGACCGGCTTGCTGTCTGTGGGGTGTACGCCAATGACGAGTCTTCTCCGTGCAGTTCTGCCGTGCGGGTTGGGTGCCCAAGAGTGAGCATGGCAGGGAAGTGTTGACGGGAATAGGGTGTTGGCCCCGCCCTCGCTTGGACGAAGCCGAATTTGTGGTCGGGGGTGCAAGAGGTGCAGGCGACTGTCCGCAGAGGTTGACGCCAGCCTGGGCGTGTCAAACTATATATTTATAGCTTATATTTGTTAGTCTAGGTGTACATTTCTTGACCTAGGGTTATGTTAGGATTCACCGGATATATCTTGCTGTATGTTTCATTCCATAGTTAACTTTTATATTGTGACATGGTATAGAGCTAGGTCAACCCTAGCGAGATTTTCCCCTTAGGAAAATCACTCGACCGCGTAGTCACGTCCCGTCCTAGACCGCCCGAAGCGCGCTTACCTTAGGCCCCATCGCCCGTAGACCCCCCCCCCCCCCCCCCCCCCCCCAGTCGCCCGTCGCCCGTCGCTCGTTTCCCCCCGTCGATCGTGGCTAGTTTTCCTATTTTTTTTCCCGTCACCCGTCACCCATCACCCGTCACGGCAGTTAGTTAACGGGCACTGCGGCCCTTCGTTAGCGGGCCCCGCGGCCCTTCGTTAGCGGGCCCCGCGGCCTTTCGACCGTGGGCCCCGAGGCCCCTTTGTTAGCGGGCCCCGCTGCCCCGTCGTTAGTCGCACGCACGCACAGCAGCAGCCGCGCGCACGAGCGACCCGTCGCCCCACCCGTTCCCCACCGTTGTAACCGCCGCCCCACCCGTTAGACGCGGCCCCACCCGCTGCCTTTCCCGCCGCCCAGTCTGTTAGCCGTCACCTCACCCGCGATCTGCCGCCCCACGAGCAGAAAACCGCCGCCACACCAGAAATCCGCCGCCCCAGACCTGCTATAACTGTCATAGCAGCGCCAGCAGCCGCTAGAAACGTGCTAGCAGCGCCAGCAGCCGCTAGAAACGTGCAAGCAGCGCCAGCAGCCACTAGAACCGTCCTAGCAGTGCCAGCAGCTGCTAGAAATGCGCTAGTAGCCCCACCTGTCCAGCAGCCCCACCTGTCCAGCAGCCCCACCTGTCCAGCAGCCCCACATGTCTAGCAGCCCCACCTGTCGAGAAGCCCCTCCTGTCCAGCAGCCCAACCTGTCCAGCAGCCCCACCTGTCCAGCGGCCCCACCTGTCCAGCAGCCCCACCTGCCCAGCAGCCCCACCTGCCAGCAGCCCCACCTGTCCAGCAGCCCCACCTGTCCAGCATCCCCACCTGTCCAGCAGCCCCACCTGTCCAGCAGCCCCACCTGTCCAGCAGCAGCTTAGGCTGCCCCCAGCAGAACCAGCAGCAGCACAGGCTGCCCCCAGCGCACCAGCAGCATCTAAGGCTACCGCCAGCGCATCCCCCCCCCCCCCCCCCCCCGTTTCTAGCTACTCACATGGCGTGTACTAGAGTTCTACAGCAGCAGGGCCAGCCGCAGCACTCCCGGCAGTGGAGACCTGCGGGTCCAAGTGTGGAGCCCCCAGCAGTGGCTCAGCTAGCAGTGGGTGAGACGTCGGCCAGTGCGGGTACCGGGCCCTGACAGGCCCTGGTGCTGGCACTACCTGCTGGAGTCCTGACAACTCTGCGTCTAGCTGCTACCGTCGACTCGACGACCTCCACCGTGAGCGTTTTGGTCCCCACGCTACTACACCGCACTGGCCCTCGCGTCTTCGCCAGCGCACTGCTGCACCAGTTGAGTCTCACCTACCTGGTCTCCAACCCTGATTATCAGCCTACGTTGTTGAGGTTACTTTTAATCATTAGTGTAACCGCTGTTTTTATTGATTTGCACTGAGGCAACAGTGTACGTTTTTTTTTTTTTACCCTGATTGTACTGTAGGCGGTTGAGTATGCACTGGCAGCAAACCACAGCATGATTCCTGATTTTTCCAGTCGAGAGAAACAATGACGCGGGTGGGCTGCAAGTAGACACAGAGGTGGGGGCAGGGCTAACTTTAGTAAAGTGACCCGTCTGGCTTTAGTAAAGTGACCCGTCTGCTTGTCTGATCGACAGACGAAAGCTGTAACGATGTCTAGGCTTTCAGACGAATCCTAAGTACTTATCTGAGCGTTCAGATGAAAATATATAGTTAGTCTTATTAAATTTAGCCACTATAGCTACCCATTTAAATGTATAACCCGAAACATCCTATTCTAAGAGGAGTCACCACTAGCATTACTGCTGCCGTTGTCATCATCACTACCGCTGCCATTGTCATCACTACTACCACTGCCACTCTCAGACTCAGAGGTTTCCTCTATTGTAGCTGTGGCTTTGCCCTTCCTCCAGGTAGGGAGTTCCCATGCTGCTTCTTCTGCCGCTCTCTCTCTCTCTCCCTTGTTGCAGCCTCTTCTGCCTCTTTCCGTGCGCGTGTTGCTGCTTCTGCTGCTGCTGATGCTGCAGCGCGTCTCTTCTGGTGATGGGACCGCCGTCTCTTCACCGGGCGTGATCCTTGAGCCATGACCACCTCACGAGCCGGCCGCCTCTTCTTGCTGGCATGCCACCTCTCCACCAGTTCCTGTGTTCAGCTCGTAATCCAGAAGAGAAACCGTCATCAGGTCCCCGAGTGTCGTTTCGTACAAGCTGCCGCGCACCCAGCTTTTAATGATGTTTTGACGGCTGAAACCGCGCTCACACTCAACAGTGCTGAGTGGGAGCACGGCAACAGCTATCCACAGGCGACCGAGGTTCGGAAAGGCAGACTCCCAATCCGGCGTTGAGAGCATCTGCGAGAGGCTGTCGTGGAGGGAGAGGTCTTCGTGGTGAGTGGAGAGGATTGTGGTGAAGCTGGTGAGCTCCTTGGCAGCTTTGCCCAAGTCGACACCTGATGGGGAGGGGAGGGGGCGGGGGGGACATGCGGTAGCACAGCATAAAGAGGGAGTATGTTAAACCGACACCACAGAAAAGACCATCATATACATAGATCATATGCAGTTTCTAAAAGAAAGCGCTAACCTGGAAGGGTGTCTAGATGTTGAGGTTTCTTCTTGAACAGGTTGCGCAGAGACTCAAGCCATACGGGAAACCGGCGCGCTCTCTTAGAGCGCAAACGAGGGTACCGTCCCTGCCGAAACAGACGGCCCCCATCCAACGACTTGAGGCTCTTCATGTGGTCGTCGATGTAAAACACAGTCCTCCCAGCGAACGCTGATGCCGCCTTCACGCACGACGCCAAGTCCCCCCCAATTTTTTTCCTTCGCGATGTAGTCCTCGTGCAGCACATAGGTGTGAGTCACGGGTGTTCCCGCGCCGTCGATGCCTTTGACCTTCACCTCGTGATGCTCAAGGCTCCCGTGGTTTTTCAGGAAAGTTGCTAGACGACCACTGTTGTCGCCGAAGGTGGAGCCATACTCCACGTAGGGACTCGTCAGAGTCAGTGTGGTGTGCTGCACCATCGGCAGAACTTGCGTCACATCAAGCTGCACATATAAAACAGAAGCACAATTAGTCTAGGCACGGAAAACCAAGGGCAGACTATAAACAACACGTCCTTACCTGCCGTCGCTGAGATTTGAGATTGAGGATGTTCAGCTCCTGAAGCACATCAACCAGGAAGAAGAGGAAAAAATGAAACTTCAAACTTGTTACAAGTGTGTATGAAGCCTTGTCGTATTCATACAGCAGGACGATGGCAGCAGGCAGCACGTCAGCAAAGCGCTCGATGGCGTCCCCGCGTGAAAGCCATCGGACGTCCTTAATGCCTTGCATCTTCAAGTTGGTGCGTGTTATCACCTCCTGCAGCTTCATGTTGCACGATGCTGCGGCCGAGAATGTCCGCGAAAGCCCGGACGACTTTGTCAACGACGTTGAACTCGGGGAACTCTAGAGCGGCATCCTTAGCATCCTTAACGGATTAGTGAGCGAGCTGCAAGTGAAAACAACAAAAACAACAAATAAAACACAAGGTACACAACCTGTGGGCAACGCAATGGCACGGAACTATGTGCGGAACCCGTGTTCGTAATCGCGCCACGAGGCCTGTCTCACAACCCGTCATTACGCTCGCGCGATCAGTGGTCATGCCGCTGATCTTCGTCAGTTCAAGGCCGCAAGCTGCAAGGTGTGTTAGCAGGACGGCCTCTAGCGACCCGGCGTCGCACTTCTTGACAGATAAGTTCGCCATGAACTCGGTCACCACCGCCGTTCCGCGGAGAAACGTGGCATACACAATCAGGTGTTTGCCACGCCTTCTGTCGGTGCTTTCGTCGAGCTGAAGGCCAATGAAGGGACTTTCGATGATGTGCTGCATCTGCTTCGCCTTCAAGTAGCACACCAGCGTCTCGACCAACTGCTTGAAACCGTACCTGCGTCAAACAGTAAGAAACAATTAGTAAATAGCGGTGTTTAAATAAAACAGTGAGGTAGCCATTCAACACTTACGTTGTACAGTAAGTGCCTTGGTCCTTCACCGGCATATCTGGCGTTCCCATCTCCGCCATGAACTGCACGAGTGTCATGAACAATGCTATGGGGGTGTCAGATTTACAAATGAAACGCACGGTCAGAAACAACTTGATCAACCGCCGCGCTTCCGCACTCTTATCTCCAAAGTTGGAGATAGAAGCCTGTTTCGTATGCGGGCCTTCACGCTGCTCCAACCGTCCCTTCGCCGCCCGGTGCCGGATGCTCCACTGGTGTTTCCTCATCATTTGCTTCTGTATGTCGATCCCTCCCTCACCCCGAGCACCGTACTGCGACTCTGGATCTGCGTACACCATGCAGATCTTGCACCTCATGCAAGGATGACCTTCGGAGTTGTCACCGATGATAAGCCAAGGGAAGTGGCGATGCCACTGCTCCTTGGCTTTTAGCTGCAGCTCCTCCAGCGTCAGAATCGGGGGACCGGGGTTCTCTGCTCCAGGGCTCTCCCCTCCATCGTCCTTAGAAGCGGGTTTCCCTGCAGAGGAAGGGCTTGGGCGCTTCGAAAAAAAAAGCTTATGTTGCACATATTTAGTTTTGCCCGGAAACCGCGGCGGAAGGAACGGCGAGCGGGATTTGAAGGGATTGTTTTCAGCAGGTAAAGCAGATGCGACAGGTTGACCGGATGACGAACCCCCAGGGAGGCTTGTTGAGCTTGGTGATCGAACGGGGGAAAAAGGTATAAGCGGCTCGGCATCCATCTCCGCGAAAGGGTAAGGCTGCTCGGGAGATTCTGGTCTCTCATTCTCACCGACCGAAGGAGCATCAGGAGCAGCTGAGACTGGAGTTGTGGTGAAACACCCCGCGATAAGGAAATCAAGGCCAGTGCGGGGGCGTGGCAATGCACTGGAAGGCGGCGGTGAAGCATGCAGAGTGGATGCTGGAGGGGCCTCCGTGCGAGAGTCAGAGGCCATCGTGGTGGAACAACACACTAGCTGGCTCTCGCCCTCGAGGGTAGAATGAAGGACCCCTGGTGATGCAGGGAGTGTGGGGGGATCGTCCGAACCGAGCCGCATGCATGAACGTCCCCCTCTCTGCTGGAAGCTGCCATGCCATCCATCTTCTGCTGACTCGACGCGCACTGAGGGCTGTCGCTGTTGCAAATGCAGCTGTCTGCCGTGCGCTGGCACGAATATGCCAAACGAGTTGGCAAGATTCGTGCCAGCAGGGTGAGTCCGGCGCATTTGATGTGTGGTATTGGCACCGACCAGAGGCAACGTACAGCCTGGCGGTGGCAGCACGGTAACGCGGCGGGTGGCAAGACTTGTCGGGAAGATTGGGCAACAGGGCATGTGGGCAACTAGCCAGGTGGGCAACTGGCCAGGTGGGGGAATTTGTCGGTATCAGACGAGGAAGGACTCGATGTCTGCAGATTCAGACGAAACGTATAAGGATGTCTAAAAAATCAGATAAATATAAAAACCTTGTCTAAAAAATCAGATTAGTTTACGGGACATGTCTAGGCCATCAGATGAGCCAAAACAAACGTGTCTAGAATCCAGACAAACTGACAAAAAAAACCTGATAACGTAGGCCCTTGGTGGGGGGTGTTGCGATGAGAAGTTTGATCGTGCCAGAATCACCTTAGGAAGGTCCGCACAGAGTTAATTGCAGCGGCAGTAATAACCTCATATCAAAGTGAATATAAAATGACTGAAGTGATTATAACAAAGGCATACATGTGTTTGTATAGTAATATAAAGGGAATCCAAAGCGACCTAGACTAGCCATGTACTCTAAGGGGAACATTCCCTTGTTGTACATAAACTCAACCGTGCGAAGAAGTTACCGTCTTCAAACATGTTCCCGCCAAATCTTTCGTGCTGCAACTACCCGATGCTTCTGCTCCGACGGTCCAGATGCTTCCAACCATACGTGACATTTCGCGTAAATCTGTCCCTTCACATTCGTACTCGCTATAACACGCTTCACTTGCTACTGATAGGGATGCACAGTACTTCTCATTTCATTTATCGTAACACCCCCCTTCATTCCTGGCCGTAGCAAGTCTCGACTCGTGTTGATACTGTTGACGGGGCAGTCGCTAAGTTGGCTGCCATGTCACCGGTTGGGCAGTAGGTCAGATCGACCTTGCCCTGGTCAACTTCGTCCTTGATGAAGAAATTCCGCAGCGTGATGTGTTTGGTGCGTTTTACGAATCCCGATTTGTTCGCGATCCTGAGTGCGCTCTGGTTGTTGCAATGCAGGCAAAAGGTCGTCGAAGTTTGAATTTTTGCCTCCGGCAAGAGCTCCTATATGTCCCTTCGCGAACTGATGCTGTCGCAGCGATGAATTTTACTTCCGCCGATGACAGGGAATCCAGCTCCTGCTTCTGCGAGTTCCATGATATGGGGTTTGGCTCGAGTCGGAACAGAAACCCGGTCCTCTCGATTGTCGGGATAAGCGGCGTGATCGGCATCTAAGTAGCCGATGAGGTTGAATGAGGGAGTTGTGACTGTGGAGTAGCACAGCCCAATGTTGGGCGTGGAGGATGAAGAATTGCAGAGCACGCCGAAGGTCTAGGAGATTTTCAGCCGTTGGTTTACGAGAGTACTCAGCCAGCTGGCTCGCGATGTAGGAAAGATCTGGCCTGCAGGTCACTGATGCAAAGACCAGGCATCCCAGCTGTTGCTGGTAGGTGTGTAGTCCTGCAGGGGATATGGCCTTATTGTCAGTTTTGTGAATTCGGTCCAGGCGTGTGATAGGGAGTTGAGATTGGTGCGGGGTATATGTTAAACCACTTTCCAAGTGTTTCAGAGCTGAGGGGTGAATGGCTTCAGGGGCGTAAGAATTATTGAGGCCCATGAACTGCTTCACGTCGTGATTTGTGGGGATGTCGACGCGCATCGCCATATTTTTCTCGAACTGGTCGAGCAACGTGTTGCTCGTCTCTGTGTAGAGTAAATCATCCAATTACACGGTGAGTAGGATGTAGTCGCCGCAGAAATGCAAGCGGTACATCCCGGGGTCGTGCGGCAGCTACGAGAATCCTATTTCGAGTAGGATTTTGTGCAGGAGCCGCTGCCAGAGCCTTGGCGCTTGCTTAATCCCGTAAAGGGATTTCTTTAGCTAACACACGTGTGGATCTCCCTCTCCATAAATATGCGGGTGCTCCACAAAAATCACCGCATTCATCAACGCATATAGGAATGCGTTTTTCACATCGATATGACGAAGCGGTAGGTGCCTTGCTGTGGCGATGACGAGTAGAATCCGCACGAAGGCATGGCGGCTGACCAGAGCGAAGGTCTGATCAAAGTCGATGCCATGCCTCTGGTCGTAGCCACATACGACCCAACGTGCCTTGAGGCGTTGTCTGCTACAGTTTTCACGCGGAAGACCCACTTGCCTTCCCTTGATTGCTGCTCTATTGATGAGCACCCAAGTGTCACGGGATTGTAGCGCTTAAATTTTTGCATCCATAGCTGTGTGCTATTCCTTGCTGTGAAGTCTCGTCAGTGCCTGTTACTGATTTTTCAGCTCAGCGACGCACGGGGCTGTGGAGGTGGCGGCGTGAACTCCCGGCAGCTGTATTCCAAAGACGGTGTTGTCGTGGCAATGCTGCGATATGACCTCCTGCACGTCGTCGTCATCGCTCTCCGGCTCAGGCGAAGATGGCGGCGCGAGGCCCCTGCTGCTTCCTCCCGTAGGTCACGGGGGCGACTTGTCGTGATCATCGCTGCGTCGATTGATGTCGAGGGATTTGTTGGTGTTGTCCTGGTCCAAGATAGCCGCGGCAGCTTTGTCTTCACGGGTAGCGTAGCTGCGCCCGTCATTTGCGTAAACCTGGTTTGCTCCTGCTTACTCGTCTGCGCGGAACTGCGCGAGGTTGAGTCGCTCGTAGAAGATGACGTCGCGCGTGTGCGTGACTTCGTTGCTGGGCAAGTCGAGGAGGATTCATACGTTGTATTCGTAGCTGATGCTGAGGTGAATGCCCAAGTGCACGTGGCTTGTGAACTTCCCGATGGTTGAGATGGGGTGCCGGTACTGCACCATACATCCCCATATGCGGCGCATGGGGGTGTCGCCCTTCTTGCCCGTCCATTTCACGTGCGGCGACAGATTGCTCGTGATGGCTGTGATGGAGAGCAGATTTTGCACTCGTACGTCGTGTTGCATAGCGTACGGCCAGTAGCTTCGGCTGCTTCAGTAGCGCGCTACTTTGTCATGAGCGTGCGATTGGTGCGCTCAGCGACTCCCTACTGCGGATGCGATATCCCCTTTTTCCCCAGGTAGTCCTGCATCTCCTTGCTGCCCCGTCGGTCTGCCAGATCTGCAGCTTCTTCCCTGATTGCCGTTGCACGTGAGCCAGCCAGAGGCAGAAATCCTTGTACACCGTGCTAAGAAACTGTACGTTCGCGATCCATACGTAGCGTGTTCCTGCATCTACGAAGGTGAGCGTATACCCTTCGTCGTTAAGCCCGCAGTTACCGACAACGAGGAACTCGCTGTACACCTTGTGGAGCTTGGGGTAGCGGTTGGTTCCATATTCTAGTAGCAAAAATGTTGATGAATCAGTGCGGCTTCAGTGTAAACTATGCAGGTGCGTGGCTGCAATGTGGTCTTTATCTCGGAGCCGTCAGGGCGTAAGAGTATGCCAGGCGCAAAGAATTTTGCGATGATGCAGTTGTTAATCGTTACGTGCGAGAGGTGACCGAGGCGCTGATGCCATAGGTCGTCAGATGTGCGGAGTCCGGAGGTACGCATATAGCGCGCGCGCACCACCTCGCGGTCTTCTTCAGGTACGGTGGTTGGTGCCGTTGTCGATTCTTCTTCTTTTGCTTCGTCATTCGCCGTTATCAGCATTAGCGCGAGGAACTCCCTGTCGGGGATGACGGAGAGAGGGATGTTAGTCCCGGGGATTGTGCCGGGGACGAGCGTAGGTTCGCGCGGCTCAGGGTAGGATCCGTAGACGGTGTGTCATGGGGTCGATGGTTCGTTGCCAAGTCAATCGTGTCCCACGGGTCGCTTGACGACGAGATGTCGGCAGGAAATGGCGATGGTGCAGGGATGCGTGGGGGGCGGCCGGGAGGAACAGTCAGCGGTTCGGTTTCTTCTTCGGCTGCCCCCCTTTGTTCTTCTTGGGATGCACCCCAGCCTTCACCGGAGCTTCCCTATCCGTCGCCGGTGCCGCTAGCAGTGGTGCCCCAACCTCCGCCAGCGTTAGCCCAGGTGCCTTCGGTGTTGCCCCAGGTACCGCCGCTGCTGGTTCCCCAGCCGTCGTTGCAGCCCCACCCCCCCTTCATAGGAGGCGCCGTCTTCGCTTGCTTCGCCCCATGCGCCGCAGGAAAAGGTTATGCGTGCTTCGGCGATGCTTTTCCGGTGGAGTTCCTCAGCTTCGCGGCGCGCCAGCTCCTCTTCTTCTTCGACGGTGAGTTTCTTCGTCAGATCGCGCCAATGGGGATAAAGCTCTAGGAAGGCTTCTTTGGTATAGGTACGCGGCTCCCCATGTGCGTCGAATGTTCCGCGCCTTCGAAATTCCTTGAAGGCACTCCGTAGCGGGTCCCGGGAGGGGATATTTTGGAATGTTGAAGACGTGGCGCGTCGCGACTTCAGGTTCAAGCGTTGACGTTCCTTCATCCAGCGGTGCGTATCGCTCAGCTTCGGCGATGGCGGCGAGTCCCTTGCTGGCGACATTGGCGTTGGTCGATGCAGTCGGCGTGTGACAATCTCTGCATATGCCGTTAGGGTCGGGGTCATGCAAGGCTACCTCGCGACGGTGTGCGTATGTGGTACCCATGGCCTCCCATCAAGGTGCTTCTACTCAGAGCGGTGGATGTGCCGAAAGCGCAGCGGGATGAGGTTGATTAGCTCATCTGTGTCACCGCTGCAATCTGGTATATCAAAATCTAGCACGTAGACCCCGTTGTCGGCGTGCGCTCGTCCGATCTGCTTGCGTGGCTTGTCACGCGGCGCATAATGGAGGACGATGTCACGCGTTAGCGGGTCGGTGCTGAGTTGCACACCGTAATCTTTCAGCTGCGACGCCAAGAGGAGATTGAACCGCAGGTTCTGCACGATGAGCACATCATTCGGCGTAATGTGCGTGTTGCTCCCGTGCGCCTTGAGGACGACGATGCCTTGCGCGCTTGCGCATAGGTGGTCGTTGCTCGCCACAGTGATGTAGGTGGCCGTGGGGGTGGGGATGGCGCTGGAGATGAACCGCGCGGAGACCACCATGTGCCACACGCAGCAGCTATCAAGGTACCACGTGTTGTGGTGATTGTGGTCATCACGCGCGATGAGCGCAAGTCACGGTGTGACGATGTGTGGAGTGTCGAACTTCAGAAATTGTTCGCGCGCGATCCAGTCAATGGGGATGTGCGGGGGGCTTTCAAGCACCAGGACTTGCAGATTCCAGTCTTGGTCGTCGTCGGCGTTGTAGTCGTGGTCCGTGGTGAAGGGTATATTATGCGCGAACGCCGCGATCGGGTGTGGTGCTGGTTCTGGTTGTGGCGTTCGTATGCGACCACAATGAGTTTTCCATGTGTGGCGCATTGACGACGGGACCAGCCGGGTGTGCAAGCTGCTGAAGAGCCTGTACGGGCTGAAGCGGGCACCGCTTCTACGGTACTCGGCGCTCGACGCGGTGCTGACCGGTGCTGGGTGGCAGAAGAGCCAAGTCGACGAGGCTCTCTACTTCAAGGTCGGTGATGACAGAGTGACGTGTTGGGTGCTCGTCTACGTCGACGACCTGCTAACCGCCAGCAGCAACCTCTCGATGCTGAAGGAGCTGAAGGAACTGCTAGAGGCCGCCTTTGAGCTACGCGAGATTAGCCTGATCGAGAAGTGCCTCGGGCTGGAGATCGTGCGCGACCGACTGGCAAGGAAGCTGTGGCTGCACCAGCAGACCTACATCCACAAGCTGCGCAGCCGCTTCATCGACGAGGAGAAGGGCGGTCCAATCCCGAAGACGCCAGTCTCCGTCAACGCCTACGCTGAGCTGACGTTTGACGATGAGGATGCTCAGTCACGCAAGGAGGAGTAATATCGGCAGAAAGTCGGCTTGCTGCAGTTCGCGGCGACGACGACGAGGCCGGACATTGCCTTTGCGTGCAGCAAGCTGGGAAGTGGCCTGACGGTGAGGAGCGACCAGCACTGGCGCGATGTCGACCGCTGTCTCGACTACCTCGCCGACACCTGTGACACCGCCCTGGAGTTCGGCGACGGACCAGAGTCGCTGTGTATGGTTGGCTACGTGGACGCCGATGACGCAAGCGACAAACAGAATCGAACGAGCACGGGCGGCTACGTGTTCGTCTTCGGAGGGGCCGCCGTAGCCTGGTCGAGCTAGCGTATCAAGTGCGCGACGCTCTCGTCGACCGAGTCGGAGTACGTCACGGCCACGGACCCTGGCAAGGAGGCTCGTCGACTTCGCTTCCTCCTTGCAGAGTTCCAGCTTCTCGACGATTTGACACCAACCGTCATGCTTGTGGACAACCAGTCAGCCATCACAGTCGCTAAAGGCTCGGGGCTGAAGGGCAACCTCAAGCACATGGAGCGACGATATGCTTGGCTACAGCTGATGGTGATGCACGGGAAGATTGCTCTACTACATCCCAACCACTGAGCAGTTGACCGACTTCCTGACGAAGGCGCTGCACTTTCTGGCCTTCAACCGATGCTCCGTTGCAATCGGCCAAGTGCGTCTGGCCGACGTCCAGGATGGTAACGACAACGTGCAGTAGTAGGTGTCATGCCTTTCTACATAACTGGTGCGGTGACCGGCTTGCTATCTGTGGGGTGTACGCCGATGACAAGTCTTCTCCGTGCAGTTCTGCCCTGCGGGTTGGGTGCCCAAGAGTGAGCGTGGCAGGGAAGTGTTGACGGGAATAGGGTGTTGGCCCCGCCCTCGCTTGGACGAAGCCGAATTTGTGGTCGGGTGTGCAGGAGGTGCAGGCGACTGCCCGTCACCCGTCACCCGTCACGGCAGTTAGTTAACGGGCACTGCGGCCCTTCGTTAGCGGGCCCCGTGGCCCTTCGTTAGCGGGCCCCGCGGCCTTTCGACCGTGGGCCCCGAGGCCCCTTCGTTAGCGGGCCCCGCTGCCCCGTCGTTAGTCGCATGCACGCACAGCAGCAGACACGCGCACGAGCGACCCGTGGCCCTACCCGTTCCCCACCGTCGTAACCGCCACCCCACCCGTTAGACGCGGCCCCACCCGCTGCCTTACCCGTCGCCCAGTCTGTTAGCCGTCGCCTCACCCGCGATCTGCCGCCCCACGAGCAGAAAACCGCCGCCACACCAGAAATCCGCCGCCCCAGACCTGCTATAACCGTCATAGCAGCGCCAGCAGCCGCTAGAAACGTGCTAGCAGCACCAGCAGCCGCTAGAACCGTCCTAGCAGTGCCAGCAGCTGCTAGAAATGCGCTAGTAGCCCCACCTGTCCAGCAGCCCCACCTGTCCAGCAGCCCCACCTGTCCAGCAGCCCCACCTGTCCAGAAGCCCCACCTGTCGAGCAGCCCCGCCTGTCCAGCAGCCCTACCTGTCCAGCAGCCCCACCTGTCCAGCAGCCCCACCTGCCCAGCAGCCCCACCTGTCCAGCAGCCCCACCTGTCCAGCAGCCCCACCTGTGCAGCAGCCCCACCTGTCCAGCAGCCCCACCTGCCCAGCAGCCCCACCTGTCCAGCAGCCCCACCTGTCCAGCAGCAGCTTAGGCTGCCCCCAGCAGAACCAGCAGCAGCAGAGGCTGCCCCCAGCGCACCAGCAGCAGCTTAGGCTACCGCCAGCACATCCCCCCCCCCCCCCCCCCCCCCCCCCCCGTTTCTAGCTACTCACATGGCGTGAACTAGAGATCTAGGACCGTTCCCGGCTGCACGAGTAGAGACCTGTGTTTCCAGTCTTGGTGCGTGTGTTGTTTCCAGTCCAGTCGCCTCTGAGGGTCTTTGTGTAGGAGCTGCAGCTACCACTAGTCTAGCACCAGCCTTTGTAGCTGGTTCGGGTGCGACCTCACAGACTGCACAGCTTTCCTTCACCCTAGACTCTGGAGCGTCCAGCTGTTTCTTTCGCGACTGTACTGACCTCACACCACTGCGCACTCCATGATGTGATTGCTTTGTATTGCATGGAATATAGTGAAAAACCAGAGTTCTTTGTACGTGTTACATTCGAACACAAATTCCAGAGAGCTTCTATACTTGCATTCAAGAGCACCACCCAACACGTGAACGCCTATATCTCGGCGGATACTTAGGCGATCGACGTGTGTGACGGCTCGTTGGAAAGCTAAGACAGAGCTCTATAGTTTAGAAAAATTCCCAGTTCCTGCAAAGTAGATAAGAGTCCTTTACAACAGTCACAAGATTTCCAAGACTTGGATTTCTTATTACCTTTTGGGGTTATATCTAATTTGGGTGATTATTTGGACATGACTACAAAGGGATCTTTGGTTGGGTGGTTTGGGAGGCAACTTTGACTTTTGGATTGCGGTGGCTAGAAGTTTCTAGCATGGGTTGCAAATGTTGCAACACCTAGGCAAAATCCAACTATATTGGATTTTGCATGTGACACCTCAAGGACCTCATGATGAGGGTTGCATCCTTGCTGCTAGGAAGGTTCCTACCATCCTTCTCTAGCTCTTGGAGAACCCCTTCCCTCTCATGGTTCTCTTGGAGTCCCCAACTCCAACTTTCTATGCCCTAATGTTTGTACTTCCTCCACCATTCTAGTCATGCGGCTGCTGGACGTTTTTACTTGGTTCTCACTCTCTAGACCATCTTAACGACTGATTCAACTTGGAGATGGTAGCTAGGCCTAAGGCGCAACATCCTACCTAGCGGATTTGCGTTTAGTTGAGAAATGAGTTCGTCGTAAGCTCTCAAAGTGACGGATCCTGAACAACAAGTGGTATCAGAGCGGGTAGTCGACTTTGAGACGACGAATCGTCGCGAATTCTCAACCAATGTTGACGAGTGAGACCATTTTCTAGCAGCCCTGCTTGCGAACTTTCGATTGGTCATCGAACCGCGTTCTAATTCGAAGAATCCAGTCCGCGACGACGATTTTCGTAGAATCGAAACATCTGGCAGAATTCTCTCCAAACGATTTCTCAAGTTTCCACCGTTCATAAGGCCTCAATATGGTTGGTACGAACTCCGGAGGTGCTAGTGGCGAGATGGATAGAAGTACAGAGGCTGGAGAGCAAGGGGGAGTTGCTGGTGGAGGAGTGGGGACTCACCAACCAGCCAACCATACGCTACCCTCAACTTCTACACCATCTCCTACAACCGTGGATCCTGTGAAGGCTTTCTCTATTGAGAAATTCATGGGGGAGGACTACGAGCACTGGAGCTTCCGCATGAGGCTGATGTACACCCAATACAAGCTATTGGATCTGGTGGAGGGGAAGGAGAAGATGCCGGAGGCCGCGGAGCTGAAGGGAGCATGGATGAAACGATCGTTCGACACGTACATGCTCATGGTGCAAGCGGTTGGCGGGCGACAACTTGACCACATCAAGGACCTCTTGGGTGATCCAGAGTGTGGCCCCAAGGCTTGGAGGAAGCTTCTGGATGTGCACTCACCGACACATGCTACCGGCATCGTGCTACTCGCGCGGCGGCTGCGCGACATCAAGTTCGTTGATGGAGAGCCGATGCAACCGGTGTTGGATGAGATGCGGGACATCTTCACGAAGCTCCAAGGCGGCGGTGTGGTGTACCCGGAGCTCGTGCAATGCGTGGAGATCGTGATACGGCTGCCAGAGTCGTGGTCTGCCCTTGCCATCAACCTCAACTCCCAACAACCCCAATGGAGCGTGGATTACATTCGCGCGCGCATCCTAGAGGAGGACTTGCGGCGGCGGAGTGTGGAGCGCTCGGAGGAGGGGGCTGGCTATGGAGTTGGAGGTGGAAAGAGTGGCTTCAAGAAGAAGTGGAAGGGCAAGAACAAGGACAACCCTAAGGAGGATGGCGGCGGGGGTCAAGGGGAGGTGTGCTTCTACTGCAAGAAGCGTGGACATCGTTGGCGGAAGTGGTACCAACGACCCAAGGATTGGACCCCGCCTTCATCAAGCAACCAGCGTGGTGGCACGAGGAGTGGGGGAGTCATGGGAGCTAGTGGAGAGGAGAAGGAGGAGGAGAAAGGCGGCAAATCTGAGTAGCGGAAGGCCGGGTTCTTCTTCTTCGTGAACGAAGGCGCAACCGACCTCGCTATGGCTGCCAAGGTTCTCCTACACCCCCTCACCCATTGGGTGATTGAAATCCGGGAGCTCTTGGCACATGACTCCTCGTGCGGACCTTCTTGATGAGATTCAGCCCGCACCTATCTCTACAGTCACATCCGCGACGGGAGCCAAGGCCAAGGTCATGGGCATGGGATGCGCCAAGTTCATGGGAGCGGATGGAGAGCTCGTGGGGCTGAAGAACGTGCTGTGGGTGCCGGACTTGTGCGCGAACCTGATTTCTACCGGTCGGTTGGGAGATGCGGGTGTGAACACCGAGACGATTGGCTCGGAGCGCTATCGTGCTTACAACGATGAGCGCCTCATTTGGGACCTGCAGTGGAAGGGAGATGTCCACAAGCGCATGTGGCAGATCCCGGTCCTCCCTTGGCGGAAATCGGGCAAGGCGGCAGCGGCGGCATCTATGGAGGAGAGTGTCACCGAGGAGGAGCAGCAAGGTGTGCAAGGAGAGGAGCTGATTGGAGGAAGCGCGGCGGTGAAGGCGTCGGCTACCTCGGGCCAAGCGGATTGGGAGACTTGGCATCGGCGGCTCGCACACGTGGTTGTTTCCACATTGGAGGTGGTGCACAAGGAGAATTGCGTGCATGGGCTGCAACTGCAAGGAGATAGCGTTCGCTATGGCAGCTGCGAGGCGTGCATGCAAAACAAGTTTGCACGGTTCCCGTTTCCACGTGCGGAGGGATCGGCGAAGGCACCATTGGAGGTGGTGCACATGGACCTGGTGGGTCCTATGAGGACTGAGGGGACTGGGGGAGTGCTGTACTTCCTCACCATGGTGGACGAATGGAGCCGTTTTACGTGGGCACGTCCCTTGTCCAAGAAGAGCGATGCTGCAGCGGCGATCAAGGAGGATTGGTTGCCGATGGTGGAGCGGCAAGCGATGCGGCTGGTGAAGGTGCTGAGGAGCGACCGTGGTGGAGAGTTCCTTGGAGCGGAATTCACCAAGTTTCTCAAGAGGAACGGCATCCGACACCAGCTGACCTGCCCAGGAACACCGCAGCAGAACGGCATTGCTGAGCGTGCCAACCGGACCATTGGCGAGGCGGCTAAGACCTTGTTGGGGGCTGCTGGGATGCCCTACAAGTTTTGGCCTGATACCGTTCGCCATGTCATCACGGTCAAGAACAGGGTCTTGACACATATTGGCGACAAGCATTGGGTGCCGTACGAGCGTTGGCTTGGGAAGAAGCCATCTATTGACATGCTGCGGGTGTGGGGCTGCATGGGGCTTGTGATGGTGCCTAAGGAGCAGAGGAACAAGCTAGAAGTTGCTGCAGTGTGGGCTGTCCATCTTGGGATGGCTCCTGACTCGAAGGGGTGGCTGGTGTGGGACCCCAAGAGCAAGAGGACGCTGGTCAGCCGCGACGTCAAGTTTGTGGAGGACGTCATGTACAAGGACTGGCAGCAGCAGCAGCAGGTGCAGATTGGCTTGCGTCTGCAGGAGATTGAGCGGTCTGCAGTGGAGGAGGTTCAGCTGCACCTTGAGGATCTCCCTGGGTCAGAGCTGACCAGTGACCACAGTGGCGGTGGTGAGCAGCAAGGTGCTGGTCCTGCTGCAGAGGAGGGGTTGGAGGATGAGTCTGCACGTGTGGACTCACCAACGCAGCCCGAGCCTGCTGCAAACGCCAAGGTCACCAAGAGGAGTGTGCAGAGAGGAGCTTCACCACATGGGCAGCAGACTGCAACCCGTGAGAAGAGAGTGGCAGCAGCACCCTCAAGACTGAAGTATAGCCGTTTGGAGGACCCAAGCAAGGTGCCATGGCGGTTCAGGCGGATGAGGGAGATGATGAGGAGATGGCATTCTGTTTCTTCACACCTCTGCCTGGAGAACCAGCCACATTGGAGGAGGCACTGAGTGGACCCCAGAAGGAGGAGTGGAAGGCTGCCATGGATGCGGAGTTCAACAGTCTCATTAAGAATGGGACTTGGGAGCTTGTTGAGTTACCCGAAGGGCGACGGCCGATCAGCAGCAAGTGGGTCTTCAAGGTGAAGAGTGGAGCTGATGGTGCGTTGGAGCGGTTCAAGAGCCGCTTGGTCGCCAAGGGGTTTCAGCAGAAGGAGAAGGTTGACTTTGGGGAGATCTTCGCTCCCGTTGCTAAGCCAGTGACACTGAGGACTTTGATGGCTGGCGCAGCTGTGAAGGGATGGCACGTGAAGCAGATGGATATCACCACTGCGTTCCTCAATGGAGTGCTGCTGGAGGATATCTACATGGCGCAGCCCGACGGCTATGAGGATGGGACCAGCCGGGTGTGCAAGCTTAAGAAGGCCATCTATGGCCTTAAGCAAGCGCCCAGGTGTTGGTACGAGAAGCTGGAGGAGGTGCTGCTGGGTGGAGGCTTCAAGACGTCCCAGGCGGATCACAACTTGTTTTTGCTTGGAGAGGGAGAGCAGTTGCTCTTGCTGCTGGTGTATGTCGACGACATACTGCTGTTCTCACCTTCCATGGAGCAGATTGAAAGGACACAGAAGCTGCTGATGGACAACTTCAAGTGCAAGATGCTGGGGGATGTCCACTACTACTTGGGGCTGCAGATTGAGAGGGATGTTGAGAGGAGGTGGCTGAAGGTGCATTAATCACACTACATCTCTGGTGTCATGGAGCGGTATGGTGTGACTGGGGGTCGCACTGTGATGACACCGTTCCCTGCGGGCTTCAAACTGAAGAAGGGAGCTGAGGAGGATGATGTACTCGAGGATGAGCAGCAGAATGAGTACCAGTCAATCATTGGGAGTGTGATGTATGCAGCTGTGCATACGCGACCTGATGCTTCATTCGGAGTGGGGCAGCTAGCTAGAGTTGTGCAGCGGCCCACTGAGGAGCAGTTGGAGGTGGCAAAGCGCTTGGTGCGCTACCTTGGATCAACGGCATCTGCTGGTGTTCAGTTTTCAGCTGGCGGCCAGCTGAAACAGATTGGAGCAGATGGGGTCACGCCTGGAACCTTGAAGCTGTCGTGCTTCACCGACGCCACATGGGCCTCAGAGGATGAGGATCAGTCATCGGTTGGCGGCTTTGTGTGCATGGTCGGAGGTGGACCAGTGAGCTGGAGGTCCAAGAAGCAGAGTGAGATTGCTCAGTCTTCCGGAGAGGCAGAGTACATGGCGATGTACCATGCCATCAAGGAGATCGTGCTCCTGAGGAAGCTGCTGGAGGATATGGGAGCTGAACAGGAGGGACCTACACCACTTTTCTCCGACAGCGAGGCTGCTATTGGCATGGCCAATAATCCTATCCTGAATGGGCTGAACAAGCACATGAAGATTAAGTGGCACTGGGTGAGGCAGATGGTGAAGGAGGGGATTGTTGAGCTTCACCATGTGAAGGCTACCAAGCAGGCGGCAGTTTTTCTCACCAAGAGACTTCCTGAGAGCGCACATTGGAAGTGTGCTAAGATGTGTGGCATGGCATTGCACTAGTGTGGGCAGCAGTGTCATGAGTGCATGTGTGATTGTGTGCATGCGTGTTTGCATGCGTGTCAGTGTGTGTGCATGCAGTTCGTTAGTCTGAGGGGGAGTTTGTTGGATGCACGTCATCCTAACGTCCTGCCGAGTGCTCGTGCTATTCATTCGTGCATTGTGTGCATGAGCATATGTCATTGTGCATGGCTGTTGGATATTATCATCTCTGTGTTTTTCTCCAAGTTTAAATGCTTGATCATGCAGGAGAAATCCAGAGCTTTCCAACGATACCAAGATCGCCTTATTCCGACCAAGATCGCCCAAGTTACAAGATTTCCAAGACTTGGATTTCTTATTACCTTTTGGGGTTATATCTAATTTGGGTGATTACTTGGACATGACTACAAAGGGATCTTTGGTTGGGTGGTTTGGGAGGCAACTTTGACTTTTGGATTGGGGTGGCTAGAAGTTTCTAGCATGGGTTGCAAATGTTGCAACACCTAGGCAAAATCCAAGTAGATTGGATTTTGCATGTGACACCTCAAGGACCTCATGATGAGGGTTGCATCCTTGCTGCTAGGAAGGTTCCTACCATCCTTCTCTAGCTCTTGGATAACCCCTTCCCTCTCATGGTTCTCTTGGAGTCCCCAACTCCAACTTTCTATGCCCTAATGTTTGTACTTCCTCCACCATTCTAGTCATGCGGCTGCTGGACGTTTTTACTTGGTTCTCACTCTCTAGACCATCTTAACGACTGATTCAACTTGGAGATGGTAGCTAAGCCTAAGGCGCAACATCCTACCGAGCGGATTTGCGTTTAGTTGAGAAATGAGTTCGTCGTAAGCTCTCAAAGTGACGGATCCTGAACAACACGTCTTGTCTCAGGTTTCCCAGAGTCGCTTGCACCGCTTCCCCGCTCGCCTGCGCCGCCGTGCACTCCTTGCGTCGAGGGTCGGCAGCGCGCTGCCCCTCACTCCTCCTCGTTCCCCCCCACCACGGCTCCCTTCCAGACCCTGCACTTGGACGTCTGGGACCCACGTCAGGAGCGCTACTTCCTGATTGTGGTGGACGACTACTCCCGCTACACCACGGCTTTCCCCTTGCGACGGAAGGCCGACGTGCCTACCGTCCTCGAGCCGTGGCTACTAGCGTGGGGTGGTGCCCAGGGCCTGTGTGGGCTTCGCCTACACTCGGGCCGTGGTGGTGAGTTTTCTTCCAGTTGCCGGGAGACGTTCTGTCAGGGTCGGGGGATCATCCAGTCTTACACGCTACCAGCCTCGCCGCAGCAGAACGGGGTAGCCGAGCGACGCATCGACCTGGTCATGGAGGTTGCCCGGACCTCCATGTGCCATGCCGGTGCCCCTCAGTTCTTGTGGCCTCAAGCAGTCCGCTACGCCGCGCACCAGCTCAACCTGTGGCCCAGTGACGCACGGCCACGGGTGACGCCGGTCTCCCTTTGGACAGGTTCTCTGGGCGTAGCAGCTGACTTCCGTGTTGGGGTTCTTTGGCTCACGTTCGCGCCCCTGGCGCGAACAAGTTGTCTCCGCGCACACGTGCCTGCGTCTTTCTTGGCTTCCCTTTGGACGCCTCCGGCTGGGTGTTCTACGACCCGGTCACCTACCAGTTCTTCGCTTCTCAGGACGTCACGCTCGACGAGTCTATCTGCTACTACAGGAGTCGCCCCCACCGAGGAACTGAGGTCTTTCCCCCCCCGCTGTTCCTCACCCTTGAGCCTCCCCCAGTCACCCCGGTAGCCCCCCCCCCTTCGCGTCCTGCCCCGTCAGGTGTGTCGCACGTCACTCCGCAGTCGTCCCCCCCGCAGCGTCCAGTCCCTGTCGTGTCTGGGGGTGCGGGAGGTGCAGTTGTGGAGGGCGAGGGTACTGGGGCTGCAGGAGCTGGTGGTGTCGGCTCTGGGGGTGCAGGGGTTGTGGGCGTGGAGGTCACTCCCGTGGAGGGCACGGCAGCCTCGAGTCGGTGGCCTCGCCCCGCGTCACCCCCTGGCTTCCCGTCCGTCCTGCAGTTCCCTCCTCGTTCTTCTCTGCGGCCGGTTGCTGCGGAGCCTGGAGGTGTTCCCGCGTGTGGTACTGGAGGCCCCGGGGGTGTCGGTGGTGGATGTGCTGGTTCTGGGGGTGCTGGAGCTGGAGGCACTGGCACTGTGGCGCCTACACCGCGCACTGTACGTTTCCAGACCCGTGAGCAGCGTCTCCTCCGGTTGGAGAGGGAGGAGCGTGAGCAGTTTGAGAGGGCACAGCAGCAGCAGCAGCAGCTGCTGCTGCTGCTGCTGCTGCAGCAGCCGCAGCAGGAGCAGGAGCAGTCTCAGTCGCAGCGGCAGGAGAGAGTAGAGGAGGATCCACAGCAGGAGGTGCAGTTGCAGACACAGAAGGAGAGAGTAGAGGAGGAGTCCCGCCCGGAGAGGGTAGAGCAGGAGTCCCGGTCGCAGCAGAAGAGGGTTGAGCAGGAGTCCCGCCCGCAGCAGCAGGTGGAGTTGCCGACACAGCAGGAGAGGGTAGAGGAGGAGTCACGGCCGCAGCAGGAGAGGGTCGCGCAGGAGTCCCGGTCGCAGTAGCGGGTGCAGCTGCAGCCGCATCAGGAGAGGGCAGGGGAGGAGCCACAGGAGCAGCAGCAGGGACAGGTCCCGTCGCAGCAGACGCCAGAGGAGGCGGAGCAGCGGCGACTGCGAGACCTGCCCGACCCAGCACCTGCACGCTTGGTTCGTGGTCCCCTACCGTCCCCTCCTGTTCCCCCTGTCCAGTCCCTTTCCTCGTCCCAGTGGACTTGTCGTTCTCCCCTCAGTCGTGCTGTGTCCCCAGAGCCCCGTCGGTCTCGTTACCGTGCAGACGGCCCGTTTCACCTTGTTCTCCGCTCTCGTGTTCCACCTCCTCCGGTTCTTCCATAGCCTCCTGGGTCGTCCTTCACTGTGCTTCACGACCCATTGTCCGACTACCTCCGTGCCTCCCGTCCTGTCGTCTCCCGTGTTTTGTCCGCGTTGGTCACTCACACGACTGCACCCCTGTCGTCTGTCTCAGCACTTGTTACCACTGTCGCTGACTTTGCCTCTTCCCACCGCCTTGACTACGCCGCTCACTTGGTGAGTGGCCCTGCTCGTTCTCCGTCCTCTGGGGGTGCTCCTGTCTTTCCCCTGGAGGCCCTAGAGGACAGGCAGTTTGAGCTTGGTTTCCTTGCGGCCGCTGTTCGTCATCTCTGCGCCATGCTGCTTGCCCCTGAGGGGGATCCAGACACTCTTGACATCCAGATCCCTCGCACTCACGCTGAGGCGGTCTCGGGACCTTGGGCCTCGTACTGGATAATAGCTGAGGAGGCAGAGATGGCATCTTATAGGTCCACCGGCACTTACGTCGACGCAGTCAGACCACCTGGGACGAACGTCGTCAGTGGCCGATGGCTCTACAAGGTGAAGCGGCCGCCTAGATCACCACCAGTGTTCAAGGCGCGCTATGTGGCGAGAGGCTTCAGTCAGCGAGAGGGGGTGGACTTTTTCCAGACCTTCGCTCCCACCCTGAAGATGAGTACTCTTCGGGTGTTGCTGCACATTGCAGCCTTGGCAACTACGAGTTGCACACCTTGGACTTTTCCACCGCGTTCCTTCAGGGGAGCCTGCACGAGCTGATCTGGCTGCGTCGCCCGCCTGGCTTCACTGGCTCTTTCCCACCTGGGACCCAGTGGCAGCTGCGTCGACCAGTCTACGGCCTGCGTCAGGCTCCACGTGAGTGGCACGACACACTTCGCTCGACCCTTGCAGCGCTTGACTTCTTTCCGTCGTCTGCTGACCTGTCACTGTTCGTCCGCCGTGGCTCGACCCCGTTCTTTGTTCTTGTTTACGTTGACGACCTGGTCTTCACCACTCCCGACCGACAGGCACTGGCCTCCGTGAAGGAGGAACTGTAGAGGGGACACACTTGCATTGACCTTGGTGAGCTGCAGCACTACCTTGGCCGGCAGATCACTAGGGACAGGGCAGCTCGTACCATTACGCTGACGCAGTCGCATATGGTCGAGCAGATCCTCACGCGGTTCCGCTTCCCGTTCTCCAAGGTACAGCTCACCCCTCTTGCTATGGATCATGGGCTCACGGCTCCACCTTCGGACGAATCATTTGAGTCCAGTGGTCCATATCCTGAGCTGGTGGGTTGTCTCATGTACCTGATGACCTGTACTCGCCCTGACCTAGCTTACCCTCTTAGCGTCCTTACGCACTTTGTTGCGCCTGGGAGACACCAACCGTCCCACTGGTACGCTGCTAAGAGGGTGGCGAAGTATGTGGCGAGTACATCAGGCATGGGACTTGTCCTTGGAGGGAAGCAGCCAGTTACACTCACAGGTTACTCGGACTCGTCGTGGGCCGACGACGCGGAGACGCGTCGGTCTACACAGGGGTACTCCTTTAGCCTCGGGACAGGTGCTGTTTTGTGGGGGTCGACTCGGGCGTCGTCCGTCGCCGGTTCCAGCTGTGAGGCAGAGGTGTACGCTGCGGCCATGGCCGCTCAGGAGCTTCGCTGGCTGTCCTTCCTTCTCACCGACCTTGGTGAGTGGCCTCGCTCTCCCCCAGTCTTGTTCGCCAACAACAGGTCTGCTGTCCTGTTGTGTGAGGAGCCCCGACTGGTTGGGAAGGCGAAGCACATCCAGCTTCGTTACTTCCTTTTGCGTGAGTTGCAGCAGCGTGGCCAGGCACTCGTTCGACGTGTGGTCTCTGAGGCCAACACGGCAGATATCTTCACCAAGGCGTTGCCGCCTTGTGACCACCAGCGTTTCTGCACCCAGCTTGGCCTTGTGCCTACCCGTCCTCACTTGTTTACCTAGAGATGCCTTGTCCTGCTTGTCTTGTACTCTTGCATCTCCTTATATTTGCTATATACCTGCATGTGGACTGGCCTTGTGGCCTCTTGCTTGCTTTCGGAGTGTGTGGTGACTTTGAGCTCCACCCTGAGATTTGTCTGTTCTTGTGGACTGGTCTTGTGACCCTTGCTTGTTCTTGCTGGCTGGTCATGTGACCCTTGCTTCCTCTCAGACTGTGTGGTGTCCTTGAGATCCACCCTGAGCTATGTGTTGCTTTCCACAGAACTACCGTCACCTAGTCTAGGTGTACATTTCTTGACCTAGGGTTATGTTAGGGTTCACCGGATATACCTTGCTGTATGTTTCATTCCATAGTTAACTTTTATATTGTGACAGGGCGTGCAGGTCGATGAAGATGGTCGACCTGCAGGAGACCGCTGAGATGGCGCCATCGATGGGATCCGGCGGTCTACTTCGAGAGGGGAGGTCGACGAAGGTGGTCGTCGACCTACACGGGACTATCGCGAAGCTGTTCACGGATAGGCATTGACGCTAGTGTCGCTTTACGCATGTGCCTTTTTTTATGGTGGTTTCTCGATACCATTAGCTACTATATATTACTAGAGGCATGGCCTCCTGGTTTGGGGTCATTCGGAGCCCTAGGGAGGAAGAAACAAGATTGTGCGCACGAGATGAGGATAATATGTCCACGGATAGCCAGTCATGTCACTATCAGAACTTTAGTGCCATATTTGTTGTCTTAACTCCCATTTCTTTAAAAACGTAGCCTCTACGATGCATATATGTGAGTCAATCTGGCTTTGAGACTATTCGAAACAGATTTGTACAGATAAACAAGCGTTAGTGCGCAGAACGGACCAAATATGTTCAATGATAGGCAGTCAACATACTATCAGCAGTTTAGAGCCCCTTCCTTTACTTTAACTCCCGTTTCTTTGTACCAATAACATCTAATAGATATATAGGTGAGGCTATCCGGGTTTGAGATCGTTCGCAACTGATTTGGATAGGTAGTCAAGCGTCGGTGCGCAGAATGGACCAAATCTGTTCAAGGATAGGCAGTCAACACACTATCAGCAGTTTAGAGCCCCGTCCCTCTAGTATGTATCTAGGTGAGGCTGTCCGGGTTTGAGAACATTCGCAACTGATTTAGATAGGTAGACAAGCGTACGTGCGCAAAACAGACCAAATCAGTTCAAGGATAGGCAGCCATCACACTATCAGGAGGTTAGAGCCCCATCACTTGTTTTAACTCCCGTTTTTTTGTACCAATAGCCTATAATATGTATTTAGGTAAGGCTGTATGGGTTTGAGATCATTCGCAACTGATTTGGATAGGTAGACAAGCGTCGGTGCGCAGAACGAACCACACACACACACACAGACACACAGACACAGACACAGACACAGACACAGACACACACACACACACACACAAAGAGAGACACACACATACACACACATACACACACACACACAAACACACACACACACACACACACACACATGTCAAACTATCATGTTGTAGTGGGGTAGCCCATATGGGGTACAACCCAATTAGGGTTTGCTACTTGTACTCCTGCATGCTGCTAGTTCATCCATTCTCATTAATTCTTCTGACATGGTTTCAGAGCAGGTCCCCCTAAGACCGTTTTTTTTTAGGGCCCACCGTATAGCTTGCTGCCCGTGTCGTGCTACCCCACCCGTCGCGCCGCCCTGCTAGTGCCGCGCTGCCCTGCCCTGCCCCGCGTCGCGCCGCTCGCGCACGCCTTGCCCTGCCCGCGCGCCGCTCGTCGCCGCGCCGCGCCGCCCTGCCCTGCCCGCGCGCCGCTCGTCGCCGCGCCGCGCCACCCTGCCCTGCCCGCGCACCGCTCGTCGCCGCGCCGCGCCACCCTGCCCTGCCCGCACGCTGCTCGCCGCCGCGCCGCCCTGCCCTGCCCGCGCGCCGCTCGCTGCCGCGCCGCCGTGCCCTGCCCGCGCGCCGCTCGCCGCCGTGCCGCACTGCCCTGCCCGCGCGCCGCTCGCTGCCGCGCCGCCCTGCCTTGCCCGCGCGCCGCTCGCCGCCCTGCCCTGCCCGCGCGCCGCTCGCCGCCGCGCCGCCCTGCCCTGCCCGCGCGCTGCTCGCCGCCGTGCCGCCCTGCCCTGCTAGCGAGCCGCCCTGCTGGCCGCCGCCCAGCCCTGCCCTGCCTGCGCGCCGCCCTGCTGGCTGCCGCCTGCCCTGCCAATTGCACCGCCCTGCTCTGGCCGCGCGCCGCCCTTCCCTGACCGTGCGCCGCCCCGACCTACCCTAGTGCCTGCTCACCGCCCTGCCCTGCTCGGCGTGCTGCCGTGGTGGTCGCACGCCTCCTTGCTTTTCCCGCTATGACGTCTCTTCGTGGTGGCGGCGGTGGTGGCAGCAGTGGGAGTGGTGGCGGCGGCCGTAGTGGCAGTCTCGGTGGAGCTGTTCGGTGGGGAGTTTCTGGCGGTGGCCAGATGCAGCTCCAGCGACGTCCACGCGAGACCCTCACGCCCCAGCAGCTTCGTGAGTGGTACGTTAGTTGGAGTGGTGGCGGCGGCCGTAGTGGCAGTCGCCGTGGAGCTGTTCAGTGGGGAGTTTCTGGCGGTGGCCAGATGCAGCTGCAGCGGCGTTCGCGCAAGACCCTTATGCCCCAGCAGCTTCGTGAGTGGTATGCTCAGCGTGGGGCGTCTCGGAGTACTGCTCGCTGCCCGTACGTCATTCGCACAGGTGATCGGGCTGGTCAGACTTGCGGGACAGTTGGTCACACTCAGTCCAGCTGCTTCTCCTGTCTGAGCGACTCCTGGCGTGCAGAGTTTGGCGACGCGGCTGAGCTCCCCCGATGGCTAGAGCTGCTTAGGCAGGGTGTGGATATCTTTGCGCTTGACTATGATGCTATCCTTCCTGCCATGTATGCATTGACTGTTAGTGCTGAGGGTGAGGGTGACTGTTACCTGTGTGTGCCGCCCGACCCAAGTATAGAGGCTGCTGCTCTAGGTGCTTGTGAGTCTGCTCTCTCTGGTACTGCGCCTGCTGAGGCCTTGCACTCCTTCACACTTGACTCAGGTGCTTCCCGCTGTTTCTTTCGCGACAGTACCACAGTCACACCGCTCCCTGCACCTGTTGCTGTCTCTCTGGCTGACCCCTCTAGGGGCCCAGTCCTTGCACGTTCCTCCACTGTTCTCCCGTGTCCGGCGGTTCCGTCTGGCTCACTGTCAGGTCTTCACCTCCCCTCGTTCTCTACAAACTTGGTGAGCAACGCCGTCCTTCAGGATGAATGGGTTGACACCTTCACCCCTGGAGGACAGCGTGTGGCGATCTCTACGTGCTCCCGGACTGGCCGTCACCTGGCCACGTTCACCCGTTGGCCTGGGTCGAGTCTTTACACACTGACCACTGTGTCCCCTCAGGTAGCTGCGTCTGCGTCTGCGTCAGGTCAGCTAGCGGCCCCCTGCTCGTGTCGCGCCCTGTCGCACCAGACGCTCCTTTGGCACCACCGCCTTGGTCACCCCTCCGTGCCACGCCTCCGTGGCATGCACTACCGTGTCCTTGTCTCTGGTCTTCCCAGGGTTCTGCCTCCCCTCCCACCCTCGCCTGCCCCTCCCTGCCTTCCCTGTGTCGAGGGGCTGCAGCGCGCCGCTCCTCACTCCTCCTCGTTTCCCCCGACGAAGTTCCCGTGCAGACTCTCCACATGGACGTGTGGGGTCCAGCCCGCGTCCGTGGACAGGGCCGCGAGCGCTACTTTCTGCTGGTTGTTGACGACTACTCGCGTTACACCACGTCTTCCCCTTGCGCAGCAAGGGGGAGGTCCCTGATGTTTTGATCCCTTGGATCCGCGCTGTCCGTCTCCAGCTCCGCGAGCGGTTCCACACGGACCTTCCAGTCCTGCGTCTGCACTCTGACAGAGGTGGTGAGATTTCCTCCGACTTCTTGCGGGACTTTTGTCGTGGGGAGGGCATTCTCCAGTCGTTCACGCTTCCGGCCTCTCCGCAGCAGAATGGGGTTCCTGAGCGCCGCATTGGCTTAGTCATGGAGGTCGCTCGTACCTCCATGATCCATGCGGCTGCCCCCAATTTTCTGTGGCCGTTTGCGGTCCGGTACGCTGCGCATCAGCTCAACCTCTGGCCCCGTGTCTCCTTGCTGGAGACCTCGCCTACACTGCGTTGGACGGGGAAGGTCGGCGATGCGTCGGTGTTCCGGGTCTGGGGCTCTCGTGCCTTTGTCCGCGATACTTCCGCGGACAAGCTCTCCTCCCGCGCCATTCCCTGCGTCTTCCTTGGCTTTCCCCTTGACGCGCCTGGCTGGCAGTTTTACCACCCCACCTTGCGCCGTGTCCTGCCCTCTCAGGACGTCACGTTTGACAAGACGGTTCCCTTTTACCGTCTCTTCCCCTACCGCACTGCCCCTCTCCCCCCCCCCCCCCGCCGCTCTTCCTCCTCCGGTAGACCCCCTCCCCCCTCAGGGTCCTGCTCCCTCAGGTGTGTCTTAGGTAGACCCTGTCGAGCCTGTCGAGGTCGCTGTTGACTCTGGTGCTTCTAGGGGTGGTGCTGCTAGGGGTGCTGCGTCTGGGGGTGCTGAGCCTAAGCGTGCGGAGCCGGGGGGTGCTGAGCCTGAGCGTGCAGAGCCTGGGGTTGCTGAGTCTGAGGGTGCGGAGCCTGGGGGTGCTGAGCCTGAGGGTACTGTGCCTGCGGTTGCTGAGACTGGGGGTGCTGAGTCTGCTGGAGGTACTGCTGGTGCTGGAGCTGGAGACCCTGGAGCTGCTAGCCCTGGAGGTGCTGAAGGTACTGCTGGTACTGGAGGTACTGGAGGTGCTGGAGTTACTAGTCCTGGAGGTCCCACTGGTGCCTCGCCCCAGCGGTCTAGCCGGCGGGAGCCTCTCTCACCACAGCAGTTGCTCGAGTGGTACGCTCGGCGATGTAGCCTTCGGAGTGGCGCTGCTGGAGCTAGAGGCCCTGGAGATGCTAGTCCTGGAGGTGTTGGAGGTACTGCTGGTACTGGAGGTACTGGAGGTGCTGGAGTTACTAGTCCTGGAGGTCCCACTGGTGCCTCGCCCCAGCGGTCTAGCCGGCGGGAGCCTCTCTCACCACAGAAGTTGCGCTAGTGGCACGCTCGGCGCTGTAGCCTTCGGAGTGGCGCTGCTGGAGCTGGAGGCCCTGGAGCTGCTGGTGCTGGCACTGCTGGCCCCGGGGGTGCTCGTGCTGGTGACGCTGGAGCTGCTGGAGCTGGTGGTGCTGCTGCTGCTCGGGGTGCTGGAGCTGCTAGTCCCGGAGGTGCTCGTACTGGTGGTACTGGAGCTGCTGGAGCTGGTGGTGGTGCTGCTGCTGCTGGAGGTGCTGGAGCCGCTGGTCCCGGAGGTGCTAGTACTGGAGGTACTGGAGCTGCTGGAGCTGGAGGTGCTGCTGGAGCTGGAGCTGCTGGAGGTCCTGCTGGTGCTGGGGCTGCCGGAGGTGCTCGTACTGGAGGTCCTGGAGCTACTGGAGCTGGTGGTGCTGCAGGAGTTGGAGCTGGAGGCGCTGGAGCTGTTGCTGCTGGAGGTGCTGCTGGAGCTGGAGCTGCTGGAGGTACTGGAGCTGGTGGTACTACGGGAGTTGGAGCTAGAGACCCTGGAGCTGGGGGTACTGGTGCTGTATCTGCTGGCCCTGGAGGCGCTTCGCGGCAGCGACCGTACTTCGTTCCACTCCTTCAGCAGGTTCTTGGCCTCCCGCCTTCCACTGGTCCTACTTCTCCCTTACTGTGTCCACCGCCTGACTAGTCACAGTCACAGTTACAGCCAGCCTCTCCACTGCCTGGTCCCTCTCCTTACTCTGGGCCGACTAGAGGTCTTACGGAGCGTCGTGAGCATGAGTCTCGTCCTGCGTCGCCTGTTCGCGCTGTTTGCACTGGTCGTCGTGTTCCACGTCAGCGTCCTCCTCCTGTCCCAGGCACGCACCAGATGGCACTTCGTCCTTCCACTGCTCCACAGCGTGTCCCGCTGCCGTCTCCTCCTGCGTCCTCTCTTCCTGACGTCCCTGACCCGCCGTCAGACCTTGCTCGTGCTGCGAGTCCTAATGTCACGCGTCTTCTCGCTACTGTTGTCACTGACCCTTCGTTTGAGTCCACTGCTGCGTCTGCCCTAGTTGCTGAGCTTGTTGACTTTGCTGCCGCCTGTCGTCTAGACTACGCCGCTTGTATTGTTGCTGAGTCTGCGTCTGTCTGTCCTCCGTCCGTCGGGGGTGAGTGTGCTCTTGGCACGGACGTCCTTGAGGACAGACAGGAGGAGTTTGAGTGTTTTGCCGCTGCTTTACCTCATCTCGTGTCCATGCTGCTTGCACCTGAGGGAGACCCGGATGCACCAGACATCCCGACCCCGCGCTCTTAGGCAGAGGCGATAGAGGGTCCCTACTCCTCTCTGTGGCAGACAGTCATGGACGCAGAGATGGCTTCCTGGAAGTCCACAGGCACCTAGGTCGACGAGGTTCCCCCACCTGGGGCGAACATCGTCAGTGGCATGTGGATTTTCAGGGTGAAGGGCCGCCGGGTTCTCCGCCTGTCTTCAAGGCGCGTTACGTTGCACGAGGCTTCAGTCAGCGAGAGGGAGTTAACTTCTTCCAGACCTTCTCCCCTACCCTGAAGATGACCACTCTTCGGGTACTGCTGCAGCTTGACCAGTCTCAAGTACATCTATCTCAATAATGCCAAGGTGACCGATGCTGGCCTGCAGCACTTGACAGCCTTGTCCTCTCTGAAAACGCTGGTGCTTATCAAATGCATGGGTGTGACAGATGCTGGCATGGTTCATCTGGGGAGGCTGTAGACCAGGCCCTCATATATCAGGCTTTTTACCCTGATTTGACTTATTTTCAGCCTTTTTTTGTATACCAACCCTGAACTTTCAGCCTTTTTAATTTTGTAACCCTGAAATTTCAGCCTTTTTTTATGGAAGGGGACTGATTTTTCAGCCTTTTATCGAACGTGTACATTGAATGCAGATTCCGCATCCTTCCTGTAAAACACCCAAGATTATCTGAACTCCAACATTTCCGTATCATCAGCGTAAATATATAAAAAAAACATTTTGCTTCGACAGTATGAACCGTCCCAGTCGTTACCGAAGTCATTACCGAAGAGGAAGGTTCTAGTTCGATTCCTCGAGCCGCCATATATCGTTAGGACTGCACTTGTAACCAGAGATGTAAAGTTTTTGAAATCAGGCTTTTTTTTTTTGGAACCCTGAAATCTCAGGCTTTTTTTTTTAGGAACACTGACAGTCAGCCTTTTTTTTCACAGAAAAGGTGAATCTGAGGGCCTGCTGTAGACCCTGCCTAAAATAACGTGTTTTTTTATAATCCCATGGGCGGTTATGTCCGGGGGCTGACGGTAGGTTTAAAGTGCATTTCAGCAGTTTACATCTCAGTGGGGAAAGCGGGAAGAAAAGGTCAATATATTACACCAGTTCAGAGGCTACAACCGATTTTGTAACCGAATTTCATGCACACATAGGGCATAGACTTGAACAGTGACCACCATAGTCACCACCATCCTCCCCCCCACCACCAGCACCCATCCACAGTGGCTTTCCTCAGCACTGCTGAGTCATCGCTAGCAGAAATTTCTTGTCTGTTTGTCTTATATTCAGATTGAGTTTTTAGAGTTCATCTGATTTTTCAGAAATTGGTTTTTGTAATTTCTGATTGATAAGGAGTAGTTTTTTAGTTTATCTGATCAACCAGGTTCTTGTTTTGGTTTCATCTGATACCGAATCCAATTATGTAGGGGTGAATATGGGATTAGAGTTGTGAATGGGCGAATCTGATGCGCCAGGAGGTGTCAGGGGGCGAATCTGTAAGTGTCAGGGGGCGAATCTGTTGTGTCAGGGGCGAAATTGTTGTGACGGGGCGAATCTGCTGTGTCAGGGTGACGGCGAATCTGCTGTGACGGACCGAATTTGCTGTGAGGGGATGATTCTGCTGTGACTGGTCAAGTCCGAATCAATTGCCCATTCGATTGGTCAGACATGCATTTCGAAAAATCTGAAACATCAGACAAGGTAAAAAACAGAATCTGATGGATCAGACGGGCCCGAAGGGCCCGTCTGATGCATCAGGTGCCCTCAAATCCTAGCGACGACCCTGCTCAGCAGCCTGAGAGAGTTCCCCACCACCGCCAGGCTCGTGCCCACATCGGCCAGCACAGCGAGCCACAGGTGCGCCCTGCCAGCCACGGCCAGCCCCAGCACCACACCCTTCACCACCACCGACGCCACAACGTTCTCCACCACTATCCACCGCACTGCCCGGCCCAGCAAAAACGTCCGCGCCAGCTGGCGCAGGTCGTCTGACATCAAGGCCACGTCAGCGGCCTCCATGGCTGACGCAGACGCAATGGTGCCCATGGCGATGCTGACATCATCGGCTGCGAGGGCGGGTGCGTCGTTGATGCCGTCTCCCACCATGCAGGTGACGCCATGGGCCGCCTTGAGTGCCGCTATGGCCGCCACCTTGCCTTCCGGTAGCAGCTCGCACAGCACCTCCACTGCTGGGTGCAGCTGACCAGTGGGGCGGGCAGGCGCGAGGAAGAGGGGTTTGGAGAGGAAGAGAGGGAAGGAGGGAGAGAGGGTGAGATGAAGTGGATGAGAGGGAGAGACGGAGGGGGGGAGGGAAGAAGAGCAGCAAGAGTAAGCTCTTGCGGTCAGCACGTCCCAACAATACATCTTCAGCTACATGTACAACCCCCAATCCAGCTATACCCAATACACCTCCTCCCCTTTTCATTCCCCTCTCTTCCTCCTCCCCCACACCCCCCCAACCGCCTCTCGATTTCTCCTCATTAAAGCCCAAAGGCTAAAACCAAACACCCCCCTCCCCTCTTCCCTCTTTCCCCCCTGTTCTCCCCTCAAACCCAACATCCCCCTCGTTCGCACCTGCAGCTGCACTGCACGGGCAGCACCCGCATTGTCGCCCGTCAGCATGGCCACGTGCAGCCCCAGTCCCCTCACCAGCTGCCCAACCGCCTCCGCAGCTTCGGCCCGAAGCGAGTCAGCTGCGGCAATCACTGCCTTGGGGTGGCCGTCCACGCCGAGCCACACCACCGTGGCTCCGAGGCTGAGCCAGTGGGAGAGCAGCGCGGGGGCGATGGCTGGTGGGATGTGGGAGGGTGGGAGAGGACGAACAGAGGTGAACCGTTGGGATGGCCGTCCACAGGGAGGCAGGTGAGCGTAGCTTTGAGATTGAGGCAGGGCAAGGAAACAACGAGGGGGTGATGGTTGGGTGGGGTGGGTGGGGCAGGCTGGTTTGGGGGTGGGGAGGGGAGAGAGGGAGGGAGCTGTGGCATTGGAGCATGAGTGGGAAGGGCTGTAGCACACACTGGGGAGGAGAGCTGCTATGTGTGAAGGGATACAGGGGAATGGAGTGGGGTAACATGTAAGTGACAGAGCAGGCAGTGGCCATGCGATGGCAGAGGCGGCAAACCCAATGGTGCCAATGGAGGCACGTGCAGAGATGTGAACACGATGAGCCAATGACTGGCTCAGCATGTTTGGGTGGCATTGGTCAAGAGGGAGAGCAAATGGGTGGTTGCGGATGGAGGACCTCACCATGTGTCCACCCATGGCGCAGGGCCATCCTCTCGTTGCCCACGTGCACGCGCCTGCCCCCCACCACCGCCTCCACACCCTCCCCCGCTACCGTCTCAAACTCAATTGCCCCACCTCCCTCCCTGACACCCTCTGTCCCTCCTGCTGCCCATCCAACCCCCCCTTCAGCCCCATCCTCGTTACAGATTGCCTTGGTGTCTGCGGCGGTGCCGTGTTCCCTGTCATGGCAGCGAGACGCCTTACAGAACCCTGTGCCGGCTGCAACCATGCCATGTGGCCTACTGCCTCCACATGACCCTGCATCATCTTCACATGCCCCATCCAGCGTCCCACGTGCGACGCCAGCCGCATTGCACGTGCCGTGTGGTTTGCTGCATCCACCATTGCCAGTAGCACGGGTGCTACATGTGTCACGACCGTTCTCACACGCCTTGCTTCCGTTCCCACATGCCTTGCTGCTGCTCCCACATGCCTTGCTGCTGCTCCCACAGCCCTAGTCGCCCCGGCTGCTGCTTGCACCGGCACGGGAGCATGTGGAATGGCCGTGTGCACAGCCTGCTGCCCCAAGGGCGCATGCAGAAGCAGCCAGCAGTGGCCCGTTGGACTCAACGCCGTGGTGGCGGCAGTAGGCCAGCAGGGCGGCCGCCATGGGATGGCTGGATTGCCTCTCTGCGCCTGCCAGCCTGCACCCATGGAGAGACCCACGGTGCATGGCAGGGAGACGGTGGGACCACAAGCAGGCTCATGAACGAGGACAGAGAGATGAGGGGGGGAGGCAATACGGGGGGCAGTGCACGAGAGGGATGGTAGCAGCTGGAAATGCATCTAGGACGAACCCCATAACTCGTTCAATAAAGTCAGTGATTCTCGTCCGCAGCGAGTCGCTTACCACTGGAGGCACTCGTGCTTGGTGCAGGCAGCGCCGTCCACGAGTTCAAAGCCCACCACTTGGAAGCGGCCATGTGTGAGCGTGCCCGTCTTGTCCACGCCCACCGCCCGCACGCGCCCCAGCATCTCCAGGTGCACGCCGCGCTTCACCAGCACCCCGTCCTTTGCGGCGCGTGCGATGCCGCACACAGCGGTGACGGGCGTGGAGAGCACGAGGGCGCACGGGCAGGCGACGACGAGCAGCAGCAGTGCGAGGCGGAAGAAGTAGAGGTGGTCGGCGGAGGGCACGGCGAGCGGCACGAGGGCGAGCAGCAGCGCAGAGAGCACGATGGTGGGCGTGTAGACGCGGGCGAATGACTCCACGAGGCGCTGTGAGGGCGAGCGGTTGGCCTGCGCTGCCTCGATGAGCGCCACCATGCGCGCCACTGCCGAGTCGCACGCCAGCGCCGTGGCTCTCATGGTGAAGTAGCCTGACGGGGGTGAGGGTTGGGAACGGAGGCAGGGGTGGCGAGAGGGACGGTGGGAGGTGTTAGTGTTAGCCCTCATTCTCACCTCTAGAGTAGTGTAGTTTGCACTTTGTGTTTGGTTGGGTGTACACCCAACCAAACACAAAGTGCAAACTACACTACTCTAAATGTGAGATTGCCTACCCACATCCCAACCAAACCTAAATGTGATCTCCAAGCAATCTCCTACCCACCAATTGGAGATTGCCTTGGGATAACCCCCAATCCCTAGGGATTGCCCCAGATTCCCTCCCCATCCATACCAAGCTCATTTTGGATGTACTTACGGAGCTCCAAGCTCATTAGTAATGCATCGATTCTAAGCTCAGTTCTGACAGGAGGATGGCATGAGTAGGGGCAAATGATATGGGCAAGGAGGGGTAGGTGACATGGGCAAGGAGGGGCGTGCCTGCAGGGAGCAGGCAGACTTGATTGGACAGGCCAAGGCAGGGCTCGCAGCGAGAGACATGGCTGGCAAGGTAAAATGAGAGAGAGAAAGGAGGGCACGTGCTGGGGCGCGATTGGGAGGCAGGCAGGGTGACGGACGCATGGACGAGGTGGTTGAGAGTGGTTGGATGGTTGGTTGGAGGAGTGAGAGTGAAAGGGTGGGGTTTCAGCATGGCTGGTTGGTTGGTTGGTTGGTGGAGTGAGGGAGAGGAGCAGCACGGGCCTGTGGTGTTGATGGTGCCGGCCCACACAGGAGCGCCCACGTCCTTGAACACTGGCAGCGACTCGCCTGTCAGACTGCTCTCATCCACGCTGCTCGCACCGCTCTGCACCACTCCATCCACCGGCACGAGAGCGCCTGGGCGCACTGCGAGCAGCGTGGCCACCGCCACGTCCTCCACCGCCACCTGTCATGGGCACAGGGTGGGACTGAAGCGGTGTTGGGGTGGCTCCACAGGGAGAGCTGCTCTGCCCCCCATTTGCACATGGCAGGCAAAGGGATCCAGACCTGCTGGTACCCATCTTCACTGCTCTCGTACTTGTGGCGCATGGTGCCATTGAAGAGGTGGGGTTAAGGGGAGGGGGGGAGCAATGAGAGAAAACGAGGGTAAAGAGAGACACGCAGATGCCAACCAGCCCAGAAAGAGGAGACCACCACACTTGTTTGCTAGCACCCCTACATATCCGTTCCCCATCACTCCCCTGCACACCACCCTATCCGTCTCAGCCCCCCAGGGGATCCGCCCACCGCCCTCACCCACCCAGAGATGCGTCTCCCATTCCAGCCCCCCCCCCCCCCTCCCCCCCCCCTCCCTCCCCACCTGCTCGCCTGTGGCGGCCAGCTCAGCCGTCTGTGGGGCGCGGTCGATGAGTGACTGGATGGCCACCCGCGCCTGAGAGGGGGAGGGATGGGCAATGGAGACAAGGGAAGCGGAATGAGGGGGGCTGTTGGCGTGCGTTCGATGCGTCATTGGGAGCCACATGGGCGAGGGAGGAAAGGGAAGTGCGGATAGAAAGGGGAAGGGGAGCGAACAAGTGGGAAGCGGGAGGGATGCAAAGGGAGAAGAAGGGGAAGTCTGGCATCCATCGGTGCAGCCCAGCTGATGCATGCAGCCCACCCTATCGGGACAGGTGGGCAAGGGTGTTAGAAACTGAGAGAGGACGAGAATGATGAAACTAGCAGAAAGTTGGGTACAAGTAGGAAACCCTAAGTTTGTTGTACCCCCTAAGGCTAAACCCACTATAGCCTACACAATGTAAACATAAAATGTTTGACACACCCCCATAGGCTAAGTGGAGGAGAACAAGGGGTCACAAGACCAGTCAAAGCAAGGCAAAGCAAAACAAGCTCAGGGTGGATCTCAAGGATACCACACACATTCCGAGCACAAGCAAGTGGTCACAAGACCAGTTCACATGCAGTTTGATAATATAACAAGAGGTACGGTGATCACAACCTAGCAAGTGTAAGCATGCAGGTATATATATAGATATCACAGTACAAGCAGAGTCAAGAAGTGAGCAAGTGAGGGAGAGTAGGCACAAGGCCTAGAACAGTACAGAAACGCTGATGATCACAAGGCTGAAGCGCCTTGGTGAACACATCAGCAGTGTTGGCCCGAGTGGCCACGTACGAAAGACGAAGCTGACCACGCTGCTGCAGCTCTCGAGCAAGGAAGTAGCGCAGAGCGATGTGCTTCGTTCTGTGCTCCAGTCTGTGCTCCTGACACAAGGCAAGGGCGGCCTTGTTGTCGACGTACAGCACTGGAGGAGAACGAGGCCGCTCTCCCAGGTCGGTCAGCAGGTAGGTGAGCCAACGAAGCTCCTGGGCAGCCATGGCTGTGGCGTAGATGTCAGCCTCACAACTGGAGCTGAGAACAGAGGAAGAGCGTGTAGAACGCCAAGAAACTGAGCCAGAGCCAAGGCTGAAGGTGTAACCCTGAGACGACCGCTGAGTAGCCTGGTCGTCAGCCCAAGAAGCGTCTGAGTGTCCAGTGAGGACAACGTCGCGCCGTCCTCCAAGCACAAGCCCCATGCCCGACGTACTGCACAAGTAGCGCAACACCCTGTTAGCGGCATCCATGTGCTCCTTCCGGTGACGGCCAGGAGCGACATAGCGTGCTAGGATGCTAAGAGGGTAGGCTAGGTCAGGTCGAGTGCAGGTCATCAGGTACATGAGGCAGCCCACAAGCTCTGGATACGAGCCACTCGGCTCTACGGACTCATCCGAAGGCAGAGCTGAGAGCGAATGACCGGTAGGCAGAGGAGTGGGCTGAGGCGAGGAGTACGTGAAGCGGAAGCGCTGAAGGACCTGCTGCACCATGTGTGACTGAGTCAAGGTGATGGTGCGCTGTGCTCTGTCCCGGGTGATCCGCAAGCCAAGATAGCTTGTCAGCTCACCCAGGTCTGTGCACGTGTGTCTCTTCTGCAGCTCCGACTTCACGTGGGCGAGTGCCTCAGTGTCAGCAGTAGCAAAGACCAAGTCGTCTACGTACACGAGAACGTAGAACGGCGGCAGAGTGGTGTCGGTGCGTAGAAACAGCGACGGGTCAGCAGTAGAAGGAGCAAACCCAAGAGCAGCAAGAGTAGTCCTCAGTGTGTCGTGCCACTCACGAGGTGCCTGGCGGAGACCGTAGACTGGCCGCCGGAGGCTCCACTGGGTACCAGGAGGGAACGACCCAGTGAAGCCAGGTGGGCGGCGCAGCCAGATCTCCTCGTGCAGGGTGCCCTGTAGGAACGCAGTGCTGAAGTCAAGGCAGTGGAGCTCGTAGTCACGCTGAGCAGCGACGTGCAGCAGAACCCGAAGAGTGGTCATCTTCGGGGTCGGGGAGAAGGTCTGGAAGAAGTCAACTCCCTCTCGCTGACTGAAGCCTCGAGCAACGTAACGCGCCTTGAAGACAGGCGGAGAACCCGGCGGCCGCTTCACCCTGAAAATCCACTTGCCACTGACGATGTTCGCCCCAGGTGGGGGAACCTCGTCGACGTAGGTGCCTGTGGACTTCCAGGAAGCCATCTCTGCGTCCATGGCTGTCTGCCACTGAGAGGAGTAGAGACCCTCCATCGCCTCTGCGTAGGAGTGTGGGGTCGGGATGTCTGGTGCATCCGGGTCTCCCTCAGGGGCAATCAGCATAGACACGAGATGAGGTAAAGCAGCAGCAAAGCACTCAAACTCCTCCTGTCTGTCCTCAAGGACGTCCGTGCCAAGAGCACACTCACCCCCGACGGACGGAGGACAGACAGACTCAGACTCAGCAACAAGGCTAGCGGCGTAGTCTAGACGACAGGCGGCAGCAAAGTCAACAAGCTCAGCGAAATTGTGCTCGGAATGGTGCCACAATGGTGCTCGGAATTGTGCTCGGAATTGGCGGAACAGGCCGTCATGGTGCTCGGAATTGTGCCACAATGTCGATGCGTGTTACTTTCGTGCGGCACGTTGACTCTGCGCGCGCGGTACACGTGAAGGGGTTGAACGCACGTCTGAGCTAGAAGGCAGGCTCCAGAAGGAAGGAGGTGCTTGGAAAACCTTACACAGCAGTGGTTGAGCTTGTAGAATGGGACTGGACGTGCTAGACCCCATCAGTCGTGGTGTTAGAAACGTGGGGGTAGTTGTGTTCAGGGCGTATTTGGCTGCAAAAATTAACTAAGCGTTTCCTTCTTTGGCATAAAAAAAACAGACCCTCTGCATTATCAGGTTTAATATCTTTAATATCGACAACATGAAAAACTGCACATCTGGAACCATGGAACGGGTCTTGTAGCATGGACTTAAGCTTCAAAGTGGAGACTTTGATGAGGTTGGGCAAGTTGTCGGCCCTTCCTAGTCTGAAATGTTCAAGGAGCACATTTTCCCTTTGTTGGAAATTTTACTGCCCAGAACCGTGGAACTGTTCTACAAACGCATTGATAGCGAGCTAAAACAAATTACACACATGGACTCAGTATACCTGAAACCAAAGTGCACACACGGACTCTGTAAAATCGAACCGTAGCAACTTCTCTGGTCTAGCTGCCAATTTCGTGATATCAATCACCCTACAATTTCCCCACGAGACAAACATATACCCAAACCACACGTATCAGGAGATATCTCCAGCCAACCACGCATCTGTCCTGGAATTACAGAACAAGCCAAACCGGTTAGGGACCTCGCCGCTGCATCACGCCGGGACTTGCTAGCTGGTGTGGCACAGCATTGCCAGCACATCGAACGGGCAGCAATGCCATACAGCTACTGCCAAACAAATACACACGAGATCAGAGCCCGTTTTTCGTGAACATAGGCACGTGAGCAAGGCCCGCCATGAAGCTCACTGCCACTGCCTACTCGACCGAACCTCAGGTGGGTGTAAACTGAGGCAGTTCCAGAATGTGTGGCGCAGCCAGTAGAGGGCCTGGCTGACTCAGCACACGGTAAAAACGGAACAGAAAGTCGGGGGTTAGTTACCCGAATATAGATGCGATCGCGAGGCCTGAAATTGGAAAGCAAGCATCCGAGTGCGCAAAATTCTGGAACTTTGTGTCTGCGGAACTCATCCCCTCTCACAAAGAGCGATACATTTCGGCTCCAAAAAAATGACCCTACCCTGAAAACAAACAGCCATGTGAACTCAAACAAAAACGCGTACTGTACATTACGTGGGGGCGAGTCGGCGTCAAATGTTTGACTTATACGTTTTCAAAAAGTACATTTTTCCAAACAAAACGCCTTATTCGAAAGGAGTGTTGGATTCTGTTGGTGTCACTCTAACCGTAATGTTTTTAGTGGAAAAAACAAGTACAATGGGATTTAGGACCGTACGCGCTAAAACCACGACTTTCCGTGGTGTATCAGTACTGCCCTCCGTGTTCAGCAAACACATTTGTGACTGTCCACAACAACCGTGCAATCTTGGCTGATAACTGTTGCATCACGCGTAGAATCGGAAGTTTCCAAGGCGCTGCCATCGCATGAGAAATCTCAGAAGAAAACAAACACGTTGGGTTCGTGAATGATTAAAACGGCCCACTGAAAACAGCTCGTGTTCCAAATTTCCGCATTTGATCGCTGCTCTGTGTGTCTGCGCTGCCAGGCATGCGCAGTACTGATATGCGCAGTACTGATATGCGCAGTAGGAAATGGCACATTCTGCAGCACTTCCATCTCAGCAGCAAAAACAGGTGGCCGGTCCCGACTTTTGGGGCACGGAGTTGCCATCGCATTGGCAAATGGATCCACCATTTAATGCGCATGCATCGGTCTGACGGAAATCACGCGCAAGAGCGCTGTTTCGTTTTGCACGCTAGCACAACGTAACGAGGAAACGCGACTTCCTCGCGCAAGAAGCCAAAAATGCGCAGCACTGTTTGATTTGATGCCTTAGACCTGAGGTTATTTATTCAGCCAACGGCAGCTGCATTTCGTAACAGCTCGGCATAGACGCCACACACTCAACCACACTGAGCGAGGTCCCGTTAAGCACCACACAGCTCTACATCTCTATAACAAGAAATAACCTTATAGCAGCCACGAGTTGGGTGTGTCACCATATTGTAAGATAAGACTAAAATTATACCTATGCAGTATATGCATAGGTATAATTAACAAAATCCGGTGGTAAGGATGCCCAAATTCAGCCATTGGGTTGGTTTCTGGCTTAAAGTGCGGACCATGTCCACCATGTTTGTTGTATGAATCATTATTCTGGTGGCTCCCCGATCCGTGATTTTGTGACCACTTGTTCTCCCCTTCTTTGCATACGGGGGTGTGACTTCTCATAATGACGCTAATGTTGTGTACGATGTGGTGGTGCGGCTCATACGCAGCTACCACCGAATCAGGGTTAGTACTTGTACCCAGCTCTATCCTCAATGCATCATTGTCCCTTAGGCTTCTAACCGTTCGGAGATGCGATGTTACTATCGACGTGGTAGTTGCTTCATGATACAAACAGATGTCATAACCCCCATCGAGCTGTAGGTCGGTGCGACCTTGCCTCTTTGGTTGTCGTAGCGCAGGCCAGAGGTTGGTGACGTGTGTATCTTCGCCCAGACTTTGTTGGTATGCCGCCTTTCCCCAGCGCTAACGCGGCTCCTATTAGCAAGCCAGGCAGGCCACCACCTTTCAGCAGTGTGCTGGCGGTCGACTTGTAAAAGCAGCAGTGTTACTGTGCACCTGTTTGCTGCGGTTCTCTCTCTTGTGCAACGCAGCATGCAAGCGAAACGAAGTAAAGCGGCCGCAAGACACTCGTGCTCAAACTGTCTGTCCTCAAGGACTTCCTGCGAGCGGTACTTCCTGCTGGTCGTCGACGACTACACGCGTTACACCACGGTCTTCCCCTTGCGCAGCAAGGGGGAGGTCCCTGATGTTTTGATCCCCTGGATCCGCGCTGTTCGTCTCCAGCTCCGCGAGCGGTTCCAGTCGGACTTTCCTGTCCTGCGTCTGCACTCTGACAGAGGTGGTGAGTTCTCCTCAGACCTCTTGGCAGCCAACTGTGCGGAGCACGGCATCCGCCAGTCGTTCACGCTTCCGGCCTCTCCGCAGCAGAATGGGGTTGCTGAGCGCCGCATTGGCTTAGTCATGGAGGTCGCTCGTACCTCCATGATCCATGCGGCTGCCCCCCATTTTCTGTGGCCGTTTGCGGTCCGGTACGCCGCGCATCAGCTCAACCTTTGGCCCCGTGTCTCCTTACCGGAGACCTCGCCCACACTGCTGTGGACGGGGAAGGTTGGCGATGCGTCGCGTTTCCGGGTCTGGGGTGCTCGTGCCTTTGTCCGCGATACCACCGCGGACAAGCTCTCCGCCCGCGCTGTTCCTTGTGTCTTCCTTGGCTTTGTCCCTGACGCGCCTGGTTGGCAGTTTTACCACCCCACCTCGCGCCGTGTCTTCCCCTCTCAGGACGTCACGTTCGACGAGTCGGTTCCCTTATACCGTCTCTTCCCCTACCGCATTGCCCCTCTCCCTCCCCCGCCGCTCTTCCTCGCTCCAGGTGCTCCCCAGGTAGACCCCCTCCCCGCTCCCGGTCCTGCTCCTTCAGGTGTGTCTCAGGTAGACCCTCCTCCTCAGGTTGAGGTCACTGGTGACTCAGGTCCTGCTGAGGGTTGTCCTGCTCGGGGTGCTGCTGCTGGGGGTGCTGAACCTGTGGGTGCGGTGCCTGGGGGTGCTGAGCCTGGGGGTGCTGAGTTTGGGGGTGCTGAGCCTGGGGGTGCGGAGCCTGGAGGTGCGGAGACTGGAGGTGCTGAGCCTGGGTGTGAGGAGTCTTGGGGTGCTGAGCCTGGGGGCGCTGAGGCATCTGGTGACTGTCCCCGACACCCACCTCGTAGTCCGTCGTCCTTCCTCTCCTCCGCAGCGTGTTCCTCTGCCGTCCCCTCCTGCGTCTTCTCTGCCTGTCGTTGCGGACCCCGAGTCTGACCGGTTTCGTGCTGAGCACCCTACTGTCACGCGTCTGCTAGCCACTGTTGTCACTGACCCGTCGTTTGAGTCTGCTGCTACGTCTGCCTTAGTTGCTGAGCTTGTGGACTTTGCTGCTGCCTGTCGTCTAGACTACGCTGCTAGTCTTGTTGCTGAGTCTGAGTCTGTCTGTCCTCCGTCCGTCGGGGGTGAGTGTGCTCTTGGCACGGACGTCCTTGAGGACAGGCAGGAGGACCTTGAGTGTCTTGCAGCCGCTGCGCCTCATCTCGTGTCCATGCTGCTTGCCCCTGAGGGAGACCCGGATGCTCCAGACATCCCGACCCCGCGCTCTTACGCTGAGGCGATCGCGGGTGAGTACTCCTCTCAGTGGCAGACAGCCATGGACGCAGAGATGGCATCCTGGAAGTCCACAGGCACCTACGTCGACGAGGTTCCCCCACCTGGGGCGAACATCGTCAGTGGCATGTGGATTTTCAGGGTGAAGCGGCCGCCAGGTTCTCCGCCTGCCTTCAAGGCACGTTACGTTGCACAAGGTTTCAGTCAGCGAGAGGGAGTAGACTTCTTCCAGACCTTCTCCCCCACCCCGAAGATGACCACTCTTCGGGTGCTGCTGCTCGTTGCCGCTCAGCGTGACTACGAGCTTCACTCTCTTGACTTCAGCACAGCCTTCTTACAGGGCAGCCTGCACGAGGAGATCTGGCTGCGCCGCCCACTTGGCTTCACTGGGTCGTTCCCTCCTGGTACGCAGTGGAGCCTCAGGTGGCCAGTCTACGGTCTCCGCCAGGCGCCACGTGAGTGGCACGACACACTGAGGACGACACTTGCGGCTCTTGGGTTTGCTCCGTCGACTGCTGACCCGTCGCTGTTTCTGCGCACCGACACTTCGCTGCCGCCGTTCTACCTCCTCGTGTACGTCGACGACTTGGTCTTTGCCACTGCTGACACTGAGGCTCTCGCCCTGGTGAAGTCGGAGCTGCAGAAGAGACACACGTGCACAGACCTGGGTGAGCTGACAAGCTATCTTGGCTTGCGGATCACCCGGGACAGAGCACGCCGAACCATCACACTGACTCAGTCACACATGGTGCAGCAGGTCCTTCAGCGCTTCGGCTTCACCTGGTCCTCGGCACAGCACACACCTCTGGGTACAGGTCACTCGCTCTCAGCTCCACCTTCGGACGAGTCCGTAGAGCCGAGTGGTCCTTACCCAGAGCTAGTGGGCTACCTCATGTACCTGATGACCTGCACTCGTCCTGACCTTGCGTACCCTCTTGGCCTTCTGGCTCGCTACGTGGCTCCTGGTCGGCACCGAAAGGTGCACATGGATGCTGCTAAGAGGGTACTACGCTACTTGTGCAGTACATCGGGCATGGGGCTCGTGCTTGGAGGACGGAGCGACGTTGTCCTCACTGGGCACTCAGACGCTTCTTGGGTTGACGACCAGGCTACGCAGCGGCGTCACAGGGTTACACCTTCAGCCTTGGCTCTGGTTCGGTTTCTTGGCGTTCTACACGCTCGTCTTCAGTTCTCAGGTCCAGTTGTGAGGCTGAGATCTACGCCACAGCCATGGCTGCACAGGAGTTACGCTGGCTCACCTACCTGCTGACCGACTTGGGAGAGCGTCCTCGTTCTCCTCCAGTGCTGTACGTCGACAACAAGGCCGCCATTGCCTTGTGTCAGGAGCACAGACTGGAGCACAGAACGAAGCACATTGCTCTGCGTTACTTCCTGGCTCGAGAGTTATAGCAGCGTGGTCAGCTTCGTCTTGCTCACGTGGCCACTCGGGCCAACACTGCTGATATATTCACCAAGGCGCTTCCGTCTGGTGATCATCAGCGTTTCTGCACTCTGTTAGGCCTTGTGCCCACGTTTCCTCACATGCTGTAGACTTTGCTTGTACTGTGATCTATATATACCTGCATGCTTGCTCTGCTAGGTAGCGATCACTGTGCTGTTGTTGTTGCACAAATCTCATCCTCACAACTGGAGCTGAGAACAGAAGACGAGCGTGTAGACCGCCAAGAAACAGAGTCAGAGCCAAGGCCGCGAAACGTGTAACCCTGTGACGACCGCTGTGTAGCGAGGTCGTCAACCCGAGAAGCGTCTGAGTGTCCAGTGAGGACAACGTCACCCCGTCTTCCAAGCACGAGCCCCATGCCCAATGTTCTGCACAAGTAGTGCAGCACCCTCTTAGCAGCCTCGAAGTGCTCTCGTCGGTGTCTCCCAGACGCAACGTAGCGAGCCAAGATGCTAAGAGGGTATGCAATGTCAGAAGTAGCAAAACCCAAGTCGTCGACGTGCACGAGGACGTAGAACGGCGTCAGAGAGGTGTCGGTGCGTAGAAACAGCGACAGGTCAGCAGTGGAAGGAGCAAACCCAAGAGCCGCAAGGGTCGTCCTCAGTGTGTCGTGCCCCATCACGGGGCGCCTGGCGGAGACCGTAGGCTCCACTGGGTACCAGGAGAGAACGACCCAGTGAAGCCCGGCGGGCGGCGCAGCTATTAGAGTAGGTTGGTTGACTATCGAGGAAGTTTGGGTACAAGGATGAGAACCCTAAGGGGTTGTACCCTACATTGGCTACCCCACTACAGCCTAAACAGATATGACATGCATATAATTGACACACCCCCATAGGCAAAGTGGGGGAGAGCAATGGGTCACAAGACCAGTCAAGAGAAGCAAAGCCAGCTCAGGGTGGACCACAACGTAACCACACACACTGAGCACAAGCAAAGGGGCCACAAGTGTTACAAATCCCAAGAGGGACTTAGCGAAGGATCGCTCAGGGTTGATCGCAGAGTAGTGTTTGCAGCGGAAGTTTTGAATCTCAGGTCAGAGTGAATGTAAATGACTCAGTTGATAAAGGCATGCATACATCGGGTTTATATAAGAGTACAGGGGAATACGAAAAGACCAAGACTAGCCATGTACTCTAAGGGGTACATTCCCTTATTACAGCGGAATTAAAACCGTGCGGCGCGGGAACCCGTTTTGAACTTGTTCCCGCTCATTTCACTTCAAATGTTTCTGTCTGCATCGGTCTTGGTCGGACGGTTGCTGCGTCGCTTCGACTCTTCTGACTCCTCGACTTCGACCTCTACCAGAGTCGGCTCCTGCAGCATACAGGAATGCCTTCTCATAATACTTCATATCGTAACAACAAGGCCAGTACACATGCAGAGGTATATATGCAATAATAACAGTACAGTGATCTCTAACTAGCAGAGCAAGCATGCAGGTATATATATATATCACAGTACAGACAAAGTCTACAGCAAGTAAGGAAACGTGGAAACAAGGCCTAACAGAGTACAAAAACGCTGATGATCACCTGACGGAAGTGCCTTGGTGAATATATCAGCAGTGTTGGCCCGAGTGGCCACGTGACACTCGTCCAACAACTTCTTTTCGGCACTGCACAGCCTCGCGAACCAATCGCGTCAGTCGATTTACCAATATTTCTTCCTTCCAAATCTGTGAAGCCTGGCTCACAGATTCACTCGCGAGCCAATCCCAAGGGAACCACAACGCAGTGCTGTAGGGTTACAGTAGATTCTAGGTTCCACTGAATCCGAGATTTCAGTAGATTCTAAGATCCCAAGCTAGTCGTTTCTTAGCAGTCTAGCCAAAGCCATGGCCCGATTTTCGTGGCTTCTCTTTGCGCTCGTCGTTCTCCTATCAGCATCGTCCACGTCAGCGCTGGTCTTCACGCTGCTGAAGCGCGAGTGCTTCCAGCATTTCGTGCCGAAAGGCGGCGAGACGGTCCACGTGTCGTTCGTCGTGATCAAATCGGATTACAACTGGGGGGGAGGCGAGCAGGCGAAAATCGATCTAATGGTAAGCAGCCACGAAGTGCTGCCTCATCAGTTCGCGAAGCGAAACGGTTTCTCAGCCCGGTTCGCCACAGCTCGTAGACGAGGCCTCACTCCTCGAAACAAGGGTCGAACCCTTGCTTATAGACGATGCCCTAAAATCGCTCGTCGTGCGCACAAGCGTCAGGTGGGAGACCTTTGGTGTTTAATCCCCTCCCTGGTCTTAGGTTCACGCGCCAAATCGCCAGGTGGAGGATCCCAGGGGCCACGTGGTGCGCAAGGTGGATGCGAATCAGAGGATAACTTCAGATTCTTCTTTCCTCTGCTCACCCCCATTCCAGCCCGCCCTCCCCCCCACCTCCCCACCTCGCACAGGCTCCCGTGAAATGAACGTCCACGTGGAAGACCCCACGGGGCACATGGTGCGGAAGGTGGATGCGATGCGAGCACCAAATATTGTTGTTCACCCACCTTCCCACCCTTCGGCTGTCCCCCATTTCCCCCCTCAACCCTCCCCCGGAAGTCAACCACCACGTGGAGGACCCCATGGCCCACGTGGTGCAGAAGGTAGAGGCGAGGAAGGACGACAATTTCATGTTCACTCACTGTAAGGCACGTATCCTCGCTGCTCCGCGTGTGCTCAAACCACCAGGTGGAGGATCCCAGGGGCCACGAGGTGCGCAAGGTGGAGGCGAGGACGGAGATCAACTTCAGATTCTTCGTCCTCTGTTCACACCCCCACCCCCCCACCGTTCCCCCCTCCTCCCGTCACCCTGTTCCCCCGTAAATCTAAACACCAGGTGAAGGATCCCGTGGGCCACGTGGTGCGGAAGGTGGAGGCGAGGATGGACGACAGATTCTGATTCTTCGTCCTCTGTTCGCGCCCCCACTCCACCCGCTCCTTCCCCCCTCCCCCCCTCTCCGCTTCCCCCCGTGAGTTCAACCACCAGGTGGATGACTCAAGAGGCCACGTGCTACGGAAGATAGAGGCGAGGACGGACGACAGCTTCATGGTCACCGCTGCCGTTGATGGCTTCTTCAAGTTCTGCTTCTCCCCCCCTCCCTTGTGACTTGAACCACCTCGCTTGTGAATACAACCACCAGGTGGAGGACCCAAGGGAGCACGTGCTGCGGAAGATAGAGGCCAGGACGGACGACAGCTTCATGGTCACCGCCGCCGTTGACGGATTCTTCAAGGTCTGCTTCAACAACCCACCCCAGCTGACCACGCTGCTGCAACTCTCGAGCCAAGAAGTAACACAGAGCGATGTGCTTCGTTCTGTGCTCCAGTCTGTGCTCCTGACACAAGGCAATGGCGGCCTTGTTGTCGACGTACAGCACTGGAGGAGAACGAGGCCGCTCTCCCAATTCGGTCAGCAGGTAGGTGAGCCAGCGTAACTCCTGTGCAGCCATGGCTGTGGCGTAGATCTCAGCCTCACAACTGGAGCTGAGAACTGAAGACGAGCGTGTAGAACGCCAAGAAACTGAACCAGAGCCAAGGCAGTGCGGTAGGGGAAAAGACGGTAAAAGGGAACCGACTCGTCGAACGTGACGTCCTGATAGGGGAAGACACGGCGCGAGGTGGGGTGGTAAAACTGCCAACCAGGCGCGTCACGGACAGCGCCAAGGAAGTCACAGGGAACAGCGCGGGCGGAGAGCTTTTCCGCGGTGGTATCGCGGACAAAGGCACGAGCACCCCAGACCCGGAAACGCGACGCATCGCCAACCTTCCCCGTCCACAGCAGTGTGGGCGAGGTCTCCGGCAAGGAGACAGGGGGCCAGAGGTTGAGCTGATGCGCGGCGTACCGGACCGCAAACGGCCACAGAAAATGGGGGGCAGCAGCATGGATCATGGAGGTACGAGCGACCTCCATGACTAAGCCAATGCGGCGCTCAGCAACCCCATTATGCTGCGGAGAGGCCGGAAGCGTGAACGTCTGGCGGATGCCGTGCTCCGCACAGAAGGCTGCCAAGAGGTCTGAGGAGAACTCACCACCTCTGTCAGAGTGCAGACGCAGGACAGGAAAGTCCGTCCCGAACCGCTCGCGGAGCTGGAGAAGAACAGCGCGGATCCAAGGGATCAAAACACCAGGGACCTCCCCCTTGCGCTGCAAGGGGAAGACCGTGGTGTAACGCGTGTAGTCGTCGACGACCAGTAGGAAGTACCGCTCGCGGCCCTGTCCACGGACGCGGGCTGGGCCCCACACGTCCAGGTGGAGAGTCTGCAGGGGAGCCTCTGTGGGAGGGAACGAGGAGGAGTGAGGAGCGGCGCGCTGCCGCCCCTCGACACAGGGAAGACAGGGAGGAGCAGGCGAGGGTGGGAGGGGAGGGAGAACCCTGGGAAGACCAGAGACAAGGACACGGCGGTGCAAAGGAGGGTCTGGTGCGACAAAGCGCGACACGAGCAGGGGGCCGCTAGCTGACCTGACGCAGACGCAGTCGCAGCGACCTGAGGGGACACGGTAGTCAGTGTGTACAAACTCGAGCCAGGCGCCAGTGACTTCAACGGGCTCAGCTAAGGGAGGAGGGTCTACCTGAGACACACCTGAAGGAGCAGGACCCTGAGGGGAGAGAGGGTCTACCGGAGGGGGACCTGGAGCGAGGAAGAGTGGCGGGGGGGGGGGGAGAGAGGTAGTGCGGTGGGGGAAGAGACGGTAGAAGGGAACCGACTCGTCAAAGGTGACGTCCTGGGACGCGAAGACACGGCGCAAGGTGGGGTGGTAAAACTGCCAACCAGGCGCGTCAGTGGGAAAGCCAAGGAAGACGCAGGGAATGGCGCGAGAGGAGAGCTTGCCCGCGGTGGAATCCCTAAAGAACCCACACAAATTCGTCTCTTCCCTGTGTGGTTTGACTTGTACAACTTGCTTTGTGCTGTGAGCAACTGTGAAGGTCCATCCGTCATAGCCTGCTCTTGCACATTTTGCAACATCACGAAGCATACACTGCTACAATATATCTGGTCATAGGGATGAGGCACTACATGCCCTACACATACATGCTATTAACATAACTAACAAATGCTACCCCAAGACCCCTAAGGAACCCCTTTTCACAAGAATTCTCCCCAGTTGTTGAGAATCAAGACATAAACCCTGCTCCAACCTAACACTACATCTTAATCAAACATGTTTGATTCCCAACAGATACTCAATGACCGTGATAAACCTCGCTGAAAGGAGGACCCCAGCTATGGCAGTCCCTTCCTCCACCATGGTGCGGCGCACACCTGCGCAAAATTACATCATGCAAGAAACGTTATGCATGTTACAGATTCTTTTCCACTTGTTTGAAACATTGCATCTAACAGAAAACTTACCACGCTGCATCTCCCTTGGCGTCTGGACATGGCCGCACACCTCACCAACGTCGCCAGCATCCGCAGTGGCCTGGGTAGCATTGGCATGCGCGTCCACGGGTGCAGGCTGGTGGTCTCCGCCTTGTTCCCTAGGAACTGGTCCCATGGTAGCTTCAACAGTACCCTCGCGGGCAGGTGCGAGTGGTGACGGGGCTGCCTTCGGCTCGGCGGTAGCCTCAGCTCCCATGGCGAACGGTGCAGCTACTGGTGACGGGGCCGCCTTCGGCGAGGCGGTAGCCTCAGCTCCCATGGCGAACGGTGCAGCTACTGGTGTCGGGGCTGCCTTCGGCTCAGCGGTAGCCTCAGCTCCCATGGCGAACAGTGCAGCTACGGGTGACGGGGCTGCCTTCGGCTCAGCGGTAGCCTCAGCTCCCATGGCGAATGGTGCAGCTACTGGTGTCGGGGCTGCCTTCGGCTCAGCGGTAGCCTCAGCTCTCATGGCGAACGGTGCAGCTACTGGTGACGGGGCTGCCTTCGGCTCAGCGGTAGCTTCAGCTCCTTCCGCGAACGGTGCAGCTATAGGTGACAGGGCTGGCTTCGGCTCAGCGGTAGCTTCAGCTCCTTCCGCGAACGGTGCAGCTATATGTGACGGGGCTGGCTTCGGCTCAGCGGTAGCTTCAGCTCCTTCGGCGAACGGTGCAGCTATAGGTGCCGGGGCTGGCTTCGGCTCCTGCTCAGAAGGCGCAGTAGTCGCCTCGGCATCTTCCGAAGGATCTGCAGCAACTGGGGGCGGGGCGAGCGCCCGCTTTTCCTGCTCTTCCTTCTTCATGTAATCCTCCAAAAGCAGCTGTTCACGTTCTTCTTGGTACTGTGCCTGAGTGTCCCCTTCATATCCTGCGTTCCTGGAGATCCTTGTCATAAAAGCCATGAATGACTCCACGCCGCGCACCTCACGCCCTCCGGCCACGGTATGCAGCGCATTGACAGGCTGCGCATGCGGGGTGACGTCGTCAGAGTCTACTTGAGAATCCATAGGCGGAGGACTATACTTAGCGCGTGAGATCTTCCTCCTAAGGGAGTAATCTGTGTAGTTCCGCTTCATCTAGCCTACTCTTGAAATCGGTCTCAAGCCCAAGCTGAATACGAAAGAGGATGTGATTGCTCTCTAATGTCCTGCACTTTATGTGGCGCGGGGTATCTGCGAGGCTGGTACCGACAGCGTCGGCCATTGAACCGGTAATGGAAAGAAAGACCCTATGTTAACCCAGTTTTCGGCGTGGCGCTTCCAGGCGATGCGCGCGAACAAGGCGCACCGATCGCTATAGTATTCGTGCTGTGCGTGAAAAGAGTTGCAGCTTCGATTCGTGCTGCCATTGCAAGTTCCTAGTACGTGTTGGGGTGTGGGGCTAATGAATGGACCGCCCGAAGCACCTAATAGCGGTGGTAACTCACGCGGGCAACTTTTGCGAGCCGCGCTGCAGCGACACCGAGTTGCCGATTGTGCATTGTTCTGAGTTGGCACAATTAGGGTTAGGGTACCCATTATCTGCTCGTTTCACACATGCGGAACGGCGACTCGGGATTGGCGACACTGGGTGTCCTGTACGCAACATCCCAGTAAGGGTCGGGGGTTGTTCCCTTATGGCGTGGTTTCAATAATGCATGGGTATTTTCACAAACGCACATTTTCGACTGTATAGGTATTCATTCGTCCACCCCTGCTTATACGCTAAGCATCTATAAAGGGTATAGATTTCAGAATTCAAATCCAAGTTCCCGCAAGTTGTCTTTCCTTTAGCGTTCCCATATACTAGGCCGTGCGTAACCCTAACATAATCAGCCACGTCTGGCGTCAGCATTCTGCTTACGATGCTGCGCATTTTCCCGCCCCTCCTTTGTAGAGCGGCCTCGTTTCACTGTTGGCGGGCCTCGACGATGACACCAACTACGGTCACGTCTGCCATTTGGTTAGGATCCCACCACCCTGTACCACATCGCAGTCTCGTCACTGAGTTTGCCGCGTGTAAAACACACTTATGCGCGCCATTTACATCTGGTAGTCGACCCTCCTATTCAGCTGTCGATTAGATGGATTGCGCGGAGACCTGTTTCTGTAGCGTCTGCGGCAAATGCTGCGCAAATGCACAAGTGCTGGGCAGGCACCTAGGTGGAAACTCGCCATGCGCGCCATGGCGAGGACGGCGATCACGGCGAGGAGCACCCGACCCTTCGACTCACGGAGGTGTCGGGGTCGTGTATGCCGTCCCTGCTCCTACCTAGAGGCGCAGCGTTAGACGTAGGGTGGCAGCTGCTGATAACAACACCTCGGCTAGCCCGCTATCGCACCATCCAGAGGTGAATCGCGATGCTGAGATGCCATCACCAGTGTCTGGTGGCGATGGGGAGACGAGCGCTCGAGAGGATATGCCCTCAACCTCCACATCCTCAGAGCCTGGGGAGGAGGGACCGTCGGTACCCCCTGCACCGCCTCCAGACTGCGGAGAGGGCACATCTGATCCATCAGGTCCCAATGTGAAGATTACCCCAGCGCTTCTCAAGTTGTTGTAGCTAGTGGACGGCGTGAATGGAGGTGACGGACTCTCAAAGATGAATACCAACCGACTACTGCAACTCCTCTTGCATCCCGAATTAACGAAGAATCTCGTCGACGCAAACATTTCCAACTCGCGGGATCTTGAAAGGCTCCATCTCGAGTACCTGGCAAGCTCAGGGCGCGGCTACATGACAACCACCATCGTGGTCAAGGGGTGGCCCGATCAGGTCATGCTGCACCGGAATCCACTTCACGTAAGTCCTTACTCTGTCAACCAATGTCTCTAACCGTTGCGGTCACGTCCCCCTTCATGGGAGTTGCCATTTCTGCCTTCCAGCTCTCTCCACCTCTCTCAGCATGTCGCCCTTCCCTCCTCTCTCCCATCGCTGTCATCCGTGTCTGGTTTCCCTCCTCTGAAATATCCCCTGCGGCCATCTCTCCCTTCCCTGCTCTCTTCCATGCATCCGTGTCTGGTTTCCCTCCTCTGAAATCTCCCTTGCGGCCATCTCTCCCTTCCCTGCTCTCTTCCATGCATCCGTGACTGGTTTCCCTCCTCTGAAATATCCCCTGCGGCCATCTCTCCCTTCCCTGCTCTCTTCCCAGCTCTATCCGTGGCTGGTTTCCGTACACTCACCCCTACTGCCATGTATCCCTTCCCGGCTCAACACGCTGCTGCCGTGTCTGCACTACATACTCCCTCTCCTGTCGTCTCCCTCCACTGAAATCTCCCCAGCTGCCATCTCTCCCTTCCCTTCTCTGCTCTCTCCACCGCTTTCCATGTCATGCCTCTATGTTCGTTTGTCGCTGCGTCCCTGTTTCCATGTCACACTGCCGTGGGACCGTGTCGCCTTGCTTCCCTACTGCTTTGTCCCACTTATCTGCTCCCTGGTCCCATCTACGACGCTCTCATGTCTCACTTTATTGCTCACATGGCTCACTTAAGTGCTAACGTGTCACCACTCTCGACAACTGACATGTCTCGCTTCTGTTCACCAATGTATAGCTTCTACGTTTACATCGCCTAGCTACACCGTCATGCTACCAGCTCTTACGTGTCAGTTCTTTGACTCGCTTACCATCACCCGTGCCACACTGCTATTATACCATGTCCTCGTGCCATTTCACTCATGTCCTAATCAACGTGACCGGTGTCCGACTTCTCCGGGTGCTATGTCTGCCCTGTATCCGCGTTTCCTGGCCATGTTGACATCTCATCCTGCATTTGTCTCATGCCAAGTCTCCTCATTAGTTGCCTTGCAGCCAGCAATTACCTCGTCGATTGGCCGTGTAATCTATGCCACCTGGCTGCCCCGCTGCTGCGTTACTCATCCTTGCTATGCATTGTGTGTTCTCGGTATGCTTGCTAATTTTGGGTTCTTTCTAGGCTTTGGCAGACATGTGGTCTGCCAAACAGAACGCACATGGCTTCCGCTTCAGGCCAAGGAAGGAGCGTGACCCAACTAGTCGACAGCGTGCATACACCACGGCAGAGACTGGGACATGGTGGCATGAGGCTCAGGTACGTTGCGTCTTGCTGTGCTTTGTCAAGGTCAGCGTTCGTAGTTCCTTTTTCCATGCGGTCGCTTGTCCTTCTCAGATTTGATTATTATATCCACCACCATGTGAATACATGGATTTCACATATTAACCCAGGGATGCTTTCAACACAACATTTGCTCGCAGGAAATGGTTGGCCCTGACGCTGTGATAGCGGCGCTCATTTTCTACAGCGACGTCACGCACCTCAGCAGTAATGGCAAAAAGCAGGCCCATCCAGTTATGATGACTCTTGGCAACATCCCATTCCCCAAGCGGTGGGGTCCGGCAGGGCACTCATTGCTAGCACTACTCCCTATACCTCCCAAAGGCATGCCAAATGACTTGAAGGTTGAGCTCTTCAACGTTTGCGTGGCAAAGTTGATGGAACCGCTGGTTCAACTGAAAGAAAGGTAAGTTGCGGTGTTTTGCAGTCATATGTGCGTACATATGTGCAGTCTGTTGGTAGTTCGCTGCCCCCAGGACATGAGGCTCCTGTCTAGTCTCAGTCCGGTCTCGTATATTTTTGTGTGTCATTTGATGTGCAGGGGTGTACTCCTGAAGGATGCGAACGGTGTCGAGCACAAGGTGATACCGCTGATGCTCGGGTGGGCATCTGACTACCCAGAATCGGGCAAATTGACAGGCACACTCTCCGGCCAGCGCTGCATGAAGCCATGCAGCATTTGCTACGTGGATAGGGTAATGTATTTTACGGTAATTCAGTGAGTTGGTATTCTGGCGCACACACACACCTGCCGCATGAGTAGCAACAAATACTCATGCCCATCCCCCCCTCTCACTCAGCCCCATCAACCGTTGACACCCAGGTGTGGAGTAAGGGGCGAACGGGTTCCCTTTCAAAGCGCCAAGGCGCCAGTGATGCACGTGCTGCCACCTGCCTGTAGCAACATGTAATCCTCTTCCCCTTCTTACTTTCCATCCTCAACCCTACCACCCTCTGCCACACAGGTGTCGTGCAGGGCGGAAACGGGATCCTTTTCACAGCGTGTGTGCCGCACGTGCTCCCACCAGCCCTTAGCATCTTGGAAGTCGGATCCCCACTCCCCTTAATACCTCCTCCCCTTCGTCCCACTGCCCTCTAGGTGGGGGAGCCGGGGATAAATGGGTTCCATCTCATAGAGCCTCTTACTCTCAATATGGCATGTCTCAATCCGTTCCTTTGTACTATGGTCTCCTATCGTCCCTAGGCCAAAGTGTGGCCGAACTTTTCTCGGTACGTTTTTCATATCGCGGCAGGACAATCTCTCTTCAGTCAACATGAAAACACATTGTACGCACTCCAGAACAGCAACAGTGGGTGTTGTCGCAGGCGGAGGGGGAGACATCTGATGATGACAGCATTTTGTCGAAATATTCGACGTTCGACGTTGAGGTGAGCCCTACCAGGGGTCTACAGGTTGGGGCAGCAGGTTCGGTTGCATAGTTGTCTATGTTTCCTGGACTTCTTCAGTGGTTCCGTAAGGTGTTGTTTTCCAGCGATTTGAGATTCGTGCATAGCTATAACTTGTGTTGACCATATACTGTTGCATGTTGATGCGTGGTCACTTCGGTGTAGTGCTGCTAAAACATTCACTGAACCCTATACTGCTTCACTTTGTTTGGCAGTGCGCACTGTGGCAATGGGCTATAAATGGCCAACCATGGGCGAACCCCTATCTAGCAGTTATGCCGGATATCATGCACATGGCGGATTTGGGAATTCTGGACCACATTATCAAGTGCATTCGCAAAGCAGTGCCGAGGGCGGTGAAGAAGCTAGATAAGTACGTTGTTGGCCAATGGGCAGGGGATCTTGCCATGGCAAGATGCATCGTGCAACCAGCACTCACTCGGTTTTGACTCTTAGTGTGGACTGGGCTTGTCATCCAATGTGGCAGCCACTTATTCAATCCCCCACAACAGGAGGCTTAAAACGGTCCACGAAGCAACTCGCATCAGCTCGATGCGATTTCCGGAGAAGGAATACTTTGAAAGCACAGCAACGGTTCCAGCATTCCTACACAGGACGGTCATGCAGGTAAGACGTTGGGTTAGCCGTGTATTTTTAGTTTGCAAACCGGCTTTGCCATGCATGCCCCCTCATTCCCTCCGTTATGCTCTATCTACTTTTGTTTTCTCCCATAGTGCCACCTCTCTAATGATATTTCAACCTTTCTACCCCCCACTCGCTGTTCAACCAAAGTACGCCCACACATTTGTCACTGGCCTTTTAGGCATTGAAGTCTGGCTCCGTCCCCCACATTCATGAGCTTGACGATAGTGTCTCGCACCGGGGTCCCATTCACTCCACATCTCATCACCCTTCCTTTACTCTATTACGTTCGGCATGATGCGGTGGCACGCCTACTTACATCAACGACGCCTGCCTCTACTTTCTCCCACCCATGTCTTATCGCCCCTACATCCCTCTAACGGCTCTTCCCCATCTCTCCCTCCCCCAACCCATAAGGTGCTTGCGCAGGCCTGTGGGTCTCCTTTCTCCCACCCCTGTATTCCTCCCGCAACATCCAACAGCTCTCCCTTTCTCACAGCCCATGGCAATGTGCGTGGACAGGCCTTTGAATCCCCCTGGCCTTACTCAAACCCATTCCACTTCCGCATCGTTGCAGGTGTTAATCTTCTTAGTGGCAGATATTTTAAATGCGGAACAACTCGAGGCGATACGTGCTTACCTTGATTGGTATAGCTGCTGCAACAGCCCCCTACACACCGAGGGCAGCCTACGAGAGTTAGAGCGGAAAGCGGGCAGGTACGACACTGGGCAACCAGAGATTACTTGCGTAAGCGTGTTAGCGGCAGAAGGAGGGGGTGTTGGTGTACGTCTTCCAAGCTTTGGATTAATGGCTGGTCCCTTTTTCTTTCTCCCCATATTGACACAGGCTCGTGAAGCTGTTGGTGAAAGCATTTCCCAAACAGAAGTCAGAATGGAACCTGATCAAAACCCACCTGATGACGCATTTCGTTTCATCCATTAGAAGGGCAGGTTATGTGCAAGAGTATAGCACGAACCTATTTGAGCACTTGCACAGCGTTCTTTTGAAGCAGATTTACCGTCGCACGAACAAAAGAGACGCCGACGTACAGATCATGAAGCGTCACGAACAGCGTCTCGATTTGTGGGAGGTCGAGGAATCGGACCAAGGCCGCGAAACCGCCATGGCAACGGTATGCTCGTTCGTATGCTATCGCGCACTTGGCGACAATTGTGAGCAGGGGTCAATATTAAGCTCCTCTTTCCTACGTACAGGCGATTGAAGAAGGCATCCGTGTGATGACCAAGGAGTCACATTTCTTTCCAGTTGAACCAACAGGGGCAACCGATTCTCCCAACAATTTCGTGAGGGGGTGGAGCGAGCAGCACCCCGAGGCACATGCCGCATTCAAAGCGGCACTAGCACGTGCCGGCCTGACGCCAACCCAGGTTCGGGTAAGAATCTCATGTTGCCAACTTACTGGATCAACCCATGCATGTTTAGTTTGCAATGAACCCTTTACCAGTAGGAGATTGTAACCATTTGATTCCGTCAATTACTCCGCATGCAAAGCGTATTCGTAGCCATGCAGACTTCGTACCACACACGCTAGGGGCCGCTTCTGCTGACTAATCTCTCCCTTCCCTATTCCTACCTTCCTCACCTCCCTCCCTGCGGGTAAGCCCTCCTGCTTTCCCTTCTTCCCTCCCTCAATGCGTGCCTGACACTCTAGCTATCTCCCTGTGATGGCCAGACGTGGAAAATGCGCAGTGCTCGCTCCTCGGTTTCAACTTCTCATACCCTGCAACCCCCACCCCCCCCCCCCCCCCGTTACCTCCCTATCTCCCTCTGCCATCCGGGTGCTAAGCATGGGGTCTTCAGCAGATACTTTTTGTTTGCAGCTGACTCACGAGCCCCTTCCCTCCCATGGGAGAATGTACTCCTCACACCGTGGTCTGTTCCCGGTTCCCACTCATCTCCCTCTGCCCTCCAGGCGCTGAACATGGGGCAAGGGGGCCTTTTTGTGTGTTTGCAGCTCACTCACGAGCTCCTTCCCTCCCACGGGAGAATGTACTCCTCACCTCCCGCCACCTTCCCCCTTCCCACTCAACTCCCTCTGCCCTCCAGGCGCTGAACATGGGGCAAGGGGGCCTTTTTGTGTGTTTGCCGCTGACTCACGAGCTCCTTCCCTCCCACGGGAGCATGTACTCATCACACCCTGCCACCTTCCCCCTTCATACTCATCTCCCTCTGCCCTCCAGGCGCTGAACATGGGGCAAGGAGGCCTTTGTGTATGTTCGCCACTGACTCACGAGCTCCTTCCAGCCCTTGGGGGCATGTACTCCTCACACACGATACCATTCCCGCTTCCTCCCAACCCCAGCTCTGCCACCCGGGTGCTAAACACAACTCCTAGCAGCGCTTTTTTAGGTTTACCTCTGCCTCACGAGCTCCCACCAGCACACGTGAGCATGTACTACTCACACTACCGCCTTCCCCTTCCTCCCTACATCCCTCTGCCACACGGGTGCAGAACAAGGGGAATCTGAGCCCTATTTTTACGTTCACAACTGCCTCACGAGGTCCTTCCCCGCCCACGGGAGCATGTACTCCTTACACACTGCCACCTTTCCCCCCCAACCTAACACACTCCCACCTTTCCCTCACAACCTATCTCCCCCAGCCCGGTAGGCGCTTAACATGGGGCACGGAGGGTTTCTTTTTCATCCACCTCTGCCCCAAGAGCCCCCACCAGCCCAGGGGAGCTTGAGCTCCCCTCACTCTGCCGCCAGTACCCCTCGCCATGTCCCTCTGCAATCCAGGGGTGGAACATGGAAGGAAAGGCGTTTGGTGCAATCCACCTATGTCGCACGAGCAACCACTAGCATCCAGTGCAGCCAAAGGTCATCACGGCCTTTCCCCTTCCCCCCTCCGCCGTATCTCCGTCTTGCCAACAGGTGTTCCTACTAGGGGTTTCGCCACCCTAAACCCTGCTACCAGACCTGTCTCCCTTCCTCCCCCTATCACCGCAACCCTAAACCCTCCTCCACCCTAAACACGTTGCTCCTTCCCGCCTCCCTCCTTATCTCCTACCCACAGGTGTGGATTTTCGGGCAGGCACTAGCCTTCAAGACCGTCGTGGCTGGGTTGTCGCTTGGTGTCTGCGGGGTGTTGCCTTTGCAACACATCTCGTAGCTGCTGGGGGTTGGGATAGTAGCATTCAGATTTGCCATCTGTGCCATTGTAATTTTGGTGTTGCAGGCGCACACGACGATGGCAATTCCGGCGGCAGAGGGAGAACATTTCTCACGTGTCGCTCATTTTGTGAGAGCCGCCCCTGATTCATACTCAAGGCCCTGGTTCTCAGATGTGGCTGTCATGGGGACTGTGCGAGATGGTAGCAACACTGAATGGTATGGAAAACTCCTGCTTCTGTTCCATACCATGGTCGGGGGCTGCAAGAAGGAGTTGGCATATGTCAAGTACTGGACCAGGACGGGCGAGGATGCGAAAACTGGTTGCACCAGGCTTGCTTGGACTCCCGGGCGATCACTTTATTCTGTGATCGACGCCGGCTCAATTTACAGGGAGGTGCACGTTATCAAGGCGTTCCATAGCGACTCTGCGTATTTGCTCAACAAGTATCAACTTAGGGGATAAATCTGCTGTTGCATTGTGTAGTCTATTACCTTAGGGGGCTCCCACGGACAACGGTAGCATGTGGACGCTTAAGTGCTGCGAGGAGATCCATGCAATGTTGCCGTAGCTGATAACCCTCCTGCAACGATTGCTGCTAGCAATGCCAGCTGAATTATGGTTTCAATTATAAGTAATAATAACATTGATGAAAGGTAAATGTATTACTAAAACTATGGTCAACCCTAGTGTAAGGTAGGACCAATGTTGGACCCTTTGTGGTCGAATTTCGGTCTACTTGTAGCGTGGTGTTAAATTGGTCAATTTGTTGACCGGAAATTGCACAGTAACAAAGCCGCGATTTCTGAAATGTCGCGGCTCGACGAATTTGGACTTGGACTTGACGCGCTTTGGTTGCTCCCGCCAATTTCTGGCCAATTTGGCACGAATCGCGTCGAACCCCACCGCAGCAATATTTGTTGCACCCAAACTCCCTCGAAGCCCCACGAGGGATGTTTGTGATGGAGGCGGGGCGAGGGGGCCGGGGAGGGGCGCAGGCAGGGAGACAGCACACCTTCGTGCAGGCACTGTGGAGTGTGACAATAAAGGGGGAAGGAGAAAAGACGGAATGGGAAGCACAAATGGGGGATGGGAAGCGCAAAGGGGGATGGGAGGCGCAAAGGGGGATGGGAAGCGCAAGGGGGGAATGGGAGGCGCAAGGGGGGAATGGGAAGCGCAAGGGGGGATTTGAAGGGCAGGGTTGGAGCACCAAGGCAGCAACGGCGTCATTTCCTCACGGGTGGGTTGGAGCACGCACCGGTTCGAGCAGCACGCACCGGTTCGAGCAGCACGTCTTCGGTGATCGCGTCGCCATGATGCACGTGCGCGTGCACGTGCATCCCCTCCCGCTCGCAGCACGCATCCCCCGCCTCTTCCGCTTCCTCCGCCTCCTCCGCCTCCTGCATCCCAAAAATGGTGAGGGGTGTGACGTAGGTTCTGAAAAGCCTACGTTCGCACCCCAAATCTATGACGCAGGTTGAGGAAGGTCGAGCGTAGGTGCCGGGTATGTTGCCGCAACCTGAGGGCATGTTGAGCGCAGATTCAGCGGAGGTTTCGAAGCTGACACGCAACCAGCCCAAGGTTCGAGCTTGAAGTTGCGGGACGTAGCTTTCCAGCTAGCCAATCCGAACCTCCCGAGCCTTTCTAAGCCGAGCTTCGAACCAGGCTCGTGTATCATTTGTAAAATGCTGTACAATTTGTGAAGTTAATATTTGAGATCTGTATAGCGTTTCGTTTACTGAACTCACTTGATACCTTTTGTCAATCAATTATTTGCCATATTAATTCCAATAACATGTAGTCTGGTCACAAAATGGTCGTAACGAATAATAAACTAAGAACTATTTTCCATTCTTACCATTAGCAAATGCATAATACAAGAGGTATGAAGGCGAAAAAAATCGTAACCGTCTAGTGTCGCACGATTGTGTTTCGCTGCAATAAGGGTACCCAGAAAAATAGATAGTTATAACGTTTGGCTATGTTATATGATGTAGTAGGGAACTGTATGAAGAAATATTGATAAAAATGGCATCCAAACGTTGATGAGCTGACATGTTGCGCACAGGCCTATCCTTGCACAGATTCAGGCCAGCAAACGCACAAACATGCGCCACGAGCTGCGTAGTTGTGCTAACGAGATGAAATCAGTTCCTATGGCTAGGGAATAGGATGTAGTAGAGAACTGTGTGAAGAAATAGTGGTAAAAAAGGCATTCAGACGTTGGCGCAGTGACATGTTGCGCACAGGACTATCCTTGCACAGATTCAGGCCAGCAAACGCACAAACATGCGCCACGAGCTGCGTAATTGTGCTAAGGAGATGAAATCGTTCCAGTGGCTAGGGAATAGGATGTAGTAGAGAACTGTGTGAAGAAATAGTGGTAAAAAAGGCATTCAGACGTTGGCGCAGTGACATGTTGCGCACAGGCCTATCCTTGCACAGATTCAGGCCTGCAAACGCACAAACATGCGCCACGAGCTGCATAGTTGTGCTAACGAGATGAAATCAGTTCCTATGGCTAGGGAATAGGATGTAGTAGAGAATTGTGTGAAGAAATAGTGGCAAAAAAGGCATTCAGACGTTGACGCAGTGACATATTGCGCACAGGCCTATCCTTGCACAGATTCAGGCCAGCAAACGCACAAACATGCGCCACGAGCTGCGTAGTTGTGCTAACGAGATGAAATCAGTTCCTATGGCTAGGGAATAGGATTTAGTAGAGAACTGTGTGAAGAAATAGTGGTACAAAAGGCATTCAGATGTTGACGCAGTGACATGTTGCGCACAGGCCTATCCTTGCACAGATTCAGGCCTGCAAACGCACAAACATGCGCCACGAGCTGCGTAGTTGTGCTAACGAGATGAAATCAGTTCCTATGGCTAGGGGATAGGATGTAGTAGAGAACTGTGTGAAGAAATAGTGGTAAAAAAGGCATTCAGACGTTGGCGCAGTGACATGTTGCGCACAGGACTATCCTTGCACAGATTCAGGCCAGCAAACGCACAAACATGCGCCACGAGCTGCGTAATTGTGCTAAGGAGATGAAATCAGTTCCAATGGCTAGGGAATAGGATGTAGTAGAGAACTGTGTGAAGAAATAGTGGTAAAAAAGGCATTCAGACGTTGGCGCAGTGACATGTTGCGCACAGGCCTATCCTTGCACAGATTCAGGCCTGCAAACGCACAAACATGCGCCACGAGCTGCGTAGTTGTGCTAACGAGATGAAATCAGTTCCTATGGCTAGGGAATAGGATGTAGTAGAGAATTGTGTGAAGAAATAGTGGCAAAAAAGGCATTCAGACGTTGACGCAGTGACATGTTGCGCACAGGCCTATCCTTGCACAGATTCAGGCCAGCAAACGCACAAACATGCGCCACGAGCTGCGTAGTTGTGCTAACGAGATGAAATCAGTTCCTATGGCTAGGGAATAGGATGTAGTATAGAATTGTGTGAAGAAATAGTGGTAAAAAAGGCATTCAGATGTTGACGCAGTGACATGTTGCGCACAGGCCTATCCTTGCACAGATTCAGGCCAGCAAACGCACAAACATGCGCCACGAGCTGCGTACTTGTGCTAAGGAGATGAAATCAGTTCCTATGGCTAGGGAATAGGATGTAGTAGAGAACTGTGTGAAGAAGTAGTGGTAAAAAAGGCATTCAGACGTTGACGCAGTGACATGTTTGTCAAACATTACATATGTTGTATTTGTGTAGGCTACAGTGGGTTAGCCTTTAGGGGGTACATTACTCTAGGGTTAGGTACTTGTACTCCCATTCCTTTCTAGTCCACACACTTCTTCTTTCTAACATGGTATTACGAGCCTAGGGTTAGGAACCTAGGACCGTTCTTAGGGCCCACCATTTCCGCTCGAAGCGCCCTCGTGCGCCGTCCTTTCCTAGCGCCCTCGTGCGCCTCGCTCCTAGTGCGCCCTCGCGCGCCTCCTCTCGTCTTACGCTGCCCGTGCGCAGCCGCTAGCAACCCGCGCACGCGGCCCTTTTAACCGCGCGCGGCTGTGGCGTAGATCTCAGCCTCACAACTGGAGCTGAGAACTGAAGACGAGCGTGTAGAACGCAAAGAAACTGAGCCAGAGCCAAGGCTGAAGGTGTAACCCTGAGACGACCGCTGAGTAGCCTGGTCGTCAGCCCAAGAAGCGTCTGAGTGTCCAGTGAGGACAACGTCGCGCCGTCCTCCAATCACAAACCCCATGCCCGACGTACTGCACAAGTAGCGCAACACCCTCTTAGCGGCATCCATGTGCTCCTTCCGGTGACGGCCAGGGGCGACATAGCGTGCTAGGATGCTAAGAGGGTATGCAAGGTCAGGTCGAGTGCAGGTCATCAGGTACATGAGGCAGCCCACAAGCTCTGGATACGGGCCACTCGGCTCTACGGACTCATCCGAAGGCAGAGCTGAGAGCGAGTGACCAGTAGGCAGAGGAGTGGGCTGAGGCGAGGAGTACGTGAAGCGGAAGCGCTGAAGGACCTGCTGCACCATGTGTGACTGAGTCAAGGTGATGGTGCGCTGTGCTCTGTCCCGGGTGATCCGCAAGCCAAGATAGCTTGTCAGCTCACCCAGGTCTGTGCACGTGTGTCTCTTCTGCAGCTCCGACTTCACGTGGGCGAGTGCCTCAGTGTCAGCAGTAGCAAAGACCAAGTCGTCTACGTACACGAGAACGTAGAAAGGCGGCAGAGTGGTGTCGGTGCGTAGAAACAGCGACGGGTCAGCAGTAGAAGGAGCAAACCCAAGAGCAGCAAGAGTAGTCCTCAGTGTGTCGTACCACTCACGGGGTGCCTGGCGGAGACCGTAGACTGGCCGCCGGAGGCTCCACTGGGTACCAGGAGGGAACGACCCAGTGAAGCCAGGGGGGCGGCGCAGCCAGATCTCCTCGTGCAGGCTGCCCTGTAGGAACGCAGTGCTGAAGTCAAGGGAGTGGAGCTCGTAGTCACGCTGAGCAGCGACGTGCAGCAGAACCCGAAGAATGGTCATCTTCGGGGTCGGGGAGAAGGTCTGGAAGAAGTCAACTCCCTCTCGCTGACTGAAGCCTCGTGCAACGTAACGCGCCTTGAAGACAGGCGGGGAACCCGGCGGCCGCTTCACCCTGAAAATCCACATGCCACTGACGATGTTCGCCCCAGGTGGGGGAACCTCGTCGACGTAGGTGCCTGTGGACTTCCAGGAAGCCATCTCTGCGTCCATGGCTGTCTGCCACTGAGAGGAGTAGAGACCTTCCATCGCCTCTGCGTAGGAGCGTGGGGTCGGGATGTCTGGTGCATCCGGGTCTCCCTCAGGGGCAATCAGCATGGACACGAGATGAGGTAAAGCAGCAGCAAAGCACTCAAACTCCTCCTGTCTGTCCTCAAGGACGTCCGTGCCAAGAGCACACTCACCCCCGACGGACGGAGGACAGACAGACTCAGACTCAGCAACAAGGCTAGCGGCGTAGTCTAGACGACAGGCGGCAGCAAAGTCAACAAGCTCAGTGACTAGAGAAGACGCAGCAGAGGACTCAAAGGTAGGGTCAGTGACAACAGTAGCGAGGAAACGCGTGACAGTAGGACTGGCAGCACGAGTAAGGTCTGACGGCGGGTCAGCAACGTCAGGAAGAGAGGACGCAGGAGGAGACGGCAGAGGGACACGCTGTGGAGCAGTGGAAGGACGCAGGGTCATATAGTGAGTGCCAAGGACAGGAGGAGGACGCTCACGCGGAGCACGGCGACCAGTGCGGGCAGCTCGGACAGGCGACTCTGGACGAGACTCAGGGGACGCAGGACTAGACTCAGACGACGGAGGACGAGACTCAGGCTCACGACGCTCAGTAAGACTACCCATCGGCGCAGTGTAAGGAGAAGGACCAGGCAGTGGAGAGGCAGGCTGTAACTGTGACTGGACAGGCGGTGGACTCAGTAGGGGAGGAGTAGGACCAGTAGAGGGCGGGAGACCAAGAACCTGCTGAAGGAGCGGAACGTAGTACGGCCGCGGCCGCTCAGCAACTCCAGCTCCAACCCCCTCAGCAGCTCCAGTCCCAGCAGCTCCAGTACCTCCAGTACGAGCACCTCCAGGACCAGCAGCTCCAGCAGCTCCAGCACCAACAGCACCTCCAGCAGCACCAGCACCTCCAGCAGCTCCAGCAGCACCGCCAGCAGTAGCAGTGCCTCCAGCAGCTCCAGCACCAGCAGCACCAGCACCAGGAGCACCTCCAGCAGCTCCAGCAGCACCAGCACCAGCAGCACCTCCAGCAGCTCCAGCACCTCCAGCAGCTCCATCAGCACCGCCAGCAGTAGCAGTGCGACCAGCAGCTCCAGCAGCACCTCCAGCAGCTCCAGCAGCACCAGCACCAGCAGCACCTCCAGCAGCACCAGCAGCACCAGCTCCAGCAGCACCAGCACCAGCAGCACCTCCAGCAGCTCCAGCAGCACCTCCAGCAGCTCCAGCAGCACCAGCACCAGCAGCACCTCCAGCAGCTCCAGCAGTACCTGCACCAGCAGCACCGCCAGCAGCAGCAGCACCTCCAGCAGCTCCAGCAGCACCAGTACCAGCAGCACCTCCAGCTCCAGGGTCCGCGACACGAGGAGCTCCACTCCGGAGACTGCAGCGACGAGCGTACCACTCTCGGAGCCGCTGGGGAGAGGGCAGCTCCCGCCTAGGAGGGGAAGCACGAGCACGAGCTCCAGCAGCACCTCTCCTGAGGCTGCAGTACTGTAAGTACCACTCACGCAGCTGCTGTGAGGAAAGAGCGCCTCCAGGTGCAGCACTCTCAGTCGCAGCACCCTCTGGCTCAGTACCCTCAGACGTAGCACTCCCAGGCTCAGCACCCCCAGACTCAGCACCCCCAGACTCAGCACCCGCAGGCTCCGCACCCCCAGACTCCGCAACCCCAGGCTCCGCACCCCCAGGCTCCGCACCTTCAGGCTCCGCACCCCGAGCAGGACGAGAGTCGACAGCTACCTCGACAGGCTCAACCGGGTCTACCTGGGACACACCTGAGGGAGCGGCACCCTGAGGGGGGAGGGGGTCTACCACAGCAGCACCTGGCGCGAGGAAGAGAGGCGGGGGGGGGAGCGGGGCAGTGCGGTAGGGGAAAAGGTGGTAGTAGGGCACCGACTCGTCAAAAGTGACGTCCTGAGAGGGCAGGACACGGCGCGAGGTGGCGTGGTAAAACTGCCAACCAGACGCGTCCGGGACAAAGCCAAGGAAGACACAAGGAACAGCGCGGGAGGAGAGCTTGTCCGCGGACGTATCGCGGACAAACGCTCAAGATCCCCAGACCCGGAAACGCGACGCATCGCCAACCTTCCCCGTCCACAGCAGTGTGGGCGAGGTCTCCGACAAGGAGACACGGGGCCAGAGGTTGAGCTGATGCGCAGCGTACCGGACCGCAAATGGCCACAGAAAGTGGGGGGCAGCCGCATGGATCAAGGAGGTACGAGCGACCTCCATGACCAAGCCAATGCGGCGCTCGGCAACCCCATTCTGCTGTGGAGAGGCCGGAAGCGTGAACGACTGCTCAATGCCCTCCCCCTGACAAAAGGCCCTCAAGAGGTCGGAGGAAAACTTCCCACCTCTGTCAGAGTGCAGACGCAAGACAGAAAAGTCCGATTGGAACCTCTCGCTGAGCTCGAGACGGGCAGCGCGGATCCAAGGGATCAAAACATCAGGGACTTCACCCTTGGTGCACAAGGGGAAGACCGTGGTGTAGCGCGAGTAGTCGTCAACAACTATCAAGAAGTACCTCTCCTGACCCTGTCCACGGACGCGGGCTGGGCCCCACACGTCCATGTGTAGCGTCTGCAGGGGAGCAGTCGTCTGGGGAAACGAGGAGGAGTGAGGAGCGGCGCGCTGCCGCCCCTCGACACAGGGAAGACAGGGAGGAGCAGGCGAGGGTGGCAGGGGAGGGAGAACCCTGGGAAGACCAGAGACAAGGTATCGTTTGTGCATGCCACGAAGGCGCTGCACTGACGGGTGACCAAGGCGGTGGTGCCAGAGAACAGTCTCGTGCGCCAGAGAGCGACACGAGCAGGAGGCCGACAGCTGACCTGACGCAGACGCAGACGCAGCTACCTGAGGGGACTCAGTGGTCAGTGTGTACAGGTCCGACCCCGGCTGCCGAGTGAAGGTAGCCAGGTGACGGCCCGTCCGAGCATACGTGCAGTGTGTCACGCGCTCGTAGGCAGGGGTGAACTGGTGGACACCCCGGTCCTGGAGCGCACAACCCGCCACCAAGTTCGTAGAGAACGAGGGGAGGTGGAGACCTGACAGTGTGCCCGACGGAACCGCAGGACAAGGAAGGACAGTGGAGGAGGTCGCAATGACCGGACCCCCAGAGGGGTCAGCGAGGGAGACAGCAACTGGCCGAGCAAGCTGCTCAATGGCAGTGCGGTCACGAAAGAAACAGCGAGAAGCACCTGAGTCGAGAGTGAAGGTGTGCAGTGCCTCAGTAGACTCAGTACCAGGGGGCGCAGACTCACTAGCACCTAGAGCAGCAGCCTCACCAGCACCTGGGGCAGCAGACACGCGAGTACCTGGAGCGGCAGCCTCACCAGCACCTAGGGCAACACACGCACTAGCACCTAGAGCGGCAGCCTCACTGGTCCGAATGCCCGGGTCGGGCGGAACACGCAGGTACTGGGCACTCTCTCCACTAGTAGACAACACATACATGGCAGTGAGAATAGCATCAAAGTCAAGAGCATAGATATCAATGTTCTTCTTCATCAGGTCAGCCCAGCGGGGCAGCTCAGTGGCAGTAGGGAACTGAGTGCGCCAAGCGTCGTCAAGGCGGGAGAAGCAGCGCTGCGTGGTGTGCGCCCTCCCACACGTCTGGCCAGTGCGGTCACCAGTGCGGATGACGTACGTGCAGCTAAGGCCACCCCCCCCCCCCCTTCGTGCTGAGAGTACCACTCACGAAGCTCCTGGGACGACGGAGTGTGCTGCTGGCTCTGGCCACCGCCAGCGCCTCCACGACCACCACCGCCGCCGCCACCACCTCGACCACCACCGCCCCTGCTGCCTCCGCGTCCACCGCCACCCCAACCACCGCCCCCACCCCGGCCACCTCCTCCGCTGCTGCCGCCACCACCCCCACCGCTGCCACTAGCCCCTCCAGCCCCGCCACCGCCCCCACCGCCACCACCGCCCCCACCACCGCCTCCCCCGCCGACACCTCCACCTCCCTTGCCCCCTTTGCCCTTGCCGCTGCGGCGCCAGCTCGGAGCGGACGCAGTCCCGACCTGCTCAGTACCAACGAGGTCGACAGCAGCAGCAGAGGCGACAGAGGGGAGAAGGGGGGAAGGGGAACACCCCTCGAAGAAAGGGGTGCGGGGGTCGCCACGAGAGGCAGCTACAGCGACTATGCTAGTCTCAGCTGCAAGCAGTTCCTTCTCGAGCAGGTCAACGGTGAGCTCAGTGGGGCAGCGAGCGAGGAAGTGGTCCCTGACCGCACGAAGAGAGTCAGGGAGACGGGTGATCAGTGTTGGTGCAACCCTACGGTTTGCACTCGGCTTGTTGTCCGTGTGCGTGAATGTGTGTGTGTATGGAATGGTATGAGGGCATGGGATAATATATATTTCATGCTTATAATTGTGTGTGAATGTTGAGTCATGATGTCGAGTGTGTGTGTCGAGTCAATAGCGAGTTATCGCTAGACGCGTGTTACGCGGTCGTTTGTGTCTCGCGCGCGGTTTCTATTTTGTCGTGCGCGGTTTCTATTTTTTCCTGTGTCGAACGTTCGGCGTGTCGCATGTGTGTGCAGCAGACCCATCAAGAACTCAAGGATGAGTTTGTGATGAAGAGCCCGAGCCTTGGTGTCAAGCCTCAAGTGATTTCGAAGCTTGCCAAAAGGGTACACCTCAAGATATTGAAGATAGTTACATTACTTTGTGTAGTGTAACATTTCACTTGGTGTAGGCCCTAGTGAAGGGTAGTTTCGAGACCCTTCGTGGTTGGGGACAGTGTGGCACTGTTCCACATCACTGTACCTCGGCTCTTGGGGTTTGTAGGAGCTGGGAGTCATTCCCAACTCGTAACTCTTCCTATCTTGTGTTCTAAGACTATAGTGGCTGCCATAGTACCGTTCGTTCAAACCGACGCTGTGTCGTCAATTCTTTATCAAATCGTGCAATCTAAATTGATAATTGTAGACGACGTGAAGCCGCTCCAGATCCAATTTGAATCAAGTCATTTGCAGCTGTGAGCAGAACGCTATCAACGTTTGAAGCCGCTGTGCAGAAATCCGTCTGTGCTCTCTATCTTTCATTTTAGGCACATTCAAGCCTATTGTGACTATAACAAGTGGTATCAGAGCCCCTTGGAGCAGTTTCGACAATGTCTGGACCTGAGGAAAGGGGTGGCAGAGTTGCTGGTGGCAGTGGAGAAGCCCAAGCTCAAGGCCAACCCCGTGATTCAGCCATGGCGCCCATGCAACCAAGTCTTGGCCCACCTAGGGATGAGCCTAGGGTGTTTGGGCTTGACAAGTTCAACGGTGACAACTTTGCTGAATGGTCCTTCAAGATGGAGAACATCTTTGACCAATATGACCTGCTGGAGGTGATGGAAGGAACGGAGAAGCGCCCCGAGAACGACCCGGAGAAGAGCCCGTGGGTGCGGAAGAGCGCACAAGGCTATCTCCTACTTGGGCAAGCGTTGGGGAGCAGCCAGATCCGTCACATCAAACCATTCCAGCGTGAACCAGAGAAGGGACCAAAGGCATGGGCTGCTCTCAAGGGTGTACATGCTCCTGCAACAGCGGCGGTAGCGGTGGTGTTGGAACGGCAAATGGCGGCACTACGAATTGAAGAAGACGAAGCGGTTGAAGAAGGGGTGCAGAAATTCTTCGACTTGTTGACGCGGCTTGAGGGAGCTGATTTGAACTACAGTGAGCTCCAAAAGAAGACCAAGTTGCTGGCCTTACTCCCAGAGTCATGGTCCTCGCTCATCATCAACCTTAATCGCGACTTGCCCCGCCTCTCGCTTGAAGACGTGAAGCGAGCTATCCTTCAAGAGGATTTCCGCCGCCGTGAGTTGGCGAGTGCGGATGGCGCTGGGGCAGCGAGCATCGGCCGTGGATATGGTCGAGGAAGAGGCAGAGGACGAGGGGGAGGAAGGTTTGGAGGCAGCAACTTCAACGGAGGCCGCGGGAGTAGCGGATACGGCAATGACAACAAGAACAACGGACGCGGTCGCGGACGGTTCGACGGCGAGTGTCATTTTTGCCACAAGAGCGGACACATGTGGCGCGATTGCTACAAACTCCCTGATGGATGGACTCCTGCTCAAGGCCAAGAGGGTAGAGGAGCAGGAGGAGGGAGAGGAAGAGGCCGTGGAGGCCGTGGCGGTCGCGGAGGTGGTGCTGCAAGTATGAAGAGTGCCGGCAACGAGAGCGAGTCGAGGGACGATCGCTTCCCGGGTCAATTCTTCTTCGTGTCCACGCAAGCACCGGCTGGTCCAGAGAATGATGAAAGCTTTGAGGAGCCAGCAGCTGTGGGGAAGGTCACCCTACACTCCCTGGACTATTGGGTGATCGATAGCGGCGCTACCTATAGCATGACACCTCGTGCGGACTTGCTCACCGAACATGAGCCGTCACCGGTGAAGCATGTGACATCGGCTTTGGGGCAGCGAGCAGAGGTGAAAGGCATGGGCAAGGCCATGTTCAAGGGTGCTGATGGGAAGATGGTGGGCCTCAAGAACGTGCTTTGGGTGCCCAGCCTTGCTGCAAACCTGATTTCCGTGCGGCGGTTGCAAAAGGCCGGCATGGACACGAGCTCGAAGGGAGCTAAGACCTACACCGCGAGGCTTGGCGAGCGGATTCTTTGGGACCTTCACGAGGATAGGGATGTCTACAACGAGATGTGGCAAATCCCTGTGGTCCCCATGCCTAAGGAGAGGCAAGTGGCAGCAAGCATCAGCACCAAGGGTGAAGCGGTTGGTAGCGGCGATGGCGCGAACGGTCGCACTAAGGAGATAAAGTCCAAGAAGTGCAATCTTGGAGGGACCAGCAAGCTCGGTGAACATGAGGAGAGTGGTGCAGCAGCTCAGAAGCAGCACAAGGGTGAGGAGAACCCCAAGGCAGCAGCGGAGGAGGAGTACGGAGAGAACATGTGGGGCACTATTGCGAGTGCGGCATTCTCCAATCCGACTTCGGCTACGGGGGAGTGTGATTGGCTCACCTTGCATCGGCGAATGGGGCATGTGGCCCTGCCCATCTTGCAGCAGCTAGTGAAGAATGAGATGGTTGCTGGCATACGTGTGAAGGGGGAGCCCGATGAGGTACTTGGCTGCCCGACGTGCATGCAAGCCAAGTTCACCCGTTTCCCGTTCTCTAGTTCGGAGGCAACGGCTAAGGCACCACTTGATGAGGTGGTGATGGACGTGGTGGGCCCCCTGAAGCTTGGAGCTGCTGGAGCTGAGTACTTTCTCACCATTGTGGACGTCTACACTCGCATGACTTGGGTGTACGTGCTGTCTAAGAAGAGTGACGTGGCTGAAACGGTGAAGACCGATTGGTTGCCGATGGTGGAGCGGCAACAAGACCGGCTAGTGAAGGCAATCCGCACCGATCGAGGGGGAGAGTTCTTGAGCAAGGAGTTTGGATTGTGGCTGAAGAAGAATGGCATAAGGCACTCCCTTACCATGCCATACTCCCCTGCAATGAACGGCATCGCCGAGCGAGCGAACCGGACAATCACGGAGACGGCGCGCGGGTTGCTCATTGAAGCCGGGCTACCCGAATATTTCTGGCCTGATGCGGTGCGGAGTGCATGTGTGGCCAAGAACAGAGCTTTGACTCATGTGGGAGCAGACAAATGGGTGCCCTATGTGGAGTGGATTGGAAGGAAGCCAAAGGTGGATATGCTTCGGGTGTTCGGGTGCATGTGCATGGCGCTCGTGCCTAAGCATCTTCGGCACAACAAGCTCGGTGCCAAGGCGATATGGGCTGTGCACTTGGGCATGGCTCAAAACAGCAAGGGGTGGCTTCTTTGGGACCCATTCACCAAGAAATTCTTGGTGAGCAGGGACTGCAAATTCATGGAGAATCTGATGTACAAGGATTGGAAGGCGGAGAATGAGGCGAAGATAGGCGTGCGGTTGGGGGACGTGAAGAGTTCCGGTTTGGAGCATGTGGAGCTGCCCTTGGAGCTGAGCAGCGGCAGCACCACCACAAGGCAATCTTCCCTTGTGAATGGGGGAGAGGAGGCCAAGGATGCAGAGGAAGAAGAGGAGGAGGTTCAGCAAGTGAGCGAGCGTGCACCGACACTTCCTTCTCGCACTACGAGTGCTCCACGGATCCGAGTCACCCCGCAGCAACGCCAAGGCCTTCATGTCCCTGCAGCTGAGGAAGAAGGAAGGGGCAAAAGGAGAATCCAAGCCCCAAATAGGCTGACCTATGAGGCACTGGGAAAGCCAGCCAAGTCAGCCTTGGCCGGAGCGGCACTTATAGTTGGAGAAGACGAGGAGAGTGACTACGAGGAGTGTGCCTTCGCGTTCTTCTCTCCGGTGGAGATGCCGGGGGAACCAGCAACTCTCAAGGAGGCCTTGGAGAGTAGTGATGCTGAGGAGTGGAAGAAGGCAATGGAGAGTGAGCTGAAGAGCATTGAGGAGAATGGCACATGGGAATTGGTGGAGCTACCGGAGGGGCGTAAGTCGATTACGTCCAAGTGGCTCTTCAAGATCAAGTCCGACGCCGACGGCAAGATCGAGCGCTACAAGTCTAGGCTTGTGGCGAAGGGGTACCAGCAGAAGGAGAAGGTGGACTATAAGGAGTTGTTTGCTCCTGTGGTGAAGCCGACGACGCTGCGAACCCTACTCGCGGGAGCTGCCATCAAAGGATGGGTGGTGAAACAAATGGATGTCACAACGGCATTCCTCAATGGCGTCCTTGAGGAAGAGATTTTCATGGCGCAGCCAGAGGGGTTTGATGATGGTAGTGGCAGAGTTTTGAGGCTGAAGAAGGCCCTTTATGGACTGAAGCAGGCCCCTAGGCAGTGGTACTTGAAGCTGCGAGGAGTTTTGGAGGAGATCGGCTTCACTCCCTCAACGGCCGATCACTCCTTGTTCATGCTTGGCGAGGGGGAGCAGAAGAGTTTCATGGTGGTTTATGTGGATGACATCCTCATTTTCTCACCCTCTTCTGACCTTGTGAAGGAGGTGATGCTGAAGCTTCAAGACAAGTTCAAGTGCAAGGCCCTTGGTGACGTGAGCTTCTACCTTGGGCTCCACATCGAACGAGATGTGGAGAAGCGGTGCATGCGGGTGCATCAACGAAAGTACCTGGAGGCATTGGCTGCCAACTTTGGGCAGAGTGAAGGCCATGTGGCTACACCCTTTCCCTCTGGGTTCAAGTGTGTGAAGGGACCAGAGGAGGAGAGCGTTGGTGAAGAGGAGAGGCGCCGATTTCACTCGTTGGTGGGCAGCCTCATGTATGCGGCGGTAAACACCCGACCGGACGTCGCGTTTGTTGAGTGATGCTACCATTCGCATTCACGTCTGTCTGCCTCCCATCATATGTTCGTGCGTTGCATGCGTGTTGTGAGTGTGTGCAAGAATTTGTGTTTTGTGCGGTTTGGTTTTTCTGAGTGTGTGTGTGAATGTTATTTGGCTTGAGCAGATATCTGAAGTGACTCCTCTGCTCAAGAGCTTTCCGAGGAACCAAGTATCGCTTCAATCGGAGCACGAACAAGAAAGTTACGAACGTTGGAGTTCGTATGCTTTTGATATTTGGTTGTGGTGACTATGGGAAGTTGTGGGGTTGACTCAATATGGGGTACAGACTTTTGGGGGTTGGGAAATTCGTCTTTTCTACTGTAGTTGCTGCCAAATGGTTGGGAGAAACCAAACCAGGTTGGCAAGTGTGGCCAAGTTGGGTTGAGGTGGATTGTGGAGGTTGGGATAGTGACAAAGGTCAAAGTTGGGTTGCCTATGGGGAAGGGAATTGTGTGGCATGGAGTTTCCTTTGGTTGGGGACTCCTTGGGACCTTCCCTCTCGTCCTCCTCATCCCTTCCACCTGGTTTAGTGCTACTCCAATTCTCTTGTGTGAACTTGTGTGAACTTTGTGATTGAGTTAAGTTCTTATGGCAGCATACCCCCCTGTGCGCCGAAATTGATAAGTCGAGATTTACTTCACCTCTTGATACGTTTCAACTTGGGAATTGTAGCCACGGAGTAGGGCTACAACATATATGAGTTTAGTGAAGTTTTGACAGTGCACTTTTCGTCGACGGCGTTTCTTGTGAACTCGACTTTTCTGTTCAGAAACTAGGCCCAACGATGTTGAGATATTTTGGCTCCTAATCTTCATAGACTCCGTCCTTAGTCTCTAACAAGTGGTATCAGAGCTGATTAAGGACTTTGTGGAGAGTCTACTGAAGTGTGAAGACCCTCCTAGACCCACCATGGCCTGTGGGCGTGCCTAAGTGGAGTTCTGGAGGTTGGATGTGACTTCCGCTAAGGGGAAACTCTGCCGAAATTTCGTTGGCGCCGACACTTGTGAAGATTGTGTGGATCTACATTGTGACCAGCAAAAGGGGGAGCTGAAACCTCTGATTGGGAGCAGAGGAGATGAATCAAGGGAGTGGAGATGCAGCTGAGAAGAGGAGTGAACCGCCACCATCCAAGATCGAAGCTTTGGATGGCTCCAACTATGAGGAATGGAGCGGGCGGATGCGGAGCGCCTTCAAGCGCTACAAGCTACTGAAAATTGCAATGGGAGAGGAGAAGATGCCGGGGGAAGGAGATGCCCGCGATCGGTGGATTGAGAAGAGCGCGGTGCTGTACGACCTCATCCTCCAATCGGTCAACAACGACATGTTCCAGCACATCAAGGATTTGGTGGAGTTGGATGATTCCGGACCGAAGGCATGGAAGCTGCTACGCGACGTGATTCAGCCCAACACGCTGCCGATGGTGATTGTGTTGGAGAAGGAGTTGGCTGCCCTCTCCATGAAACCGGGAGATGATGTGAAACCGGTCCTTGACAAGATCAAGGACACCTATGCGAGGATGGCAGCGGCGGGCAGCGAAGTGTCGCAGATGCAACAGTGCACCAAGATCATCTCGGTGCTCGACAACTCGTGGGACAACCTCATCCCCACCCTCAACGTTCAGCAGGACAATGGACGCCTGAGTGGCTACGGCAGCAGATTCTACAAGAGGACTTCCGCAGGCGCCACACGGGAGGTGGTGCTGCCAACAAAACTGCTGAGGGGTATGGAGCTGCAAGAGGCAGCAGAGGAAGAGGGGGAGGGAGAGGCCGAGGCCGTGGGAGAGGCTTTGGCAGAGGGAGAGGCCGAGGTGTCTACAATGAGGGGCATGGGAGCTCTGGTGGCAGGGGGAGCACCCGAATGGAGGGTGCGTGCTGGTACTGCAAGAAGGCTGGACACCCGTGGTTCAAGTGTTTCAGCCGGCCTGAGGGATGGGCCCCTCCAGGCATGAAGCCGCCAAGTGGTGAACGTGCACGCGGTGGCGCTGTGCAAGGATCAGGTGCACAAGGTGATGGTGCACAAGGTAAAGCCGACCCTGGGATGTTCCTCATGGTTGAGGATGTGCAAGGGAGTGGGGGTGATATGGGTTCAGTTGGGAAGGTTGTGATGCACCCCCTCACTCACTGGGTGATCGATTCAGGTTGCACGAGTCATATGACCCCACGGGCAGATTTGCTTGATGAGGTAAAACCTCCTGGGAAGATCAAGTTTGTGGCTGCCGCTTCAGGTGATTTGCTCCCTGTGATTGGTGTTGGGAATGCTAAGGTGATGGGAGCCAATGGAGAGCTTGTGGGGCTTGGGAATGTGCTGTTGGTTGAAGGTTTGTCCGCTAACCTTCTTTCTGTGCGCCGGCTGCAGAAGAGCAAGGCTGAAGTTACCTTCGGCCCAACCAGCTGCCGTGCAAAGCTTGGGAAGTTGCTGCTGTGGAACTTGGAGGAGAAGAGCAGCTGCATCAAGGACCTGTGGCAGCTGCCCATCATCCCTTGGAAGGGGAAACCACCAGCAACGGCAAAGGCAGCGGCAGCGGCTAAAGCAACTGCGGGAGGAGAGGAGACTGCACCAACTGCTGGGGCCCTGGATGCAGTCAAGAAGGTGCAGCAGCCACAGCAGCCACATGGTGAGGTGCTTGCTGGTGTGGATGCGACAGCTGCATGGGCAAAGGCTTCATCTGGGAGTGGTGAGGCTGATTGGGAGACGTGGCATGAGAGGCTGTGCCATGTGAACATTCCTATGCTGCAGAAGTTGGTAAAGGATGGGTGCTTGAAGGGGCTGGAGGTGAAGGGGGGAGCAAAGGAGATTGGGAGCTGCCCTACCTGCCTTGAGACCAAATTCACGAAGTTTCCCTTCAGCAGCAGCACAGGACCAGCCAAGGCACCACTTGCACTAGTGCACACGGATGTGGTGGGCCCCACGAGGGCCCTTTCTCTCTCGGGCAGCCGCTACTTCTTGATGATTGTGGACGACCACACGCGTGCGGTGTGGGTGTACCCTCTCAAGACTAAGGGGGAGGTGGCAGCGGCTGTTCTTAAGGAGTGGATGCCGAGAGCACAAAGGGAAAGCGGACACAAGGTGAAGGTGATCCGCACTGACAACGGAGGAGAGTTCATCGGCGCTGATTTTGAGAAGGAGCTGAAGCGGAAGGGGATCCAGCATCAGCTCACAGTGCCTTACAACCCTCAGCAGAATGGCGTGGCTGAGCGGTTCAACCGGACCCTGCAGGAAGGTGCTCGCACTCTCCTTGGGCGTGCAGGGCTGCCGGATCCGTTTTGGGTGACAGCACTGCGGCAGGTCGTTGTTGTGAAGAACCGGGTGCTGGCGACTGTGGGGGACAAGCAATGGGTCCCCTACACCAAGTGGTATGGGAGTGCGCCTGCAGTCAACATGCTGAGAACTTATGGCTGCATGGTGGTGTTTCATGTACCGAAGGAGAAGAGGGGAAAGTTGGAAGCTTCTGGGAGATGGGGTGTGCACTTGGGGCTTGCCAAGGACCACAAGGGCTGGTTGATATGGGACTTGACGAGCCAGCAACTGACTGTGTCAAGGGATGTTAAGTTCCTTGAGTCCTTGTTCTACAAGGAGTGGAAGCAGCAGCAGCAGAAGCTTCCTACAACACCACTGATCATTGAGGCCGATGAGGTGCAGCGGCCTTCGAGGCAGGTGGAGGTTTCTGTCTCCAAGGAGAAGATCTCTGGGGTGACTGATGATGGGGGAGAACCTGAGGTGGAGCAGCAGCAGCAGCAGCAGCAGCAGCAGGAGGAGGAGCAAGGTGCTCCACAAGGTGCCGGACGTACGGTTGACCGTCCTAGGAGGGATGTGCGCCCTCCTAACAGGCTGACCTATGCAAGCCGTGGCAAGCCAAAGGTGGTAAGGGCTGGGAGTGTGGCTGAGCAGTGTGATGAGGATGAGATAGCACACTGCTACTGGGCAGCCGTCCCTGAGCCCAAGACGCTAGCTGAGGCATTGAGCGGGCCCGATGCTGAAAAGTGGAAGCAGAGTGTGAAGGAGGAGTATGATTCTCTGCTAGAGAATGAGACGTGGGAGCTGTGTGAGCTGCCACCTGGGAAGAAGGCCATTTCTTCCAAGCTGATTTTCAGGCACAAGTACGGACCTGATGGGGCGCTGACCCGCTACAAGTCAAGGCTTGTGGCTAAGGGGTTTCAGCAGACAAAGGGAAAGGACTTCAACGAGCTCTATGCTCCTGTGGGGAAAGGCACAACACTTCGGGTGTCATTGGCAATGGCAGCAAACCGTGGATGGCGGGTGAAGCAGATGGACATCACCACCGCCTTCCTCAATGGGATCATTCTGGAGGAGCTGTACATGTTACAGCCTGAGGGTTTGGATGATGGGAGCGGCAGGGTGTGCAGGCTGAAGAAGGCCATCTATGGCCTGAAGCAGGCTCCTCGTGCATGGTACCACAAGTTAGAGGAGACTCTGCTGGCTGGGGGTTTCAAGAAGAGTGAGTGTGATCACAGCTTGTTCCTGCTGCAGGAGAAGGAGCAGTTTCTCATGCTCCTGGTGTATGTGGATGACATCCTGCTCTTCTCTGAGTCGTCTGCAATGATTGAGCATGTGGAGGAGATGCTGGAGATGCAGTTTAAGTGCTCCAAGATGGGAGATGTGAAGTACTATTTAGGGATGCATGTGGAGAGGGACCTTGACAAGGGAGTGTTGAGGTTGCACCAGAGAAAGTATTGTGAGGGGCTGGCTGAGAAGTATGGGCTGCAAGATGGAGGAAAGCCAGCCACCCCACTGCCTTCGGGGTTCACTGTGGAGCCCTGTGCTGATGAGGAGGTGGTGGGTGAGAGTGACAGGAAACTTTTTCATTCCATGGTTGGGGCACTCAACTATGCGGCTAACCACACACGGCCTGACATTGCCTTTGCAACATCCAGGCTTGCCAGTGTGGTTTCACGCCCCAGTCATGAGCAGCTGGAAGCGGCCAAGAGGTTGGTCCGCTATGTGAGTGCAACGGCATCAGTGGGTTTGGAGTACAGTGATGTGAGGCAGAGGCTGCAGAGGAGTGCAGCTGATTTGAGCAAGGGGGAGATGCTCCTGACCTGCTACACTGACGCTAGCTTCAACTCGGTGAAAGCGGATGGCACCAGCATTGGAGGCTATGTGTGCCTGTTCGGAGGTGGTGCAGTGAGCTGGCGCAGTAAGAAGCAGAATGAGGTGGGGCAGTCCTCGTGTGAGACAGAGTACATGGCCCTGCATCATGGGGCAAAGGAGGTGGTGTGGCTGAGGCGTTTGTTGGAGGAGATTGGAGTTGGTCAGAGGGAGCCGACTGTGATTTTCTGTGATAATGAGTCGGCGGTGAAGCTAGCGAAGAATGCTTGTCTTCATGGGCTGACCAAACACATCAGGCCTAAGTGGCACTGGGTGAGAAGGCTCCTGGACAAGGAGGTGCGGCTGGAGATTGTGAAGACCCATCAGCAGGCGGCTGACATTCTCACCAAGCGCCTGGCTGAATCTGAGCATTGGAAGGGCATGAAGCTTGCTGGGATGAGTGTGCATTGAGGATGCATGCTTGAGCTATGGCATGTGGGATGATGGTTGGCAGCCAGAGGGGGAGTTTGTTGAGTGATGCTACCATTCGCATTCACGTCTGTCTGCCTCCCATCATATGTTCGTGCGTTGCATGCGTGTTGTGAGTGTGTGCAAGAATTTGTGTTTTGTGCGGTTTGGTTTTTCTGAGTGTGTGTGTGAATGTTATTTGGCTTGAGCAGATATCTGAAGTGACTCCTCTGCTCAAGAGCTTTCCGAGGAACCAAGTATCGCTTCAATCGGAGCACGAACAAGAAAGTTACGAACGTTGGAGTTCGTATGCTTTTGATATTTGGTTGTGGTGACTATGGGAAGTTGTGGGGTTGACTCAATATGGGGTACAGACTTTTGGGGGTTGGGAAATTCGTCTTTTCTACTGTAGTTGCTGCCAAATGGTTGGGAGAAACCAAACCAGGTTGGCAAGTGTGGCCAAGTTGGGTTGAGGTGGATTGTGGAGGTTGGGATAGTGACAAAGGTCAAAGTTGGGTTGCCTATGGGGAAGGGAATTGTGTGGCATGGAGTTTCCTTTGGTTGGGGACTCCTTGGGACCTTCCCTCTCGTCCTCCTCATCCCTTCCACCTGGTTTAGTGCTACTCCAATTCTCTTGTGTGAACTTGTGTGAACTTTGTGATTGAGTTAAGTTCTTATGGCAGCATACCCCCCTGTGCGCCGAAATTGATAAGTCGAGATTTACTTCACCTCTTGATACGTTTCAACTTGGGAATTGTAGCCACGGAGTAGGGCTACAACATATATGAGTTTAGTGAAGTTTTGACAGTGCACTTTTCGTCGACGGCGTTTCTTGTGAACTCGACTTTTCTGTTCAGAAACTAGGCCCAACGATGTTGAGATATTTTGGCTCCTAATCTTCATAGACTCCGTCCTTAGTCTCTAACAGCGTTTGCTACCGGGCAGCTGGCTAGGGTTGTGCAATGCCCTAATGAGGAGCAGGTAGCAGCTGGAATGAGGGTGGCCAAGTATCTTGGCCAAACACCGACCGTTGGGCTGCAATACTCGGCGGCGGCACAAAGGCGCCAAAAGGGCGCGGATGGTGTTGAACCCGGGCGTTTGTTCCTCACCGCCTACTCGGATGCTTCATATGCATCAGAACCAGAGGACATGACAAGTGTGGGAGGCTTCATATGCTGTGTTGGTGGAGGCCCAACTGCTTGGGAGAGCAAGAAGCAGGTTGACCAATCTTTGAGCTCGGTGGAGTCCGAGTACATGGCACTCTTCCGTGCCGTACGGGAGATTGTGTGGCAGCGGCGTTTGTTGGCTGAATTGGGGGAGGAGCAGCAAGGACCTACCCCACTGTACTGTGACAGCCAGGGTGCCATTGCTCTTGCTAAGAACCCTGTGTTGCATGGACTCACGAAGCACATGAGGGTGAAGTGGCATTGGACGAGGAGCATGGTAACCGCGGGTGAAGTTGAGTTGCGCTACGTGAAGACCACGGGGCAGCCGGCTGACATGATGACCAAGAGGCTGGTGGAGCAGCAGCATTGGAAGTGTTGCAAGCTGGCTGGGATGGCTCTGAACTGAGAGAGCAACATATCCTAAGGCCAACAATCCGAGGGGGAGTTTGTTGGTGCAACCCTACGGTTTGCACTCGGCTTGTTGTCCGTGTGCGTGAATGTGTGTGTGTATGGAATGGTATGAGGGCATGGGATAATATATATTTCATGCTTATAATTGTGTGTGAATGTTGAGTCATGATGTCGAGTGTGTGTGTCGAGTCAATAGCGAGTTATCGCTAGACGCGTGTTACGCGGTCGTTTGTGTCTCGCGCGCGGTTTCTATTTTGTCGTGCGCGGTTTCTATTTTGTCCTGTGTCGAACGTTCGGCGTGTCGCAGGTGTGTGCAGCAGACCCATCAAGAACTCAAGGATGAGTTTGTGATGAAGAGCCCGAGCCTTGGTGTCAAGCCTCAAGTGATTTCGAAGCTTGCCAAAATGGTACACCTCAAGATATTGAAGATAGTTACATTACTTTGTGTAGTGTAACATTTCACTTGGTGTAGGCCCTAGTGAAGGGTAGTTTCGAGACCCTTCGTGGTTGGGGACAGTGTGGCACTGTTCCACATCACTGTACCTCGGCTCTTGGGGTTTGTAGGAGCTGGGAGTCATTCCCAACTCGTAACTCTTCCTATCTTGTGTTCTAAGACTATAGTGGCTGCCATAGTACCGTTCGTTCAAACCGACGCTGTGTCGTCAATTCTTTATGAAATCGTGCAATCTAAATTGATAATTGTAGACGACGTGAAGACGCTCCATATCCAATTTGAATCAAGTCATTTGCAGCTGTGAGCAGAACGCTATCAACGTTTGAAGCCGCTGTGCAGAAATCCGTCTGTGCTCTCTATCTTTCGTTTTAGGCACATTCAAGCCTATTGTGACTATAACAATCACGTGGTAGAGAGTGAGCCAGAGCGGGGGGGGGGTGGGTGTTAAGAAACTCAGCGGGCATAGCGGCACGGAAGCGGGCCTCACTAGTGCGGAGGTGCGTGATGAGGTCAGCGACTGTGGAGAAAGCGGACAGGTCGGGGAACAGGTAGGGGAGCGAGAGACGGCCTAGCGCAGCAGAAGCAGGTGAGGAGTAGCGTGCCACTACAGCAATGTACAGTGCCTGCGCTGTTTTGTGCTGGCCAAAGTGCTCACGCTCATCGATCGGCAGGGAGTTGCGAATAGCGAAGCGTGTGTGGGCGTCACGAGTCTGCCACTGTGAACGGGCAGTACTGTCAGCAGTAGCAGCAGGGGCAGCAGCATGGCCTAGCGCGTGATCGTACAGTGAGATATCCTCCTTGGCAGTGAGCTGGAGGAATAGGTGCAGGTCATCGAGCCAGGTCTCAAACTTCAGTGGGCGGCCCTCAGCATCGAAAGCTAGTACAGAGGGACTAGCCATAGTTGTAGTAGCAGCAGTAGTAGAAGCAGCAGTAGCAGTAGCAGGAGTAGCAGTAGCAACTGTAGCAGTAGTAGCAGTAGTAGTAGTTGGTGGGGCACAGTAGGGCGGCGCGGCGCGGTTCGGGCGGCGCGGCTCGGTTCGGGCAGCGCGGCTCGGTTCGGGCGGCGCGGCTCGGTTCGGGCGGCGTGGCTCGGCTCGGTCTGGGCTACGCAGCGGTGCGCGACGGGGGGCGTGCGCGTGGGCGGCTGTAGCGGGCGGGCCGTGGCTGTGCGTGGGCCTGACTAGCGCGCGGACAGCGGTCTAGAGGGGCGACGCGGCGGCCTAAGGGCGGGGCTGCGTCGCTCTGGACGGCTGGCGACGGGCGGCTAGCGGGCTGCTCGTGGGCGGCGCTCGTCGCGCGGGCGGCTAGGGGTCGGCGCGCGCTCAGGAAAAGCCGCGCGTGGGCCGCCAGCGGGCTACGCGCGCGAAGAAAAAAGGGCCGCGCGCGGCACTAGCGAGCTGCGCACGGGCAGCAGAAGAAGGAGAGGCGCACGAGGGCGCACTAGGAGAGAGGCGCTCGAGGGCGCTAATGCATTAAGGCGCTCGAGGGCGCTTCTAGCGGAACGGTGGGCCCTATCGTTCGGTCCTAGGTTACGACCTAGGCTCGTAATACCATGTTAGAATCTTAGAGAGAACAAGGATGAATGAACTAGCAGAAAGTTGGGTACAAGTAGGAAACCCTAAGTTTGTTGTACCCCCTAAGGCTAAACCCACTATTGCCTACACAATGTAAACATATAATGTTTGACACACCCCCATAGGCTAAGTGGGGGAGAGCCTACACAATAGTGGTAAAAAAGGCATTCAGACGTTGGCGCAGTGACATGTTGCGCACAGGCCTATCCTTGCACAGATTCAGGCCAGCAATTCAGACGTTGGCGCAGTGACATGTTGCGCACAGGCCTATCCTTGCACAGATTCAGGCCTGCAACCGCACAAACATGCGCCACGAGCTGCGTAGTTGTGCTAACGAGATGAAATCAGTTTCTATGGCTAGGGAATAGGATGTAGTAGAGAACTGTGTGAAGAAATAGTGGTAAAAAAGGCATTCAGATGTTGGCGAAGTGACATGTTGCGCACAGGCCTATCCTTGCACAGATTCATGCCATCAAACGCACAAACATGCACCACGAGCTGTGTAGTTGTGCTAACGAGATGAAATCAGTTCCTATGGCTAGGGAATAGGATGTAGTAGAGAACTGTATGAAGAAATAGTGGCAAAAAAGGCATTCAGACGTTGGCGCAGTGCCATGTTGCGCACATGCCTATCTTGCACAGATTCAGGCCTGCAACCGCACAAACATGCGCCACGAGCTGCATAGTTGTCCTAACGAGATGAAATCAGTTCCTATGGCTAGGGAATATGATTTAGTAGAGAACTGTGTGAAGAAATAGTGGCAAAAAAGGCATTCAGACGTTGACGCAGTGACATGTTGCGCACAGGCCTATCCTTGCACATATTCAGGCCAGCAAACGCACAAACATGCGCCACGAGCTGCGTAGTTGTGCTAACGAGATGAAATCAGTTTCTATGGCTAGGGAATAGGATGTAGTAGAGAACTGTGTGAAGAAATAGTTGTAAAAATGGCATTCAGATGTTGGCGTAGTGACATGTTGCGCACAGGCCTATCCTTGCACAGATTCATGCCATCAAACGTACAAACATGCACCACGAGCTGTTTAGTTGTGCTAACGAGATGAAATCAGTTCCTATGGCTAGGGAATAGGATGTAGTAGAGAACTGTATGAAGAAATAGTGGCAAAAAAGGTATTCAGACGTTGGCGCAGTGACATGTTGCGCACATGCCTATCTTTGCACAAGTTAAGGCCAGCAAACGCACAAACATGCGCCACGAGCTGCGTAGTTGTTCTAACGAGTTGAATTCAGTTCCTATGGCTAGGGAATAGGATGTGGTAGAGACCGGTGTGAAGAATTAGTGGTAAAAAAGGCATTCAGACGTTGGCGCAGTGACATGTTGCGCACAGGCCTATCCTTGCAGAGATTCAGGCCAGCAAACGTACAAACATGCACCACGAGCTGCCTGGTTGTGCTAACGCGATGAAATCAGTTTTTACGGCCAGGGAATAAGATGTAGTAGAGAGGGGTGGTGGTAAATTACTAGAAATGCGTTCGACAATCTGCAGGAATAATCCGAGCGCATTCGATGGTTAACTTCGAGGAAGCAGGGTGAAGCGAATGTCACATCATCAACCGTCGAAAACCACCAGCCTCCCAACTCAAAAAAGGACCCCCCCCCCCCCCCCCCCCCCCCTCCAATATCCAGCCGTTTCACATTTTTCCGATGTAGTTATGTCCACCTTACATACTTATGATAACAATTGTATATATATATATATATATGTAAATTATGATATACGATACTATTAAAGATCACTCTGAATATTCCATTTAATGTATTTTGTACACATATTGATAATACCTTATGAAACTCCCCAAGCGTAGGCATTTTCTTGCCTGTGATCCGATATGGCCTTTTTTTGTTACAATTCGTGAAAGTCTGTTTGCTTCAATTTTGAATCTTGAAATGTGTCTCGGAAGAAGTTGGGCTTGTATGTGGTCTTCTTTTCGGCTCGTATAATGTGTACTGTTGGTACCCTAAACTGCCATGCTGTAACAAAACCCATACGTGCCGAGCTGGCAGCAGCACAGCACGCCATTGTGATTGACGAGCAGCGCGCTGCTGTTCGCCCAAAATGTTTTTCTGGCCAATCGTTGCAGAAGCCGGTGACAGCGCTGCTTATTGTTATCTTCAATCAGTCGCAAACACCAAGCAAGGTGAGCGAGAACCTTTTGCCGACACTGAGCCACGTTGACTCAGCAATTGCGACGCCACGCTGGCGCTTGCCTCGCTGGAACGCGAGTTGGCGATTTTGTCGCCAGGCTTTGACTGGCGAGGTGGGTGAGGGTGACAGGCGAGGTGGGTGGTGTACCTGCTTGTTCGTCATCTTGTTCTTTGTTTCTTTGAGCGAGCACTATGCTCCGCCTCATAGCCTTAGTTATATCTGATCGACAACCTGTTACTGGAAAAATCACGTAGTATTTTTTTATGTTCCCCCAGCTGCTTCTCTGTTAGATGTTCGTCATCACCTCTGTCCGCGCAGCCGCTTCTCTTTGTGGCTCGTCATCACCTCTGTCTCCGCAGCCGTAAGTACCAAGCTTCTTCATTCGCCGTGTCGAAGTGTTTTTTTTTTATGTTTTTTTCTTTTCCAGATAAGATTCATAACTCCGCACGTCTGTCTCCGCAGCCGCTAAGTGCTAGTTCTTTCAATCGCCGTGACGAAGTGTTTGTTTTTGTTGTTTTTTTGTTTTGTCTTATTTTTTGTTTTCCCATGTAAGTTTCATAGGTCTGCATTTCGTTGCGCGCCTGGCCTTTTCGAAGCTCACCTCCCAGTATTTGCGCTAGTTTCTCACTGCGTCCCTCTGCCTCTCCCCTCGCACCCCAGTTCAGAATCGCCGAGCCTCGCAACCAAGCACCACGCATTGCAGATCGAATCACCTTGCGCGGCGCCGCTGCGGAGCCAGTACGTGAGACGGTGTCAGATTTATATGACATAGCTACTGTAGGCTATAGTGGGGTAGCACATATGGGGTACAGTTTTCTAGGGTTTGCTTTTGTACCCAACTTTCCCTTAGTCAATCCATTCCTCATTTCTTCACATGGTATAGAGCAGGTTCCCTAGTGGGAACGCTTCCTTGGGCCCACCACTGAAACCTTTTTTTTCTGACCGGAGCGACAGTCGCTCCTGCCCGAGGCGCGCCTTGTGGGCCGCCCTTCTGTCGAGCTCTCTTAGAGGCCCCTCTCACGGCCCCTCGCGCCACCCTTAGCGGCCCCGTCGCCGCCCCTAGCGGCCCCGTTGCCGCCCTTCCAGGCCCCTTGCGGCCCCTAGCGGCCCCATTGCCGCCCCTACGTGGCCCCGTAGCCGCCCCTAGCGGCCCTGTCGCCGCCCTTAGCGGCCCCGTAGCCGCTCCCCTCCCTACGCGGCCCCGTCGCCGCCCCTACGCGGCCCCGTCGCCGCCCCTACGCGGCCCCGTTGCCGCCCCTAGCGGCCCCGTCGCCGCCCCTAGCGGCCCCGTCGCCGCTCCCCTCCCTACGCGGCCCCGTAGCCGCCCCTACGCGGCCCCGTCGCCGCCCTTACGCGGCCCCGTCGCCGCCCCTAGCGGCCCCGTCGCCGCTCCCCTCCCTACGCGGCCCCGTCGCCGCCCCTACGCGGCCCCGTCGCCGCCCCTAGCGGCCCCGTCGCCGCCCCTACGCGGCCCCGTCGCCGCCCCTAACGGCCCCGTCGCCTCCTCCCTCCCTACGCGGCCCTGTCGCCGCCCCTACGCGGCCCCGTCGCCGCCCCTAGCGGCCCCGTCGCCGCCTCCCTCCCTACGCGGCCCCGTCGCCGCCCCTACGCGGCCTGGTAGCCGCCCCTACGCGGCCCCGTCGCCGCCCCTAGCGGCCCCGTCGCCGCTTCCCTCCCTACGCGGCCCCGTCGCCGCCCCTACGCGGCCTCGTAGCCGCCCCTACGCGGCCCCGTCGCCGCCCCTAGCGGCCCCGTCGCCGCTCCCCGCCCCTAGCGGCCCCGTCGCTGCCCCTACCCGGCCCCGTCGCCGCCCCTAGCGAGCAGCCGAGCCGCCGAGCCGCCCAGCAGCTGAGCCGCCGAGTCGCCCAGCAGCCGAGCCGCCCCTGGAGCAGCCGCCACTGCAGCAGCCGCCCCTGGAGCAGCCGCCACTGCAGCAGCCGCCCCTGGAGCAGCCGCCACTGCAGCAGCCGCCCCTGGAGCAGCCGCCACTGCAGCAGCCGCCCCCGGAGCAGCCGCCACTGCAGCAGCCGCCTCTGGAGCAGCCGCCTCTGGAGCAGTCGCCCCTACAACTGCCGCCCCTAGAGCAGCCACCCCTGCAGCTGCCGCGGAGCTCTCGCTCTACAGTGGTAGCGGCCTCGCCGTTGCCGCCGTCGTACGCCTGCCCTTCGCGCCACTGGTGAGCACTGCCCTGCCCGTACTGCTGTTACTGCTGCTCTTACTGCTGCTGCTCTTTCTACTGCTACTGCTGCTCCTGGCGTGGCCAGATGCAGCTCCAGCGTCGCCCGCGTGAGTCCCTCACCCCCCAACAGCTTCGTGCGTGGTACGCTAGTTGGGGTTGTCGGGGTGGCCATAGTGGGAGTCGTCCTGGAGTGAGTAGTTCGGCAGCTGCTTGTAGTGGCCAGGTGCAGCTTCAACGTCGTCCGAGAGCAGTCCTTTCGCCCCAGCTGCTTCGTGAGTGGTACGCTCAGCGTGACGGGTCACGGGGTACTGCTCGCTGTCCGTACGTCATTCGCACTGGTGCTCGGACTGGTCAGCCTTGCGGGACGTTGGGTCACGCAGAGTCCCGCTGCTTCGCCCGTCTGAGCGACGCCTGGCGTACGGAGTTTGGCGACGCGGCTGAGCTCCCCGACTGGGTGGAGCTGCTTCGGCTGTGGGTAGATATCTATACTCTTGACTATGATGCTATCCTCACTGCCATGTATGCATTGCCTACTAGTGATGAGGGTGACTGTTACCTGTGTGTTCCGCCTGACCCGGGCATTGAGGCTGCTGCTCTAGGTGCTGGTGAGGCTGCTGCTCTAGGTGCTAGTGCGTCTGTTGCCCCAGGTGCTGGTGAGTCTGCTCTCTCAGGTACCACGTCGTCTCAGGCCTTACACACCTTCACTCTTGACTCGGGTGCTTCCCGCTCCTTCTTTCGAGACCGCACCACGCTTACGCCGCTCAGTCGGCCGGTTGCGGTCTCCCTGGCAGACCCCTCTGGGGGTCCTGTCCATGCTCACTTCTCCACTGTCCTCCCGTGTCCGGCGGCCCCCTCTGGCACCCTGTCTGGTCTTTACCTCCCCTCGTTCTCTACGAACTTGGTGAGTGGTGCTGACCTACAGGATGCGGGGGTTCACCAGTTCACTCCTGCGAGTCAGCGGGTGACCCACTGCACGGACGCTCGGACAGGCCGACACCTGGCCACGTTTACACGTCGGCCGGGGTCGAGCCTGTACACACTGACCACTGCCTCTCCTCCAGTCACTGCGTCTGGTCAGGTAGCTGCGTCGGGTTAGGTGTTTGCTGCAGCGTCCAGGTCTGGTCCTGAGTCTGCCCCCTGTTCGTGTCGCCTCCTGTCTCACGAGACTCTCCTCTGGCACCACCGCCTTGGTCACCCCTCCCTGCTTCGTCTCCGAGGCATGGCCTCCCGTGTCCTTGTCTCTGGTCTTCCCCGGTCCCTCCCTCCCCTTCCTCCGGGGCCTGGCCCTACCTGCGTCCCCTGTGTCGAGGGGCGGCAGCGGGCTGCCCCTCACTCCTCCCAGTTTCCTCCGACAGAGGCCCCGCTGCAGACGCTTCACATGGACGTGTGGGGCCCGGCCCGCGTCCGTGGACAGGGTCACGAGCGCTACTTCCTGCTGGTGGTTGACGACTACTCGCGTTACACCACAGTCTTCCCCTTGCGCAGCAAGGGTGATGTCACTGAGGTGTTGATCGACTGGATCCGCGCAGCTCGTCTCCAGCTCAGGCAGAGCTTCGGCTCGGACTTTCCTGTTCTGCGTCTGCACTCTGACAGAGGTGGAGAGTTCTCCTCTGGCCTTCTGCGAGCCTACTGTCGTGCACGAGGCATCCGCCAGACCTTCACGCTTCCGTACTCTCCACAGCAAAATGGGATTGCTGAGCGCCGCATTGGCATGGTCATGGACGTCGCCCGTACGTCCATGATGCATGCGGCTGCCCCCCAGTTTCTGTGGCCGTTTGTGGTTCGGTACGCGGCGCATCAGATCAACCTTCACCCCAGGGTCTCCATGCCGGAGACCTCCCCAGCCTTGCTGTGGACGGGGAAGGTTGGCGATGCGTCTGCGTTCCGTGTCTGGGGATCTCGGGCGTTTGTCCGCGACTTGTCTGCGGACAAGCTGTCCCCTCGTGCTGCTCCTTGCGTCTTCCTTGGCTTCCCCCCTGACGCGCCAGGGTGGCAGTTCTACCACCCCACCTCTCGCCGTGTTCTGTCCTCCCAGGACGTCACATTTGACGAGTCGGTCCCCTACTACCGCCTCTTCCCCTACCGCACTCCGTCCCTCCCCCCGCCACCGCTCTTCCTTGTACCAGGTCCCCCCCCGGTAGACCCCCTCCCCCCTCAGGGTCCTGCCCCTTCAGGTGTGTCCCAGGTAGACGCAGTCGAGCCTGTCGAGGTTACTGGTGACTCTGGTGCTGCTGAGGGTGCTGAGCCTGGGGGTGCTGACTCTGGGGGTGCTGAGCGTGTGGGTGCTACGCCTGGGGGTGCTGAGCCTGAGGGTGCTACTACTGGGGGTCCTGAGCCTGGGGGTGCTGAGCCTGGGGATGCTACTACTGGGGGTGCTGAGCCTGGGGGTGCTGAGCCTGGGGGTGCTACGCCTGGGGGTGCTGAGCCTGGGGGTGCCACGCCTGGAGGTGCTGAGCTTGGGGGTGCGGAGCCTGAGGGAGCTGGGCCTGCTCGTGTGGCGTCTGGCGGTGCTGAGCCTGGAGGTTCTCTGGGTGCTTCGTCTCGGCGGGAGCCACTCTCTCCACAGGAGCTGCGCGAGTGGTTTGCCCGGCGCTGGAGGCGTGCTGCTGGAGCTGGAGGTTCTTCGGCTGCTGAGGGTGCTGGTGCCGCGGGTCCCGGAGGTGCTCGTACTGGGAGTACTGGAGCTGCTGGGCCTGCGGGTACGACTGGAGCTGGAGCTGCTGAGGGTGTTGGCGCTGAGGCTACTGCTGTCGGTCCTGGAGGCGGTCCTGCTGGGGGTGCTACTGGTGCTGCTGGAGGTACTGGAGCTGGAGGTGCTGCTGGCGCTGGTGCTGCCGCTGGGGGTACTGGTGCTGTCCCTGCTGTGTCTGGAGTCGCCGCGCGGCCTAGGCCGTACTTCGTTCCGCTCCTTCAGCAGGTTCTTGGTCTCCCGCCTTCTACTGGTCCTCCTCCTCCCTTAGAGTGTCCACAGCCTGTCCCGTCACAGTTACAGTTACAGCCGGCCTCCCCACTGCCCGCTCCTTCTCCCTACACTGGTCCTACTGGAGGTCTTGCTGAGCGTCGTGAGCCTGCGTCTCGCCCTGCGTCGCCTGTCCGTGCTGCTCGCACTAGTGGTCGTGGTTCACGTCAGCGTCCTCCTCCTGTCCCTGGCACGCACCGGATGTCTCTGCGTCCGTCCACTGCTCCTCTGCGTGCCCCTTTGCCTTCTCCTCCTGAGTCCTCTCTTCCTGCTCTTCCTGACCCGGAGTCGGACTCTCTTCGTGCTGCCAGTCCTACTGTCACGCGTCTCCTTGCTACTGTTGTCACTGACCCTTCCTTTGAGTCCACTGCTGCATCTGCCCTAGTTACTGAGCTCGTCGACTTTGCTGCTCGCTGTCGTCTAGACTACGCTGCTAGTCTTGTTGCTGAGTCTGAGTCTGTCTGTCCTCCGTCCGTCGGGGGTGAGTGTGCCCTTGGCACGGACGTCCTTGAGGACAGGCAGGAGGAGTTCCAGTGTTTGGCTGCTGCTTCACCTCATCTCGTGTCCGTACTGCTTACCCCTGAGGGAGACCCGGATGCACTTGACATCCCGACTCCGCGCTCTTACGCGGAGGCGATAGAGGGTCCCTACTCCTCTCAGTGGCAGGCAGCTATGGACGCAGAGATGGCTTCCTGGAAGTCCACAGGCACCTACGTTGACGAGGTTCCCCCGCCTGGGGCGAACATCGTCAGTGGCATGTGGATTTTCAGGGTGAAGCGGCCGCCGGGTTCTCCGCCTATCTTCAAGGCGCGTTACGTGGCTCGTGGCTTCAGTCAGCGGCAGGGAGTTGACTACTTTCAGACCTTCTCTCCCACCCCGAAGATGACCACTCTTCGGGTACTGCTGCACATAGCTGCTCACCGCGACTACGAGCTGCACTCTCTTGACTTCAGCACTGCTTTCTTGCAGGGCAGCCTGCACGAGGAGATCTGGCTGCGTCGCCCACCTGGCTTCACTGGGTCTTTTCCTCCTGGCACCCAGTGGAGCCTCCGGCGGCCAGTCTACGGTCTCCGCCAGGCACCGCGTGAGTGGCACGACACACTGAGGACTACACTTGCGGCTCTTGGGTTTGCTCCCTCTACTGCCGACCCGTCGCTGTTTCTGCGCACCGACACTTCTTTGCCGCCGTTCTACATCCTCGTGTACGTCGACGACTTGGTCTTCGCCACAGCTGACACTGCTGGACTCGCCCACGTGAAGTCCGAGCTGCAGAAGAGACACACGTGCACAGACCTGGGTGAACTGCGCAGCTACCTTGGCTTGCAGATCACCCGGGACAGAGCACGCCGCACCATTACCCTGACTCAGTCACACATGGTGCAGCAGGTCCTTCAGCGCTTCGGCTTCACGTACTCCTCGCCTCAGGCCACTCCTCTGCCTACTCGCCACTCGCTCTCAGCTCTGCCTTCGGATGAGTCCGTAGAGTCGAGTGGCCCGTACCCAGAGCTTGTTGGCTGCCTCATGTACCTGATGACCTGCACACGACCTGACCTTGCATACCCTCTTAGCATTCTTGCACGCTATGTTGCTCCTGGGAGACACAGACCGGAGCACATGGCTGCAGCGAAGAGGGTGTTGTGCTACTTGTGCAGTACGTCGTGATAAGAAACAAGGAATGAATGAACTATGAATGAATTGGGTACAAGTACTAACCCTAATTGGGTTGTACCCCTTATGGGTTACCCCACTATAGCCTACACAATATGCATGAGCTATAATATTCTGACACACCCCCATAGGCAAAGTGGGGGAGAACAAGGGGTCACAAGACCAGTCAAGCAAAGTAAAGCAAAGCAAGCTCAGGGTGGATCACAAAGTCACCACACATTCCGAGCACAAGTTCAAGGCCACAAGGCCAGTTCACATGCAGGAGTACATATATATATAAAGGCTAGACAAGCAAGAGCAGGTATATATATATGTAACAGCACAAGCAAGGTCAAGAGGTGAGCAAGTGAGGCAAGGTAGGCACAAGGCCCAGCTGAGTACAGAAGCGCTGATGGTCACAAGGCGCAAGCGCCTTGGTGAAGATATCAGCAGTGTTGGCCTCAGAGGCCACGTACGCAAGACGCAGCTGACCACGCTGCTGCAGCTCACGAGCAAGAAAGTAGCGGAGAGCAATGTGCTTCGTTCTGTGCTCCAGTCGCTGCTCCCGACACAAGGCCAGCATGGCCTTGTTGTCTACGTACAGCACTGGAGGAGAACGAGGCAGCTCTCTGAGGTCAGTCAGCAGGTAGGTGAGCCAGCGAAGCTCCTGTGCAGCCATGGTTCCTGCGTAGATCTCAGCCTCACAACTGGAGCCGAGAACAGAAGACGAGCGGGTAGCCCGCCACGAAACAGAGCCGGAACCAAGGCTGAAGGTGTAACCCTGTGACGACCGCTGCGTAGCCTGGTCGTCAGCCCAAGAAGCGTCTGCGTGCCCAGTAAGGACCACTGGACTCTGCCCTCCAAGCACAAGCCCCATGCCCGACGTACTGCACAAGTAGCGCAACACCCTCTTCGCTGCAGCCATGTGCTCCGGTCTGTGTCTCCCAGGAGCAACATAGCGTGCAAGAATGCTAAGAGGGTATGCAAGGTCAGGTCGTGTGCAGGTCATCAGGTACATGAGGCAGCCAACAAGCTCTGGGTACGGGCCACTCGACTCTACGGACTCATCCGAAGGCAGAGCTGAGAGCGAGTGGCGAGTAGGCAGAGGAGTGGCCTGAGGCGAGGAGTACGTGAAGCCGAAGCGCTGAAGGACCTGCTGCACCATGTGTGACTGAGTCAGGGTAATGGTGCGGCGTGCTCTGTCCCGGGTGATCTGCAAGCCAAGGTAGCTGCGCAGTTCACCCAGGTCAGTGCACGTGTGTCTCTTCTGCAGCTCGGACTTCACGTGGGCTAGTCCAGCAGTGTCAGCTGTGGCAAAGACCAAGTCGTCGACGTACACGAGGATGTAGAACGGCGGCAAAGAAGTGTCGGTGCGCAGAAACAGCGACGGGTCGGCAGTAGAGGGAGCAAACCCAAGAGCCGCAAGTGTAGTCCTCAGTGTGTCGTGCCACTCACGCGGTGCCTGGCGGAGACCGTAGACTGGCCGCCGTAGGCTCCACTGGGTGCCAGGAGGAAAAGACCCAGTGAAGCCAGGTGGGCGACGCAGCCAGATCTCCTCGTGCAGGCTGCCCTGCAAGAAAGCAGTGCTGAAGTCAAGAGAGTGTAGCTCGTAGTCACGGTGAGCAGCTACGTGCAGCAGTATCCGAAGAGTGGTCATCTTCGGGGTGGGAGAGAAGGTCTGAAAGTGGTCAACTCCCTGCCGCTGACTGAAGCCACGAGCCACGTAACGCGCCTTGAAGACAGGCGGAGAACCCGGCGGTCGCTTCACCCTGAAAATCCACATGCCACTGACGATGTTCGCCCCAGGAGGGGGAACAGCGTCAACGTAGGTGCCTGTGGACTTCCAGGAAGCCATCTCTGCGTCCATAGCTGCCTGCCACTGAGAGGAGTAGGGACCCTCTATCGCCTCCGCGTAAGAGCGCGGAGTCGGGATGTCAAGTGCATCCGGGTCTCCCTCAGGGGTAAGCAGTACGGACACGAGATGAGGTGAAGCAGCGGCCAAGCACTGGAACTCCTCCTGCCTGTCCTCAAGGACGTCCGTGCCAAGGGCACACTCACCCCCGACGGACGGAGGACAGACAGACTCAGACTCAGCAACAAGACTGGCGACATAGTCTAGGCGACAGCGAGCAGCAAAGTCGACGAGCTCAGCAACTAGGGCAGGCGCAGCAGTGGACTCAACGGAAGGGTCAGTGACAACAGTAGCAAGGAGACGCGTGACAGTAGGACTGGCAGCACGAAGAGAGTCCGACTCCGGGTCGGCAAGAGCAGGAAGAGAAGACTCAGGAGGAGAAGGCAAAGGGGCACGCAGAGGAGCAGTGGACGGACGCAGAGACATCCGGTGCGTGCCAGGGACAGGAGGAGGACGCTGACGCGAACCGCGACCACTAGTGCGAGCAGCACGGACAGGCGACGCAGGGCGAGACGCAGGCTCACGACGCTCAGCAAGACCTCCAGTAGGACCAGTGTAGGGAGACGGAGCAGGCAGTGGGGAGGCCGGCTGTAACTGTAACTGCGACGGGACAGGCTGTGGACACTCTAAGGGAGGAGGAGGACCAGTAGAAGGCGGGAGACCAAGAACCTGCTGAAGGAGCGGAACGAAGTACGGCCGAGGCCGCGCGGCGACTCCAGACACAGGAGGGACAGCACCAGCACCCCCAGCGGCAGCACCAGCACCAGTAGCAGCTCCAGCTCCAGAACCCCCAGCAGCACCAGTAGTACCCCCAGCAGGACCGCCTCCAGGACCGACAGCAGTAGCCTCCGCGCCAACACCCGCAGCAACTCCAGCTCCAGAAGTACCCGCAGGTCCAGCAGCTCCAGTACTCCCAGTACGAGCACCTCCGGGACCCGTGGCACCAGCTCTCTCAGCAGCAACAGAACCTCCAGTACCCGCAGCACCTCCAGCTCCAGCAGCTCGCCTCCAGCGCCGGGCAAACCACTCACGCAGCTCCTGGGGAGAGAGTGGCTCCCGGCGAGAAGGAGCACCCGGAGAACCGCCAGGCACAGCACCACCAGGCGTAGCACCCCCAGGCTCAGCACCTCCAAGCGTAGTACCCCCAGGCTCAGCACCCCCAGACGCAGCACCCCCAGGTTCAGCACCTCCAGGCGTAGTACCCCCAGGCTCAGCACCCCCAGACGCAGCACCCCCAGGCTCAGCACCTCCAGGCGTAGCACCCCCAGGCTCAGCACCCCCAGACGCAGCACCCCCAGGCTCAGCACCCCCAGTCGTAGTACCCACACGCTCAGCACCCCCAGAGTCAGCACCCACACGCTCAGCACCCCCAGAGTCAGCACCCCCAGGCTCAGCACCCTCAGCAGCACCAGAGTCACCAGCGACCTCGACAGGCTCAACAGCGTCTACCTGGGACACACCTGAAGGGGCAGGACCCTGAGGGGGGAGGGGGTCTACCGGGGGGGGACCTGGTACAAGGAAGAGCGGTGGCGGGGGGAGGGACGGAGTGCGGTAGGGGAAGAGGCGGTAGTAGGGGACCGACTCGTCGAACGTGACGTCCTGGGAGGACAGAACACGGCGCGAGGTGGGGTGGTAGAACTGCCACCCTGGCGCGTCAGGGGGGAAACCCAGGAAGACGCAAGGAGCAGCACGAGGGGACAGCTTGTCCGCAGACAAGTCGCGGTCAAACGCCCGAGATCCCCAGACACGGAACGCAGACGCATCGCCAACCTTCCCCGTCCACAGCAAGGCTGGGGAGGTCTCCGGCATGGAGACCCTGGGCTGAAGGTTGATCTGATGCGCCGCGTACCGAACCGCAAACGGCCACAGAAAATGGGGGGCAGCCGCATGCATCATGGACGTACGGGCGACGTCCATGACCATGCCAATGCGGCGCTCAGCAATCCCATTTTGCTGTGGAGAGTACGGAAGCGTGAAGGTCTGGCGGATGCCTCGTGCACGACAGTAGGCTCGCAGAAGGCCAGAGGAGAACTCTCCGCCTCTGTCAGAGTGCAGACGCAGAACAGGAAAGTCCGAGCCGAAGCTCCGCCTGAGCTGGAGACGAGCTGCGCGGATCCAGTCAATCAACACCTCAGTGACATCATCCTTGCTGCGCAAGGGGAAGACTGTGGTGTAACGCGAGGAAACTGGGAGGAGTGAGGGGTAGCCCGCTGTCGTCCCTCGACACAGGGGACGCAGGTAGGGCCAGGCCCCGGAGGAAGGGGAGGGAGGGACCGGGGAAGACCAGAGACAAGGACACGGGAGGCCATGCTCCGGAGACGAAGCAGGGAGGGGTGACCAAGGCGGTGGTGCCAGAGGAGAGTCTCGTGAGACAGGAGGCGACACGAGCAGGGGGCAGACTCAGGACCAGACCTGGACGCTGCAGCAAACACCTGACCCGACGCAGCTACCTGACCAGACGCAGGGACTAGGGGAGACGCAGTGGTCAGTGTGTACAGGCTCGACCCCGGCCGACGTGTAAACGTGGCCAGGTGTCGGCCTGTCCGAGCGTCCGTGCAGTGGGTCACCCGCTGACTCGCAGGAGTGAACTGGTGAACCCCCGCATCCTGTAGGTCAGCACCACTCACCAAGTTCGTAGAGAACGAGGGGAGGTAAAGACCAGACAGGGTGCCAGAGGGGGCCGCCGGACACGGGAGGACAGTGGAGAAGTGAGCAAGGACAGGACCCCCAGAGGGGTCTGCCAGAGAGACCGCAACTGGCCGGCCAAGCGGCGTGAGTGTGGTGCGGTCTCGAAAGAAGGAGCGAGAAGCCCCCGAGTCAAGGGTGAAGGTGTGGGAGGCCGAAGCCGACGCAGAACCTGAGAGAGCAGACTCACCAGTACCTGAGGGAGCAGACGCACCTAGAGCAGCAGCCTCGCTAGCACCTAGAGCAGCAGCCTCACCAGTACCTAGAGCAGCAGTCTCAATGCCCGGGTCGGGCGGAAAACACCGGTAACAGTCACCCTCATCACTAATAGTCACAGTATACATGGCAGCAAGAATAGCATCAAAGTCAAGGTCAAAGACAGCTACACCCGCCCTAGACAGCTCACCCCAGCGGGGGATCTCAGTGGCCTCAGGGAACTGGTGACGCCAAGCGTCCGTCAGGCGGCCAAAGCAGCGCTGGGTGGAGTGCGCACCCCCGCACTGCTCACCCGCGCGGTCGCCGGTGCGCAGGACGTAGGTGCACGGACCAGTACCCCCACCCCTCTGGCGTGCAGTGTACCACTCACGGAGCTGCTGAGGGGAGGGGACGTCACGAGTGCGCTGCTGCTGCTGCTGCTGCTGCTGCTGCTGCTGCTGCTGCTGGCGCTGACCACCACCGGAGCCGACCCTCTGCGCAGCGCCACCCCGACCAGCTCCACCTCCTCCGCCGCCTCCTCCTCCACCGCCGCCACCTCCGCTCCCTCCGCCACCGCCGCTGCCGCCTGCGCCTCCACTGCCGCCACCTACACCTCCACCCCCGCCACCACCCCCACCGCCACCCCCACCTCCTCCACCGCCTCCACCGCCGCCTCCACCGCCCCCGCTAGCTCCTCCAGCGCCCCTGCCCCCCTTGCCCTTGCCAGGGCGGCGTCTCCCTCTAGGGGTAGACGCTGCCCCAACCGACTCCAAACCAGCGAGGTCGGCCGCAGCAACAGAGGCAACAGAGGGCAAAAGAGGGGAGGGGGAACACCCCTCAAAGATGGGGGTGCGAGGGTCACCACGAGAGGCTCCTACAGCGACTATGCTCTTTTCTGCTGCTAGGAGGGCCTTCTCGAGGAGGTCAACGGTGAGAGTGGTGGGGCAAACCGAGAGGAAGTGGTCCCTGACTACGCGAAGGGAGTCAGGGAGACGGGTGACTATGTAGTAGAGGGTGATGTACATGGGGGGGGGGTTCTTGGCGCAGAACTCAGCAGGAAGCGCAGCGCGGTAGCGAGTGTCACTAGTGCGGAGGTGCGTAATGAGGTCAGCGACTGTGGGAAAGGCAGCAAGGTCAGGGAAGAGGTACGGTAGCATGAGGCGGCTCAGTGCAGCAGTGGCAGGGGAGGATTAGCGTGCAACTACAGCGTCGTACAAGGTCTGAGCACTCTTGTACTGGCTAAAGTGCGCACGCTCAGAGGTAGGTAGGTGGCGACGCACAGCAAGACGTGCAGCAGCATCGCGCGTGGCCCACTGTGAGCGAACAGTGGCGTCAGCATCAGCAGCGGGGGCAGGAGAGGCACCAGAAGTGAGGTCAAAGAGGGAGAGGCCGTCTGCCCTATCGCACTGTAAGAAAAGCTGCAGGTCATCTATCCAGACTTCAAAGTCAATGGCCCGACCCTCAGCGTCAAAAGCGAGGACACTAGGGGTAGCCATGACAGCAGTAGACTAGCAGTGCAAACAGTAGGGTGAGGGCAGTGCTGTGAGAGAGGCGCTGCTCTTACCGGACAGGGCGGCTCGGGCGGCTCGGCTGCAGGGCGGCTCGGCGACTCGACGGCTGGGCGGCTCGGCTGCTGGGCGGCTCGGCTGCTCGGCTGCTGGGCGGCTCGGCTGCTGGGCGGCTCGGCGGCTGGGCGGCTCGGCTGCTGGGCGGCTCGGCTGCTGGGCGTATCGGCGGCTGGGCGGCTCGGCTGCTGGGCGGCTCGGCTGCTGGGCGGCTCGGCGGCTGGGCGGCTCGGTTGCTGGGCGGCTCGGCGGCTCAGCGGCTGGGCTGCTCGGTTGCCGGGCGGCTCGGCGGCTGGGCTGCTCGTAGGAGTAGGCGTGGGGGCCGTAGGAGCAGGCGCCGGGGCCGTAGGAGCAGGGGTCGGGGCCGCTAGGGCGGCGGATCGGGGCCGCGAGGGCGGCGGATCGGGGCCGCGAGGGCGGCGGAGTAGGGGCCGCGAGGGCGGCGGAGTAGGGGCCGCGAGGGCGGCGGATCGGGGCCGCGAGGGCGGCGGATCGGGGCCGCGAGGGCGGCGGAGTAGGGGCCGCGAGGGCGGCGGATCGGGGCCGCGAAGGGCGGCGGATCGGGGCCGCGAGGGCGGCGGAGCGGGGCCGCGAGGGCGGCGGATCGGGGCCGCGAGGGCGGCGGATCGGGGCCGCGAGGGCGGCGGAGTAGGGGCCGCGAAGGGCGGCGGAGTAGGGGGGGGGGGGGGGGGGGGGGGGGGGGGGGCGCGAGGGCGGCGGATCGGGGCCGCGAAGGGAGGCGGCCGGCGCCGCGAGGGTGGGGCCGCGGGGTCGCTAGGGTAGGGCGACAGAGCCGCGAGGGCGGCTCGAAGGGGCCGCGAGGGCGGCGCGAAGGGGCCGCTAGGGCGGCGCGAGAGAGGGGAGCGCGACTCGGGCAAGGGCTGAGTGCGCTCCGGGCAGGAAAAAAAAAAAACGGTGGGCCCTAGGAACAGTTCCCACGAGGGAACCTGCTCGATACCATGATAAGAAACAAGAAATGAATGAACTATGAATGAATTGGGTACAAGTACTAACCCTAATTGGGTTGTACCCCTTATGGGTTACCCCACTATAGCCTACACAATATGCATGAGCTATAATATTCTGACACGTCGGGCATGGGGCTTGTGCTTGGAGGGCAGAGTCCAGTGGTCCTCACTGGGCACGCAGACGCTTCTTGGGCTGACGACCAGGCTACGCAGCGGTCGTCACAGGGTTACACCTTCAGCCTTGGTTCCGGCTCTGTTTCGTGGCGGGCTACCCGCTCGTCTTCTGTTCTCGGCTCCAGTTGTGAGGCTGAGATCTACGCCGGGGCCATGGCTGCACTGGAGCTTCGCTGGCTCACCTACCTGCTGACTGACCTCGGAGAGCCGCCTCGTTCTCCTCCAGTGTTGTACGTAGACAACAAGGCCATGCTGGCCTTGTGTCGAGAGCAGAGACTGGAGCACAGAACGAAGCACATTGCTCTCCGCTACTTCCTTGCTCGTGAGCTACAGCAGCGTGGTCAGCTGCGGCTTGCGTACGTGGCCTCTGAGGCCAACACTGCTGATACCTTCACCAAGGCACTTGCGCCTTGTGATCATCAGCGCTTCTGTACTCAGCTGGGTCTTGTGCCTACCTTGCCTCACTTGCTCACCCCTTGACCTTGTTTGTACTGTTGCATATATATATACACCTGCTCTTGCTTGTCTAGCCTTATATATATATGTAATCCTGCATGTGAACTGGCCTTGTGGCCTTGAACTTGTGCTCGGAATGTGTGGTGACTTTGTGATCCACCCTGAGCTTGCTTTGCTTTGCTTGACTGGTCTTGTGACCCCTTGTTCTCCCCCACTTTGCCTATGGGGGTGTGTCAGATTTATATGACATAGCTACTGTAGGCTATAGTGGGGTAGCACATATGGGGTACAGTTTTCTAGGGTTTGCTTTTGTACCCAACTTTCCCTTAGTCAATCCATTCCTCATTTCTTCACAGACGGAACTCCCCTATTGTCTCCGGACTTACGAGCATTGTTGGCTTTTTTCCCTTTGGCTTATCTTGTTTACCTGTTTCTCTGTTGTTTCAGCCCCTTCTGAGCCCGACGCGATGCATCAGCCAGCGTGGTCGTTGCATTACGTGGTAGTTCATTTAGTTTCTGCTTGTATTTATTGTTTCGTTATTGCACTCCGTCTGTTTATTCTTGCAGGTCGCCTGATTATCCCTTTAGGTCCCATGGTTTTCCTTGCAGGTTCCCGTTTTCCTCGCAGGTTGTCTTCTTTTGACGGCGCACGATGACCCCTGCTGGTAAGATATGATCCTGTTTTAAATATATATATATATATTTATATAAGTTCCATTGTGCAGCCCCCGCGATCAAATGATGAGAACAGCGGATGATGTTCCACCCGAAATAAAGTTTGTTGTTACCTCTAAGGTTGTCTTCTGGCAAACTAGTTGAAGACATGGTATATTGAATAATCAGTTAGTACTGTGCTTGATGTGTCTATGCTGTAGCTTGCTAGGTAGTGCAGAGCGTGAAAATATGAATAATTGCTAATTATTATTTGTAAGCATTTTTAATGAAATAGAAGCAATCAACATTTGGGAATCGTAATCCTGCTAATAGCAATAATAATATTTAAATTCTTTTAATAGTGAGTAACCCTAAATCGAACATTTTCGCACAAATGGTAATTCAACCGTCCCAATAATATCGGGGGCAGATACATTTTCTATGAGCACTCGTTTGCGATTCAATATCGAAACGTGTATTAACAGGTACAGAATCCGTCCACTATTATTGCGACACAAGGGCATCCCTAAAACTTGGAAACCCAACAAGCAGCGCGTAGGTGGCACAATGGAGAATGGCAACCCTTCCAGCGTGGAATTGGTTGCCCTGCCATGTGTCGAAAATGTATCTGACAAACATTTAAACTCACCCAATCACTAATCGCCATCACACCAATTGCCAAGTAACCTGAAATTTCGCATAGCAGCATCCAGTCAATCAGCAACCGAGCTACGCTTTCGCTTTGATCTGCAGAGCAAATAGAAACAAACCAAACACTCTCGTCAACGAATGGACATCTCCTACACTAACATTCAAACCTACGGCACAGCAACTATCACGCAGGTTGACGTTCGGAAACCAACTTTCAACTCAACCTACGTTCAGTAGCTCTTTCAGGAGCCAAGACGCAGGTGTTTTTCAACCTGCGAAAGTGTTGCGCGGCAGTATCTTCAACGTAGGTGTTGAAGACACACATTTTTGGGATGTGCCTTGCGCCAAGGCCTATCCCCGTGGACTCGCCCAAGGCTGCGTTCCCCCGCCTTTCGGGAGAGATATCAGGGGAACCGCCGTCAAAGGGCGGCGCGAGCAGTTGCGCGCGCTGCTCGGCGTGCTGATGGTAGTCCGAGCAGTCAGCGGCGGCGGTACTACCTCTGGCGCTGTGGTCTAGGAAGCAGAGGCGCAGCGAGAGCGAGAGTGGCGCGCTGACGCACGTGAAGCGCGAGCCCTCGAAGACGAGCAGGTGGTGCGCCTCGCGCGGCGGCGGGACGGCACGCGGCGAGGTCCGGCGGGGATGGGAGAGTGGGGCGGAGGCGGGGTGGGCGAGATGCGCGGCGGGATCGCTGTGCGCGACGACGGCGTCGAATAGGTGCGACGACATGCCGGGAACTGGTCACAGGGATCGAGAGAAGGAGAGTTGAACAAGACAAATTGCGATACCTGTCGTTTCTCAAAGCCGCAGTCTGGAATGCCAAGAGTTCTATAGTTCAACCTTGTTGGCTTACTATGAGTGCATACTGAACTCGGGCTACGTGAAATGCTAAGAGCTCCCAAGAAAGTCATTCTAGCGGACATCACAAAGTCCCCGAGATGGGCGCACGGTCGATGACCAGGTGACCAACATAACAGTGAGTCTTTCAAGGCGGACATCACAGCCATTGTACTGTAGCCGACATTCACGGTTTCAATGGTCGGTAGGTTGCTTGGGCAGTAGTCTCGATTGGCGCGCGTAACAGGTTTGTATTGAAATCGATCGAGCTGGTCGCGTAGCAAAAGACTTCGCAAACGTTCCCCGGTCTGCCTTGCGCTGACACTTAGTGGTTACAAGGAACCTTGTTCTATGTTCGCTCGGTAATCGTCGAAATGTACAGAGACTGCGCGCAAAGAGAATATCTATCAAACGAAAAATTGGTAGGAAAGATGGCGTAATTTGGGGGAATGGTCGACAATTGGCAAAACGAAAAATCTGTGCTCGAAGTTCTGATTGAGAGTAACAAACAACCAACCTAGTTACAGTACCAGTACAAGCGGTTCTATGCTACTTTCTAAAGGCGTGGAAGATGGGAACGACCAAACGAAATGGTCGATTTTTTTGGAGGTTCTGACGATTGCGAAGTATATGGGGTAACTCCCACATTCGGGCATTACATAGGGTCACCCTGAATTGACAGAAATTTAATGGTGAATGTCTCCACAACCTTTTTGTCAAATGATATATTTGCATGTTAAGCTAAAGTGAGGTACTTTTTATAGGGTACAGGGCTATTTGTATCTCAACCCTTGCTAATCATTTCATTCCGATGTTACATTCTGAGATGGTATCATCGTTAGGAAGTTTTTAGGAACCTAACCCGCCGACCTACCTAGCTCCGTTCGTCCCACCGCCCGTCCTAGCCAGCCTGCTGCCAACCACTAGCTCCCTATCGCCCGTCGCCAGCCCGCACGCCGTGTTTAGCGCGCACGCCAACAGCCCTGCACGCGCTCACGCTAGCAGCCAGACGCCGTGCGCCTCAGCAGCCAGCACGCGCCAGCCGACAGTGCACGCAGCGCGCGTTGCCAGCGCGCTCGGGGCCACCGCACACACAACGCGCGCAGTAGCTGCGCGCAGTAGCCGCGCGCCGCAGTAGTAGCCGCACGCGCTTAGCCAGCAGTAGCGCGCACCCAAGCTAGCCAGCGCGCGCGCTCCAACCAGCAGCAGCGCACGCCCATAGCCAGTTAGTACGCGCGCCCCAACCAGCAGCAACGTACTGTTGCATTGCGCGCAGCAGCTAGCAGCACTAGCGCTTGTAGCACCAGTAGCGCCAGCAACGCCAACAGCCGTTAGTACCCTAAGCAGCACTCGTGCGCCCTGCTTGCCTACCCGCTAGCACTTGCCTACCGCCACATACGTTCCTTTCGCTGATAACACACCCTGAAGCAGATGGAGGCCGCACTCTCTTCCTATTGGCTTCGCTTAAGACGCGGTAAAAGTAGACGATCGATCGTCTGATGCGATCGATGTGCGGATTGGTTACCCTATTCACCAGCACGTAAACATGCTTCAAAGCCAATTTATCAAATATTCGTACACATCCCCAGAAGGCGACTGATCGTAGAATTGTGATGAGCGATCGCGACACTGTCGCTGCACAAATGAGCATGCGCCGGGCAGGACATGGACGACTGATCCCCTTGCTTGCGAATCAACCGAGTTGTTTAACGATGAGCTTTTGCGCACCATGCGGAACATCCTGCTCAGTTTGTTTTGCCGATTGTAAAATCGACGGTCGCAAACCTTTTCACCGATCGATTCGCTTGAACGATTGTGCGAATCGATATTCAGAGGCGATCCTTGTCAGAAGTACGAACGAGAATGGAATGAACTAGCAGCAGGATGGGTACAAGTAGCAAACCCTAATTGGGTTGTACCCCATATGGGATACCCCACTATAGCCTACACAATAAGCAGCATATAAGTTTGACACACCCCCATAGGCAAAGTGGGGGAGAACAAGAGGTCACAAGACTGGTCAAGAAAAGCAAAGCAGGCTCAGTGTGGATCACGAAGTCACCACGCATTCTGAGCACAAACAAATGGCCACAAGGCCAGTTCACATGCAGAGTTATATAAAGGAGAACAAGCAGTACAGTGATCACAACCTAGCAAGTGTAAGCATGCAGGTATATGTATATAGATCACAGTACAAGCAAAGTCAAGAAGTGAGCAAGTGAGACCAAGTCGGCACAAGGCCTAGAACAGTACAGAAACGCTGATGATCACAAGGCTGAAGTGCCTTGGTGAAGATACCAGCAGTGTTGGCCCGAGAGGCCACGTAAGCAAGACGAAGCTGACCACGCTGCTGCAACTCCCAAGCAAGGAAGTAGCGCAGAGCGATATGCTTCGTTCTGTGCTCCAGTCTGTGCTCCTGACACAAGGCAATCATGGCCTTGTTGTCGACGTACAGAACTGGAGGAGAATGAGGCGGCTCTCCCAAGTCGGTCAGCAGGTAGGTGAGCCAGCGTAACTCCTGTGCAGCCATGGCCCCTGCGTAGATCTCAGCCTCACAGCTGGAACTGAGAACAGAAGACGAACGGGTAGACCGCCACGAAACAGAGCCGGAGCCAAGGCTGAAAGTGTAACCCTGTGACGACCGCTGCGTAGCCAAGTCGTCAACCCAAGAAGCGTCTGCGTGGCCAGTGAGGACAACTCGAGCCTGTCCTCCAAGCACGAGCCCCATGCCCGACGTACTGCACAAGTAGCGCAACACCCTCTTAGCGGCCTCCCAGTGCTCTGGTCGATGTCTCCCGGGCGCAACGTAGCGTGCCAGGATGCTAAGAGGGTAGGCAAGGTCAGGTCGAGTGCAGGTCATCAGGTACATGAGGCAGCCCACAAGCCCTGGATACGGGCCACTCGGCTCTACGGACTCATCCGAAGGCAGAGCTGAGAGCGAGTGACCGGTAGGCAGAGGAGTGGACTGTGGCGAGGAGTACGTGAAGCCGAAGCGCTGAAGGACCTGCTGCACCATGTGTGACTGAGTCAAGGTAATGGTGCGCTGTGCTCTGTCCCGGGTGATCTGCAAGCCAAGTTAGCTGCGTAGCTCACCTAGGTCTGTGCACGTGTGTCTCTTCTGCAGCTCCGACTTCACAAAGCCCAGTCCCGCAGTGTCAGCAGTGGCAAAGACCAAGTCGTCGACGTACACGAGGATGTAGAACGGCGGCACAGAAGTGTCGGTGCGTAGAAACAGCGACGGGTCAGCAGTCGAAGGAGTAAACCCAAGAGCCGCAAGCGTCGTCCTCAGTGTGTCGTGCCACTCGCGAGGCGCCTGGCGGAGACCGTAGACTGGCCGCCGGAGGCTCCACTGGGTACCTGGAGGAAACGACCCAGTGAAGCCAGGTGGGCGGCGCAGCCAGATCTCCTCGTGCAGGCTGCCCTGTAGGAAGGCTGTGCTGAAGTCAAGAGAGTGAAGCTCGTAGTCACGCTGAGCGGCGACGTGCAGCAGCACTCGAAGAGTGGTCATCTTCGGGGTAGGGGAGAAGGTATGGAAGAAGTCAATTCCCTGTCGCTGACTGAAGCCTCGAGCAACGTAACGCGCCTTGAAGACAGGCGGAGAACCCGGCGGCCGCTTCACCCTAAAAATCCACATGCCACTGACGATGTTCGCCCCAGGTGGGGGAACCTCGTCGACGTAGGTGCCTGTGGACTTCCAGGAAGCCATCTCTGCGTCCATGGCTGTCTGCCACTGAGAGGAGTAGGGACCCTCAATCGCCTCTGCGTAAGTGCGCGGGGTCGGGATGTCTGGTGCATCCGGGTCTCCCTCAGGTGGAAGCAGCATGGACACGAGATGAGTACAGCAGCTGCAAAACACTCAAAGTCCTCCTGCCTGTCCTCAAGGACGTCTGTGCCAAGAGCACACTCACCCCCGACGGACGGAGGACAGACACAGTCAGACTCAGCAACAAGACTAGCGGCGTAGTCGAGGCGACAGGCGGCAGCAAAGTCAACAAGCTCAGCAAGTAGGGCAGACGCAGCAGTGGACTCAAATGAAGGGTAAGTGACAACAGTGGCTAGAAGACGTGTGACAGTAGGACTGGCAGCACGAGCAAGGTCTGACGGCGGGTCAGGAATGTGAGGAAGAGAGGACGCAGGAGGAGACGGCGGAGGGACACGCAGAGGAACAGAGGAAGGACGAAGTGCCATCTGGTGCGTGCCTGGGACAGGAGGAGGACGCGGACGTGGAACACGACGACCAGTGCGAACAGCGCGAACAGGCGACGCAGGACGAGACTCAGGCTCACGACGCTCCGTAAGATCTCCTGTCGGCCCAGTGTAAGCAGAAGGAGCTGGCAGCAGGGAGGTTGGCTGTAACTGCGACTGCGACTGGTCAGGCGGTGGACACAGTAAGGGAGGAGTAGAGTCAGTAGAAGGCAAGAGACCAAGAACATGCTGAAGCAGTGTAACGAAGTACGGTCGCGGCCGCACAGCGCCTCCAGAACCAGCACCGACAGCACCTGTACCCCCAGCTCTAGGGTCTCCAGCTCCAACGCCTGTACTACTACCAACTCCAGCACCTCCAGCAGCTCCAGCTCCAGCATCACCTCCAGCTCCAGCAGCTCCAGCACCTCCGGCGCGAGCACCTCCGGGACCAGCGACTCTAGCACCTCGAGCACCTCCAGGACCAGCAGCTCCAGCACCTCCGGCTACAACGCCCGCAGCACCACCAGCTCCAGCAGCTCCAGTATCTCCAGTACGAGCACCTCCGGGACCAGTGGCTCCTGCAACCCCAGTAGCTCCAGCTCCAACGCCGGCAGCACCTCTAGCTCCAGTAGCGCCAGTACCTCCAGCGCCAGGGCCTCCAGCGGCAGGCGCCCCAGCTCCAGCAGTGCCGCTCCGAAGGCTCCAGCGCTGAGCAAACCACTCGCGCAGCTTCGGTGGAGAGAGGCTCCCGCCGTGACGAGGCACCTGTAGGAGCTCCAGCAGACTCAGCACCCCCAGGCTCAGCACCCCCAGGAACAGCACCCTCAGACTCAGCATCCTCAGGCTCAGCACCCCCAGGCTCCGCACGCTCAGGCTCAGCACCCCCAGGCTCCGCACGCTCAGGCTCAGCACCCCCAGGCTCCGCACGCTCAGGCTCAGCACCCCCAGGCTCCGCACGCTCAGGCTCAGCACCCCCAGCAGCACCACCCCCAGCAGCAGCACCAGAGTCAACCGCAACCTCAACAGGCTCGACAGGGTCTACCTGAGACACACCTGAGGGAGCAGGATCCTGAGGGGAGAGGGGGTCTACCGGAGGAGGACCTGGTGCGAGGAAGAGCGACGAAGGGGGGAGAGGGGCAGTGCGGTAGGGGAAGAGACGGTAAAAGGGAACCGACTCGTCGAACGTGACGTCTTGAGAGGGCAGGACACGGCGCGAGGTGGGGTGGTAAAACTGCCAGCCAGGCGCGTCAGGGGGAAAACCAAGGAAGACGCAGGGAATGGCGCGGGAGGAGAGCTTGTCCGCGGACGTATCGCAGACAAAGGCACGAGAACCCCAGACCCGGAACACCGACGCATCGCCAACCTTCCCCGTCCAACGCAGTGTAGGCGAGGTCTCCGGCAAGGAGACACGGGGCCAGAGGTTGAGCTGATGCGCAGCGTACCGGACCGCAAACGGCCACAGAAAATGGGGGGCAGCCGCATGGATCATGGAGGTACGAGCGACCTCCATGACAAAGCCAATGCGGCGCTCAGCAACTCCATTATGCTGCAGAGAGGCCGGGAGCGTGAACGACTGGAGAATGCCCTCCCCACGACAAAAGTCCCGCAAGAGGTCAGAGGAAAACTCACCATTTCTGTCAGAGTGCAGACGCAGGACTGGAAGGTCCGTGTGAAACCGCTCGCGCAGCTGGAGACGGACAGCGCGGATCCAAGGGATCAAAACATCAGGGACCTCCCCCTTGCTGCGCAAGGGGAAGACCGTGGTGTAACGCGAGTAGTCGTCAACAACCAGCAGAAAGTAGCGCTCGCGGCCCTGTCCACGGACGCGGGCTGGACCCCACACGTCCATGTGGAGAGTCTGCAGGGGAGCAGTTGTCGGGGGAAACGAGGAGTGAGGAGTGGCGCGCTGCCGCCCCTCGACACAGGGAAGGCAGGGAGGAGCAGGCGAGGGTGGGAGGGGAGGCAGTACCCGGAAGATCAGAGACAAGGACACGGGAGTGCATGCAACGGAGGCGTTGCACTGAGGGGTGACCAAGTCGGTGGTGCCAAAGGAGGGTCTGGTACGACAGAGCGCGACACGAGCAGGGGGCCGCTAGCTGACCTGACGCAGACGCAGACGCAGCTACCTGAGGAGACACAGTAGTCAGTGTGTACAGACTCGAGCCAGGCGCACGGGTGAACGTGGCCAGGTGCCGGCCAGTCCGGCAGCACGTACAGATCGCCACACGCTGTCCTCCTGGAGTAAAGGTGTCAACCCATACATCCTGAAGGATGGCGTTGCTCACCAAGTACGTAGAGAACGAGGGGAGGTGAAGACCTGACAGTGAGCCAGACGGAACCACCGGACACGGGAGAACAGTGGAGGAACGTGCAAGGACTGGGCCCCCAGAGGGGTCAGCCAGAGAGACAGCAACAGGTGCAGGGAGCGGTGTGAGTGCGGTACTGTCGCGAAAGAAACAGCGGGAAGCACCTGAGTCAAGCGTGAAGGTGTGCAAGGCCTCAGCAGGCGCAGTACCAGAGAGAGCTGACTCACTAGCACCTAGAGCAGCAGACTCACCAGCACCTAGAGCAGCGGCCTCTATACCTGGGTCGGGTGGCATGCACAGGTAACAGTCACCCTCAGCACTAACAGTCAATGCATACATGGCAGCAAGGATAGCATCATAATCAAGAGCAAAGATGTCCACACCCTGCCTAAGTAGCTCTGCCCAGCGGGGGAGCTCAGTCCCGTCGGGAAACTCTGCGTGAAAGGCGTCAGTAAGACGGGAGAAGCAGCGGTGTTGTGTGTGAGGCTGCCCGCATGTCTGACCAGAGCGGTCACCTGTGCGAATGACATACGGGCAGCGACTACTACCCCCAGACGCCCCACGCTGAGCAAACCACTCACGAAGCTCCTGGGGCGAAGGGGTCTCACGCTGACGCTGCTGCTGCTGCCTCTGACCACCGCCAAAGCCTCCCCTCTGACTGGTACCACCCCGGCCGCCACCGCTGCCGCCTCCCCCACTCCCACCGCCGCCACCACTGCCGCCGCCACCACTCCCACTGCCGCCACCACCGCCTCCACCTACGCCTCCACTCCCACCACCACTCCCTCCGCCACCACCGCCACCTCCACCGCCTCCACCACCCCCACCACCGCCTCCACCGCTGCCACCCCCACCGCCCCTGCCTCCCCTGCCCCTGCCGCTGCGGCGCCTCCCACTAGGGGCAGAAGCAGCTCCTACCTCCTCAGCACGAAGGTAGTCAACAGCTGCAGCAGAGGCGACTGAGGGGACTAGGGGGGAGGGCGAACACCCCTCAAAGAAGGGAGTGCGAGGAGTGCCACGAGAAGCGCCTACAGCGACTATGCTAGTCTCAGCTGCTAGGAGGTGCTTCTCGAGCAGATCGACAGTGAGGTCTGTGGGATCAAGGGCGAGAAGGAGGTCCCTGACTGCGCTAAGAGAGTCAGGGAGGCGGGTGACTATGAAGTAGAGAGTGATGTACATGGGAGGAGGGTTCTTGGTGAGGAACTCGGCCGGAAGCGCAGCGCGGTAGCGAGTGTCACTAGTGCGAAGGTGAGTGACGAGGTCGGCTACTGTGGCAAAGGCGGACAGCTCGGGGAACAGGTAGGGGAGGCGAAGGCGGCCTAGAGCAGCAGTGGCCGGGGAGGAGTAACGAGCGACTACAGCGTCGTACAGGGCTTTCGCAGTCTTGTGCTGGCCAAAGTGAGCGCGTTCGGCTAATGGCAGGTGGTTGTGAACGGCTAGGCGAGCAGCAGCGTCACGGGTAAGCCACTGTGAGCGAGTCGCACTGTCAGCTGTGGCAGCAGGGGCGAGAGAGGCGCCAGACGTGAGGTCAAACAGTGAAACACCGTCCTTGGAATCGCTCTCAGTAAGTACAACTGTAAATCGTCGAGCCACGCATCGAACTCTATCGGGCGGCCCTCCGGATCGAACGTGAGGACACTGAGCGTGGCCATAGCGGGCAGAGCAGTTGGGCGTGCTAGCAGCAGAGCAGCACGCAGGCAGGGCAAAGCAGGGCGGCAGCCAGCAGGGCATGGCGGAGAGGCGGCTAGCTGCGCGAGGGCAGGGCGGCGGCTTGGCGGCGAGCGGTTCGCGGGCTAGGCAGCACGGCGGTGGGCGGCGCGCGGGCAGGGCAGGGCGCGCTGCGGCGGGCAGCGCGCAGGCAGGGCAGGGCGCGCGGGCTAGGCGGTGCGGCGGCGGACGGCGCGCGGGCAAGGAGGGCGCGCTGCGGCGGGCGGCGCGCGGGAAGGGCAGGGCGCGCTGCGGCGGGCGGCGCGCGGGCAGAGCAGGGCGCGCGGGCTAGGCGGCGCGGCGCGCGGTCAAGCAGGGTGCGCAGCGGCGGGCGGCGCGTGGGCAAGGCAGAGCGCGCTGCAGCGAGCGGCGCACGGGCACAGTAGGGCGCGCGGCGGCGGGCGGCGCGCGGGCAGGGCAGGGCACGCGGCGGAAGGCGGCGCGCGGGCAGAGCAGGGCGCGCGGCGGCGGGCGGCGCGTTGGCAGGGCAGGGCGCGCGGCGTCGAGCAGCGCGCGGGCAAGGCAAGGCACGCGGCGGCGAGCGGCGCGCGAGCAGGGCAGGGCAGGGCGTGCGCAGGCAGCGCGACGCAGGGCAGGGCAGGGCAGTGCGGCGCTATCACGGCGGTGCAACGGGTGGGGTAGCGCAATTCGGTGGGCCCTAAAAAAACGGTCCTAGGCTAGGACCTGCTCTGAAACCATGTCAGAAGTACGAAGGAGAATGGAATGAACTAGCAGCAGGATGGGTACAAGTAGCAAACCCTAATTGAGTTGTACCCCATATGGGCTACCCCACTATAGCCTGCACAATAAGCAGCATATAAGTTTTACAATCCTTCGGCACTTTTACCGCCTTAGGTTTTTTTGTTCTGGCTCGACTGTTCCTAGACTACCTATGCACCGGTTCCTAGCATGCATTTCTTAGTCTGGGGTCCCTAGCTCCAGCAGTTTCCAGTTGTTTCTAGCTCCAGCCGATCATAGCTCCGACCGTTTCTAGCTCCCGCCATTCCTAGCTCCAGGCGTTCCTATGCCCAACTAGCTTTCGCTATGGCATTCGCCAGAGTCTTGTGCTTCGACGCAAGGGGTAGTGCGATATAAACTTTAGCATGTGGCTGGCCCAACTGCACCATAGGAGCCAGCGTCAGGACGGCGGCACTCTAATCGCGCACACGTCCGGTGCTTTGCCTGCCCCTCCGCGTCCTAGTCCTCTACCTACTGAGCCCCCGCCCACTAAGGCGGAGCTGGGGACGTTTACCATGCCGCATTTTGACTACTCCATCTGGGACTCCTGCGACGCTGCTGCCTGCCTCGCGCTGGCATACCTTCTCCAACCGACAGAGGATGCCAACTTCACCAAGGTCGAGTCTGCGAAGGAGTGTTAGGACGCTATTATTGCCCGTTATTCCACTCCTTCCTCTACCTCCCTTGGTCACCACATCCTACCGTTCTTGTTCCCCCACCTTGGTTCGTTTGAGACCAGTGCTGATCTGGTCGTGCACCTGTTCTTTTGACACTAGCTTCCATGCTACCTGCTCCGACTCCCAGCATGCTCGCGCCCCCCTCCCCCGCATGTTTTCCACCCTCTATCCTGTTGACAATCGTCTCCCTAACTGTCTTTTGTCTGCACTCGACGCGCTTCTTTGGAAGCAACCCAGTGAGCTTACTATCGAAGTTCTTGAGACCACTCTCACTGAGATCGAAAGTAACCTTCACTGTAAGGTCACTATCACTTTTCCTGCGCACGAGAGGTTTGCGACCTGTACGAACGTTTCCACTGGGTGACGTCACCCTTCGCTCCTGCGTCTCCGCGAGCTGTCTATTCTGGTATTGTGTCAGGTCTCCCGCACTTGCTTCTTCCGCTCCATCCTTCGCCTGCTCCGCTGTGCACTACTTGCGTCGAGGGCCGGCATCGTGCCACTCCTCACTCCTCCTCGCTTGCGCCTATCTTTGCGCCCCTTCAGACTCTGCACTTAGACGTCTGCACCCCCCCCCTGGTCACTGGGTCGGGCTGCGAGAGGTTCTTCCTTGTTGTTGTGGACGATTTCTCCCGCTACACCACGGTGTTTCCTCTGCAGCAAAAGGCCCATGTGCCTAATGCTCTGATCCCGTGGTTACTGGCCACTATCACTCATCGCTCCCTCCCTGGGCGCTGTCTACACTCCGACCATGGGGGTGAGTTCTGCTCTCCTGCTCTTGCCGAGTTTTGTCGCGAGCAGGGCATCTCTCATTCCTTCACGCTTCCAGACTCATCACATCAGAATGGGGTTGCTGAACGTCGCATAGGCTTGGTCATGGAGATCGCCTGTACCTCCATGCCTGTGCGCCCCATTAGCTGAACCACTTGCAGCGTGTCTCACGCCCAGAGGTTTCACCGATCTGTCTCTGGACTGGGTCCCCTGGTGTCATGTTTGTGTTTCGTGTCTGGGGCTGCCTTGCGCATGTCCGCGATCCTCACATAGGCAAGCTCTTGGCTCGCAACCTCCACTGTGTCTTCCTTGGTTTGCCGGTTAACGCCCCTGACTTCACGTTTTACCACCCGTCCCTCCACTGGTTTTTCGACTCCCGCAACATCACGTTTGACAAGTCAGTGTCCTTCTACGCCCACTACCCCTACCGAGGTCTCCCGGCTCCCCCCTTCCTCCCACTCCTCATGGTCCTGCTCCTCCGGTGCTCCCACCCCACCTAGGTCTTGCCCCGTCAAGTGTGGAGGTCAGGGAACGAGGTCCTGGAGGAGCTGGTCCTGGAGCTTGAGGTGCTAGAGTTGGAGGTGCTGGTTCTGGGTGTGTTGCAGCCAAAGGTGCTGGAGCTCGAGGTGCTGGCACCTGAGGTGGTATGGGGTTGCTGGATGTGCTGGTTCTGATGGTGCCGCAGCTGGAGGTGCTAGCACTGGAGGTGCTGGTTCTGAGGGTGCTAACGTTGGAGGTACTGGTGCTGGAGGTGCTCCTGGTGGGGGTGCTGCTGCTGCGGCTTTGGCCCCATGTTACCTGAGGAGGTTCCAGCTTCAGCAGCAGCAGAAGCAGTCATCGCCACATGTGAGTGGCCTTCGTCTCCTTGGTCTTCCTCCTCATTTGCGAAGCCACTCCTCCTGTTCCTGGGCCACTCGTCAGGTGCGGAGGTCAGGTGCTCCCACTCCTCCTGTTCCTGACCTCCACTTTGTATTTCTTTCATACTATCCTCGTCGTGTCCCGCCTCCTTCTCTTCTTCCTTTGCCTCCTTCGTCGTCTCTCACAGTTTCCTCCCAGCCTCTTTTTGAATACTTTTGTACTCCTCATACTGTCGTCTCACGCATCCCCTCTTCTTCGTTACTAGCCCTACTACCTCTCCGTCGTCTGTCTCGGCTCTTGTCGATGCTGTCACTGACTTTGCCTCCAGCTGCCGCCTTGACTACGCCACCCGGTTGGTGTCTACTCCTCCTTCCCATCCTTTGTCCGCCGGGGGTGGGCTTGCACTTATCTGTAAGGTCCTAAAGGACAGGCTTTTCGAGCTTGAGTTCCTTGCGGCTACTGATCCCCACCTCTGTGCCATGCTGCTAGCCCCTAAGGGAAACCCTGACACTCCACACATACTGACTTCTCGCAATTACGCTGAGGCGGTTTCGGGATAGTGGGCCTCTTAGTGGATAGCAGCCATGGACTTAGAGACGGCCGCTTGGAGATCCACAGGCACGTACGATGCAGTCCCCCCTCGCCGGGAGAACGTAGTCGATGGCATGTGGATCTTCCAGGTGAAGCTGCCGCATGGATCGCCTATCTTCAAGGCGTGCTACGAGGTGAGAGGCTTCAGTCAGCGTGAGGGAGTAGACTTCTTTCAGACCTTCTCCCCCACCCCAAAGATGACCACTCCTTAGGTACTGCTACTCGTCGCAACACAGTGAGACCACGAGGTGCACTCGCTATACATTTCCACTGCCTTCCTACAGGGCAATCTGCACGAGGAGATCTGGCTATACCGTCCTCCTGGCTTCACTGTCACTTTCTCGCCTGGGATCTAGTGGAGCCTAAGAAGACCAGTCTACGGTCTCCGCCAGGCACCTCGTGAGTGGCACAACTCTCTCCACTCCATTCTTGCTTCTCTCAGGTTCAGTCCTACTTCCGCTGACCCATTTCTGTTCGTTCGTTCTAGGTCCACTCCTTTCTTCATCCTCGTGTACGTCGACAACTTGGTCTTTGGTACCGCAGACAGGGTTGCCCTGGCTTCAGTGAAGTCAGAACTACAGAAGAAATGCACTTGCACTGACCTTGGTGAGCTACGTAGAATTCTTGACTTGCAGATCACCAGGGACACAGCAGTGCGCACCATCACTCTGAATCGTCACACACGGTGCAACACGTCTTTCAGCGGTTCGAGCTTCAGTTCTTCACCACAAAACCCACTCCTCTTACTTTTGACCACAGACTCACTGCCCTTGTTCCCGATGAGCCTATTCAGCCTAGCAATAAGCATGTAGAGCTTATGGGTTGCCTCATGTACCTAATGACGTGCACTCGACCGGACCTCGCCTATCCTCTCAGTGTCCTTGCTCACTTTGTTGCGATAGGGAGACACCGTCCTGTTAACTGGACTGCTTCTAGGAGGGTAGTGAAGTACCTGGCGACTACATCAGGCATGGGGCTTGTGATTGGAGGGAGACAGCCAGTGCAACTTACCGGGCACTGTGACTCATCCTGGGCGGACGACGAGGAAAGCTGTGATTATATCCATATGCTGGATGTACCATCTGCTCACTGCTGCATCGGCAAGGAGTATTCATAGTGTTGTAGGTTTAGCGGTGGGAGCGAAGAGCTCTTGGAAGTCCTCCCCTTCCTTTTGGTGGAAACCCTTTGCCACTAACCTGCTCTTGTGCGCTGTCACCTCACATTTTTTCATTAGTTTCGATCCTCAAAAACCATTTGCACTGAATTGCTTTCATCTTGCGTTAAGGAAACAAGTTCCCAAGTGCTGTTTCTCAGCACGCTTCCCTGGAGGCGAGCCACTTTTCTTTGTCCGCTCCAGCAAGAGCTTCCTCCATGCTTGCAGGTTGTGCAATTATTGGCGAGTGAAAACAGTAGGCTAGTTCCTCCGCTTCTTCCGTTCCCAAGCGGTCCCCTAGAACTAGCAGGGCTTGTAAAGTTTCCTTGACTGTGTCTCCGTCTTTCAGCTTCATAGCAGCCATCTTAAGAAATTCCGTTGTTTGTGGCGATGTTCTTTTTCTTCTCATGCATGGAGCGGGTCTGGATCCTTCTTGCCAGCAGGGTTGGGGCTTTCACCAATGAAAGCGGGTGCGGCTGCTTATGTTCTCCTTTATGATTTGGTTTTGCTTCCTCAATGTCCTCCTTAATCTCGCCTTGCTCTGAGTCTAGGTGAATAGAGTTTTTTTGCAGCTGCTGTGTGCTTTTCTCCTTTGGCTCTTGGTTCGAGCTCCCATACATCACGTTTTCGAGGAACTTCATGTCTCGACTGTCAGAGAACCTTCTTTTCTTTGGTTCCCAAAGAAGCTTTCTTTAAAAGTTATCAGAATACATTTTCATTATAATCAAGACAGGTAGTTATAAGAACAAGAATTTTGGATAATAAAGGAGAGACATATAGTTCTAGGAAAGTACCTATTCGTAATGTACATCTTCACTAAACTACACTTTTTACCAAGTCGACACTCGAAGGGTATTTCTACTATTGCCTCAAGCGAATCAGGAGACTATTCGTGCTACTACCTATTACACTTGCGAAGGGACACATGCTACGGTAATATTAATATAAAATAATGATGTAGTAACTCGATCGAACGACTGGATTGCTTAAGTACTTTGATTTACTTCAACACTGCTAAACACTTTTTGCTCTTCCGCTCCCTCGGTATTCCGTTCGAATAATGAAACAGAGGTCAGACCATTTGCTTAAATCATGGGGGTAAATTTCAGTGGGTTCTCTATGTGCTGGCAAAAAAAGTGGTCCTTCTGTTTGTATGGCGGGGTTCTCGTAAAGGTTACAAAACTCCACACTCACCATAAACAAACAAATGATCGACCATTTCATATGGTCGTTCCCATCTTCCATGTCCTCGTTTTGATTCTCCACTTAGAGTGCGTTGCCTCCAACTTTATTGCCTTGGCGATGACCAAACTTGTTTGTATGAATATTCTCAAACTTCTTACTCTGAGCCCGACCTTGGCGCGTACAATAGTGTTCACGGGCATGACATGGGCCCATCCTTTTGATTTTGACATTTTTTGCCTATGTCATGTACTGCAAGTCTTGTAAAAAGGTCGCAAGTACATGCTGACGAATCCATGCAACTGTCAGAACATTATATAGCTTATGCTGTTGTGTAGGCTATAGTGGGGTATCCCATAGGGGGTACAACCCAGTTAGGGTTTTCCATATGTACTCACCTCATTCATAGTTCATCCATCCTCGTTCTTCATTCTTCTCATGGTATCAGAGCAGGTTCCCTCGTGGGAACTGTTCCTAGGGCCCACCGTTTTTTTTTTTTTTTTTTTTTTCCTGCCCGGAGCGCACTCTGCCCCTACCCGAGTCGCGCTCCCCTCTCTCTTGGCCCCTAGTGGCCCCTTTAGCCGCCCGTCACGGCCCTTAGACGCCCGCGCGCCGCCCGTCCCGGCCCCTTAGACGCCCGCGCGCCGCCCGTCCCGGCCCCTAGACGCCCGCGCGCCGCCCGTCCCGGCCCCTAGACGCCCGCGCGCCGCCCGTCCCGGCCCCTAGACGCCCGCGCGCCGCCCGTCCCGGCCCCTCGACGCCCGCGCGCCGCCCGTCCCGGCCCCTCGACGCCCGCGCGCCGCCCGTCCCGGCCCCTCGCCGCCCGTGAGCCGCCCGTCCCGGCCCCTAGACGCCCGCGCGCCGCCCGTCCCGGCCCCTAGACGCCCGCGCGCCGCCCGTCCCGGCCCCTCGACGCCCACGCGCCGCCCGTCCCGGCCCCTAGACGCCCGCGCGCCACCCGGCCCGACCCCTAGACGCCCGCGCGCCGCCCGTCCCGGCCCCTCGACGCCCGCGCGCCGCCCTTCCCCGGCCCCACGCCGCCCGTGCGCCGCCCGTCCCAGCCGCGCGCCGCCGTCTCGGTCCCCACGCCGCCTGTGCCGCTGAGGAGCTGAGCCGCCCGAGCCGCCCGAGCCGCCCGCACCGCCCGAGCAGCCCGAGCCGTGCTGCCCCTCAGCAGCACAACCGAGCCGCCCGACAGCAGAGCAGCCGAGCCGCCCAGCAGCCGAGCCGCTCAACAGCCGAGCCGCCCAGCAGCCGAGCCGCCCAGCAGCCGTGCCGCCCAGCAGCGGAGCCGCCGAGCCGCCGAGCCGCCCGGCAGCCGAGCCGCCGAGCCGCCGCGCCGCCCTCCTTCCGGGCCGCCCGACCTGTCCAGTCTGGTGAGCACAGCGCCCTTTCACTGCACTGCCCTCACCCTACTGTTTGCGCTACCAGTCGTCTAGGGTCATGGCTACCCCTAGTGTTCTAGTCTTTGACGCTGAGGGTCGGGCCATTGACTTTGAGGTCTGGGTGGATGACCTACAGCTGTTCTTACAGTGCGATAGGGCAGATGGTCTCTCTCTCTTTGACCTCACCTCTGGCGCCTCCACTGCCCCTGCTGCTGACGCCGACGCCACTGTTCGCTCCCAGTGGGCCACGCGCGACGCTGCTGCACGTCTTGCTGTGCGTCGCCACCTCCCTACCTCCGAGCGTGCACACTTTAGTCAGTACAAGAGTGCTCAGACCTTGTACGACGCTGTAGTTGCGCGCTACTCCTCCCCTGCCACTGCTGCACTGAGCCGTCTCATGCTACCGTACCTCTTTCCTGACCTTGCTGCCTTTCCCACAGTCGCTGACCTCATTACGCACCTCCGCACTAGTGACACTCGCTACCGCGCTGCACTCCCTGCTGACTTCTGCGCCAAGAACCCCCCCCCCATGTACATCACTCTTTACTACATAGTCACTCGCCTTCCTGACTCCCTTCGCGTAGTCAGGGACCACTTTCTCTCTGTCTGTCCCACCACTCTCACTGTTGACCTCCTCGAGAAGTCCCTCCTAGCGGCCGAGAAGAGCATAGTCGCTGTAGGGGCCTCTCGTGGTGACCCGCGCACCCCCATCTTTGAGGGGTGTTCCCCCTCCCCCCTTCTGCCCTCTGTTGCCTCTGCTGCTGCGGCCGACCTCCTTGGTCTTGAGTCGGTCGGTGTGGCGTCTGCCCCTAGTGGGAGACGCCGCTCTGGCAAGGGCAAGGGGGGCAAGGGCGCTGGAGGAGCGAGCGGGGGCGGTGGAGGTGGAGGTGGCGGCAGTGGGGGGAGTGGGGGTGGCGGTGGGAGTGGAGGTGGGGGTGGAGGAGTCGGTGGCGGCAGTGGAGGCGGAGGTGTCGGCGGCGGTGGCAGTGGGAGCGGGGGTGGCGGAGGTGGCGGCGGCGGAGGCGGAGGTGGAGGCGGCGGCAGTAGCGGAGGCGGCGGAGGCGGAGGAGGCGGCGGGGGTGGAGGTGGTGCTGGTCGCGGGTCTTCGCAGAGGAGTGGCTCCGGTGGTGGCTCGCGCCAGCAGCAGCAGCGTGGTCGTGACACCTTGTCCCCTCAGCAGCTTCGTGAGTGGTACACTGCGCGTCAGCGAGGTGGGGGTTTTGGTCCGTGCTCCTACGTTTTGCGCACCGGCGACCGTGCGGGTGAGCAGTGTGGGGGTCCCCACCCCACTCAGCGCTGCTTTGGCCGCCTGACGGACGCGTGGCGTCACCAGTTCCCGGAGGCCTCAGAGATCCCTCGTTGGGGTGACCTGTCCAGGGCGGGTGTTGCCATCTATGATCTTGACTTTGATGCTATTCTCTCTGCCATGTATGCTGTGTCTATTAGTGATGAGGGTGACTGTTACCGGTGTTTCCCGCCCGATCCGGGTATTGAGACTGCTGCTCTAGGTCCTGGTGAGGCTGCTGCCCTAGGTGCTTGCGACGCTGCTGCCCTAGGTGCTCGTGTGTCTGCGTCCTCAGGTACTGGTGAGTCTGCGCTCTCAGGTACTACGTCGGCTTCGGCCTCCCTCACCTTCACCCTTGACTCTGGGGCGTCTCGCTCCTTCTTTAGGGACCGCACCACACTCACACCGCTGAGTCGACCGGTTGCAGTGTCTCTGGCTGACCCCTCTGGGGGTCCTGTCCTGTCTCGCTTCTCCACAGTCCTCCCGTGTCCGGCGGCTCCCTCTGGCACCCTGTCTGGTCTCTACCTCCCCTCGTTCTCTACGAACCTGGTGAGTGGTGCTGACCTACAGGATGCGGGTGTACACCAGTTCACTCCTGCGCGTCAGCGGGTGACGCACTGTACAGAGGCTCGCACAGGCCGACACCTGGCTACGTTTACCCGTCAGCCGGGGTCGAGCCTGTACACACTGACCACTGCGTCTCCTCCCGTTACTGAGTCTGGTAGCGTCGCTTCGTCGGGTCAGGTGTTTGCTGCTGCGTCCAGGTCTGGTCCTGAGTCTGCCCCCTGTTCTTGTCGTCTCCTGTCTCACGAGACTCTTCTCTGGCACCACCGTCTTGGTCACCCCTCTCTGCTTCGGCTCAGAGGCATGGCCTCCCGTCTTCTAGTGTCTGGTCTCCCCCGGTCCCTCCCTCCCCTTCCTCAGGGCCCTGGCCCTACCTGTGTCCCCTGTGTCGAGGGGCGCCAGCGTGCTGCCCCTCACTCCTCCCAGTTTCCTCCGACAGAGGCCCCGTTGCAGACGCTCCACATGGACGTGTGGGGCCCAGCCCGCGTCCGTGGGCAGGGTCACGAGCGCTACTTCCTGCTCGTTGTTGACGACTACTCGCGTTACACCGCAGTCTTCCCCTTGCGCGGCAAGGGTGATGTCACTGAGGTGCTGATCGACTGGATCCGCGCAGCTCGTCTCCAGCTCAGGCAGAGCTTTGGCTCCGACTTTCCTGTTCTGCGTCTGCACTCGGACTGAGGCGGAGAGTTCTCCTCTGGCCTTCTGCGAGCCTACTGTCGTGCACGAGGCATCCGTCAGACCTTCACGCTCCCGGACTCTCCGCAGCAAAATGGGATTGCTGAGCGCCGCATTGGCATGGTCATGGACGTCGCTCGTACGTCTATGATGCATGCGGCTGCCCCCCATTTTCTGTGGCCGTTTGCGGTTCGGTACGCGGCGCATCAGATCAACCTTCACCCCAGGGTCTCCAGGCCGGAGACCTCCCCAGCCTTGCTGTGGACCGGGAAGGTGGGCGATGCGTCGGCGTTCCGGGTCTGGGGATCTCGGGCGTTTGTCCGCGACTTGTCTGCGGACAAACTGTCCCCTCGTGCTGCTCCTTGCGTCTTCCTGGGGTTCCCCCCAGACGCGCCTGGGTGGCAGTTCTACCACCCCACCTCTCGCCGTGTTCTGTCCTCTCAGGACGTCACGTTCGACGAGTCGGTACCCTACTACCGCCTCTTCCCCTACCGCACTCCGTCCCCCCCCCCCGCCCCCGCTCTTCCTTGTACCAGGTCCCCCCCCGGTAGACCCCCTCCCCCCTCAGGGTCCTGCCCCTTCAGGTGTGTCCCAGGTAGACGCAGTCGAGCCTGTCGAGGTCACTGGTGACTCTGGTGCTGCTGGGGGTGCTGAGCCTGGGGGTGCTGAGTCTGGGGGTGCTGAGTCTGGGGGTGCTGAGCCTGGGGGTGCTGAGCCTGGGGGTGCTGAGCCTGGGGGTGCTGAGCCTGGGGGTGCTGAGTGTGGGGGTGCTACGCCTGGGGGTGCTTTGCCTGGGGGTGCTGGACCTGGGAGTACTGCGCCTGGAGGTCCTCCGCCTCGAGTTTCTACGCGTGCTTTGTCTCGCCGGGAGCCACTCTCTCCACAGGAGCTGCGCGAGTGGTTTGCCCGGCGCTGGAGCCGTGCTGCTGGTGCTGGAGGTTCGTCGGCTACTGAGGGTGCTGCTGTTGCGGGTCCCGGAGGTGCTCGTACTGGGAGTACTGGAGCTGCTGGGCCTGCGGTTTCGACTGGAGCTGGTGCTGCTGAGGGTGTTGGAGCTGAGACTACCACTGGCGGTCCTGCTGGGGGTGCTCCTGGTGTTGCTCGAGGTTCTGGAGCTACTGGAGGTGCTGCTGGAGCGGGTGCTCCTGCTGGGGGTACTGGTGCTGTCCCTGCTGTTTCTGGCGTAGCTACGCGGCCTCGACCGTACTTCGTTCCACTCCTGCAGCAGGTTCTTGGTCTTCCGCCCTCTCCTGGTCCTCCTCCTCTCTTGGAGGGTCCACAGCCTGTCCCGTCGCGGTCACTGCTACAGCCTACCTCCCCTTTACCTGCTCCTTCTCCCTACACTGGTCCTACTGGAGGTCTTACTGAGCGTCGTGAGCCTGCGTCTCGCCCTGCGTCGCCTGTCCGTGCTGCTCGCGCTAGTGGTCGTGGTTCGCGTCAGCGTCCTCCTCCTGTCCCTGGCACGCACAGGATGTCTCTGCGTCCGTCTACTGCTCCTCTGCGTGCCCCTTTGCCTTCTCCTCCTGAGTCCTCTCTTCCTGCTCTTCCCGACCCTGCGTCGGACTCTCTTCGTGCTGCCAGTCCTACTGTCACGCGTCTCCTTGCTACTGTCGTCACTGACCCTTCCTTCGAGTCTACTGCTGCGTCTGCCCTAGTTACTGAGCTCGTCGACTTTGCTGCTCGCTGTCGCCTAGACTACGCTGCTAGTCTTGTCGCTGAGTCTGGGTCTGCCTGTCCTCCGTCAGTCGGGGGTGAGTGTGCCCTTGGCACGGACGTCCTTGAGGACAGGCAGGAGGAGTTCCAGTGTCTGGCAGCTACTTCACCTCATCTCGTGTCCGTACTGCTTACCCCTGAGGGAGACCCGGATGCACTTGACATCCCGACTCCGCGCTCTTACGCGGAGGCGATAGAGGGTCCCTACTCCTCTCAGTGGCAGGCAGCTATGGATGCAGAGATGGCTTCCTGGAAGTCCACAGGCACCTACGTTGACGCTGTCCCCCCTCTTGGGGCGAACATCGTCAGTGGCATGTGGATCTTCAGGGTGAAGCGGCCGCCGGGTTCTCCGCCTGTCTTCAAGGCACGTTACGTGGCTCGTGGCTTCAGTCAGCGACAGGGAGTTGACTACTTTCAGACCTTCTCCCCCACCCCGAAGATGACCACTCTTCGGGTGCTGCTACACGTTGCTGCTCACCGTGACTACGAGCTGCACTCTCTCGACTTCAGCACTGCTTTCTTGCAGGGCAGCCTGCACGAGGAGATCTGGCTGCGCCGCCCACTTGGCTTCACTGGGTCTTTCCCTCCTGGTACCCAGTGGAGTCTCCGGCGTCCAGTCTACGGTCTCCGCCAGGCGCCACGTGAGTGGCACGACACACTGAGGACTACGCTTGCGGCTCTTGGGTTTGCTCCTTCTACTGCCGACCCGTCGCTGTTTCTACGCACCGACACCTCTCTGCCGCCGTTCTACATCCTCGTGTACGTCGACGACTTGGTCTTTGCCACAGCTGACACTGCTGGACTCGCCCACGTGAAGTCCGAGCTGCAGAAGAGACACACGTGCACAGACCTGGGTGAACTGCGCAGCTACCTTGGCTTGCAGATCACCCGGGACAGAGCACGCCGCACCATTACCCTGACTCAGTCACACATGGTGCAGCAGGTCCTTCAGCGCTTCGGCTTCACGTACTCCTCGCCTCAGGCCACTCCTCTGCCTACTCGCCACTCACTCTCAGCTCTGCCTTCGGATGAGTCAGTAGAGTCGAGTGGCCCGTATCCAGAGCTTGTTGGCTGCCTCATGTACCTGATGACCTGCACACGACCTGACCTTGCATACCCTCTTAGCATTCTTGCACGCTATGTTGCTCCTGCGAGACACCGACCAGAGCACATGGTTGCAGCGAAGAGGGTGTTGCGATACTTGTGCAGTACGTCGGGCATGGGACTAGTGCTTGGAGGGCGGAGTCCAGTGGTCCTCACTGGGCACGCGGACGCTTCTTGGGCTGACGACCAGGCTACGCAGCGGTCGTCGCAGGGTTACACCTTCAGTCTTGGTTCCGGCTCTGTCTCGTGGCGAGCTACTCGCTCGTCCTCTGTTCTCGGCTCCAGTTGTGAGGCTGAGATCTACGCCGGGGCCATGGCTGCACAGGAGCTTCGCTGGCTCACCTACCTGCTGACTGACCTTGGAGAGCCGCCTCGTTCTCCTCCAGTGCTGTACGTAGACAACAAGGCCATGCTGGCCTTGTGTCGAGAGCAGCGCTTGGAGCACAGAACGAAGCACATTGCTCTCCGTTACTTTCTTGCTCGTGAGCTGCAGCAGCGTGGTCAGTTGCGACTTGCGTACGTGGCCTCTCAGGCCAACACTGCTGATGTGTTCACCAAGGCACTTGCGCCTTGTGACCATCAGCGCTTCTGCACTCAGCTGGGTCTTGTACCTGTCTTGCCTCACTTGCTCTCCTCTTGACCTTACTTGTACTGTCACATACATATACCTGCTCTTGCTTGTCTAGCTCTATATATATATGTGTACTCCTGCATGTGAACTGGCCTTGTGGCCTTGTCGTTGTGCTCGGACTGTGTGGTGACGTTGTGATCCACCCTGAGCTTGCTCTACTTTGCTTGACTGGTCTTGTGACCCCTTGTTCTCCCCCACTTTGCCTATGGGGGTGTGTCAGAACATTATATAGCTTATGCTGTTGTGTAGGCTATAGTGGGGTATCCCATAGGGGGTACAACCCAGTTAGGGTTTTCCATATGTACTCACCTCATTCATAGTTCATCCATCCTCGTTCTTCATTCTTCTCAGCAACCACAGACGTAAGACCATAGGTATGATGATAATAAATCAAGAAAATGGTGGGGGGTCTAAACATGGTGTAAGAATTTTATAAGACCCGGGGCTTACGGTACGGACATTATATAAAGTTAGTATGTGATTGCAAGCATGCTGATGTGTGCTCCGTTCTTAGAATAGAAAAATGGCGCAAATGTGAGTTTCTAGTTACCAATGCACATTAGTGTGAAATCCTCCTCGTGCCTTCTTGTTGGCAAAAATTCCAATTACCGCATTCCATGTTTTATACCCTATTCTGTACGGCCGATGTGGTTAGTGCTATTGTGGGCGTCGAGTGTGTTTAGGGCCGTGATTGTTCATTAAAATGAATGAAATGTGTCAAACATTATATGTGTTACATTATTGTAGGCTACAGTGGGTTAGCCTTTAGGGGGTTCACAACTCTAGGGTTTCACATTTGTACTCTCACTTGTTTCTAGTCCAACACTTCTTCTTTCTAACATGGTATTAAGAGCGTAGGTTTAGACCTAGGATCGCTTACCTAAGGGCCCACCGTTCTGCTAGAAGCGCCCTCGAGCGCCTTAATGCATTAGCGCCCTCGAGCGCCTCTCTCCTAGTGCGCCCTCGTGCGCCTCTCTCTCTCCTGCTGCCCGTGCGCAGCTCGCTAGTGCCGCGCGCGGCCCTTTTTTCTTAGCGCGCGTAGCCCGCTAGCAGCCCGCGCGCGGCCTTTTCTGCGCGTGCGTCGCCCGTTAGCCGCCCGCACGACCAGCGCCGCCCACGAGCAGCCCGCTAGCCGCCCGTCGACTGGCCCTCCTGGCCGTCCAGAGCGTAGCAGCTCCGCCCGTCGGCAGCCGCGTCACCCGTGTAGGCCGCCGCATCACCCGTGTAGGCCGCCGCCCTCGTGCAACTGCAGCCCACCCACAGCCGCGACCCGGCCGCTACACCGACCCACGAGCAGGCCCACCGTCGCGCCGTGCCGCGTAGTCCGAACCGAGCCGCGCCGCCCGAACCGAACCGCGCCGCCCGAACCGAGCCGCGCCGCCCGAACCGAGCCGCGCCGCCCGAACCGCGCCGCGCCGCCCTACTGTGCCCTACCAACTACTACTACTGCTACTACTGCTACAGTTGCTACTGCTACTCCTGCTACTACTACTGCTGCTTCTACTACTGCTGCTACTGCAACTATGGCTAGCCCCTCTGTACTAGCTTTCGATGCTGAGGGCCGCCCACTGAAGTTTGAGACCTGGCTCGATGACCTGCAAATATTCCTCCAGCTCACTGCCAAGGAGGATATCTCACTGTACGATCACGCACTAGGCCATGCTGCTGCCCCTGCTGCTACTGCTGACAGTACTGCCCGTTCACAGTGGCAGACTCGTGACGCCCACACACGCTTCGCTATTCGCAACTCCCTGCCGATCGATGAGCGTGAGCACTTTGGCCAGCACAAAACCGCGCAGGCACTGTACACTGCTGTAGTGGCACGCTACTCATCACCTGCCTCTGCTGCGCTAGGCCGTCTCTCGCTCCCCTACCTGTTCCCCGACCTGTCCGCTTTCTCCACAGTCGCTGACCTCATCACGCACCTCCGCACTAGTGAGGCCCGCTTCCGTGCCGCTGTGCCTGCTGAGTTTCTTGCCACGCACCCCCCCCCCCGCTGTGGCTCACTCTCTACCACCTGGTCACCCGTCTCCCTGACTCTCTTCGTGCGGTCAGGGACCACTTCCTCGCTCGCTGCCCCACCGAGCTCACCGTTGATCTGCTCGAGAAGGAACTGCTTGCAGCTGAGACTAGCATAGTCGCTGTAGGTGCCTCTCGTGGTGACCCCCGCACCCCTTTCTTCGAGGGGTGTTCCCCTTCCCCCCTTCTCCCCTCTGTCGCCTCTGCTGCTGCTGTCGACCTCGTTGGTACTGAGCAGGTCGGGACTGCGTCCGCTCCGAGCTGGCGTCGCAGCGGCAAGGGCAAAGGGGGCAAGGGAGGCGGCGGTGACGGCGGGGGAGGCGGTGGTGGGGGCGGTGGCGGCGGTTGGGGTGGTGGCGGGGCTGGAGGGGCTAGTGGCAGCGGTGGGGGTGGTGGCGGCAGCAGCGGAGGAGGTGGCCGGGGTGGGGGCGGTGGTTGGGGTGGCGGTGGACGCGGAGGCGGCAGGGGCGGTGGTGGTCGAGGTGGTGGAGGCGGCGGTGGTGGTCGTGGAGGCGCTGGCGGTGGCCAGAGCCAGCAGCACACTCCGTCTTCATAGGAGCTTCGTGAGTGGTACTCTTAGCACGGGGGGGGGGGTGGCCTTAGCTGCACGTACGTCATCCGCACTGGTGACCGCACTGGCCAGACGTGTGGGAGGGCGCACACCACGCAGCGCTGCTTCTCCCGCCTTGACGACGCCTGGCGCACTCAGTTTCCTGCTGCCACTGAGCTGCCCCGCTGGGCTGATCTGATGAAGAAGAACATTGATATCTATGCTCTTGACTTTGATGCTATCTTCACTGCCATGTATGTGTTGTCTACTAGTGGAGAGAGTGCCCAGTACCTGCGTGTTCCGCCCGATCCGGGCATTCAGACCAGTGAGGCTGCCGCTCTAGGTGCTAGCGCGTCTGTTGCCCTAGGTGCTGGTGAGGCTGCCGCTCCAGGTGCTTGCGTGTCTGCTGCCCCAGGTGCTGGTGAGGCTGCTGCTCTAGGTGCTTGTGAGTCTGCGCCCTCTGGTACTGCGTCTACTGAGGCACTGCACACCTTCACACTGGACTCAGGTGCTTCTCGCTGTTTCTTTCGTGACCGCACTGCCCTTGAGCAGCTTGCTCGGCCAGTTGCTGTGTCCCTCGCTGACCCCTCTGGGGGTCCGGTCATTGCGACCTCCTCCACTGTCCTCCCTTGTCCTGCTGTTCCGTCGGGCACACTGTCAGGTCTCCACCTCCCGTCGTTCTCTACGAACTTGGTGGCGGGTTGTGCGCTCCAGGACGGGGGTGTCCACCACTTCACCCCTGCCTACGAGCGCGTGACACACTACACGTGTGCTCGGACGGGCCGTCACCTGGCTACCTTCACTCGGCAGCCGGGGTCGGACCTGTACACACTGACCACTGAGTCCCCTCAGGTAGCTGCGTCTGCGTCTGCGTCAGGTCAGCTGTCGGCCTCCTGCTCGTGTCGCTCTCTGGCGCACGAGACCGTCCTCTGGCACCACCGCCTTGGTCACCCGTCCGTGCAGCGCCTTCGTGGCATGCACAAACGGTACCTTGTCTCTGGTCTTCCCAGGGTTCTCCCTCCCCTCCCACCCTCGCCTGCTCCTCCCTGTCTTCCCTGTGTCGAGGGGCGGCAGCGCGCCGCTCCTCACTCCTCCTCGTTTCCCCCGACGACTGCTCCCCTGCAGACGCTCCACATGGACGTGTGGGGCCCAGCCCGCGTCCGTGGACAGGGTCAGGAGAGGTACTTCTTGATAGTTGTTGACGACTACTCGCGCTACACCACGGTCTTCCCCTTGCGCACCAAGGGTGAAGTCCCTGATGTTTTGATCCCTTGGATCCGCGCTGCTCGTCTCCATCTCAGCGAGAGGTTCCACTCGGACTTTCCTGTCCTGCGTCTGCACTCTGACAGAGGTGGGGAGTTTTCCTCCGACCTCTTGAGGGCCTTCTGTCAGGGGGAGGGCATTGAGCAGTCGTTCATGCTTCCGGCCTCTCCACAGCAGAATGGGGTTGCTGAGCGCCGCATTGGCTTGGTCATGGAGGTCGCTCGTACCTCCTTGATCCATGCGGCTGCCCCCCACTTTCTGTGGCCGTTTGCGGTCCGGTACGCTGCGCATCAGCTCAACCTCTGGCCCCGTGTCTCCTTGCCGGAGACCTCGCCCACACTGCTGTGGACGGGGAAGGTTGGCGATGCGTCGCGTTTCCGGGTCTGGGGATCTCGAGCTTTTGTCCGCGATACGTCCGCGGACAAGCTCTCCTCCCGCGCTGTTCCTTGTGTCTTCCTTGGCTTTGTCCCGGACGCGTCTGGTTGGCAGTTTTACCACGCCACCTCGCGCCGTGTCCTGCCCTCTCAGGACGTCACTTTTGACGAGTCGGTGCCCTACTACCGCCTCTTCCCCTACCGCACTGCCCCGCTCCCCCCCCCGCCTCTCTTCCTCGCGCCAGGTGCTGCTGTGGTAGACCCCCTCCCCCCTCAGGGTGCCGCTCCCTCAGGTGTGTCCCAGGTAGACCCGGTTGAGCCTGTCGAGGTAGCTGTCGACTCTCGTCCTACTAGGGGTGCTGAGCCTGAGCGTGCGGAGCCTGGGGGTGCGGAGCCTGGGGGTGCGGAGCCTGGGGTTGCGGAGTCTGGGGGTGCTGAGCCTGGGGGTGCTGAGTCTGGGGGTGCTGAGTCTGGGGGTGCTGAGCCTGGGAGTGCTACGTCTGAGGGTACTGAGCCAGAGGGTGCTGCGACTGAGCGTGCTACACCTGGAGGCGCTCTCTCCTCACTGCAGCTACGTGCGTGGTACTTACAGTACTGCAGCCTCAGGAGAGGTGCTTCTGGAGCTAGGGGTACTGCTGGAGCTGGTACTAGTGCTTCCCCTCCTAGGCGGGAGCTGCCCTCTCCCCAGCGGCTCCGAGAGTGGTACGCTCGGCGCTGCACTAGTGTCACGGACCCTGTTGCTGGAGGTGCTGCTGACGCTGCTGGAGGTGCTGCTGGTGCTGGTGCTGCTGGAGCTGCTGGAGGTGCTGCTGCTGCTGGCGGTGCTGCTGGCGCTGCTGGAGGTGCTGGTGCTGCTGGAGCTGCTGGAGCTGCTGGAGGGGCTGCTGGTGCTGGTGCTGCTGGAGGTGCTACTGGTGCTGGATCTGCTGGAGGTGCTGCTGCTGCTGGCGGTGCTGCTGGCGCTGCTGGAGGTGCTGCAGGTGCTGGTGCTGCTGGAGCTGCTGGAGGTGCTGCTGCTGCTGGCGGTGCTGCTGGCGGTGCTGGAGGTGCTGCTGGTGCTGGTGCTGCTGGAGCTGCTGGAGGTGCTGCTGCTGCTGGCGGTGCTGCTGGCGCTGCTGGAGGTGCTGCTGGTGCTGGTGCTGCTGGAGCTGCTGGCGGTGCTACTGGAGCTGCTGGAGGTGCTGGTGCTGCTGGTGGTGCTGCTGGTGCTGGAGCTGCTGGAGCCGCTGGTCCTGGAGGTGCTCGTACTGGAGGTACTGGAGCTGCTGGGACTGGAGCTGCTGAGTCTGTCTGTCTGTCTGTCCTCCGTCCGTCGGGGGTAGTGTGCTCTTGGCACGGACGTCCTTGAGGACAGACAGGAGGAGTTTGAGTGCTTTGCTGCTGCTTTACCTCATCTCGTGTCCATGCTGTGTGCCCCTGAGGGAGACCCGGATGCACCAGACATCCCGACCCCACGCTCTTACGCAGAGGCGATGGAGGGTCCCTACTCCTCTCAATAGAAGACAGCCATGGACGCAGAGATGGCTTCCTGGAAGTCCACAGGCACCTACGTCGACGAGGTTCCCCCACCTGGGGCGAGCATCGTCAGTGGCATGTGGATTTTCAGGGTGAAGCGGCCGCCGGGTTCTCCGCCTGTCTTCAAGGCGCGTTACGTTGCACGAGGCTTCAGTCAGCGAGAGGGAGTTGACTTCTTCCAGACCTTCTCCCCGACCCCGAAGATGACCACTCTTCGGGTTCTGCTGCACGTCGCCGCTCAGCGTGACTACGAGCTCCACTCTCTTGACTTCAGCACTGCGTTCCTACAGGGCAGCCTGCACGAGGAGATGTGGCTGCGCCGCCCACCTGGATTCAATGGGTCGTTCCCTCCTGGTACCCAGTGGAGCCTCCGGCGGCCAGTCTACGGTCTCCGCCAGGCACCCCGTGAGTGGCACGACACACTGAGGACTACTCTTGCTGCTCTTGGGTTTGCTCCCTCCACTGCTGACCCGTCGCTGTTTGCAGCCGCCGTCGACCGATGCACTCGCGCCTGGCTCCTGTCGACGCCACCGTCGACCTTGATCACACCTCTCTTCTTCGTGCCCTCGCTGCCGCTGACTCGTGCACCGCCGTCGACCTCCTCGTCGATGCCGCCTTCGTTTCTCACCGGTCGAGGAGATGTAGGACGGGAAGGGTGATCCGTCGCCCACTTTGCGCGGATGCCCAACTCGACGACCTCCAACAGGAGGTTCGACCCGTGCTCGCCAGCCTTGTGGCGTCTCCTCGCATCAGCTAGTCGCACCATATGTGACTGAGCGAGTGTGATGGTGCGAGTTGCTCTGTCCCTGTTGATCTGCAAGCCAAGTTAGCAGCGCAGTTTAGTGCAACCATATCTGTTATAGAGAATTGTCAAACTATAACTGTTATAGTTGCCCACAGCACCACCATTCTCCCGTTTCCGGCGGCTCCCTCTGGGTTTCTCACATGTTACTACACCCCCTCGTTCTCTAGGAACTTGGTGGGTGTCAGTCACCTCCACGACCTCGGAGTTGTCACCACTTTCTCTCTGGACGAGCCAGTTGCCTCTTGCACAGTCGGTGCCACTGGAGTGCCTCTGGCCACTTTCCACAGGGAGCTGGGCTCTGGTCTGTACTCGTTATACACTGGGTCCCACCACACTGGGTCAGGTCAGGTAGCTGTTGTGTCGTGCGCCTGTCGGTCACTCACCCACCCGTCGGTCCCACGTCTCAGTAGGATGGTACGTCACCGTCTGGTCTAAGGTCTCACAGAGTCGCTTGCCCCGCTTCCTCGTTCGCCTGCGCCGCCGTGCACTCCTTGCGTCGAGGGTCGGCAGCGCGCTGCCCCTCACTCCTCGTCGTTCCCCCGCACCACGGCTCCCTTCCAGACCCTGCACTTGGACGTCTGGGGCCCCTCCCCAGTCCGTGGCCCACGTCAGGAGCGCTACTTCCTGATTGTGGTGGACGACTAATCCTGCTACACCACGGTTCTACCTTTGCGCCGGAAGGCCGACGTGCCTATCGTCCTCGAGCCGAGGCTACTAGCGAGGGGTGACGCCCAGGTCCTTTGTGGGCTCCGCCTGCACTCGGACCGTTATGGTGAGTCTTCTTCCATTCGCCTGGAGACGTTATGTCAAGGTTGGGGGATCATCCAGTCTTACACGCTACCAGACTCGCCGCAGCAGAACGGGGTAGCCGAGCGACGCATCGGCCTGGTCATGGAGGTTGCCCGAACCTCCATGTGCCATGCCGGTGCCCCCCAGTTCCTGTGGCCTCAGGTAGTCCGCTACGCCGCGCACCAGCTGAACCTGTGGCCTAGTGACGCACGGCCACGGGTGACGCCTGTCTCTCTTTGGACAGGTTGTGCGGGTGTAGCAGCTGACTACCGCGTCAGGGGTTCCTTGGCCCACGTTCGCGCCCCTGGTGCGAACAAGTTGTCTCCGCGCACCCGTGCCTGCGTCTTTCTTGGTTTCCCACTCGACACCTCCGGCTGGCAGTTCTACGACCTGGTTACCTGCCAGTTCTTCAGTTCCCAGGACGTCACTTTCGACGAGTCAGTCAGTTACTACAGGAGTCGCCCTCACAGAGGTTCCGAGACCTTCTCCCCCCCGCTGTTCCTCACCACTGAGCCCCCCCCCAAGTCGCCCCGGTAGCCCCCCCCCCCCCCCCCTTCGCGTCCTGCCCCGTCAGGTGTGTCGCACGTCACTCCGCAGTCGTCCCCCCCGCAACGTCAAGTCCCTGCCGTGTCTGGGGGTGCGGGAGGTGCAGTTGTGGAGGGCGAGGGTACTGGGGCTGCAGGAGCTGGTGGTGTCGGCTCTGGGGGTGCAGGAGTTGTGGGCGTGGAGGTCACTCCCGTGAAGGACACGGCAGCCTCGAGTCGGCGGCCTCGCCCCGCGTCACCCCCTGGCTTCCCGTCCGTCCCGCAGTTCCCTCCTCGTTCTTCTCTGCGGCCGGTTGCTGCGGAGCCTGTGGGTGTTCCTGCGGGAGGTACTAGAGGCCCCGGGGGTGTCAGTGGTGGAGGTGCTGGTTCTGGGGGTGCTGGAGCTGGAGGCACTGGCACTGTGGCGCCTACACCGCGCACTGTACGTTTCCTGACCCGCAAGCAGCGTCTCCTCCGGTTGGAGAGGGAGGAGCGTGAGCGGTTTGAGAGGGCACAGCAGCAGCAGCAGCAGCAGAAGCAAGAGCAGTCTCAGTCGCAGCAGCAGGAGAGAGTAGAGGAGGAGTCACAGCAGCAGCAGGAGAGAGCAGAGGAGGGGTCACGACTACAGCAGCAGGTGCAGTTGCAGCCGCAGCAGGAGACAGTAGAGGAGGAGTCACGAGTGCAGCAGCGGGTGCAGTTGCAGCCGCAGCAAGAGAGAGTAGGGGAGGAGTCACGAGTGCAGCAGCGGGTGCAGTTGCAGTCGCAGCAGGAGAGAGTAGAGGAGGAGTCACGGCCGCACCAGGAGAGGGTAGAGCAGGAGTCCCGCCCGCAGCAGCAGGTGCAGTTACAGACACAGAAGGAGAGAGTAGAGGAGTCACGACCGCAGCAGGAGAGGGTAGCGCAGGATTTCCGGTCGCAGCAGCGGGTGCAGCTGCAGCTGTCGCGATATACAGTTTATATATATTTCTAACTGCCTCTAGCTTTAGCTTTAGTGTGGTTATGCTTTCGTACTATTGGTGGTGCACCTTCTCATGTTTGCTATATGTACCTTGTGTGCTATAGTGAACACATCTCATTCTCGCTTTCCTTGGCCACGAACTACTCGACTACCGCTTGGCCTAGGCTCCTAAGCCTAGGCCCTAAGTTGAACCCGTTCCCTAGCTAAGTTCGTACGTTGACATGGTATTGAGCGATTAAGATCCGTAGACCTAAGATAATGGGCCCACCATTCCCGCCCGCTGCTGCACGTAGACCAGCCCATCGATCGTCCGATTTGACCATGGCATGCGCGGCCCATGGCGAGCACGCCGACGGACCCGCCAGCGAGCCCATTGACGGCCCCGCCAACGAATCCGCCGACGGATGCGCCGACGAATCCGCCGACGTACCTGCCGACGTTTCCGCCAACGGACCCGCCAACGAGTGCGCCAACGAGCCCGCCAACGGACCCGCCAGCGAGCTCGCAAGCGGACAAGCGAGCCCGCCCACGGATCCGCCGAAGAACCCGCCGACGGACCCGCCAGCGAGCTCGCCGACAGACCCGCGAGCGCCACCAGCCAGTGCGACCGCCAGCAGCGACTCCCTGCGAAAACGCCAGCGAAATCACCAGCAGCCCACCAGCGCGTTCGCATACGCACCTGCGACTCCGTCCGTCTCCCCGTTTTTTGTCGCCCCAGCCGCTCCTTCGCCCGCCGTCGCTCTGCCCGTCGCATTCCCCCCGCCCCCTGCCCGTCACCCCCTCCGTCGCGACTGCTCGCGTGTGCAGCGGGGGTCGCTGTGGGGAGGAGAGGGAAGAGGGGAAGGGAGTGGCGGCGTAACGCTCTGGAGAGGAAAAGGGGGAAGGGAGTGGGTGGCGGCGGAACGCTGTGGGGGGAAGGGGGGAAGGGAGTGGCGGCGTCACCAGCGACGACCGCCAGCGCAGTGGCGATCACACCAGCGCTCGCGCGCCCTCTGCTGCTGCAGCCCGTCCCCCGCACACCGTCAGATCCCGCCCAGCCTGTAGCCCGTCTGCAGCTCGTCCCACCCGTCGCGCCCCATCAGCTGCACCAGCACCATTGCCAACCGCCAGCAGCTACAATGCCAGCGACACCGCCAGCAGAGACCCCCGCCAGCAGAGACCCCGCCAGCAGAGACCCCGCCAGCAGAGACCCCCGCCAGCAGAGACCCCGCCAGCAGAGACCCCGCCAGGAGAGACCCCGCCAGCAGAGACCCCGCCAGCAGAGAGACCCCGCCAGCAGAGTCCCCGCCAGCAGAGACCCCGCCAGCAGAGACCCCGCCAGCAGAGACCCCGCCAGGAGAGACCCTGCCAGCAGAGACCCCGCCAGCAGAGACCCCGCCAGCAGAGACCCCGCCAGCAGAGACCCCGCCAGCAGAGACCCTGCCAGCAGAGAGACCCCGCCAGCAGAGACCCCGCGAGCAGAGAGACCCCTCCAGCAGAGAAGGGGTGGCCGCCGTGAGCCACTGCAGCACCACCCTCTTCCCTGCGTCTCCCCTCCCGCGGCTGCTGCTGTGGGGGGGAGGTGGCGGGGACGGGGGGGTGGTGGGGCTGGCGTTTGAAGGACAATGCAGCGACTACTGTGGGTGGGGCAGGGGTGTGGAGGAAGGAAGGGGGGAGGGAGTGTGGTTCCAGGGGGTGGCTGAACTGGGGGGTGCGGTTAAAGGGGGGGTGGTTGAGTGGGTGTGGGGATTTTGGGGTTCGTAAGAGGGGTTTCGCCGCGCTTGGCTCCCCCCCACCTCCTCCCCTCACCACTCTCTCACCTCCCCCTTTGTAAAAGGGGAAGAGGGTTTCGCCACGGGTGGCTCCCCCTTAACTCCTCTCCTCATCCCTCTCTCACCTCCTCCTTCATTCTTATCTCCTCTCCTCCTCTCTCTCTCTCTCTCTCTCTCTCTCTCTCTCTCGCCTCCTCCTCCTCACTTACCTCTCTGCCATCGTCCACTGCGCTAGCTATACCCCTTCAGGGGGTGTGACTTCCTCTAGCTATGGGCTGCAGGCAGTTAAGGGGGTGTGTCGCGATATACATTTTATATATATTTCTAACTGCCTCTAGCTTTAGCTTTAGTGTGGTTATGCTTTCGTACTATTGGTGGTGCACCTTCTCATGTTTGCTATATGTACCTTGTGTGCTATAGTGAACACATCTCATTCTCGCTTTCCTTGGCCACGAACTACTCGACTACCGCTTGGCCTAGGCTCCTAAGCCTAGGCCCTAAGTTGAACCCGTTCCCTAGCTAAGTTCGTACGTTGACAGCAGCGGCAGCAGGAGAGGGCAGAGGAGGAGCCACAGGAGCAGCAGCAGGGGCAGGTACCGTCGCAGCAGACGCCAGAGGAGGCGGAGCGGCAGCGACTGCGACTGCGCGACCTGCCCGACCCAGCACCTGCGGGCTTGGTTCGTGGTCCCCTACCGTCCCCTCCTGTTCCCCCCGTTCAGTCCCTTTCCTCGTCCCAGTGGACTCGTCGCTCTCCCCTCAGTCGTGCTGTGTCTCCAAAGCCCCGTTCTTCTCGTTACCGTGCTGACGGCCCGTTTCACCTTGTACTCCGCTCTCGTGTTCCACCTCCTCCGGTCCTTCCACAGCCTCCTGAGTCGTCCCTCACTGTGCTTCACGACCTGTTGTCCGACTTCCTCCGTGCCTCCCGTCCTGTCGTCTCTCGTGTTCTGTCCGCGTTGGTCACTCACACGACTGCCCCTCTGTCTCCGTCTTGACTACGCCTCCCACCTAGTGAGCGGCACTGCTCGTTCTCCGTCCACTGGGGGTGTCCCTTTTTTTCCCCTGAAGGTCCTGGAGGACAGGCAGTTCGAGCTTGGTTTCCTTGCGGCCGCTGTTCCTCATCTCTGCGCCATGTTGCTTGTCCCTGAGGGGGTTCCAGACGCTCTTGACATCCCGATCCCTCGCAATCACGCTGAGGCGGTCTCGGGACCTTGGGCCTCGTACTGGATAGTAGCTGAGGAGGCAGAGATGGCATCTTATAGGTCCACATGCACCTAACGCCGTCCCACCACCTGGGACGAACGTCGTCAGTGGCATGTGTCAAACTTATATTTAAGATATATCATGCTTGCTGTAGTTACTGTAGTTATTGTACTTTGCAGTTGGTGGTGCACCTCTTGTTTCCTAGTTTCTCGACTATATCTTGTATGCTTTGCTTTTAGTGAAGCTAACTTGTTTGGTCAATTCTCTCAACACTCCCTTGGCCTTGACCCTCGTCACCCGCTTGGCCTAGGCTTCTAAGCCTATGCCCTCGTTAAACCCGTTTCCTAGTTATGTCAGAGTTGTAACATGGTATAGAGCGGTTCCTTCCTAAGGACCGATTTTTATGGGCCCACCATTTCCTCCCGCGATGACGCGCCCTGTCGCACAGCCCGTAGTGCCCCCGTCGCGTTGCTCTCCCTGTAGGCAAGTTCGTCCCGATCTGCCCTTTAGCGAGCCCGCCAGTGCGCGCGTCAGGAAGCGACCAACGGACCCGCCGACGGACCCGCAAGAGCGCGCATCAGCAAGTCCGCTGACGGATCCGCCGACGAACCCGCCGACGGACCCGCCATCGGACCCGCGCGAACCCGCCAGCGAGCCCATCGACGGACCCGCCGACGATTCCGCCAACCGACCCGCCAGCGAGCTCGCAAGCGGACAAGCGAGCCCGCCGACGGATCCGCCGACGAACCCGCCGACGGACCCGCCAGCGAGCTCGCCGACGGACCCGCGAGCCCGGCAGCACGCGCGCCCGCAAGCCCGCCGACGGACCCGCCAGCGAGCTCGCGAACGGACCCGCGAGCCTGCCAGCAAGCGAGCCAGCGGACCCGCGGACGGATCCGCCACCAGACCCGCCAGTGCGCGCATCAGCAAGCCCGCCGACGGACCCGCCAACAGTCCCGCCAGCAAGCAAGCCAACGGACCCGCGGACCTGCAAGCAAGAGAGCCAGCGGATCCGCCGTTGGCGCCAGCACCAGGCACCAGCACCAGCGCCAGCCGCCAGCACCAGGCATCAGCACCAGCGCCAGCCACTAGCACCAGGCACCAGCACCAGCGCCAGCCGCCAGCACCAGGCATCAGCACCAGCGCCAGCCGCCAGCACCAGGCACCAGCACCAGCGCCAGCCGCCAGCACCAGGCAGCAGCGCCAGCCGCTAGCACCAGGCACCAGCACCAGCGCCAGCCGCCAGCACCAGGCACCAGCACCAGCGCCAGCCGCCAGCACCAGGCACCAGCACCAGCGCCAGCCGCCAGCACCAGGCGCCAGCACCAGCGCCAGCCGCCAGCACCAGGCGCCAGCACCAGCGCCAGCCGCCAGCACCAGGCGCCAGCACCAGCGCCAGCCGCCAGCACCAGGCACCAGCACTAGCGCCAACCGCCAGCACCAGGCACCAGCACCAGCGCCAGCCGCCAGCACCAGGCACCAGCACCAGCGCCAGCCGCCAGCACCAGGCACCAGCATCGGCACCAGCGCCGTCACGCCAGCACCAGGCACCAGGACCAGCAGCCCCACCTGTGACCAGCAGCCCCACCTGTGACCAGCAGCCCCACCTGTGAAGGACTGTACAGAGACCATCGTGGGTGGGGAGGGGTCTGGAGGAAGAAAAGGGGGGAGGGAGTGCGGTTCCAAGGGGCGGTTGAAATGGGGGGTGAGGTTAAAGGGGGTTGATTGATTGGGGGTGGGGATGTGGGGGTTAGTGTTAGAATCTAAGAAAGAATGAGAATGGTTGACTAGCAGGAGAATGGGAGTACAAGTACCACAAACCTAGAGTAGTGTACCCCCTAGAAGGCTAACCCACTATAGCCTACACAAATAGAACAAGTATAATGTTTGACACACCCCCATAGGCTAAGTCGGGGAGAGCAAGGGGTCACAAGACCAGTCAAAGCAAAGCAAAACAAGCTCAGGGTGGATCTCAAGGATACCACACAAATTCCGAGCACAAGGAAGTGGTCACAAGACCAGTTCACATGCAGTTTGATAATATAACAAGAGGTACAGTGATCACAACCTAGCAAGTGTAAGCATGCAGGTATATATATAGAGATCACAGTACAAGCAGAGTCAAGAAGTGAGCAAGTGAGGGACAGTAGGCACAAGGCCTAGAACAGTACAGAAACGCTGATGATCACAAGGCTGAAGCGCCTTGGTGAACACATCAGCAGTGTTGGCCCGAGTGGCCACGTAGGTAAGACGAAGCTGACCACGCTGCTGCAGCTCTCGAGCAAGGAAGTAGCGCAGAGCGATGTGCTTCGTTCTGTGCTCCAGTCTGCGCTCCTGACACAAGGCAAGGGCGGCCTTGTTGTCGACGTACAGCACTGGAGGAGAACGAGGCCGCTCTCCCAGGTCGGTCAGCAGGTAGGTGAGCCAGCATAGCTCCTGGGCAGCCATGGCTGTGGCGTAGATCTCAGCCTCACAACTGGAGCTGAGAACTGAAGACGAGCGTGTAGAACGCAAAGAAACTGAGCCAGAGCCAAGGCTGAAGGTGTAACCCTGAGACGACCGCTGAGTAGCCTGGTAGTCAGCCCAAGAAGCGTCTGAGTGTCCAGTGAGGACAACGTCGCGCCGTCCTCCAAGCACAAGCCCCATGCCCGACGTACTGCACAAGTAGCGCAACACCCTCTTAGCGGCATCCATGTGCTCCTTCCGGTGACGGCCAGGAGCGACATAGCGTGCTAGGATGCTAAGAGGGTATGCAAGGTCAGGTCGAGTGCAGGTCATCAGGTACATGAGGCAGCCCACAAGCTCTGGATACGGGCCACTCGGCTCTACGGACTCATCCGAAGGCAGAGCTGAGAGCGAGTGACCGGTAGGCAGAGGAGTGGGCTGAGGCGAGGAGTACGTGAAGCGGAAGCGCTGAAGGACCTGCTGCACCATGTGTGACTGAGTCAAGGTGATGGTGCGCTGTGCTCTGTCCCGGGTGATCCGCAAGCCAAGATAGCTTGTCAGTTCACCCAGGTGTGTGCACGTGTGTCTCTTCTGCAGCTCTGACTTCACGTGGGCGAGTGCCTCAGTGTCAGCAGTAGAAAAGACCAGGTCGTATGCGTACACTAGAACGTAGAACGGCGGCAGAGTGGTGTCGGTGCGTAGAAACAGCGACGGGTCAGCAGTGGAGGGAGCAAACCCAAGAGCAGCAAGAGTAGTCCTCAGTGTGTCGTGCCACTCACGGGGTGCCTGGCGGAGACCGTAGACTGGCCGCCGGAGGCTCCACTGGGTACCAGGAGGGAACGACCCATTGAATCCAGGTGGGCGGCGCAGCCAGATCTCCTCGTGCAGGCTGCCCTGTAGGAACGCAGTGCTGAAGTCAAGAGAGTGGAGCTCGTAGTCACGCTGAGCGGCGACGTGCAGCAGAACCCGAAGAGTGGTCATCTTCGGGGTCGGGGAGAAGGTCTGAAAGAAGTCAACTCCCTCTCGCTGACTGAAGCCTCGTGCAACGTAACGCGCCTTGAAGACAGGCGGAGAACCCGGCGGCCGCTTCACCCTGAAAATCCACATGCCACTGACGATGTTCGCCCCAGGTGGGGGAACCTCGTCGACGTAGGTGCCTGTGGACTTCCAGGAAGCCATCTCTGCGTCCATGGCTGTCTGCCACTGAGAGGAGTAGAGACCCTCCATCGCCTCTGCGTAAGAGCGTGGGGTCGGGATGTCTGGTGCATCCGGGTCTCCTTCAGGGGCAATCAGCATGGACACGAGATGAGGTAAAGCAGCGGCAAAGCACTCAAACTCCTCCTGTCTGTCCCCAAGGACGTCCGTGCCAAGAGCACACTCACCCTCGACGGACGGAGGACAGACAGACTCAGACTCAGCAACAAGGCTAGCGGCGTAGTCTAGACAACAGGCGGCAGCAAAGTCAACAAGCTCAGCAACTAGGGCAGACGCAGCAGTGGACTCAAAGGAAGGGTCAGTGACAACAGTAGCGAGAAGACGCGTGACAGTAGGACTGGCAGCACGAGCAAGGTCTGACGGCGGGTCAGCAACGTCAGGAAGAGAGGACGCAGGCGGAGACGGCAGAGGGACTCGCTGTGGAGCAGTGGAAGGACGCAGAGTCATATAGTGAGTGCCAAGTACAGGAGGAGGACGCTGACGCGGAGCACGACGACCAACGCGGACAGCGTGGACAGACGACTCTGGACGAGACTCAGGCGACTCAGGACGAGACTCAGGCGACGCAGGACGAGACTCAGGCTCACGACGCTCCGTAAGACCTCTAGTCGGCCCAGCGTAAGGAGAAGGACCAGGCAGCGGAGAGGCAAGCGGTAACTGTGACTGCGACTGGACAGGTGGTGGACTCAGTAGGGGAGGAGAAGGACCAGGGGAGGGCGGGAGGCCAAGAACCTGCTGAAGGAGTGGAACGTAGTACGGCCGCGGCCACTCAGCACCTCCTGAACCAGCAGAGACAGCACCAGCACCCTCAGCCCCAGGGTCTCCAGCGACAACTCCCGCAGCACCACCAGCAGCTCCTGCGCCAGCAGCACCAGCACCAGTACCAGCTCCAGGGTCCGCGGCACCAGCAGCGGCTCCAGCTCCAGTACCTCCAGCTCCAACTCCCGCAGCAGCTCCAGTACCTCCAGTACGAGCACCTCCAGAGCCAGCGGCTCCAGCAGATCCAGCACCAGCAGCACCTCCAGTAGCTCCAACACCAGCAGCACCTGTAGCGTCTCCAGCAGCTCCAGCTCCAGCAGCACCTCCAGCAGCACCACCAGCAGCTCCTGCACCAGCAGCACCAGCACCAGCACCAGCTCCAGGGTCCACGGCACCAGCCGCGGCTCCAGCTCCAGGGTCCTCAGCACCAGCAGCAGCTCCAACTCCAGGGTCGACAGCACCAGCAGCACCACTCCGGAGACTGCAGCGCCGAGCGTACCACTCTCGGAGCCGCTGGGGAGAGAGCGCACCAGTAGCGTCTCCAGCAGCTCCAGCACCAGGAGAGTCTCCAGCAGCTCCAGCTCTAGCAGCACCTCCAGCAGCACCACCAGCAGCTCCTGCGCCAGCAGCACCAGCACCAGCACCAGCACCAGCTCCAGCTCCAGGGTCCTCAGCACCAGTAGCAGCTCCAACTCCAGGGTCGGCTGCACCAGCAGCACCACTCCGGAGACTGCAGCGCCGAGCGTACCACTCTCAGAGCCGCTGGGGAGAGGGCAGCTCCCGTCTAGGCGGGGAACCACGAGCACCAGCTCCAGCAGCACCCCTAGCCCCAAAAGCGCCCCTCCTGAGGCTGCAGTACCGCGAGTACCACTCACGCAGCTGCTGGGAAGAGGGAGCGCCTCCAGGCGCAGTACGGTCAGTCGCAGCACCCCCAGGCTCAGTACCCTCAGACGTAGCACTCTCAGGCTCAGCACCCCCAGACTCAGCACCCCCAGACTCAGCACCCCCAGACTCCGTACCCGCGGGCTCCGCACCCCCAGGCTCAGTACCCCCCGGCTCCGCACCCCCAGGCTCCGCACCCTCAGACTCAGCACCCCCAGGCTCCGCACGCTCAGGCTCAGCACCCCTAGCAGGACGAGAGTCGACAGCTACCTCGACAGGCTCAACCGGGTCTACCTGCGACACACCTGAGGGAGCGGCACCCTGAGGGGGGAGGGGGTCTACCACAGCAGCACCTGGTGCGAGGAAGAGAGGCGGGGGGGGGAGCGGGGCAGTGCGGTAGGGGAAGAGGCGGTAGTAGGGGACCGACTCGTCGAAAGTGACGTCCTGAGAGGGCAGGACACGGCGCGAGGTGGCGTGGTAAAACTGCCAACCAGACGCGTCCGGGACAAAGCCAAGGAAGACACAAGGAACAGCGCGGGAGGAGAGCTTGTCCGCGGACGTATCGCGAACAAAAGCTCGAGATCCCCAGACCCGGAAACGCGATGCATCGCCAACCTCTCCCGTCCAACGCAGTGTCGGTGAAGTCTCCGGAACGGAGACACGGGGCCAGAGGTTGAGCTGATGCGCAGCGTATCGGACCGCAAACGGCCACAGAAAGTGAGGTGCAGCCGCATGGATCAAGGAGGTACGAGCGACCTCCATGACCAAGCCAATGCGGCGCTCAGCAACCCCATTCTGCTGTGGAGAGGCCGGAAGCGTGAACGACTGCTCAATGCCCTCCCCCTGACAGAAGGCCCTCAAGAGGTCGGAGGAAAACTCCCCACCTCTGTCAGAGTGCAGACGCAGGACAGGAAAGTCCGAGTGGAACCTCTCGCTGAGCTGGAGACGTGCAGCGCGGATCCAAGGAATAAAAACATCAGGGACTTCACCCTTGGTGCGCAAGGGGAAGACCGTGGTGTAGCGCGAGTAGTCGTCAACAACTATCAAGAAGTACCTCTCGTGACCCTGTCCACGAACGCGGGCTGGGCCCCACACGTCCATGTGGAGCGTCTGCAGGGGAGCAGTCGTCGGGGGAAACGAGGAGGAGTGAGGAGCGGCGCGCTGCCGCCCCTCGACACAGGGAAGACAAGGAGGAGCAGGCGAGGGTGGGAGGGGAGGGAGAACCCTGGGAAGACCAGAGACAAGGTACCGGGAGTGCATGCCATGAAGGCGCTGCACTGACAGGTGACCAAGGCGGTGGTGCCAGAGGACGGTCTCGTGCGACAGGGAGCGACACGAGCAGGGGGCCGACAGCTGACCTGACGCAGACGCAGACGCAGCTACCTGAGGGGACTCAGTGATCAGTGTGTACAGGTCTGACCCCGGCAACCGAGTGAAGGTATCCAGGTGGCGACCCGTCCGAGCACACGTGCAGTGTGTCACGCGCTCGTAGGCAGGGGTGAACTGGTGGACACCCCCGTCCTGGAGCGCACTACCCGCCACCAAGTTCGTAGAGAACGAGGGGAGGTAGAGACCTGACAGTGTGCCCGACGGGACCGCAGGACAAGGGAGAACAGTAGAGGAGGTCGCAATGACCGGACCCCCAGAGGGGTCAGCGAGGGAGACTGCAACCGGCCGAGCAAGCTGCTCAAGGGCAGTGCGGTCACGAAAGAAACAGCGGGAAGCACCTGAGTCCAAAGTGAAGGTGTGCAGTGCCTTAGTAGACGCAGTACCACAGGGCGCAGACTCACGAGTACCTAGAGCAGCAGCCTCACCAGCACCTGGGGCAACAGACACACGAGCACCTAGTGCGGCAGCCTCACCAGTACCTAGAGCAGCAGACTGGATACCGGGGTCAGGCGGCACACACAGGTGACAGGCACTCTCAGCACTAGTAGACAATGCATACATGGCAGTGAGTATAGCATCATAGTCAAGAGCAAAGATATCTACCCTCTGCCTAAGCAGCTCCACCCAGTCAGGGAGCTCAGCGTCGTCGCCAAACTCTGTACGCCAAGCGTCGCCCAGACGGGCGAAGCAGTGGGACTCTGTGTGACCACGTGTCCCGCAAGGCTGACCAGTCCGGACACCTGTGCGAATGACGTACGGGCAGCGAGCAGTACTCAGTGACCCTCTACTCTGAGCGTACCACTCACGAAGCTGCTGGGGCGAAAGAGCCTCGCGTAGACGACGCTGCTGCTGCACCGGGCCACAACAAGAAACTCCCGAACCACCCACTCCAAGACGACTCCCACTACTGCCACCCCGACAACCCCAACTGGCGTACCACTCACGAAGCTGCTGGGGCGTGAGGGACACACGCGGACGGCCCTGGAGCTGCATCTGGCCACGCCAGGAGCAGCAGTAGAAGCAGTAGCAGCAGCAGTAACAGCAGTAGCAGCACGGGCAGGGCAGTGCTCACCAGTGGTGGGAAGGGCAGGCGCACGACGGAGGCGACTGTGGGGCCGCCACAGCGGCTGCTCCAGGGGCGGCTGCTCCAGGGGCGGCTCCTGCAGTGGCGGCTGCTCCAGGGGCGGCTGCTCCAGTGGCCAGGGGCGGCTGCTGCAGGGGCGGCTGCTCCAGGGGCCAGGGGCGGCTGCTGCAGGGGCGGCTGCTCCAGGGGCGGCTGCTCCAGGGGCCAGGGGCGGCTCCTGCAGTGGCGGCTGCTCCAGTGGCCAGGGGTGGCTGCTCCAGGGGCGGCTGCTCCAGTGGCCAGGGGCGGCTGCTGCAGGGGCGGCTGCTCCAGGGGCCAGGGGCGGCTGCTGCAGGGGCGGGCAGGGCGACGCAGCGGGCAGGGGTGACGCGGCGGGCAGGGCGACGCGGCGGGCAGGGGCGACGCCGCGGGCAGGGCGACGTGGCGGGCAGGGGCGACGCGGCGGGCAGAGCGACGTGGCGGGCAGGGGCGACGCCGCAGGCAGGGCGACGCGGCGGGCAGGTGGCGACGCCGCGGGCAGGTGGCGACGCCGCGGGCAGGGCGACGTGGCGGGCAGCTGGGCGCGGCCGCGTCAGTAGTGGGGCGCGGCCGCGTTACTGCAGGGCGGGGCCGCGTCCGCGTCGGCGGGGCCGCGACTGCGACCTGACGGGGCCGCGACTGCGACCTGACGGGGTCGCGCGCTGGCCTGACGGGCCTGCAGAGGCTGCGTGCGGGCGGCGAGGGCCTGTAGGGGTGGCGCGCGGTCGGGCAGCGGCTGCGCGCGGGCCTGACGGGTCTGCAGGGGCGGCTCTCGGGCCTGACGGGCCTGCAGAGGCGGCTCGGGGGCCTGACAGGTCTGCAGAGGCGGCTCGGGGGCCTGACGGACCTGCAGGGGCGGCTCGAGGGCCGTACTAGTTTGCAGGGGCGTCGCACTGGCCTAGGGCAGCAGGAGGCAGCGCGAGGGCTGCAGGACGGCACGCGGGCAGAACGAAGGGCGGGGCGCGCGAGGGCGCACTAGCAGAAAAAAGGGCGCACGAGGGCGCACGAGCAGAGAAAGGCGCACGAGGGCGCACGTAAGGTAGGGCGCACGAGGGCGCTTCTAGCGGAATAGTGGGCCCGTAGTAGAAAGCGGTCCTAGGTGGCAACCTAGGCTCGTGATACCATGTTAGAATCTAAGAAAGAATGAGAATGGTTGACTAGCAGGAGAATGGGAGTACAAGTACCACAAACCTAGAGTAGTGTACCCCCTAGAAGGCTAACCCACTATAGCCTACACAAATAGAACAAGTATAATGTTTGACAGTTAGTAAGAGGGGACGCCGCGGCCACCCCCCCACCTCCTCTCCTCATCCCCCACTCAACCCCTCCTTCGTAAAAGGGGGTTAGTAAGAGGGGACGCTGCGGCCACCCCCCCACCTCCTCCCCTCATCCCTCAATCACCTCCTCCTTTGTTCTTATCTCCTCTCCTCTCCTCTCTCTCTCTCTCACCTCCTCCTCCTCACTTTCCTCTCTGTCGTCTTCCACTGCGCCAGCTATACCCCTTCAAGGGGTGTTGACTACACTAGTTCTTACTGCAAGCAGGCTAAGGGGGTGTGTCAAAGATATATTTAAGATATATCCTGCTTGCTGTAGTTACTGTAGTTATTGTACTTTGCAGTTGGTGGTGCACCTCTTGTTTCCTAGTTTCTCGACTATATCTTGTATGCTTTGCTTTTAGTGAAGCTAACTTGTTTGGTCAATTCTCTCGACACTCCCTTGGCCTTGACCCTCGCCACCCGCTTGGCCTAGGCTTCTAAGCCTAGGCCCTCGTTAAACCCGTTTCCTAGTTATGTCAGAGTTAACTTTGACAGCATGTGGCTCTACAAGGTGAAGCGGCCGCCTGGATCACCACCGGTATTCAAAGCACGCTATGTGGCGAAAGGCTTCAGTCAGCGCGAGGGGGTAGACTTCTTCCAGACTTTCGCTCCCACCTCGAAGATGACCACTCTTCGGGTGTTACTTCACATTGCAGCGCAGCGCGACTACGAGTATTACTCCTTGGACTTCTCCACAGTGTTCCTTCAGGGGAGCCTGCACGAGCAGATCTGGCTGCGTCGCCCGCCTGGCTTCACTGGCTCTTTCCCTCCTGGGACCCAGTGGCAGCTGCGTCGACCGGTCTACGGCCTGCGCCAGGCTCCCCGTGAGTGGCACGACACACTTTGCACGACACTTGCCGCGCTTGACTTCTTTCCGTCGTCTGCTCACCCGTCGCTCTTCGTCCGCCGTGGCTCGACCCCGTACTTTGTTCATGTTTACGTTGACGACCTGGTCTTCGCCACTCCCGACCGACACGCACTGGCCTCCGTGAAGGAGGAACTGCAGAGGAGACACACTTGCATTGACCTTGGTGAGTTGCAGCGCTACCTTGGCCTGCAGATCACAAGGGACAGGGCAGCTCGCACCATTACGCTGACGCAATCGCATATGGTCGAGCAGATCCTCACGCGGTTCCGCTTCCCGTTCTCTAAGGTACAGCTCACCCCTCTTGCTGTGGATCATGGGCTCACGGCTCCACCTTCGGACGAGCCGTTTGAGTCCAGTGGCCCATATCCTGAGTTGGTGGGTTGTCTCATGTACCTGATGACCTGTACTCGCCCAGACCTAGCTTACCCTCTTAGCGTCCTGGCGCGCTTTGTTGCGCCTGGGAGACACCGACCTTCCCACTGGTATGCTGCTAAGAGGGTGGCGAATTATTTGGCGAGTACATCAGGCATGGGACTTGTCCTTGGAGGGAAGCAGCCAGTTACACTTACAGGTTACTCGGACTCGTCGTTGGCCGACGACGCAGAGTCGCTGCGGTCTACACAGGGTCGCTGTTTCGTGGAGGTCGACTCTGGCGTCGTCAGTCTCCAGTTCCAGTTGTGAGGCAGAGGTGTACGCTACGGCCATGGCCGCCTAGGAGCTGCGCTGGCTGTCTTTCCTCCTCACCGGCCTTGGTGAGCGGCCTCGCCCTCCCCCAGTCTTGTTCGCTGACAACAGGTCTGCTGTCCTGTTGTGCGAGGAGCCCCGACTGGTTGGGAAGGCGAAGCACATCCAGCTTCGTTACTTCCTTCTTGGCGAGTTGGAGCAGCGTGGCCAGGCCCGCGTGGTACGTGTGGTCTCTGAGGCCAACACTGCGGATATCTTCACCAAGGCGTTGCCGCCTTGTGACCACCAGCGTTTCTGCACCCAGCTTGGCCTTGTGTCTACAGGCCCTCACTTGCTTGCGTAGAGATGCTTTGTCTCGTACTCTTGCATCTTCCTATATGTCTATATCTGTGCTTGTGGACAGGCCTTGTGGCCCTTGGCTTCTGTAGAGATGCTTGTCATCCATGTCTTGTACTCTTGCATCTGCTATATCCTTGCATGTGGACTGGCCTTGTGGCCCCTTGCTTGTTCTCGGACTGTGTGGTGATCTTGAGATCCACCCCGAGCGTTGCTTAGTTCTTGTGAACTGGTCTTGTGACCGTTGCTTGTTCTTACTGACTGGTCGTGTGACCCTTGAGTGTTCTCATACTGTGTGGTGACTTCGTGATCCACCCTGAGATATGTGTTGCTTTCCACAGGTCTGTCATCACCTAGACTATGGGGGTGTGTCAAACTATAACTGTTATAGTTTGTATTGTTTAGTCTAGGTTGTGTGCACCTTGGTTAGTGCTGGGGTTAGGTTTGCTATATCTACCCTTGTACTTGCTCATTCTAGTCATTCATTCTTCCTGTTCTATCTTTGACAAGAATACCAAGTCGTCGACATAGACAAAGAATGGAATGGAGCCAGAGCGAACGAACAGCGATGGGTCGGCGGGCAAAGAACTGAACCCGGGGTCAGCAAGTGTGGATTGAAGAGTGTCGTGCCACTCACGGGGCGCCTGGCGGAGACCGTAGACTGGTCGTCTCAGGCTTCATTAGGTCACAGGCGGGAAAGTGCAAGTGAAGCCAGGAGGACGGCGCAGCCAGATCTCCTCGAGCAGGCGGCCCTGGAAAAAGGCAGTGGAGAAGTCCAGTTTGTGTAGCTCGTAGTCTCGCTGAGCTGCAACGTGAAGTAACACCCGAAGAATGGTCATCTTCGAGGTCGGGGAGAAGGACTGGAAGAAGTCTACTCCCTCATGCTGACTGAAACCTCTAGCCATGTAGCGCGCCGGCCGCTTCACCTTGAAGATCTTCATGCCATCGACTACGTTTGCCCTCGGAGGGGGAACTGCGTCAACGTTAGTGCTTGTGGATCTCCAAGACGCCATCTCTGGGTCCATGGGTGCTACCCACTGAGAGGCGCACTGCCCTGGCACTGCCTCACGGTACCTGCAAGGAGTCGGTGTCAGAAGTACGAACGAGAATGGGTGAACTAACAGCATGCAGGAGCACAAGTACCAAACCCTAATTGGGCTACCCCACTATAGCCTACACAATATGCAGCACATAAGTTTGACACACCCCGATAGGCAAAGTGGGGGAGAACAAGAGGTCACAAGACCGGTCAAGAAAAGCAAAGCAAGCTCAGGGTGGATCACGAAGTCACCACCCATTCTGAGTACAAGCAAATGGCCACAAGGCCAGTTCACATGCAGAGTTATATAAAGGAGAACAAGCAGTACAGTGATCACTACCTAGCAAGTGTAAGCATGCAGGTATATGTATATAGATCACAGTACAAGCAAAGTCAAGAAGTTAGCAAGTGAGGCCAAGTAGGCACAAGGCCTAGAACAGTACAGAAACGCTGATGATCACAAGGCTGAAGTGCCTTGGTGAAGATATCAGCAGTGTTGGCCCGAGAGGCCACGTAAGCAAGACGAAGCTAACCACGCTGCTGCAGCTCTTGAGCAAGGAAGTAGCGCAGAGCGATGTGCTTCGTTATGTGCTCCAGTCTGTGCTCCTGACACAAGGCAATCATGGCCTTGTTGTCGACGTACAGAACTGGCGGAGAACGAGGCTGCTTTCCCAAGTCAGTCAGCAGGTAGGTGAGCCAGCGTAACTCCTGTGCAGCCATGGCCCCTGCGTATATCTCAGCCTCACAACTGGAACTGAGAACAAAAGACGAGCGGGTAGACCGCCACGAAACAGAGCCGGAGCCAAGGCTGAAAGTGTAACCCTGTGACGACCGCTGCGTAGCCAAGTTGTCAACCCAAGAAGCGTCTGCGTGGCCAGTGAGGACAACTCGAGCCCGTCCTCCAAGCACGAGCCCCATGCCCGACGTACTGCACAAGTAGCGCAACACCCTCCTAGCGGCCTCCATGTGCTCTGGTCGGTGTCTCCCAGGAGCAACATAGCGTGCCAGGATGCTAAGAGGGTAGGCAAGGTCAGGTCGAGTGCAGGTCATCAGGTACATGAGGCAGCCCACAAGCTCTGGATACGGGCCACTCGGCTCTACGGACTCATCCGAAGGCAGAGCTCAGAGCGAGTGACCGGTAGGCAGATTAGTGGACTGTGGCGAGGAGTACGTGAAGCGGAAACGCTGAAGGACCTGCTGCACCATGTGTGACTGAGTCAGGGTAATGGTGCGCTGTGCTCTGTCCCGGGTGATCTGCAAGCCAAGATAGCTGCGCAGCTCACCCAGGTCTGTGCACGTGTGTCTCTTCTGCAGCTCCGACTTCACAAAGGCCAGTCCGGCAGTGTCAGCAGTGGCAAAGACCAAGTCGTCGACGTACACGAGGATGTAGAACGGCGGCAGAGAAGTGTCGGTGCGTAGAAACAACGACAGGTCAGCAGTCGAAGGAGCAAACCCAAGAGCCGCAAGCGTCGTCCTCAGTGTGTCGTGCCACTCGCGAGGCGCCCGGCGGAGACCGTAGACTGGCCGCCGGAGGCTCCACCGGGTACCTGCAGGAAACGACCCAGTGAAGCCAGGTGGGCGGCGCAGCCAGATCTCCTCGTGCAGAGTGCCCTGTAAGAAGGCTGTGCTGAAGTCAAGAGAGTGAAGCTCGTAGTCACGCTGAGCGGCAACGTGCAGCAGCACCCGAAGATCTGGAAGAAGGTCTGGAAGAAGTCAACTCCCTGTCGCTGACTGAAGCCTCGAGCAACGTAACACGCCTTGAAGGCAGGCGGAGAACCCGGCGGCCGCTTCACCCTGAAAATCCACATGCCCCAGGTGGGGGAACCTCGTCGACGTAGGTGCCTGTGGACTTCCAGGAAGCCATCTCTGCGTCCATGGCTGTCTGCCACTTAGAGGAGTAGGGACCCTCAATCGCCTCTGCGTAAGAGCGCGGGGTCGGGATGTCTGGTGCATCCGGGTCTCCCTCAGGTGCAAGCAGCATGGACACGAGATGAGGGACAGCAGCTGCAAAACACTCAAAGTCCTCCTGCCTGTCCTCATGGACGTCCGTGCCGAGAGCACACTCACCCCCGACGGACGGAGGACAGACAGAGTCAGACTCAGCAACAAGACTAGCGGCGTAGTAGAGGCGACAGGCGGCAGCAAAGTCAACAAGCTCAGCAACTAGGGCAGACGCAACAGTGGACTCAAATGAAGGGTCAGTGACAACAGTGGCTAGAAGACGCGTGACAGTAGGACTGGCAGCACGAGCAAGGTCTGACAGCGGGTCAGGAACGTTAGGAAGAGAGGACGCAGGAGGAGACGGCGGAGGGACACGCAGAGGAACAGAGGAAGGACGAAGTGCCATCTGGTGCGTGCCTGGGACAGGAGGAGGACGCGGACGTGGAACACGACGACCAGTGCGAACAGCGCGAACAGGCGACGCAGGACGAGACTCAGGCTCACGACGCTCCGTAAGATCTCCTGTCGGCCCAGTGTAAGCAGAAGGAGCATGCAGCAGGGAGGTTGGCTGTAACTGCGACTGCGACTGGTCAGGCGGTGGACACAGTAAGGGAGGAGTAGAGTCAGTAGAAGGCAAGAGACCAAGAACCTGCTGAAGCAGTGGAACGAAGTACGGTCGCGGCCGCACAGCGCCTCCAGAACCAGCACCGACAGCACCAGTACCACCAGCTCCAGGGTCTCCAGCTTTAGGGTCTCCAGCTCCAACGCCTGCAGCACCACCAGCTCCAGCAGCTCCAGTACCTCCAGGACGAGCACCTCCGGGACCAGCGGCTCCAGCACCTCCAGCAGCTCCAGCTCCAGCGTCTCAAGCTCCAACGCATGCAGCGCCTCCAGCTCCAGCAGCTCCAGTACCTCCAGTACGAGCACCTCCGGGACCAGGGGCTCCAGCACCTCCAGCAGCTCCAGCTCCAACGCCTGTAGCACCTCCAGCTCCAGTAGCTCCGGTACCTGCAGTACGAGCACCTCCGGGACCAGTGGCTCCAGCACCTCCAGCAGCTCCAGCTCCAGCGCCTCGAGCAGCTTCAGCTCTAGTAGCTCCAGTACCTGCAGTACGAGCTCCTCCGGGACCAGCAGCTCTAGGGCCTCCAGCTCCAGGGCCTCCTGCGGCAGGCCCCCCAGCTCCAGCAGCTCCACTCTGAAGACTCCAGCGCCGAGCAAACCACTCGCGCAGCTGCGGTGGAGAGAGAGGCTCCCGCCGGGACGAGGCACTCGGAGAACCTCCAGTACCTCCAACACCTCCAGGGCCAGCAGCTCCAGCACCTCCGGTACCTCAAGCTCCAGCGCCTCCAGCTCCAGGGTCTCCAGCTCCAGTGCCTGCAGTACCACCGGCTCCAGGAGCTCCAGTACCTCCAGTACGAGCAACTCCGGGACCAGCAGCTCCAGTGCCTCCAGCACCAGGGCCTCCAGCGGCAGGCCCCCCAGCTCCAGCAGTGCCACTCCGAAGGCTCCAGCGCCTAGCAAACCACTCGCGCAGCTGCGGTGAAGAGAGAGACTCCCGCCGTGACGAGGCACCAGGAGAACCTCCAGCAGACAAAGTACCTCCAGGCTCAGCACGCTCAGGCTCAGCACCCCCAAGCTCAGCACCCCCAGGCTCCGCACCCTCAGACTCAGCAACCCCAGGCTCCGCACCCCCAGGCTCCGCATGCTCAGGCTCAGCACCCCCCGGCTCCGCACTCTCAGGCTCAGCACCCCCAGGCTCCGCACGCTCAGGCTCAGCACCCCCATACGCAGCACCTCTAGCAGCACCACCCTCAGCAGCACCAGAGTTAACAGCGACCTCGACAGGCTCGACAGGGTCTACCTGAGACACACCTGAGGGAGCAGGACCTTGAGGGGGGAGGGGGTCTACCGGAGGAGGACCTGGTGCGAGGAAGTGCGGCGGGGGGGGGGGGGAGGGGCAGTGCGGTAGGGGAAGAGCCGGTAAAATGGAACCGACTCGTCGAACGTGACGTCCTGAGAGGGCAGGACACGGCGCGAGGTGGGGTGGTAAAACTGCGAGCCAGGCGCGTCAGGGGGGAAACCAAGGAAGACGAAGGGAATGGCGCGGGCGGAGAGCATGTCCGCGGACGTATCGCGGACAATGGCACGAGAACCCCAGACCCGGAACACCGACGCATCGCCAACCTTCCCCGTCCAACGCAGTGTGGGCGAGGTCTCCGGCAAGGAGACACGGGGCCAGAGGTTGAGCTGATGCGCAGCGTACCGGACTGCAAACGGCCACAGAAAATGGGGGGCAGCCGCATGGATCATGGAGGTACGAGCGACCTCCATGACTAAGCCAATGCGGCGCTCAGCAACCCCATTCTGCTGCGGAGAGGCCGGAAGCGTGAACGACTGGAGAATGCCCTCCCCACAACAAAAGTCCCGCAAGAGGTCGGAGGAAAACTAACCACCTCTGTCAGAGTGCAGACGAAGCACTGGAAGGTCCGTGTGGAACCGCTCGCGGAGCTGGAGACGGACTGCGCGGATCCAAGGGATCAAAACATCAGGGACCTCCCCCTTGCTGCGAAAGGGGAAGACCGTGGTGTAACGCGAGTAGTCGTCAACGACCAGCAGAAAGTAGCGCTCACGGCCCTGTCCACGGACGCGGGCTGGACCCCACCCGTCCATGTGGAGAGTCTGCAGGGGAGCAGTCGTCGGGGGAAACGAGGAGGAGTGAGGAGCGGCGCGCTGCCGCCCCTCGACACAGGGAAGGCAGGGAGGGGCAGGCGAGGGTGGGAGGGGAGGCAGAGTCCTGGGAAGACCAGAGACTAGGACACGGGAGTGCATGCCACGGAGGCGCTGCACTGAGGGGTGACCAAGACGGTGGTGCCAAAGGAGGGTCTGGTGCGACAGAGCGCGACACGAGCAAGGGGCCGCTAGTTGGCCTGACGCAGACGCAGACGCAGCTACCTGAGGAGACACAGTAGTCAGTGTGTACAGACTCGAGCCAGGCGCACGGGTGAACGTGGCCAGGTGCCGGCCAGTCCGGGAGCACGTACAGATCGCCACACGCTGTCCTCCTGGAGTAAAGGTGTCAACCCATACATCCTGAAGGACGGCGTTGCTCCACCAAGTTCGTAGAGAACGAGGGGAGGTGAAGACCTGACAGTGAGCCAGACGGAACCGCCGGACACGGGAGAACAGTGGAGGAACGTGCAAGGACTGGGCCCCCAGAGGGGTCAGCCAGAGAGACAGCAACAGGTGCAGGGAGCGGTGTGAGTGCGGTACTGTCGTGAAAGAAACAGCGGGAAGCACCTGAGTCAAGCGTAAAGGTGTGCAAGGCCTCAGCAAGCGCAGTACCAGAGAGAGCAGACTCAGCAGCACCTAGAGCAGCAGACTAAATAGCACCTAGAGCAGCAGACTCAATAGCACCTAGAGCAGCAGCCTCTATACCTGGGTCGGGCGGCACACACAGGTAACAGTCACCCTCAGCACTAACAGGCAATGCATACATGGCAGTGAGGATAGCATCATAGTCAAGAGCAAAGATATCCACCCTCTGCCTAAGCAGCTCCACCCAGCGGGGGAGCTCAAACGCGTCGCTCAGACAGGCGAAGCAGCGGGACTGTGTGTGACCAACTGTCCCGCAAGTCTGACCAGCCCGATCACCTGTGCGAATGACGTACGGGCAGCGAGCAGTACTCCGAGACCCTCTACTCTGAGCGTACCACTCACGAAGCTTCTTGGGCGTAAGGGTCTCGCGCGGACGCCGCTGCAGCTGCATCTGGCCACCGCCAGAAACTCCCGACTGACCAGCGCCAGGGCGACTGCCACTACGGCCGCTGCCACAACCCCATCTAGCGTACCACTCACGAAGCTGCTGGGGCGTGAGGGACTCGCGCGGACGTCGCTGGAGCTGTATCTGGCCACCGCCAGAAACTCCCCACCGAACAGCTCCACCTAGACTGCCACTGCGGCCGCCGCCACCACTCCCACTGCTGCCACCACCGCCGCCACCACTACCACCGCTACCACGAAGAGACGTCATAGCGGGAAAAAAATGGAAGGAGATGTGCGACCAGCACGGCAGCACGCAGGGAAGGCAGGGCAGCGAACAGGCACTAGGGTGGGTCGGAGCGGCGCACGGTCAGTGAAAGGCGGCGCGCGACCAGAAGGGCGGCGCGTAGGCAGGGCAGGGCCGGGCGGCGGCCAGTAGGGCGGCTCGCGGGCAGGGCAGGACGGCGTGGCGGCGAGCGGGGCGCGGGCAAGGCAGGGCGGCGTGGCAGCTAACGGCGCGCGGGCAGGGCAGGGTGGCGCTGCGGTGAGCGTCGCGCGGGCAGGGCAGGGCGCGCGGTGGCTAGCGTCGCGCGGGCAGGACAGGGCGCGCGGCGGCGAGCGGAGCGCGGGCAGGGCAGGGAGCGCGGCGGCGAGCGGAGCGCGGGCAGGGCAGGGCGCGCGGCGGCGAGCGGCGCGCGGGCAGGGCAGGGCGCGCGGCGGCGAGCGGCGCGCGGGCAGGGCGACGCGGCGGCGCGCGGCGCGCGGGCAGGGCAGGGCGCGCGGCAGTGAGCAGCGCGCGGGCAGGGCAGCGGCGCGGCGGGCGGCGCGCGGGCAGGGCGACGCGGCGGCGCGCGGCGCGCGGGTAGGGCAGGGCGCGCGGCAGTGAGTGGCGCGCGGGCAGGGCGGCGCGGCGCGGCGGGCGGCGCGCGGGCAGGGCGACGCGGCGGCGCGCGGCGCGCGGGCAGGGAGGGGCGCGCTGCAGTGAGCGGCGCGCGGGCAGGGCGGCGGCGTGGCAGCGAGCTGCGCGCTGGCAGGGCAGGGCAGGGCGTGCGCGGGCAGCGCAACGCAGGGCAGGACAGGGCAGCGCGACACGAACAGGGCGGCGCGACTCGTGGGGTAGCGCGATTCGGTGGGCCCTAAAAAAAAACGGTCCAAGGCTAGGACCTACTCTGAAACCATGTCAGAAGTACGAACGAGAATGGGTGAACTAACAGCATGCAGGAGTACAAGTACCAAACCCTAATTGGGTTGTACCCCATATGGGCTACACAATAAGCAACATATAAGTTTGACAGTCGGTATGTCAAGGGCGTCGGGGACTTCCTCAGGGGCTAGCAGCATGGCACGGAGATGGGGAGAAGCAGCTGCCAGGAACCCCAACTCAAACTTCCTTTCCTCTAGGACGTCACGGCCAAGGGCAGACTCACCCTCGGCGGACAGAGGACGGGCAGCCACCACGCAGGCGGTAGGGTAAGACACAGCGGCAACAAGAGCCAAGACAGACGACGGAGGGGCGGTAGGGTCCGTGGCAAGAGAGGAGATAACACGTGAGACAACAGGACGAGCAGTAAGGTAGATAGAGTGAAAGGAGGCTGTAAGGGACGACGTAGGAGGTGACGGAAGAACAAACTTAGGCGGTGAACGAGGAGGACTAGAACGAAACAAGACAGAGCGGAGGTCGTCAAAAGGAGACAGTGGACGAGCACGAGGAGGACAATGAGTGGTTTAAGTGTGAGGGACAACAGGAGGAGATGAATATGACCGAGGAGGAGATAAAACAGACGGGGACGAGTCCGGAGGAGGAATACCATGTGCAATAGGAGGCGGTGAGCGGTCCGCAGGGGAGGAAGGGAGACTACGGGCCCAGAGGCTACTCACAGGTGGGAACAACTGCTGCAAAAGTGACGGCTGTGGCGTCTGCTGCAGCAGCAGCTCCTCCTGCTGCTGCTCCAGCTCCCGCCTCTCCTGCGCCAACCTCTCCTGCTCCTCGCGCTCCAGCTGACGAAGATCCTGGTGACACGTTGGGCAGCGGTGGGGAGGCGGAGTATGCGCCGCAGTAGCAGTGCCTCCAGCTCCAGCCCCCTCTGAACTAGCACCTCCACTGCTAGCACCTACAGCTCCAACACCCCCAGAACTAGCACCTCCACTGCCAGTGCCCCCAGCTCTAGCACCCACAAAACTAGCAGCTCCAGTATCAGCACTTCCAGCTCCAGCACTCCCAGAAGTAGCACCTCCAGTGCCAGCACCCACAGCTCCAGCACCCTCAGAAACAGCACCTCCGGCTCCCATGCCTCGAGCACCAACACCCCCACAGTCCACTGCAACCTGTCGATGTAGTGCGGAAGACTGCTGTGGTGACTGTGAGGATGACCGTGGGGAAGGAGACGACACCTTACGTGCTACTGAGGAGAGAGGGGTAGCTTGAGACACACCTGACGAGGTAGGACCTGGGTGGGGAGGGTGTACCGGAGGAGCAGGACCAAGAGGAGTGGGAGCTAGAAAGAGGGGAGGGGGGGGAACCGGGAGACCTCGGTAGGGGAAGCGGGCGAAGTAGGACACAGACTCGTCAAAGGAGACGTCACGGGAGTCGAGGAACCGGTGGAGGGGCCAGTGGTAAAACGTGAAGTCAGGGGCCTCCACCGGGAAACCAAGGAAAATTCACCGGAGGGTGCGAGCCGAGAGCTTGTCTGCAGAGGTATTGTAGACATGCATAAGGCAGCCCCAGACACAAAACTCCGACGCAACACCAGGAGACCAAGTCCAGAGACAGGTCGGTCAAACCTCCGAGCGAGAGACATGTGGCCAGAGGTTCAGCTGATGGGCGGCGTAGCGCACAGAAAATGGGGCAGACGGGCATGGATCATGGAGGTGCGGGCTATCTCCACAACTAAGCCTATGTGGTGCTCAGAAACCCCATTATGCGGTGGGGACTCCGGAAGTCTCCTCGCGACAGATCCCGGCAAGCATGCCGGAGCGAAACTCACCCCCGCAATTGGAGTGGACACAGAACACGACTACGACGCGTGGCACTAGTAGCCAGCAACCACGGGAGTAAAAAGTCACGTCAGACTTCTTCCGTGGGGGGAACACCGTGGTGTAGCGAGAGAATTCGTCCACGACCACCAGGGAAGTCGTCCACGACCCCCCGGGCCCAGGGCAAGGAGCGGGGTCTCAGACGACCAAGTGGATAGTCTAGAAGGGTGCGGTGGCCGGGCGATGGGAGGAGGAGTGAGGAGTGGGCTGCAGCCGACCCTCGATGCAAGGAGCACATGGAGGTGCTAGTGACGGAGGGAGCGACTGAAACGAGGGCGGAAGAGTTTAGACATGAGGCATGGAAGGGATGGCTGACCAAGACGGTGGTGCCACTGGACGGTCGGGTGGGTGAGTGGCCGACAGGAGCACAACGCAGCAACCTGTCCAGACGCAACTACCTGACCAGACGCAGCTACTTGAGGAGATGCGGTGTGCAGTGTGAAGAGAACCGATCGGGGCTCACGGTGAAACGTGGCCAGAGGTGCCCCAGTGGCACCGTCCGTGCAGGTCGCCACACGCTCGTGCGGAGGAAACCAGGTGCCAACACCGAGGTCCTGAAAGGGTCTAACACCGAGCAAGTTCCTAGAGAACGAGGGAATCTGGAGACTACTGAGGATACCAGAGGGGGCAGCAGGGCACGGGAGGGTGGTAGAGCTACGTGCAACTGCTGGTCCTGAAGTAGGACCAGTCCAGGGCAACCGGAACCGGAGCAGGAAGCGGTGTGACAGCCGTATGGTCGCGGAAGAAGCACTAAGACGGCCCAGAGTCCAACGTGAAAGTGAGCGACGCGTCAGCCGTAGGTGCACCTGGGCTAGTAACTACACAAGCACCTAGACTGCACCTATGCTAGTAACAGGCAAGGATCCTAGGCTACGAACACGCAAGCAAACAAATCTAGCAGCACTGTAGTCAACATCGGCATACATCACATGTAACTCTACTGCAGACATCAAACAAAGCAAGACCAAGGGAGCGAGCCAGCGAGGGCCAGTCAGGAGCGGGGCCAAAGCCGTACTGCGCGCGGAGGCGGTCCGTGAGCCGCGCAAAGCATTTACCAGGAGGGTGAAGACGGCCACAGGGGCCACCCTAACGTGTCTCGGTCTGAACAAGGTACGGGCAAGGAGAAGGGGTGACACCACGCGAAGTCCAGCTGGGTGGGCCACCGCCGCGTCCAGCTCTCCCTGGTCCACCAGGACCTGACTCCTGTGCACATGCCGATGTACTCAATGCTGCGGCTGTCCCTGGTGCTGCTGCTGTCCCTGCTACGGTTGCTGATGCTGTCCCTGCTGTGGCTGCTGCTGCTGCTGGGACTCCTGGCGCTGCTGTGGTGTATACCAGCCAACATGTCCAGCACCCTTTCCTGTCGGGCCTGCTGGCCCAGTACCACCTCCACTGCTGCCTCCACTAGACGCACTAGTACCGCCAATACCTCCACCATCCCCTCTATCAGAATCTCAGCCTCTAGACCACTGGGATAAATGGCCTTTTTAGGTAGCGGGTCAGTGCGCCCACAACCCCCCAGGCCAGCCCGCCTGTAACCCTTCCCTAGGATCAATCGGGTATCCCCAGTGCTGGTCTTCTGACACCCTCCACCACCACCGCCGCCACCACCTAACCCCCATTTCTTACCTCCCCTGCCTCGAGTCCGCCCACTAGCGATGGGCACGGATGGAGTCTCGTCAGAAGTAGGAGACGCAGTAGACGCAAGAGAAGCATTGAAGTTGGGGAGCTGTGGGACAGTACACCCCTGAAAGAGCGAGGGAACTACGGCGGCAGACACGGAGGCAACTGAGCGGATGTTTCTCTCGATGTCCTTGAGAACTGTCTCAAGGACCTCGATAGTGAGCGCACTATGGTGCTTCCGAAGAAGCGCGTCGCGTACAAGTGCAAGGCGGTCAAGGAGGCTAGTGACTATGAAGTGAAGTGTGATGTGCATGGGCGGGGGGCCGGTTGCAAGCCAAGCCTCGATACAAGCAGCACGGTAGCTTGCGTCGAGCGAGCGCGGGTGAGTGACAAGGCCAGCAGTACAATCAAACGCACCAATGTCGGGAAACAAAATTGGCATGAAGAGGTGACCAAGAGAGGCGGATGAGGGAGTGGAGTAACGGGACTTAATCGCATCGAAACAATCCTTGGCAGACCAAACCTGGCTTAAGTGGGCTCCCTCAGGCTCGGGTAGAAGGCTGCTGAGAGGAATATGAGCCGCAGCATCACGAGACTACCACACCGACAGAGATGTACGGGCCAGAGCAAAGCACTCCCGGTCTGCGTTAGTAGGCTCAGCAAGCAGGTCAGCAGGGCGCGCAGGTGAAGGCAGGTCACCAGAGGTGTGCGCCCATAGCGTGTCACCATCCTGGCGCTGACTCTGGAGGTACAACTCGGCGTGGAGGAGCCAGGTGGGAAATTTTAGTGCTCTACCCTCCGCATCGAAACGCAGGACTTGAGAGGACGCCATGGCGGGTGCTCTACTGGACTAGGAGCAAAAGGCTGGGAACGGTCGGAACGAGAAGCGAAGGAAGGGCGAACGACGCCAGAAAGGCTAGTCTAGGAACGTCCAGAGCGAGTAGCGAACAAAACCCGAGTGGCTAGTCTAGGAACAGCCGATGCGAATATCGAACGAGGCCAGAAAGCTGTTCTAGAAACCGGCGAAGCGAGGAACGAACAGAGCCAGAATGACTCGTCTAGGAACACCAATCAGAACGAGGAGTGAAATCTATGCTGCGCCAAGAGACTCGACTGCGGCTGCAAGGCGCTGCGGGGAACGCCTATGGCAGTAGGCATGGGAAGGACAGCCGGCACGGGTGGGATTGTAGGTGCAGCTGTTGCGGTTGTACGTGCGACTGCTGTTGCGCGGGCTGCTGCTGTTGTCCATGCAACTACGCGCATGCGGCTGTGTGCACACGGATGTGCGCGCGCCTGTCTGTGCGGGCAGTTGCTCGTGCGCTGCTGTGCACGCGACTGTGCGTGGTTGCGTGCGCACGGCTGTGCGTGCGCGGCTGCGTGCGAGCGGCTGCGCGTGCGCGGCTATGCGCTGCTGGCTGCGTGCGGGGCAATGCGTGCGGGACGGGAACGGAACGGGACGGGCAGTGGGACGGGACGGGCAGCGGGAACGGGACGGGACGGGCAGCGGGAACGGGACGGGACGGGCAGCGGGATGGGATGGGACGGCCTGAGCTAGGGTCCTGGAAAAGCTAACTCGATGATACCATCTCAGAATAGAAACAGCGGAATGATGTGTGAGTAGGAACAAGGCATACCAATACCAACCCTAACAGGGTTGTACTCCTTTGGGTAGGGTGCTACTCAAATGTAGCCTAAACAACTAATATAACATTTGACACTGTGTTAAGGTAACTGATCAATCTGCGGACCAGGGCCTATGATAACATGGTAAAACACCCTGATTACCCTGATTTCAGGGTAATGCTATCTCCCTTTCCCTGAAATATCAGGATGTTTGTAGTGAGAGCCCTGTAATTTCAGGATAAATGATTTATATCACCCTGAGATTTTCGAGTGTTCTACACCCCCCTGCCCTGATGCCTCAGGGTGTTTATTTTCGATACCCTGATACTGTCACACTGTGTGAAGGGGGCCCCAAAGGCCTGGCCTCGATCCTTGGCTGATGTGGTGCGGGAGAAACCCAATGGGTATGAGCGCATGAGCTTATGTAATGACAAATACATATTCACAATTTAAGCGCACCGAAATGTGCATCTCATTCTTGCAATTACAAGCGAGTCGAAACAGAAATAAGAATCACGCGCGGGCGATTCTCTGCCGGCGCACAGAGTCAAAGGCACGTCACTTTGCAGACGTGCCAGCTCATTCTGACTGGACGCGCAGCCAGTGAGGGCCTCGAGAGTCAAACAAATCGAAAATCAAAAATGGAACTCGTTACCGTTTTAAGCGGGATTTCAAAATAAAATTATGCATGCGCTTATAATAAATCAGTGTTTTACAGGGGGGGCGCTTATAATTGAGTTTTGGCCATAAGCGCCATGCTCCATATATAAGTGCAGGCGCCTTTAATAGGACGGCGCTTATATCCGGGGCCATACGGTACATTGTACGCGCATGTGACACAGTGATATAATAGTGGAGCGCGAGTTCGATTCCCGAGACTGACACTTTCAGGAAAGCTCCAGCTTGTATACTTGGTGTAGATCTCGAACAACCAGTTACTGAAACAAATGATTCACTTGAAAAAAAAAAAAAAGGAAAAAAAAACCTTAACGTTTAGAGTAAAGTTTTTGCTGTACCCTGACAAATCAGGGCATGGCTAGCCCCCGTGCCATGTGGACGTCAATCTGTTTCGGGGCTCTGCCCTGAGGGCTCAGGGTGATCTAAAACGAATCTGGGCCCTGCTGCGGACACTCTGCCTACTCCGCTGAAGAGACTTCCATCACCGCCATCTTGCTGTGTCAATTTGCATTTGTATGTCTCTAGGCTGTAGTGGGGCATACTCTAAGGGGTACAACACTTTAGGTCAACCCTACTTGTATCACCCTGCTGCATAATACACCACATTCCTGTTTTCTATTTTGACATGGTTTCAGAGCACGTTCCGTTCTAGGAGCGTTTTTTTTTAGGGCCCAACGTTCGTTCCGTCCTGCCCGTCGATCAGTTTTGCCCTGCCCTACCCGAAGTTTTTTCTGCCCTGTCCAGCACGCTGCCCGAGCGCTGCCTGCTCGCTGCCTGAGCTGCTACGAGTTGTGCGCTACCGCCCACTGCCCAGCGCCAGCGCGCGCCCTGCTGCCCAGCGCCAGCGCGCGCCCTGCTCGCCCACGCGCGCCCTGCTGCCCCTTACCAGCGTGCGCCCCGCTGCCCAGCGCCCGCGCGTGCCCTGCTGCCCAGCGACCCGCGCGCGCCCCGCTGCCCTGCGCCTGCGCGTGCCCCGCTGCCCAGAGCCAGTGCGCGCCCCACTGCCCTGCGTCCGCGCCTACCCTACTGCCCAGCGCCCACGCGCGCCCCGCTGCCCAGCACCCGCGCGCGCCCTGCTGCCCTGTGCCCGCGCGCGCCCTACTGCCCAGCGCCAGCGCGCGCCCCGCTGCCCAGCGCCCGCGCGCACCCTGCTGCCCCACGCCCGCGCGCACCCTGCTGCCCAGCGCCCGCGCGCGCCCCGCTTCCCAGCGCCCATGTGCACCCTGCTGCCCAGCGCCAACGCGCGCCTCGCTGTACTGCTAGCTACCCGCGCGCACCTGTCCTGCCCTGCCCGTGCACATAACCTAACCGCTGCGCTACAAACACCGCCAGCCCTGCCCCACGAGCGACCCGCCTTAGAGCACCCAGTTACTCGCGCGCTTCCCTAGCTGCTCCTGCGCTGCTGCTACTGGCTACCACTGACTGCCATGGCCACTACCACTGTCCTACGTCAGCGGCAGCCGAGTGTGCAGGAGTATCTCTCGCCGCAGCAGCTTCGCGAGTGGGCTATCTGGTGGGGCAGCCCCAGTGGTGGAGCTAGCCGTGCTAGAGCTGGAGGTGCTGGTGCTGGCGGTGCTCGTCCTCATCGGCAGGAGACACTCTCGTTGCATCAGCTTCGCGAGAGGACTGTCCGGTGGGGCAGCCCCGGTGGCGGAACCTGGGGTGCTACTACTGGAGGTACTAGGGAGTCTACTCCTGCTGGTAGTGCCGCTGGTAGGCGCGGAGGTTCTGGGGGTGGACAGCAGCGGCAGCAGCGTCCGCCGGAGACTCTCTCACCGCAGAAGCTTCGTGAGTGGGCTGTTCGGTTGGGCAGCCCCGGTGGCGGAGGGTTTCAGGGTACTCGTACTGGGGGTGTAGAGGCACCTGGTGGCGTAGAGGCTGCTAGTATCGGTGCGTGTGACTCAGCTAGCACAGGTGCAGGGTCTGAGGAGGCCTTGCACTCTTTCACTCTAGACTCAGGCACGTCTCGCGGCTTCTTCCTCGACTGCACCACTGTCACACCACTCACATTCCTGGTCCCAGTCACTCTGGCCGACCCCTCTGGTGGCCCAGTCGTTGCACGTGGCTCCACTGTTCTCCCGTGTCCGGCAGCCCCCTTCGGTTCCCTCTTAGGTCTCCACCTCCACTCGTTCGCTAAGAACTTGGTGGCTACCGCTGTCCTACAGGACCAGTGGGTCACAGTCACCCAGCCTGGAGGAGAGCTCGTGACGATCTGTACGGACTCACGCACTGGCGAGCACCTCGCCACGTTCACTCGCAGGCCTGGGTCTGGCCTGTGCACACTGACCACTGAGTCTGCACTGGTAGCTGAGTCAGGTCAGGTAGCTGCGTCAGGTGAGGTAGCTGCGTCCTGTTCATGTCGGCTCCTCACGCACCCGGCTCTGCTTTGGCACCACCATCTTGGTCACCCCTCCCAGCTGCGTCTGCGCAGCATGCACTCCCGTCTCCTTGTCTCTGGTCTCCCCAGGTCCCTGCCCCCGCTCCCGAGGTCGCTTGCGCCACCGTGCCTTCCCTGTGTCGACGGGCGGCAGCGCGCCGCTCTCACTCCTCCTCGTTTCCTCTGACCACAGCTCCTCTGCAGACCCTCCACATGGACGTGTGGGGTCCAGCCCGTGTCACTGGACAGGGCGGAGAGTGCTACTTTTACTGGTTGTAGACGACTACACGCGCTACACCACGGTCTTCACCTTGCAGAGTAAGGCGGATGTCCGCAGTGTGTTGATCCCCTAGATCCGTGCTCAGCGCTCAGTTCCAGCACGACCTCCCGGTCCTGCGACTGCACTCTGACCGAGGTGGTGAGTTTTCCTCCCACCTCCTAGATGACTTCTGTGGTGATGAGGGCATCATCCAATCGTTCACGCTTCCGGCCTCTCCGCAGCAAAATGGGATTGTAGAGCGCTGCATTGGCTTGGTCATAGAGCTTGCTCGCACCTCCCTTGTCCATGCGGCTGCTCCCCATTTTCTGTGGCCGTTTGCGGTCCGATACGTCGCTGAGCAGCTCAACCTTTGGCCCCATGTCTCCCACCCGGAGACCTCCCCTACTTTGCGGTGGAGGGCGAGGTTGGTGATGCGTCGGCGTTTCGGGTCTGGGGTTCCCTCTCTCTTGTACGCGATCTGCCCGCGGGCAAGCTCTCTCCATGCACTCTTCGATGCGTGTTCCTCGGCTTCCCCACCGACGCACCGCCCTGACAGTTTTACCACCCGGGCTCTCGTCGTGTCCTCTCCTCCCAGGACGTCACATTTGACGAGTCTGTCTGCTTCTACCGTCTCCACCCCCACCGCAGTTCCCCCGTGCCCCTCCCGCCTCTCTCCTTGGTACCCAACCCCCCCCCCCCCCTCGGTAGCCCCCCCTCCCCCCACAGGGTCCTGCTCCCCCAGGTGTGTCTCAGGTAGACCCACCCCCCTTGGTTGAGCCTTTGGAGGTCTCCTCTGACACCTCTGGCCGTGCTGAGGGGGGTGACCCTACTGCTGCCGACACCGTGGCCCCTCGCCACTCCGCGCGCTTGGCGGTCCCTCCCGGGTTTCCGCCTCGACCGTCTTCACCGCCACAGCAGCCTGTTGCTGTGGACTCTGGTGCTGCTGGAGGTGGTGACACTGGGGGTGCTGGCTCTGGGGGTGCTGCGAGTCCTCTGGGTACAGGAGGTGCTGGAGGTGCTGCTGCTAGGGGGTGCTGCGGGTGCTGTTGCTGGTGGTTCTGGTGCACGTTGGCAGGAGCCTCTCTCGCCAGAGCCGCTTCGAGAGTGGGCTGTCCGGTGGGTCAGCCCCGGTGGCGGAGCTAGCCGTGCTAGAGCTGGAGGTGCTAGTGCTGGTGTTCCTGGAGTTGGCCGTGCTGGAGGTACTGGTGCTGGAGTTACTCGAGTTAGTGGTGCTGGAGGCACTGGTGCTACTGGAGGTACTGGAGGTACTGGTGCTGTGGGTGCTGTTGCTGGTGGTACTGGTTCACGTCGGCAGGAGCCTCTCTCGCCGGAGCGGCTTCGAGGGTGGGCTGTCCGGTGGGGCAGCCCTGGTGGCGGAGCTGGACGTGCTGGAGCCGGAGGTACTGGAGGTACTAGACCTGGAGGTGCTATTGCTAGTGTTCCTGGAGTTGGAGGTACTGGAGGTGCTGACACTGGAGGTGCTACTGGAGGTACTGGAGTCCTTGGTCCTGGTGCTAGTCGGCAGGAGTCGCTCTCGCCGCAGCAGCTTCGCTAGTGGGCTGTCCGTTGGGGCAGTCCCGGTGGTGGAGCTGGATGTAATGGTTCTGGGGGTGCTGTTACTACTGGAGCTCGAGGTTCTGGGGGTGCGACTACTCAGCCGCAGCCGTTTGCGCTTAGTCACCTTCTCAGACTCTCGCATGCTGTTACTGAGTTCCCTATTGCTGGCACTACTCCTCCGTTACTGTTTCCACCGCCTGACCGGTCTCAGCCACCGCTACTGCCTCACTCCCCACTGCCTGCTCATGCTCCTTACACTTCGGTGACAGAGTCCCTCACTGAGAGTAGAGAGCATGCGTCGCGTCCTGTCACGCCTGTCCGTACTCGTCGTGCTGTGCGTCCTCGTCCTCCACCTGTCCCTGGCACGCACATCATAACACTTCGTCCTTCCTCTGTTCCACAGCGTGTTGTCCTGCCGTCGCCTCCCGCGTCTTCTCTTCCTCACGTTCCTAACCCTGAGTCTGACCTTGTCCGTTCTGCCAGTCCAACTGTCACTCGTCTACTTGCCACGGTTGTGACTGACCCTTCCTTTGAGTCTGCTCCTGCGTCTGCCTTAGTTGCTGAGCTTGTTGACTTTGCTGCTTTGTGCCGCCTTGACTACGCTGCGAGTCTTGTGTTTGACTCTTCCTGTCCTCCGTCCGTCGGGGGTGAGCTTGCCCTTGGCTGTGACGTTCTTGAGGACAGGCAGTTTGAGCTGGAGTGCCTAGCGGCCGCTGCACCTCATCTCGCGTCCACGCTACTTTGCCCTGAGGGAGACCCGGATGCACTGGACATCCCGACCCCGCGTTCTTACGCAGACACGATCACGGGTCCGTACTCCTCTCAGTGGCAGATAGCCATGGACGCAGAGATGGCTTCCTGGAAGTCCACAGGCATGTACGTCGACGCAGTTCCCCCACTTGGGGCGAACATAGTCGATGGCATGTGGATTTTCAGGGTGAAGCGGCCACCGGGTTCTCCGCCTGCCTTCAAGGCGTGTTACGTTGCACGAGGCTTCAGTCAGCATGAGGGGGTCGACTTCTTCCAGACCTTCTCCCCCACCCCGAAAATGACCACTCTTCGGGTGCTACTGCACGTTGCAGCATAGCGCGACTACGAGCTGCACTCCCTCGACTTCTCAACAGCCTCCTTGCAGGGCAGCCTTCACGAGGCTATCTGGTTGCGCCGCCCACCTGGCTTCACGACTGCTGACCCTTCGCTGTTTCTGCGCACAGACACTTCTCTGCCGTTCTACGTTCTAGTGTACGTCGACGAATTGGTTTTTGCTACTGCTGACACTGAGGCACTGGCCCTAGTGAAGACGGAGCTGCAGGAGAGACACACCTGCACTGACCTGGGTGAGCTGCGGAGCTATCTTGGCTTGCAGATCACCCGGGACAGAGCACGGCGCACCATCACTCTCACTCAGTCACACATGGTGCAGCAGGTCCTTCAGAGCTTCGACTTCTCGTGGTCCTCACCACAGTCCACTCCTCTGTCTACAGGCCACTCGCTCTCAGCTCCACCTTCGGACGAGTCCGTAGAGCCGAGTGGTCCGTATCCATAGCTTCTGGGTTGCCTCATGTACTTGATGACGTGCACACGACCTGACCTCGCGTACCCTCTCAGCCTCCTGGCTCGCTACGTGGCTCCCGGTAGACATCGGAAGGTGCACTGGGAAGCTGCTAAGAGGGTACTGCGTTACTTGTGCAGTACATCGGGCATGGGGCTTGTTCTGGGAGGACAGGGTTCAGTTGTTCTCACCGGTCACTCAGACGCTTCTTGGGCTGACGATCAGACGACTCGCCGGTCGAATCAGGGGTACAGTTTCAGCCTCGGCACTGGTTCTGTCTCGTGGAGGTCCACTCGCTCGTCTTCTGTACTTAGTTCCAGCTGTGAGGCCGAGATCTACGCTGGGGCTATGGCTGCACAGGAGCTCCGCTGGCTGACCTACCTGCTGACCGACTTGGGTGAGCGGCCTCGTTCTCCTCCAGTTCTGTACGTCGACAACAAGGCCATGGTTGCCTTGTGTCAGGACCAGAGACTGGAGCACATAACGAAGCACATTGCTCTTCGTTACTTCCTCACGTGAGAGCTGCAGCAGCGTGGTTAGCTTCGTCTTGCTTACGTGGCCATACAGGCCAACACTGCTGATGTCTTCACCAAGGCCCTTGGGTCTGGTGATCATCAGCGTTTCTGCACTGCTCCTGGGCTTGTGCCCACTCTGCCTCACATGCTTGTCTCTTGATCTTGCCTTGCACTTGTTGTACTCTGATATATGTGATTATACCTGCATGTTTGCACTTGCTAGGTTATGATCAGTGTACTGCAATTGCTGTTATAAACTCTGCATATGAACTGGCCTTGTGGTCGCTTGCTTGTGCTCAGAATGCGTGGTGATATTGAGATCCGCCCTGAGCTTTGCTTTGCTTTGTTCTCTTGCTTGACTGGTCTTGTGACTGTTGGTTGTGTTTCCTATCCCCCACTTTGCCTATGGGGGTGTGTCAAATTGCATTTGTATGTCTCTAGGCTGTAGTGGGGCATACTCTAAGGGGTACAACACTTTAGGTCAACCCTACTTGTATCACCCTGCTGCATAATCCACCACATTCCTGTTTTCTACTTTGACATGCTGCTCAGAATTCAGGTGGCGGATCAAAGATGTCGTGAATGTCGTGATCCTGCCTTGGTGACCTACGATTATACCGGGTAACCTACACCCCATGCGTGCGGCCCGATGCGCTTCCTATAGGGTCGAATATCTACATTCGACCTTGGTTGTGTCATTGTGACTTTGAAAAGGAGAACTGCGGTTCGAACTTAGATAACAGCGAAGGTCGCCTACAGTTCGCCCTAAAATTATAAGCTACATTCTACTTTAAATGTAAACTTGAAAGATTTTCATTTGTGAGTTTGTTGGAACGTGTGGTTGAGACCATAAGAACGTGACACATTCATCCAACAATTCACGCGAATGGTAAAAAGCGGTGCAAGCCGAAAACCGTGCTTAAACGAAATCAACCGTATTCAACCACGTCAAACGAATCAGGAAGAGAGAAAATATTACCCCTTAACAGAATTGAAACCCTTGGCCACAGTTTACACGGTGACGATCGGCGATAGCGGAAGGTATCGGCAGTCCGCATGGCGGCGACACGGGATGTGGAGATGCACCCGACAGGGCGGAAAGGAATTGATTCGAGGCTGCAGGTGGTGGAGAGCGTGGTGCGGCTCATGGGCGCTCGTCTCAACGAGCTGAGCGCGCAGCTGCGGGAGCAAGCCGACGAGACGAGCGCGCTGCGACGAGAGATTCGCGAGCTTAGAGGGGATGCGACAAGGGGAGAGCAGACGAGGATCGAATCAATCGCAACGGAGAGGAACGCCGGAGAAGGAGGGTTAGAGGGAGGCCATGGCGAGTCAAGCGAGGCAGCGATGCAGCGGCAGCAGAGGGCCACGGCGGGCGCGCGAGCGACGCTGGCACTGTCGGAAGCGCACTGGAGGCACGAATCAGCGGAACGGCGGGCGGAATTGGAGGCGGACGGATGGGCGGAGAAGGAGGAAGGGGGTGAGGCGGAGGCGGAGGCGGGTGAGGAGGGCGCGTGGCGGTGGCATGGGAGGCGCATGATGGCGGTGAAAGAGGAGGCGGTGCACGCGAGTGCGGCGGAGGAGGAGGGGCACGGTCAGGCGCCGGAGGGCTGGGAGAGGAGAAGGCGGAGGAAGCGCGAGGAAGGGAACTCTAGCGAGATGGCGGGTGCGGCCTGGGGGGCTGCTGATGTTGCGAACGGGGTGCGCGGAGCAGGGCCGTGGCAGCACGGGGGACGGGAGGGAGCAGTTGGTGCTGCAGGCATGGCAGGGGGTGCTGCAGGCACGGCACTGGACGAGGCGCATGGGGTGAGGCAGGCGGTGGGTGAGATGAGGGCGAGAATGGGCCGGCTGGAGACGAGGAGTGACGAAGTGGTGAAGATATGGGAGGTGAGAGCAGGGATGGTGGAAGGGTTTTGTATCTGAGAGGATCGAGTTCTTGTGGAGGGTTCTGTGACATGGATACAGTGAAGGCCTGCATGGGGAAAGCACGTCTGCACGTCATGCGCACATGTGCCACACGTGCAAGTCACACGTTACATGCAGCTGTGCCCCATTTATTTATTCCCATAATCACCCTCACACAACCCATGCTCCTCCTTGCGCCCATTCCTCTTTTCATGGCCCCTGGCTCTTCCCGCCCTGCCCCTTTCCTCCGCCCTGCCCCTTTCCTCCACCCTGCCCCTTTCCTCCACCCTGCCCCTTTCTCCTGCTGTGCCCCTTTCCTCCGCCCTGCCCCTTTCCTCCACCCTGCCCCTTTCCTCCACCCTGCCCGTTTCTCCTGCTGTGCCCCTTTCCTCCGCCCTGCCCCTTTCCTCCACCCTGCCCCTTTCCTCCAGCATGCCCCTTTCTCCTGCTGTGCCCCTTTCCTCCGCCCTGCCCCTTTCCTCCGCCCTGCCCCTTTCCTCCGCCCTGCCCCTTTCCTCCGCCCTGCCCCTTTCCTCCGCCCTGCCCCTTTCCTCCGCCCTGCCCCTTTCCTCTGACCCGGTGCCCCACCGTGCAGGCGCTGATCGCGGTGTGGGTGGCAGTGGCGCCGCAGAAGCTGGGCATGAAGCTGACCGGCATCTCACTTCTCTCTGACGCCGCGCTTGCCCCGCTGCGCCACCTGCAGTGCCTCAGGAGCATCAGCCTGGAGGGCTCCTCGGGCTTCACTGCAGCGGGCGTGCGAGACCTCTTCGCCTGCTCGCACGTGGGGTGGCTCAGCCTCGCCAGCACCGCGGTCACGGACGCAGCGCTGGAGGGCATCACCCAGCTGAGGAGGCTCACGGACCTCCACCTGTCGCACTCGATCATTACTGATGTGGGGGTGGCTCACCTGGAGGGGTTGCCGCAGCTGCACGTGCTGGTGCTCACTGGGTGCCGTCGGGTGACGGCTGCGAGTATGGTGCACGTGGCACGGTTGGGGACGGTGGAGAGGTTGGAGCTGAGAGGCAGTGCGGTGGGAGAGGAGGGGCTGCAGCACTTGACGGCGCTCACCCGCCTGAGGCACCTCTCCGTGCCGCCGGGCGTGAGTGACTGTGGCATGAAGCACGTGAGGGGAATGGCACGGCTGGAGAAGCTTGGCTTGTGGGATGCTGAGGTGACTGCAGCTGGTGTGCACTGCCTCTGGAACCTCATCCGCCTGCAACAAGTGGCAACAAATGATGAGCGCATTCAAGGGTGGATTACCACTGTTCTGCCCCATGCTTTTGTAGGAACAGAGCTTATGTATTTTTGAATGACATAACATAACGTTTTCAGGTTGGAATTGTCAGAACCAAGTGGCAGGAATGATGGACTAAAATGAATGACAAGTACCGTATCACCCCGGATATAAGCGCACCTGCGCTTATAATAAAACTAGATTTTTCAGGGGGGTGCGCATATAATTGAGTAAAAAATATAAGCGCATGCGCTTATAAAATAACAAGTATACAATTTTAAACTACTAGCACGAAAATGTAGTTCGCGTCATTGCGAACCCAATCGAGTCTATTTGAAACAGGGTTATGGGTGAAAATCTCTCGCTACTTGGCAGGGAAAGATTCCCCGCCAGCACATACGGTACCGCGCATCTCCCGGCTAGAAGCCCCGGCCCGGGGCTTTTATGGCATATAGTGCATAAGACCCTTGGACATCTATTAATTACTAAAAAATGGATTGTGTAGTGCAGTGTTGAAGAAATTCGAAAATTTCTGTACTGAATTTTGGATTCCTTCACAGCGCGGAAATTCATTCTCAGATTCTCGCACTCGAGTCTCCCTGATTCATTTCCGCACGTTCAGAAATGCCGAATAATGAAAGGCACGTCAGCATTTCTTGCCTGAAGGGCGGCAAAAACGCGTGATTGATGTGGCATCTTGACTCCCTTGACCACAAATTCGCCTGACAAAGTGAATTTGGTGGTTTTTTGTGTGACTCGCTAACCAGCTCATGATAGCCTGAGGGAGGGGGGGTCTTATAATGATTTGGGTCAAAAGACGGGTCCTCTCCAGGACTGACCTAATAAAAGACCCCTTGTCCGGATAGAAGACCCACGGGGCTTTTATGCGGGAGGGTCTTGTAACCGGGAGATCACGGTACACTCAAAATGCGTCACTAGGAGCTTCTGACAGCACATGCTGACTAGACGCGCAGCCTGCAGGGCTTGAATGTGAAGGAAATATGATTTTCAAGTCATCAGCTTGCTAAATCTTAAAATAGGCTAGGAAACAACTGTCGAGAGGATTGTGGTGTAAGGAGCAACAAGGAGATACAAATGTCGACCTAAATTGTTGTACCCTTTAGAGGGAAACTCACTGTAGCCTATCTAACAATATATAGAAGATATAAACATTTGACACACCCCCATAGGCTAAGTGAGGGGCATCAAAACAACCAAGGGGAACAAAGGGTCACAAGACCAGTCAAGAACAAGCATAAAAAACAAAGCTCAGGGTGGCGCTCAGAGTCACCACACACTCCGAGCACAAGCAAGTGGCCACAAGGCCAGTTCAAGAGTTTACTAGTATATATAGAAGCACAACCAGTAGAGCAAACAGCAAGTCTACAGCAACCGAGGGCCTACCTCAACAAGCCCCAACTGCACACAGAACCTGTGGTGGTCACCAGGCGCCAGGGCCTTGGTGAAGACGTCGGCAGCGCTGGCTTGTGAGGCCACAAAGTCCAAGCGTGCCTGGCCGCGTCGCTGCAACTCTCGCAGGAAGAAGTACCTGACGTCAATATGCTTCACTCTGCTCTCCAGTCGAGGCTCTCGGCACAGGAGGATCATTGCCTTGTTGTCAGCGTACAAGGTCGGTGCAGAGCGAGGCCGCTCATCAAGGTCGGCGAGCAAGAAGGTCAACCAACGAAGCTCCTGTGCCGCCATGGCACCATCGTAGATCTCTGCCTCCGCACTGGACGAAGCCACAGACGGCGACCGTGTAGACCTCCACGACATAGCACCAGCACCCAGACTGAAGCAGTAACCCTGAGTCGAGCGCTGAGTCTCCACGTCGTCAGCGTAGGAAGAGTCGCAGTGACCGGTCAACACAACTGGTTGTGTCCCTCCAAGCACAAGCCCCATGCCTGATGTAGTCGCCAGGTACTTCGCCACCAGGGCTGTCGCTTGCAGGGCGTTTGCCCTCCTGGACCTTGAATTACAGGGCTGGGTTGCCTTTGAAAGCTGAAATTGATGGGTTGGAAATATTATGGCCCTGATTCTTTACAGGGCTGATTTCGGGCTTAGGCCTGGTGTGTAAAGGGTAGATTTTAGGCGAGCCCTGGAACAAAATCTTTCGAGCCCACCATCCCCCCCCCCCCCCCTCCGCCCTCCCAACACTCACCACTCTCCTCTCCCCTTCGTTTCTAACCTGATTGCATCTAACCTGGCAAATTTCGAGTTGCGTGGTTGGGCCACAAATTCAACTCAACCTAGAACTTGTGCTTGACCCAATCACAGCTCGCTCTCTGTGGAGTGGGTAGGTTAAGGTTGGGTAGAAGTGCACAAGAACTATCCTGTGGAGTGGGTAGAAGTGCACAAGATCATCAGTTCTGCAAAGGCTAGGAAGCCTGCAAAGCGTGCGTAGTGATGTGACGCTAACTAATTCTCTTTATGTCGTGTTTGCTTGTTGTGGTTCATCTCAGACGTAGTTGTTAGCTTGGTAGTTGAAATGAGGCTCCAGAATTTTCCGCGCCAAACCTGATTCAAGGGAGGAAAATTTTCCAGCTCTGAAGCCTAAAGGGCCGAGATTCCCCCCAACCCTGCTAAATACAGGGTCATACATCTCGGCCCCCCTGATTTGTCTGGGGGGCCCAAAACGAAAGGACAGGCCTTTTCGCCACCCTCACAGCAGCTGTCCAGTGAACAGGACGGTGTCTCCCAGTCGCAACAAAGCGAGAGAGGACGCTGAGGGGAAAGGCGAGGTCCGGCCGAGTACAAGTCATCAGGTACATGAGGCAGCCCACGAGCTCTGCGTAGGGGCCACTAGACTCAAAGGGCTCGTCGGGAAAAGGGCCAGTGAGTCGGTGGTCAACGGCAAGAGGAGTGGACTGTGTGGTGGAGAACTGAAAACCGAACCGCCGAAGGACCTGCTGCACCATGTGTGACTGAGTCAGTGTGATGGTGCGAGCGGCTCTGTCCTTGGTGATCTGCAGGCCAAGGCAGCGCTGCAGTTCACCGAGGTCAGTGCACTTGTGTCTCTTCTGCAGTTCGGATTTCACCTCAGTCAGAGCTGCCCTGTCTGCTGTAGCAAAGACCAAGTCGTCGACGTACACTAGTATAAAGAAAGGAGTGGAACCAGTGCAAACAAACAGCGACGGGTCGGCAGAGGAAGGACGAAACCCAAGGTCACGAAGCGTGGCACAAAGAGTGTCGTGCCACTCACGGGGCGACTGGCGGAGACCGTAGACTGGCCGCCTCAGGCTCCACTGGGTCCCAAGTGGGAAGGTGTCAGTGAAGCCAGGAGGACGCCGCAGCCAGATCTCCTCGTGTAGTCGGCCCTGGAGAAACGCAGTAGAGAAGTCAAGGGAGTGCAGCTCGTAGTCTCGCTGTGCTGCTACGTGCAGTAACACCCGAAGAGTAGTCATGTTCGAGGTCGGGGCGAAGGCCTGGAAGAAGTCAACTCCCTCACACTGACTGAAACCCCTAGCCACGTAGCGCGCCTTCAACACAGGCGGTGAACCAGGTGGCCGCTTCACCTTGAAGAGCCACATGCCATCGACAACGTTCGCCCTGGGAGGGGGAACTGCGTCGATGTACTTGCATGTGGATCTCCAAGACGCTAGCTCTGCATCCATAGCCGCTTTCCACTGAGAGGCCCACTCCCCTGACACTGCCTCACGGTACGTGCGAGGTGTCGGTATGTCAAGAGCGTCGGGGTCTCCCTCAAGGGAAAGCAGCATGGCGCAGAGAGAGGGGGAAGCGGCTGCTAAGAACTCCAGCTCAAACTGCCTGTCCTCTAGGACATCACAGCCAAGGGCATACTCACCCCCGACGTGTTAGAGACTAAGGACGGAGTCTATGAAGATTAGGTGCCTAAATTTCTCAAAATCGTTGGTCCCTATTTCTGGACAGAATAGTTGCGCTCACAAGAAACGCCGTCGACGAAACGTGCACAGTCAAAACTTCACTAAACTCATATATGTTGTAGCCCTACTCCGTGGCTACAATTCCCAAGTTGAAACGTATCAAGATGTAAAGTAAATCTCGACTTATCAATTTCGGCGCACAGGGGGGTATGCTGCCATAAGAACTTAACTCAATCACAAAGTTCACACAAGTTCACACAAGAGAATTGGAGTAGCACTAAACCAGGTGGAAGGGATGAGGAGGACGAGAGGGAAGGTCCCAAGAGAGTCCCCAACCAAGGAAACCCCATGCCATACAATTCCCTTCCCCATAGGCAACCCAACTTTGACCTTTGTCACTATCCCAACCTCCACAATCCACCTCAACCCAACTTGGCCACACTTGCCAACCTGGTTTGGTTTCTCCCAACCATTTGGCAGCAACTACAGTAGAAAAGACGAATTTCCCAACCCCCAAAAGTCTGTACCCCATATTGAGTCAACCCCACAACTTCCCATAGTCACCACAACCAAATATCAAAAGCATACGAACTCCAACGTTCGTAACTTTCTTGTTCGTGCTCCGATTGAAGCGATACTTGGTTCCTCGGAAAGCTCTTGAGCAGAGGAGTCACTTCAGATATCTGCTCAAGCCAAATAACATTCACACACACACTCAGAAAAACCAAACCGCACAAAACACGCATGCAACGCACGAACATATGATGGGAGGCAGACAGACGTGAATGCGAATGGTAGCATCACTCAACACGACGGACAGAGGACGGGGAGGTGGAGCAGCCACCACACGCGTGGCGTAGTCAAATCGGCGGGTGGAAGCAAAGTCAGCGACAGCGGCAGTAAGAGCCGAGACAGACGACGGAGAGGCACGAGGGTCGGTGACAAGAGAGGCGAGAACACGAGAGACAACAGGGCGAGCAGCACGGTAGTAGTCAGTGATAGGGTGAGAGGAAACGGTGAGAGACGACGCAGGAGGTGAGGGGAGAACAGACACAGGCGGAGAACGACGAGGAGGAGAACGAAACAAGACAGTGCGGAGGTCGGCAAGAGGAGACGAGGGCCGAGCACGCGGAGGACAACGACTGGTCCAGTCGTGCGGGACAACAGGAGGAGACGACCGTGACTGAGGAGGAGAGAAAACAGCCGGAGTTGAGTCCGGAGGAGGAAACGTAGGACCGTACGCAGTAGGTGACTGGGAGTGAACAGGAGGAGAGGAAGGAAGACCAAGGGCCCGAAGGCCACTCACTGGAGGGAACAGCTGCTGCAAAGGTGACAGCTGCGGCGTCCAGAGACCATCGGAACCCTAGGCCGTGTATTGGCAGCGACTGAAGCTCCTTTCTACCCCTTTCCAGCTCCGCTTTGTTCCGGCTGCACAGCTCACACTTAGTCACCCAATCTCTGATATCTCTCCGCATCCCAGCCCACCACCACCCTGTCTCTACTAGCTGTGTGGTTCGTAGACTTCCGTAGTGTCCCAACTGCCGGTGTACCGTGCTGATGATGTGTTCTCTCTCATGTGTCCGTGGGACCATCTTCCATCCGTCCCGCGTGTTCTTCTGCAACTGCTCTTGATGCCAGCGGTAGTGCACTCCCCTAGCCCTGGCCCTTTCGCTAGTGGTAGTTTCTTCGGCGGTCTTTCCTTGCACCCAATCCAGCACTTCCTGGTCTTCCCAGACATCTGCCGGCCCCGTCCCCTTTCCTCGGCTGGCTCCTTCGGCGTCTATTTCTCTCGCTAGGGCCACTAGACAAGCTGTAGGGCGAGGCGCTGGCGGGTTCCGTGATAGCCCATCTACGTGTTGCATGGTTTTGCCTGCCCGGTGTCGGATGGAGAAATCATACTCTTGTAACCGCATGGCCCAGCGCGCGTTCCTCCCTATTAGCCCTTGGTTGGTCATCAGCCAGGTTAGTGGCTGGTGATCTGTCACTAGCTCGAACGGCCTCCCTTGTAGGTATACTCGGAAGTGAGTGATCGCCCACACGGCAGCTAGCCCCTCTCCTTCGTACGAACTGTAATTAGCCTCGGCTGGGTTGCAGCTCCGGCTGGCGAAGGCGACTACTTTCTCTTCTCCTTCCCGCTTCTGACACAAGATCGCTCCCATACCCGCGCTGCTCCAGTCTGTGTATAGCACGAATGGATCCTCTGTACTTGGCAGCGTCAGCACTGTAGCCGTTTTTACCGCTTTCAGCAGCGTCTGGAATGCCCCTTGCTCCGCCTTTCCCCATTCCCACTTCTGGTCTTCCCTCAGCAGCCGATTCAAGGCCGCAGCGGTCTTACTGAAGTTCGGAATGAACTTCCGGTAGTAGTTAAGGAATCCGAGCACTGCCCTTAACGTGCTCCTGTCCTTCGGCTGCGGCACCCTATCCAGAACTTCCACCTTCGCTTGCTGAATCCCCAGCTGCCCTCCTTGCACCTCAAACCCCAGGTACTTCACTCCGGTATTCCCGAAGCTGCACTTTTTCGGGTGACAAGTGAGGCCTGCTGCTCGAATAGCGTCCAGCGTTGCTTGCACGTCCTTCACATGCTGTGCCGCGTCCGGACTGAAAACCACTACATCATCGATGTAACATGCAGCCGCCGGCACTCCGCGCAGAGTCGTGTCCATGACCCGTTGGAACAAGGCGGGCGCATTTTTCATTCCGAACGGCATGAAGCGCCACTCGTAAGGGCCGTCTGGTCCGTGGAAGGCCGTCTTCTTGCGGTCGGTGGCGCGGATGGGGATTTGGTTAAATCCCTGCCGTAGATCCAGTGTGGAGAAAATCTTGGCCCCTTGCAACTTATCGAAGATTTCTTCTGCCGACTGCATGGGATACCTATCTGCCACCGTGACCTTGTTCAGACTCCGATAATCCCCGCACATCCTCCGCGCGGAGACCGCCCCCGTCAGATCCTTCCGTGATGCTACCACCGTAGCTGCGGCGCAGTCGCTCTCGGACCGCTGGATCAGTCCCGCTTCCAACAGCTCGGTGCATTTCTCCGTACATATATCTAAATCCCCCGGGCTCATCCGCCGTCGCCGTTGATATATCGGAACCTCCGTGGTGAGGATCTTCATCTCGTGAGTGGTACACCTCCCCAGCTCCTGCAAGGTGTACGCAAAAGTCCCACGATGCTGCTTCAGCACCTCCTGCAAAGCTGCTCCTGACTCAGCATCCATTCCTCCTCCGAGTATCCACTCCTCTTCAGGCCCTCGTTCCCGCTTCTCTGGTGCGTCTGTCGCTGTCTCCCCATCTCCCTCGACCACACCTTCAGCTGCTTCCATGGCCATGTACGCCGCCCACCCCTCGTCAATCTTCACGTCGTATCTCTCTTCGATCCGCGCCAGCGCCTGCTTCTGCCATTCGACTGTCTCTAGGTCGCGGTAGCGTTCACCGCACGCGATGTCCCTCTGCAGCTCCTTCACCTTTAGGTGCATCCGCAGCGTATCTAGGAGCCAGGTCATGACATTCGCGTCCATGGCTCTACCCAAGGCTGCTCGGCGTTGCTCCTCTGTCACCTCCGGATGTGCCGTGGCTCCCCACAGGTGCCCCATCGCTGCTTCCCGTTCATTCGCGGTCGGTTGTTCCCACGCTCCTTTCCGCACGTCGTATATCATTCCCGGGCCTGGCAAGTCTCCCTCCATAATGAATCCGCGGGCTTCAGCGTAGGACACCAAGGTGGGCAACGCTTGGCGCGGTTTGCCCGGCTCATTACACTGGTACTGTGATGGGTGATCCGCACTCGTCACAGGCGCGGGCAGGCGGTTGGGCTCCAGTATGTCACTCACTAACCGTGGTTCTGGCCGCTGCATCAGCGCCAGAGAGTGCCGCAACGCTGCGGTAGACATCACATTCTGCCAGTAGCGCCTCGGCCGATGTGCTCGCGACCCCAACTGCGCCGCGTCGGCGGGTACTCCTCGTCCCACGACCCCCGCGATCTCCTCGAATGCTTTCTTCACTGGCTCTCGCTTATCATCTGCCAGGTCTACATTCTCCAGAATGTAGGCAACCTCTCCCTGACGCTGCTGGATCATCTCCAACACCCGCCGTAGGTCCCTGAACGATGCTCCCCGCCCGTCTTCCATCCCCAGGCCTTCCCCGGCCCGGGAGTACCCCTGACATTCCCACCCTGCAATGACCAAATCTATATGCCCCCAGCTCTCCAGTATGCGCTCTGAGATATCGCGGACGTCGTGCACCACTGGTTCTGACTCGTATGGAAGCACGTCCTCCCACATTTGATCTGGGTATTCGTCCTGAAGCAGCTCGGCATGGTGACGCGCCATCTTCCGCACGACTGGATCTCGCTCGACATGAATCCACTTCTTAATAGTACATCCCGCTCGTAATGCCGCTGCCAGACCGGTCCCTATTCCCCCGTACAACTCCAAAACGCGTATAGGCACATCTAAGGCCTGCACCCGGCTGACCCGCTCCGTCAAATCCGGCGGGCTCTGCCCCAACGTCCGCCTCTCGATCCGCCTTTCGTATTCCGCTTCATACCTCTCCCATGACCAATCTTCCAGCTCCTCCGTCAGATCCTTCCGTTGGGCCTGGTACGCTTCTCGTGGCTCTTGCCGCACAAATCGCACCGGCAGCGTGCCTACGGGGCTCTCTGGGTCCCAGTATTGCGCGCGGAAGAGTACCTTCTCCTGCCAAGTGCAGATGGTAGCTCCTACTCGATAGAGGAGCTCCATCCCCACGAGGACATCGTAGTCCTCGGACTCCGAGACGCCGCACTGCAGCCGGATGCAGCACTCCCTCTCCGTCCCTGGTAAGAGCACTACTTCCACCGGTCGCCTGGTTTTCGGCATCCACTTCGGCTCTCCGCCTTCAGCCGTCATGAGTAGGATTCCCCGCTCCACGGTACGCCCGGATACGTCCAGCTTCAGTTGTTTAGCGAGTCCTTTGCCTATGAGCACGTGATGAGCTCCCGTGTCTATGATAGCTTGCTTCACGGGCAGGCCTCCCACGGTCAGACTCCCCTTTTCGGCAATGAGCACGGACGCTTGACACACCAGCCGCTCGTTCGGGTGCCGCCTCATCTCCGAGGGTCGTACTCCTTCAGCTTGACTGCCCCGGGGCCGTGTTCCACTCGTCACCTCGCTGCTCTGAGACGAGCTGGCCCGTGGTCTGAGACGTATATCGTCTCGTGCCCGAGGATACGCCATGACTGCATACTCTCGAGTATATTCCTCCTCGTCCTCTTCTTCCTCGTCGTCCACTTCTTCGTACGCCAACATCGCTCGCGCCTTAACTTCCTTCTGATTCGGTAACTGCTCCAACCGCAGCTGCAGCCGCTTGACTTCTGCCTGGAGCTCCTCTCGCGTTGCCCCCATCGCGTCCTTCGGTCGGCTGTAACTGTCCTCTCTTCGGTGTCCGCGTTTCCCACATTGCTCGCAGTTCGGCGCTTTGGGGCAATCCCGCCTCAAGTGCCCCTGCTCTCCGCATGAGTGGCAGAGCCGCGGGTCGACTCTGCTGCTGCCCCCAGATACAGATTCGGGTACTGCCGCCGCGGCCCAACTCGTTTTCGCACGGCTCCTTCCCTCTGGGTCTTCAAGATCCAGCAGTCGTTGCGCTTGTTCTATCTTCTTCGTCAGCGTGTAGACTTCCTTAAGCGTGATATCCGCGCCGATACTGTATACGGTGCTCCGCACGACTCCCCTCAGCTCTTCGTCCAGCCCTCGTACGAACTTCCTCACCAGCAGGCGCTCGTCCGTGCTTTCGAGGTCTTCGGCTAATTCACGGAGTCGGCAGTAATAAGCCAGAAGCGATTCTTCCTTCTTACGGCGGAAGTCCCGGAACTCTTCCACACGCGCTTTAGTCTGCCCTGCGAACTCCTTCCGCAACAACTGCAGGAAGCGGGCCGTCGGATTGACTATCTCTCCTTCCGCCAGCTCTTCTAAAACGTCGTCTCGGGTCAGGCGGTAGAACGTCTCCGCCTCGCCCGCCAACGTCCCCACCATTTTCCGGAAGAACTCGGCCGGGTCATATCCATCACGCTCCAAATAGTATTGTACGGTCTCGAGCTGCATCAGGTAGTTCTTCAGGCTGGGCCCCGCGCCCGGGATGCCCGTATAACGCTCGGCCACCTCCACCTTGGGCAGGTTGGTCGCCTTCCATCGGGTTCCGCCGGTACTGAGTCCTTCCGGCGCGTCACTCGGAGCGCCGCCGCGCCACTGTGTACCAGCGCTCTCCCTTGCGTAGGCCCCGGTACGAGGCTTTCAGTCGGCCTCCAGCGGGTGTCAGACCGGTCCTTCCTCGGGAGCATCCCTGGCATTCCGGTCGGCGGGGTCGCTGCTTCTTGACTCTTCCAGCGTTCTCGGATTTTCTCGGTCCAGCGAGCGTTAAGCGGAGTCTCTCCAGGATCTGAGACGACGGTCCGTTCTCCTTCCATGCTATCTCCCCCCACTCGGGCTCGTTGGTGGGGAGTCCGGTACTTCGGTGAATCTGTTTCGCCGCGTGCCGCTCCCGTGTCTCCCGACGCGGCTATATCTTCTGCTCGTCTCTCCGCCGTGGGATTCAACTCTTCTGCGTCAGTCCACAGTCGCGTCCTTAGGAAATCTCGTCGATGCATCGAGAATCCTTGCGTGATTGTTAAAATGTCCCGTGCCACAGCCTGTAACTAGCTGCCCAAACCCTAGCTTAGCAGGCTGGAAACAAGGACGGATGGATCTGAAGAGCTTGCGGCGTTGGTTTCTCGTGCTTAGTTCAAACGTGTAACTGGGAATTGTAAGCATAGGTGTGAAAACAATCACGCAAGCAATCCTTCCTAAGCTTGCCTAATCCTTAAGTATCAACGGCGGGTTACCGTTGTGCCAACGGTTCTCGTTTAACCCGCCAACTCCATGTCTTTTCGGTTGTCTCGCTTCGCATGTGCTGCTTCTGTTCTTATCCTACCTACTATAGTGTTCTTTATATCCTATTAGTCACGATGATATATCTACTGTTCTACACACAGATTAGAATCGTGACACTCATCAAACCAGACGTCACGAGAGTCTAGAAACTGGTGGAGGGGCGGGTGGTAAAAGGAGTAGTCGGGGGAGCCCACCGGGAAACCAAGGAAGACACAGGGGATGGCGCGAGCCGAGAGCTTGTCCGCAGAGGTGTCGCGGACAAGCGCAAGGCAGCCCCAGACGTGAAAGGCCGACCCAACACCAGGGGACCCAGTCCAAAGACTTGTCGGTGAAACCTCTGGCCGCGAGACACGCGGCTGGAGGTTCAGCTGGTGCGCGGCGTAGCGCAGCGCGTAGGGCCACAGAAAATGGGGCGCCCGGGCATGGATCATGGACGTGCGGGCGATGTCCATGACCAAGCCAATGCGGCGCTCAGCAACCCCATTCTGCTGTGGGGACTCTGGCAGCGTCCAGGACTGTCTGATGCCCTGCTCGCCGCAGAACCCGGCAAGGACGCCGGAGCAAAACTCACCCCCACGGTCGGAGTGGAGAGAACGGACACGACTACCACGAGTGCCCTCAGTGGCCAGAAGCCACCGGATCAGCGTAGAAGTCAGACTTCTTCGCGAGAGGAAACACCGTGGTGTACATGGAGTAGTCGTTAACGACCACTAGAAAGTAGCACTCCCTCTTAGGTCCCAGCGTAGGGGCAGGGCCCCAGACGTCCAGGTGGAGAGTCTGGAAGGGAGTAGTGGCCGAACGAAGGGAGGAGGAGTGCGGAGTGGCGCGCAGGCGGCTGGCGACGCAAGGAGTGCAGGGTGGGGCAAGCGAGGGAGGGAGCGTTGGAAAGACGCGCGGGAGACCTGAGACAAGACTGTGACTGGCCATGCTGCGCAGGCGGGGAAGCGACAGGTGGCCAAGGCGGTGGTGCCACAAGACGGTCGGGTGGGCGAGAGACCGACAGGAGCAAGACGCAGCAACCTGACCAGACACCACTACCTGACCAGACACAGCAACCGGACTAGACACTGGGACCTGAGGGGACGCAGCGACCTGAGCGGAGGAAGTAACCGGGGAGCGCTCGGTGTGGAGAACGTAGAGACCAGAGCGGGACTCCCTGGTGAACGTGGCGAGAACACCACCTGTAGCGGCGTGTGTACAGACCGCAGTCCTCCCACCCCCACAAAGGTAACGGTGATCCCCCTGTCCTGGAGGTATCCAACACCCACCAAGTTCCGAGTGAACGAGGGGACGTGGAGGCCGCGCAGGACACCAGAGGGGACCACAGGGCATGGGAGGGTGGTGGAGCTGCGCGCAACGGCTGGTCCTGAAGAAGGATCAGCCAGAGCTACCGGAACCGGAGCAAGGAGTGGTGTGAGGGTCGTGTGGTCGCGGAATAAACATTGCGACGCGCCAGAGTCCAGCGTGAACGACAGAGACGCCTCAGCCGGAGGCGTGTCAGGTCCGTAGGCTACACAAGCACCTAGAGCAGACACACAAGCACCTAAACTAGAGAGGCACAGGTCTACACTAACAGGAGGCAAGCATCCTAGACTACGAACACGCGAGCACACAGGTCCATCAGCACTATAGTCAACATCAGCACACAAAGCATACTGACGAGCATCGTCCATAGACAGTTCAAATACAGGAATCTTACGGGCTAGCAGGCGAGCCCAGCGCGGGGTGGTCGCCTCAGGACCCCAGTGTGCACGGTAGAGGTCGTCGAGGCGGCGGAAGCACCGCGCTGCAGAGTGGTCGTCGCGGCCGCAGACACAGGGACTGCTTGGTCCGGTGACGCACCAGTGGCCGCAGGGGCCGGTGTCGCGCCGCGGGGGGTGAGGGGCCCAGCTGGTAGTGCTGCTGCTGCGGCTACTGCTCCCGGGTCCTCCAGGTCCCCACTGTGGCGGAGGGCCCCAGTGCTGCTGCGGACCCCACTGCAGTGGGGGTCCCCACGACTGAAACTGCTGTGGTGCCTGCCACTGCTGCTGTCCCTGCTGCAGGTGCTGTCTCTGCTGTGGCTGCTGCTGCTGGGGCCCCGTACCACCGCTGGTCGAACCTCCTCCAGCAGGCGGGTCAGCACCTCCTCCAGAGCTCCCTCCGCCTGGGGCACCACCGCCACCGCCACCACTGCCGCCCCCAGGGCCGCCTCCACCACCGCCACCTCCTCCACCGCCGCCACCCCCCTTCCCCCCTTTCTTGCCTCCCTTGCCTCGTTTCTGCCTGTCAGTGGCAGAAACAGGTGCAGTGTCCTCAGAGACCGACACAGCAGCAGAGGCACGTGTAGCAGTGAAAGTAGGAAGCTGGGGGACAGCGCACCCCTCAAACAGACGAGGGGCAACTGTGTCAGTAGCTGAGGCAACAGAGAGGAGGTTACTCTCGATCTTCCCGAGAGTGGTCTCGAGAAGATCAATCGTAAGCTCACTGGGGTGCTGCTGGAGAAGTGCGTCACGGGCAGTGGAGAGGCGGTCAGGGAGACGAGTGACTACCCAGTGGACGGTGAGCCAGATAGGAGGAGGGGCAACAAGAAGCTGAGCCTCAGTGCAAGCTGCTCGGTAGCTAGCGACAAGGGAGCGCAAGTGTGTGGCTAGGTCAGAGACAGTCGCAAACGAGCCGAGGTCGGGAAACACGAACGGCATGAGGATGCGGCTGAGGAAGGCAGAGGAAGGGGTGGAATAGCGTGCAGAAATAGCATCATACACCTCCTTCGCAGTCTCTACCAGGTCGAAGTGAGCGGCCTCAGTCGGTGGAAGGAGCTCGGTCAGCGCGAGTGCAGCCGTAGCGTCACGGGAGTCCCAAACGTCTCGCGCCAAGACGAGACGAGCGTAGTCCGCCTGCGCCTCCGGAGTCGGGGGGGCCACGGCAGGGAGGGGCTCGGGACGCGGTGGTGCCTGGAGGGCGCCGGACGCGTGGGCGTACAGGGTGGCGCCGTCCTGGCGCCGACTGGTGAGATAGCGCTGAGTCTGGCGGAGCCAGGTGCCGAACTCTATCGGGCGCCCCTCTGCATCGAAACGAAGGCGGCGGGAGGAGTCCATATTGGACGCTAGGCTAGGAGCAGCTGGAGCACGGAGCAAACGGAGCCAGGAGCGAGGAACGCCAGGTGGGACTAGGCGAGGTACTGCCGGAGCACGGAGGAAAACTGAGCTAGGAACGCCAGTCTAGTAACGAACGGAGCTGGGAGCTAGCTGAGCAAGGAGCACACGGCTGGAGGAGGCAGGGCTGACGAGCCGATCGAGGAGCCAGAGAGTCGTTCGAGGGGCTGGCGGAGCGAGGAGAGACCTAGCTAACAACGAACGTCAGGGTTAGCCTAAACAGCTAAGTGGAGCGGCCTCCAGCCGCGACGGTGCAAAACACTGTGAGTATGAGTGACGCGAGTGTCGAACCAACGGAGGTCGGGTGGTCCTGGGTGGTGTGCGCGTGTGATGAGGGGCTGTGAGCGGTTGGAAGGGGCTGTGAGCGGTTGGAAGGGGCTGTGAGCGGTTGGAAGGGGCTGTGAGCGGTTGGAAGGGGCTGTGAGCGGTTGGAAGGGGCTGTGAGCGGTTGGAAGGGGCTGTGAGCGGTTGGAAGGGGCTGTGGGCGGGTGGGAGGGGCTAGCTGGCGGCTATCTGCTGGCGGCTAGCTGCTGCTGGCGGCTAGCTTCTGCTGGCGGCGAGCTGCTGGTGGCTAGCTGCTGCTGGCGGCTAGCTTCTGCTGGCGGCTAGCTGCTGCCTAGCCGTGCTGCTGCAGTAGCACGTGCTGCTGCCTAGCCGTGCTGCTGCAGCAATGCACGCGCTGCTGCTGCAATGCACGCGCTATTGCTGAAATGCGAGTGCCGCTGCTGCAATGCGCGTGCTGCAGTGGCGTGCGCGGCTGCCGCTGGCTAACGCGCGCGCTGCTGCTGCTGGTGCATGTGTGCCTGCTGCTTGCACGCGCGGCTGTTGCAGGCTAAGCACGACTACGCGGGCCCGCGGGGGGGTCCCTTCTGGAGCGCGACGAAACGAGGAGCCAGTGGGGCCCTTTAAACGCGACGAAAAACGAGGCCCGCGGGGGCCTTTAAACGCGACGAAAACGAGGCCTGCGGGAAACGTCCTACCCGCGACGAAACGGAGCCTAAGGGACGGGCGCCTCTGGACCGGCTAAGGGAGGGAGCGGAAGCGTGGGATGGAGAAAAACTACCTACTCTAATACCATCTTAAAATAGGCTAGGAGACAAGTGTCGAGAGGATTGTGGAGTAAGGAGCAACAAGGAGATACAAATGTCGACCTAAAATGTTGTACCCTTTAGAGGGCAACTCACTGTAGCCTATCTAACAATATATAGAAGATATAAACATTTGACACTAAAGTGAACTTCGTTACAGTAATTTGACGGTTTTTCAAATTTAAAACGAACATGCTCTTATAATAAATCATGTTTTTTAAGGGGGTGCGCTTATAATTGAGGATCGGCCATAAGCGCATTGCTCCAGATAGAAGCGCATGCGCTTTTAATAGGCCTGCGCTTATATCCGGGGTGATACGGTACAAGTAGTGCTAACCCTAATGGGTTGTATTCAGTATGGTCTACCCCATAGGCGAAGTGGGGGATCGCAAGAACAACCAACGGTCACAAGACCAGTCAAGAGAGGCAAACAAAACAAAGCTCATAGTGGATCTCAAGATCACAACGCAGCCTCAGCACAAGCAAGAGACCACAAGGCCAGTTCACATGCAGAGTTATAAAATCAAAAACAGTAGAGTGATCACAACCTAGCAAGAGTAGGCATGCAGGTATATATATAGATCACAGTACAAGGCAAATTCAAGTAGTAAGCAACTGAGGCAGAGTAGGCACCAGGCCTGGAGCAGTGCAGAAACGCTGATGATCACCAGACACAAGGGCCTTGGTGAAGATATCAGTTGCTGAAGCTCTCGCGCGAGGAAGTAACGAAGCACAATGTGCTTCGTTCTGTGCTCCAGTCTCTGCTCCTGACACAAGGCAATCGCGGCCTTGTTGTCGACGTACAGAACCAGAGGAGAACGAAGCCGCCCACCCAGGTCTGTCAGTAAGTAGGTCAGCCAGCGTAACTCCTTAGCAGTTGTAGCCCCAGTGTGGATCTTGGCCTCACAGCTGGAACTAAGTACAGAAGACGTGCGGGTGGACCTCCAGGAGACAGAACCAGTGCAGAGACTGAAAGTGTAACCTTGTGACGAGCGCTGAGTCTCCTGGTGGTCGGCCCAAGAAGCGTCTGAGTGTCCTATGAGTACAACTGGACCCCGTCCTCCAAGCACAAGCATGCTGAGAGGGTACGCGAGGTCAGGTCGAGTGCAAGTCATCAAGTACATGAGGCAACCCACAAGCTTTGGAAACTGACCACTCGGCTTTTCGGACTCCTCCGAAGGTGAAGCTGAGAGCGAGTGGCCTGTAGGCAGAGGAGTGGACTGTGGCAAGGAAAACTGAAAGCCGAAGCGCTGAAGGACCTGGTGCACCATGTGTGACTGAGTCAGAGTGATGGTGCACCGTGCTCTGTCCCGAGTGATCTGCAAGCCAAGATAGCTCCGCAGCTCACCCAAGTCAGTGCAGGTGTCTCTCTTCTGCAGCTCCACCTTCACAAGGGCCAGTGTCTCAGTGTTAGCAGTAGCAAAGACCAAGTCGTCGACGTACACGAGGATGTAGAACGACGGCAGAGAATGGTTGGTACGCAGAAACAGCGCCGGGTGAGCAGTCGAAGGAGCAAACCCAAGAGCCGCAAGTGTAGTCCTCAGTGTGTCGTGCCTCACTGTGAGACCGTAGACTGGCCGCCGAAGGCTCCACTTGGTACCCTCAGGAAACGACCCACTGAAGCCAGGTGGGTGGCGTAGCCACGTGAAGGCCGCCCTGCAAGAAAGTTGTGCTGAAGTCAATCGAGTGGAGCTCGTAGTCACGCTGTGCTGCAACGTGCAGTAACACCCGAAGAGTGGTCATCATCGGGGTGGGGGAGAAGGTCTGGAAGAAGTCGACCCCCTGTCGCTGACTGAAGCCTCGTGCAATGTAACGTGCCTTGAAGGCACGCGGAGAACCCGGCGGCCGCTTCACTCTGAAAATCTACATGCCATCGACTATGTTCGCCCGAGGAGGGGGAACTGCGTCGACATAGGTGCCTGTGGACTTCCAGGAAGCCATCTCTGTATCCATGGCTGTCTCCCACTGAGAGGAGTACTCACCCGTGATCGCCTCTGCGTAAGAACGCGAGGTAGGGATGTCTAGTGCATCCGGGTCTCCCTCAGGGCACAGCAGCATGGAAGCGAGATGAGGTACAGCAGCCGCGAGGCACTCGAGCTCTTACTGCCTGTCCTCAAGGACGTTACAGCCAAGGTCAACCTCACCCCTGACGGACGGAGGACAGTCAGACTCAGTAACAAGACTCGCAAAGTAGTCAAGACGACAGGTAGCAGCAAAGTCAACGAGCTCAGTGACTTAGGCAGATGCAGCAGTAGACTAAAGGAAGGGTCAGTGACAATTGTGGCCAGGACACGTGTGACAGTGGGACTAGCAGCACGAGCAAGGTCAGATACAGGGTCACGAACGTCAAGAAGAGAGGACGTCGGCCGAGATGGCAGGGCAACACGCTGTGGAGCAGAGGAAGGACGAAGTGCCATAGTGTGCGTGCCGGGGACTGGTGGAGGACGAACACGACGAGCATGACTAGCAGTGCGAACAGGCGAGACAGGACGAGATTCAGGCTCAGTGTAAGGAGAAGGAGCAGGCAGAGGGGAGTGAGGCTGTAACGGCGGCTGTGACTGGTCAGGCGGAGGACACAGTTGAGGTGGAGTAATGCCAGTGGAAGACGGAAGACTAAGAACCTGGCGAAGCGCCGAGTCAGGTGGTGGTAGTGACGACTGCGGATGCGGCAAAAAATCCGGTCGCTGCTGCACAGCACCCACAGCACCAGAGTCTCCAGCTCCAGTACCTCCAGCTCCAGTACCGCCAGTACCTTCAACACCTCCAGCTCCAGCACCTCCAGCACCAACAGCTCCAGCACCTCCAGCTCCAGTACATCCACCACCTCCAGCACCAGTACCTCCAGCTCCAGCGCCTCCAGTACATACAGCTCCAACACCGCCAGCACCTCCAGCTCCAGCACCTCCAGTGCCTCGACGAGATGCAGGCAGGACGAGATGCACGCTCTCGACGCCCGGTCAGGGGGTCTGTCAACTCAATGTAAGGAGAAGGAGCAGGCAGTTGGTAGTCAGGCGGTAACTGTGTCTGAGACGGGTCAGTCGGTGGACACAGTAGAGGAGGAGTAGTACCAGTGGAAGACGGAAGACTGAGAACCTGGCGAAGCGCCCAGCCAGGTGGTGGCAGCGACGACTGTGGTTGGTGCCATAAAAACGGTCGCTGATGCAATGGCTGCGCAGCACCCCCAGCACTAGAACCTTCAGTACCTCCAGCTCCAGTACCTCCAGCTCCAGTACCTCCAGCTCCAGTACATCCAGCTCCAGTACCCCCAGCACCAGCACCTCCAGCTCCAGTACCTCCAGCTCCAGTACCTCCAACTCCAGTACCTCTAGCTCCAGTGCCTCCAGCTCCAGTGCCTCCAGCAGCAGTATCTCCAGCACCAGCACGTCCAGTACCTCCAAGTCCAGTACCTCCAGCTCCAGTACCTCCAGCACCAGCACCTCCAGCTCCAGTGCCTCCAGCGGCAGCACCTCCAACTCCTCCAACTCCAGTGCCGCCAGACTCGGACTTAGAAAGTGGCAGCGGCGACTGGTGCTGCTCCCAGTACTGGGGGCGCTGCGGCAGAGGCTGCAGTGCACCACAATAACTCCAGCAGGAGCACCCCTGACTACACCACCACTAGGACTCTCAGCACGCCCAGAACCAGCACCTCCACAGCTAGCACCCCGAGGCTCAGCACCCCCAGAACCAGCACCTCTAGAGTCAGCACCCCCAGGCTCAGCACCCCCAGAACCAGCACCTCCAAAGTCAGCACCCCCAGAACCAGTACCCCCAAATCCCACACCTCCAGTGACAAGCTGCAGAGGCGGCGAAGATGGCCGAGGCGGAAAACCGGGAGGGGTCTCCAAGCGCGGTAAGCGGCGAGAGACCGCTGTGTCGTCAGCAACAAGGTCACCCCCCTCAGCCGGGCTAGAGGTGTCTGAGGAGACCTCCAAAGGCTCAACCAAAAGGGGTGGGTCGACCTAAGACACATCTAAGGGAGCAGGACGCGAGGGGGGGTGGGGGTCTACCGGGGGGTGACCTGGAAACAGGAAGAGGGGTGGTGGGGGGACATGAGAAGACGCGTGGGGGAAGAGACGGTAGTAGCAGACCGACTCGTCAAAGGTGACGTCGCGGGAGGGCACGTGGCTGGGTGGTAAAACTGCCAGTCTAGCGCGTCGGTCGGAGAGCCAAGGAAGACGCAGCGAATAGTGCGAGAAGAGAGCTTGCCCGCGGTAGTATTGCGGACAAGGGCAAGCGAACCCCAAACCCGAAATGCGACGCATCACTAACCTCCCCCGTCCAACGCAGTATAGGCGAGGTCTTCGGCTGGGAGACACGGGGCCAGAGGTTGAGCTGGTGCGCGGCGTATCGGACCGCAAACGACCACAGAAAATGGGGCGCAGCCGCATGGATCATGGAGGTGCGAGCAACCTCCATGCTCAAGCCAATGCGGCGCTCAGCGATCCCATTCTGCTGTGGAGAGGCCGGAAGCATGAACGACTGGGTGATGCTCTCCTCACGACAAAAGTCCTCGAGGAGACCAGAGGAAAACTCACCTCCACTGTAAGAGTGCAGCTGCAGCACCGAGAGGTCTTGCTGGAAGCGTGCTCTCAGCTGGGGACAAACAGCGCGGATCCAGTGGATCAAAACACTATGGACATCGTCCTTGCGCTGCAAGGGAAAGACAGTGGTGTAGCGCGTGTAGTCGTCGATGACCAGCAGGAAGTAGCGCTCCCGGCGCGCCCCACCTCTCAAAGTATCTACCTAAGGCATTTTGCTATTAGGATAATCTCATAGTTAACCAGTAGTTAAGTACATGCTACTTCGGGTAGTAAGGTCCAAAGCGCTTGAAGGTGTTCGTAGGTCTCAGTTTCGCTTGCGTAGCAAGCGGTGTCTTTACGAACCGTGGTGGCGGTATCCTCTTGTGGGTCCGTAAGATTGCGTAACGTAAGATTTTGGCTTGCCTACAAAGAAAATTGGACTTTTTTTGTTTTGGTCTATGATGGTGTTTTTATTCATTTTCACCATTGGTTTTATATACGAATGGAAAAAAGGTGCTCTAGACTGGGAATAATAATCCCGCGGAATGTCTCGCTTGCATAATATTATTTCGCACTTTTCTACGAGGTATCGACACGTCCATGTGCAGAGGAGCAGTGGTCAGAGGCAACGAGGAGGAGTGAGCTGCCGCCCCTCGACGCACGGAGTGCAGGGCGGCGCAAGCGACGGCGGGAGCGGGGGCAGGGACCTCGGGAGGCTGGAGACAAGGAGACGTGAGTGCATGCCACGCAGACGCTGCATGGAGGGGTGACCAAGACAGTGGTGCCAGAGGAGAGACGGGTGCGTGAGTAACCGACACGAGCAAGATGCAACAACCTGACCGGACGCAGCTATATGTGCACGCTCAGTGTGCAGTGTGTACAGGCCAGACCTAGGCCTCCGAGTGAACTTGGCAAGGTGGTCGCCAGTCACTGTGCCCGTAGAGATCACCACGAGCTCGCCCCCAGAAGTAGTGGTAGTGACCAACATATCCTGAAGGACAGAGGTACTCACCAAGTTCGTAGCGAACGAGGGGAGGTGGAGACCTATGAGGGAGCCAGAAGGGGCTGTCTGACATGGGAGAACAATGAAGCCGCGTGCAACGACTCGACCATAGGAGGGGTCGGCCAGGGTGATAGGGACAAGTGCTGTGAGCGGTGTGATAGTGGTGCAGTCGCGGAAGAAGCAGCGAGACGCGCCTGATTCCAGCGTGAAGGTGTGCAAAGCCTCCGCAGAAACTGCACCTGAGCTAGCGGACTCACAAGCACATACACTCGCCTCCTCGCCACAGGCTAGCAACGGCAGCTGCTGCTGCTGTTGCTGCTGCCCACCCCCAGAACCTCCACCCCCACACGCAAGCGGCGACGGGTCGGGGAGGAGAAACGGTAGCGCAAGACGGCCTAGGGTGGCAGGAGAGAGGGAGGAGTAGTGCCTAACCACAGCGTCGTAGAATGTCTGGGCCAACGTCACCTGGCAAAAGTGGGTCCTCTGGTCGAGCGACAGGTGAGCGCGGAGAGCAAGTTGGGCGACAGTGTCGCATGCCGTCCACCGTATGCAGGCACTGCGGTCCGCCTGGTACCGCTGCTGCACTTCCTACCCAGCGTTAGCAGCAGGCTCAGGTGGAGTTGTGGGGGCCTGAAGGGACCCCGACGTGTGCTTGAATAGGGAGACGCCATCCCTAATACGTGCTCGAGATACAAGTGCAGGCGTGCTAGCCATGGCTCAAACTCGAGAGGGCGCCCGTCTGCGTCAACTCTAGGACAGTGATAGTGGCCATGACAGGAATTAGCGTCGGTACTAGGAAGTAGTTGCAGATCTGGGCACCGGCGGGAGTTCGGGGCGCAGTGGGAGAACGAACAGCACGGCAGTAGGTGAGTGGCGCAGCGCGGCAGTAGTCAATGCGGCGCGGCGCGGCTCGACAGCAGCGCGGTGCGGCGGGGCTCGACAGCAGCGCGGCGCGGCGTGGCAGTGCGGGCGGCAGCAAGGCAGCGCACAGCGGCAGGGCAGCGCGCGGCGGCAGGGAAGCGCGCGGCGGCAGGGCAGCGCGCGGCGGCAGGGCAGCGCGCGCACAGCTAGGCAGCACGGCGCGCGACGCGCGGGGCAGCGGGGGCGCGCGACGCGTGGGGCAGCGGGGACGCGTGACGCGCGGGGCAGCGGGGGCGCGGGACGCGCGGGGCAGCGGGGGCGCGCGACGCGCAGGGCAGCGGGGGCGCGTGGCGCGCGGTGTTAAAATATACATTGTGTAGCATGCCAACACATGTGACTGTACACCAATTGTGGTGTACAGTTGGGTTGGGACTACACCCAACTTTGGGTGTAGTCTTGCACTTTGGGGTGCCAATCCACCCAACTGTGGTGGAGCCCCCAAATGCAACCCACTTGACTTATGGGTGCCTCACTTCCCACAAGTGAGGTCACCTCAAGCCAAGTGGGCCTAGGGTTGCCTCACTTCTACAAAGTGTGGGCAACCCAACCCACTTGACCTATGGTAGCCTCACTCCCCCAAGTGAGGTCAACCCAACCTATGGTCACCTTCACCCTTCTCTTCCAAGTCTCCCTTCCAACTATGTATGCTAGGTTTATCCCCTAATGAAGTTACTTGTTCAATTTACAATCTTAACATGGTATAGAGCGACTTGTTCCTAGGCCTTACCTCTCCCTCCCTCCAATTTGTTTTTCTCATGGGCCCACCCCACAGCCACAAATCCCCTCCTACGCGTGGCTCAACCTAGCATACCCTCGCCGCGACCTACACCGTCGCCGCCGTTCCCTCCCCCCGCCGAGATTGCGCCCTCCTCGCCTGCGGATCCCACCACCGCGAACGCATCACCGCTCCCCCCCTCCTCCCGTCGTCGAGACCCCCCGTCGCCGCCTCCCCCTCCCGCTGCCGCGACACCTCGTCGCCGCCTGCTCTTCCCACCGCCGCGACCTCTCGTTGCCGCCCCCTCCCCCCTTACCGCCGCCGCGCCTACTTCGGCGCCGCCTGCGCATCCCGCCGCCGCGCCTACTTCGGCGCCGCCTGCCCATCCCTCCGACGCGACGCCCCGTCGTCGCCTCCCCTTCCCGCCGCCGCGACGCTTCGTCGCCGCCTGCCCGTCCAGCCGCCGCGACTTCGCGTCGCCGCCTGCACGCCCCGCAGCCGCGACTTCGCGTCGCCGCCTGCACGCCCCCGCCGCCGCGACCTTCTGTCGCCGCCTGCACATCCCGCTGCCGCGACCTACCGTCGCCGCCTGCACGTCCCGCCGCCGCGACTTCGCGTCGCCGCTTGCACGCCCCACCCCCGCGACCTAAAGCCGCCGCCTGCACGTCCCGCCGCCGCGACCTCAAGTCGCGCCTCCGCATCCCGCCGCCGCGACCTGCTCGTCGCCCCCTGCGCGTCCCACCGCCGCGATTTCGCATCGTCGCCTCCCCCCGCCGCCGCTCCCGCAATTTCCGCTGCCACGACTGCACCGCCAGCCGCCCGCATCTCCGCCGCCGCGACCACACCGTCGTCGCCCGCGCTTCCCGCCGCGGCGCCTCCTTGTCCCCGCCTGCCCACACCGCCCCCTGCGGATTTTGCCACCGCGGCAGCCACTTCTACAGCAGCAGCCGCGACCGTGGCAGCAACAGCCCCACCCACAGCTGCAACTGCTTTCCTCCTCTCTCGACCCTCCCTCCCCCTTTCCTCCTCCTCTCTCTCCTCTCCCACGCAGCAGCAGCCGGGACAGCTCAGCAGGCGCACCAGCAGCAACGACAACAGCAGTGGCAGCATCGGCAGCAGCGGCGGCGGCGGCAGTAGTGGCAGCATCGGCAGCAGCGGCAGCAGCGGCAGCAGTGGCAGCATTGATAGCAGCGGCAGCACAGGCAGCAGCGGCAGCATCGGCAGCAGCGGCGGCACGGGCGGCACCGGCAGCAGCGGCAGCGGCAGCGGCAGTGGCAGCAGCAGCAGCAGCAGCCGGAGGAGTGCACATGCCTCAGCTGCAGCACCTTCCCCCCCCCCCCCCCCCCCCCCCCCCCCTCCCCCTCGGCCGCCGCGGGTCCACCCGCCGTCGCCCTCTCCCTTGACCGCCGCGGGTCCACCCGCCGCCGTCCCCCTCGTGGCCGCCGCGAGTCCACCCACCGTCGCCCCTCATGGCTACCAACCCTCCTGCCCCCCTCCCTCCTCCCGTCGACGCCTCTTCCGTCGACAAACTCCAGCTTGCCGCGGACCGCTCGGCTGTCAATTGGCACTCTTTCGTCGGGAGCATCCGCCGTATCCTCCAGGACGCCTTCGTCGGACCCTACTGCGTCCTCGACGTCCTCCTCCGCCGCCCGCACGCTCTCCAGCCCACGGCACCCATTCACCCCGGTGAACCCCCTCCTCCCTCCATTCCCCCTAGCCCTCCTCCTCCTGAACCTACCTTGGTGATCGCCGCTACTCCAGAACTCCAGGAGGCCGCTGATGCCACCTTCCTCCACGATCGCCGCGAGTACCTCATCCGCAAGGCGGAGCATGAAGTTGCGGTGCATCATCACGACTTTGCAATAGCGGAACGTGCCACTCGCCTGGCGTTACTTGATGAGTATAACACGGCCATGGCGGACTACCTCCCCAAGAGCATCGCATGGGCCACCGCTGACAACCGCGCCTGCACCATCCTCCTCGGCGCACTCCCCGACGCCCTCATGCGCCGTTTTCAAGCTCGCGAGATGCGCGCCTCCCTCATTTGGGCCGAGCTCCAGGCGATGTTTGAGCGTCGCGACATCAGCTCGGTCGGCGTCCTTTTCCAGGAGTACTTCTCCATCACCATCGCTACGTGTGACGGCGCAGTTGACTATGTGGGGCGCATGCAGGAGGTCGCTGATCGCCTTGCGGCACGCCAAGCTGCCCTCCCCGAACCACTCCAAATCCATCGCCTCCTCTACAACCTCACTCCGGACTACGAGTCCCGCCTCCATGCCTTCACTGAGGCAAACTCCATGGCTGGCCTCAACGACGTGGTCCAGTGGATCATTGACACAGAGGTCAAGCTCCGCACCCCCATTGTCAACCTCACCACCCCACAGTCCTCCTCCTCCACCTCCCTCAATACCACGCAGCCGCGCAACCAGGGTGGTCGCAACGGCGGCGGTGGAGGTCGTGGGGGGGGCGGCAGTGGCGGTGGCGGTCGGGGCGGTGGTGGTGGTGGTCGAGGTGGCCGTGGTGGTGGAGGTGGTAGTGCCACTCCTGGAGGTCCTGCTTGGGCTGGTGGTACTGTGAGCCGTGGAGGTCGCCCGGGCACTCTTCCGTCGTGCACCTATGTCCGCCGTCATGGCCCTCATGCCGGCACTCCCTGTGGTCAGACCAACCACCCCCCTGCCACATGCTTCAAGGCGCTTGATGACGTCTGGTTCGATCGTGGAAACACTGGCACCCCCCCTCGCTGGAACAGTGTCACCCCTCGTCCTTCCCTTGATGAAGTCCAAACCCTCCCTTCATTCCTCCCCTCTCACCTCCGCCAACTCACCCCTTCACCCCCTTCCCAACTGCAGCAGTTTCAGCAGCACCAGCAGCAGCAGCAGTACTTCCCACACCAGCAGCAGCCGCAGTTCTTCCACCCCCAGCAGCAGCAGTTTCTCCAGCCGCAGCAGCCGCCGCAGCAGCAGTTCTTCCAGCAGCAGCAGCCGCCGCAGCACCTTCCGCTGCAGTGGCAGCAGCAGCCGATGACCTTCGGCACCGCGGCCATGGCTGCGCATACCGCCCTCGCTCCCCCCCCCCCTGGGGCTCCCTCCCCTCTGCCCCCCCCCCAGTGTCCCTGACTCTCAGGGCAGCTTCCTTGGGCATATTGCTACTGCACCTTCCGTCGCTTCCATGTATCCCTCTGCTATCAATGAAACGTCTTTCCAGTACCCCGTGTCACCTCCCTCCCCCTCCTCCCCCACCTTGGACTTTGTCCTTGATAGTGGGGCCACCGAAACTGCACTTAAGGACGCTGGCACCCTCACCCCCCTCCCACTTCCCACTCAAGTCCATGGCGCTGACTCCAGTTTTTCCATACCTTGCACTCACCTCTCCACTCTCCCTTGCTCCGCCTTCCCCTCTGGCAAAGTCACAGGTCTCCACATCCCTACCCTCCGCAACAACCTCCTCTCCCACCGTGAGCTCCAAGGTGTTGGGATTACCGCTCTTTACCCGGGCTTTGCTACCTACTGTGATCTCTACCACACTGCCTCCGGTCGCTTCCTCCTCCGCATTCCCCTCTGCTCTCGCACTCGCCTTTATACGCTCCGCACACCCCGCCCATCCTTTTTCCATGTCACCACGCGTGCTGGCACTTCCACCGGTCCGCCTCCCCCTCTTCCTCCTCATACCCCTCCTCCTTAGTTACCCTTCCCCCCCACTCCACCTTCCCCCTCTCCCTCCCCCGCCTCCTCCCTCACTCCATCTCCCTCCTCCTCTACTGTCCTCTCCCACCCTGCCGTTCTTCTGCATCACCGTCTCGGTCATCCCAACTTCGCTGCACTTCGCACCACCGTCGCCTCTCGCCTCCTCAACAGCCTTCCTCCCACCTTACCTCCCCTCCTCTCCTCCCCTGCTCCCCCCTGCCCCTCCTGCATCCATGGCAAGCTCAAACAGTCACCCCATCACAGTCATCCCACCTTCGCAGCCGCACCCATTGACCTTGTTCACATGGATCTCTGGGGCCCCTATCCCATCCGCTCCCGTCAGGGGCACAGGTACATGCTCGTCCTCGTTGACGACCACAGCTGGTACTCCACCACCTTCTTTCTTCACACGAAAGACCAGGTGCCGGCCGTGGTCATCAACTGGGCTGAGCTGTGCCGCACTCACTTCAAACGCCCCATCGGCCGCCTTCACTCTGATGGTGGGGGTGAGTTCATTAATCACACACTCTCCACCTACTGCAAAACATACGGCATTCAGCAAACCTCCACCCTCCCCCACTCCCCTCAGCAAAATGGCATTACTGAGAGTCGCATTCGCGAGATCACCAAGATCGCTCGCTGTCTCATTGCTCACGCCTCCACCCCTCCCTCCCTCTGGAGCTATGCCCTCCTTCATGCCGCCCTCCTCCTCAATCTCCGCTCCCACCCTCAGCATCCCTCCTCCTCCCCCACAGAACTCTGGTCCAAGGCCAAGCCTGACGCCGCCGGCCTTCGTGTTTGGGGCTGCAAGGCGTTCGTCCTCATTCCACCGGCCAATCGCTCCCGCGATGCTGGCAAGCTCGCCCCTCGCGCTCTGGAGTGCGTCTACCTGGGGCACAATCGCGATTCCCCAGGCTACCTATTCCTCCACCCTCCCACCAATCGCCTCATCCGCAGCATTGACGTCGTCTTCGACGAATCCACTCCCTACTACTCCACTCCTCCTCCAGACCCTCTCCCCCCTCCCACTCGTCCCCTCGCTTGGACCGACACCGTCCTCCCGCCCCTTCTCCCTCCAGCCCCTCTCCTCCCACCCGTCGCCGCCCCGCTCCCGCCCTCCTCCTCCGCCGACGTCTACGACCCTGCCGCACCCGCCTCCCCCGCTCACTCGACTGCACCCCCTCTCCCCTCTCCCTCCTCCTCTCACTCTCCCTCCTTCCAGCAGCCGGATCAGCAGCAGCCGCAGCAGCAGCAGCAGCCGGGGCAACAGCAGCAGCAGCAGCAGCAGGGGCAGCAGCAGCAGCAGCGGCAGCAGCAGCAGCAACCGGGACAGCAGCCGCAGCAGCATCAGCAGCCGGGACAGCAGCAGCAGCAGCAGCAGCATCAGCAGCAGCAGCAGCAGCAGCAGCAGCAGCAGCAGCAGCAGCAGCAGCAGCAGCAGCAGCAGCAGCCGCAGCAGACACAGCAGCAGCACGGTCAGCAGCAGCCGCCGCAACAAGGGCAGCAGCTTCAGCAGCACCAGCAGCAGAAGCGGCGCCGTGCCACTTCCCGCTCCTCCCCCTTCCTCCTCCCTTACATCCATACCCGCTCTGTGGACAAAATCCTTGGGGCTCCTCCTCCTACCTCCATTCAGCTCCTTGAGGACTCCCATGAGGAGTTTCTCAACATTCGGGAGCACACTCCGTTCCTTGCCTCCCTCTACATTGGCTTCCTGGGCTTTCCCGTCCTTGGCGCCACTACCACCCCCACCATCTTCACTCCCTCCACCTTCCAGGAAGCCATCACCTGCCCTGACGCGGATAAATGGATAGCGGCGATCTTCCTGGAGTGTGAGGCTTTCATTCGCAACGACTCCTTTGTCGATGTCCCCCTCCCAGCCGGCGCCAACCTCGTTGACGGCAAATGGGTCTTTCGGGTGAAGCAGCTGCCGGGCGAGGACCCGGTGTACAAGGCACGCTACTGCGCCAAGGGGTTCACGCAGACTTGGGCCGAGGACTACTGGTTCACCTACGCCCCCACCGCCAAACCACCCACCCTTCGCGCCGCCCTCGACATTGGCGCACGTGACAACATGGAGATCGATTCCATGGACGTCTCCAATGTGTTCCTGCAGGGCGACCTGCACGAGCGCATTTTCCTCCGGCGACCCCCCGGGTTCCACGCAGCCTTCCCTGAGAACACTGTCTGGCAGCTGCGTCGCCCTGTCTACGGCTTGAAGCAGGCACCGCGTGAGTGGCATGCGAAGCTGGCTGCCACCTTAGGGTCTCTCGGCTTCTCTGCTTCCCACTCTGACGCCAGCCTCTTCATCCGCTCCTCCCCCCGCCGCTTCTTCATTCTGGTGTATGTGGACGACATGATCCTGCTCTCTGACACCAGGGCCGGCATGGAGCAGATGAAGCTGTCCCTGCAGCAGCGTCTCAAGTGCAAAGACCTTGGCGCCCTCACTCACTACCTGGGCATGGCCATCACGCGCGACCGCTCTGCTCGCACCATCACCCTCTCACAGTCCCACTACGTCGGCCAGGTCTTGGAGAAGTTCGACATGGCGCAGGCCAAGCCTGTCTCCACCCCCCTCCCTTTCGGCCACCAACTCGCTCCACCCACCTCCCCCACCTCCTCCCCCCACCCCTATGCCGAGCTCGTCGGGTCCCTGATGTACGCGATGATGTGCACCCGCCCCGACCTCGCCTACCCCATCAGCGTGCTCGCTCGCTTTGTCGGCACCGGTCGTCACACTGAGGAGCACTGGAAAGCTGCCAAGCGGGTCCTCCGATACCTTCGCGGGACCAAGGACCTTGCCCTCACCCTTGGCGGCCCTTCCCCTCCTCTTCTCTCGGGCTTCAGTGACTCCTCTTGGGCTGACACACAGCCGGACCGCCGCTCCTCCCAGGGCTACGGCTTCACCCTTGGCAGCGGCCTCATCAGCTGGCGCTCCACCCGCTCCTCCGCCATCTCTCTCTCCACCTGCGAGGCCGAGCTCTACGCTGGCACCATGGCCGACCAGGAGTCACGCTGGCTCTGCTTCTTTCTTGCAGAGCTTGGCGCCCCCCAGACATGCCCCACTCTCTGGTGCGACAATGCCAGCACCATCAATCTCACTCAGGACCCCGTCTATCACGCCCGCTCTAAGCACATCGAGCTCCGCTACTTTTTCGTTCGCGAGCTCGTCCAGAAGAGCCTTCTTGCCGTTCGCAAGATTGCGACCGAGGCCAACTTGGCCGACATCTTCACTAAGGCCCTCCTTCGCCCTGCGCAATCCGCTTTCCTCCGCCTCATTGGCCTCGCTCGCCCGGGCGCCCCTTGATTCAGGGGTTGTTCTCTTCTTGTGTTAGCATGCTAAGGGGTTGTGTTAAAATATATATTGTGTAGCATGCCAACACATGTGACTGTACACCAATTGTGGTGTACAGTTGGGTTGGGACTACACCCAACTTTGGGTGTAGTCTTGCACTTTGGGGTGCCAATCCACCCAATTGTGGTGGAGCCCCCAAATGCAACCCACTTGACTTATGGGTGCCTCACTTCTACAAAGTGTGGGCAACCCAACCCACTTGACCTATGGTAGCCTCACTCCCCCAAGTGAGGTCAACCCAACCTGTGGTCACCTTCACCCTTCTCTTCCAAGTCTCCCTTCCAACTATGTATGCTAGGTTTCTCCCCTAATGAAGTTACTTGTTCAATTTACAATCTTAACACGCGGGGCAGTGGGGGTGCGTGACGCGCGGGGCAGCGGGGGACGGGGCAGCTGGGCTGCGGGGCGCGCGGGGCAGCAGCGCACGCAGAAGCACGCACGGGGCAGCAGCGCGTGTGGGGCATCGGGGCAGCGGGGCGCGCGTGACGGTCGCACGCGTGGCAGTAAAACGTGCTAGGGGCAGCGCGTAACGGGCAGCGAGGGGTCGACCTAACCTGACCTAGGTTCGACAGTAGGTCCGGTAGTCGATCCTAACCTAGGCTCGGATACCATGTCAAGAACGTAGCGGATGAAGTATGACTAGAAAGTGAGAGTACAAGCAAACATGTATGAAACCTTAAGTGGGTTGTACTCTAGAAGGGCTACCTCACTACAGCCTACAGCAATATATGCAATACCGTATGATTTTAACACCTAGGGTCCTATATCCGGGGGAATACGGTAGCAGAAGTGATAGATTGGTAAGGTAAGGGTGTAAATATACGAGAATTGAGAGGATGGCTGTACCCTATACTATGCAACTCACTACAGCCTAACATATCTAGCACATTTGTAAATTCAATTTGACATTCCTTTCCACAAAGCCATTGTTCAACCACCTCCTTTCGGCCCTTCTCCTGCAATTTGCCCAGCATCTTCCTCAACCCCCCTCTGCAGATGGGCAGTTCTCTCCCACAGTGAAACCTTGCTCCTCTCCTCTCTCGACAACTATCTCTTCTTCCTTATCTCCCACGGCCTCCACCTCACCTTCATCGACAACCCCCTCTTTCTTCTCCTCGCTCGTCCCCTCCCCACCTCCCGCCCACATCATCCCCCAAGCCACGTCCGCCAATCCTTCAAACCCAGGCCACCCCGCCTCTCCCGTCCCCTCCTTCCCCTCCTTTCCCTCCTTCTCACCTTCCACACCCTCTCCAGCACCCCACCATCCCGTCACCAACCCCCAACCCCCACTCCCACCGCCAAACGAACCAAACCCAGCAAACCCACCCGCCCCAGTTTCGCCTCCCCCTGCAGCGCCCTGCATCAGCTTCTCCATGCCGATGGGCGGCACAGAGGGGGAGTACCTGGGGAGGCACAGCCGGGCGTGCTGCACAGGCTTGGGGGTGGAGGGGGGGCGCCAGAACTCTCTCGAAGCGGAATACACCGCCACCGCCGCTCGGATTGACTCTCCAGGGGACACTGGCGCTGCCACTGCTGCTGCTGCTGCCGACAGGAGGGAGGTGTCACTCTTCACTCGCACACTCATCCCTTTTCTCTGGTCCATCCTCTCCTCCTTGCTCCCCTCATCTCTCCCCCCCATTCTCTCCTGACTGCCGTCCATGCCCTGCAGGAGGGCGGTCTCCTGGCGGTGCTCCAGCAGGGCGCGCTCTGGAAAGGAGAGCAGCGAGCGGGAGATGCGCAGCGAGCGAGGGAGCGACCGCTTGGTCCAGTGGGGCAGGCCGGGCAGAAAGAGGCCGGCAGAGGGGGGATACGACGGGGAAGGCGGGCAGGAGGAGGCGTGAGGTAGGGAGAGGGAGGATGAGACACCCATGCTCTCATGCCATCGCCTCAACCGCGACTCAAGAGACTCCTGTCCCTCCTTCCCTCCCTCCCCATCTGCTGTTGCTTCTTCTGTCGCTGCTGCTTCTTCTGCCACTGCTGCTGCCGAGGTCGCTGCTGCTGCCGCTGCTGCTGCTTCTCCCACGGGTTGTGATAGGACAAGGCGGGATGGCCGTGGGGATGGCAGGCCCTCAATATCAGGGCAGCAGGAAGTGTGGAGGAACCGTTTAGACACACCCGCTGATGGTGCTGCTGCTCTCCTTGGCAACTGGGGGGCACCAGTGCTGGTTATTCCGCCTGCTGCTGCAGAGAAGTAGTCAATGCTCCCTGTTGAGTGCGAATGAGTCGTGCTTGCAGTGTGTGAATCAGCCCTGCACGCATCTGCAGTGTCCCAATCAGCCCTGCACGCATCATACCTCTCAGCAGTTGTCTCTGCCGTGCGGGACCGTTGAGGCAGCCCCACACTGACCAGGTGGGAGGAGAGGATGATGGGCACAGGAGACATGGAACATCCACTCAAGATGCGCTCACACACCAACCGCGCACTCCCCGCACTGCCCACACTGCCCAAACTGCCCCCGCTGCCCACACTCCGTGCACTGTCACAGCGCTGCAGGCTTCGTCCAAAGGATGCACGGCCAAAGGCCTGCTCGAAGGGGCACTCAGAGGCACTTCGGCGGTGCAGCGATCGCCTGCCACCCGCCTTTGTTCTCACTGGAACTTGAGACGGAGTGGTGCAATCGTTCATGCCCTGGATGCTCCTCTCCACGCTGCTGCTCCTCTGTGGCCCCCTGCTACAGCCGTTCCCCATGCCTTCCTCCCTGCCGTTGTAGCAACCCCTGCTGCCGCTACAGCAATCCGTGCCTGGAAAGTCAGCATCATTAGTGCCACAGCCTTCCCCACACAACACTTCTACGCCTATGTCATTCAATGAGGGATGATCCGCATGCACACACTCAAAAAGGGTTTCGCTACCGCCACCATCGTTATAAGAACATCCATGTTTGGAGCGATGCGAGTGATCGAGATGAGACGAGGAGGAGCAGTTTGCCATACGGTGCTCTTCACTGCTTTCCTCCTCTTCCTCTTCCTCCTTTTCCTCCTCCTCCTTATCCTCCTCCTTTTCCTCCTCCTCCTCCTCCTCCTCTTCCTCCTCCTCCTCCTCCTCCTCCTCCTCCTCCTCCTCCTCCTTATCCTCCTCCGTATCCTCCTCCTCCCTCTCTGCCTCCTTGAGCTCGAAACCTTGCTCGGCTATATTCCCCCCGTCCCCCTCACTCGTTTTCTGCAGCTTCTCCAACCCCGCCTCTCTGTACCCATATGCAGCCCCATACCCTTCCAAAGCCTCACTTCGGGTTCCACTTGATACTGCGTCTATAGTAGCAGCAGTGGCGAGAGCAGCATTGGCATGAACAGCAGCAGTAAAGCTCTTTGCGACTGAAGATTTCTCTGCTTTCGCAGCAGCGTGAACTGGGGAAGGAAAGGGCAGGGTGGGGCATATGAGAGGGACCAGGTGAGCAGCTGCGGGGGCTCTCACTGCCTCGTGGCCCGGATGGCAGCTGGGCAGCCCTTGTGCTGCCGCCTCCTGCACCCTCTCATGCTGTACCTCCTCTCGCTCCCCCTGCTGCTGCTGCTGACTAAGCGAGATGCAGCCCGGCCCAGCAGGAGGAGGCATGTCACACATGGAGCCCAGGGGTGAGTTGAGGCGATTTCCAGGAGGCGCGTCCCACAGGTTGCGGCGAGTCCGCTCAGATGTTCCCTAGAAGCCTGGTGAGTCTGCACCGAACCATGAGCCACGAGGGACCTTGGGGCTCTTGGGAGGGAGCCGGGGGATGCACGTCTGTTGAGCCTGCACTTCTCGCCGCACTTCTGCTGCTATTACTGCTCCTCCTCCTCCTCCTCCTCCTTCTCCTCCTCTTCCTTCACCTCCTTGCACGTGTGCTGCTCCTCCCAGTGGTTTTGGTGGTTCGTCTGATGCGTGCAGCAGCAGGTCCAGGTGGTCTCCGCAGCTATGGGCGCGCCTGTGGCCATGTGCACGGGCACGTGGGCCACGAGAGACCTTGGGGCTCTTGGGAGGGAGCCGGGGCACGGGCCTTGCTTGAGCCTCCTTTCCATCTCGTGCTGCTGCCCCTGCTTCTTGCTGTGACTCCCTTGATTCCTGCGATTCTTGCCGCACTACCGCTGCTGCTGCTCCGCCTGGTGACTCCAGCAGCAGCAGCTCCAGATTGTCTGAGGAGCCATGGGCACGCCTTGGCATCATGCGTGACCGGCGCCTCCTCGTGTCTGAGTGAAGGGATCTGGGAGAGTTTCTTAGCCCTGCTCCTCCTCCTCCCCCTCCTTCTCCCCCTCCTCCCCCACCACCACCTCCTCCTCGGGCAATGGTGAGCTGATGCAAAGATGTTGGTAACAGTCCCTCGAGGGACTGCGACGGAAAGGCCAGGGGTGCAGACGTGTTTGAGGGGGTTAGGTACGTGGTGTCGGTGAGGGCCTGAACGGCCCTCCTGCTGCTGCCGTAGCTGCTGTCACTCATGCTGTCGCTGCACCCTACGCTGCTGCTGCTGATATCACCACTGCTGCCGCCGGGGATGTGCACGCTCCTGCTGCTGCTGCACGCTGCTGCACACACTGCTGCCTCGGGGAATCTGGGCGCTTTTGATGCTGCTGCTTTCCTGTTGGTGGTGAGACAGTGAGGCAGGGTAGATGGGAGTGGCATGCCCGGGGATACCATACGCGTCTGGGTGTAGAGGTGACGTGTGAGCTGCTTGAGAAGACTTTTGGATAGAAGCAGGGTAGACGGGAGGGGCATGCACGGGGACGCCATATGCGCATGGCTGTGGAGGTGGGGAGGCAGCAGCGTGTTCAGAAGCAGCAGAGTGCTCAACCCAAGTCTGGGCGGCCTTACAAGGCTGTCGAAGTGCAGAGCCAGTGTGCATTGAGTGCTCAAACGAAGCAGCAACACCAGCAGCAGCAGCAGCAGCATCAGGGGCAGCCGCAGCAGCAGTAGAAGCAGCAGCAGCAGCAGCAGAACCGGTGTCAGCAGCAGCATGCAGGGAGGGGGGATTCGGGAAGGTGAAATTTGGCCTGCTAATGCCTTTCCACCTGCAGTCTGCAAGCTGTTGTTTCTCTGGCTCTGGCCCTCCCTCCGGCCCTTCCCGAACAGCTTCAGCACTGCTTTCAGCATCCTGCTCTTGCTGCGGCTCCTCCCACAAACACCGCCGCCACCGTTGCCGCTGTCGCCACGACCAACTGTGCGCTTTTGTGACGCGCTGCTGACGTCAGCTGCTGCATCAGCTGCCCTAGGGGTATTGGGCAGCTCCGTTTGCACGTCGCATCGTACCCAATGCCCATCGCAGGAACAACTTCATCCCTTGGCACGCGGCACAGCCATGAACGGATATGTCATGACCCTCGCCCTCCTACTCGCCGTCGACCTACAAGTTTCGCAGCCCATTACCATGGGAGTGCAGGTCAGTACCCTCTTTTATTAAGCGTGCGCATGTTGGTACCCTCGCACTCCTGCTCACTGTTGACCTCCAACTCCCACAGCTCAGTGCTCACATCATCACGGATGGGTGATACATCTCTTTCCACCCCCACTGTGCTGTGTGCAGGTGGACTGGGAGTCCATCCTCTGACCCTCATCCAACATATTCATCACAAGTGTCTCCTCATGGCTCTACCCATCACTGGTGCCGGCTCCAGATGCTGCCAGCATTCCCAGTGTGCGAGGGCACTTCCCCACCATTGGCGATGTTGTCTAGGTGCTCAGTTCAGTAGTTCGTTCACAGAGTTATAAGGCAGGCACAAGGCATTCGTCTGTTCTTCGACGCACAGGCATTTGAGCGATCGCGGTGAGGAACTTTATTAAGATAGGATGTTACTAGTACCAACGGATTAAACCAAAACACTGTCACTTCAAAAGAACCATTTGCTGCTCCTGTCATGTATCAATGCACAATGTACATGCTATTATAAACTGCCGTATTTTGATCCTCGTACGGTAATCAGCAGAATGTGACAATCACCGCAATAGCATGGCATGACAACTACAAATCGAACAGATTCTGCTCTCATTCCAGCAACGGAACACCACAGCACATCTCCTCGGAAATATTTCACGTACGACACCAATCTTGACTTCCCTCTGGACACTGCTGCACCACCACAAACAACCGTTTCCTCCTTCCCCAGTTACCCCTCACTTGAGTCACGTTCGTCCTTTCTGTCCTCGTCCCAGTAATCACGTCTCAACTCACAGGCGCCTACAGGTGCCACCCCCAAGAACCCTTCACTGTAATCACATTCATCCTATCCACCAGCAACTGTGGCAGCTCCTTCAGATACATACACCCATCCAGATCCACCTCCCTCAGACAGGACAAACTTCCCAAGTCGCAGGGCAGAGCCCTCAGTCGCTTGCATCCTTGCAGAGAGAGCTTGATGAGGCACGGGAGGGAGAGAGGGGAGGGGAGGCGACGGAGGAATGCAAGGCGCTTAAGTGTGAGAGAGGCAAGGCTGGAGAGAGAGATGGAATCCGGGAGGCAGGTGAGTTTAGGACAGTCTACGATGGTGAGACGCACGAGGGAGGAGAGGGGGGTGAAGGAGGGCGGCAGGGATTTAAGAGCATGGGATGACTCTAGGCTTAGATCGCGCAGAGCTTTAAGCTGCCCGATATCCTCGGGCAGGTGGGTCAGCAAGGGGAGTGACTTGAGTGTGAGCTGTTGGATATTGGAGAGGCTAGTGAGGGACGCGGGAAGGGAGGCCATGGCAGGACGCAGATGGATCGCACAAGGTGGCGATCTACGACGTCCGTCGCGAATTCGCCGAGGTGAAGGTGGCGAAGGTTCGGGAATCCCAAGGTGGGTAGAACCAGGAGCGAGGCGAGAGTTTGGGAGGAGAAGAAACGGTCGTAAGGCACGACGATGGCGGGATGCACGGATCTGGCGACGCGCAGCCATCGCTTGCAGACTAGAGCGTGGCGAAAGGAGACGAGCGAAGAAGCAGTAACCACACGTGCATCGTGCATGGTGTCAGCCCACGCACTCTCCGGCGGCAGTCGCTCGCGCAATGCTTTCTCGATAGACTTTCGCAGAATGTCCTCCTTACTGCATTCAGAATCATCGCCGTCGAATCTGGTGGTTGTTGCTGACGCGGCGAGAAGAAGGATCGAGCCGAGAAGGTCGTCAGAGAATCGAGAAAAGTGATCACCACACATCATGTCGTGTGCTGCCAGTGATACTAGCTTGAATGCTGAAGGTGGCACCTTGATTGACGTTCCCAAGAAGTGCACGAAATTCACTAGGGGTGGCTTGGTTGTGAAGATAGTTGCAGCAGCCTTGGTATTCAGGCGGGTCAGTAGCGAGCGGTTCCAAGCGGTGTAGAGGGGACACCGCTCAAGAATTATATCGGTAGAATAAGAATAATCAGCGGTAATCAGTAATCAGTGGACTTTTGGGGGCCTGAAAGGAGGCATTAAAGAATGTAGTCTCAACTGCCTCTACCTTTTCAATACGGAGCCCAGCCCGCATGCTGCGATCAGAAGTTGATCGTAACCATGATCACCTCGGGAAGGTTCGCACACAACTGAGTGATAGTGGTGGGCCCTTGACCTCAAAACAGAGTGAGTGTAAAATGATTGAGATGTTTTAGAACATGCAAATACAGACATATAAATAAGAGTACATGTGGAATACGAAATGACCTATCTAGCCATATACTCTAAGGGATACATTCCCTTATTACAGCGAAATCCAACCGCGCGACTCCAGACGGTTACGTAACTGTCCGGGCAGAATCCTCGCCACTGCTGCTGCATGATGTTATCTGCCCTGACGGTTCAAATGCTCCGTATTCGTACGCGACTCTTCGCGTCACTCTGCCTTTTCGTATTCAACCTCGATATTGTATGCTTCACTTGCTGCGGTTAGGAGTGCACACTGCCTTTCTCATTTCACTATTTGTAACACCCCCCTTCACTCTTGGCCGTAGCCGGTCTTCACCCGCTTGACTACTCCGCTGAGTTCAGAGAAGTGCTAATACTACTGATGTGATAGTCGCTTCGTGAGGAAATCTGCTGCCATGTCACCTCTCGGGCAATTGGTCAAGTCAACCTTGCCCTTGTCCACTTCGTCATTGACGAAGATGTACCGCAGCGCAAAGTGTTTGGTGTGGTTGACGAACCCAGGTTTGTTCGCGACCTGATCGCGCTCTGGTTGTCGCATTGCAGGCGAAAGGTGGACGAAGATGGAATTTTCGCCTCCTGTAGGTAAAGTCCCTCGCGAACTGGTGTTGTCGAGGCGATAAACTCAGCTTCCACTGATGACAGGGCAACCAGTTCCTGTTTTTGCGAATTCCAGGAGATGGGTCTTGTCGGTTCGAGTCGGAATAGGAACCCAGTTCTGGACCGTCGATTATCCGGGTCAGCGGCGTGATCGGCGTCCACGTAGCCGATAAGGTTGAAGGACGAGGTTGGGAATGTGGAGTAACAGAGCCCGACATAGGGCGTAGAGATGAAGATTCTCCGCTGTTGGTTTGCGTGAGTACTGGACAGCTGGCTCGCGATGTATGAGAGATCTGGCCTGCAAGTGACAAAGGCGAAGAGCAGACAATCTAGCTGCTGCTGGTAAGTCTGGAGTCCAGCGAGGGACAAGGCTTTGTTTTCAGGCTTGTGGTTCGGTCCAGGAGTGCGGTAAGGGGTGGAAAGTGGTGCAGGCGCAATGTTGAAGCGTTTGCCAAGTTCTTCTGCGTACTTGGCTGCTGAGAGGTGAATGGCTTCTAGTGAGTAGGAGATGTTCAACCCAAGGAACTGCTTCACGTCATGGTTATAGGTAATGTCAACGCGCCCCGCGAGATTCTTCTCGAACTGCTCGAGGAGTTTGTTGCTTGACCCTGTGTAAAGGAGGTCGTCGACATAGACCGTGAGCAGGATGTATTCGCTACGGAAATCTCGGCAGTACCCTGGATCGTGAGGCAGCTGCTTGAAGCCTATCTCAAGCAGGATGTTGTGTAGGTATTATTGCCAGAGCCTTGGCGCCTCTTTGATCCCGTAGAGAGACTTTCACAGCTGGCACACACGTGAGTCTCCTTCGCCGTATGTATGCGGCTGCTCCACATAGATCACCGCATCCAGTAACGCGTAAAGGAACACATTCTTCACATCGATTTGGCGAAGCGGTAAGTGCTTGGCGGCGGCGATGGCGAGTAGAATTCTGACAGAGGTGTGACGGCTGACCAGCGCAAACGTCTGATTAGAGTCAATGCCATGCCTCTGGTCGTAGCCGCGCACGACCTAGCGCCCCTTAAATCGCTCGATCGTGCCATCCGCTGCGGTCTTCGCGCGGAAGACCCATTTGCCGGAGAGAATCCTTCTCCCTTTAATTGCAGCACAATCGACGAGCACCCATGTGTTGCGAGACTCGAGTGCCCTGAATTCTGCATTCATCGCTTCGCACGATTCTTTGCTGTGTGGTTCCGTGGGTGCTTGCCGTGGATTCTTGGGCTCGATGAGACGTGGCGCCGTTGAGGTGGCGGTGTGGAGTCCGAGGAGCTGCAGTCCTGAGACGGTGTTTTCGTGGCAATGCTGTGGGATAACTTCCTACACGTCATCGTCATCACTCTCTGGCTGAGGTGGTGCTGGCGGTGCTGCGCCTCTGCTGCTTCCTCTTGCTCCGCCACCTCCATCTTCAGGGGAATCTTCGTCATCGTCATCACTGCTGTGGCGAACGCCTCTTGTGAATTCGCCCCTGGTGTCTTGCTCCAGGATGGCTGCGGCGGCTTCGTCTTCAGGTGTGGTGTAGTTGTGACCGTCATTAGCGTAGACGCAATTCGCGTTCGTCCGCTCGTCTTCGCGAAACTGCTCAAGAAACAGTCGCTCGTAGAAGATCACATCGCGCGCATTCGTGATCTTCTGGCTGATGAGGTCTAGGATGATCCATGCCTTATATCCGTGGCTGATGCCGAGGTGAATTTCCCAGCGAGCGCGGCTTACGAATTTGCCGATGGTTGACGTTGGCGGGCGGTACTGCACCATGCATCTCCACATGCGGAGCATGGATGTGTCGCCTTTCGTGCCCGTCCACTTCAGGTGCGGGGACAGGTTGCCAGTGATGGCAGTGGTTGACAGCAAGTTGGGATGGGGAGATGAGGCATGGGGAGGTGAGTGATGGGGATATGAGAGATGAGGAGGAGAGGGATGGGGAGATGAGGGATGGGGAGATGAGGGATGGGGAGATGAGGGATGGGAAGATGAGGGATGGTAAGATGAGGGATGGTAAAATGAGGGATGGTAAGGAGAGGGATGGGGAGATAAGGCATGGGGAGGTGACGGATAAGGATATGAGAGATGAGGAGGAGAGGGATGTGGAGATGAGGGATGGGGAAATGAGGGATGGGGAGATGAGGGATGAGGAGATGAGGGATGGGGAGATGAGGGATGGGGAGATGAGGGATGGGGAGGAGAGGGATGGGGAGATGAGGGATGGGGAGGAGCGGGATGGGGAGATGAGGGATGGGGAGATGAGGGATGGGGAGAAGAGGGATGGGGAGATGAGGGATGGGGAGATGAGGCATGGGGAGATGAGGGATGGGGAGATGAGCGATGGGGAGGTGAGGGATAGGGAGAACCCGGGATGGGGAGAAGAGAGATGGGGAGATGATGGATGGGGAGATAAGGCATGGGGAGATGAGGGATGGGGAGATGCGAGGAGGGGATGGGGTGTGGAGGAGATGGGGTGAGGAGGAGATGGGGTGAGGAGGAGATGGGGTGTGGAGGAGGAGGGGTGTGGAGGAGATGGGGTGTGGAGGAGATGGGGTGAGGAGGAGATGGGGTGTGGAGGAGGAGGGGTGTGGAGGAGATGGGGTGTGGAGGAGATGGGGCGAGGAGGAGATGGGGTGTGGTGGAGATGGGGTGTGGAGGAGATGGGGCGAGGAGGAGATGGGGTGAGGAGGAGATGGGGTGTGGAGGAGATGGGGTTTGGAGGAGATGGGGTGTGGAGGAGATGGGGTGAGGAGGAGATGGGGTGTGGAGGAGATGGGGTGAGGAGGAGATGGGGTGAGGAGGAGATGGGGTATGGAGGAGATGGGGTGAGGAGGAGATGGGGTGTGGAGGAGCTGGGGTGTGGAGGAGATGGGGTGAGGAGGAGATGGGGTGAGGAGGAGATGGGGTGTGGAGGAGATGGGATGTGGAGGAGATGGGGTGAGGAGGAGATGAGGTGTGGAGGAGATGGGGTGAGGAGGAGATGGGGTGTGGAGGAGGGGTGAGGAGGAGATGGGGTGTGGAGGAGATGGGATGAGGAGGAGATGGGGTGAGGTGGAGATGGGGTGTGGAGGACATGGGGCGAGGAGGAGATGGGGTGAGGAGGAGATGGGGTGAGGAGGAGATGGGGTGAGGAGATGGGGTGAGGAGATGGGGTGAGGAGAGTGGACGACAGGGGAATTGCACGTCACGGTTGGTGGGGATGGGGAGATGAGGGACGGAGTGGGTAGGCATGGGGAGGTGAGGGACGGGGAGGTGAGGGACGGGGAGGTGAGGGACGGGGAGGTGAGGGACGGGGAGGTGAGGGACGGGGAGATGAGAGACTGGGAGGTGAGGGATGGGGAGGGAAGGGATGGGGAGGGAAGGGATGTGGAGGCGGGGGAGGGAAGGGATGGGGAGGCGGGGATGGGGAGATGAGGGATGGGGAGATGAGAGTTGGGGGGATGAGGGATGGTAAGATGAGGGGTGGGTAGGTAAAGCATGGGGAGGTGACGGATGGGGATATGAGAGATGAGGAGGAGAGGGATGGGGAGATGAGGGATGGGGAAATGAGGGTCGGGGAGGTGAGGGATGGGGAGATGAGGGATGGTAAGATGAGGGGTGGGGAGGTAAGGCATGGGGAGGTGACGGATGGGGATGTGAGAGATGCCGCGGAGAGGGATGGGGAGATGAGGGATGGGGAAATGAGGGTCGGGGAGGTGAGGGATGGGGAGATGAGGGATGAGGAGGAGAGGCATGGGGAGGTGAGGGACGGGGAGATGAGGGACGGGGGGAGTGTGAGGGCGCTGTGGCATAGTAGAGTGTGAGGGCGCTGTGCCTTAGTAGAGTGTGAGGGCGCTGTGGAAGTGATTCCGCAACAGCTTAGAGGGATCGAGACCGATGAGGAGAGGTGAGAAGCTGACCGTTCACGGGAGACAGTGCTGTGTGGTGCGGACGACGGGAAGGCAAGAAGTGGTAGTCGACGGAAAAGGGATGTGGGGTCGACGGGTAAGGGTAATGCGGCCGACGAGAAGGGGATCTGCAGTCGACGGGAATCTGAAATTTTGGCGGCGGGATCGCCTATAGCTGGCTCATCGATGAGGAAATGCGACTGAATCGACGGGGAAATGTGGGTGGCTTGAAGGGGAAATGCTTCGCGCGAATCGTAGGAAAAATGCGGGCGGGTCGCACGGGACATGCGTGTGACGGGTAGGGAATATTAGCGCTACGGGAATGGCACCCTCACGCGTCGAAGTCCATAATTGTGGGCGACGGGAAGGCTAAATGCGGGCGTCGCCGGGTATCAAAACTGCGCGCGCTGTAGGCCTAAATTGTACCCGACGGGGCTTGAATTTGCGTGCGAAATTTAGGGGAAACGCGGATGGTGAGGAGACGTCGTGGTCAGCAACCGGAAGTTTAACGAAAGATGCACCCTAGCTAAAACAAAGCGCGACGGCCTGGTGTCGCTACCACACAAACAACTCGAAAGGAATGTGTGGTAGCGACACACAGGGTGCGCCGCTATTGGACGAATGGAGTAACAAATGCAGCATTGCAATAACGGTTGTCGCTGATGGAACGGCCAGTGCCCTTACTGGTAGAGGACATCCTCGAAGCAGGAAGGATGCCCGCACCGGTGACGCAGCCAGACCACCCGACGCAGTTCGCGTGCAATGAGGTGGGGAAGCCGCGGCAGGCCTGGCCCACGTTCGTGTCATACGAGGGGGCAGCGGCGTTCAAGATGCACGGTGAAGATCCGGGGCCAGGGCTAGTGTACGACTGCACGGCGGGGGAATGGCAAGAACCTACAGCACTGGAGCGTGAGTTGGCAATGGGCTTCATGGAAGATGCGACCGCACATCCAGAAGTGACGGAAACCGAGAGGAGGCGTGCGCTGGGGAGAGCCATGGACCTGAACGCCATGCACTGGCTCATGGCGACGATTCGGATGTATCACTCGCAGCTTCGGTGGGAACGAAAGCGGGATAAGGCAGCGGCAGTGCAACCCCCCACGGAGCGCTCGGCAGTTAAAGAGGCACTGGCCAGGGCCATGCTGGGAGACATACACGAGAACGACATGGTCCAACACCAGTTGGGGCATCCGCTGGAGAGGAGATGGGTGTACCCATGGGAAGAGGGGGACGAAGTACCGGCCTTGTATGCAGAGCAGACCCAGATCTGGCTCCCAGTAGAGCGGGAAAAGGCAGCCGTGGACAAGAAGCGGGAGGATCTGGACTGGGTTGAGGAAGCCATCGAGAGGCAGCGGAGAAGGGAGAGTTACGAGCGAGATTTCGGCTCGAGAGAGTTCGCGCTGATGGCGGCGACGAAGGAGGAAGGGGTGGAGACGAAGACGCAGGGAGGGCGCCAGGAAGAAAAGGAGAAGGGGGAGCAGACGGAGCTAGCCAAGGCAGGAGGGTCCGCGCGGGGGATGGGAGAGAAGCAACCACCAGCGACAGCGGCAGCAGAGCAGCAATGGGAGATCGGAGATGGCGTCACGGAGGAGGACGCGGCAGAACTGAAGAAGGTGCTGGCGAAGCATCGGCCGGCTTTCGCCTACACACTGAAGGAGGTGGGCAGGTGTAACATGGCGGAAGTCAGCATAGAGCTGACCACAGAGATTCCGGTATACCAACGGCGGCGGAGAATGACAGCAAAAGAGGTACAGATCTGCACAGAGAAGTGCCAAGAGCTGATGGAAGCCGGGTTCATACGGAAGTCCAACTCCAAATACGCAGCAGCCACGGTGGTAGCTGCCAGGACAGATTTCACAGGCCAAGTGCTATCGAAGCAAATTTGTGGGGACTATCGCGGGCTGAATAAGGTCACGGTGATGAAGCGATATCAGACGCCTACACCGGACGAGCTGTTTGACAAGCTAACGATAGTAGTGGTCTTCTCCACCCTGGATCTGCGACAGGGGTTTAATCAGATACCCATAGTGCGGACCGGAAGAAAACTGCCTTTCACGGACCAGACGGGCAATATGAGTGGTACACGTTACCATTTGGACTGAAATCTGCCTCGCCGGAGTTCCAGCGCATCATGGACCAGATCTTGCGGAATGTGCCGAACGCCGCCTGTTACATCGACGACGTGATCGTGTTCAGCACGGATAGCAACTCACATGTGAAGGACGTGGAGGCGGTCCTGAGCGCGATACAGAATGCCGAGATGACCTGCCACCCGGGGAAATGCAAGTTCGGGCAGAGTACGGTGGCGTACCTAGGATTTGAAGTGGAAGGGGGGAGGATCGGCATCCAGAAGGCGAAGGTAGAGGTGCTGGACCGCGTGGCAACACCGAAGGACAGGAGCACACTACGCGCACTACTAGGCTTCCTCAACTACTACAGGAAATTTGTCCCAAACTTTAGCAGCCGAGCTCAAGCACTCAATCAACTGCTGAGGGAGGACCGCAAGTGGGAGTGGGGACCAGACCAAGAGAGAGCCGTGCAGGACCTCATGGGAGCCGTGAAGAATGGAGCAGTGCTGGAACCGCCTAGGGCTGATCTACCTTACGTGCTCTACACCGACTGGAGCAGCGCGGGCATGGGTGCAGTCCTGGTGCAAATGAAGGGGGAGGTGGAGAAGGTAGTAGCCTTCGCAAGCCGCAGCTGCAATGCGGCAGAGGCCAACTACTCGTCGTACGAAGGAGAGGGGCTAACGGTGGTGTGGGCAGTAAAACACTTTCGAGTGTACTTGCAAGGGAGAAGGTTTACCCTGGTGACCGACCACCAGCCACTGCTGTGGCTCATGCAGACGCCGGATCTGACAGGCAGGAACGCGCGGTGGGCGATGAAGCTCCAAGAATACGACTTGGAGATCAAGCATCGGCCTGGGAAAACCATGCAGCACGTAGACGGGCTCTCGAGGAATCCGCCGGCGGTGCAGCCCTCAGCGTGCCTGATGGCACTGGCAAAGGAAGCAGATCGAGGGAGGCAGTGGGGAGAAGTGCGGGGTGGACCAGCAGACATATGGGAAGATAAGGCAGCCTTGGCGTGGATTCAGGGGGCAACCACAGAGGAGGGAGCAGTTACGGCAAGAGTGAGAGCACGTGGCGAGTACTATCGCTGGTTCAAGGGGCAAGTACAGCTGAGGACCGGAGAAGGCCGGAAGCACGTGGAAATGGGGTGCGAGACGGGCCTAGCGCCGAGGTTGGGAAAATGTCGAGGCGGAGGTCCGGAGAGCGGGTTACCAACCGAACCGTGAGGTTGGGTCGCGGCGTAAACACTGGGAAGAACAGTGTCAACGCAAGTGGTAACGTCTTACTCTTGGGTGTTGTTGACGGGAACAGTGATGTACGCGCTGAGCAGGGACGCGAAGTAAGGAAAAGGAATTTTCCTTACACAGATGAAATATTTAAGGCCGTCTGTGAAAACATATTCAAAATTTAACGTGCCCAATAATTCAAGGGTATAGCGTATTGGTTTGATTTGAACACGGATTCTGGAGGGTGTGGGATCGATTCTTGCAAGGTTTCCTTTGTATTCGCTTCAGTTATCAGACGGATGTTTCATCGCTGTCTGGAAACTCATACGAAATATAACCAGTGTTCCGAAAAAACATATGAGTATAAATGCCTCATCTGAGCTCTCATATGAGCTACATTTTTTTGTCTGCGAAAACATAACAACAAGAAATGAGTCTGAGATCTAGACCAACAGACTAAATTAGTCTGATAACGAGAGCCCTGTGGGCAACTAGTGCTGCTCGACACGAAGAACCTTCGCCTACCCGGCTCGTCAAAATTACGGCCACAATTTTGTGGGCCTTCCAAGATCATCCAGATGGTGACACCGGTCACCACGAAGCTGCTGCTACCGGACGATTGGCGTATACACGACGCCTTCCATGTCAGCCTCCTTCGCAAGTTCGTGCCTGCCACGACCGACATAGCGTGCCAGAACGCCGCCCCGACAGCACGACCTATCGCAGAACCGACACTGAACCCATCATGATTTTGGCACATCGTGTTCGGCTTGATGCATTTAGACGCCACGTGGATTTTTTAATCCGTTGGACCAACCGCACAAGTGAAGACGACACTCGCGTGCCATCCGCCTCGCTTGACGCATCCCCGATCATTGGTGTTTATCTCGCCCGCAAGCGAGCTATGGATATTGACCACCTTTCTTGAAGGGGGGGGTAGTGTAAGGAATTTTCCCGATTTTCGGGCTTGACTGCTACGCGTACAACCTCGATTTTCGAACTTGCACGTTCGGCCGACATCCAGAATGCCGAGGCTCCTTGCGTCGCCTTCGGCTTTCTGATCGCCAAACCTGCACCCAACCTCATTCCCCGGAGTTCCTTCCTAGCTAGGGTAGTCACTATGTAGTCGCGTGCCTTCATTGCATTGTCAGTTCATTGAGTCGCATCTTATTCGTCGCATACTCTCTTTTACAACTCATAACAATGGTAGTTAAGTCCGCGAAGTGAAATCCTGAACTGCCGAAAGCTTATTCAACATCGAGTTCGAGTTCCAAATTTCTCGGTCACGACGCACAGGTTCGTCGAGGTAGTGAAATCTCGACACTCTTTACGGGGCACAGTGTCGAAGTTCGGAAACCAGAACTTAGGAGTACAGTGCATTTTTGTGCAGTAACATCCTGTTACTAAATTAGGCAAGATGCAAACCGATTTGAAACATTCGCCAGTGACGAATTAGGCAAGATCCGTAAGTTGGAACATTCGCAACATATGGGAGATGTCTATAAGCGCCAGTGACGTCACGACTAAACATGAGCATAGTGATCCTCAGCTGTGTTGTTCATGGACTTGAGTATATCGAAATGACATTTGCCTTGTTATCCATTCGGACGCTTAGGCTACAAGAGAGTATGAGAAATGCTACGGGGTCGGTTTATCGGATACAACGATCATGTCAAGAGTGACGAACGTCGACAGCGGTGTGACAGCCTAGTTTTTTTATTGTGGGGACGTAGGAAGGCCGTAGAGTCTCGGAAACGGCGGCTGGTCAGGTTATCCCTTGCGTTGGTTACGCCGGTCATGCCAAGGGTGATGAACAACACCTAGCAATAACACTCCATGCGGAGCTGCGGGAGTAATTATGTCGCCTCCACCTTCTCTCGTGATTTCCAACGATAGGAGCCCCGCCCGCACCGCATGCCGATGCGGTGTGGTCGAGATTCGACACTGGCACCACCACCATGCCATGTCATTATGTCATGCCGATGCGACGACTGAAAGGCGAACAGCGCAACTGGTGCTACTTATTGGTAACCCATTCGGGGGAAAGGCTCGACATGCATGGGCGTGCGAGGCGAACGGATGACAGGTGGGGTGGGAAAGCGCGCGGTGCGATTGATTGATGGGTGATAGGTGTTGGAGTGGTTCCGCGAACCACACTAACGACGGCTGAAGGAAGACTAAACGACGACGGGAAAACCGGACCGACGGCGGCATTAAGGCGGTGGCGTGTGGAAAACGTTATGCGAAGGAGCTAAGAAGATTATAAGGAGCTTGGCATGTGTGCTATGTTATACGGAAAGGAGAATAATAGGAGGAAGAAACGGGAGTGAAGGAGAAGTGACGGAGGAGAAATGACAAGAAGAGGATTGACGGGAGGAAAAAGTTGGGTTTGTACATGGCGTGTTCAACAAGTTTCTAAAATTCGGACTTGGGGGTCGTTCGACGAAGATGAGGTGGTTGCGTGTGCAACGCGGCATGAAACATTGGCTAGGGGTTGCTTGTGTGACACGCTTGATTACCAATGTTTGGGTGTGCTTTGGGTAGAGTATATAGTTGTTTGAAATCCCTCGGTTGGAATTTGTGTTCAACTCTGATTGGTGGAGATTTTTCTAGCACAAAGTTGAGATTCGCGTCATACTTCCGTGAAGCCTCCGTGAAGGCTGAGTCAAGCCAGAGAAGCAAAATTTGTTCGTGAAACTTCCGTCAAAGGCCCGTCAAGGCCCAGCAAAGAGCCGAAGCTGCAGAATTCGGGTGTAGGGCCCGTTAAGGCCCCTGTGAAGGTTCCGTGAAAGCCCTGCGAAGGGCACGTGAAGCAGAAAACGAGCCAACGGCCCGTCAGGGTCACGTAAAGGCCTCGCGAAGGCCTCGTCAAGGTCGCGTCAGCCTTGGGAGTGGCGTTTCGAGACCAACAATAGGTGGCACAGCGCCTCTTGCATGAATGACTCATGGCACCGCCGATCAAAACATGCCTCCCCTGTCCTCCCTTCTGTCCTCCCTCCCTCCTCATCTGCTGCCTTCTCCCTATTCCTCCTTCGCTTGCCCTCAGAAATAGATTCAGCTTCCGCCTATTTCCGCCTATTTCCTCCTATAGAAAGCTCGTGAGCATACGTCCTCTCCGTTCCCTCTTGCGGCGTTGATCTTCCTCACCACCTTTCTCTCCCCTGGCTGCGGAGCTTTCTCAATCGGTCTGCTGCGGAGCGCCTGGCTCTAAGCGCCTGGCTCTAAGCGCCTGGCTCAAACGGGCACCTCGTTTCTCTTCGGCCATCTGCATCACCTGCCACCTCCACACACCAAACCAGGTACGCACGTGCCATGTTCTGCCGCCCCACCACTGCCTCTCTTCCCTCTGTGTTCTCTGCCTCACGTTTTCTTATGTGTTGTGCCCCTCCTGTTCCACTTCAGCCTTGCAATTGCTCCTCACGTTTGCCCTCCATTTGTATCATCCCGCTCCTCAGCTTGCTTCTTACCATTTTCCACTCTTCCCATGGCTCCTAGCCTGCTGTTGCTACTTCGTCACCACCTTTGCACCTCTTTCTTGGCCAGCCATTTGTTTCGTTGTCGTGAGGATTATTTTAGTGTGAGCCTTATTGCCATGCATTCCTCTTTCCTGTTGTAAATTCCACCCTCCCATCTTCCCCCTCCTATCTTCTCATCCCCGTGCCTTGTGCCTTAATTCACTCACACATGTCCTCACCCACACAAGGTAGCACGCCTCCTCAGCTGCCCCTTCCCTGCTGCCACCATACCGTGCCTTCCACTTCAGTCACGCCCGCCAGTCAGCTCTTTGCTCTGCTATCGTCCCGTGAGGTGAGCAGAGCATCCCCTGTCGTTCGTTCAGAATATCCAGCCATTCCTCCCCCTCATCCTTCCCCACCGCACGGCTGCTTCTTTACCGCACAACAGGCCTCTATCCACTTCTCCATTTGTCACATATGCGGCATAGGATCATCTCTTCCTGTACTCATCCTATCCGTTCCTCCTGCCACTAGTTTAGGTTTCTGATTTGCTTGCTGCAATCCACGTCATCCACCCCTTCCATCTTATGTTGAGTGATCAATATCTCTGCCTGTCCTCATGGATTCTTCTCTTTTCATTCTCTTGCCCTTCAGCATGTCTTGCCATTCCCTCTGCGTCCTTTCATTGCTGCTGCTTCCATCCCCAGCTTGCATATCGTCTGATTTGCCAGACCATCCCTCGCAATCCACTCCATCCATTTCTTCGTTCGCCAGTTACTCACCTCACGAGGTCGGTCTCAACTCAACCCTCACAAATTCTCTCCGCTCTTTTCTGCCCTTCAGCATGTCTCTCCTTTCCATCTGCATACTTCCCTTGCTGCTGCTTCCCTCTCTGCGTGCATGTTTTCATCCACCACTCTCCACACTTAAATTGCAACTTCTTCATCCTCATCCACCACCCAGCTGCTCTCTCGCCCACTTTGGTTGTGCCCTCCCTGCCCTTCGTCTGTCCAGTCCGCCCTTCGTTCATTCGTGCTTGCTCGCTCTTTCGTGCGTGCTCGCTCGTTCGTTCTCGCTCGCTCGTTTGTGCGCGCTCGCTTGTTCGTGCTCGCTCGTTCGTTCGCGCTCGCTCGCTCGCCTGTGCTCGCTCGCTCGGTCGTTCTCGCTCGCTCGCTTGTTGTCGCTCGTTCGTGCTTTCTCGCTCGCTCGTTCGTGCTCGCTCGCTCGTTTGAGGCCACTCTTCCACAGCCTGGCTCACCCCTGCTTCCCCATCTGTTTCTGTCCGGAGGGGAAGGAGGAGTGGGACATATTTCAGTGCCCTTGTCTCCTACCTCTCCACCCCCCTTCCCCCTTAAAATGACTAATTCCCCTTAAAATGACTCTTCATTTGGTCGCCCTCTGAATTGTTTCACTCCTGCTACTTCCATTTGGCTCCATATGTGATCTCATTTCTCTGCTATCGTGCCTTCAGTGCATGGCTGACTTCCTTCCCCCACTGCTGCCGCTTGTCTCCCCATTCCCTCTTTTGCTGCTGCTCCACTTCCCCCTCGCCCTGCTGCTCCCACTTCCCCTCCTGTTCTTTCCCCCTCCCTCCCCGGCTGCTGCTTCGTCCCCCTTCCTCTGCTGCTGCTTATCCCCTTCTTCCCACTGCTGCTCCTGCTCCTCTCTTGCTGGCCGCTCCCCTCTGCTCCCATCACATCTCACTATGTAATCGCCCATGGTGCCCACTTGCTCTTCGCTGCACGTTACATCTGGTTGCTCCTCCTCCACCTCCCCGCTCACTCTTAATTCCCCTCCATTACCTTTGGACTTCTTCCTGTGCCCCTGACTCTCAACCCTCCACCTTCGCCTTTGGACATCTGACTGTCACTTCAATCTCCACCATATTGCTGCTTCTGGGATACACAGAGTGGGAGATCCTACTTCATCTGCCATTGCGAGAATGGCCGAAACAGATGAGTGGAAAGAGGCGATGGAGATGAGAATGAGGGCGCTTGACGTGCAGCTGGAAGAAACAAGGAGGGAATTGGCAGCAGTGAAGGGGGGTTTGGAAGAGGCTGAGAGGAAATGAGTGGTGGAGATGAGGGAGATTAGAGGGCAGATGGAGGAGAGGGAGAGGGAGCTGGGTGCAGAATTGGCTGCAGTGAAGGGAGAGTTGGCAAAAGAGGAAAGGAGGAGGGAGGTGCAGGAGGTTGAGAGGAGAAGCACAGCAGACTTGACGGAGATGAGAGGGCAGATGGAGGAGAGGGAGAGAGAGCTGGCTGCAGTGTAGGGGGAGCTGAATGCGGTTAAGGGGGAGGTGGCTGAGCAGAAGGACGTTGTAATGTCGTTGCGAGTTGATCTGGAAATCAGCCAAAGTGAAGGCGATACAAAAGTAGCATGGGAGGTGAGTGCTGAATGAACATTTTTACATCGCATTTGTTGTTTCACAGGGCACGAATAGCTTCACAATGCATGCATCGTTACATAGGGCGGAAATTGCTTATACTTTCCTGTCACCTTTATCATCTCTCCCCTTGTCATGATTTCCCTCCATCCAATTCCTCCAGGCAATCAAGTTAGCATCACAAGGAACCGCTCTGAATCTGGCCGAACTAGATGGCATCTCAGACGCCATGCTCGCCCATGTGTCCACCATGACACATCTGAAGACCATTCTCTTGTACTCTAGCTCAGGCTTCAGTGCAGAGGGCATCAAGCACCTCTTCAGGCTGCCACGGCTGGAGAGGTTAAGCCTTGACAACACAGACGTGTCAGACAGTGCCTTGGAAGGGATCGGGTCCTTGGTTACTCTCACGTTCCTCGCTCTCACGGGGACCAACGTGACCGATGCGGGTCTGGCGCACTTAACAGCTCTCTCCTCTCTCAAAGAGCTCTGGCTTTCTAGTTGTAAGGGCGTGACAGATGCTGGCATGGTTCATGTGGGGAAGCTGACAGGCCTTGAGAGAATGGAGATGGATGATACGGCAGTCACGGATGATGGGCTGCAGCAGCTGAATGCCCTTACCAAGCTGGCATTTCTCGTGCCACCAGAAGAGGGTTCACTAAGGAAGGATGAGATTCGCAGGCGGATAGGCAGGGAAGACTGAGGAGTGAGTCACGGAGTGGTGGCTGTGCATGGTTGTATGGTGGTTATGGAATGGAGTCTAAACTAAAGTTAGAGGATCGTATAACTGAAGCCTTGCAGATGGACAGACGTAGGTGCAGGAGGATTGTTTGGACAAGAAAGCATGTGCATGAGAGAACAAGCATAGTGAGAATGGGCACATGTGAGAACAAGTGTACATTAAGGAGAGTTGTTTGGCCAGAGTGTGGAGGATTGAGTTGGTGGCTCGGCAATGCCGAGGGTACAGGACACAACAACGTGTGTATTTGTGCCTTGCCCGCCACACCAGGTATACCGGTACATAGGACTGTCAAACAGTCGCAATGAGGCAATGATTCATGCCTGGCTTGCAGGTTGAAAGCTCAAGTTCGAAATGTTGTTGTCATTAAGTGCATGGATCATGAAATTGGCATACCGTAGTGTTGGCTAGGCTGGGTAGCAGGGAATAATGCATAATACGGAGAGCAGAGGTCAAGCACAAGCAGGTTTGTGACTGCACGAGAAAGGGAAGTGTTCGCGCAGCTTCGTCGCCCACCCATATTCCCATCTAATGCCATGCGGTAGGCAAGTGGGAAATGTAATTTCCCAAAGTGAATCGGTCCCTCCCTATGGTACGCGTTCACATTGCACAACAACCACCTCCTTACTTACTGAAGCCCCACAATCCACCCACTCCATGCAACCCCCATGGCCGGTTACTAGTGACTCAGCTTCTGCTGCTGTGTGGCATCCAACCCAATCCCTTTGTACTCGTGAGGGTTATGCTTTGAGTGAGTGTTGGGCAGGCATGAGTGCACAAGAGGGAAAGGAATAAGGAAAGCGAAAGTGAGACAGAAATGACAGTGGAGAGGGATGTGTAGTAGTGTGGGATGAGATATTGGATGGGGGATCGGATGGGGGATCGGAGGGGGAATTGGATGAGATGTGAGATGAGGTGAGGGGTGAAGTATGGAGTGGTGGTGTATTTAGCACCGTTGACTTGCACATTCAAAAAGTGATATCAGAAATACACATATGTCCGTGTATGCTTGCTTACTCTCTGATTCTAGTTGCCTGGAATAATACCTACCGCACCCAGAGCTCCACTCGCGTCTGATGCAAAATGTTCAGCCGCACTGTCCTCGCTCGCACTCTCCCTGCAAAAGAGGCACATGCGATTCGATGCAGGCTGCAGAGTTCCAGCGTAGGTGGAGCCGCAGAGGCCATGGGCTAACACCTTCTTGGATTGCGTGCAATGCAATGAGGCACGTGCGATTCGATGCGGGTTGAAGTGTTCCAGCATAGGCGGAGGTCCATCGAGCCTTATTCTAAGGGCGAACAACTGCTTGGATTGCCTCCATATGCAATGAGCCACGTGCGAGTTGATGCGGTTGTTGGGATGGTGGGAGAAGGGAGGTAGAAGGAGAGGGAGATTGGGGGGGGGGGGGGGGGGGGGGGGAGGGAGGAAGGTAGTGGGGCGGAGGAGGGAGGAAGATGAGGAATATGGTGAAGTGGGTGAGGAATGGGTAACTTGGCTCGCCAACGCTGCGGCTCAACACCACCCCCTCAATCCCACCACCCATCAACCCCCTTTGGTGCAGCAATGGAGAGCAGCAGCGTGACCTCCTTGACACTCGTGGCGAGGCACAGGGGCACTAGCTCTCCATTTTGGTCCGGTCGGAGCTGATTCAGGTGCATGTGATGAGAGCGGATGGGCAGGGAAAGGGGCGGGAACGAGGAGGGGAGGAGGAGGGTAAGGGGATGGGAAAGGGGGGAAAAGGGGAGGGGAAATGGGGGAGAAAGGGAAGGGAAGGGATGGGAAGTGGAGGGGAAGTGGAGAAAAAAGCGAGGTGAGGGCGGGGGGAAGGGGAGGGAAAGGAGAGGGGAATGGGGAGTGGAACGGGAGGGGAAGGGGAGTGGAATGGTTGGGGAAGGGGAGGCCAAGGAATTAGGAAGTAGAGGGAAAGGAGAGAGGATGGGGAGGGAACGGGAACGGAGGAATGAGAAAAACGGGGTTGTTGGCTGGTGTATAAAATGAAAGGAAGGTACATCCCACTCAGCCATGCACTGGTGCCATCTGCCCACCCCAATTGTCATGCAAAACCTTGCAGCGCAATCCAAGAACACGAATTACACACCATGCACGCACCATGCACGCACCATGCACGCACCATGCACGCACCATGCATCCACACACCATGCACACACCATGCACGCACATTCCATGCACATACCCATGCGCAGATAGCACATAACCATCCACCCACCCACCCTCTTCACCATGCTCATCCGCGCACATAGTACCCAGCCATCCACCCATCCACCCACCCCGTTCACCATGCATGGGAATGCGGGATGCGTCTCTTGCTGCTGCTGCTGCCTCCTTGGCTCGCCTCATCTGCTCTTCCTGCCTCGGCGTCTCCGACAGCTGTGCCAAGTGCCTATGACCATGCTGTCGGTGCCCACACACATGAGCTGTCAAGTGAAGGGGCAGTTCCGGGTGGGGAAGGGGACGGGAAAACACATGAGGGAGGTTGCTTGCGGCTACTCTTCCTGCCTCAGTGGCTCTGGGAGGTCGTCCACCAACACACTATCAGTGCCAGAGGAGGGCAGGAGCTGCTTGAGAAGTGTCCAGGGGTCTACATGCGGGTGGAAGGGAGGGCGGAGAAGAAGGATGCCGGACCGGCCCAGGCCCAGCCCAGGTCGGGCCGTGCCGGGCTGCCCAAAATAGCGGGCCAGGCCCAGCCCGGCCCGCCCCGGGCCGAGCCTGGCCCGCCCCGAGCGGAATGAGCTAGACTTCGGGCCAGAGTTCGCCTAGGGGGTACCCGGGCCGAAAAGGGCCCGGGCGGGCTGAGTATGGCGGCCCGGCCCGGGTGCAATTCCGTTATAGATACATCGTTTTTTGGGCCTGTTTTAGAGAGGCAAAGAAGTCTAGGGCCCGACCCGGGCTGGGCCGGCCCGCCCCTAAAAGGGCGAGCCAAAAGCAGGTCGACGACGGCCCGGCGGGCCAGGACTGCCCGGCCCGCCCCGGTCTGACAGCCCAATTTAAAGGTACGGCCCGGGCCAGTTTCGGGCCGGCCCGACCTGGGCCGGGCGTGCCCAACCCTAGCTGGGTGTGAGAGGGAGGACGAGAGGGAAGAGGGGGGGGAGGGGAAGACGTAAGACAGCAAGGACATCAATAGAGGCAGGCATGGGGCCACAAACATGGTGTAGAAGGGATACGGTATGGAAAGGGAAATGCGGAGGGAGGTTGGAAAAGGGAAGAAAGAGGAGGGTGGGATAGGGAGGAGGAGAGAGGAATGGAAAAGGGAAGAAAAGGAGGGGGTGGAGGTTATGCGACAACTGTTATGACAACCCAGGAGGGTGGTCAGCTCCTTCTCCCGTTCCCCACTCACCATGTTCGTACCGTCACCACTGTTTCAGCTGCAAGTGCTAGGGAGGAATGTGCAAGTTCCCATGCACCCATGCTCTAATGCTCCGTGCTCCTGTGCTCCCATGCTCCCACGCTCCTGCTATCAAAATTCGATGAGGGGAAGCAAGGAAAGGGGGCATTTGGGGGTTGATGCAAGGGGGGAAGGGTTGTAGCTTAGCTTGAGCCGGCACCAATTTCATGCTAGTACAGGCCCCCATGAGACCAGCTTAGGGTTTGAGGGATCATTGAGACCGGAGAACAGGCCTCACGTGCTGGGAAAGGCAGCCACCCAAGGTGCGTCCTCAGGTGGGTGTGGCAGGACGCGGAAGGCAAAGGCAGAGGAGGTGGCGGGAAGAAGGGGTCGAGGAGCAGCAATGGAGGTGGCGTGGGAGCGAGGAGCGATGGTGCCAGGGAGACCTGCGGAGGGGTCTTTCAGCTCAACTGCCGCTCACACTGCTGCTGTTGCTTGCTACTTCTGTTCCCTACCAGCCCCGTGTCCATCCTTACAGTCACTTGTTTTCTCATGCCACTCATGCCACGGTGCCACCACTGCTGCAGCAGGAGCAGTAGCCGTGACGTTCTCAGGTGGGGAAGGTGGGTGAAAGTCATGCAGCAGCCTCTGCAGAAGCAGCAGCAGGAGGATTAGGAGCACACGCCTCCTTGATTCGTATCTGCCCTGCCTGCCCCCGTTACTGCCCCACCTGCTGCAGCATGCACCTTCGTCGGGCTCTCATCAGCTCCGGTCGCACCGATTGCGCCTCTCCCTGCTGCACTCCAGCTCTGCAACCAGCCGAAGCCGCTGCTGCAAGGTGCTGCAGAGAGGTATTCTTATGGACCCATGGGACGGGCGTGGTGATTGTCGGGAGGGCGATTGTGGGGACCGGGTGTCGCTGCTGCTGATGCTGCTCCCTTGAGGTGCCCTTGCGACCCTTCCAAGCTCTCCCATCCCTCGTTCATCCTTTGTGGTTCCTCCCCCCCACACACCTGCCATGGCGCAGCAGAACAGGGCACATTGACGAACACCTGCACGTCGGCACGGAGGGGAAGTGTAACAGGACATAGGTTGGAGAGGCAAGCCGTCACATACTCAATTGCACACACACAGGGTGCAAGCGGTCACATGGTCAATCAGTGCAAAACACCCGATAATGATCGCATCAACATCGGCCGACAAGGAGACTCGTTCCGATTCGATTACACTCGCTCAACTAGACTCACGCTCGTTGTCGCCGAACAACTAAAGGGCGATATCAGTCGTATCGGCCTAGATAGCACGTCTTCCTTCGTCTGCCATTTCAGAAAGCTACTGGAAAGCTCCGACTTCCCTCTTTCTCTTGCGTTCCTATCGCCTCTCTTGCACCCCCTCCCAGATCCCCCCACTCCCCCCCAGTCCCCCCAGGCAGGCGAAGCTGCACGTCCTGCTGGGTGCAGCATGGTCAGCCTCTCCCTCATCGCCCTGCGCCCATCTGCATTCACCATCCAGCAGCACGGGATCGCTCACCTGCACCCTCATGAACGGCCAGAAACGGCAAGCCAGCAGCAGCGCATCTGCCTCTGCCACCTAACTCCCCACACCCTCCTACTTACAATCTACTTCCACCGAGCGGAAAACAAGAACCCTTCCGCCTTCTTCCAGCTCCCTCCTCTCCTCCACTTCCCACTCCCCCCATCCTCGTCCCCCTCCGTTCATATCCAACTCGACCTCCCTAATCCCTCTCGTCCCTCTCCTCTCGTCCTCTCCCCCATCCCACCCCCACCCCCCCCTCCCCGCCTCTCCTCTCACCCACTCCTCTCCCCCTCTCCTTTCGCCACCTCCTCGTTCCCCCTCCTCCTCTCTCCCCTCCTTTCCCCCTCACCTCCCTCTCCCACGCCCCTCTCCCACATCCTCCCGTGCTCGACACCCCCTTCTCATGAAAACAACACAACACTCCACACGTCTGCATACCCCTCAGCACCCACTGCCACTTGCCACACCACGCCAAACGAAAGGTCCTGAAGGGATGGAATGAAGGCACCAACAAAGCAAGGATTGGCAGGAGAGGCACATAATGGACCGAAGGTGGTGAGGAAGGTGACTTTTGAGGCGCCTCATAAGGGAAGGGTGGTGAGAAAGGTGCACGGAAGGGAGAGGCGGAACTTGGAAGGGTCAGCGGAAACAGGAAAGAGTGCTGCGGTAGACAGGGGGATGAATCAGACACAGATGGAGTGAAACAGAGGAGGGTGTGCGGAGGCGAGAGGAAGAGGGGGGGGGGAAGGGATCGGAGAAAAGGCTTTCATAGATGAATGCATAGTACAACCAAGGAGCATTGCAAACGATCCGTATGCATGACGACCCAAATCAGAAAAACGGGAAGGGGTGTGAGAAAGAAAGGAAGCTTCTTCCAGCCATGCAGCACCCAACCCAACCATGCAGCATCCAACCCAACCATGCAGCACCCAGACATAGATCACTCTCAGCAGGGCGCACCTGCTCGGCTACTTGCTGGTCGCGAAGGCCAGGGCCGTCTGGTTGGCAGGGACCCACTGCATGCACGTGCAGCGCCCAGTCCTCCAGCGTGTCGTTGTGGCCTGTGAGAGGATGACAGGTAGCATGAGTGTGGGGAGAGAGTGGGGAGACATGAGATGGGGGGTGGATTGATGAGGGGAAGGGGAGGGGGAGGGGGGGAGGGGGGGGGAGGGGAGGGAAGGGGAAAGGGGGAGACGGGGAGGGGAGGAGGAGAGTAGGAAATTTTATAAAATTCCAAATGTATCGGAAGGGGTATACAGTGGATGGATATTTTTACTCCCCACAACAAGCATAGACGGAGAAGACAATTCTCTCACCAGCACCGTCAAATGACGGTACCGCTTGCCATTTGCCTCGTGCAGTTCGCCATTCAATTCGCTGCTCGTGCAGCGAATTGTGGCATGTTGCGTACTGCCCTATCCTTGCACAGTTTCAGGTCATCCAACGCACAAACAAGCGTCACGTGCTGCGTAGTTGTGCGAATCAACTCAAACCAGTTCCTATGACAAGGTAATTGATTGAATTACCTAAATGTGTGAAGAACGGGTGCTAAAAAAGACATCCATACGATGAAACGGTGACATGTTGCGTACTGCTCTATCCTTGCACGGTTTCAGGTCATCAAACGCACAAACAAGCGTCACGTGCTGCGTAGTTGTGTGAACGAGGTCAAACCAGTTCCTATGGCTAGGAAATAGGATGTACTAGGGAAATTTGCGAAGAAATAGAGGTAAAAACAACACCTAGACGTTGAAACACTGACATGTTGCGCACAGGCCTATCCTTGCACGGTTTCAGGCCAGCAAATGCACAAACAAGCGCCACGTGCTGCGTATTTGTGCGAACGAGGTCAAACCAGTTCATATGGCTAGGAAACAGGATGTACTAGGGAACTGTGTGAAGAAATAGAGGTAAACATAACAACCAGACGTTGAAACAGTAGCATGTTGCGCACAGGCCCATCCTTGCACAGATTCAGGCCAGCAAACGCACGAACATGCGCCACGTGCTGCGTAGTTGTGCGAACGAGCCCCAATCAAGTCCTATGGCAAGGGATTAGGATGTACTAGGGAACAGTGTGAAGAAATAGTGGTAAAAAAAACATTTAGACGTTGGCGCAGTGACATGTTGCGCAGGCGCCTATCCTTGCACAGATTCAGGCCAGCAAACGCACAAACATGCGCCACGTGCTGCATAGTTGTGCGAACGAGGTCAAACCAGTTCATATGGCTATGGAATAGGATTTAGTAGGGAAGAGAGTGAAGAAATAGTGCTAAAAAAGGCATCCAGATGTTGGCGAGCTGACACGTTGCGCACAGGCCTATCCTTGCACAGATTCAAGCCAGCAAACGCACAAACATGCGCTACGTGCTGCGTAGTTGTGCGAACGAGGTCAAACCATTTCATATGGCTATGGAATAGGATTTAGTAGGGAAGAGAGTGAAGAAATAGTGCTAAAAAAGGCATCCAGATGTTGGCGAGCTGACACGTTGCGCACAGGCCTATCCTTGCACAGATTCAAGCCAGCAAACGCACAAACATGCGCTACGTGCTGCGTAGTTGTGCGAACGAGGTCAAACCAGTTTCTATGGCTAGAAAATAGGATTTAGTAGAGAAATCTGTGAATAAATAGTGCTAAAAAAGGCATCCAGACGTTGGCGAGCTGACATGTTGCGCAGGCGCCTATCCTTGCACAGATTCAGGCCAGCAAACGCACAAACATGCGCCACGTGCTGCGTAGTTGTGCGAACGAGGTCAAACCAGTTCCTATGGCTAGAGAACAGGATGTAGTAGGGAAGAGTGCGGAGAAATAGTGCTAAAAAAGACATCCAGACATTGGCGAGCTGACATGTTGCGCACAGGCCTATCCTTGCACAGATTCAAGCCAGCAAACGCACAAACATGTGCTACGTGCTGTGTAGTTGTGCGAACGAGGTCAAACCAGTTCCTATGGCTAGAAAATAGGATGTAGTAGAGAAATGTGTGAAGAAATAGTGCTAAAAAAGGCATCCAGGTGTTGGCGAGCTGACATGTTGCGCAGGCGCCTATCTTTGCACAGATTCAGGCCAGCAAACGCACAAACATGCGCCACGTGCTGTGTAGTTGTGCGAACAAGGTCAAACAAGTTCCTATGGCTAGGGAATAGAATTTAGTAGGGAACTGTGTGAAGAAATAGTGCTAAAAATTGCATCCTGACGTTCGCGAGCTGACATGTTGCGCACAGGCCTATCCTTGCACATATTCAGGTCCGCAAACGCACAAACAAACGTCACGTGTTGCGTAGTTGTGCGAATTAACTCAAACCAGTTCCTATGGCAAGGTAATTGATTGAAATACCTGAATGTGTGAAGAAATGGTGCTAAAACAGACAGCCACACGATGAAACAGTGACATGTTGCGTACTAGCCTACCCTTGCACAGTTTCAGGCCATCGAACGCACAAACGAGCGTCACGTGCTGCGTAGGTGTGCGAATGATGTCGAACCAGTTCCTGTGGCAAGGTAATTGATTGAAATAGCTGAGTGTGTGAAGAAATGGTGTTAAAAATGTTATGTGATGCTATCATTTGCATTCACGTCTGTCTGCCTCCCATCATATGTTCGTGCGTTGCATGCGTGGTGTGAGCGTGTGCAAGAATTTGTATTTGGTGTGGTTTGGATTTTCTGAGTGTGTGTGAATGTTATTTGGCTTGAGCAGATATCTGAAGTGACTCCTCTGCTCGAGAGCATTCCGACGAACCAAGGATCGCTTCAATCGGAGCACGAACACGAAAGTTACGAACATTTGATGTTCGTATGCTTTTGATATTTGGTTGTGGTGACTATGGGAAGTTGTGGGGTTGACTCCATAAGGGGTATAGACATTTGGGGGTTGGGAAATTCGTCACTTCTACTGTAGTTGCTGCCATGTGGTTGGGAAAACCCAAACCAGGTTGGCAAGTGTGGCCAAGTTGGGGTGAGGTGGATTGTGGAGGTTGGGAAAGTGACAAAGGTCAAAGTTGGGGTGCCTATAGGGAAGGGATTTGGTGTGACTATGGGGTTTCCTTGGTTGGTGACTCATTGGGGACCTTCCCTCTCGTCCTCCTCTACCCTCCTACCTGGTTTATTGCTACTCCAACTTTCTTGTGTGAACTTGTTAGTAAATTGTGATTGAGTTAAGTTTCTATGGCAGCATACCCCCTAGTGCGCTGAAATTCATAACTCGAGGTATACTCCATATTTTGATACGATTCAAATTGGGAAAGATAGCCACGGTCAAGGGCTATAATATAGTCGAGTTTGAGAGAATTCTAACAGTGCGTTTTTCGTCGACGGCGTTTCTTGTAAGCGCGACGATTCTGTCCAGAATTGTAGTTGACGATTTTGAGATATTTCGGCCCCTAAACGTCATAGACTTCGTCCTTAGTCTCTAACAAGTGGTATCAGAGCTGATTAAGGACTTTGTGGAGAGTCTACTGAAGTGTGAAGACCCTCCTAGACCCACTATGGCCTGTGGGCGTGCCTAAGTGGAGTTCTGGAGGTTGGATGCGACTTCCGCTAAGGGGAAACTCTGCCAAAATTTCGTTGGCGCCGACACTTGTGAAAATATTGTGGATCTTTGGTGTGGACAGCAAAGGGGGGAGCTGAAACCTGTGATTGGGAGCAGAGGAAATGAGTCAAGGGAGTGGAGATGCATCTGAGAAGAGGAATGAACCGCCACCATCCAAGATCGAGGCATTGGATGGCTCCAACTATGAGGAATGGAGCGGGCGGATGCGGAGTGTGTTTAAGCGCTACAAGCTGCTGAAACTTGCGATGGGAGAAGAGAAAATGCCGGAGGAAGGCGACGCCCGCGGTCGTTGGATTGAGAAGAGCGCGGTGCTGTACGACCTCATCCTCCAGTCGGTCAACAACGACATGTTCCAGCACATCAAAGATTTGGTGGAGCTCGATGTCTCGGGATCGAAGGCGTGGAAGCTACTTCGGGATGTGATTCAGCCCAACACGCTGCCAATGGTGATTGTGTTGGAGAAGGAGCTGGCTGCCCTCTCCATGCGACCGGGTGATGATGTGAAGCCGGTCCTTGACAAGATCAAGGACACCTATGCGAGGATGGCAGCGGCGGGCAGCAATGTGTCGCAGATGCAGCAGTGCACCAAGATCATCTCGGTGCTCGACAACTCATGGGACAACCTGATCCCCACCCTCAACTCTCAGCAGGACCAGTGGACACCTGAGTGGCTACGGCAGCAGATTCTGCAGGAGGACTTCCGCAGGCGCCACACCGGAGGTGGTGCTGCCAACAAAACTGCTGAGGGGTATGGAGCTGCAGGAGGCAGCAGAGGAAGAGGGGGTGGGAGAGGCCGAGGCCGTGGGAGGAGCTTTGGCAGAGGGAGAGGCCGAGGTGACTACAACGAGGGGCATGGGAGCTCTGGTGGCAGGGGGAGCACTCGAATGGAGGGTGCCTGCTGGTACTGCAAGAAGGCTGGACATCCGTGGTTCAAGTGTTTCAGCCGGCCTGAGGGATGGGCGCCTCCAGGCATGAAGCCGCCAAGTGGTGAACGTGCACGAGGTGGTGCTGTGCAAGGTTCAGGTGCAGAAGGTGATGGTGTACAAGGAAAAGCCGACCCTGGCATGTTCCTCATGGTTGAGGATGTGAAAGGGAATGGGGGTGATGTGGGTTCAGTTGGGAAGGTTGTGATGCATCCCCTCACTCACTGGGTGATCGATTCAGGTTGCACAAGTCACATGACACCGAGGGCAGATTTGCTTGATGAGGTAAAACCCCCCGGGAAGATCAAGTTTGTGGCTGCCGCTTCAGGTGCTTTGCTCCCTGTGATTGGTGTGGGGAATGCCAAGGTAATGGGAGCTAATGGGGGGCTTGTGGGGCTGGGGAATGTGCTGTTGGTTGAAGGTTTGTCCGCTAACCTTCTTTCTGTGCGCCGGCTGCAGAAGAGCAAGGCCAAAGTGACCTTCGGCCCAACCAGCTGCCGTGCAAAGCTTGGGAAGCTGTTGTTGTGGGATCTGGAGGAGAAGAACAGCTGCATCAAGGACCTGTGGCAGCTGCCCATCATCCCTTGGAGTGGGAAACCTCCAGCAGCGGCAGCAGCAGCAGCAACGGCAAAGGCAACTGCGGGAGGAGAGGAGACTGCACCAACGGCAAAGGCAACTGCGGGTTGGGGCCCTGGATGCAGTCAAGAAGGTGCAGCAACCACAGCAGCCACATGGTGAGGTGCTTGCTGGTGTGGATGCGACAGCTGCATGGGCAAAGGCTTCGCCTTGGAGTGGTGAGGCCGATTGGGAGACATGGCATGAAAGGCTATGCCATGTGAATTTTCTTATGCTGCATAAGTTGGTTAAGGATGGGAGCTTGAAGGGGTTGGAGGTGAAGGGGGCAGCGAAGGAGATTGGGAGCTGCCCTACATGCCTTGAGACCAAATTCACAAAGTTTCCCTTCAGCAGCAGCACAGGACCAGCCAAGGCTCCACTTGCGCTTGTGCACATGGATGTGGTGGGCCCCACGAGGGCCCTTTCTCTCTCGGGCAGCCGCTACTTCCTGACCATTGTGGATGACCACACGCGTGCGGTGTGGGTCTACCCTCTCAAGACTAAGGGGGAGGTGGCAGCGGCTGTTCTTAAGGAGTGGATGCCGAGAGCTCAAAGGGAGAGCGGACACAAAGTGAAGGTGATCCGCACTGACAACGGGGGAGAATTCATTGGCGCTGATTTTGAGGCGGTGCTGAAGAAGAAGGGGATCCAGCATCAGCTCACGGTGCCGTACAACCCTCAGCAGAACGGCGTGGCTGAGCGGTTCAACCGGACCCTGCAGGAAGGTGCTCGCACTCTCCTTGGGCGTGCAGGGCTGCCGGATCCGTTTTGGGTGACTGCACTGCGGCAGGTCGCCCTTGTGAAGAACCGGGTGCTGGCGACTGTGGGGGACAAGCAGTGGGTCCCCTACACCAAGTGGTATGGGAGTGCACCAGCAGTCAACATGCTGAGAGCCTACGGCTGCATGGTGGTGTTTCATGTGCCTCAGGAGAAGAGGGTAAAGCTGGAAGCTTCTGGGAGATGGGGTGTGCACTTGGGGATTGCTAAGGATCACAAAGGCTGGCTGATTTGGGACTTGACCAGCCAGCAGCTGACTGTGTCAAGGGATGTGAAGTTCCTTGAGTCCTTGTACTATAAGGAGTGGAAGCAGCAGCAGCAGAAGCTTCCTACTACACCACTGATCATTGAGGCCGATGAGGTGCAGCGGCCTTCGAGGCAAGTGCAGGTCACTGTCTCAGAGGAGGAGATTTCTGGGGTGACTGAGGATGGGGGAGAACCTGAGGTGGAGGAGCAGCAGCAGCAGCAGCAGCCGCAGCAGTAGCACCAAGATGCTCCACAAGGTGCCGCACGTCCGGCTGACCGTCCTAGGAGGGATGTGCGCCCTCCTAACCGGCTGACCTATCCGAGCTTTGGCAAGCCAAAGGTGGTAAGGGCTGGGAGTGTGGCTGAGCAGTGTGATGAGGAAGAGATAGCACACTGCTATTAGGCAGCCGTCCCTGAGCCCAAGACGCTAGCTGAGGCATTGAGCGGGCCAGATGCTGAGAAGTGGAAGCAGAGTGTGAAGGAGGAGTATGTTTCTCTGCTGGAGAATGAGACGTGGGAGCTGTGTGAGCTGCCTCCTGGGAAGAAGGCCATTTCTTCCAAGCTGATCTTCAGACATAAGTACGGACCAGATGGGGAGCTGACCCGCTACAAGTCAAGGCTTGTGGCTAAGGGGTTTCAGCAGACAAAGGGGAAGGACTTTGACGAGATCTTTGCTCCTGTGGGGAAAGGCACAACACTGCGGGTGTCATTGGCAATGGCAGCATACCGTGGATGGCGGGTGAAGCAGATGGACATTACCACCGCCTTCCTCAATGGGATCATTCTGGAGGAGCTGTACATGCTGCAGCCTGAGGGGTTGGATGATGGGAGCGGCAGGGTGTGCAGGCTGAAGAAGACCATTTATGGCTTGAAGCAGGCTCCTCGTGCATGGTACCACAAGCTAGAGGAGACACTGCTGGCTGGGGGGTTCAAGAAGAGTGAGTGTGACCACAGCTTGTTCCTGCTGCAAGAGAAGGAGCAGTTTCTCATGCTCCTGGTGTATGTGGACGACATCCTGCTCTTCTCGGAGTCGTCTGCAATGATTGAGCGTGTGGAGGAGATGCTGGAGATGCAGTTTAAGTGCTCCAAGATGGGAGATGTGAAGTACTATTTGGGGATGCATGTGGAGAGGGACCTCGACACGGGAGTGTTGAGGTTGCACCAGAGGAAGTATTGTGAGGGGCTGGCTGAGAAGTATGGGCTGCAAGATGGAGGAAAGCCAGCCACCCCACTACCTTCGGGGTTCACTGTGGAGCCCTGTGCTGATGAGGAGGTGGTGGGTGAGAGTGACAGGAAGCTGTTTCATTCCATGGTTGGGGCGCTCAACTATGCGGCTAACCACACGCGGCCTGACATTGCCTTTGCAACATCCAGGCTTGCAAGTGTGGTTTCACGCCCCAGTCATGAGCAGCTGGAAGCGGCCAAGAGGTTGGTCTGCTATGTGAGTGCAACGGCATCAGTGGGTTTGGAGTATAGTGCTGCTCGACAGAGGCTGCAAAGGGGTGCAGCTGATTTGAGCAAGGGGGAGATGCTCATGACCTGCTACACTGACGCTAGCTTCAACTCTGTGAAGACGGACGGCACCAGCATTGGAGGCTATGTGTGCCTGTTTGGAGGTGGTGCAGTGAGCTGGCGCAGCAAGAAGCAGAACGAGGTGGGGCAGTCCTCGTGTGAGACAGAGTACATGGCCCTGCATCACGGGGCAAAGGAGGTGGTGTGGCTGAGGCGTTTGTTGGAGGAGATCGGAGTGTGCCAGAGGGAGCCAACTGTGATTTTCTGTGACAACGAGTCGGCTGTGAAGCTTGCTAAGAACGCTTGCCTTCATGGGCTGACGAAGCACATCAGGCCCAAGTGGCACTGGGTGAGAAGGCTCCTGGACAAGGAGGTGCGGCTGGATATTGTAAAGACCCATCAGCAGGCGGCTGACATTCTCACCAAGCGCCTGGCTGAAACTGAGCATTGGAAGGGCATGAAACTTGCTGGAATGAGTGTGCATTGAGGGTGCATGCATGAGCTGAGGCATGTGGGATGATGGTTGGCAGCCAGAGGAGGAGTTTGTTATGTGATGCTATCATTTGCATTCACGTCTGTCTGCCTCCCATCATATGTTCGTGCGTTGCATGCGTGGTGTGAGCGTGTGCAAGAATTTGTATTTGGTGTGGTTTGGATTTTCTGAGTGTGTGTGAATTTTATTTGGCTTGAGCAGATATCTGAAGTGACTCCTCTGCTCGAGAGCATTCCGACGAACCAAGGATCGCTTCAATCGGAGCACGAACACGAAAGTTACGAACATTTGAAGTTCGTATGCTTTTGATATTTGGTTGTGGTGACTATGGGAAGTTGTGGGGTTGACTCCATAAGGGGTATAGACATTTGGGGGTTGGGAAATTCGTCACTTCTACTGTAGTTGCTGCCATGTGGTTGGGAAAACCCAAACCAGGTTGGCAAGTGTGGCCAAGTTGGGGTGAGGTGGATTGTGGAGGTTGGGAAAGTGACAAAGGTCAAAGTTGGGGTACCTATAGGGAAGGGATTTGGTGTGACTATGGGGTTTCCTTGGTTGGGGACTCATTGGGGACCTTCCCTATCGTCCTCCTCTACCCTCCTACCTGGTTTATTGCTACTCCAACTTTCTTGTGTGAACTTGTCAGTAAATTGTGATTGAGTTAAGTTTCTATGGCAGCATACCCCCTAGTGCGCCGAAATTCATAACTCGAGGTATACTCCATATTTTGATACGATTCAAATTGGGAAAGATAGCGACGGTCAAGGGCTACTCGAGTTTGAGAGAATTCTAACAGTGCATTTTTCATCGACGACGTTTCTTGTAAGCGCGACGATTCTGTCCAGAATTGTAGTTGACGATTTTGAGATATTTCGGCCCCTAAACGTCATAGACTCCGTCCTTAGTCTCTAACAAAAAATAACAACCAAACGATGAAATGGTGACATGTTGCGTACTGGCCTATCCTTGCACAGTTTCGGGCCATCAAACTCACAAACAAGCGCAACGTGCTGCGTAGTTGTGCGAATGAGGTCAAACCACTTCCTATGGCAAGGTAATGGATTGAACTACCTGAATTTGTGAAGAAATGGTGATAAAAAAAACAATCACACGTTGAAACGGTGACATGTTGCGTAGACTATCCTTGCACAGTTTCGGGCCATCGAACGCACAAACAAGCGTCACGTGCTGCGTAGGTGTGCGAATGAGGTCAAACTAGTTCCTGTGGCAAGGTAATTGATTGAACTAGCTGATTGTATGAAGAAATGGTGCTAAAAATGTCAGAGGTCCACTGGTGATCCCCGATTGATCCTAGGGAAGGGTTACAGGCTCGTTGTCCTGGGGGGTTATGGGCGCACTGACCCGCTACTTAACAAGCCCTTTTATCCCAGTGGTCTAGTGACTGGGATTCTGACATGGTATCAGAGCGAAGGTCTCGGGTTCGAATCCCAGTGTGTGCACTTCGGGCATCCCAGTGCGGGGGGGTGTCAGAGGTCCACTGGTGATCCCCGATTGATCCTAGGGAAGGGTTACAGGCTCGTTGTCCTGGGGGGTTATGGGCGCACTGACCCGCTACTTAACAAGCCCTTTTATCCCAGTGGTCTAGTGACTGGGATTCTGACAAAAAATAACAACCAAACGATGAAATGGTGACATGTTGCGTACTGGCCTATCCTTGCACAGTTTCGGACCATCGAACGCACAAACAAGCGTCACGTGCTGCGTAGTTGTGCGAATGAGTTCAAACCGGTTCCTATGGCAAGGTAATCGATTGAACTAGCTGAGTGTGTGAAGAAATGGTGCTAAAAATAACAACCAGACGATGAAATGGTGACATGTTGCGTACTGGCCTATCCTTGCACAGTTTCGGGCCATCAAACACACAAACAAGCGCAACGTGCTGCGTAGTTGTGTGAATGAGGTCAAACCACTTCCTATGGCAATATAATTGATTGAAATACCTGAATGTGTGAAGAAATGGTGATAAAAAAAAACAACCAGACGATGAAACGGTGACATGTTGCGGACTAGCCTATCCTGGCGCAGTTTCAAGCCATCGAACGCACAAACACGCGTCACGTGCTGCGTAGTTCTGCGAATGAGTTCAAAAAAGTTTCTATGGCAGGGTAATTGTTTGAAATACCTGAATGCGTAAAGAAATGGTACCAAGAAAGGCAACCAAACGAAATAATGTTTTTTCATACAAACTAAACTGTACGCAGAGGTAACATGCATATGAATTATAGTTCGCACTAGTGTAGTGAATAGTAGGGTTATTGTGAGAGTCTAAAAAGTTTAGTATCAACAGATTCACATACATTTACTTATCTCAAGTATAAAATAATTGTCTATACAACATTTTCACTTATATATATTGGTTGCAAATGATACAGCGAAACAAACTTACAAGCTCAGGTGACGTGGCAAACCAGAATCGCCAGGGAGTGACGATCGAGAGTGAACTGTTCAATTTTTGCCTGGCGTAATCCACGGCATTCCGCAGCTCTCCACCCGATTGAGTCTCCCAGGGAAGCATCGTGATGTTTACGCTAGTTACCTCCCACGTTCTTCCAGCCTCAAACCTGCCGTTATCTTATGGAAGTCGAGAACGCAGATAACCACGGAAACCAGCCACAACAGACAACAAACGCCAGTTTACCCCCGAATCTTAACTCACAACCCTTCCCTTACAGTAAACGGCCATTTACAGGGCACGAGACAACCCCAAAAAAAAGCTAAGTACTCGACCCCCAGTTTTAGGCAGTTCGACATTTTTCTGATGATCCTTTGAGATTACATCACAGCGCAGTTAAGAAAGAAGGGCTGAGTAAAGAATCAAGGCGTTTCCATGGGGAGAGCAAAGGAGGGGGCTGCGGGTGGAGGGGGGAGAAAAGCGGATCTGCCGTTTCTGTGATGCCTTCTAAGGTCAATTGCGCATTCATGCTTCTCGCGACGGTGGCTCCAGGTCACATAGTTGTGCGATGGTGAGGAGGAGAAGACGGATGGGCGCGGGGGAGGAAGTGCGACAGTGATGTCTCCTGCTTAAAGCGGACGATATTCTGGCATCTCATAGCGAATAGGGATTAAATTTTGAGCATCAAATGTTAGTGGCATCCTGCCGTTGTTTCTAGTAGTCAACTCAGGATTCGCACGATTAAACTCTGAAACTTATCGCTAGTCCACTTGACATTTTCCGATCGCGATAAGGCAGGTCGTCAAAGGCTGAGAGGCTAGATCACTATGTCGTCGGGTCGCCAGGTCGCTAGGGCACTGACTGGTCGCTAGTGCCATAATTCGCATGTTCAAATATACTAGCTCTTCGTATGCTGGAAGCAATACATAGCATTCGCGGTAGTGGTCATTAGGGTTTCGCTTTATTCCGTTATCGCGAGAGTGAATGAAGAGGTCTGTGCTCGTCAAACAGGGTCAGCCATTGCCCTCGTTCGTCTGACCAGGCGGGATTCTTGGGTTCGACACGCCCTGCTGGCATGCCATGCCACCACCGAAACTCGTGTCACGTTGGAGTTCGCGAGAGCAGGGTAACTTCCATCGCAGATCCAAGCTCCACGGGTGAATGGGAGGTTGGAATTTGCGAATTCGACGCCGTTAGCGAAGTTGGCTGTCGCAGCCACGCAGAAATTTTCAGAGCAAATTTGTTGCGGGAAACTGGGCCTCTATCCGTTTCCCTCAACTCCAACCCTAACCCTGGATTTCCTACTAATTTTTAGCTTTCCTCCTCCTTGGACATCCGAGTCGTCTGCACACCAGTAGTAGTAGTCTTTTGGTTCAACCTTCTACAGATGTTCACACTTCTATTGAGCTTTAGTAGAAACACAGCTAGTTGCGCACAGCTTCACAAGCGCCGCTTGTAAAAATTACCAGCCTTTTCCTGGAAGCTCGCCGCACCAATGACAATCAAGGAAAGGATCATACCGCTCGGCTTACTCCTCTTTTTGACGTGTCTCGCCCTGGTTTCTCCAGTCCGCTGTGTCCCGTTCGCCGGCTCCCAAGGTAACAAACTTTGACGTTCAGGAGGCCGCCTTTGAACGACCCCCACCCTCACCTCCAATCCTCCTGTATTCTGTTGACCTGAAAAAAAAAAATGTCTTATGGAGTCTTGGTGACGGTAGAAGTATTCAGTCCAGCAAGGGTTCTATGGAGGCTCTCACACCACGATGGCACCACCATGACGCGGGACGCATCGGCTCGGCTGCCACGGCGCGTCATTGTGATCAACGGTTTTTACTCGGGGCCCCGAGTCCGCTGTCTTCCGCTACCAAAGCTAGTAATTTGTTCAACCTCATCCCGCCATGCACAATGTAGGCACCTGTGACACCACCGTGCCACGGTGTCATCAAAGTCGAGTTGCGCTGTCACAACGCATGATATTTAGCAGCTTGACCGGCCAACTCCAAGCTTGAAATTGCAGCAGCATGCTAATAGCTTCGCAACACCGCAATTTCCCCAATTGGGGGCCCTATGTCTGGTGCAGGGTCTTCGAGAGAGAGATGGAAGACCATGCGAAGCTGATGAGCTGATCAATTCATCTCTTCTTCCATCCCACCTCCTCAGAAGCAGGCACCTCCTGCTGGCTGGAATTCCAGCAGGCATGGGGGGGGATTTGATGTGTGGTTGGCTTGCACCCATGGGTGGAAGCAGCATCGCAAGGCAACGTGGATCATCTACGACCACGAGTACTATTAGACGTAGCTTAGTACTCACGTGCTGTGCCTAATGGAGCTGAGGACTGCTCATCCCCCCCAATGATACTTACCTCTTACTAGGACCCCCCCCCCCAAATAGTATTTGACCCATGGGACGGGCGTGGTGATAGTCGAGAAGGCGATTGTGGGGACCGGGTGTCGCTGCTGCTGATGCTGCTCCCTTGAGGTGCCCTTACAACCCTTCCAAGCTCTCCCATCCCATCCCTCGTTCATCCTTGGTGGTTCCTCCCCCCCACACACCTGCCATGGCGCAGCAGAACAGGGCACATTGACGAACACCTGCACGTCGGCACGGAGGGGAAGTGTAACAGGACAAAGGTTGGAGAGGCAAGCCATCACATACTCAATTGCACACACACAGGGTGCAAGCGGATGTAGGAAATAGGATGTACAAGGGAACTGTGTGAAGAAATAGAGGTAAAAACAACAACCAGACGTTGAAACAGTAACATGTTGCGCACAGGCCTATCCTTGCACAGATTCAGGCCAGCAAACGCACGAACATGCGCCACGTGCTGCGTAGTTGTGCGAACGAGCCCCAATCAGTTCCTATGGTAAGGGATTAGGATGTACTAGGGAACAGTGTGAAGAAATAGTGGTAAAAAAAACATTTAGACGTTGGCGCAGTGACATGTTGCGCAGGCGCCTATCCTTGCACAGATTCAGGCCAGCAAACGCACAAACATGCGCCACGTGCTGCATAGTTGTGCGAACGAGGTCAAACCAGTTCATATGGCTATGGAATAGGATTTAGTAGGGAAGAGAGTGAAGAAATAGTGCTAAAAAAGGCATCCAGATGTTGGCGAGCTGACACGTTGCGCACAGGCCTATCCTTGCACAGATTCAAGCCAGCAAACGCACAAACATGCGCTACGTGCTGCGTAGTTGTGCGAACGAGGTCAAACCAGTTTCTATGGCTAGAAAATAGGATTTAGTAGAGAAATCTGTGAATAAATAGTGCTAAAAAAGGCATCCAGACGTTGGCGAGCTGACATGTTGCGCAGGCGCCTATCCTTGCACAGATTCAGGCCAGCAAACGCACAAACATGCGCCACGTGCTGCGTAGTTGTGCGAACGAGGTCAAACCAGTTCCTATGGCTAGAGAACAGGATGTAGTAGGGAAGAGTGCGGAGAAATAGTGCTAAAAAAGACATCCAGACATTGGCGAGCTGACATGTTGCGCACAGGCCTATCCTTGCACAGATTCAAGCCAGCAAACGCACAAACATGTGCTACGTGCTGTGTAGTTGTGCGAACGAGGTCAAACCAGTTCCTATGGCTAGAAAATAGGATGTAGTAGAGAAATGTGTGAAGAAATAGTGCTAAAAAAGGCATCCAGGTGTTGGCGAGCTGACATGTTGCGCAGGCGCCTATCTTTGCACAGATTCAGGCCAGCAAACGCACAAACATGCGCCACGTGCTGTGTAGTTGTGCGAACAAGGTCAAACCAGTTCCTATGGCTAGGGAATAGAATTTAGTAGGGAACTGTGTGAAGAAATAGTGCTAAACATTGCATCCTGACGTTCGCGAGCTGACATGTTGCGCACAGGCCTATCCTTGCACATATTCAGGTCCGCAAACGCACAAACAAACGTCACGTGTTGCGTAGTTGTGCGAATTAACTCAAACCAGTTCCTATGGCAAGGTAATTGATTGAAATACCTGAATGTGTGAAGAAATGGTGCTAAAACAGACAGCCACACGATGAAACAGTGACATGTTGCGTACTAGCCTACCCTTGCACAGTTTCAGGCCATCGAACGCACAAACGAGCGTCACGTGCTGCGTAGGTGTGCGAATGAGGTCGAACCAGTTCCTGTGGCAAGGTAATTGATAGAAATAGCTGAGTGTGTGAAGAAATGGTGTTAAACATAACAACCAAACGATGAAATGGTGACATGTTGCGTACTGGCCTATCCTTGCACAGTTTCGGGCCATCAAACACACAAACAAGCGCAACGTGCTGCGTAGTTGTGCGAATGAGGTCAAACCACTTCCTATGGCAAGGAAATGGATTGAACTACCTGAATGTGTGAAGAAATGGTGATAAAAAAAACAATCACACGTTGAAACGGTGACATGTTGCGTACTGGCCTATCCTTGCACAGTTTCGGGCCATCGAACGCACAAACAAGCGTCACGTGCTGCGTAGGTGTGCGAATGAGGTCAAACCAGTTCCTGTGGCAAGTTAATTGATTGAACTAGCTGATTGTGTGAAGAAATGGTACTAAAAATGTCAGAGGTCCACTGGTGATCCCCGATTGAACCTAGGGAAGGGTTACAGGCTCGTTGTCCTGGGGGGTTATGGGCGCACTGACCCGCTACTTAACAAGCCCTTTTATCCCAGTGGTCTAGTGACTAGGATTCTGACATGGTATCAGAGCGAAGGTATCGGGTTCGAATCCCAGTGTGTGCACTTCGGGCATCCCAGTGCGGGGGGGTGTCAGAGGTCCACTAGTGATCCCCGATTGATCCTAGGGAAGGGTTACAGGCTCGTTGTCCTGGGGGGTTATGGGCGCACTGACCCGTGATAAGAAACAAGGAATGAATGAACTATGAATGAATTGGGTACAAGTACTAACCCTAATTGGGTTGTACCCCTTATGGGCTACCCCACTATAGCCTACACAATATGCATGAGCTATAATGTTCTGACACACCCCCATAGGCAAAGTGGGGGAGAACAAGGGGTCACAAGACCAGTCAAGCAAAGCAAAACAAAGCAAGCTCAGGGTGGATCACAAAGTCACCACACATTCCGAGCACAAGTTCAAGGCCACAAGGCCAGTTCACATGCAGGAGTACATATATACAAAAAGACTAGAAAAGCAAGAGCAGGTATATATATATGTAACAGTACAAGCAAGGTCAAGAGGTGAGCAAGTGAGGCAAGGTAGGCACAAGGCCCAGCTGAGTACAGAAGCGCTGATGGTCACAAGGCGCAAGCGCCTTGATGAAGATATCAGCAGTGTTGGCCTCAGAGGCCACGTACGCAAGACGCAGCTGACCACGCTGCTGCAGCTCACGAGCAAGAAAGTAGCGGAGAGCAATGTGCTTCGTTCTGTGCTCCAGTCGCTGCTCCCGACACAAGGCCAGCATGGCCTTGTTGTCTACGTACAGCACTGGAGGAGAACGAGGCGGCTCTCCGAGGTCAGTCAGCAGGTAGGTGAGCCAGCGAAGCTCCTGTGCAGCCATGGCTCCTGCGTAGATCTCAGCCTCACAACTGGAGCCGAGAACAGAAGACGAGCGAGTAGCCCGCCACGAAACAGAGCCGGAACCAAGGCTGAAGGTGTAACCCTGTGACGACCGCTGCGTAGCCTGGTCGTCAGCCCAAGAAGCGTCTGCGTGCCCAGTAAGGACCACTGGACTCTGCCCTCCAAGCACAAGCCCCATGCCCGACGTACTGCACAAGTAGCGCAACACCCTCTTCGCTGCAGCCATGTGCTCCGGTCTGTGTCTCCCAGGAGCAACATAGCGTGCGAGAATGCTAAGAGGGTATGCAAGGTCAGGTCGAGTGCAGGTCATCAGGTACATGAGGCAGCCAACAAGCTCTGGGTACGGGCCACTCGACTCTACGGACTCATCCGAAGGCAGAGCTGAGAGCGAGTGGCGAGTAGGCAGAGGAGTGGCCTGAGGCGAGGAGTACGTGAAGCCGAAGCGCTGAAGGACCTGCTGCACCATGTGTGACTGAGTCAGGGTAATGGTGCGGCGTGCTCTGTCCCGAGTGATCTGCAGGCCAAGGTAGCTGCGCAGTTCACCCAGGTCAGTGCACGTGTGTCTCTTCTGCAGCCCGGACTTCACGTGGGCGAGTCCAGCAGTGTCAGCTGTGGCAAAGACCAAGTCGTCGACGTACACGAGGATGTAGAACGGCGGCAAAGAAGTGTCGGTGCGCAGAAACAGCGACGGGTCAGCAGTAGAGGGAGCAAACCCAAGAGCCGCAAGTGTAGTCCTCAGTGTGTCGTGCCACTCACGCGGTGCCTGGCGGAGACCGTAGACTGGCCGCCGTAGGTTCCACTGGGTGCCAGGAGGAAAAGACCCAGTGAAACCAGGAGGGCGACGCAGCCAGATCTCCTCGTGCAGGCTGCCCTGCAAGAAAGCAGTGCTGAAGTCAAGAGAGTGTAACTCGTAGTCACGGTGAGCAGCTACGTGCAGCAGTACCCGAAGAGTGGTCATCTTCGGGGTGGGAGAGAAGGTCTGAAAGTAGTCAACTCCCTGCCGCTGACTGAAGCCACGAGCCACGTAACGCGCCTTGAAGACAGGCGGAGAACCCGGTGGTCGCTTCACCCTGAAAATCCACATGCCACTGACGATGTTCGCCCCAGGAGGGGGAACAGCGTCAACGTAGGTGCCTGTGGACTTCCAGGAAGCCATCTCTGCGTCCATAGCTGCCTGCCACTGAGAGGAGTAGGGACCCTCTATCGCCTCCGCGTAAGAGCGCGGAGTCGGGATGTCAAGTGCATCCGGGTCTCCCTCAGGGGTAAGCAGTACGGACACGAGATGAGGTGAAGCAGCAGCCAAGCACTGGAACTCCTCCTGCCTATCCTCAAGGACGTCCGTGCCAAGGGCACACTCACCCCCGACGGACGGAGGACAGACAGACTCAGACTCAGCAACAAGACTGGCAGCGTAGTCTAGGCGACAGCGAGCAGCAAAGTCGACGAGCTCAGCAACTAGGGCAGACGCAGCTGTGGACTCAAAGGAAGGGTCAGTGACAACAGTAGCAAGGAGACGCGTGACAGTAGGACTGGCAGCACGAAGAGAGTCCGACTCCGGGTCGGCAAGAGCAGGAAGAGAAGACTCGGGAGGAGAAGGCAAAGGGGCACGCAGAGGAGCAGTGGACGGACGCAGAGACATCCGGTGCGTGCCAGGGACAGGAGGAGGACGCTGACGCGAACCACGACCACTAGTGCGAGCAGCACGGACAGGCGACGCAGGGCGAGACGCAGGCTCACGACGCTCAGCAAGACCTCCAGTAGGACCAGTGTAGGGAGACGGAGCAGGCAGTGGGGAGGCCGGCTGTAACTGTAACTGCGACGGGACAGGCTGTGGACACTCTAAGGGAGGAGGAGGACCAGTAGAAGGCGGGAGACCAAGAACCTGCTGAAGGAGCGGAACGAAGCACGGCCGAGGCCGCGCGGCGACTCCAGACACAGCAGGGACAGCACCAGTACCCCCAGCGGCAGCACCAGCGCCAGCAGCACCTCCAGCTCCAGTACCTCCAGTAGCACCAGTAGCACCCCCAGTAGGACCGCCTCCAGGACCGACAGCAGTAGCCTCAGCGCCAACACCCGCAGCAGCTCCAGCTCCAGAAGTACCCGCAGGTCCAGCAGCTCCAGTACGCCCAGTACGAGCACCTCCGGGACCCGTGGCACCAGCACCCTCAGCAGCAACAGAAACTCCAGTACCCGCAGCTCCTCCAGCTCCAGCAGCTCGCCTCCAGCGCCGGGCAAACCACTCACGCAGCTCCTGTGGAGAGAGTGGCTCCCGGCGAGAAGAAGCACCCGGAGAACCGCCAGGCACAGCACCAGCAGGCCCAGCTCCCTCAGGCTCCGCACCCCCAGGCTCAGCACCTCCAGGCGTAGCACCCCCAGGCTCAGCACCCCCAGGCGTAGCACCCCCAGACTCAGCACCCCCAGGCTCAGCACCCCCAGTCGTAGTACCCTCAGGCTCAGTACCCCCAGGCGTAGCACCCACACGCTCAGTACCCCCAGAGTCAGCACTCCCAGGCTCAGCACCCTCAGCAGCACCAGAGTCACCAGCGACCTCGACAGGCTCAACAGCGTCTACCTGGGACACACCTGAAGGGGCAGGACCCTGAGGGGGGAGGGGGTCTACCGGGGGGGGACCTGGTACAAGGAAGAGCGGTGGCGGGGGGAGGGACGGAGTACGGTAGGGGAAGAGGCGGTAGTAGGGGACCGACTCGTCGAACGTGACGTCCTGGGAGGACAGAACACGGCGAGAGGTGGGGTGGTAGAACTGCCACCCGGGGGCGTCAGGGGGGAAACCCAGGAAGACGCAAGGAGCAGCACGAGGGGACAGCTTGTCCGCAGACAAGTCGCGGACAAACGCCCGAGATCCCCAGACACGGAACGCAGACGCATCGCCAACCTTCCCCGTCCACAGTAAAGCTGGGGAGGTCTCCGGCATGGAGACCCGGGGCTGAAGGTTGATCTGATGCGCTGCGTACCGAACCGCAAACGGCCACAGAAAATGGGGGGCAGCCGCATGCATCATGGACGTACGGGCGACGTCCATGACCATGCCAATGCGGCGCTCAGCAATCCCATTTTGCTGTGGAGAGTCCGGAAGCGTGAAGGTCTGGCGGATGCCTCGTGCACGACAGTAGGCTCGCAGAAGGCCAGAGGAGAACTCTCCGCCTCTGTCAGAGTGCAGACGCAGAACAGGAAAGTCCGAGCCGAAGCTCCGCCTGAGCTGGAGACGAGCTGCGCGGATCCAGTCGATCAACACCTCAGTGACATCACCCTTGCTGCGCAAGGGGAAGACTGTGGTGTAACGCGAGTAGTCGTCAACCACCAGCAGGAAGTAGCGCTCGTGACCCTGTCCACGGACGCGGGCCGGGCCCCACACGTCCATGTGAAGCGTCTGCAGCGGGGCCTCTGTCGGAGGAAACTGGGAGGAGTGAGGGGAAGCCCGCTGCCGCCCCTCGACACAGGGGACGCAGGTAGGGCCAGGCCCCGGAGGAAGGGGAGGGAGGGACCGGGGAAGACCAGAGACAAGGACACGGGAGGCCATGCCTCGGAGACGAAGCAGGGAGGGGTGACCAAGGCGGTGGTGCCAGAGGAGAGTCTCGTGAGACAGGAGGCGACACGAACAGGGGGCAGACTCAGGACCAGACCTGGACGCTGCAGCAAACACCTGACCAGACGCAGCTACCTGACCAGACGCAGTGACTGGAGGAGACGCAGTGGTCAGGGTGTACAGGCTCGACCGCGGCCGACGGGTAAACGTGGCCAGGTGTCGGCCTGTCCGAGCGTCCGAGTGGGTCACCCGCTGACTCGCAGGAGTGAACTGGTGAACCCCCGCATCCTGTAGGTCAGCACCACTTACCAAGTTCGTAGAGAACGAGGGAAGGTAAAGACCAGACAGGGTGCCAGAGGGGGCCGCCGGACACGGGAGGACAGTGGAGAAGTGAGCAAGGACAGGACCCCCAGAGGGGTCTGCCAGAGAGACTGCAACTGGCCGGTCAAGCGGCGTGAGTGTGGTGCGGTCTCGAAAGAAGGAGCGAGAAGCCCCCGAGTCAAGGGTGAAGGTGTGGGAGGCCGAAGCCGACGCAGAACCTGAGAGAGCAGACTCACCAGCACCTGAGGGAGCAGACGCACCTAGAGCAGCAGCCTCGCTAGCACCTAGAGCAGCAGCCTCACCAGTACCTAGAGCAGCAGTCTCAATGCCCGGGTCGGGCGGAAAACACCGGTAACAGTCACCCTCATCACTAATAGTCACAGTATACATGGCAGCAAGAATAGCATCAAAGTCAAGGTCAAAGACAGCTACACCCGCCCTAGACAGCTCACCCCAGCGGGGGATCTCAGTGGCCTCAGGGAACTGGTGACGCCAAGCGTCCGTCAGGCGGCCAAAGCAGCGCTGGGTGGAGTGCGCACCCCCGCACTGCTCACCCGCGCGGTCGCCGGTGCGTAGGACGTAGGTGCACGGGCCAGTACCCCCACCCCTCTGGCGTGCAGTGTACCACTCACGGAGCTGCTGTGGGGAGGGGATGTCACGAGTGCGCTGCTGCTGGCGCTGACCACCACCGGAGCCGCCCCTCTGTGCAGCGCCACCCCGACCAGCTCCACCTCCTCCGCCGCCTCCTCCTCCACCGCCGCCACCTCCGCTCCCACCGCCACCGCCACCGCCGCCTCCACCTCCACTGCCGCCACCGACACCTCCGCCCCCGCCACCACTCCCACCACCACCCCCACCCCCTCCACCGCCTCCACCGCTACCTCCACCGCCCCCGCTAGCTCCTCCAGTGCCCCTGCCCCCCTTGCCCTTGCCAGGGCGACGTCTCCCGCTAGGGGTAGACGCCGCACCGACCGACTCAAGCCCAACGAGGTCGGCCGCAGCAGTAGAGGCAACAGAGGGCAAAAGGGGGGAGGGGGAACACCCCTCAAAGATGGGGGTGCGAGGGTCACCACGAGAGGCTCCTACAGCGGCTATGCTCTTCTCTGCTGCTAGGAGGGACTTCTCGAGGAGGTCAACGGTGAGAGTGGTGGGGCAAACGGAGAGGAAGTGGTCCCTGACTACGCGAAGGGAGTCAGGGAGCCGGGTGACTATGTAGTAGAGGGTGATGTACATGGGGGGGGGGTTCTTGGTGCAGAACTCAGCAGGAAGCGCAGCGCGGTAGCGAGTGTCACTAGTGCGGAGGTGCGTAATGAGGTCAGCGACTGTGGGAAAGGCAGCAAGGTCAGGGAAGAGGTACGGTAGCATGAGGCAGCTCAGTGCAGCAGTGGCAGGGGAGGAGTAGCGCGCAACTACAGCGTCGTACAAGGTCTGAGCACTCTTGTACTGGCTAAAGTGCGCACGCTCAGAGGTAGGCAGGTGGCGACGCACAGCAAGACGTGCAGCAGCATCGCGAGTGGCCCACTGGGAGCGAACAGTGGCGTCGGCATCAGCAGCAGGGGCAGGAGAGGCACCAGAGGTGAGGTCAAAGAGGGAGAGACCGTCTGCCCTATCGCACTGTAGGAAAAGCTGCAGGTCATCTACCCAGACGTCAAAGTCAATGGCCTGACCCTCAGCGTCAAAGGCGAGGACACTAGGGGTAGCCATGACAGCAGTAGACTAGCAGCGCTAACAGTAGGGTGAGGGCAGTGCAGGGACAGAGGCGCTGCACTTACCGGACAGGGCGACTCGGGTGGCTCAGCTGCTCGGCGGCTCGGCAACTCGGCGGCTCGGGCGGCTCGGCGGTACGGCGGCTCGGCAGCAAGCGCGGCTCGGCGACACGGCGGCTCGGGCGGCTCGGGCGGTACGGCGGCTCGGGCGGTACGGCGGCTCGGCAGGCCCGGGCGGCTCAGGTGGCGCGGCGAGGCCGCGTGGGGAGCGGCGGCGGGGCCGAGTGGAGCGGCGTCGGCGGGTGCAGTCAGCTGCGGCAGGGACGGCGGCGGACGCTGCGGTAGGGGCGGCGACAGTGGGCCGGAGAGGGCGGTGCGAGGGGCCGCGTCGCGAGGAGCCGCGGAGGGCGGCGACGGGCCGTGAAGGGGCGGCGCGAGGGGCCGCGGAGGGCGGCGACGGGCCGTAGGGGGCCGTAAGGGGCCGCTGAGGGCGGTGCGAGGGGCCGACGGGCGGCGCGAGGGGCCGTAAGGGGCCGTAAGGGGCCGCGCGAGGGGCCGTAAGGGGCCGACGGGCGGCGCGAGGGGCCGTAAGGGGCCGCGTGAGGGGCCGTAAGGGGCCGCGCGAGGGGCCGTAAGGGGCCGTAAGGAGCCGCACGAGGGGCCGTAAGGGGCCGTAAGGGGCCGACGGGCGGCACGAGGGGCCGCGCTAGGAGCCGTAAGGGGCCGTAAGGGGCCGACGGGCCGCGCTAGGGGCCGTAAGGGGCCGTAAGGGGCCGCGCTAGGGGCCGTAAGGGACGGCGCGAGGGGCCGTAAGGGGCCGCTAAGGGCGACGCGAGGGGCCGTGAGGGGTCGTGAGAGGGCGCGACTGTGGGAGCGAAGCGCGCTCCGGGCAGGAAAAAAAAAAAAAATTCGTGGTGGGCCCTAGGAAGCGTTCCCACTAGGGAACCAGCTCGATACCATGATAAGAAACAAGGAATGAATGAACTATGAATGAATTGGGTACAAGTACTAACCCTAATTGGGTTGTACCCCTTATGGGCTACCCCACTATAGCCTACACAATATGCATGAGCTATAATGTTCTGACACGGCACTCACCATCTTCCAACCCTGCGAGACACGCAGCGACCCCACTGTGCATGATCGCCTTTACCTCCTCACACGCTACACAGGACATGGCGCCTTTGACGAAAACAACAAACCCCTACCCTTGGACTGAGAAAGGTATCGTGTCACTCGCCCCTGGTCTCGTCGTGACATGTCTTCTAAGGAACTCCAAAAGCTGGAGGAAGAGGAGAATCGCCGAAAAGCAACCCAAGAGACAGAAGAAGCTGCTGAACGCGCAAAAACAGGCAGGGGCCATGGCACCGGCACAACCGCATGTCAGAATATTATGCTCTAGCCTGTAGTGGGGTGCTCTATAGCGAGTACAACCCTTCTAGGGTTTGCTATTTGTATCCTCATTCTTGCTAGTGCAACCCTCCTTCTTCTTTTTAAACTTTCACATGCTATCAGAGCAGGTCGATCCCTTTGGATCGATCCTGTGGGTGGGCTCACCACCTCGTTGCTTCCGCTGCAACTTCCACTACTACCTTTTGTGCCGCACGCCCCGTGGCGTGCGGCAGTTTTTCTTCCCGCCGTGCGCCCCGAGGTGCGCGGCGGTTTTCTGCCCGCCGTGCGCCCCGTGGCGCGCGGCGGTTCTCTGCCCGCTGTGCGCCCCGAGGCGCGCGGCGGGCTTCTACCCCGTCACTCGCCGCGTCGCCCTCGGGAGGCGCTGCGACGGGCGACGCGGACCCGCGCGTCGCCCCCCCGTCGCCCGTCGTGGCCTGCGCGCGGCCCGTACAGCCGGCGCGCGGCCCGTACGGGCTGCGCCAGGCCTGCGCGCGGCCCGTACGGGCTGCGCCAGACCCGCGCGCGGCCCGTACGGGCTGCGCCAGACCCGCGCGCGGCCCGTACGGGCTGCGCCAGGCCCGCGCGCGGCCCGTACGGGCTGCGCCAGGCCCGCGCGCGGCTCGGGCCGCCTGCGCGCGGTTCGGGAGGCTGTGCCAGGCCCGTGGGCGGCCCTTTCCTCGCTGCCCCTGCCCTCCCCGCTGTCCCCCGTGCTTCTGCTGGCGCCCCACCCCTCCTACAGCCCGTTCTCCTGAATTAGGGTTTGGGGGTGAGGGGTATGGGAGTGAAACTACTGTGTGCCGTTCCCTGCTCCTCCTCCTCCTCCGTCTCCCTGTGCTGCAGCTGCCGCTGAGGGGGGGTGGACTTGTTGGAGCCGTTGGAGTGGTGCTAAGGGGGGGTGAAGGGGGAGTGGAGCTAGCGGTGTAGCAGCGGGTGTGTGTCAGGAGGGGTGGTACTGTTTGGGGGAGGTCGAGTGGAGGCAGCAGTCTTGTCGTCAGCAGCAGCAGCAGTCCGGAGGCTACAATCTCCGGTAGTCGCCAGTCGCCCGTGGGTCCGTTGCTCGTCTGCCGCTACTTTTAGCCGCGGGGCCAGTTACCCCAGTAGTCCGGAGCGTTGTTCCGGTAGCCACTGAGCCAGCAGCTCGTCTGTGTGTCTGCAGCGTCAGCAGTCGCCTCCCATCTTCTCTCCCCCACAGTCTCTCCTCCTCCTCACTTGCCCTCTGCGATAGCCTCTAGCTTTGCTCATAATTGTGAACTTTAAACTATTGCTTCTTGAACTTGTGCTCAGAATGTGTGGTGACATTGTGATCCACCCTGAGCTTGTACTGCTGTGCTTGCTCTGCTGATTACACCCCACTTTGGCTATGGGGGTGTGTCAGAATATTATGCTCTAGCCTGTAGTGGGGTGCTCTATAGCGAGTACAACCCTTCTAGGGTTTGCTATTTGTATCCTCATTCTTGCTAGTGCAACCCTCCTTCTTCTTTTTAAACTTTCACACCGCATGGGGAAGCAGCAGTACAGCAGCAGAAGCTGGAGCAACAGTCACAGAGGAAGAGGAACCAATCGAGGATTTGCTGGCCAGAACGGAGAGGGAAGCAGTAGAGGAACGAGCCGCCCAAGAGCCCTATGGACCGCCAATCCCAATCGGTCTTCCACCCACATGAACTGACTCCTCCTCCCCACCATGGTCCTACACAGTTCCTCCCTCTCCCACTGAAACCCGCTTCAACCGAGACACTATTTTGCCTTACAGCCGCTACCCTCACAGCTGCCACTAGAATCTACCCCCATATGCCCCTCCACTATCCATGGACCACCACCACATCACGTTTCACGCCCCCACCTGACCGAAGGAACAGCAGACACAGACGACAACACGGCCCCACTTGCAGCTGACACCACAGTCACACCGGCACAACCTCACACTGACCGAGAACTCATCGTTGCTTTCGGACTGTCATTCTCACCACAGCCGATCCCACAGCATGCACAACCCAATATCACTGAACTACTCGCCTTCTTCACACGCTCACCTGCACTGCGTGCACCTCCTGACCTCTGGCACAAGGGCCTTGGACACCCTTCTCAGGAGGTGCTCAACAATTGCATCCGCGCTGAAGTGTTCATCCCTTGGACCCTACTGCACCCTGACGGCTCCCCCCTCACCGTTGACAACAACCGCCATACCGACTGCACCATTCGCCCTACAGCCGCACTCAACCACAAGCCCTTCAAGCTCCTGGAGCCCAGCACGAACCGCTACACAAAACTCCAGAAAGTCTACAGCGATTTCCTCGTTCTCACACAGACAGGCATCAACGGCGAAGAGTACACACTTACCTTCGTGGACGCACACTCTCGCGTCGTCTGGGTGGCCAACGTGACTCACAGGAGCAAGGCGTGCGACATCTTCAAGGTCTGGCACAGCAACGCCGAGACTCAATCAGCATGCACCCTCAAGATCTGGCAAACAGAGTGCGCAGCTGAATTCAAAAGCAAGGAGCTTGAGGCCTACACGGAGAAAAAGGGAATAATTCACACACTTTCTCTCCCCCACGTTCACCCTCAGCAAGGCGTAGCTGAGCGCACCAATCGCACCTTGATGACCAAGGTTCGCGCACTCCTATAGCAGAGCGACGTTGACGCGAAGTATTGGGCCTATGCCATGCATCACGCTGTCCGTCTTCACAACCTGCTCAGCACCACCGCCAACACTGGTCGCCTTTCCCCGCACGTCAAATTCACCGGGGATAAGGGCAACATCTCCATGCTCCGCGTCTGGGGATGCATGGTGCAGTACCGACCTGCAACCGCCAACACCGGGAAGTTCGAACATCGGGCGCGGTGGGGAGTACATCTGGGAATCAGCTTCGAGCACCACGCCTGGACCATCCTCGACCACGACACGTCACGAGTGGTCGCGGCACGCAACGTCATCTTCTACGAGGACCTCAACATCCTCCAGTTTCAGTGCGACTGTCACGCCGACCGCACCAGAGGAGAAAATAGCGTGGCAAACTACGGCCGCCCACCCCGCAGCTTCACCACTCCTGCTGACGAAGTCGAAGCTCCAATCGCGGACCAGGACCCCACAGACCCCCATCCCGGCCCCCGCCCTTGGAGCGATGAAGATGAGGACGAGGATAGCGCTCCGCTCGACTCCTCGCGCGACTCTCTCCTCAGCCCCACCGCGTCCAGCGGAAATCACTACGACGACGATGCTGTGGAGGTCATCAGCGGGCAGTTGCACAGCGTCGGCATTTCCAGCCTACAGCTTCTCGGCCTTCATACCGCTGTCTCCCACCCACCAAAAGCGGTTGAACCCAAAACCCCTTGCCTAAGTCGTCGCACTCGAAGCTCGCGAGACCCGGGTCCTTGCTGATCGCGCTGCCTTGAAGGGGATGCGCGTCCTCTCGGGAAAATGGGTGTTCCGCGTCAAAATCACTGCTGACGGGACCATCGAACGGTTCCAAGCTCGCTGGGTTATCCGCGGATTCGAACAACGCCATGGCATCGGCTTCGATCAGACATTTGCCCCCGTCAGTCGTCATAATCCAGTCCGCATTCTCCTTGCCATCGATGCCGCCAAGCACCTGCCGCTCCGACAGATCGATGTGAAGAACGCCTTCCTCTACGCTCCAGTCGACGCGCTTATCTTCGTCGAACAGCCTCACACTTACGGCGATGACGACAATCGCGTGTGCCGGCTCAAGAAGTCAGTATACGGTATCAAACAGGCGCCCCGCCTCCAGCAGCAATACCTCCACAAAATCCTCACCGACATCGGCTTCACCCAGCTTCCACATGATCCCGGCATGTATCGCCTTCACTTCCGTGGCGACTACATCCTCCTCACGGCGTATGTTGGCGAACTTCTCTTCACAGGCACCAGCAACGACCTCCTCGACCAATTCAAGAAAAATCTCAGCAACCGCGTCGAAATCACCAGCACCTCCCATGTCAAGCAATACCTGGGCCTGAACATATCCGCCGCCAAGTACGCAGACGCACTGTCGGCCAAATTCAACATCAAACCAGCATCACTCTCCACGCCTTACCGCACCCCCGCAATGCCCCACGTTCCCAACACCACCCCACTTAACCCATCTGCACACCAACTCTATCATCAGCAGCTTGGGTGCCTTCTCTTTGCAGCTGTGACCTGCAGACCTGACCTGTCCTACATTTCCAGCCAGCTCGCTCAGCACGCTAAGCGACCTGAAGGGGAGAACATGTTGGACTTACAGCGCGCCCTACAGTACTTCATCTCCACGCCGCACATTGGCCTCACCTACTCTACCCTCACAACCCTAACATTCAGCCTTGTTGGCTACGTGGACGCCGATCATGCCGCTGACCCCGCAAATCGACGGTCCCGAACCGATTTTCTCTTCCGTCTTGAGCCCACCGGACCAATTTCTAGGAATTCACAGAAGCAGGAAATGGTGGCGCTCTCCTCCGCTGAAGCCGAATTCATCACTGCCACGTCAGCCGTTCGCGAGGGTGTCTACATCCAGGAGATACTCTAGGAGGCAAAAATTGTGACATCTGCGAACTTCAAACTTCACTGCGACAACCAGAGCGCGATCAGGATCGCGAACAAACCAGGCTTCGTCACCGCAGCAAGCACATCGCACTCCGCTACTTCTCTGTCAAAGACGAAGTTGACAAGGGCAAAGTCATCTTGACTCACTGCCCCACCGGTGACATGGTAGCTGACTTTCTCACCAAGAAGTTGCCACGTCAGCAGTACCAGCACTGCGCGAACATTTGCGGTATAACCAAGCGCGTCTAGAATTTGCTTCTACAGGAATGAAGGGGAGTGTTACGATATGGAATTGTTGCATAACATTCCTGTAGTAACGAAACCCTAACGCGAAGATGTCTGCAGCGAGGACGAAGACCGAGCGACATAAACAATTATCGAAGACGGTTGAAAGTAGAAAGAATTCGAAGTGCAAGCGCGGGAAATGCATTCAAACAGTTACCGTGGCGCGTATTGTTACCGAACCGCACGGTTGGCATTCCAGATCTACATTAGTCCTAAGGGGAATGTATCCCCTCAGAGTGCATGGCTGGCTAGGACGTTTCGTATTCTCCTGTATTCCTTTATAAACCCTTGTACCGCATTGTAATAGTCACTTTTGTCGAGATTCAAATCTCCTTCTTCTGACAGGGTCCGTACCCGACTTCACGAGCAAACTTCCGATGCTACACCATTATGCGATCAACCTAAGACAATCCTATATACCCGTCTTTTCAGATTGTAACATAGCGAAGGTCAACAGTCGCAGGAAGTCAACGGTCGCGACTGTTGACAATCCCGCAACCCAAATTGGAGGTTACGCACTGCAACATGGTAACCGTAAAGGATCGCAATAGTCACTGCAACTGTAGCTTAGCCTGCAAAATAGTTAATAAAGGAATGTACCCCTCAGAGTACATGACTAGCTAGGAATGCTATATAAACCCCTTGTAATACTATCTTTATTATCTTGTTTCTTTTCAACTTAATATAAACAAGGTCACCCAAAGACTTCCGCTGTCTTTAACTCTACTTGGCAAGCTTTATCCTATCCACCTCGATTCCTTGGTTATATCAACATGGTATGAGAGCACGGTTGGAATATAAAGCATGCCAATTTCTTGTTCCCAGAACAATCCTTTTATAAGGTTACTCATTACAAGTCTGCAACAACACCTTACGTCTCCTAAAGGCAAGACTACAGCAGACTCCCCGGGCCCACCACCAACAACAACAAACACGCCGCCAGCGGTGACATCCGTCAACGCAAATGTCGTTGAACATCACATCGCACGCATCATCGCCCTTGAGAGCTATCGGAATCTTGCTCCTCTTGACTCTGCTCCTGGCTTTGCCTCTCCTTTCTTAGGTTCTTCTTTGTCCTTCTCTTGTTCTGAGGCTCTCTCTCTCTGTCTCCTCACTCAAAAGGACAAGGCAACGTACTGCATCTGGATCAGCTAGCTCGGCTGACTGCTGCTTGAACTGGCTTCCCTAGCTAGGATAGAAGAACTTCCTTGAGCTAATTGAGAAAATAAACAGCAAGCAGTTGGCGTATGGCCCACTGCTTCCCTAAGTTTCCTCCTGACACTTACCGTTACCCTTGCTACCCGTTGTTACTTCTGGTATTTCTTGCTTCCTGTTGGCTCACGCTATGTTCGGTTCCCGCCTATCTTTTGTTCTCGCAACTGCCTTCCTCCTACACTATCCTGTCACACAATTATATCAAGGTTTGTCGGAATCTTGCTCCTCTTGAATCTGCTCCTGGCTTTGCCTCTCCTTTCTTAGGTTCTTCTGTGTCCTTTCTCTTATTCTGTGGCTCTCTCTCTCTGTCTCCTCACTTGCCCCCTCCTCGGCTTCTCTCTCCTAGGTTAGCCAATGGATCCCTGGTTCTGCCCATAGAAAGGTCTTGGTTCCCTCCTTCCTTAGGCACTCCTTCTCCACGTCTGGGTCTCGCCACCGCCACATTCGTCACATGATCCTTCCGCTCTTCTCCCTTTGCACTCACCAGCACTATTACTCCCGATTCCTTCACCTCCTTCACCTTCCACCGTTCTGTAGTTATGCCTATATCTGGCAGATCCTTCTTTGCCTGCTTCAGGTACTCCTCCCTTCCCGGCTGTATGTCCTGGGCTCCGCTGCCTTCCTTCCTTGCTCCCCGCTGTTTATATCTCTATACGTCTCGCAGCTGTGCTACGTGCAGGTTCTCCAAGGCTGCTGGCAGCAGTTCTCTCAAGTATTTTGCCCTTGCCTCTGCTACCGCTACCCATTTCTCCTCTGACCCTGCCATCACTGTATCTGTCAGCAGCTTCGGTGCGTCAATGGGTAGGATCGGCTCCCTTCCGAGCAGTAGGTAATAAGGCGACAAGTCCTTCAGGGTAGCCTGTTTGCTGAATCGGTAGCCTGCAGTCACCCATGGCAGTGTGAGGTCCCAGTCCCTCTTGTATTGCTCCCCATATGCCCTCAATCCCTTCTTTAAGGTTTGCACAACCTCTCCGTGAGCCCGTCGCTCTGCGGGTGGGTTGTCGAGGTCCTCCTGTGCGTAATGCCTGTCTCTTTCAGCAGCTGGTCGAATTGCCCTTGGAATTCGGTCCCTTGGTCTGTCAGCACCTCCCCACATGCCCCGAACCGGGTCAAGACTTGTTCCTCGAATGCCTCCGCTATCCTGGCCGGGTTCTTGCTCGGTAGTGCCTTCACCTCCACCCACTTGCTGCCGTGTTCTATCATAACGAGGATGTACCTTTTCCCCCTGCGGCTTAGCGGCATTTCCCCTGCCAGGACTAAGGACCAACGGAACCCCAATCCGTATATCGGCAGTGATTGTAGCTCTTGTCTGCCCCTGTCTAGTTCTGCCCTGTTCCTGCTGCAAAGCTCGCAGCTCCTCACCCACTCCCTCACTTGCCTGCACATTCCCGCCCACCACCACGTGGTTCCCACTAGCTGTTGTGTCCTTAGTTCCCCATAGTGTCCTAACTGCCGATGTACTCGTGCGATGATGCCTTCTCTTTGGGATGGGTCGTGCACTACCTTCCATCCATCTCTTGTGTTCACCTGTAGCTGGTCTTGGTACCATCGGAAAGGGAATTGGGGGCAATCCCTAGGGATTGGGGGTAATCCCAAGGCAATCTCCAATTGGTGGGTTGGAGATTGCTTGGAGATTACTTTTGGGTTTGGTTGGGATGTAGGTGTACACCCAACCAAACACAAAGTGTAAACTACACTACTCTAGGATATAGAAAATATCATAGGCGACAGCAGGGTGGGGTGGGCAACTCGGCAGTGGAGGGAAATCATAGGCAATGACGGGCAGTGGGCGGGGGTTGGGATGAACCTGTGGCTGGCCTTTGGGAGGATGGCGAGCTGACGTGGCGGGAGGAGAATGGGTGTTGCTGGGATGCATGTGTTTGTTTCTCGTTTGTGTGCAGACACCGAGTCCAGGGGAGCTGGAAGTCACACCCGCCAGCTGGAGGAAGGCAGGAGAGCTGCAAGGGTGGCAAAGCTAGGCTGCTAGCATTCATCTGTTGGTAGCCGTGCTTAGCTAGTGTGGTGTAGGAACATTAAAAGAGGCTCCCGGGCCATGGGACTGCTACTGCGTGTTTGTTTTCGCAAAATACTGTGATTTCTTTTGAAGATTAGCAGTCTCATAGCGAAGCCACATCCGCAGTCTAGATGGGTTAGGAAGAGACAGATTACGAGGAAGGGGCTGAGAAGGATGCGAGCAAAGCCAAGGGTAAACAGAAAGTGGGGTAGAGGGACAGCACAGAGAAAGGAGTGAGATGGAGGGCACGGGCCAAGGTAAGGCGAGGTGGGGGAGGTGAGAGAGCACCAAGGGGCAGCAAGAGAGGAAGGTGGGACAAAAGATGGCAGACAGAAGGGAGGCACACGTAGGACAGAAGCAACGACAAGGGGGGGGGGGCGGGAGAGAGCCTGACGAGAGGAAGGAGGGAGCAAGGAGGTTTCCGACAGGCGTCTGTAACTACTTCGAATGGGCGGTGTGGGTCGGCGATGCGCAGTACGGGCGGTGAACAGGGAACAGTTTTCAGGGCAGAGAAGGCAGCATGCTCTTTTCCCCCCCACGTAAAAGCGACCCCCTTCCGCAGTAAGTCCGTGAGTGGTGCTGTTAAGCGTGCCATGTCGGGGACGAACCGACGCACATAATTTACGAAACCCAAAAAACTCCGCAGCTCCGTGATATTCGTCGGGGGGTGCCATGCTGTGACCGTGTCCAGCTTCTTCGGGTCAATTTAGGGATGAGCAAAGGGCGAACACGAACATGTTCGTGTTCGCCCCTTCTCGAACACTGTTCGGTTCGGCGAACAGTTTAGGCAAAAACAGGTGTTCGCTGTTCGCTTGTGGAGGCGTGTTCGGGCGAACCTCGAACACGTTCGTGTTCGCCACGGGGCGTTCTGCAGTAGCGCCACGAACACGAACGTGTTCGGGCGAACCTCGAACACGTTCGGGCGAACGATTTAAGCTGAAAAACAAAACCTGTTCGGTTCGCCTCGAACATGTTCGAGGCAAACCGAACAGGTGTTCGCCACCTTGCTCATCCCTAGGTCAATTTCGACCCCAGCCTCCGAAATAACGTGCCCCAAAAACTCTAGCCTGTCCTGAAAAAACTCGCACTTGAAACCCTTTGTTAGTAGCCGGTGCTCGTCTAAAATTTCAAACACTGCTTCCAGATCTGCTAAGTGCTGCTGCTTGTCGCGACTGTAGACGAGGATGTCGTCGAGGTAAACTATCACGCATTTATCTAAAAGTGGCCGAAACGCCTCGTTCATGGTCATCTGAAAAGTCGCCGGTGCGTTGGTCAGCCCGAATGGCATCACGGTGTACTCGAAGGACCCGTACCTAGTCATAAAAGCTGTCTTGGCGCAGTCCGATGGTTCGACTATAATCTGATGGTAACCTCCTTGTAAATATATTTTCGAAAGACTCGTGCTGTTCGCAGCTGATCTATCAGTTCGTCGGCGCGGGGAATGGGGTATCGCGACTTGACTGTTACCCTGTTCAGTGCTCTGTAATCGATGCACATGCAAAACCCTCCATCTTTTTTCGGTGTGACCAGTATCGGTGCGGCGAACGGTGATGAACTCGGTCGGATGATTTTTTTTTCTAACAGGTAATCTAACTGCTTCCTCAGTTCGTCGAGCTCGGGTTTTGTCAGTCTGAACTGTTGCTGAACGGTTGGCTGTGCCCCCGGTTCTAATTCTATTCGGTGGTCGTGTGCTCGCTGAGGTGGCAGTCCCTCAGGTAAATCATCGGGAAAAATCCCCGGGTACCGTTTCAACAGTTCCTGTAGTTCGGACGGTACCGCTGCCAGCAGTTTCTTGAAATCGCTCGGCTGCTCTGCTTCCTCTACCACTGCAATGTCTACTGCGTACACGTCAGCTCCAGCGGCGACTGCCCGTTTCATGGTGACGGCGTTGACGTGTACCATTGAAGACTCAGGCGACTGCCAGCGAGGTAGTTCGACCCAGTTACCGCTACTTCGCACAGTGCAGCTACCCGTAGTCCAGTCGATTTGCGGGTTATACCGTCGCAGCCAATCCCGTCCCAGTAAAATGTCGTTCCCATCCAATGTCGTCGCGAGCATTTCTTTTGAAAACCCGAAATTCCCCCCGCAGCGGACTTTTACTCTCTCTCCACCTTCTCCCGTATGGCCAGCAGTGTGCCGTCAAATAAGCGTGCGTCTACCTCCGGTAAACACCGGCTAAGTGTCAGTTGCAGTTTCTGTGCGGTCGCGGTATTAACTAAGCTGTGACTTGCTCCTCCTTCGATAAAAATCTTCACTGCTGCTCCCTGTATTTTCCCGTGGATCAGTACTGGGCAATCCGTCGCTGTACCCTCCTTATTCGTCCGAGCTCGATTGATAGCATGAATCGGTACTGTGACTCAGTGAGGGTCGGTGAGGTTGGGCGAGCAGGCAGTCTCGTCAGTAGTTGGCCCGATTCCTACTGACTGCTGGCGTTTCCCTGCCTTGGAGACTCCCACCCCTGCTCTGCTCCGCGGCGCCTCAGCTCCTCTGGGCACTCACTCTTGCAATGGCTCGGCTGATTGCAAGCAAAGCAGCGCCCCTTAAACGGCGCGGCAGCTGCATTTGTCGCAACGGCATGCACGGTGGCGTGCTCGATCGGTCCCCGAAGGCGATGTCCGTAGTAGGACCCCGGTCTCGGACGGTGCAAAATGTCGATTTTCTCGGCGAGCGTGAGAATCTCGTTGAAATTCGAGAGTCCGCGTAGCATGATCTCGTGCGAGATATCCGGCTTCAGCCCTCTGACGTAACGGTCCACCCGCTCCGCTTCGTGCATGTAGCCGACTTGCTCGCATAATTCGAGAAAACCGCTCGTCTAGTATTGAACCGATCCGAGCTGCCGCCAAGTACGCAGTCTCTGACGCGCCGAAATCGAAGCCGCAATCGGCTCGAAGCGCACCCGAAGCCCTGCGCACCACGCGTCCCACGTGCTATACTGGGCGGTTTTGCAGAATGAACTCCAGGTGACGGCTGGACCCGTGGGCCCTTCCTCTTGCGACGGTGGCTCGTAGGCGCGTGGCGACGCCACGATGACTCGCCACCAGTCCATGGCGGGGCCCCTCAGCAGCGAACGGCGTACCGGATCTTCGCTGCGTCCGACTCGACGTAATTCGCGTCGAAGAAGACGTTCATCGTGAAGACCCACGATTGAACCGTCGGACCTCCACGCTGGCTCGGGTCAAAGCAGGGCGGGCGCTGCGGCTTGAGTGGCATCGGTGCCATGATGGCGTGGTCGCTACTTGTCGCCGCGAATTCCACGTGCCGACGGGCTTCACGAGGCTCCCGCGGGATTGGGGCGACCCTGTTCCTCTCCATGCCAGGCATCGAGTGGGCGGTGCCATTACTGGCTGCGCCTGAGCGCTGTCCCACGCTGTCGTTTGTGTTGGTGTGCCTGATGAGATGACGATCGGCTCCTCCGATTGTGCAGGTGCATTTGCGGGTGCGTGTGGTGGCACTGGAGTATTCACCATGGATTGCTGACGCGCGGAGTCACGTTCCGCCGTGAGTGACGCAATTTCGAGCGCCGATTCTTCGACTTGGCGCACGAGTGAATTCAGCCATGGCGGGGGTGTTGGGCAAGCTCAGCGAGAGAACCCGGGATGTTCACGACCTCTGAGGGACCCCGCAACAGGAACCCATGATGCTGGAGCCATGCTGGTCAGATGTATGAACCCCGTTTTTTCGAAGCTCGAGCCGTTTCTTAACCCCAACTCCTATTTGACTGAGCGTTTGAGAATGATGCTGAGAAGGTGCGGTGAGAATTGGAGAAAATTGTTCGTTCCTCATGAACCTGCGAAGAGATGGTAGGTGCTCAAGCCAGCCACGGGCAGGTCAGGTGGACTTGTGGCTCCCAACGGCCTGATAACTGGATTTGATGCATCAGGCGACATTGATGCCAGCACAAAATTGCTAGCGTCTGGACGCTTGACGTAATTTTGACCCTCGGGCAGGCAGCCAACAAAACAAATGGTGGGGAGAGAGGGGAGGGATGGTGGGGTGAAGGGAGGGGGATGATTGATGGGCCGACCAAAAACATGAATCTGGCCTCCTAATTTGCCAATGCTAGAAAAGCCCCTAGAACCTAAAAGCCTCGTTGGTTGGGGTTTCTAGTTGCAGTGCGGTTCAGTGTGGTTTGGGTGTTGATTTTGTGGAGCTGTGCCTATCGTAATCTCTTCCTCTGTAGGATCCCATTTTTTTCCAGTTACTTAGACATAGCACTAATGCAACATGGGAGGTTCTTCCAGACTCCGCATGGAAAATGTTCACTTGCCCGATGGTACTTAATCACGTTCGTTTACACTCTCATTAAAGCTAACATGGTAATTGACCTCAATATGCCTTCAAAAACAGTAGGGACCATCCTAAGGAATTCACCAAAGCATTTGGCCAGTCTCAAACAGTGTTAACAGTGGCTCTTGAAGAAAGGGGGTGGAAGAGAAACACAAATAACCACACAGAGGGCATCAAGGGATTGCATGTACCGCAAGGGTTCACACTCACTGAAATGCACCAAAATTTTGCAAATACAGAGCACGCAGAATGGTGGAGCGAGAAGGAAACAGAGGCACCCAAGTCAAGGCCGGAAAGAGTTGGTGCACACATGGGGGGGTTGCAAGACCAGCTAGAGTTGGTGCTCTCACATGTAGGTCACCATGCCTTGGGCATCGCAGTACACATGGTAGGCCAAGCTGCACTCCCCCCCAGCCACCCACCCAGGGAAATTCCGCCCCCATGCTTGCTGCAAGTCCAGCAAGACTTGCTCTGGTGGCAGATGGTGGGGGAGAGGAGGGTAGGAGGGCAAGAGTAGGATAGAAGGAGGGGATGGGGCAGGAATCAGAGTTATGATAAATCAGATCTCATCACCTGTGTGTCACACCTTTCTCTTTCTCTTCTTCCAGCCTGTGCCGCACGAATGTGGAATGGACACATGCGATCGTGAGGTACCCAGAAACAGTGACTCGGAGATTGAAACTTCTACGGTGATCAGCAGTATGCACATGCATGGGAGAATGGGCATGGGGATTCATCCACTGATAACGATGGTGCCACTGATGGTAGGAGGCGCAAACATGAGGGGAGGTCAAATACTATTTGGGGGGGGGTCTTAGTAAGAGGTAAGTATCATTGGGGGGGATGAACAGTCCTCAGCTCCATTAGGCACAGCACGTGAGTACTAAGCTACGTCTAATAGTACTCGTGGTCGTAGATGAGCCACGACGCCTTGCGATGCTGCTTCCACCCATGGGTGCAAGCCAACCACACATCAAATCCCCCCCCCATGCCTGCTGGAATTCCAGCCAGCAGGAGGTGCCTGCTTCTGAGGAGGTGGGATGGAAGAAGAGATGAATTGATCAGCTCATCAGCTTCGCATGGTCTTCCATCTCTCTCTCGAAGACCCTGCACCAGACATAGGGCCCCCAATTGGGGAAATTGCGGTGTTGCGAAGCTATTAGCATGCTGCTGCAATTTCAAGCTTGGAGTTGGCCGGTCAAGCTGCTAAATATCATGCGTTGTGACAGCGCCACTTGACTTTGATGACACCGTGGCACGGTGGTGTCACAGGTGCCTACATTGTGCATGGCGGGATGAGGTTGAACAAATTACTAGCTTTGGTAGCGGAAGACAGCGGACTCGGGGCCCCGAGTAAAAACCGTTGATCACAATGACGCGCCGTGGCAGCCGAGCCGATGCGTCCCGCGTCATGGTGGTGCCATCGTGGTGTGAGAGCCTCCATAGAACCCTTGCTGGACTGAATACTTCTACCGTCACCAAGACTCCATAAGACATTTTTTTTTCAGGTCAACAGAATACAAGAGGATTGGAGGTGAGGGTGGGGGTCGTTCAAAGGCGGCCTCCTGAACGTCAAAGTTTGTTACATTGGGAGCCGGCGAACGGGACACAGCGGACTGGAGAAACCAGGGCGAGACACGTCAAAAAGAGGAGTAAGCCGAGCGGTATGATCCTTTCCTTGATTGTCATTGGTGCGGCGAGCTTCCAGGAAAAGGCTGGTAATTTTTACAAGCGGCGCTTGTGAAGCTGTGCGCAACTAGCTGTGTTTCTACTAAAGCTCAATAGAAGTGTGAACATCTGTAGAAGGTTGAACCAAAAGACTACTACTACTGGTGTGCAGACGACTCGGATGTCCAAGGAGGAGGAAAGCTAAAAAATAGTAGGAAATCCAGGGTTAGGGTTGGAGTTGAGGGAAACGGATAGAGGCCCAGTTTCCCGCAACAAATTTGCTTTGAAAATTTCTGCGTGGCTGCGACAACCAACTTCGCTAACGGCGTCGAATTCACAAATTCCAACCTCCCATTCACCCGTGGAGCTTGGATCTGCGATGGAAGTTACCCTGCTCTCGCAAACTCCAACGTGACACGAGTTTCGGTGGTGGCGTGGCATGCCAGCAGGGCGTGTCGAACCCAAGAATCCCGCCTGGTCAGACGAACGAGGGCAATGGCTGACCCTGTTTGACGAGCACAGACCTCTTCATTCACTCTCGCGATAACGGAATAAAGCGAAACCCTAATGACCACTACCGCGAATGCTATGTATTGCTTCCAGCATACGAAGAGCTAGTATATTTGAACATGCGAATTATGGCACTAGCGACCAGTCAGTGCCCTAGCGACCCGACGACATAGTGATCTAGCCTCTCAGCCTTCGACGGCCTGCCTTATCGCGATCGGAAAATGTCAAGTGGACTAGCGATAAGTTTCAGAGTTTAATCGTGCGAATCCTGAGTTTACTACTAGAAACAACGGCAGGATGCCACTAACATTTGATGCTCAAAGTTTAATCCCTATTCGCTATGAGATGCCAGAATATCGTCCGCTTTAAGCAGGAGACATCACTGTCGCACTTCCTCCCCCGCGCCCATCCGTCTTCTCCTCCTCACCATCGCACAACTATGTGACCTGGAGCCACCGTCGCGAGAAGCATGAATGCGCAATTGACCTTAGAAGGCATCACAGAAACGGCAGATCCGCTTTTCTCCCCCCTCCACCCGCAGCCCCCTCCTTTGCTCTCCCCAAGGAAACGCCTTGATTCTTTACTCAGCCCTTCTTTCTTAACTGCACTGTGATGTAATCTCAAAGGATCATCAGAAAAATGTCGAACTGCCTAAAACTGGGGGTCGAGTACTTAGATTTTTTTTTGGGGTTGTGTCGTGCCCTGTAAATGGCCGTTTACTGTAAGGGAAGGGTTGCGAGTTAAAGCTCGCGTCTCATATTTCTGTGTCCCAACCAAGTGTTAAACGCTTGGTATCCGGTAACCCTCAAACTGTCGCAACTCCACTGAAGGTTGGCCCAGGTTGAAACGATTGGTTGGAAACCTACAAACTTGCTTGGCGGTATGCGCAGGGACGTGCCAAACCAATCATGCGATCATGCACCCAGGTAGGTTTGGAAAACACACCTGCACGGTGACAACACGATCGCCCAAACTCCCCCACCGGCAACCAGGTTGTCGCACGAATCAAGCATTTACAACAGCTGAAAAATATGAGACTGACAGAACTCAAAAACCCGATTTCGCACTAGCACTAGGCTCGGATTCAAGAGTAAAACTCTTTCCACTAGCAACTGCGGTTACCTCTTGCACAAAAGTTAGATTCTCGGTGATCAGCATATACGGCCGACCTATAAACTTGAAATTAGGTCTTCATTTATCAGTATTAGCGGCGACCAGGGTACATCCCGTGCTTATCGTGAACCATGTCCAAGTAATGAGGCGCGCCAGGTAAGGGACGCGATGGGGCAGGACGGGACAGTACGGGAAGCGACGGGACTGGACAGGACTGGACGGGAAGGGACTGGAGGGACTGGACGGGACGGCACAGGAAGGTAAGAATCTCGACGAGGGGCCGGGAGGGGACGTGACGGGAAGGCGGGATGCGACGAGACCGGACGCAAATGGAAGGGAGGGAAGAGGAGCACGCGGAAGGGGCGGGATGCGACGGTACGGGGCGGAAACGGGAGGGACGGGAGGGGACGCGACGAGGGGGCATGCATGCAGGGGGTCATGCATGAATGCAGGTCCTTGGCGTAGCAGGGTGAAGAGCACATCGTGTAATACAGCACAGCACAAGAACATCGCACAGTGCAACAGCGCAAGTGCAGCCAGTGGCGCGAAGCCGCCAAACATGTCCCAAAACTCGGTCGTCCAGCTTGCCGTCGACTGGTTGTATGGGGGATGGGGGCCGAGCGGGGGAGTGGGAGAGGGAGCGAAGCAGGAGCAGGTAGGGAGCGGAGGAGCGGAGAGAGGAGGGGAAGGGCGGGAGAGAGGCGGCGGAAGAGGAAGAGAAAGGAGCGGGAGGAGAGCGGGGGAGAGGCGGGTTGGAGTGGAGGCGGGGAGAAGGAGCAGGGGGGGGAGGAGAGGGGGTAGGTGGGATGTGGAGGGGAGGAAATGGGAGGGGAGGTGAGTGGAGACAGGAAATGCGCTCCTGCTTGCCGGCGTTCATCCTCCCTATCTCCGTTCTCTCCTCCCCAACCCCTTTTCCTTTCCCCCACCCCCCTTGCCTTTCCACTCATTCTCCCTGCCGCCCTGATTAGGTGCGAACGACGGGTTGCGATAAATCCCGTCATTCCCCCTTCTGCTCCCCATCAATTCCCGCTCTGCTTTTCCATCAATTTCCCCTCTGCTCTCTATTTCCCCCCCTGCTTCTCCTCCGTTTCCCCCCTGCTTCCCCCCATCCCCTTCCCTGCTTCCCCCCATCCCTTTCCCTGCTTCCCCCCATCCCCTTCCCTGCTTCCCCCCATCCCCTTCCCTGCTCCCCCCCATCCCCTTCCTTGCTTCCCCCCATCCCCTTTCCTGCTTCCCCCCATCCCCTTTCCTTCTTCCCCCCATCCCCTTTCCTGCTTCCCCCCATCCCCTTTCTTGCTTCCCCCCATCCCCTCAGCCCTCCTTACCCCCACCCTCTGCCCTGTTCCACCCTGCCCTCCCCATCCCTGCCTTTCCCTCCCTGCCCTGCGTTTCCCTTCCCCATCCCTTCTCAACCCTTCCCTTCCTTTTCATGCCCTCCCCTTCCCCTTCACACCTCACCCGCCCACTACCGGAGTTCCCATGCATGTGCACCCACCACTGTCTCCCCACATGCTTTCATCATGTGCGCTTGCTTGTGTTCCCTTGCAGTTGTTCCTTCGGCACCTCACACCGCCTCCCCCATGTTCCTTCACACAATTCTTCCTGCCTACTCCACTCCCCGTATTTTCAGTGGTGAAGCAGAGGAGCAAGCTGAGGCGCAGCTAAAGCTAGTCCACGCTCTACACCGTACCACCACCTGTTTTTCTTGTGTGTTGTATGCAAGCATGATACTGTATTAGTGTAGGAGATATCCATATCAAAGGCACAATGTGTACTTTTCTTTCTGCAGTGCAAGATATTCTTCCAAGATGTATGGACACTGAGAGTGTCAGAAGGGTAGATAGAGGCATGTCCCTAATACTGGCATGTTCATATACTGGCTTGTAGCTTGTAGCTTTGCGTATGCATTACAGGTTGTATGATACCTGGTGTCGCAATGGTGCCTCAAATCCATGAGAAGGCAGGGAGGTGTGATGGAAAGGCAGGGAGATGGGTAGTAAGTGAGGGGAGATTTGAAGGGACGGAGGGTGAAAAGGGAATACAAGCGAGTAAACATGAGTTAATAAGATGCATGTATGGGGCAAAAGTGATGGCAGCACATGCACATGAACTGGAGGGCAGAAGGCGAGGAGTGACATAGAAGGGCGGGGTCGAGAAGGGAAGGGCAGGTGGGAAAAGGCAGGGATGGGGATGAAGGGGAGGGGAGGAAGGGGCGGGAAGGATGGGGAGAGAAGGAAGGGAAGGGGAGGAAGTGGAGGGAAGGAAGGGAAAAGGGGGGAGGGGAGATTGGTTACAGGAAGGAAGGGACGGCGGTGAGGATTGCGAGAGTGAGAATGGCAGGAAGAGTGTGAGAGGGCAGACGGGCCTCGTGATGTGGCCCACAAGAGATGAGAAGGAAAACGAGATGGTGGGAGGCATGAAGGAGATAAGGAGAGAAGCAGGGAAGGCAGGGAGAGGTGGTGGGAGGCATGAAGGAGAGATGGAAAGGGGAAGCGGGATTGGAAAAAGGGGTGAATGAAAAGTGAGAATTCGGTAAGAAGGTGAGTGACGGGGGAAACAGAGTGGGCAGAGGGGAGAAAGGGTGAGTGTGGGGGAAAGAGAGTGAGCAGAGGGGACGCGTGAGTGAGGGGTGAAAGAGAGTGAGCAGAGGGGAAACAGGTGCATAAAAGGGGGGTAATGAGAGCCTGCAGGGGGGGAAATGAGGGCGTGCAGGGGGGGAAATGAGGGCGTGCAGGGGGGGAAATGAGGGCGTGCAGGGGGGATGCCGCGCGAGGAGGCAAGAGGAGCACGCACGGGGAGGGGAGAGGAGCACGCGCGGGGAGGCGAGAGGAGCACGCACGCGGAGGGGAGAGGAGCATCGGTTGGGAAACCACTAGCTGGCGAGTGGTTTTCGGCTCCAGGCATTTGCCTGGTTTTGGCGATTTGTTTTCTATCCTAGTGGCATCTAGCCGCAGATTGGTTTCCGAGTGGGCGAATGACTGCCTGCCAAACCTGTTCAGATGGTCTGGAAACATTCGGCGAACACGCCGAGGACACCTGGCGGAAACAAATTGGGCGCGAAAAAAAAATTGATTGGTTGCGCACTTTCATTTTGTTGAATGTCGCGACATCGTCGTGAACATCGATACCTACACCTAAAAAATGGCAATGCTATCCTACTATCCTGATATGTTTGAATTGTGACAGTATTGCAGCAAGATTTTTTATTGATAACTACACTTGCAAAAGAAATCGTTAGAGTAACACGTGCATACACTTATTAGGGTAGATAAATGAAATATCACAGTTATTTGTAAAAATACATACGGCACGAAATAAACGAAATTTTATTTACAGCAGCTAATTTGATTCAAAATCTCTAGCAATACAATTGACCCGTGAGGGGCAAATATCAACAGTGAAATGCACAATAAATTAAAAAAACAATACAACACAGCTCGGCAACAGAACTAAACTAGAGCGCTTCGTACTAAATTACTAACTAGTACAAAAGCATCAACACGAGCACGGGATCAGACTACAATTCCAAAGCTGCACGCAGAACATTTGTAGCAGTAACAAACACCAACACAACAAAAGCAAGTTACGGTTAGTAGAGAATAATGCAGGAAAACGATTGCTTACCACAGACATGCTAACAACGCAGAACGCAATTAACAGTCTGCCAAACCTTAACATACGCCATCCTCGATCTGCAACATCGGAAAAAAAAAAAAAAAACAGATTAACCTGAGCCCATCATAAATGGCACGATTGTCTCGAACGAAGCAAAAACAAAAGAAACACATAACTGACTTAACAACTCACCTCTCAGTTTCACACGATTTTGTGCAGGCCACCTTCACATCTGCTCCACACGTCGCCTGCATGTATCAGCATCTGACAACAAAGAAACGAGACGACGACAAGGTTAATAAATCCAGAAGGGATATTACAGGAGCATACGAGATGGCTTACCAGTGCCGAGAAATGAGGATGTTAGAGCAGCTGCATCCAACGCCTTGCCTTGCACAGATGTCCTTGTTGTCGTTGCTAGACGTGCCTTGAAACGCTGTCATTTTGTCGGCGACCTAAAGCACTTAGACGAGTGCAGAAACAGAGGTGGGAAGGAACTCAGAAGAGATTAAAGTCGCGAACGTAATAACAAGTCGCGAACCTGAGGAGCTAAGCCAGGAACGAGTGACGAACGTGAGGAGGAGAAAACCTGGAGTCACTTGAGTCACTTCTCTAACAGCTCGTCGATGAGAATAAAAGAGATTGGAGCTTGCTGCAAAAACAACGAGCTCGAGGTGACGAACGAGCAGGTGCATGGGACCAGTAGGCAGCTGGGTGCATGCACCTCACCTCACAAATCAGAGCCTCGTGACGAAACCTGCTACTGGCTTACAGCGTGAGGTTTCGAAACGTGCAAGGCAACCGCCAACGTGGCGTCGAAGGTTCTGATTCGGCCCCTCAGTGGCTCAGCAGTGACAACAGAATTTCTATTGGTGTTCGCAACACATTAGACATTCCACTTTGCAGCGCTGTCGCAGTTCTGAGCAACGATTAGTTACAGTGGCATCTATGCTGAGCTACACAGTACAAATACTTATCCAGCTCGACAAATACTTATGGCTTGCAAACTGCTGCCAGCTCGACAAATGTGGTGAATGTTGCAACTGTGCAGTTTCAACACACTATTGTACAGACATTGTTCCTATCGGAGACCCACCATATTAGAAGCCGCATTGCGTCTAATATCTCTTTTCAACAGCCATAATAATAAGCACAAATAGTCTGAAATATAGGCGATACCTGTCCGTAGGCACATTCATTCTGAGCATGGTGCGGTTATCACTGTTTTTTCCAATATTTTCACAAATTCATCAATAACTTGATCAAATCAAACAAAATTCAGTGATAACTTGGAGTTTATTTATGTACAGTATTAGCTCTCATTAACGTTTTAGTCCTACATATACATATTTATACCCCAATTATTGTACTATCAACTTCCAGTTTCACAACATTTTCTCATGAGATAGTAAAATGCCTTTAACTCTTTCTTATCATATGGAGCTAGAATGTTTACACGTCTAGACATTATTTATTTATTTACAAATATAATCATACATGGTGTTGATGTTGTTGTTGTCGTTGCCGTTATCCTTGTTGTTGTCGTTGCTGTTGTCGTTGTTGTTGCTGTTGCTGTTGCTGCTGGTGTTGCTGCTGTTGTTGTTGCTGCTGCTAATGCTGCTACTGCTGCTGCCGTTGTTCTTGTTGTTGCTCTTGCTGTTGTTGTTGCTGCTGCAGGTGTTGCTGCTGCAATGTTGTTGTTGTTGTTGTTGTTGTTGTTGTTGTTGTTGTTGTCGTCGTCGCCGTCGTCGCCGTCGTCGTCGTTGTTGTTGCTGTTGTCGTTGTTGTTGTTGTTGTTGTTGTTGTTGTTGTTGTTGTTGTTGTTGTTGTTGTTGTTGTTGTTGTTGTTGTTGTTGTTGTTGTTGTTGTTGTTTTTCTTTTTTTCTTTTTGGTAATAGGAGTGTCTTAGACTTGCCAAATGTCCAACCAAAAAAGAGCTCAATCAAATAAAGATATCAATATAGCAAATAAATATACTTCAATGGTTAATTTGTGATAAGTAATCCAATTAAGGAATGGTATTTGTGCTGGAAACATATGACATGAACCATTTTGCTCCTTTAAATTATTACAAGGAGATTCCATTCCAAGCTACAACATTAACAAATTGTCATTACATATCTTATATTAAACGAAATGTACAAGTCGATATAAACTGCAACAGTTTCAAACAATCTAATTCGGCTCCTCCCAGCGATATCGAGTTCCAAATCCCTGGGAACATGCAGCTCATGATTGGATCGCAATCAATCGAAGGCATTTCCAAGCCTCTGCAAAACCGAACACTCACCGCCCGTGCCTCGAAAACAATTCAAACCCAACCAGATTTCGGACGAACCTTGTCGCTACACGCATTCGATTCGCCCGAAATCCTTGGAAGTAGCCAACCATTGGCCAAATCTATAGGCTTGCGAGGCAATGGCTACTGGTTTCCCCCCTCTATTTGCCAGCGAGTGGTTTTCCACACGAAAACTACTCAAGCTAGTTTTGCGATGAGCACGCACGCGGAGGGGAGAGGAGCACGAACGCGGAGGGGAGAGGAGCACGCACGCGGAGGGGAGAGGAGCACGCACCCGGAGGGGAGAGGAGCACGCGCGGGGAGGGGAGAGGAGCACGCGCGGAGAGGCGACTCTACAAAATGTGGGGCCGCAACAACCATGCACGAAACCCGCCTTGCCCCACCCATGCCCGGCGGCGATTGCCAAAGCAATGTGCACACATTCTAAACACAATGGTTGGCAAGGATGTTCAATGCTCAAACATAGCACTCACATTGCATATCTGTCTTTGGCCTTGCACATTGTTTCCTACCCCTTCCACATTGTGTCCCCGTAGCTGCTAGCAGTTCGCATCCAACCCGCCCCGCACGTGCCAAATTGGGCTGGTTCAGCGAATTTACTTCGGTTGTGTTGGATGTACAGTGGTGTCGAACTTGCATGAATCTGAGTCTGATTTCGCATCGACGGAAACTTACTGGCGTTATAACAGGACTGACTATAGCGACATTGGAATTGGATAAGGTGTTGCTGACGCGTCAGAAAACAGCGTCACTTTTGAAGGTGCGCTGTCAACATCAGATGTGACAGCGCTGAAGTGGTCTGGATTAGTGTGGCGAAATGAAACCCAAATATCATAGGGTTTCCATCTCACTGGACTCGTCAGGTTCCCTGTGAACCCACAGTATCGAAAACTTCAGACCACACCAGGTTTGAACAATCACGCAAACCATTTCGTCCAAACTTCGCTCGAGCGAAAATGAGGGCTTTAGGTGTGTGATGCTCCTCTCCCACTCCTTCAAACTTCACCCACAGCTCAACACTCGTTCATTTTCACATCCTACGATTTCCTTGTACCGTTTTATTCACTCTATCGGCTTTCGCGATGCTCTGCCTGCTCCTACCTCTCCATTATTGCGCCATAAACACGGTTCAAATACATGTGTCAATTTCTGTTCTTATATCCCCCCTCTTGCAGCTACAAAAATAGTACTGTTGCGGACGGTTTCTGCTGCGAAATTTGACCGGCTGCATGAAGCTCGAGATTAGGCTACCTTCTCACGCCTTCCTCGCACTCGTATTGTCTACTGCGACCTTGTTCGTACATTTTTTTTTTTTTTTTTTGCAGAATACCAGCGCGCATGACAGCGCTCTATATCAGCGACTTCCGAGATTTTCGCCAAGCGAATTTTATTGCCAAGTTGATATTCTCCAGAAGTTTTATCGTCACCGAGCTTATCACGGTTCCTTGAGGAGTCTCATAGAATGCAGTTCCGCGCATGTCAATGGCATCCATGATCGATAGGTTCATGTGTGTCGTCCGTTTTACAGTACGTGTCCTCTCTGTGTTGACCTAACTTTGCTGGTGTTCTGCAGAACCTTCGTTGTGCCCGGAATAAGCTGTTACCAGTAGTTCATGCATGTTCTGCACCTGCTGTGTGTGGATCATGTTCGCGGGTATATAAATAGGATGTTAGGTGTTCATTTGTTATTGATCATGCAGACCAGGTATTGTGATCATTGCTGTAAGGTTGAGTTGAAATGTAAGTTTGGGATTACTAATTTCCAGCTGGGAATTCATTTCATGAGTGTCACGAAGTTGCTATTTCCCTGGAACCTATTGTGTAAACTGCGATTTGTATTTTGCATTTTTCAATTGCTTGTATTTAATCATACTGAGATCCGTGTACTGTGATGATTGATCCGTTAAAAGCTCCCTTATATGACGATTTTCCAGTTGCTTTAGTGAGGATGAGCAATGTTGGGTGTATACTCGTGCACTCGTTGCCGAGCCTACTCAAGATTGCTCAGGCAAACATTTCAATGATTCCTCTAACAAACCTGAACTGTTGAGCATTCATCATGATAAACCACAAGCATTGATGGCAGGGGAAAACCTCAAACAATCCCCGAAAAATGATTTTGCAATCTTTTTCCTTCCAAGATTTTGTAGAGGAGAGGAGCACGCGCGGAGAGGCGAGAGGAGGCGAGAAGGGGATATTGGGCGGCAAAAATGGGAGATCGGGCCGCGGGAACGGGAACTCGGGTGGGTTGCACGGGATATTGGTCGGCGAGCAGGGGAGATGGGGTGGCGGGGAAGCGGAGGTCGGGTGGCGGGAAGATGACGGCTATTACCTAATCATAAGCATAGGCAAAGGGGAGCGCTACTGCTGCTCACCCCTGTTACGTGACATTCTTTGTCCTTTTGACGCCTTTGGATAGGAGCTAGGTTACTAATGGAGTGGTAATGCTTCTACTACGTGTAAGGAGGTAGGGCTGGAGTGCTAACCTTGGCGCTTGATTTTTCCCTATCACTTCACTCCCTTGCACAATCTGTGTTCCCGTCGTCAGTGTTGGTCGCACAAAGTGCAACTTCCCAAACCTGTCACGCAAGAGGTTCGGATGTGACCCAAACCTGCCCCTGAGCTCTTGTGTTGGCCTCAACACTTTGGAACTTCGCGAATGTATTTCCCCCGCTCGTCAAAAAACTCGTCACTCGTAAACCAATCAGGATCTTACTTTCCCAACCAAGTGTTAAACACTAGTAAATATGAGACACGAGCTTTAAGATTCGGGGGTAAACTGGCGTTTGTTGTCTGTTGTGGCTGGTTTCCATGGTTATCTGCGTTCTCGACTTCCATAAGATAACGGCAGGTTTGAGGCTGGAAGAACGTGGGAGGTAACTGGCGTAAACATCACGATGCTTCCCTGGGAGACTCGATCGGGTGGAGAGCTGCGGAATGCCGTGGATTACGCCAGGCAAAAATTGAACAGTTCACTCTCGATCGTCACTCCCTGGCGATTCTGGTTTGCCACATCACCTGAGCTTGTAGTTTTGTTTCGCTGTATCATTTGCAACCAATATATATAAGTGAAAATGTTGTGTAGACAATTATTTTATACCTGAGATAAGTAAATGTATGTGAATCTGTTGATACTAAACTTTTCAGACTCTCACAATAACCCTACTATTCACTACAGTAGTGCGAACTATAATTCATATGCATGCTACCTCTGCGTACAGTTTAGTTTGTATGGAAAAACATTATTTCGTTTGGTTGCTTTTCTTGGTACCATTTCTTTACGCATTCAGGTATTTCAAACAATTAACTTGCCATAGAAACTTGTTTGAACTCATTCGCAGAACTACGCAGCACGTGACGTGTATTTGTGCGTTCGATGGCTTGAAACTGCGCAAGGATAGGCTAGTCCGCAACATGTCAGCGTTTCATCATCTAGTTGTTTTTTGTTATCACCATTTCTTCACACATTCAGGTATTTCAATCAATTTCCTTGCCATAGGAAGTGGTTTGACCTCATTCACACAACTACGCAGCACGTTGCGCTTGTTTGTGTGTTTGATGGCCCGAAACTGTGCAAGGATAGGCCAGTACGCAACATGTCACCATTTCATCGTATGGTTGTTATTTTTAGCACCATTTCTTCACTTACTCAGCTATTTCAATCAATTACCTTGCCATAGGAACTGGTTTGACCTCATTCGCACAACTACGCAGCACGTGACGCTTGTTTGTGCGTTCGATGGCCCGAAACTGTGCAAGGATAGGCCAGTACGCAACATGTCACCATTTCATCGTTTGGTTGTTATTTTTTGTCAGAATCCCAGTCACTAGACCACTGGGATAAAAGGGCTTGTTAAGTAGCGGGTTGTCAGAACATTATAGCTCATGCATATTGTGTAGGCTATAGTGGGGTAGCCCATAAGGGGTACAACCCAATTAGGGTTAGTACTTGTACCCAATTCATTCATAGTTCATTCATTCCTTGTTTCTTATCATGGTATCGAGCAGGTTCCCTAGTGGGAACGCTTCCTAGGGCCCACCACGAAATTTTTTTTTTCCTGCCCGGAGCGCGCTTCGCTCCCACAGTCGCGCCCTCTCACGACCCCTCACGGCCCCTCGCGTCGCCCTTAGCGGCCCCTTACGGCCCCTCGCGCCGTCCCTTACGGCCCCTAGCACGGCCCCTTACGGCCCCTTACGGCCCCTAGCGCGGCTTGTCGGCCCCTTACGGCCCCTTACGGCTCCTAGCGCGGCCCCTCGTGCCGCCCGTCGGCCCCTTACGGCCCCTTACGGCCCCTCGCGCGGCTCCTTACGGCCCCTTATGGCCCCTTACGGCCCCTCGCGCGGCCCCTTACGGCCCCTCACGCGGCCCCTTACGGCCCCTCGCGCCGCCCGTCGGCCCCTTACGGCCCCTTACGGCCCCTCGCGCGGCCCCTTACGGCCCCTTACGGCCCCTCGCGCCGCCCGTCGGCCCCTCGCACCGCCCTCAGCGGCCCCTTACGGCCCCCTACGGCCCGTCGCCGCCCTCTGCGGCCCCTCGCGCCGCCCCTTCACGGCCCGTCGCCGCCCTCCGCGGCTCCTCGCGACGCGGCCCCTCGCACCGCCCTCTCCGGCCCACTGTCGCCGCCCCTACCGCAGCGTCCGCCGCCGTCCCTGCCGCAGCTGACTGCACCCGCCGACGCCGCTCCACTCGGCCCCGCCGCCGCTCCCCACGCGGCCTCGCCGCGCCACCTGAGCCGCCCGGGCCTGCCGAGCCGCCGTACCGCCCGAGCCGCCCGAGCCGCCGTGTCGCCGAGCCGCGCTTGCTGCCGAGCCGCCGTACCGCCGAGCCGCCCGAGCCGCCCGAGCCGCCGAGTTGCCGAGCCGCCGAGCAGCTGAGCCACCCGAGTCGCCCTGTCCGGTAAGTGCAGTGCCTCTGTCCCTGCACTGCCCTCACCCTACTGTTAGCGCTGCTAGTCTACTGCTGTCATGGCTACCCCTAGTGTCCTCGCCTTTGACGCTGAGGGTCGGGCCATTGACTTTGACGTCTGGGTAGATGACCTGCAGCTTTTCCTACAGTGCGATAGGGCAGACGGTCTCTCCCTCTTTGACCTCACCTCTGGTGCCTCTCCTGCCCCTGCTGCTGATGCCGACGCCACTGTTCGCTCCCAGTGGGCCACTCGCGATGCTGCTGCACGTCTTGCTGTGCGTCGCCACCTGCCTACCTCTGAGCGTGCGCACTTTAGCCAGTACAAGAGTGCTCACACCTTGTACGACGCTGTAGTTGCGCGCTACTCCTCCCCTGCCACTGCTGCACTGAGCCGCCTCATGCTACCGTACCTCTTCCCTGACCTTGCTGCCTTTCCCACAGTCGCTGACCTCATTACGCACCTCCGCACTAGTGACACTCGCTACCGCGCTGTGCTTCCTGCTGAGTTCTGCGCCAAGAACCCCCCCCCCATGTACATCACCCTCTACTACATAGTCACCCGGCTCCCTGACTCCCTTCGCGTAGTCAGGGACCACTTCCTCTCCGTTTGCCCCACCACTCTCACCGTTGACATCCTCGAGAAGTCCCTCCTAGCAGCAGAGAAGAGCATAGCCGCTGTAGGAGCCTCTCGTGGTGACCCTCGCACCCCCATCTTTGAGGGGTGTTCCCCCTCCCCCCTTTTGCCCTCTGTTGACTCTGCTGCTGCGGCCGACCTCGTTGGGCTTGAGTCGGTCGGTGCGGCGTCTACCCCTAGCGGGAGACGTCGCCCTGGCAAGGGCAAGGGGGGCAGGGGCACTGGAGGAGCTAGCGGGGGCGGTGGAGGTAGCGGTGGAGGCGGTGGAGGGGGTGGGGGTGGTGGTGGGAGTGGTGGCGGGGGCGGAGGTGTCGGTGGCGGCAGTGGAGGCGGAGGCGGCGGTGGCGGTGGCGGTGGTGGTGGGAGCGGAGGTGGCGGCGGTGGAGGAGGAGGCGGCGGAGGAGGTGGAGCTGGTCGGGGTGGCGCTGCACAGAGGGGCGGCTCCGGTGGTGGTCAGCGCCAGCAGCAGCAGCAGCAGCAGCAGCGCACTCGTGACATCCCCTCCCCACAGCAGCTCCGTGAGTGGTACACTGCACGCCAGAGGGGTGGGGGTACTGGCCCGTGCACCTACGTCCTACGCACCGGCGACCGCGCGGGTGAGCAGTGCGGGGGTGCGCACTCCACCCAGCGCTGCTTTGGCCGCCTGACGGACGCTTGGCGTCACCAGTTCCCTGAGGCCACTGAGATCCCCCGCTGGGGTGAGCTGTCTAGGGCGGGTGTAGCTGTCTTTGACCTTGACTTTGATGCTATTCTTGCTGCCATGTATACTGTGACTATTAGTGATGAGGGTGACTGTTACCGGTGTTTTTCGCCCGACCCGGGCATTGAGACTGCTGCTCTAGGTACTGGTGAGGCTGCTGCTCTAGGTGCTAGCGAGGCTGCTGCTCTAGGTGCGTCTGCTCCCTCAGGTGCTGGTGAGTCTGCTCTCTCAGGTTCTGCGTCGGCTTCGGCCTCCCACACCTTCACCCTTGACTCGGGGGCTTCTCGCTCCTTCTTTCGAGACCGCACCACACTCACGCCGCTTGACCGGCCAGTTGCAGTCTCTCTGGCAGACCCCTCTGGGGGTCCTGTCCTTGCTCACTTCTCCACTGTCCTCCCGTGTCCGGCGGCCCCCTCTGGCACCCTGTCTGGTCTTTACCTTCCCTCGTTCTCTACGAACTTGGTAAGTGGTGCTGACCTACAGGATGCGGGGGTTCACCAGTTCACTCCTGCGAGTCAGCGGGTGACCCACTCGGACGCTCGGACAGGCCGACACCTGGCCACGTTTACCCGTCGGCCGCGGTCGAGCCTGTACACCCTGACCACTGCGTCTCCTCCAGTCACTGCGTCTGGTCAGGTAGCTGCGTCTGGTCAGGTGTTTGCTGCAGCGTCCAGGTCTGGTCCTGAGTCTGCCCCCTGTTCGTGTCGCCTCCTGTCTCACGAGACTCTCCTCTGGCACCACCGCCTTGGTCACCCCTCCCTGCTTCGTCTCCGAGGCATGGCCTCCCGTGTCCTTGTCTCTGGTCTTCCCCGGTCCCTCCCTCCCCTTCCTCCGGGGCCTGGCCCTACCTGCGTCCCCTGTGTCGAGGGGCGGCAGCGGGCTTCCCCTCACTCCTCCCAGTTTCCTCCGACAGAGGCCCCGCTGCAGACGCTTCACATGGACGTGTGGGGCCCGGCCCGCGTCCGTGGACAGGGTCACGAGCGCTACTTCCTGCTGGTGGTTGACGACTACTCGCGTTACACCACAGTCTTCCCCTTGCGCAGCAAGGGTGATGTCACCCATTCAAAACAATGGAAAAAGGGGGCGCTCCATGAATGACTCAATGCATGGACAAACGTATGTATGTTCTTAGCTCACGCTCAAAGAGAAAAGCTCTCCTGTGAGAGCAAACTGACACACTAGACTAGAGTGCAACTGACAGGCAAGAAACTTGGGTGAGTGTGCTGATGGTAGTAGGAATGCTGCCAGACAGTTGGTTGTCTGAAACATCCCTGAGTGGAAAAGGAATGCCAAATTATAAATGTCACTGAGGTTATAGTGAGCTGAAATGATACAAGTACGCATGAGAACAAAAAATAACCGCGGTTCGGTTCAGGGCGAACACAAACGTGTTGGGACCGAAAACGTTCGTGTTTGCCCCTGGGAATCCTTTGTTACGCTCGAAATACGCAACGGCGGGCAGGGGAATTGCGGGAAACTGGGGGGGAATATCTAGGCTGGATCAGCATATTGCGAGATTTAGTTACGAAGGGCCATAGTTTTTTTTTATCCAGCTCGCCACCTGGATTTTCCCCCACGTAAGGCGAAATGCTCTCCGCCTTCTATATCTATGAAATTTGCGATTGCTCGCCAACCCCCCACAACCCCCCAACTCACGAAATATGAGAACGCTATTCCTCTCAATCCTATGCATACGAAACTTGCGAATGCTTACCCCCAACCCTCAACTTACGAGATTCTGCAGTATCCCTGTCTAATCTTTTCCCGAAAACCTAAATCTCGCATACCCAAGTCTAGACAGACTAACCTAAGGTAACTACTTTAATACGCTAAGTCCTAATGAGGTGATAATGGCGTGAGGTGTGGGGGGCGTGGTAGTAATGGTTGCTGCTGAATAGCGCGACTAAGTTTGAGCTCAAATTTGAGCTCAAACAGGATGTCCCGCAACGTAAATTGTAGATCGCGGGACAGTCGCGTCGAACACATTCGTGTTCGACGCGGCTCGGCAGCAGTAGCGAGGCGAACACCGAACACGTTCGCCCCGAACATTTTTAGCCAAAGAAAAATCCTGTTCGGTTCGCCTCGAACGTGTTCGTTTCCATGCTCATCCCTGCCCATAGCCTAACATTGGTGTGTTTCCCACGGTTCTTTTTAGCTTACAGCTTCTTTTTTAGTTTTCAGCTAGTGGTAAGAAGAGAAACTTGGAAGCCATGGTTGTGAGAGCAGAAGTTGTTTTGATTAGACTGTTAAGATACATTTGAAAAAGGAAGTTGGGAAAACCTAACCGACCCGACCCGTGGTTTAGGGCTGGTCGGGTCAGGGATTTCAGAAATGTGCCCCGCGCGGGTTGGCCCGACCCGACCCGAGCTAAAACCCGACCCAAAACAGAACTTGGGCCGAGTCAGGGCCGGGTTTTGGGCCAGGATTGACCCAACCCGATTTCAACTCTGTAGGGTTCGAAACCCTAGACAAATTTGATGACGAGGATTAAGAAGTCCCTCGACATCAGAACTTGGGCCGAGTCGGGACGGGTTTCGAGCCAGGATTGACCCGACCCGATATCGGGCCTTGGTCGGGGAATTCGGGCCGGGCCAACTCTGTAGGGTTCGAAACCCTACATAAATTTGATGTCGAGGATTGAACGGTCATCAGAACATTACCACGCGCCACGCCAAGTAGCCAAACTTCAGCCACTAATGTTACCTAAGCTAAGTTAGTAGCTATTTTAAAGCCTACAGAACCATGTTTTCCGACATTTCTATTTACTATGAAGATGTTACTCTGCTATTAAATGAGACCGCACTGGTGGGATAGTATACTCACGAGTTCACGTTTTACTAGTGCGATTTCACCTTCGAGGCTGCACGCGCCATGTCTTAAAACAACCACCGTTCATAAGTGGGCCCAGCACATAAACTAGTACCAATTCGTACTGATTGACGGGCGCCGCGTGCACAGCACTTTTCACTACAGCTAATACACACCCGTACCCCGTAACAGGGCGGGTGAGCCTGGCCCGACCCGACCCGACCCGGGGTCGGGTCAGTTCTGACCCGAATTTCAAAACTCGGGTCGGGTCAGACCCTCCACAAGCTTGGCTCGAAGCTGGCCTGACCCGGGAACCCATCTGGCCCAGCCAAGTCGGGTCGGGTCGGGTCAGGCCGGGCCACATGGTCATGACTAGGTGGAAGGGGGCGTCGTAGACTATGAGAAAATTGGAGCTTGAAATAAAGCTACAACACTCTCTGGTTTCAAGGTTATATTCACACCCAAACTGGTCCGTACTAAACTGGTGGCTCAAGGACAATGGCTCAATTCAGAAAAAAACAAACCAAACTGCACAGAACCAAATCGTGTTGATCCGATCAAGCACTAGGATGAGAAGAAGAAGGCTGATGATAGTCTTGCGGGATTTGGTGTATGTATGAAAGTAGGGGAGTAAGTAAAAACCAGTGATATTGTGATGGGAAATAGAATGGGGCACACTACACCAGGAAGACTTTATCTGAGCACCACTTTTCACCACACCCCATCCAGTCACAACTCTGATCAAGGGATCTAAATGGGTGCTTCGCAAAAGCCTTTAATGCATGCATGTACGGTTGTATCATGTCACGGTGTCACCCCCTAATGTTGTTAGCTCACGCTTAACGTCAAAGAAGCTCCCCTGTGAGAGGAAACTGACAGCACTAGACTAGAGTAGAGTGTCACTAACAGGCAAAGAAGTTGGGCGAGTGTGCTGATGGCAGCAGGAATGCTGCCAGACAACTGGTTGCTTGAAACGGCTCTGAAATGAAGCCAGATTATAAAATACCACTGGGGTTATAGTGACGTTGTAGCATACAAGAGAAGACCAGACTGAAGCGAGGGAGGACAGCGATGACGTTGGGGAAGACCATACAAAGGGTGATTAGCAAATGAAGATGGTCGTCCATTGGAGAAGACGAGACGAGGCAAAATGCTAGAAGAATGTGAGGCAACACGAATGTTGGAATTATGATATTACGACATCCACTTGCAGAAAATATATTGTGAGGATTTGATCACAAGAAAGAAGAGAAGATCTCAATGAAGGGAAAAGGAAGTGAACAATAGAAACAGGGAAGTGAAGGGATATAGTGGAGAACTGAGGGAGATAAAAGAGGTCGTGCTATACTGAAAAGGGGGGGAAAGAGTCCTGGAGAGCACAGGAGATGTGAGAAGAACAAAAAAAGCGTATCTTCTTACATAATTGTCAACTTGGTGAGGGCGCCAATGTCTGCCGGGATGGAGCCGTTGAGCTGGTTGGAGACCAGCGACCTGTCCCAATCAGGGTGTTCAATCAAAGCATGAGCAAAACCCGTGTCGTGTGCCTTAAGACTTGAAGGCTTGAAGAGCGCGGTTCTGAAACTTTCCACCCCCATCTGGTGCGCGTGTGGTTTTGGTTCGGTTATTGCTCATGCCTAGGAATGTGGGTGAAGCACCTACACTGGATCCTTACATGGCAACCAGCTTTGTCAGCAAGCCAATGCCAGCGGGGATGGAGCTGGTGAGCTGGTTGTTAGCGAGGGAGCTGTCCGAGACAGGGAGACGAGGGACACGTGGGAGGCGTGCAAGGGCGATGGACAAATTGGTGAGAAGGAAGGTGGGACGGTGATTATTAGCATGAGACTGGACATGAGGAAGGATCAATCGGGTTGGTCGTCCATTGGAGAAGACGAGACGAGGCAAAATGCTAGAAGAATGTGAGGCAACACGAATGTCGGAATTATGATATTACGGCATCCACTTGCAGAAAATATATTGTGAGAATTTGATCACAAGAAAGAAGAGAAGATCTCAATGGAGGGAAAAGGAAGTGAACAATCGAAACAGGGAAGTGAAGGGATATAGGGAAGAACTGAGGGAGATAAAAGAGGTCGTGCTATTCCGAAAAGGGGGGGAAAGAGTCCTCCTGGGAGAGCACAGGAGATGTGAGAAGAACAAAAAAAGCGTATCTTCTTACATAATTGTCAACTTGGTGAGGGCGCCAATGTCTGCCGGGATGGAGCCGTTGAGCTGGTTGGAGACCAGCGACCTGTCCCAATCAGGGTGTTCAATCAAGGCATGAGCAAAACCCGTGTGCCTTAAGACTTGAAGGCTTGAAGAGCGCGGTTCTGAAACTCTCCATCCCCATCTGGTGCGCAAGTAGTTTTGGTTCAATTATTGCTCATGCCTAGGAATGTGGGCGAAGCACCTACACTGGATCCTTACATGGTTACCAGCTTTGTCAGCAAGCCAATGCCAGCGGGGATGGAGCTGGTGAGCCGGTTGTTAGCGAGGAAGCTGTCCGAGACAGGGAGACGAGGGACACGTGGGAGGCGTGCAAGGGAGATGGACAAATTGGTGAGAAGGAAGGTAGGACGGTGATTATTAGCATGAGACTGGACATGAGGAAGGATCAATCGGGTTGGCCCATTTTGAACCTCACCAGCCTGATGGCAGGTGGGGTTCCAATCAGCCATGGGCGGTTCGTCACAGGGTTGCCCGAGTTTGGCCTGAATCACAATTGCTGTAATCAGAATTTCCAAGGCTTTGCTGTTCTGTGAACGAATGTTTGAGTACCTAATTGGAATAAAACGATGTGGTTCAAACACGGAGAATCACTGTCTTTGGAAAGCTGCTCACCTTGATTTGTGCCGGCCCTGCCCTGGCTCAGCCCCTGATCGTACCTAACTTGTGGTACTACAATAGTTTTCGTTGCAGAATCTGCGAAGGTTTCTGACAAAGGAAAACAATACAATGGATTATTTACAGGAAAGTAAGAGCAGTGAGCTTTGTGATCGCAGAGGGCAAAGATCCTGAGAGCAAGTTGGAGTTGAGAGAGCTGTGGTGATGATGTGGGGGGTGGACACACGGAAAGAAAAAAGGAGTTTGTTGGCGTGTTTGCAGGACACGATAGGAAAGGGAATGGGGCCAGTGACGAGAAGGAAATATAGAGGTCAAGGAGATGACAAATTCGAGAGAGACGAGATAGTAGGTTGGGGGGGAGGGAGCACACATTAGCAAAGGCTTGCTACGACGGATGAGCCACGGGCCGAGTCAGCCCGGCCCGTCGAGTGGAGACTCCATCTTGGCTTGTCAGCCCGTCGGCTTGCCATGGCCCAAAAACGAGCCAGCTTAGCCCAGTCTTATGCTCGTGTGGCAGAAAGGAGCCTTATAGGGATGCCAGAGATAGTAGAGAGCCAATCTCCACAGGAATTGAACCCGTGAGCTGATTACTCCCGAGGGACCTGCCATTGCGTACGAATGCAAGAAGGAAGAACCAGACCAGCAGGTGGGATTTTACCATGGGCAAGTACAAGGGCAGTGACCCCTGTCAGACGGAGGGCGGAGGGATGTTCAAGTTCCCATAACGACGAGCCTCTAGGATGATGATGCACCAGTATGCGAAGAGGAATGCTGGTGGGCTTTTTGAAGGAAAATGTTTTATGAAACTAGGGCAGTAAGAAGAACAGAGAGATCGTGGGGCCTCACCAAAGTAAGGAAATGTCATCTGAGCACCACATTTGAACTACAACAACAACCCATCCATTCAAAACACTAGAGAAAGAGGGCCCTTCACGAATGACTTCAATGCATGCACGCACGTATGTATGTTCTTAGCTCACGGTCAAGATGAGAAAAGCTCTCCTGTGAGAGGAAACTGATAGCACTAGAGTAGAGTTCAACTGACAGGCGCGAAACTTGGGTGAGTGTGCTGATGTTAGCAGGAATGCTGCCAGACAGTTGGTTGCTTGAAACATCTCTGAGTGGAAAAAGAATACCAAATTTATAAGTATCACTGAGGTTATAGCGTCTAGACGCTGCGTCTAGACGCTAGACGCATGACGCTCCATGCGTCTTCCGCAACTTAGACTGGGGATACCAGAGAAGACAAGACAGAAGAGAGGCGGGGCAGCAATGAGGTTGGAGAAGACCATACAAAGGGTGAATAGCAAAAGAAGATGGTCGTCCCTTGGAGACGGACAAGACGAGATAGGCTGGTGAAGAAAATGCATCCATAGAGAAATGAAGGGAAAGAGGGAGAGCAAAGAAAGTGAGGTATACTGAACAGCGCGGGGAAAGATTCTTGGGAGCGCACAGGAGATGAGAGAAGAACAACAAAAGCGTATCTTCTTACATGCTTGTCAACTTGGTGAGGACGCCAATGTCAGCCGGGATGGAGCCATTGAGCTGGTTGGAGGCAAGCGACCTGTCCCAATCAGGGTGTTCAATCAAGGCATGAGCAAAACCCGTGTGCCTTAAGACTTGAAGGCTTGAAGAGTGCGGTTCTGAAACTCTCCACCCCCATCTGGTGCGCAAGTAGATTTGGTTCGGTTATTGCTCATGCCTAGGAATGTGGCCGAAGCACCTACAATGGATCCTTACATGGTTACCAGCTTTGTCAGCAAACCAATGCCGGCGGGGATGGAGCTGGTGAGCTGGTTGTTAGCGAGGGAGCTGTCCGAGACAGGGAGACGAGGGACACGTGGGAGGCGTGCAAGGGAGATGGACAAATTGGTGAGAAGGAAGTATACCTAAGCAACGAGGCGAGTTACTCGCTCGGACTCGGCCGAGTTACTCGTTTGGGTGCGAGTAACAAGTTTACTCGGCCGAGTCGAGCCGAGTATTACTCGCCGAGTTTTTTTTGCTCGACGAGTACTCGCTTGCTTTTAGGCGAGCATTTAGGGAACTCGCCGAGCATTTTACCTGGGCGGCCCTGGAAACCCAAATACTACGTGGTACCATGGACTTCACTAGGCGTTATGTACAAAGTCGTTCCATGCCCCTGTAGAGGGCATGGCCGAGCATTACTCGTACTCGGACGAGTTTTTCAAATTGCTCGCCCGAGTTTCCCTAAAGAAGGCGAGTAACGAGTATCTGTATGGGGGAAAATTGCTCGGTCGAGTATTACTCGACTCGGGCTCGTACTCGGCCGAGCATGGCTAGGGACGAGTCGAGCATTACTCGTGCTCGCCTCGTTGCACAGGTATAGAAGGAAGGTAGGACGGTGGTATTAGCATGAGACTGGAAATGAGGAAGAATCAAACAGGTTGGCCCAGTTTGAACCTCGCCAGCCTGATTTTAGGATCGGGTTCCAATCAGCCATTGGTGGTTCGTCACAGGGTTGCCCGAGTTAGGCCTGAATCACTACATCACAAAAATGTGTGCGTCTGGAAATCATCTGACCATTTTTTTTTTAAGCAAGTTTTAAAAAATCGTTTGACAATCATCCTGGAATCATCTATATATCATTTGTATATCATTTTTGTTGGACCAAATGCTTTGCTGATGTTTTAGTAATGGTTTTGCAATGTTTTCAATTGAATGTTTGTCAGATGTTAATTGTTGAAACAATAATAAGGTTGAAAAAAGTGTGTTTTATAATCCAACTAGGTTATGGTTTATCGACGTAGATGCAATTTAATATGCATCACCAGATGAACCTATTGAGCATGTTCACATCAGAGTCTCTGCAGCACGGGACAACATGCACTGCAAAAAATTGAATTATGCTACCAAAAACAAACTGAAGGGAGGAGATGTCCAATTTCAGAAACGGTCCACTCCGAGATTTGAACCCGGGTCCATCCACATGAGAGCCGAATATCGTAACTCACTGCACTACAACGACTGCTTCGAAATAATATTTCAATTAAATAGTACGATCTCAACGCGCATTTGCCAAACCCCAATTACACTTTCCCAACCAACCCCAACCAGGCCAGAAATCTCTCCAACCAACCAAATTCGCCTCATTCAATCCAGCTCAGCATACCACTTTGTTCAACCAATCAAAGCCGGCATTGCATCCACCTCAACAAAATCCAGCCCAACCACCACCACTTGTGCCAACTAACCAACCCCATCCACACCACCTCCCTGCACTCTACCCGTTACGCTTGCACAGAAAAGGTGAAGTGGGGTCTCATTTTGTTATTCTAGAGTGGCTGTGACTGATTTTAGTTTAGTTCTTCCTTAGCACGTTTTCCAATCTCGTTATCTCAACCGCCGCCATAGTCTCAACCGTTGCCATTGTCTCAACCGTCGCCGTAGTTTCAACTGTCGCCATAGTCTCAACCGTCCCAGTAGCTCGTTATTTTCTGCAATTGCCACGAGTGCGCCTAATTGGCTGTGTGTCTCTCCCCTCGTGCACTCCGTTTACTTTGTGTAGGTGTGTGCTCTGTGGTAAGTGTGCTTTCCTCGTTTAAATTCCTCTTGATCAACATATGCAGGTCGAAGCCCAGGTCGCGCTGTTTTCTGATTAAGGTCACGTTAGATCCTTCTCTGTATTAGCGGGAATTGTTATCTAACGAATGTCGTTGGCTGTGTTTCTACTATCATGCAGTCCGTTTACTTAGTGAGGCCTTGTGCTCCGCGGTGCATATCTCTCTCCGCGTTTTAATTCTTTGTTATCCCCGTGTGCAGGTCGCGCGGTTTCCTTCAAGAAAGCGCTAGTTCCTACTCTTGCGCTTATCCGAACTGCTAGCTAATGAAACGCTTTCGTTTTTGTTCGTTTATTTCGTTGGCAGGCGGTTTTATATTTCCTAATAATCTCCGGTTTCAACCACTCCTTTTTCTGGTAAACATTCAATTTACATGTCACTGGTTTAAATTTCATGGCTAACTCTTCTGGTGAACTGCAAGGGTTGCTTGGTGATTTGCAGTAGGTGCTGTCTTCGGCCAAGACCATGCCCAAATCATGTATAAGGCGTAGATCACCCCCGGCAATAGGCGAGAGTAGTTCTAATTCTTTTTATCTGCCATTGTGTTATGGATATATTTTACATAATGTTGGCGTTTCTACTAATGGAAAATCTGAACCCAATCACACAAGAATCATGAATTGTTAAAATTAATAACGTTTGTGGAATGTCCAATTATAAACAGTATGAATTCAACATACAAACTCACTAAAGAGTAAAATGCAATGAGATCTAATCTCCAAAATCACTTCGGGAAAACTCGTATTAAACTTCAGTCGAAGGTATTAAAGATGCAGCTTTGAACAGAGAAGCATTGCAGAAGCATTTGAAAAGCATTCGACAAAGCATTTGGAAAGCGTACTATACTTTCTCAAAAAAGCGTTCGAAACAATACGTTTATAAATCATTCGACAAAGCTCCAGAGCAACTCTTTTCATCGGCTTTCTGGACGCAGGATTTTTGTGATGTATCGCTGTAGTCACATTTTCCAGTGCGTTTTTTTCTCAACGAATGTTTTAGTACCAAATTGGAATAAAGATGTGGTACAAACACAGAGAATCACTGTCTGTAGAAAGGTTTTCCAGCATGTTTTGTGCCGGCCCTGCCCTGTCTCGGGCCTTGCTCGTGCTGCCTAACTAGTGGTACTACAATAATCTTTGTGGCACAAGCTGCAAAAAAAAATTTAAAAAAAAAAGAGAAAAACAATACAACGGATCTTTATTAGGACCTCTGGGAACCTGGCACCCAATTACAAAAAAAGTAAGAGCAGTGAGTTTTGTGATCGAGGAGGGCACAGATCCTGACAGCAAGTTGGAGTTGAGAGAGCTGTTGGTGGTGTGGTGTGGTGGGGGGTGGATACCCGGGAAGGCAAGATTTGTGTCCGTCGGTTTGTTTGCAGGACAATGTAAAAAAGGGAATGGAGGGAGTCACGGAAAAGAAATGTAGAAATACCAGAGGTGACAAAATCGAGAGAGACGAAATAGTAGGGAGCACACATTAGCATAGGTTTGAGCCGACGGATCAGCTTGTCGGATCGGCTCGTCAGCAGGGCGAGCTGAGCCAAGAATCCTGCTCCACTGGCTCGGCAGCTAGGTCGTCAAGACCCAGCTCGATGAGTAGGCCAGATCATCGCTGAGCCTTCACTGGCTTGTCCATGTTGTGCAGCAAGTATGTCCCAGAGGGTAGATTCTCACCTTTGGTCTTAGAGATCGTGAGTTCAATTCTCAGCAGCTACACTTTCCCTTCTCATTATGCTCCACATTACATGTCCACACTCCACCACAGTGAAGTGTGGTCACAGTTGCCATTGACACCTGTCGACTCATCCCACACTCACCTTGCTGGCCTCTATGGTGTGTCATATGCTGTCATGTGGGCTGTTGTTCCAGCCTGGCCCACATGTGCAACATATGGCCTCACTTGCTAGCTTGGCAAGGTTGGCTAGCCTTGCCCTCAGCATTGAGGTGCTGCAGCTAGCCTCAAGAGTTCAGCCACATATATGTGGCTTCCCACTTCACTAGATATCATCCTTGGACAAGGACCTTGCTCTAGTCTTTAAGACTTGTACCTTTTTTCTTGCTAAGCACATTTCTTCTTCCTATCGTGCCCTAAGTTCACCGATCCATTTTCTTCAGTCCTGAAGACACGCAACTATTACCCGGTCCACTCGGATCTGGCGGGTAGGTGCCAACACGGATTTGTGAGATTGCTCGTGGAAAAGCCTGGCTCGACCAGCTTGCTACGACGGACGAGGCACAGGCAGCTGCCAGCACGGTCGTCGAGCGGAGTCTCCAGCTTGACTTGTCAGCCCGCCCGCTTGTCACAGCTCAAAACGAGCCAGATCGGGCCAGACTTATGGTCATGTGGCAGAAAGGAGCCTTACAGGGATGAGAGAGATAGTAGAGAGCCAAGTTCCACAGGGATTGAACCGGTGAGCTGATTACTTCTGAGGGACCTGCCATTGCGTACGAATGCAAGGAAGAACCAGACCAGCAGGTGGGGTTTTACCATGGGCACTGACCTGTGTCAAACAGAGGACGGAAGCTTTTTTTCATCAAGACGTGCCTCAAGGATCATGCACTAGTATGCGGAGAGGAATGCTGGTGACTTTAACTGAGGAAAATGGTTTTTCAAAGCAGGACAGTAAGGAGAAGGCAGTGAGAATGACTTGGAAAATGGAACTGGCCGCACCGAAGCAAGCAGAATCTTTTAAGCACCACACTTGATTGAGCCACTACCCATTCTTTCAATGCATGCATGTATGTATTTATCATGTCACCCCCATATGCTGTTGGAAAAAAGGCTAAAATGTAGTTTCGTATAGAGTAAATACGCATAAAAAGCCGTACGCTGCGATTCTGAAAAAACACCGAAATACGCACGGGGCCGACCGGAAATTTTATATAAACAAAAACAAAAAGAGTTGATTTTGCGACGTGGCGAAAGCAAATTTGAGTATCGCAATTCAGACTGAGTTTGCACAGAGGGATTGCAACCTGCGGTCTGTCAGAATAGTATAGCTCATGCATATTGTGTAGGCTATAGTGGGGTAGCCCATAAGGGGTACAACCCAATTAGGGTTAGTACTTGTACCCAATTCATTCATAGTTCATTCATTTCCTTGTTTCTTCTCATGGTATCGAGCAGGTTCCCTCGTGGGAACTGTTCCTAGGGCCCACCGTTTTTTTTCCTGCCCGGAGCGCACTCAGCCCCTGCCCGAGTCGCGCTCCCCTCTCTCGCGCCGCCCTAGCGGCCCCTTCGCGCCGCCCTCGCGGCCCCTTCGAGCCGCCCTCGCGGCTCTGTCGCCCTACCCTAGCGACCCCGCGGCCCCACCCTCGCGGCGCCGGCCGCCTCCCTTCGCGGCCCCGATCCGCCGCCCTCGCGGCCCCCTACTCCGCCGCCCTTCGCGGCCCCTACTCCGCCGCCCTCGCGGCCCCGATCCGCCGCCCTCGCGGCCCCGATCCGCCACCCTCGCGGCCCCGCTCCGCCGCCCTCGCGGCCCCGATCCGCCGCCCTTCGCGGCCCCGATCCGCCGCCCTCGCGGCCCCTACTCCGCCGCCCTCGCGGCCCCGATTCGCCGCCCTCGCGGCCCCGATCCGCCGCCCTCGCGGCCCCTACTCCGCCGCCCTCGCGGCCCCTACTCCGCCGCCCTCGCGGCCCCGATCCGCCGCCCTCGCGGCCCCGATCCGCCGCCCTAGCGGCCCCGGCCCCTGCTCCTACGGCCCCGGCGCCTGCTCCTACGGCCCCAACGCCTACTCCTACGAGCAGCCCAGCCGCCGAGCCGCCCAGCAACCGAGCAGCCCAGCCGCTGAGCCGCCGAGCCGCCCAGCAACCGAGCCGCCCAGCCGCCGAGCCGCCCAGCAGCCGAGCCGCCCAGCAGCCGAGCCGCCCACCCGCCGATACGCCCAGCAGCCGAGCCGCCCAGCAGCCGAGCCGCCCAGCCGCCGAGCCGCCCAGCAGCCGAGCCGCCCAGCAGCCGAGCCGCCGAGCCGCCCAGCAGCCGAGCCGCCCAGCCGTCGAGTCGCCGAGCCGCCCTGCAGCCGAGCCGCCCGAGCCGCCCTGTCCGGTAAGAGCAGCGCCTCTCTCACAGCACTGCCCTCACCCTACTGTTTGCACTGCTAGTCTACTGCTGCCATGGCTACCCCTAGTGTCCTCGCTTTTGACGCTGAGAGTCGGGCCATTGACTTTGAAGTCTGGATAGATGACCTGCAGCTTTTCTTACAGTGCGATAGGACAGACGGCCTCTCCCTCTTTGACCTCACTTCTGGTGCCTCTCCTGCTCCCGCTGCTGATGCTGACGCCACTGTTCGCTCACAGTGGGCCACACGCGACGCTGCTGCACGTCTTGCTGTGCGTCGCCACCTGCCTACCTCTGAGCGTGCGCACTTTAGCCAGTACAAGAGTGCTCAGACCTTGTACGCCGCTGTAGTTGCACGCTACTCCTCCCCTGCCACTGCTGCACTGAGCCGCCTCATGCTACCGTACCTCTTCCCTGACCTTGCTGCCTTTCCCACAGTCGCTGACCTCATTACGCACCTCCGCACTAGTGACACTCGCTACCGCGCTGCGCTTCCTGCTGAGTTCTGCGCCAAGAACCCCCCCCCCATGTACATCACCCTCTACTACATAGTCACCCGTCTCCCTGACTCCCTTCGCGTAGTCAGGGACCACTTCCTCTCGGTTTGCCCCACCACTCTCACCGTTGACCTCCTCGAGAAGGCCCTCCTAGCAGCAGAAAAGAGCATAGTCGCTGTAGGAGCCTCTCGTGGTGACCCTCGCACCCCCATCTTTGAGGGGTGTTCCCCCTCCCCTCTTTTGCCCTCTGTTGCCTCTGTTGCTGCGGCCGACCTCGCTGGTTTGGAGTCGGTTGGGGCAGCGTCTACCCCTAGCGGGAGACGCCGCCCTGGCAAGGGCAAGGGGGGCAGGGGCGCTGGAGGAGCTAGCAGGGGCGGTGGAGGCGGCGGTGGAGGCGGTGGAGGAGGTGGGGGTGGCGGTGGGGGTGGTGGCGGGGGTGGAGGTGTAGGTGGCGGCAGTGGAGGCGCAGGCGGCAGCGGCGGTGGCGGAGGGAGCGGAGGTGGCGGCGGTGGAGGAGGAGGCGGCGGAGGAGGTGGAGCTGGTCGGGGTGGCGCTGCACAGAGGGTCGGCTCCGGTGGTGGTCAGCGCCAGCAGCAGCAGCAGCAGCAGCAGCAGCAGCGCACTCGTGACGTCCCCTCCCCTCAGCAGCTCCGTGAGTGGTACACTGCACGCCAGAGGGGTGGGGGTACTGGTCCGTACACCTACGTCCTGCGCACCGGCGACCGCGCGGGTGAGCAGTGCGGGGGTGCGCACTCCACCCAGCGCTGCTTTGGCCGCCTGACGGACACTTGGCGTCACCAGTTCCCTGAGGCCACTGAGATCCCCCGCTGGGGTGAGCTGTCTAGGGCGGGTGTAGCTGTCTTTGACCTTGACTTTGATGCTATAGGTACTGGTGAGGCTGCTGCTCTAGGTGCTAGCGAGGCTGCTGCTCTAGGTGCGTCTGCTCCCTCAGGTACTGGTGAGTCTGCTCTCTCAGGTTCTGCGTCGGCTTCGGCCTCCCACACCTTCACCCTTGACTCGGGGGCTTCTCGCTCCTTCTTTCGAGACCGCACCACACTCACGCCGCTTGGCCGGCCAGTTGCGGTCTCTCTGGCAGACCCCTCTGGGGGTCCTGTCCTTGCTCACTTCTCCACTGTCCTCCCGTGTCCGGCGGCCCCCTCTGGCACCCTGTCTGGTCTTTACCTCCCCTCGTTCTCTACGAACTTGGTGAGTGGTGCTGACCTACAGGATGCGGGGGTTCACCAGTTCACTCCTGCGAGTCAGCGGGTGACCCACTGCACGGACGCTCGGACAGGCCGACACCTGGCCACGTTTACACGTCGGCCGGGGTCGAGCCTGTACACACTGACCACTGCGTCTCCCCTAGTCCCTGCGTCTGGTCAGGTAGCTGCGTCGGGTCAGGTGTTTGCTGCAGCGTCCAGGTCTGGTCCTGAGTCTGCCCCCTGCTCGTGTCGCCTCCTGTCTCACGAGACTCTCCTCTGGCACCACCGCCTTGGTCACCCCTCCCTGCTTCTTCTCCGGAGCATGGCCTCCCGTGTCCTTGTCTCTGGTCTTCCCCGGTCCCTCCCTCCACTTCCTCCGGGGCCTGGCCCTACCTGCGTCCCCTGTGTCGAGGGACGACAGCGGGCTACCCCTCACTCCTCCCAGTTTCCTCCGACAGAGGCCCCGCTGCAGATGCTTCACATGGACGTGTGGGGCCCGGCCCGCGTCCGTGGACAGGGTCACGAGCGCTACTTCCTGCTGGTGGTTGACGACTACTCGCGTTACACCACAGTCTTCCCCTTGCGCAGCAAGGGTGATGTCACTGAGGTGTTGATCGACTGGATCCGCGCAGCTCGTCTCCAGCTCAGGCGGAGCTTCGGCTCGGACTTTCCTGTTCTGCGTCTGCACTCTGACAGAGGCGGAGAGTTTTCCTCTGGCCTTCTGCGAGCCTTCTGTCGTGCACGAGGCATCCGCCAGACCTTCACGCTTCCGGACTCTCCACAGCAAAATGGGATTGCTGAGCGCCGCATTGGCATGGTCATGGACGTCGCCCGTACGTCCATGATGCATGCGGCTGCCCCCCATTTTCTGTGGCCGTTTGCGGTTCGGTACGCGGCGCATCAGATCAACCTTTAGCCCAGGGTCTCCATGCCGGAGACCTCCCCAGCCTTGCTGTGGACGGGGAAGGTTGGCGATGCGTCTGCGTTCCGTGTCTGGGGATCTCGGGCGTTTGTCCGCGACTTGTCTGCGGACAAGCTGTCCCCTCGTGCTGCTCCTTGCGTCTTCCTGGGTTTCCCCCCTGACGCCCCAGGGTGGCAGTTCTACCACCCCACCTCTCGCCGTGTTCTGTCCTCCCAGGACGTCACGTTCGACGAGTCGGTCCCCTACTACCGCCTCTTCCCCTACCGCACTCCGTCCCTCCCCCCGCCACCGCTCTTCCTTGTACCAGGTCCCCCACCGGTAGACCCCCCCCCCCCTCAGGGTCCTGCCCCTTCAGGTGTGTCCCAGGTAGACGCTGTTGAGCCTGTCGAGGTCGCTGGTGACTCTGGTGCTGCTGAGGGTGCTGAGCCTGGGGGTGCTGACTCTGGGGGTGCTGAGCGTGTGGGTGCTGACTCTGGGGGTGCTGAGCGTGTGGGTACTACGACTGGGGGTGCTGAGCCTGGGGGTGCTGCGTCTGGGGGTGCTGAGCCTGGGGGTGCTACGCCTGGAGGTGCTGAGCCTGGGGGTGCTGCGTCTGGGGGTGCTGAGCCTGGGGGTACTACGCCTGGAGGTGCTGAGCCTGGGGGTGCTACGCCTGGTGGTGCTGTGCCTGGCGGTTCTCCGGGTGCTCCTTCTCGCCGGGAGCCACTCTCTCCCCAGGAGCTGCGTGAGTGGTTTGCCCGGCGCTGGAGGCGAGCTGCTGGAGCTGGAGGTGCTGCGGGTACTGGAGGTTCTGTTGCTGCTGAGAGAGCTGGTGCCACGGGTCCCGGAGGTGCTCGTACTGGGAGTACTGGAGCTGCTGGACCTGCGGGTACTTCTGGAGCTGGAGTTGCTGCGGGTGTTGGCGCGGAGGCTACTGCTGTCGGTCCTGGAGGCGGTCCTGCTGGGGGTACTACTGGTGCTGCTGGGGGTTCTGGAGCTGGAGCTGCTACTGGTGCTGGTGCTGCCACTGGGGGTGCTGGTGCTGTCCCTCCTGTGTCTGGAGTCGCCGCGCGGCCTCGGCCGTACTTCGTTCCGCTCCTTCAGCAGGTTCTTGGTCTCCCGCCTTCTACTGGTCCTCCTCCTCCCTTAGAGTGTCCACAGCCTGTCCCGTCGCAGTTACAGTTACAGCCGGCCTCCCCACTGCCTGCTCCGTCTCCCTACACTGGTCCTACTGGAGGTCTTGCTGAGCGTCGTGAGCCTGCGTCTCGCCCTGCGTCGCCTGTCCGTGCTGCTCGCACTAGTGGTCGCGGTTCGCGTCAGCGTCCTCCTCCTGTCCCTGGCACGCACCGGATGTCTCTGCGTCCGTCCACTGCTCCTCTGCGTGCCCCTTTGCCTTCTCCTCCTGAGTCTTCTCTTCCTACTCTTGCCGACCCGGAGTCGGACTCTCTTCGTGCTGCCAGTCCTACTGTCACGCGTCTCCTTGCTACTGTTGTCACTGACCCTTCCTTTGAGTCCACTGCTGCGTCTGCCCTAGTTGCTGAGCTCGTCGACTTTGCTGCTCGCTGTCGCCTAGACTACGTCGCCAGTCTTGTTGCTGAGTCTGAGTCTGTCTGTCCTCCGTCCGTCGGGGGTGAGTGTGCCCTTGGCACGGACGTCCTTGAGGACAGGCAGGAGGAGTTGCAGTGCTTGGCCGCTGCTTCACCTCATCTCGTGTCCGTACTGCTTACCCCTGAGGGAGACCCGGATGCACTTGACATCCCGACTCCGCGCTCTTACGCGGAGGCGATAGAGGGTCCCTACTCCTCTCAGTGGCAGACAGCCATGGACGCAGAGATGGCTTCCTGGAAGTCCACAGGCACCTACGTTGACGCTGTTCCCCCTCCTGGGGCGAACATCGTCAGTGGCATGTGGATTTTCAGGGTGAAGCGACCGCCGGGTTCTCCGCCTGTCTTCAAGGCGCGTTACGTGGCTCGTGGCTTCAGTCAGCGGCAGGGAGTTGACTACTTTCAGACCTTCTCTCCCACCCCGAAGATGACCACTCTTCGGGTAGTGCTGCACGTAGCTGCTCACCGTGACTACGAGCTACACTCTCTTGACTTCAGCACTGCTTTCTTGCAGGGCAGCCTGCACGAGGAGATCTGGCTGCGTCGCCCACCTGGCTTCACTGGGTCTTTTCCTCCTGGCACCCAGTGGAGCCTACGGCGGCCAGTCTACGGTCTCCGCCAGGCACCGCGTGAGTGGCACGACACACTGAGGACTACACTTGCGGCTCTTGGGTTTGCTCCCTCTACTGCCGACACGTCGCTGTTTCTGCGCACCGACACTTCTTTGCCGCCGTTCTACATCCTCGTGTACGTCGACGACTTGGTCTTTGCCACAGCTGACACTGCTGGACTAGCCCACGTGAAGTCCGAGCTGCAGAAGAGACACACGTGCACTGATCTGGGTGAACTGCGCAGCTACCTTGGCTTGCAGATCACTCGGGACAGAGCACGCCGCACCATTACCCTGACTCAGTCACACATGGTGCAGCAGGTCCTTCAGCGCTTCGGCTTCACGTACTCCTCGCCTCAGGCCACTCCTCTGCCTACTCGCCACTCGCTCTCAGCTCTGCCTTCGGATGAGTCCGTAGAGTCGAGTGGCCCGTACCCAGAGCTTGTTGGCTGCCTCATGTACCTGATGACCTGCACACGACCTGACCTTGCATACCCTCTTAGCATTCTTGCACGCTATGTTGCTCCTGGGAGACACAGACCGGAGCACATGGCTGCAGCGAAGAGGGTGTTGCGCTACTTGTGCAGTACGTCGGGCATGGGGCTTGTGCTTGGAGGGCAGAGTCCAGTGGTCCTTACTGGGCACGCAGACGCTTCTTGGGCTGACGACCAGGCTACGCAGCGGTCGTCACAGGGTTACACCTTCAGCCTTGGTTCCGGCTCTGTTTCGTGGCGGGCTACCCGCTCGTCTTCTGTTCTCGGCTCCAGTTGTGAGGCTGAGATCTACGCAGGAGCCATGGCTGCACAGGAGCTTCGCTGGCTCACCTACCTGCTGACTGACCTCGGAGAGCTGCCTCGTTCTCCTCCAGTGCTGTACGTAGACAACAAGGCCATGCTGGCCTTGTGTCGGGAGCAGCGACTGGAGCACAGAACGAAGCACATTGCTCTCCGCTACTTTCTTGCTCGTGAGCTGCAGCAGCGTGGTCAGCTGCGTCTTGCGTACGTGGCCTCTGAGGCCAACACTGCTGATATCTTCACCAAGGCGCTTGCGCCTTGTGACCATCAGCGCTTCTGTACTCAGCTGGGCCTTGTGCCTACCTTGCCTCACTTGCTCACCTCTTGACCTTGCTTGTGCTGTTACACATATATATACCTGCTCTTGCTTGTCTAGCCTTTATATATATATGTACTCCTGCATGTGAACTGGCCTTGTGGCCTTGAACTTGTGCTCGGAATGTGTGGTGACTTTGTGATCCACCCTGAGCTTGCTTTGCTTTACTTTGCTTGACTGGTCTTGTGACCCCTTGTTCTCCCCCACTTTGCCTATGGGGGTGTGTCAGAATAGTATAGCTCATGCATATTGTGTAGGCTATAGTGGGGTAGCCCATAAGGGGTACAACCCAATTAGGGTTAGTACTTGTACCCAATTCATTCATAGTTCATTCATTTCCTTGTTTCTTCTCACGGTCTGAAATTTTTAACTAACGTGCATCATCCCCTCCTAGAGTTGAGCATTTGGCCCGGCCCGACCCGACTTGGCCGGGCCAAGCGGGTTCCCGGGCCGGATCGGGTCGGGCCAGGATGTTGAATACCCTGACCCGACCCGGGGGTACAGGGCCGGGTTTTTCCTGACCCGACTTCGGCTCGGCCCGACCCGAGGTCGGGTCGGGTCAGGAAACCCGATTTCGCCCTCGCTCTATGCAGATCGGCGCTTTCGTCCGCCGATCGGCGCAGACCGGCGATTTCGCCCGCCGATCGGCGCAGATCGGCGATTTCTCCCGCCGATCTGCGCAGATCGGCGATTCATCCCGCCAATCTGCGCAGATCGATGAGTTCGTTGGCGTAACTCTGCAAATCGTCAATTTCGCTGGTCGATCTGGTGGAGATCAGGAGTTTCGCCGTGGCACTCGTTTCGGACAAATGTGTCAACCAATTCGCCACTGCTCACCACTCCTTACCGCACTAAATCTACCATTCCCAACCCCCCCCCTCCCACTCTTCACAGATCTCTCGACATTGAGCCTCTCAACAAAGTCGACTTCTAACTTGTCGCATCATTATGTGGCTACAAACTAAGTAGTTATGCTTCCTAGGTGCCTTTGGTCGCTGGAGGAAGGATATTAGGTGTGCGGTAATGAATAGATGTCGAGGGGAAGAAATGATCCTTTACATAAAATGTGTTAGGGTTTCGGGTCCCCCCTCTGTCGAAATCGGGTCGGGCCAAATCCTGACCCAAAAACGGGTCGGGTCAAAGCTGACCCGAAACCCGACCCGACTCGGCCCGAGTACCATGCTCGGGTCGGGTTTTAGCCCGGGTCGGGTCGGGTCGGCCCGCACGGGGCAGGCTAATGAAACCGCTGACCCGACCCGGGCTAAACCACGGGTCGGGTCGGGCCGGCCCGACCCGAGCGGGGCAAATGCTCATCTCTACCCCTCCTGTCCAGCACTCAACAATCCACTCCAACCCCATCCAATCCCAACCCCTTCCTGTTGTTGAATGGACGAGCCTTCAACCGGACTCATATTCCGCAGCAAAAAGTCGGGACATTTATGGGTTCCATTCTCATCATTCGTTTTCTTCCCTTCCGGGCTCACCTGCCATTATGACCTCCACTACTACAACAGCACTCATCACTCTCTTGACCCAACATCTAAATCTGTCCGGGAATTTATTAACCTGCCAGGGTCTGTGTATTTCGTGCGTACACTCCCCCCCCCTCCTTCCCCCCCCACCCCCCCCCCCCTCCCCGTGCGCGTATCGCGTACATGCACTTTCGTATCAAACGCGCAACGCGTTTCACATGTAGATGAGAAAAGCTCCCCTGAGACGAGACTAGAGTGTCACTAACAGGTAAGAAACTTGGGTGAGTGTGCTGATGGTAGCCGGAATGCTGCCAGACAGTTGGTTGCTTGAAAAGTCTCTGAGTAAATCAATTTATATATATATATAATTATTTATATAAATATTTAAAAAAAATCACTGGGGTTAATGTGAGGTGGGAGGATACAAGACAAGAATGGACGGACAGAAGAGAGGCGGGACTGCGATGAGGTTCGGGAATACCAGAAGAAGGGTGAATAGCAAAAGAAGATGGTCGTTTCTTGGAGACGGAAGAAGAGGCATGACGCTTCGCATACATTTGGGAGAAACATCAAGAGTCACACAAATATGATTTTACGGCATTAATCTGCTGAAAAGAGACTGTGAGAAAATGATTACAAGCAAGAGGCACCTAAGTGGAGATAGACTGGTGAAGAAAATCATTCAACAGAGAAATGAAGGGAAACAGGAAGGAGTCGAGGGAGAGCAAAGAAGGCGAGGTAAACTGGACAGCGCGGGAAAAGAATCTTGGGAGTACACAGGAGATGCGAGAAGAACAACAAGAGCGTATCTTCTTACATGCTTGTCAACTTGGTGAGGACGCCAATGTCTGCCGGGATGGAGCCGTTGAGCTGGTTGGAGGCCAGCGACCTGTCCCAATCAGGGTGTTCAAACAGGGGGGCCAGTGCCATGAGGACGAGTGGTTGAAGATGCGTTTGCATGGAATTATATAATTCTGAGCAAGTAGCGAGTTAAGTGATGCTCGCCTTGTTTGGAGGTGCAACAATGCGAGGCTAGTAGTACTACTCGGATGAGGAGCTTCTCGACTCTCGCCGCCTCATCACTTTTGGCAATCACTTTTTTTTCCTTGTCAGGAGTAATTTTTTACTCATTGCTGAGGCGAGTAGTAGTACTCGCCTACGTCCTTCCGTGGGTAGGTAGGTTACGATGACAATGACGGTGATCCGTGCTATACATGGGCATTGGCACGAGCGGAGCAAAACTCGGCTCGTCACAGGTCAAGCTCGTGCGAGCTTTTCAACGAGCCGACTTTTGCTCGGACAAGCCTTTTCCGCGAAGAACAGAACCCGCCACTCGTCATGTTTGACGAGCTTTTTTAAAAGCTCGGCCGAGTTTTGAAAAATGCTCGGACGAGTGCGAGCAAATCTCGGCTCGTAGCATTGCAGCCACTCCTAACTATCAAAAGCTAGGGCTGAAGTGTTGCGCGCCTCTGCTTTGCAACGAGCAGGCCAAACTTTCTAGAAACAGCTTCGGGAGAGGTGTGGGAGAAATTGGGAAAAGAAAAGCTAGGTCAAAATTAGAATTTGTACCCCGCAGCCCACAGATTTGTGAACCATTTTATTTCCAACCAGTTCCCCCTCCCATTACCGATCTTCACCGCACTGAATCTAGAAAACCCAACCAATTTGAGATCTGAAATTGTGAGCGTCAATGTTAGATTTACAAGTTTTAGATCTCGATCAACTGGATCTCGTGAATGTCCCACAACTAGTTCGTCTGCTATACCAAGATGCCATCGCTAAATCGCGACGATATTTTTTTCCTCTGCTCGGCGAGTTTTTTTTAAAAGCTCGTCGAACTGACGAGTGCTCGGCGAGTTCTTAAAACTCGCCGAGCAATACTCGGCTCGGCTCGGACAAGTTTTTTCCGCCAGAACTCAAAACCGTCACTCGTCCTTGAACGAGTCCACCGTACGAGCCGCCGAGAAGCTCGCCTCGTTGCACATGTATAATCCGTGCGTAGCAAGTAATACTCGCCTTGCCCAAGGTGTGCTGCATTTGCACAACTAAATATAAAAGTGAAGCGTTGGCTATACGACAGACGGACGTGCCAATTTCTCTGTCAAGAGCACACAAGGATGTGGTGAACATGATATCTACAAGAGAATGCAGAATCATGTGTGGGACTTGGCTCGTAAAAGCTACACCTCGGCAACACAACAATAGCTCGTTCACAAAGGAAGAGCACAAGGCAGAAGCACGTGAGGCAGGCAGAAGCACGTGAGGCAGACAGAAGCACGCGAGGCAGACAGAAGCACGTGAGGCAGGCAGAAGCACATGAGACAGAAGGGCACGCTTGGAAATTAGGAAAATTGCTTCTTAGTTGGCGTACGTATCCCTTAGGCGAGCCAGCCATAAGCAAGCTCGTTTGAAGCAGTGGAGTAAATGTCTCACAAAATCGTCAGTGCAGTCAGCTTTGTGATTGAGGAGGGCACGGAGCCAGAAAGCATGTTGGAGAAGAGATAGCTGAGGGAGGCCGCCTCATGACAAGGCAAGGCAAGGTGTATTGTATTGACAGAACAAAGAGGTTGCGCAACATGAAAAGAGCAGGATACGATCGCCAGCTTTGTTTCTAATATTCCATTCCCTTCATTCACAACCCAGCTTCCTTTCGAGTTCTGGAGACTAATTTTGCCACAACATGTCGTCAGCTCGGCTCTTTTAACCGACATCTGCACCCCCAACTCTTTTCCCAACCCGTTCACTCCCCCCAAACTTCTCCAGACCGCACTCCCTCTACGCATCCAATCTCAACTCGTCCACTAAAAGAACTCGACTTACATGATAGGGGGGTCATGTTTCCTACCCATGTAAACGTCCGTAACTCTAACGGAAGTAGCGGGCCCAGTAACACATTTTCCCCTTGCCCTATCACCCACTTAACAGATGTCCGTATCAGCGGACACTGCGTATTTCTAGCATCTGCCCCATCCCCCCGCGAGTGTGAGGCGCATTTAAGCTAGCGTGTAAACGGGTAGTGTAAAATAGACCACCTCTTTTTTCCATCGGGGAACGTAGGAATGATGGGAGGAAAGGAACACAAGTGATAAGGGGAGCGAGCAAGGAAGGGAGCAGCCAAGGCAAGTAGGGCAGGCAGTGCAGTGCAAAAAAAATGAATAGACAAGCACACGTGGAGGACGTAAGAGGAGTGGAGAAGGGACGAGTGATTCTTGAAAGAGCAGCAGCAGCAAGAAACCTCACAGGGTGATCATGCTGGTCAGTGAGCCAATGTCAGCCGGGATAGCGCCTGTGAGTGTATTGTTGAATAGCCACCTGCACGGACAGAGAAACAGGGGTTGTGTGCGTACGACAATGCGGACATGCGTGCGTGCGCGTGCACGAACAGGGAGAGAGGGGACCAGAAAAAAAAAAAACACGAGGCAGGGCGTTGTTCGGTGTGCATCACACTCACAGGTGTTGCAGCAGGCTGAGCGCAGTCACGGTGGCAGGGATGCTGCCTGGCAACTGGTTGCTTGCGAGATCGCTGTGAGGACACGATGACGGTAGCAAGGGGGGCGGGCCTAGCAGTTGAGCAAACCACAAGGAAGAAAAACCACGAGGCCTGCCCACCTTTGCGACCAGACCGGCCCGTATCGCCCGCCCATCGCCGAGCCTTTGCCATGGGCCTGAGCACGGGTCCGAGCCGAGCCAGCTTGGCTCCAGCTGGAGTCAGCTGTCGTTATCCCGAGTTGAGCCAAGCCTGCGCAACATGAGCCGAGCTGACTTTTGTCTGGCTCACAAATGGTCCATTCCGGTGAGCCGGAAGCTTGCCTGGCCGGCCACAAGCCACCCTGCCACAAGCGGCCGGCCACAAGCCTCTAGTGGCTTGCCTGCGAATTGGTTCTGCTCGAATACTACTCGACAAGTCGTACTACCGGAAGCGAAATAATGGTGGATTCTCAAGGAATTAGAGCTAACCAAGGTTTCGGAAGGATATGGTGATGTGGAGAAGTATGGGCCTAGCGAGGGGAAGGAGCAGAACGTAATGATACGAAACAAACTGAAAAGAACCAGACATAAAGCTGAAATAACCAGATATGAAGCTCATTTTATCCCCGGATTGACAACCACGACTCGGATTCCTACTTCTCGTCTCCTCAACTAGCTGCTACAAGACTCGCCGAAGCACGCCACGCCACATGCCAGAAAAGCACTCAGGGCGGGCTCGCTGCGAGCTGCAACGCAAAGTCAGAGGCTAGGCTCGATGGTTTTCCGAGCCAATCCTCGGCTCGGTTAGTTGGTCAGGCCAACATAGCCAGCCACATGGATAGACAACTGGCCACAACTTTTTATTAGGCCCGATGACAACTGGTCAGTGAGGTACAGGGGATCAGAAGAGGTAAGAGGGCTAGGGATAGAGAGATAGGGGGAGAGAGCAAAAAAATGTTAACGGCTTAGAGGGAGGCCAGAAATGGGAAACGGGGGCAAAGACAGGGAAAAACGCGGGAGGAGGGAGGGTGGGCTGGAGAAGAGGTGGTGAAAAGAAAGCTGTGCTGTGGGAAGAGGCGTAGCTGTGCTGTGGGAAGAAAGGTGGAGTGGCATTTCCCTGAAGCAAAATCTGAGGCCCTGAGTCTCAGGGCAACACGGCACTGAGGACGTACAGTTTAATGAGCTTCTTGAGGCTGCTGAGGGAGTTTGGAATCTGCCCTCCCAGCTTGTAGTTCCGGAGTTGCCTGTTTTATGGTGTGGTGATGTTGTGTTTGTGTGTGAGTGATGGTGTCACAATGATGGTGAGTGAATGGTGGTGTGACAATGATGGTGAGTGAATGGTGGTGTCACAATGATGGTGAGTGAATGGTGGTGTGACAATGATGGTGAGTGGTGGTGTCACAATGATGGTGTGTGAATGGTGGTGTCACAATGATGGTGAGTGAATGGTGGTGTGACAATGATGGTGAGTGAATGGGGGTGCCACAATGATGGTGTGTGAATGTGGTGTGGCAATGATGGCGTGTGAACGATGGTGTGCCAATGATGGCGTGTCAATAACGGTGAGCACTGAGCATGGGTTCTCAAAAATGGCAATAAGTACATCATGGCCTCTCAGACTCAACCTCTGACTCCCATACTCTCACTCCCAACCTCTCACTACCATCCTCTCACTCCCATACTCTCACTCCCATCTTTAGTTGGCTTGGCACTTCACGCTTACGGGGGTTTACGTGTACGTGACATTTGATTCTCCTATGCTAAGCATTTTAACAACTTACATCACCTTACAGATGCTTCGTGCATACACTGCCATGTTACTGCCTCGTGATGGTCGGATCGGATGGGGCTGCATATTTGGGGTAGCCTTTGTTTTTTTCTTTTGCCGTGCCCGAGAAACTTCAATCTAAATTACGAGTAGTGAAAGGTAAAGGTAAACTTACACCTTTGCGTGACCTAAAAAAACGTAAAACTGCCAACTAAGCTCCCATCCTCTCACTCCCATCATCTCACTCCCATAGCCTCCCTCGCATCGCCTCTCTCATCGCCTTACATGATCACGATCATGCCGGAGGGATCGCACGTGAGGCCCGTGGCACTGCTGCAGTCCGGACTCGCGCCACTCCACCCGGAGATGCTCCGCCCCCATGCTGCCTGGCACTCCTGCAGGAATTGCACTGCAACGAGTGGCAGTGGGTGGGGATCGGGGTGAAGTGGGGGGTGAGGTGGGATGGGGAGGCCCTCCCTTGGAGGGTTTGGAAACTCTCCACAACAAACCCCATGGCTGGCATCGGTCTGAAGACGACTCACGCTCAGTGATTGCCATCCTGTGTCGCCCTTGCCCATGTCGCTCCATCTCGCCTCTCTTTTGCAACGCTTGTCGCAAAACTCACCCACAGGGACGAAGCACTTATGGAGCCTGCTCTGGCCGACAAACATGTCAACACCGTGTGCTGGGATGGGACGTCACCCACAGCACTACTGCAAAAAATAAAAATACATAACATTTCTCACATCTTGTGCCTGTCTTGGTGCTCTAGCAGGTCCCACGACCTTGCTCTCTGCCCCTCGACCTTGCTCTCTGCCCCTCGCCCTTGCTCTCTGTCCTTCGCCCTTGCTCTCTGTCCTTCGCCCTTTGCTCTCTGTCCTTCGCCCTTGCTCTGTCCTTCGTCCTTGCTCTCTGTCCTTCGCCCTTGCTCTCTTTCCTTCACCCTTTGTTCTCTCCCCTTCGCCCTTTTGCTCTCTGTCCTTCGCCGTTTGCTCTCTGTGCTTCACCCTTGCTCACTGCCCTTCGCCCTTTTCTCTCTGTCATTCGCCCTTGCTCTCTGTCCTTCACCCTTTTGCTCTGGCCTTCGCCCTTTGCTCTCTATCCTTTCGCCCTTTGTTCGCCCTCGTTCTCTGTACTTCGCACTTTGCTCTCTGTCCTTTGGCCTTGCTCTCTGTCCTTCGCCCTTGCTCTCTTTCCTTTGCCCTTGCTCTCTGTCCTTCGCCCTTTGCTCGCCCTTATTCTGTGTACGACGCCCTTTTCTCTCTGTCCTTTGCCCTTGCTCTCTGTCGCCCTTGCTCTCTGTCCTTTCACCCTTCCTCTCTGTCCTTCGACCTTCCTCTCCGCCCTTTGCCCTTGCTCTCTTTCATTCGCCCTTGCTCTGTGTCCTTCTTTCTTCCTCTCTGTCCTTCGCCCTTCCTCTCTGTCCTTCTTTCTTCCTCTCTGTCCTTCGCCCTTCCTCTCTGTCCTTCTTTCTTCCTATCTGTCCTTCGCCCTTCCTCTCTGTAATTCGCCCTTCCTCTCTGTCCTTCGCCCTTCCTCTATGTCCTTCGCCTTTGGTCTGGGTCCTTCGCCCTTGCTGTGTCCTTCGCCCTTCGCTCTCTGTCCCTTGGCCTGCCAGGCGGTCATGCCGCTGCACGGGTGGCGCGTGTGGGGCGACAGCGGTGCAGCGAGCCAGCGGATCATACGCCGTAAGATACGCCATTTTGGTGGCAACCAGGCATGATGTTGATGCTTGATGCGGCTCTTCCGCTTGCCGCGCCGCGGGGTCTCGGAGCGATTTCCACGTGAATTTCCATAATTGATTAAAATGAGCCAGTCGCCTTCGAGAGACACTTGCCTTCATCACAAAAATCAACTATCTGAATACTATACATGATTTGTGTTTGAAGACTTTGTTCGAATGTTTTCAAAATGTAGGGGTTCAAACTTTTTTAGAAGAAAGTATCGAACTTTTTTCAAATGATGTGTCAGATGATTTTCGTATGATTGGCAGGTTCTGAAATGGTTCTGAATACATGCGAGGGAAGTTCTATTGGGGTTTTGGAAACCTTGTTATGGACATGTTGGCGACACCTATTGACATTTATGCGGTGTAAAAATGGTGCTTTGCTGTGTTTTGTTACATGTTTGTATTGGATTTTGACATAGTTTAGCAGAGTGTCAATGCCTGTAAATTATACAGTTGGAAAAGGGCATCATGTATGTTTTTTTACCTTGTACACAGCCATACTTACACCTTGCACAAGGTTCGATAATGCCTCGACCCAACACCAAACATCCTTTTCCATGGATCCCACCGACATACGATGTGTGCTCGCAAAAATCAGAAAAATAGGAATTAAAAACGCTACAACATTCCTTTTGCTTCATATCCCTGCATCTAGTCTCCTATTGTCACATTGTCACTGCCTTCTACTGGTAATCTGACTTGCTGCTGCAATCCCCTACTCGTCTCCTATCGCACTAGTTGGCCTGGAGTTCCTAACTGCTGTGACCTATGCTGCCCCTTCTTCGCTTTCCCAAACGCTCTGTGTCTACTCTACTCCCCTGGCTGCTGTGACTGCTCTTCTTCCCACTGTTGTGACTGCTCTTCTTCCCCCGCTGCTTCCTCAACTTTGCTCCCCACCTGTTGTGACTACTAAGCTTGACCTGCTGCTTTGATTCTTCGCCTCTCCCACTGAATACATACTCTTCTTCTCCCACTGCTGCCCCTTCTTCGCTCCCCCCCTTGTTGTGACTTCTCTGTTCCCTCCTTGCTGCCCCTTCTCCGCTCCCCACACTGCGGAGACCTTTGCTCCCCAGCTGCTGCCCTTTCTATTCGTCCCCCACTGCTCAGTGACTACTCTACTCCCCTGGTTGTTGTTTATTTGGAGCTCCCCCCACTGTTGTGACTACTCTCCTTCCCCGCTGCTGCCCCTTCTTTGCTCCCCCCTATTGTAACTACTCTGCTTGACAAGCTGCTGCCACTCCTCTGCTCCCCCCACTGCTGCCCCTTCTCCACTCCCCCCACTGTTGTGATTACTCTGCTCCCCCTGCTGCCCCTTCTCCGCTTCCCCAAATGCTCTGTGTCTACTCTGCTTCCCGCACTGCTGCCTCTTTGGAGCTCCCCCCACTGTTGTGGCTGCTCTTCTTCCCCCGCTGCTGTCCTTTTCCGTTCCCACCCTGCTATCATTACTCTGCTTGACCCGCTGCTACCCCTTCTCCGCTCATCCCACTGCTGTGACTGCTCTACTTCATCTGCTGCTGGTCCTTCTCCCATACCCCCTCTGTTTTTATTACTCTGATTTCCTGTTTGCTGTTCCACTGCTGCACACTCCATTCCTGCTCCTCCCAGCATCACAGCATTGCTGCCCCCAAGCAAATACCTACTGCCTCTCACAGCTGCCATACCCCGCTGCTCCGCTGCGGTCTCACAGCTCAACATAGCTTCCCTTTTTGCTGTCCATCTCATACTCTCCCTACTGCTACTCCTCCACAGCACACCCCACACCAGTTCTGCAGCTTACCCCTCCACTGCTGCGTCCCCGTGTCTCCCCACTCCACCTTTCTCTGCCTCTCGCACTGTTTACAACCCGCTGCTCCTCTTCGTTGCAACTTCCACTCTAGTTCAGTCAAGCAACCACCCTCCCCACCGGAGTGCGGGTGCTTGGTGTGGCCCTATACTCCTCAAAGCCCGACTCGTGGACAAAAAGGCCAAATGGCCCCCATTCGAAACCCTTCATGCGGGGGTTGTAGGTCGGGCTGGCCTGGGTGAAGTGATCCCTCACCACCCTTTTCACAAGGGCGCGGATGCTTGTCACCCATTTGGTGTTCTTACGGTGGGAGTTGGTGAGGTTCATTGTCGTCTTGTTTGTCTTTGACAATCCGTAATCGATCTGTACAGTGATGGAGTTTGGAGGGATTTGTGGATCATGTTTCAAAGGGGGAAACAGTGAAGTATTGGGAGCACCGTGCATGGCATGCAAGGATGGAAAGCAAATTGAAACATTTGTTGAAACCCAAGCAAGGAATGGGGTAGAAGAACACAATGAATTGGGGACAATGAGAGGGAGAAAGAATCTGCTCACCACCATGATAATCCACGCAATGTGATACGCCTTGATGCACAACTTTGTCCCCACAGCATATTCACCAAAGGCATCCATGGCAGCATCGAAGAAGCACTTATTGGCGAATGGGAGGCCGGACTCCTCATCATTCCCCCATGTGCTTAGTGGATCATCGGCAGCTGCAGCAGTTGGGTTTGGAGGGGGTTGGGGAGGGGACAGGTGGGGCATTGGCAGGCCAATCTGGTCGGTCGAAGGAAAACGGGAAAGGGTAAGAGAGAAACAGTGACCAGGGAAGGGGGTTGGGGGTGTAACCCCCCCAAAATCATGCAATACAAGGCATTGTGCGATGGAATACTCACTTGGGCAGTAGGTGCCCCAAAGATCGCACTTCAATTCCCCGTCGATGTGTAACTCTGATGCACGCAGCCCACTAACTGCCACCCCCAGGGCCTCGAGCACCGCCCTTTTGATATAGAAGGCGCGCTCGTTCTTCCATTGCGTCCAAACATGCTTGAAAGTTTCAATGCGTTTCTGGTCCTGCATGACCTCTTTCAACTGAATCAAAGACACTATGTAGTTCTCTGATATGACCGCGTGCAAGACCAAGATCCTCTTCTCAAAAGATGGGTAGAAATTGATTTCGTTGTCGTCAGCTTCCATGCACATGCGATTCCTGGTATCCTCGATGTAGAGCTAATGAAGTATTCAACGAAAGGGAAAACATGGAACATGGCATGCAGGGAAGGAGCAAATTAGGATGCATGGGGAGGAGGGCAAGCTTTGAATGGTGCAAACAGAGATGAATGCAATGCAAGGCATGCAGGGAAGGTGCACATTGAGAAGCATGGGGAGCAGGGCATGCTTTGAATGGGGCAAACAGAGATGACTGCACTGCAAGGCATGCAGGAAAGGTGCAAATTGGGATGCATGACGAGCACGGCATGATTTGAATGGGGCAAACAGAGATGACTGCACTGCAAGGCATGCAGGAAAGGTGCAGGTTAGGATGCATGGGGAGCAGGGCATGCTTTGAATGAGGCGAACAGAGATGAATGCAATGCAAGGCATGCAAGGAAGGTGCAAATTGGGAAGCATGGGGAGCAGGGCATGCTTTGAATGGGGCAAACAGAGATGGATGCAATGCAAGGCATGCAGGGAAGGTGCAAATTAGGATGCTTGGGGAGCACGGCATGCTTTGAACGGGGCAAACAGAGATGGATGCGAAGCAAGGCATGCAGGGAAGGTGCAGATTAGGATGCAACGGGAGCAGGGCATGCTTTGAATGAGGCAAACAGAGATGGATGCAATGCAAGGCATGCAGGGAAGGTGCAAATTAAGATGCTTGGGGAGCACAGCATGCTTTGAACGGGGCAAACAGAGATGGATGCGAAGCAAGGCATGCAGGGAAACAGATTTACGGGTTGGGGAAGGGCAACTGACCCTCAAATTCGTGGCAGATGGCATCCCATGTCTCCTAGCGATGGGCGGTCCTTGTACAGCACTCTCCGCCACACACACGGGCTCAGGTTCCTGGGAGGGTAGCTCGCTGGATATCGCCTGCAGAGGTGGAACTGGCATTCCTACTCCAGCAGAATTTCCCAGGGGCCTTGGTGCTGCCTTCAGCTCCGCAATCTGCCTATTCGCTTCCTGCAATGCCTGAAACAATTGCTGCATGGACGCGTTGGGTGATACACCAGCACTACTGAAAGGGAATACAACTGCCGCAACCTCTTGCTTGCACCTTGCGGATTCTACCGCGACTTCAGGCCCAATATCTGTTTTACCAAAAGCCTCACAACTAGGTCGACCGTCGCCTGGCTGACCTCCAGCACCAGGGTTGCCACCGTCAGCTGCGCCCTGGAGTCCGACCTGCACGCCACTACTCCGCTCAAAACCCTGCCCAATGCCCCACTCCTCATCGTCACTTCCTCCATGCTTACGGTTGTCAGCAACACGCTGGACTTCAACTTTGATGCCACTCCGCCCACGAACCGGCTGGGCATTCCTTCCCAACGAGGAACCTGAAGCGAGTGCCGCATAGGGGTCGTCTGAAGCCCCCCGTTTCTTGCGAATGCTTTCCCGTCGGTTCTCCGCTGTAGCATCTACTGTTTTCCCCAAAACCTTCATGTTGTTGTAGAACCCGAGATCGGCATTCAAAGTACGCCGCTCCTTACCCACTCGGGTTTCCCCACGTTCTGAGCGCTTGGCTGGTGCATGTTCTTGGGGCCTCCCCCTCTTACGCCCTTTCTTTTCCTTCCTAGCGCGACAACGCTTTCCGCTAGATCCGTTTCTGCGTCCAGCCCGAGCCTTGCCTTTCCTCCTGTCTTCCTCCTCACTCTCTGACTCTGATTCCGCATCCTCACTTTCGTCCTCCTCATCGTCGTACTTCTCCTCGCTCCCAGAGGAGCTCCCCGACTCCTCCTCAGAGCTTTCATCGTCATCGGAAGATTCCTCCTTGACAGGGGCTTTCTTTCCAGCCCTTCGGCGCCGTGACTTCACCCTCCCTGACACCCCCCTCTGATCCTCCAACTCCCCGCCACGGCTCTCCCTCCCACCCCCCCCATACCCAGGAACATTCTCTGCACCATCCTGTCGAGCACCTGCTGCAGTAGGAGGGGATGCGTCACGCTTCACTTCAAGCTCGCCCTCATGATCACCCTCACCCTTGCCAACCCTGCCGCAACGCTCGCCGTCACGCTTGCTGTAACGCTCGCCGTCACGATCGCCGTCACGCTTGCTGTAACGCTCGCCGTCACGATCGCCGTCACGCTTGCTGTAACGCTCGCCGTCACGATCGCCGTCACGCTTGCTGTAACGCTCGCCGTCACGATCGCCGTCACGCTTGCTGTAACGCTCTCCGTCACGATCGCCGTCACGCTCGCTGTTACGATCGCCGTCACGCTCGCCGCCCCGCTCGCCGTCACGCTCATGCCCTTTCACTTGCAAGTGATCCTCGTCGTCTACAGCTTCATGCTGTCGTGTTGCCCCGGTCGCCTGTTGTTTCCCTCTTTTCCCTTTCTTGGCACCGTGTTTAGCTACAACACATAAAGAAAGCGCGACAAGATCAGTGGTGACGAGTGGAGCACCTCTATTGGTGGCGAAATCAACCACGATATCAATGAGCAACTCTGAAACAGACATAGAAAGACGCTATGCGGAGCTAAAAGGCTCTTGCTTACCTTTCCTCTCTTTAGCAGGTTTGAATTGGTCCAGAAGCTTCACCTTAGGACCGTTCCGCGGCTCGCTTGAACCGCCGCGACTAATTCGGCCAGCGTAAGGCTCGTCACCAGACTGGTCACTATCCGATGATGAGTCCCCTGACTCCTCGGCAGCGCGTGCAGAAGATTTGTTCTTCCTCCGATACTGAACAACTAACGGAGCAGCTTTGTGAGGTGTCATCTCGTCATGAAGCCTCTGTTCCGCACCTGTTCTGGCGCCTTCCAGGGGCTGTAAAGCTCCAGTGCCTACTACCACCGCAGTAGCATCGGCCTGTTGATCGAGATCGCAGATGTCCGCCATTATTGCCGCTAGACCAGTCCAGTGAATGATTGCAAGATGAGGAGTGCATTTCGATGGATCAGAGCTTGCTTAAATAGGTATTCAAGGTGCAAGGAATCCCACCGCGCATGCTAGACGTGCCTGCGAGAAACGCAGTGCGAAATCCCAGTACGTGCCTGCGGACCGCGCCCAAGAAGGTCTTGCAAGCGAGAACAGGAGCGCGCCATTGCTGGACGCGCCCTTAGAGAGCATTACGCCTGCACCATAGCTGGACGTGCCTACGACGAGTAATTGCAACGCGCTAAGGTTAGAAGTGCCTACTGCTAACAGCAATGCGTTATGGCAGCAACTCACAGTGAGGCAACACTTGGAAATGCCTATCGTAGGAGGGTATCGTGAGGAGAACCTCAACTGGTACAAGCGTGACGTTCTTGGTGCTCTTCGCCTTAGGGTTTCGTGGTCTCAACTACCGCCACGAGAGATGGCACAGCATGTTCCTTTAACGAAAACCTCCCATGAAGTCACGTCGTGCTGGAGTTCCGCGCCTTCTTCAGCTCCTGCACCAGTTCTGGGATCGCAGCAGCCCAGCTGCCCTAGAAGTTGCAAGGTACGTGCTGGCAGTACGGTATGTGAGTGTTCACAAGCCTGGTCTTAGTAGGAGACTTGTTGGGCTGGAACGCCGTTTCGCTAGCAATCCTATATCTGCATTGTACTAAAAGCGCGATACTACTAAGTATTTTCGATCGCGTGAATGTCAACATCAGAGCTAGACTAGCCGCAAAAAAATCAATGTCACAAAAAATCAATGCCACAACAGCAAACAGGCAGCGCGAAATTCGAATACACGCGTAGGACGATCCATGCCGAGTCCAACTCATCGCGCTTCGAGAACGACTCTGTTCTGTTGCCCTTGAACCATCGTTGCAATATCGAAAACAAGGATGGGCGTTACAAGTGCGCTGTATAACAACCCAAATATCATTCTAACACATCATCTGGTTTGTTTTTCTACCAAACTCCAGGTACTTGTGATTGGATCTGGAGTCCAGATTCTGGACTAACATACAAGTCACGCATTTAGGGATAACCCTCAACCACAGAAAGAACCCTACCAAGAATTCAAACTCCAAAAACCGTCGTAATGTGTCACAGAGGCCGCCTTTATGAAAGTGCCATGAACAGTGAGAAGGGTGATACCGTGGTATATTGTCATATGCAACATCACCAAGATACCAGGGGACTGGAGTTTCACATACACCAAATGGCTGCTAAGTGTAAGCACGATTCAAATCAAGTCTTGCTCTGGCATGCAACATCCCATATTCAGCCTGGTTGGAAGAGATCAGCAGAGTGTTTCTTGATTGTAGGGGTACTATGCATTCAGCAAAGGAGGATAGAGAAGCAGCGTTGTGTCTGTTGTGCAACCTTACGAGTCACATGCGGCACGCTGTGTGTTGACATGTTCTAGTACCGTATAACCACACACCGTTTTTGTATGCCGTGCCTCTTGAAGGCATGCTGCTGTCCAACCCACCTTCAGCCATCCATTCATTGCATGCATGCATGGTTCGGTGGGACACCACTCCATACTGCCCACTCCACTCCAGGTCCTCAGCACCATGACGTGACACACACCTTTCAGGATAGCATAATAACTAGGCCATCTGTCATTATACTCAGCTAATCTCATGTCTAGTGCTAGATTATGCAGCCCCTATCCAACACCGAAGGTGGCTAAGAGCATCACACAGCCTGAATAGAGGCGCATGCACTATCATAGAAACACGACCACTTAGCCAAATCTTTACGATATTGCCGCCTCCACTGTCTTGGCGTCCCGACCAAGTTGCACGCATTCAGACTGCCGAATTCGGATTCGACGAGAGTATGAATGACTCGCATTACATAAACACCGCAGTCATTATCGTTGTCTTGCTGTCGCACCTGCAAATGGCCCGAGAAGGTGATAGTGTTGGGATTAGGTGTAATATTCGAATTCAGGCAGAAAAATGTTGTTCATGCGCACCTCACTCCTCACACTCCCCTTCTCATCCGCGCATCCCCATTGCACTCATGCGCAGCCCACTCCTCTCACTCCCGTTCTCATCCGCGCATCCCCACCGCACTCATGCGCAGCCCACTGCTCTCACTCCCCTTCTCATCCGCGCATCCCCACCGCACTCATGCGCAGCCCACTACTCGCACTCCCCTTCTCATCCCGCATCCCCACCGCACTCATGCGCAGCCCACTCCTCTCACTCCCTTTCTCATCCGCGCATCCCCACCGCACTCATGCGCACCCCACTCCTCTCACTCCCCTTCTCATCCGCGCATCCCCACCGCACTCATGCGCAGCCCACTCCTCTCACTCCCCTTCTCATCCCGCATCCCCACCGCACTCATGCGCTGCCCACTCCTCTCACTCCCCTTCTCATCCCGCATCCCCACCGCACTCATGCGCTGCCCACTCCTCTCACCCCCCTTCTCATCCGCGCATCCCCCCCGCACTCATGCGCAGCCCACTCCTCTCACCCCCCTTCTCATCCGCGCATCCCCACCGCACTCATGCGCAGCCCACTCCTCTCACCCCCCTTCTCATCCGCGCATCCCCATCGCACTCATGCTCAGCCCACTCATCTCACTCCCCTTCTCATCGGCGCATCCCCATTGCACTCATGCGCATCCTACCCTTCCCACCCCCGTACGCATCCGCGCATCCAACGCGCATACCTCGATGGCGTTTAACGGAATCGCTGCTACCCACGATTTTGCTTCAGTCTCCGTGATCCATGCGTAGCGCTTCATGACCTGTCGCATCAAACATCTGCGCATTGAGCGTACGGGTCGTTAGCACTCGTCCGCAAGAATCATGTTTCATACGAAGCACATATCTCACTTTCTCAAAGGTCCATCAATGTCGACGTGAGTTGCATATGAGTCCGCATGCCACAGGACACACTTGATCGGGATAAGGGATCCCGGAGCGTGGTTAATTTCGATGACAGCAAGGCTCCAGTGCGCACTGCAATGTTATCGAGACTCCAATGTCGTTAGTTTGCAGCACATGGGTACGTTCTACACATGAATAAAAAGACCCGACTACTTACTCCTTGTTAATCGGAACAAGAACGTGCTTAAACGACAAAATGTCATGTCCATAGGCCTGCCTAGTGATCCTCTTCGACCCCGGGCGTGCTACGAGTGTCCAGAAATAAGGCGATGTGCAAAGCCACGACGCATTGTCATATCCGTACTCGTAGTGTAACATACTGCAGGATCGACATGAAAATATACAAAGTCGGTGAAGCTCGTGAGAAACTAAAATCAAGGGTCAACAAATCAGTTTGCTCTGTGTTCAACACAGAGGCACTCACGATGAGAGCCACTCGATAACCGTGCCACTGATCCACTGCTCGTTTTCCAGCGTGCGGTAATCTGAGGGTTTGATTTCAAGAGATCCCCCAAACGGGGATGGCATGCGCATGTGCCGGAAACTACATCGCGCTAACTTGGGTATGCCCTTCTCCTCCATATCTTGAGTACGCAAACTCAGCTTGAGCAGGATCTTGCCTTAGGTAAGGGTCGAAATTCCTTGCCCAGCCAGCTCAACGGAAAGTCGAAGCAGATACTGTAGTTCCTCCTGGAGAAGGACCCACACGCCCTTGCCCTTCGTTGGTCAACTTTGTGCTAAAATTCCTGCTCCCATTCGTCGTCAACGAATAGCCTGCTCTTGATATCTTGTCTACTTGGTGTCCAGTGTTGGGCAGTCAGACAGGATTCCCTGCTCCAATGGCATTGGTGCGGCTTGTATTTTTCTGACACACAATTGGCGTGTACCCCAAAAAGGATGTCAGGTCCATGTCGCAAGCGGAAACGACCTTCGCCAACTTGTTTCCAGTTGGGTACAAAACCTCGTCAGGTTGCTGCGACAAGAAAGCAGTTTTTGTACGCGAAAACAGTTACACCGGGAGATGCTGAGTATGAGTCGCATGGCGTTCTCGCCCATCTGCGCGGTTGTCGCGCACCAATAAACAGTGTGACCTAGCACTTCGAGCAGTACATCACAAACCCTAACCAATTGCAAACCAACTACTGACACTCGATGACCAATGGCCAATCAGGGTCACCGGAAACATATGTTCAGGCTCAGATCGCCAATTCGTGTTCGCGCCAAATCCTTCCCTCGCCTTTCGGTAAACTATCGTCCATACGATAGTTTACTATCTCACCACGGTGCAGTGTTACCACTCACATCTCAAGCTGGTGTGCCAAACACCATTTCAGTCCTACGGACAGATCTGCTCGATGGAGGGTCAGGGTTGCGAGTTTTTCAATAAGCGCGTGTACTGCTATCAAACAGTACGTAGCCATCAAGCTAACCATGACGGCTGTAAGCGAGCCCAAAGACGCAAGGCTCAAGAGGCTGCTAAACGAAAGAAGCTGGGTCGTGACGTTGAGAAGCAGTATACCTTTGTCCCGTTAGGAAGAGCCACCCTTCCCGCGCCAAAGCATTCGATTCCCTTAGCAGCACTTCCGAACGCAGTAGATCAGCACCAGCAGCCGGCAGAGCGAGTTCCTGATGCGGTCCATACGTGTAGCACCACACTCGTGGGGGAAGAAGCTCCTACAGAGGAAATTCTCGATGTTAAGGCGGAAATATGCATTTTGGCACGGTCTCACGGCCTTACCAACGGGGTGATAAACGACACGATACAGTTAGTTAGACATCCGAAATTAGATCCAAAGCAGCTGGACGATTGGAACAGCTACCGGGACCTGGAGAAGTACGAGAACACCTTTGACGTTGGAGAGGCGAACGAATGGATCGTCGAGGAGATCCCAGTGGATCACGAGATTGGGTTTCTCACTTTCAAACGCCGAAACGCTATAAAAGTGAGTATCTCCCAGGTGCGGTGTCACGTTCTTTAGAGTGGAGGTGGGGGTTTAGTGATGACGATCAAACCATCGGACCAAAGGGAACCATCGTTTCTTCACGTCTGTTTTACATCTTTGTTTCCGTCATTATCACCATCAGCTCCTTCAGGCCATGTTCAAGAAAATGTCAGCTGTCAAGGGATTCACCATCATGCCTCAAGAGTGGAAGGTTGATGGGGTTCGCCGCTACAGTACCCCTGCAAACACGGACTGGATGCTGGAGGCTTGGGTAAGTTTGGTTCCAGCTCATGTCGCGTTTGACAAGACCGTCGAAACATAGGATCCAATTCAGATTTCCATCACTTTCTCATTCACTGTGGCAGGAGAGGGTGCGGAAGTATGGCATAGTTATAGCGCTCATTCTGTTCTCGGACCAGACCAATCTATCACATAACGGGCGCCAATCCGCCCACCCATTTCTTTTGTCCTTTGGGAACATTCCGGAATGGGCTAGGTGGCTCAAAGGAGGCACTGGGCTTCTCGGGCTTCTGCCTAATATCCCAGCTGACCTCTCGCCGGAAGAAAAGGTTCGAGTGTTCCAGCGCGCTGCAGAGATCATGATTAAAGATTTAAAGGCGGCTTCACATCTGAAAGGGTGAGTCAACACTACTGTCACCCAAAGGCGCGCATCCCTAGTAATCTCCGTCATCGTACTACGTATTCTGCCTCATCCCTATTCATAATCCTCCCACCCCGCTGTTTCCATCATTAGCCTTCTGGTTTGGTCAAACCAACCACTCCGTCACGTTTCCACCCCACTACCCTTCTAATATTCTTTCCCTGAGGCATACCCTCTCCGCTCCCTTTGTTGACCCTCGTTCACATCTGGTCCTCCTTCGCATGCGTGCCACAACGCTGTATTCAGTCATAACTTTGCTTTGCCACCATCTCATGCCGTTAATGCCTTCCCTGCTTGCTGTCCCCATCTTCCTAACCGTTCTTCATCTGCTTGCTTAGGGCCGCCCATGCTCACTCCGTTACTCCCATCTCCGACGTGTTATCCCATCATCCCCCCTCTACCTCCCTGTTTCCCCCTTCATCCTTGGCGGCTGTGCAGGGGCGGGGTGATGGTGGAAGACAGTGCCGGTGTGCAATATAGAGCATTCACGCTTCTATATTCATGGGTGACAGATCATCCGGAGTCTTCTAAGGTCACTTGTACGATGGCATGCAACTCGCTCCATCCGTGCTCGTTGTGCTTGGCTGATAAGGAGCACCTCGATGCGATGACGTTTGAGTTGACTCAAACGCCCCCCGATAAGGAGTTCCTGGATGAGCAGGAAGACACTATTGTCCTCAGAACTGTCAAGAGTCAGAAGGATGCGTACAAGGAGATGGAATCAGCAAAGACCAAGAAGAAGCTGAAGGCGGTGAAGAAGAAGACCTCTACTCACTTTGTGAAGGTAACCCTTGCCTAGCTTGTTCCGCATGCATTGCCGCGCATCTCATCTGGTTTCCCTCCATCCACACCATATACTGCACTGGCTAGTGTGCATGAGAACCTACTCCAATCCGCAGCCAGCTGTTTGTGTTTATTACCCCGACCCGCCATAGTGACTCTGTGTCCTTGACCCACAACGCAGAGCCTTTTGTGGGACTGGGAATTCGCAAAGACTCTCTGGGGCAACACGTACCTCGCTGTCCCCCCGGACATCATGCACATCTGGGAGCAGGGCATATGGCTGCATGCCATGAAGTGCCTTGTGAAGAAGCTGACTCCGAAAGAACGGAAGATTCTTCTGGAGTGAGTTGTTCCGCGCCATGCTGAACCGTTCCTCCCCTCCTTGCTTGCTTTCCGCGCCATGCTGAACCGTTCCTCCCCTCCTTGCTTGCTTTCCGTGCCATGCTGAACCGTTCCTCCCCTCCTTGCTTGCTTTCCGTGCCATGCTGAACCGTTCCTCCCCTCCTTGCTTGCTTTCCGCGCCATGCTGAACCGTTCCTCCCCTCCTTGCTTGCTTTCCGCGCCATGCTGAACCGTTCCTCCCCTCCTTGCTTGCTTTCCGCGCCATGCTGAACCGTTCCTCCCCTCCTTGCTTGCTTTCCGCGCCATGCTGAACCGTTCCTCCCCTCCTTGCTTGCTTTCCGCGCCATGCTGAACCGTTCCTCCCCTCCTTGCTTGCTTTCCGCGCCATGCTGAACCGTTCCTCCCCTCCTTGCTTGCTTTCCGCGCCATGCTGAACCGTTCCTCCCCTCCTTGCTTGCTTTCCGTGCCATGCTGAACCGTTCCTCCCCTCCTTGCTTGCATTTTCCGCCATGCTGAACCGTTCCTCCCCTCCTTGCTTGCATTTTCCGCCATGCTGAACCGTTCCTTCTCTCTAGGCGATACAAGATTTTGAAGGAGGTCACACCAGCTTCCGTGCTCCGTCTGACTTCGGCGTGGGCCTACTTTACATCCACTGCCTGCTTTTCAGCTTCAGAGCATCGTGCGATGATGCAGGTCTTGCCTCTCATCATCGATCTCCCAGGACGGAAAGATGTCCGGACTGCAATCGTGCTCATGGTCGAGTGGTACAAGGAGTTTATTCGCGCTGAGTACCACACCGACGATTCCCTGAAACGGATGAAAGATGCCACCATCAGGTAGTTACTCTTGTTGTTGTGTGGGCTCCCAAGCCGTTCATTGCCACGTACACCCATTTTCCTCGCATCAACCATACCTACATGCTCTCCCCCCCCCCCCCCCCTTCCCTTTCATCTTGTTTTGACCCTTTGCATCCCTGTTTTTCCATACCCCACCTGCTTGACCTCAATCCTGCCCTTTTTTTCCCTTGACTGCATGATTCCTCACCCCCCCTCCCTCGTGTCGTTTCTCCCTTCCTAGCCTGCATTCCACCCCTTAACTGCATGCATGCTCTCGACTGTCTCTCCCCAGCATGGTGAAGGCTCTGCGTGTTGCATTTCCTAAGCAGAAGTCAAAGTGGAAAATAGTGAAAATTCATCTCCTCGTCCACCTCCCGTCAACCATCCGTCTTCGGGGAATCCCCGCGGAGTACTCGTCGAACTGTTACGAGCACTCCCACAAGACCACTGTGAAGCGTCCTTCACGTGGCACGAATTGGAAGAATGTTGAAGATCGCATCGTTCGGAAACACCTAGAGCACGCGGTAGTTAGACAACTAGCGCGGGAGGCCGGCGGGGACAGCACGTACGAGACTTCGATGAAAGAGGTGATTCTTTTAAACCTGCAATGTCCCCCCTGCTCTGTACCCCTGCACACTCTCGTCTGCTTTGTTTCCCTGTTTTATTCCCATGCTCTGCTCTCCTGCTCTAACTCACTGCATGGCTGCCCTGCTCTGTTCTCTTGCTCTGTTCCACTTTTCTGTTCCCCTGCTCTGTTTCCCTGCTCTGTTTCCCTTCTCAGTTCTCTTGCTCTCTTCTCCTGCTCTGTTCCCCTAGTCCGTTCCCCTTCTCTGTACCCTGTTCTGTTTCCCTGCTCTGTTCTCAGTACTGTTTCCATGCTATGTTCATTGATGTGTCTGCCCTGCTCTGTGCCCTGTTCTGTTTGCCCTGATCTGGTCCCTGCTCTGTTTTCCCTGCTTTCATCCCTGCTCCGCAACATCCTCCTGTGTTCCCTACTGTTTCCCTGCTATGTTCCACTGCTCTGTTCCCCAATATCTGTTTCCATGCTCTCTGCATGAGTTGGCAATCAGATGCTGGACCAACCTAACCAAAGTAACCGACTCCTACCCTCCATCCCCATCTTCGTCCCCACAAACTCGCCCCCGTTCCCCCACCCTCATTTCCCCCTGGTCCCTAGCCCTCTCCTTCGCCTCCCCCGCATCAATCCCCTCCCCCACCCTCTCTTCCACCCTCCAAATGCCCACACCATTCACCCCACCCCCTCCCTATACCAACCCTCTCATCTTCACGGTGACAGGCATGCCTGGCTGGCCGGAGGGTGCTTACTAAGACCCACAAGAAGATGGTCATTGGAGACATCACCGACTCGGTGTTCCGGAGCTACGTCTTGACGCTGGGTGAACCCGCCATGAGTGCGATGGTTCTGCGCCTCAAACAGGCGGGCATCAACACGCAAGTCTTGCAGGTGCATTCCCCTCTCCTGCTTGCTTTCCACCCCATCCACCCCTGGTTCCCCCTCTCCTGCTTGCTTTCCACCCCATCCGCCCCTGGTTCCCTCTCTCCTGCTTGCTTTCCACCCCATCCACCCCTGGTTCCCCCTCTCCTGCTTGCTTTCCACCCCATCCGCCCCTGGTTCCCCCTCTCCTGCTTGCTTTCCACCCCATCCGCCCCTGGTTCCCCCTCTCCTGCTTGCTTTCCACCCCATCCACCCCTGGTTCCCCCTCTCCTGCTTGCTTTCCACCCCATCCACCCCTGGTTCCCCCTCTCCTGCTTGCTTTCCACCCCATCCACCCCTGGTTCCCCCTCTCCTGCTTGCTTTCCACCCCATCCGCCCCTGGTTCCCCCTCTCCAGACTGCTGTCCATGCAAACCCTGGCCAATACCCCATTTCTCTTATGCTCTCCACCCCCTCTTTCGCTGCTTTCCCTTTTTCTTTGTTGAATGCTCGTGGTGTCAGGTGCACACGGCACTTGCGATCCCGCCACACGATAAGATGGAATGGACGTCAAGGGGGCAGTTCGTCAAGGCTAGCCCAGCCCAGCAAAACTTCTCGTCGATTGCGATCAACCCTGCAGGGAAGGGATCCCCGTGGTATGGCCGTTGCCTTGTGCTGTTTCATTACAACAAGGGTGGTGAGCTGAGGCGAGGCGCATATGTGGAGTACTACACCGAAGACAAGCGACAATGCCCGTCGACGGGATGCAAGCGTCTTTTACCCACAGAGGGCGTTGATAATTATGCGGTGATCGATGTAGACTGCATTCTTAGTCTCGTGCACATTGTACCCTCGTGCGAGGACGATGAAGTGAGCCTCCTCAACAGATTTGTATGGTGAGGCCTTTGACCCAATGTGACTGTGGTAAACGTTGATTTTGAACCTAGAATATTGATATTTTTAGGCATTTCTTTAATCTAATAGGTGCAAAATCAATAACCATTGGTTAAATATGACACTTGGAAACCCATGTTCTTAATGGGATTTACAAATTCAAGAAATAATCTTCAAAGGTTTTGCTGTAACAAACAATGCACAGAAGTAAAAAGGAGACATTTATATCGAGAACAGGTTTACAGCACAAATCTTCCAAGCGAGGAGACCAGCTCCAACCCCTCTTAGTCGCGAAACCCTAATGCTGCAGCAACAGGCAAGAAACATTGAGCGGAAACATACGAATAGTGTCTCCAAAACGTCTCAAGAGGGACAAACGATTTTTGTAGGTTTTCTGTACGTTTTTCAAACGATTGTCAAACATACGATCGACCTGCGGGGACGTCAGATGCTTTTCAAACACACACATTTTTGTGATGTTGAGTGGCTTCGAGAGGCACGGCCTTCACCATCGCGACGGGCGCGACAAGGACGGCGAGCCACCACGCCAATGCCCACGCGCGCTGCACGCGCTCACGATCACGTGTCGTCGCCGTTGAGCCCGCGGCAGCCGGCCCCCCAATCATCGCAAAAATCCCTAACTAATTTGGCCCTCGCCTCCTCCTCAACCCTTGTCTCCTCGGGGCCCCACCCGCAACTGACTTTCGGCCTATCTAAGTGGTTTGCTGCCCCACCGACTCTGACGCACGAAAAGCGCCAAGCCGGTACTAGTACTTCTACGAGTGGGCTGCATTCCTGGCTTTCCAAACTAGGGTGAGCCGTCTCACACCAACCAAAAGTTGTTGGGAGTGAGTTCCGAACGTCCTAATATGAAGTGCCCCTCACCCACGTTCAGGACGGGTCTAGTCGATGGCTTCGTCCGCTTCACTGTTCCTTATCCGCGTAGGATTTTCATTATCTTTAGAACAACCTCCCCAACATAATCTTTAGAATAACCTCCTCAACCATATCTTTTTGTTACCATTAGTGGAATTGAGTGAGCGAACGAAGATTGCACTATTGAAGCATATCGATACATAGAGCAAAGGCATGAGGGATTTGTTATATTGCAAAACAAGATGATAACGGTAACGAGCGACAAGTGGGGTGCCTTACGGGGCTAGCGTCGAGGTCTGGAATTGTCGAGGCGTAGGGTCGTGTCACGAGTTACTAGTCGAGCCAAGTGGTTTGGGCGCGACGGTCGTGGTGGCAGGAACAGTAGTTGAGGCGAATGTCGCGAGGTGGTTAAGGGACACTGTTTGGTTGTGATGGCGGGAATAGTGTTGTACGCGGTTTTTTTTTTTAATATATTAAATTGATAAAATACACCGGAAATAAGCACGTGTATAAAATCAACTACAGTCGCAACTGTGCTTGAGGGGGCCGGCATGAGCCGAACACCAGAGGGTACTTAAACAGGGCCACGTGCCCTACGCTGCTTGGACCAGATGGTTGCGAAGCCATTCGTCCACTTCCATTTCACCACATCCACAGTCGTGATGTTTCCGAATAGACGTTGTTCATCCGCCAATAGTCTCGCCAACTTGCTCTTCCGAATGCCGCCCGCCCTTTTCCGCAGTTTCGTCCGTTGTTCTCTCAGGTAGATTCTCGCATGAAGGTAAAAAGCCCGCTCAATTCGTCGCAGAACTCGGCGCGCTCTAAATTTCCCTCCACGAAACAGTGCTTCGCATCGCTCCACCCAGATCTGATGTAAACCAATCGCTGTTAGAGTTGCTTCCGGAAAAGCCGAGTCAGAGCCAGCGCGTTTGAAGAGCATGTCCCCCAGCGAGGAGATGCGACGAGCTGGATTCATCATGTGCAGAGCCCGCAGGATCGAAGTGGTGACCACTTGGATGGCCGGGCAGGTGAAGAGACAATGCTCTAGGGTTTCCTCCTCGCTACACTACGGGCAGACCGGCTTGCAGCGGAGGAAAGCCACCCTCTCTCCCACCTGAAGATTGAGGCCGTGGATCCTCAGCAGAACACTGCGTGGACGGTTTGGAACCACCCGAGAGTCTCTGATAGCAATGACTTTCCTCCAGTCGATTTGTTTGCCCCATCTGCTCCCCCACTTCGCTTGCTTGTTTGCGGCCTGGCCCGACCCTTAAACCCTCCTCATCTGCCTCAGCCAGAAAATCGTGGTATGTGAGGTGACGCAAAGTAAGGAAATGATGATCCCTTACACTACCCCTCTCCTCGAGGGAGGCTTTTACGAAAGTGCGTTGACATCGCGGAGAAATCTGTTGCGAAGGTAGTCCGTGACGACTGGATACGTTTCGATTTTGGACCCTCGGACCCAGCAGAGCTAGAATTCGATATGGCGGGCTCCACGTAGATCACGAACATTGTAGCTGAGGACCTCCCTCCCACTTCTCCTCGCTCCCTGCTGTCACTGTCTCTGTCAGAATCTTAGGCGCATCTACTAGCAGCATTTGTTCCCTTCCTAAGAGTAGGTATCATGGGGACACGTCTCTCAATGCAACCTGTTTGTACCCCACCACTACCCACGGAAGCCTCGCATCCCAGTCCCTCTTGTACCTCTCCCTATCGGCTCTCAGCCCTCTTTTCACCGTCTATACACACCTCTCTGTTAACTCGTCACTCTATGGGTGATACCTTGAGGCTTTGTGGTGTGTGATTCCTGTCTCTATCAGCAGCTTCTCAAACTCACCCCAAAACTCTGTCCCCTGATCCTGCAGCACTTCTCCACACGCCCCATATCTTGTGAGCACCTGCTCTTCGAAAGCTTCTTCTATGCGCGACGAGTTTTTACCAGGTAACGCTCTCACCTCTACCCATTTTTACATGTGCTCGATCATTATTGGTATGTACTGTTTTCCTCTGCGACTCAGCGCCATTTCCCCTACTAGGTCAAAGGACCACTTGAATCCCAGGCCCCTTCTTGACAGTGACTGCAGTTCCTCCCTCCCTCCCTCTAGCTCCACCTTATTCCTACTGCACAACTCGCAGATCTCCACCCACTTCTTAATCTATCTCCTCTTTCTTGCCCACCACCAGCCCGTTTCTACCAGCTGTGTCATTCTTAAGCTTCCAAAATGCCCCAGCTGCCTGCGCACCTTAGCTATGATGCCCTCTCTTTCCTCTTTTCTAGGAACCACCATCCACCCGCTTTTCGTGCTCTTCTTCAGCTGCTCCTGATACCACCTGTAATGTGCGCCTTTTGCCCTTGCCCTGTCAGTGATTGGTTCTGCCTCTGTCGTCTTCCCTTTTACTCACAGCATCATGGCCTGGTTGATCATTAGCCTGGCCACTGGCTGGTGCTCTGTCATTCCCTGTAAGTACAATTAGTAGTATGTTATTGCCCACACCTGTAGCTGGCCCTCCCCTTCGTAGGAGCTGTAGCTGGCCTCGGCTGGATTACAGCTCCTATTGGCAAAGGCCATCACTTTCTCCTTGCCTTCTCTCTCCTTGCATAGTATTGCTCCCACCTTAGAGTTGCTCTAGTCTGTATAGAGCATGAACAGGTCCTCTTTGATGGGTAGCGTTAGCACGGTTACCGTCTTGATTGCCTTCAGCAGAGCATAGAACGCTCCTTGATCCATCTCTCCCCATTACCACACTTGTTAATCTCTCAGCAGCCAGCTGGATTGCTACAACCCCTCGAGCCACCCGAACGACTGTGGCAACAGGTGACGATGAATTTTGTCACGGGGCTGCCACCTGGGCCGTCCGGCAACGACGCTGTTCTCGTCGTCGTCAATCGCCTCACAAAGATGGCGCACTTCGCACCATGTCGTAGAACAATCACAGCCGAAGAAACTGCGCGCCTCTTCATCTCGACCATCGTGCGACTGCACGGAATCCCATCAACGATTACCACCGATAGGGACCCGAAGTTCACGTCGAAGTTTTGGAAGGAAACGTGGGCGCAGTACGGCACGAACCTACAGTTCTCATCGGCATATCACCCGCAAACGGACGACCAGACTGAGCGAACCAATTAGACGATGGAGCAGCTGATCAGGACAAACTGCCCCGACTCCGCTCGCTGGGAAACTTCGCTCGCCATGCTGGAGTTCGTGTTCAACAACGCCCCGTCCAGCACGACTAATCACTCCCCATTCTTCTTGATTTACGGGATGGGGTGGTGCCTACAACGACTACACTCGACAACCCAGTCCCGAGGTCACAAACTTTCGTGACAGAACTCCAAGAGATTCGCAAAAAGGCAGCTGATGTAGTCCGCAAGGCGAATGCTACTGCCCGAAAATACACCGATCTTCTACGACGGGAGATTATCATGACAGCTGGGCAACCAGGGCTCTTGCTAACTATTTGGGCTCTATATATATATATTGTCTGACCATCATATGAGGGATCCTGGGTGATCTGATTTTCATATTGTTACGAGTGCGATTGAGCGAGTGAGCGAGAATTTCACTATCGATGCAAAGAATACAATGAGCGAAGGCATGAGTGGAGAATATATAGTGAACTAAAGTGGTAACGGTAATGTGTGGAAATGGGGTGCGCGACGGGCCTAGCGCCGATGTTGGGAAAATGTCAAGGCGGAGGTCCGGAGCGCGGGTTACCAACCGAACCGTGAGGTTGGGTCGCGGCGTGAACAGTGGCGGGAACAGTGTCAACGCAAGTGGTAACGGCTTACTGTTGGGTGCTGTTGGTGGGAACACTGGTGTACGCGCTGAGCAGGGACGCGAAGTAAGGAAAAGGAAATTTCCTTTCACCACCCCCCCCCCCCCCCCCCCCCCCCCCCCCCCCCCATTAAGGAGGCCCTTCTTACGAAAGTGCGTGTACATCCCGGAAATTTCGGCTGCGCAGATACTCGGCGAGGACAGGGTGGTTTTCAATTATGTCCAGGGAAACCCAGTTGTCTTCAGTGGGCGTGCGATCTTTTTAGCGGATCAGAAGTTCGATCCTGCGAGCTCCCCGTGGGTCACGAACTCTGTGGCTCAAGATTTTCTCGGGCGTGATGATTGGCTCCGCTTGCGGTCGTGTCATGCGGGCGGGCGGTTGCGAGGCAGTTGGCTGGTGGATGGTATGTATGGGCGGAGGAGGCTTGCGTGGAATGACGGGCTGACGTACCAGTCAGCAGGGAGGAGGAGATGGGCGGTGACGGGGGTGATCATGTGGCTGATGCGGAATGGCCCACAATATCGGGGGCGGAGTTTTGGGGTAATGGGCAGGCGGAGGTTCTGATTATCGAGTAAAACTAGGTCGTCGGGTTGGTAATTGACAGGTTGGCGGTGGCGGTCGGCGTTGCGCTTAGCGATGATGTTTGGTTTTTTTATTGCGTCTGCTGCTCGAGTCCGTGCTGCTTATAAAATTTCTGCGAACTATTGCGCGCATGGCACCGGGTTGTCGGGATTCGAAGTCATGGGTACTGTGGGGTCTTGTCCGTAGTTCACGTAAAACGGCGATTGTTGGGTCGTGGCGGATGGCGATTTGTGGTACGCGAACTCGATGAGCAGCACTTGCTATTCCCACGTGGTCGGGTCGTCGCACGTGGCTCGGATGAGCTGTTCCATGGTCTGATTTGTCCGTTCTGTCTGTCCGTCAGTTTTGGGGTGGTACGAAGAACTGAACTGTAGTCGCGTGCCGAACTGCTGCCACAGGTGCCGCAAGAAGTTGCTGGCGAATTTCGTATCAAGGTCGCTGATGATCGATGCTGGTATCCCGTGTTGTCGAACGACGGTGGAGATGAAGAGGCGGGCTGTTTCAATTTCTTGCAGGCTGCGAAGTGTGCCATTTTCGTCAGCCGATCGACGATGACCAGGATTGCGTCGTTCCCACTTGCTCCAGCCGGTAACCCCGTGACGAAGTCCATCGCCACCTGCTGCCAAGCACGCTCTGAGGGTGGTATCGGCTGCAACTGTCATGCCGGCCGCTTCCGTGATGCTTTCATGAGTTGGCAGGTGGGACACGATGCCACGTGTCGTTGCACGTCGGTCAGCATCTCGGGCCAGTAGTAATACCGCTGCAGCTGCTGCCGTGTTTTCTCTACTGCGAAATGTTCTGAGGTAACCCCGTCGTGTGCCTCCTGTAGTAACAGCTCCCTTAGTAAAGTGTAGCCCGGTACCCAGATGCGGTTGGTGCCGGCTTTTACGTAATACACCCCTTTTGCTGCTGCGAACTGCTGCGAGTTGCCTCCGGTGAAGAAAGGTTCTGTCTGATATCCGTGGGTAAATAGGCCTGTCAGTAGTGGGTTGGTCTGGGCGAGTAGTATGGCGTGTATCTGGGCAGTTGGGCGGGTTAGTGCGTCGGCAATGTTCGATGCCCCCTTTTTGTAGGTGACCGTGTAGTGGAAGTTTGACTCGAGGAAATCGAGCCAGCGAATCTGTCGTGGGTTAAGGTGGGGCTGTGCGCGGAGGTACTGTAGTGATTTGTGGTCTGTCCGTACTGTCATGTCTGCGCCGGTCAAGTAGCATCGCCACACCTTGAACGCGTGCACGATCACGAGCATTTCGCGGTCGTGTATCGGGTAATTCTTCTCGGGTGGGTGCAGCGTTCGTGACTCATATGCGATGGGCTGTAGGCCGTTGCCGAAATCCTGTAGCAGATTGGCTCCGATGGCGATGTCGCTGGTGTCTATAACCACTTCAAATGGGCGGTGTGGGTCGGCAATGCGCAGTACGGGCGGTGAACAGAGAACATTTTTCAGGGCAGAGAAGGCAGCATGCTCTTTCTCCCCCAACGTAAAAGCGACCCCTTACCGCAGCAGATCCGTCAGTGGGGCTGTTAACCGCGCCATGTCGGGGACGAACCAACACACATAATTAACGAACCTTAAAAAACTCTGCAGCTCCGTGATATTTGTCGGGGGGTGCCATGCTTTAACCGTGTCCAGCTTCTTCGGTTCAATCTCAACCCCAGCTTCCGAAATAACGTGCCCCCAAAATTCTAGCCAGTCCTGAAAAAAACTCGCACTTGGAACCCTTGGTCAGTCGGCGGTGCTTGTCTAAAACGTTAAATACTGCTTCCAAATCTGCTAAGTGGTGTTGCTTATCGCGACTGTAGACGAGGATGTCGTTGAGGTAAACTATCCCGCATTTATTTAAGAGCGGTCGAAACGCTTCATTCATGGTCATCTAAAATGTCGTCAGGGCGTTGGTCAGCCCGAAAGGCATCACGGTGTACTCGAATGACCGTACCTAGTTCTTAATGCTGTCTTGGCGCAGTCCGATGGTTCGACCCTAATCTGATGGTAACCTCCCCGTAAGTCAATTTTTGAAAAGACCCGTGCTGTTCGAAGTTGATCTATCAGTTCGTCGGCGCGGAAAGTGGGGTATCGCGACTTGACTGTTACCCTGTTCAGTGCTCTGTAGTCGATGCACATGCGGAACCCTCCGTCTTTTTTTGGTGTGAACAGTATCGGTGCGGCGAACGGTGACGAGCTCGGTCGGATGAATCTTTACTCTAACATGTAATATAACTGCTTCCTCAGTTCGTCGAGCTCGGGCTGTATCAGTCTAAACTATCGCTGTACAGTTGGCTGTGCCCCTGGCTCTAACTCTATTCGGTGATCGTGTGCCCGCTGAAGTGGCAGTCCCTCTGGTAAATCGTTCGAAAAAATCCCCGAGTACCGTTTCAGTAGTTCCCGTAGTTCAGCCGGTGCGGTTGCCAGCAGTTTCTAAAAATCACTCGGCTGCTCTGTTTCTCCTACCAATGCTATGTCCACCGCGTACACGTCAGCTCCAGCGGCGACAGCCCGTTTCATCGTGATGGCGTTGACGTGGACCGTTGAAGACTTGGGCGACTACCAGCGAGGTAGATCGACCCAGTTACCGCTACTTCGAACAGTGCAGCTACCCGTCGTCCAGTCGATTCGCGGGTTATACCGTTGCTGCCAATCACGTCCCAGTAAAATGTCGTGCCCATCCAATGTCATCGCGAGCATTTCCTGTGTAAACCCAAAGTTCCCCCGGCAGCGGACTTTCACTCTCTCCACCTTCTCCCGTATGGCCAGTGGCGTGCCGTCGACTAAGCGCGCATCTATTTCCGGTAAACACCGACTAAGTGTCAATTGCAGCTTTCGTGCGGTCGCGGTATTATCTAAGCTATGACTTGCTCCTCCGTCTATAAAAATCTTCATTGCTGCTCCCTGTATTTTTCCGTGGATCAGTACGGGGCAATCCGTCGCTGTACCTTCCTTATTCATCTGAGCCCGATCGATGGCGTGAATCGGTACTGTGACTCGGTGAGGGTCGGTGAGGTTGGGCGAGCAGGTTGTCTCGTCAGTAGTTGGCCCGACTTCTACTGACTCCTGGCATTTCCCTACCTCTGAGACTCCCTCCCTTGCTCTGCTCCGCGGCGCCTCAGCTCTTGCGATGGCCCCGCCTATTGCAAGCAAAGCATCGCCCCTTAAACGGCGCGGCAGCAACATTCGCCGCAACGGCGTGTACGATGGGGTGATGTTCGTAGTAGGACCCCGGTCTCGGACGGCGCTGAATATCGATTTTCTCGGCGAGCGCGAAGATCTCGTTAAAATTCGAGAGGCCGCGTAGCATGATTTCGTGCGAGATGTCCGGCTTCAGCCCTCCGACGTAACGGTCCACCCGCTCCGCTTCGTGCATGTAGCCGACTTGCTCGCATAATGCGAGAAAACCGCTCGTATAGTCTTGGATCGACCCAAGTTTACGCCAAGTACGCAATCTCTGACGCGCCGAAATAGAAGCCGCGATCGGCTCGAAGCACTCCCGAAGCCCTGCGCACCACGCATCCCACGTGCTATACTGGGCGGTCTCGCAGAACAAATCCATGTTGTGGCTGGGCCCGTGGGCTCTCCCTCTTGTGACGGCGGCTCGTAGGCGCGTGGCGACGTCATGATGACTCGCCATCAGTCCATGGCGGGGCCCCTCAGCACCGAAACAGCGTAGCGAATCTTTGCTGCATCCGAGTCGACGTAGTTCGCGTCGAAAAAGGACGTGAAGAACCACAATTGAACCATCGGACCTCCACGTTGGCTCGGATCGAAGCAGGGCATGCGGCTTGAGTGGCATCGGTGCCATGAAGTCGTTGTAGCCACTTGTTGCTGTGAGAATAGGAATCAAGGAATCACTAGAAACAGGACAATACAAGGTTTGTATAGGCAAAGCCTAACAATACTGTACCCCATAAGGAGTGCCCCACTACGGCCTACAATATAGTTCTGACACACCCCCATAGGCAAAGTGGGGACAAGCAAGAGAACAAGACAAGGTCAAGCTCAGGGTGGATCACAACGTCACCACACATTCTGAGCACAAGTACAAGGCCACAAGGCCAGTTCACATGCAGGATTATAAATCAAGGTGAACAAGCAAGACAGTGATCTCAACCTAGCAAGGGTAAGCATGCAGGTGCAGGTATATATAGATCACAGTACAAGCAAAGTCAAGAGGTAAGCAAGTGAGGCCAGGTAGGCACAAGACCTAACATAGTACAAAAACGCTGATGATCACAAGACTGAAGTGCCTTGGTAAAGATATCAGTAGTGTTGGCCCGAGTGGCCACTTAAGCAAGACAAAGCTGACCACGCTGCTGCAACTCTCGAGCAAGGAAGTAGCGAAAGCGTAGTCTTCAGTGTGTCGTGCCACTCACGGGGCGCCTGGCGGAGACCGTAGACTGGCCGCCGGAGGCTCCACTGGGTACCAGGAGGAAACGACCCAGTGAAGCCAGGTGGGCGGCGCAGCAAGATCTCCTCGTGCAGGCTGCCCTGTAGAAAGGCTGTGCTGAAGTCAAGAGAGTGAAGCTCGTAGTCACGCTGAGCAGCAACGTGCAGCAGTACCCGAAGAGTGGTCATCTTCGGGGTGGGAGAGAAGGTCTGAAAGTAGTCAACTCCCTGCCGCTGACTGAAGCCTCGAGCCACGTAACGCGCCTTGAAGACAGGCGGAGAACCCGGCGGCCGCTTCACCCTGAAAATCCACATGCCATCGACAATGTTCGCCCCAGGTGGGGGAACCTCGTCGACGTAAATGCCTGTGGACTTCCAGGAAGCCATCTCTGCGTCCATGGCTGTCTGCCACTGAGAGGAGTAGGGACCCTCTATCGCCTCTGCGTAAGAGCGCGGGGTCGGGATGTCTGGTGCATCCGGGTCTCCCTCAGGGGCAAGCAGCATGGATACGAGATGAGGTAAAGCAGCAGCAAAACACTGGAACTCCTCCTGCCTGTCCTCAACGACGTCCGTGCTAAGAGCACACTCACCCCCGACGGACGGAGGACAGACAGACTCAGACTCAGCAACAAGACTAGCGGCGTAGTCTAGACGACAGTGAGCAGCAAAGTCGACAAGCTCAGCAACTAAAGCAGACGCAGCAGTGGACTCAAAGGAAGGTCCAGTGACAACAGTGGCCAGGAGACGCGAGACAGGAGGACTAGCAGCACGAAGAGAGTCAGACTCCGGGTCAGCAAGGGCAGGAAGAAAGGACGCATGAGGAGACGGCAGAGGGACACGCTGCGGAGCAGTGGAAGGGCGCAGAGCCATCTGGTGCGTGCCAGGGACAGGTTGAGGACGCTGACGCGAACCACGACGACTAGTGCGAGCAGTACGAACAGGCGACGCAGGACGAGACGAAGGCTCACGACGCTCAGCAAGACCTCCGGTCGGACCAGTGTAAGGAGAAGGAGCAGGCAGTGGGGAGGCGGGCTGTAACTGTGACTGCAACTGGACAGGCGGTGGACACTCTAAGGAAGGAGCAGGACCAGTAGTAGGCGGGAGACCAAGAACCTGCTGAAGGAGCGGAACGTAGTACGGCCGCGGCCGCGCAGCGCCTCCAGAACCAGCAAGGACAGCACCAGCACCCCCAGTGTCAGCTCCAACTCCAGCAGCACCACCAGCTCCAGCAGCACCTCCAGCAGCTCCACTAGCGCCAACTCCAGCACCCACAGGAGCACCGGCTCCAGCAGTACCTCCAGCTCCAGCACCTCCAGCAGCTCCAGCTCCAACAGGACCACCAAAAGCCCCAGCAGCCCCAGTAGCGCCAGCTCCAGTACCTCCAGCAGCACCAGCTCCAGCAGCACTGCCAGCTCCAGCACCTCCAGCAGCTCCAGCTCCAGCAGCACCACCAGGCCCAGCAGCTTCAGTACCTCCAGTACGAGCACCTCCGGGACCAGTGGCTCCAGAACCCCCAGCAGCTCCAGCAGCAGCAGGACCTCCAGCGCCCGTAGCACCACCAGATCCAGCAGCACGGCTCCAGCGCCGAGCAAGCCACTCGCGCAGCTGCTGTGGAGGGAGAGTGGCTCCCGTCGAGCCGAAGCACCCGAGGGACCTCCAGACTCAGCACCTCCAGACTACACACGCGCAGGCTCAGCACCCTCAGGCTCCGCACCCCCAGGCTCAGCACCCCCAGACTCAGCACCCCCAGACTCAGCACCCCCAGACTCAACACCCCCAGACTCAGCACCCTCAGGCTCCGCACGCTCAGGCTCAGCACCCCCAGACCCGGCACCCGCAGGCTCAGCACCCCTAGCAGCACCAGAGTCAACAGCTACCTCGACAGGCTCGACTGCGTCTATCTGGGACACACCTGAGGGGGCAGGACCCTGAGGGGGGAGGGGGTCTACCGGGGGAGGACCTGGCGCGAGGAAGAGCGGCAGGGGGGGGGAGGGGGGCAGTGCGGTAAGGGAAGAGACGGTAGTAAGGAACCGACTCGTCAAACGTGACGTCCTGAGAGGACAGAACACGGCGCGAGGTGGGGTGGTAAAACTGCCAACCAGGCGCGTCAGGGGGGAAGCCAAGGAAGACGCAGGGAACAGCACGGGAGGACAGCTTGTCCGCAGACTAGTCGCGGACGAAAGCTCGAGATCCCCAGACACGGAACGCAGACGCATCGCCAACATTCCCCGTCCACCGCAGAGTAGGTGTGGTCTCCGGCATGGAGACGCGGGGCTGAAGGTTGAGCTGATGCGCAGCGTACTGAATCGCGAACGGCCACAGAAAATGGGGAGCAGCCGCATGGATCATGGACGTACGAGCGACGTCCATGACCATGCCAATGCGGCGCTCAGCAATCCCATTTTGCTGCGGAGAGGCCGGAAGCGTGAACGTCTGGCGGATGCCCTCCGCACGCCAGAAGGCTCGTAGAAGGTCGGAGGAAAACTCTCCACCTCTGTCGGAGTGCAGACGCAGAACAGGAAGGCCCGAGCCGAAACTCTCGCTGAGCTGACGACGGGCAGCGCGGATCCAGTCGATCAGCACCTCAGTGACCTCACCCTTGCGGCTGACAGGGGAAGACCGTGGTGTAGCGCGAGTAGTCGTCAACGACCAGCAGAAAGTAGCGCTCGTGACCCTGTCCACGGACGCGGGCGGGGCCCCACATGTCCATGTGAAGAGTCTGCAGGGGAGCCTCCGTCGGAGGGAACTCGGAGGAGTGAGGAGCGGCGCGCTGCCGCCCCTCGACGCAAGGAACGCAGGTAGGGGCAGGCCCCGGGGGAAGGGGAGGGAGAGACCGGGGAAGACCAATAACAAGGACACGAGAGGCCATGCCTCGGAGACGAGGCAGGGAGGGGTGACCAATCGGTGGTGCCAGAGGAGAGTCTGGTGAGACAGGAGGCGACACGAGCAGGGGGCAGACTCAGGACCAGACCGGGACGCTGCAGCAAACACCTGACCCGACGCGGCTACCTGACCAGACTCAGCAACCGGATGAGACACGGTAGTCAGGGTGTACAGGCTCGACCCAAGCTGACGGGTGAACGTGGCCAGGTGCCGGCCCGTCCGAGTACACGAACAGTGGGTCACCCGCTGACCTCCAGGAGTGAACTGGTCAACCCACGCGTCCTGAAGGTCAGCTCCACTCACCAAGTTCGTGGAGAACGAGGGGAGGTGGAGGCCAGACAGAGAGCCAGACGGGACCGCCGGACACGGCAGAACCGTGGAGGAGTGTGCAAGGACCAGACCCCCAGAGGGGTCAGCCAGAGAGACTGCCACTGGCCGACTGAGCGGCGAGAGTGTGGTGCAGTCGCGAAAAAAGGAGCGGGAAGCACCCGAGTCAAGGGTGAATGTGTGTAAGACCTGAGCCGACGCGGTACCAGAGAGAGCAGACCCACCAGCACCTGGAGCAGCAGACTCACTAGCACCTAGAGCAGCAGCCTCAATGCCCGGGTCGGGCGGAACACACAGGTAACAGTCACCCTCAGCACTAATAGACACAGCATACATAGCAGCAAGGATAGCATCATAATCAAGATCAAAGATAGCAACCCCCGACTTAAGCAGATCACCCCAGCGCGGGATCTCAGTGGCGTCAGGAAACTGTGCACGCCAGGCGTCAGTCAGGCGGCCGAAACAGCGGTGCGTGGCGTGCGGCCCTCCACACGTCTCCCCACTGCGCTCGCCGGTGCGAAGAACGTAAGCACAGGGACCAGCACCCCCAGACCTCCCACGCCCAGCATACCACTCACGAAGCTGCTGGGGCGACAGGGTCTCACGAGAACGCTGCTGCTGCTGCTGGCGCTGGCCACCACCAAAGCTTCCCCGCTGCACAGCGCCACCCCGACCAGCACTACTGCCGCCGCCACCCCCACTGCCGCTGCCGCCGCCGCCTCCACCTCCACCACCGCCACCGACGCCCCCACTCCCGCCACCACCCCCACCTCCACCCCCACCCCCTCCGCCGCCTCCACCGCCACCACCGCCACCCCCGCCGTCTCCTCCAGCACCCTTGCCCCCCTTGCTCCTGCCGCTGCGGCGCCTCCCACTAGGAGCAGACGCAGCGCCAATCGACTCGGTGCCAACGAGGTCGACAGCAGCAGCAGAGGCAACAGAGGGCAAAAGGGGAACGGGGGAGCACCCCTCAAAGAAAGGGGCACGAGGGTCACCACGAGAGGCTCCTACAGCGACTATACTCTTCTCAGCTGCAAGGAGGCGCTCCTCGAGGAGGTCAACGGTGAGCGTGGTGGGGCAAAGGGAGAGAAAGTGGTCCCTGACCGAGCGAAGGGAGTCAGGGAGCCGGGTGACGAGGTAGTAGAGAGTGATGTACATAGGGGGGGGGTTCTTGGCTCAGAACTCGGCAGGAAGCGCAGCGCGGTAGCGGGTGTCACAAGTGCGGAGGTGCGTAATGAGGTCATAGACTGTGGCACAGGCGGCTAGGTCAGGGAACAGGTACGGCAGCATGAGGCGGCTAGGGCAGCAGTGGCACGGGAGGAGTAGCGCACAACAACAGCGTCGTACAGAGTCTGAGCAGTCTTGTACTGGCTAAAGTGCGCGCGCTCAGCAGACGGCAGGTGACTACGGACAGCAAGACGGGCAGCAGCATCGCGCGTGGTCCACTGCAAGCGAACTGCACTGTCAGCATCGGCAGCAGGTGCAACAGAGACGCCGGAACAGTGAGACTCCGTCCCTGAAGTCGCACTGCAGGAAAAGCTGCAGATCATCGACCCAGACCTCGAAATCGACTGTTCGACCCTCAGCATCGAAGGTAAGGACATTAGGGCTAGCCATGTCAGCAGGAGCAGCAGCAGTAGCCTAGCAGCAGTAGCAGCAGTAGCAGCGCGATTCGGCAGGGCGGCACGGCTCGGCAGGGCGGCGCGGCTCGGCAGGGCGGCGCGGCTCGGTAGGGCGGCGCGGCTCGGCAGGGCGGCGCGGGTGCGGCGGTGCGCTTACCAGTGGCAGGAGGGGAGGGTAGAGGCCGCGACTGGTGGGGCGGGGCCGTGGCGCGCCGGCAGGGAAGGGGCCGCGACAAGGAGGGCCGCGACGAGGCGGCAGGGCAGGGCCGCGACGCGGCTGCAGGGTCGGGGCCGCATCAGGCAGGGCCGCGACGAGGCGGCAGGGCAGGGCCGCGACGGCAGGGCCTCAGCGGCGACGACGGCGGCGGTCGCACCGGCGGCTGCAGGCTCGACGGCGGCAGCAGGGCCGCTACGGCGGCAGCAGGGGCGACGGCCGCTGCAGGCCACGGGGCCTCGGCGGCTGCTGCAGGGTAGGGGGCCGCGGCAGCGGCTGCAGGGCAGGGGCCGCGACAGCGGCTGCAGGGTAAGGGGGGGGGGGGGCGCGACGTGGCGCGGCAGGTCAGGGGCCGCGACAGCGGCTGCAGGTCAGGGGCCGCGACGTAGGGCGGCAGGGCAGGGCCGTGACGAAGGGCGGCAGGGCAGGGCCGTGACGGCCGGCAAAGCAGGGCCGCGACGGGCGGCAGGGTAGGCAGGGCCGCGACGAGCAGGGCCGCGATGGCAGGGCCGCGACGGCAGGGCAGGCGCAAGTGAGGCAGGCGCGAGGCGCGCGATAGGGCAGGAAGGCGCGGCAGTGCGCTTCGGGCAGGGCAGGAAAAAATCATGGTGGGCCCTTGAAAAAAAAAAAAAAAGGTCCCACTAGGGAACCTGCTCAGAATACCATGTGAGAATAGGAATCAAGGAATCACTAGAAACAGGACAGTACAAGGTTTGTATAGGCAAAACCTAACAATACTGTACCCCATAAGGAGTGCCCCACTACAGCCTACAATATAGTTCTGACAGTTGCCGCAAACTCCACGTGCCAACGGGCTTCGCGAGGCCCTTGTGTGCTTCGTGCGGCCCTGTTCCTCTCCATGTCAGGCATTGATTGAGCGGCGCCATCACTGGCTGCGCCTGAGCACTGTCCCACGCTGTCATGTTGTGTTGGTGTGCCTAATAAAATAACAATCGGCTCCTCCGATTGCGCGGGTACATTTGCAGGTGCGTGTGTTGGTGCTGGTGCATTCACCGTTGATTTCTGGCGAGCGGAGTCGCGTTCCGCCGTGAGTGTCGCAATTTCGAGCACCGAACCTTAGAGTTGGCGCACGAGACGGTCGAGTTGCTCCTGCGTCAGTGTCTCGATGTTGAATTCGGTCATGGCGGGGGTGTCGGGCAAGCTCTGCGAGAGCCTCTGTCATGGACGTGCGTGCTTACGAGAGAGCACTACGAGCGGCGGTGCTTGTTCGCTGAGAGACGTCCACCCCCTCCAAAAATTGAGATAGTGGGGAAGCGAAGGTGTGGGTGAGATCCGAGAAGAGATCGTAGGCTCCGAATACCAAGTGTTACGAGCTCAATTGAGCGATCGAGCGAGAACTGCACTATCGAGGCAAAGAATATAATGAGCAAAAAATGTATAGCGAAACTACAGTGGTAACAGTAATGCGTGGAAATGGGGTGCGAGACGGGCCTAGCGCCGAGGTTGGGAAAATGTCGAGGCGGAGGTCCGGAGCACGGGTTACCAACCGAACCGTGAGGTTGGGTCGCGGTGTAAACAGAGGCGAGAACAGTGTCAACGCGAGTGGTAACGTCTTACTCTTGGGTGTTGTTGTCAGAATAATAGTGTGTTCATGAGGTCAAGGGGAGGGGTACAAGAACAACATCGAGTGAATTTCCGTACCCCCTAGTGCTAACACCCATATAGCCTAAACAACATAAGCATATATGTTTTGACACACCCCCATAGGCGGGGGATAGCCAGAGAAAGCATCAGTCACAAGACCAGTCAAGAGAAACGACAAAACAAAGCAAACCCAGGGTGGATCACGAAGTCACCACGCAGTCTGAGCACAAGCAAGTGGCCACAAGGCCAGTTCACATGTAGAGTTATACATATAAAGGAGAACAAGCAGTACAGTGATCAGAACCTAGCAAGTGCAAGCATGCAGGTATAAGTATATAGGTCACAGTGCAGGCAAAGTCAAGAAGTGAGCAAGTGAGGCAAAGTAGGCACAAGGCCTAGAACAGTACAGAAACGCTGATGATCACAAGGCTGAAGTGCCTTGGTGAAGATATCAGCAGTGTTGGCCTGAGAGGCCACATAAACAAGACGAAGCTGACCACGCTGCTGCAACTCTCGAGCAAGGAAGTAGCGGAGAGCGATGTGCTTCGTTCTGTGCTCCAGTCTGTGCTCCTGACACAAGGCAATCATGGCCTTGTTGTCGACGTACAGAATTGGAGGAGAACGAGGCGCCTCTCCGAAGTCGGTCAGCAGGTAGGTGAGCCAGCGTAACTCCTGTGCAGCCATGGCCCCTGCGTAGATCTCAGCCTCACAACTGGAGCTGAGAACAGAAGACGAGCGGGTAGACCGCCACGAAACAGAGCCGGAGCCAAGGCTGAAGGTGTAACCCTGTGACGACCGCTGCGTAGCCAAGTGGTCAACCCAAGAAGCGCCTGCATGACCAGTGAGGACAACTCGAGCCTGTCCTCCAAGCACGAGCCCCATGCCCGACGTACTGCACAAGTAGCGCATCACCCTCTTAGCGGCCTTCCAGTGCTCTGGTCGGTGTCTCCCGGGTGCAACGTAGCGTTCCAGGATGCTAAGAGGGTAAGCAAGGTCAGGTCGAGTGCAGGTCATCATGTACATGAGGCAGCCCACAAGCTCTGGATACGGGCCACTCGGCTCTACGGACTCATCCGAAGACAGAGCTGAGAGCGAGTGACCGGTAGGCAGAGGAGTGGACTGTGGCGAGGAGTACTGGAAGTCCAAGCGCTGAAGGACCTGCTGCACCATGTGTCACTGAGTCAAGGTAATGGTGCGCTGTGCTCTGTCACGGGTGATCTGCAAGCCAAGATAGTTGCGCAGCTCACCCAGGTCTGTGCACGTGTGTCTCTTCTGCAGCTCCGACTTCACGTGGGCCAGTCTAGCAGTGTCAGCAGTGGCAAAGACCAAGTCGTCGACGTACACGAGGATGTAGAATGGCGGCAACGAAGTGTCGGTGCGCAGAAATAGCGACGGGTCAGCAGTCGAAGGAGCAAACCCAAGAGCCGAAAGCGTCGTCCTCAGTGTGTCGTGCCACTCGCGAGGCGCCTGACGGAGACCGTAGACTGGCCGCTGGAGGCTCCACTGGGTACCGGAGACCGTAGACTGGCCGCCGGAGGCTCCACTGGGTACCTGCAGGAAACGACCCAGTGAAGCCAGGTGGGCGGCGTAGCCAGATCTCCTCGTGCAGGCTGCCCTGTAGGAAAGCAGTGCTGAAGTCAAGAGAGTGAAGCTCGTAGTCACGCTGAGCGGCGACGTGCAGCAGAACCCGAAGAGTTGTCATCTTCGGGGTAGGGGAGAAGGTCTGGAAGAAGTCAACTCCCTGTCGCTTACAGGCGGAGAACCCGGCGGCCGCTTCACCCTGAAAATCCACATGCCATTGACGATGTTCGCCCCGGGTGGGGGAACCTTGTCGACGTAAATGCCTATGGACTTCCAGGATGCCATCTCTGCGTCCATGGCTGTCTGCCACTGAGAGGAGTAGGGACCCTCTATCGCCTCTGCATAAGAGCGCGGGGTCGGGATGTCTGGTGCATCCGGGTCTCCCTCAGGTGCAATCAGCATGGACATGAGATGAGGCACAGCAGCTGCAAAGCACTCAAAGTCCTCCTGCCTGTCCTCAAGGACGTCCGTGCCAAGAGCACACTCACCCCCGACGGACGGAGGACAGACAGACTCAAACTCAGCAACAAGACTAGCGACGAAGTCTAGGCGACAGGCGGCAGCAAAGTCACCAAGCTCAGCAACTAGGGAAAACGCAGCAGTGGACTCAAAGGAAGGGTCAGTGACAACAGTGGCCAGAAGACGTGTGACAGTAGGACTAGCAGCACGAAGTGAGTTAGACTCAGGGTCCGGTCCGCCAGCAAGAGAGGACGCAGGAGGAGACGGCAGAGAGACACGCAGTGGAACAGAGGATGGACGAAGTGCCATCTGGTGCGTGCCGGGGACAGGAGGAGGACGCTGACGCGGAACACGACGACCAGTGCGAACAGCGCGAGCAGGCGACGCAGGACGAGACGCAGGCTCACGACGCTCTGTAAGACCGCCGGGCTGCTCACTATAAGGAGAAGTAGCCGGCAGTGGAGAGGCTGGCAGTAGCTGTGGCTGTGACTGGTCAGGCGGTGGACACAGTAAGGGAGGAGTAAGGTCAGTAGAGGGCGGGAGACCAAGAACCTACTGAAGAAGTGGAACGAAGTACGGTCACGGCCGCACAGCGCCTCCAGAACCAGCTCCGACAGCACCAGCACCCCAAGGGCCAGCACCTCCAGCTCCAGGGCCTCCAGCAGCTCCAACGCCTCCAGCAGCTCCAGCTCCAGCAGCCCCAGCACCTCCAGCAGCTCCAGCTCCAGCAGCACCTCCAGTACCTCCAGTACGAACACCTCCAGAAACAGCGGCTCCAGCACCTCCAGCAGCTCCAGCTCCAGCAGCACCTCTAGCTCCAGTAGCTCCAGTACCTCCAGTACGAGCACCTCCGGGACTAGCGGCTCCAGCACCTCCAGCAGCTCCAGCTCCAGCAGCACCACTCCGGAGGCTCCAGCACCGAGCAAACCACTCGCGCAGCTGCAGTGGAGAGAGAGACTCCCGCCGTGACAAGACACCCGAGGGACCTCCAGGCTCAACACACTCGGGCTCAGCACCCCCAGGCTGAGCACCTCCAGGCTCCGCACGCTCAGGCTCAGCACCCCCAGGCTCCGCACCCGCAGGCTCAGTACCCCTAGGCTCCGTACCCTCAGACTCAGCAACCCCAGGCTCAGCACCCCCAGGCTCCGCACGCTCAAGCTCAGCACCCCCAGGCGCGGGCTATACGGGCCGGGCGCGGGCTATACGGTCTACGCTCGGGCGGTTTGCGGGCTAAACGGGCAGATTTCGGGCAGGAAAAAAAAGGCTAAACGGTGGGCCCTCTAAAAAAATGATCCTTAGGAAGGACCCGCTCTATACCATGTCAGAATACTAGTGTGTTCATTAGGTCAAGGGGAGGGGTACAAGAACAACATCGAGTGAATTTCTGTACCCCCTAGTGCTAACACCCATATAGCCTAAACAACATAAGCATATATGTTTTGACAGTTGTTGGCGGGAACAGTGGTGTACGCGCTGAGCAGGGACGCGAAGTAAGGAAAAGGAATTTTCCTTACACAGATGAAGTATTTAAGGCCGTCTGTGAAAACATATTCAAAAAATTAACGTGCCCAATAATTCGTGGGTATAGCGTATTGGTTTGATTTGAACACGGATACTGGCGGGTGTGGGATCGATTCTTGCAAGGTTTCCTTTGTTTCCGCTTCAATTATCAGACTGGTGTTTCCTCGCTGTCTGGAAACTCATACGAAATATAACCAGTGTTTTGAAAAAACATATGAGTATAAACGCCTTGTCTGAGCTCTGATATGAGCTACATTTTTTTGTCTGCGAAAACATATGAACAACAAAAAATGAGTTTGAGATCTAGACCAACAGACTAAATTAGTCTGATAACGAGAGCCCTGTGGGCAACTACCCGGCACGAAGAACCTTCGCCTACCCGGCTCGTCAAAATTACGGCCACGATTTTGAGGGCATTTCAAGATCATCCAGATGGTGACACCGGTCACCACGAAGCTGCTGCTACCGGACGATTGGCGTATATATGACGCCTTCCATGCCAGCCTCCTTTGCAAGTTCGTGCCTGCCACGACCGACATAGCGTGCCAGAACGCCGCCCCAACAGCACGACCTGTCGTAGAACCGACACTGAACCCGTCATGATTTTGGCACATCGTGTTCGGCTTGATGCATTTAGATGCCACGTGGATTTTTTAATCTGTTGGACCGATCGCACAAGTGAAGACGACACTCGCGTGCCATCCGCCTCACTTGACGCATCCCCGATCATTGATGATTATCTCGCCCGCAAGCGAGCTGTTGATATTGACCACCTTTCTTGAAGGGGGGGGGTAGTGTAAGGAATTTTCCCGATTTTCGGGCTTGACTGCTACGCGTACAACCCCGAATTTTGGACTTGCACGTTCGGCCGACATCCAGAATGCCGAGGCTCCTCACGTCGCCTTCGGCTTTCTGATCGCCAAACCTGCACCCAACCTCATTCCCCGGAGTTCCTTCCTAGCTAGGGTAGTCACTATGTAGTCGCGTGCCTTCATTGCATTGTCGGTTCATTGAGTCACATGTTATTCGTTTTTCCACGTACTCTCTTTTACAACTCATAACAATGGTAGTTAAGTCCGCGAAGTGAAATCCTGAACTGCCGAGAGCTTATTCAACATCAAGTTCGAGTTCGAAATTTCTCGGTCAGGACGCATAGGTTCGTCGAGGCAGTGAAATCTCAACAGTCGTAAATGGGCGAGCCTGAACCCTTAATTGGCACAGTGTCGAAGAGCGAAAACCAGAACTTAGGAGTACAGTGCATTTTTGTGCAGTAACACCCTGTTACTAAACAGGCAAGATGCAAACCGATTTGAAAAAAACGGCTCCGTAAGTTGGAACATTCGTAACACATGCGAGATGTCTATAAGCACCAGTGACGTCACGACTAAACATGAGCATAGTGATCCTCAGCCGTGTTGTTCATGGACTTGAGTATATCGGAATGACATTTGCCTTGTTATTCATTCGGACGCTTAGGCTACAAGAGAGTCTGAGAAATGCTATGGGGTCGGTTTATTGGATACAACGATCATATCAAGAGTGATGAACGTCGACAGCGGTGTGATAGCCTAGTTTTTTTATTGTGAGGACGTAGGAAGGCCGTAGAGTCTCGGAAACGGCGGCCGGTCGGGTTATCCCTTGTGTTGGTTACGCCGGTCATGTCAAGGGTGATGAACAACACCTAGCAATGACACTCCATGCGGAGCTGCGAGATGAATTATGTCGCCTCCACCTTCTCTCGTGATTTCCAACGATAGGAGCCCCGCCCGCACCGCATGCCGATGCGGTGTGGTCGAGATTCGACACTGGCACCACCACCATGCCATGTCATTATGTCATGCCGGTGCGACGACTGAAAGGCGAACAGCGCAACTGGTGCTACTTATTGGTAACCCATTCGGGGGGAAGGCTCGACATGCATGGGCGTGCGAGGCGAACGGATGACAGGTGGGGTGGGAAAGCATGCGGTGAGATTGATTGATGGGTGATAGGTGTTGGACATCTCCAAAATGTGGCCCACCCTAGGCTGACCCGGCGAATTTGCTCACCCCAAGGTGACTACTAGGTTTCCTGTACCTCACCCAAAGGTTACTTACAGGTCAAGTGCAGTCAGCCGAGACCCGCAGGTCGCCTTGAGGTTACGAATTTCACTGGAAAAAGCACGCCTTGTAAAAGAATCGAGTCGCCATTACGTTGAATTGGCCAATCGGAATGCGCTAACATGCAATGGATTAGCCCGAGTCGCAACGAGGAGGAACATTAGCCAATCGCATGACGGAGTGACCCGGGTCGCAACTTCGTGCTGACATTGACGAATCGCATGCGTTCGGAAAAAAAAAATGGCCTCAATAGTTGAAATAAGGCGAAACAAAAATAACTGAAGTTACACTTATATTATATTAAACTGCACAATGTATGCCATACGTAGTTAAGCAGGATTCCAACTTGTAAAAACGAATATGATAATTTCATACTATGGGTTTCCCTCTCTATGAAAAAATTGTCCCCATAAAGAAGTTGTAAATTGTTGCGTGACATATTGTTATGACGATACAATTTCGGAGCTACGATATTTGTAAAAAGATGCATGTTACACTTAAGGAGAGTTGTTTGGCCAGAGTGTGGAGGATTGAGTTGGTGGCTCGGCAATGCCGAGGGTACAGGACACAACAACGTGTGTATTTGTGCCTTGCCCGCCACACCAGGTATACCGGTACATAGGACTGTCAAACAGTCGCAAGGAGGCAATGATTCATGCCTGGCTTGCAGGTTGAAAGCTCAAGTTCGAAATGTTGTTGTCATTAAGTGCATGGATCATGAAATTGGCATACCGTAGTGTTGGCTAGGCTGGGTAGCAGGGAATAATGCATAATACGGAGAGCAGAGGTCAAGCACAAGCAGGTTTGTGACTGCACGAGAAAGGGAAGTCTTCGCACAGCTTCGTCACCCACCCATATTCCCATCTAATGCCATGCGCTAGGCAAGTGGGAAATGAAGATTCCCAAAGTGAATCGGTCCCTCCCTATGGTACGCGTTCACAGTGCACAACAACCACCTCCTTACTTACTGCAGCCCCACAATCCACCCACTCCATGCAACCCCCATGGCCAGTTACTAGTGACTCAGCTTCTGCTGCTGTGTGGCATCCAACCCAATCCCTTTGTACTCGAGAGGGTTATGCTTTGAGTGAGTGTTGGGCAGGCATGAGTGCACAAGAGGGAAAGGAATAAGGAAAGCGAAAGTGAGACAGAAATGACAGTGGAGAGGGATGTGTAGTAGTGTGGGATGAGATATTGGATGGGGGATCGGAGGGGGAATCGGATGAGATGTGAGATGAGGTGAGGGGTAAAGTATGGAGTGGTGGTGTATTTAGCACCGTTGACTTGCACATTCAAAAAGTGATATCAGAAATACACATATGTCCGTGTATGCTTGCTTACTCTCTGATTCTAGTTGCCTGGAATAATACCTACCGCACCCAGAGCTCCACTTGCGTCTGATGCAAAATGTTCTGCCGCACTGTCCTCGCTCGCACTCTCCCTGCAAAAGAGGCACATGCGATTCGATGCAGGCTGCAGAGTTCCAGCGTAGGTGGAGCCGCGGAGGGCCATGGGCTAACACCTTCTTGGATTGCGTGCAATGCAATGAGGCACGTGCGATTCGATGCGGGCTGAAGTGTTCCAGCATAGGCGGAGGTCCATCGAGCCTTATTCTAAGGGCGAACAACTGCTTGGATTGCCTCCAGATGCAATGAGCCACGTGCGAGTTGATGCGGTTGTTGGGATGGTGGGAGAAGGGAGGTAGAAGGAGAGGGAGATTTGGGGGGGGGGGGGGGGATGAGGGGGGAAGGTAGTGGGGCGGGGGAGGGAGGAAGATGAGGAATATGGTAAAGTGGGTGAGGAATGGGTATCTTGGCTCGCCAACGCTGCGGCTCAACACCACCCCCTCAATCCCACCACCCGTCAACCCCCTTTGGTGCAGCAATGGAGAGCAGCAGCGTGACCTCCTTGACACTCGTGGCGAGGCACAGGGGCACTGGCTCTCCATTTTGGTCCGGTCGGAGCTGATTCAGGTGCATGTGATGAGAGCGGCTGGGCAGGGAAAGGGGCGGGAACGAGGAGGGGAGGGGGAGGGTAAGGGGATGGGAAAGGGGGGAAGAGGGGAGCGGAAATGGGGGAGAAAGGGAAGGGAAGGGAGGGGAAGTGGAGGGGAAGTGGAGAAAAAAGCGAGGTGAGGGCGAGGGGAAGGGGAGGGAAAGGAGAGGGGAATGGGGAGTGGAACGGGAGGGGAAGGGGAGTGGAATGGTTGGGGAAGGGGAGGCCAAGGAATTAGGAAGTAGAGGGAAAGGAGAGAGGATGGGGAGGGAACGGGAACAGAGGAATGAGAAAAACGGGGTTGTTGGCTAGTGTATAAAATGAAAGGAAGGTACATCCCACTCAGCCATGCACTGGTGCCATCTGCCCACCCCAATTGCCATGCAAAACCTTGCAGCGCAATCCAAGAACACGAATTACACACCATGCACGCACCATGCACGCACCATGCACGCACCATGCACGCACCATACACGCACCATGCACGCACCATGCACGCACCATGCACGCACCATGCATCCACACACCATGCACACACCATGCACGCACATTCCATGCACATACCCATCCGCAGATAGCACATAACCATCCACCTGTCAAAACTTAGGCTTAGAAGTGATACATTAGTAATGAGCATGAAGCTCTTTAAGTACATCCAAGAAGGGTAGGGAATGGATGGGAAAGGGAATCGGGGGCAATCCCTAGGGATTGGGGGTAATCCCAAGGCAATCTCCAATTGGTGGGTTGGAGATTGCTTGGAAATTACTTTTGGGTTTGGTTGGGATGTAGGTGTACACCCAACCAAACACAAAGTGCAAACTACACTACTCTAGGATATAGAAAATACAAAGTACAAAGTACAAAGTGTGAGATTGAGGGCTAACATTAACACCCCCCCATAGGCGTCAATCGAACTCAGGGCAGAGAAGGTGGAGCACAGAGCCCCATGGCGCCAAGGAGACGGTGGTGAGGAACTTTCCCAAGGGGCTTGGTGAACAGATCAGCCAGGTTGCAGTCAGATGCAACGTACTCCACGTTCAGCTGCTCCCGCTGGACAAGGTCACGGATGAAGAAATGCCGAAGTTCGATGTGCTTGGTGCGAGTGTGATACACAGGGTCTTGGGAGAGGTGGATAGTACTCTGGTTGTCACACCAGAGGGTGGGGGTGGACTGAGGGTAGCCAAGCTCCTGGAGGAGGAAGGTGAGCCAACGGGCCTCTTGAGCAGCCATGGTGCCAGCGTAGAGCTCTGCCTCACAGGAGGAGAGGGAGACTGCTGACGACCTGGTGGAGCGCCAGCTGACAATTCCACTCCCAAGGGTGAAGCAGTACCCCTGAGAGGAGCGTCAGTCGGTCTGGTCATCGACCCAAGAGAAGTCAGTGTAACCTTCCAGCCGAGGAGGGGAGAGTCCACCGAGTGTGAGAACGTGAGACCTGGTGCCCTGGAGATAACGCAGTACCCGCTTCGCCGCCTTCCAGTGAAGATCAGTGAAGCGCCCAGGGGCCACGTAACGAGAGAGGACACTGACAGGGTATGCCAAGTCCGGCCGGGTGCACATCATGGCGTACATGAGGGACCCAACGAGTTCCGGGTATGGCTCAGAGCAGGCTTCTGGTGTGGTACAGCTGGGGCTGTGAGGAGGTGTTGCAGCGGCAGCGGGGTGGCAACAGGTGTGCACAGCTCCATCTCAAACCGCTTGAGCACATTGTTGATGTAGAACTCCTGGGAGAGTGAAATGGTGCGAGCCTTGCGATCACGTGTGATCTCCATTCTCAGGTAGTGCTTGAGGTCACCGAGGTCTTTCATCTGGAGGGCCTTGCTCAGGGCCGCCTGGACAGAGGTCATCTGGGCCGAGTCCTTGGCAACGAGGATGAAGTCATCGACGTAGACAAGGATGTAGAATGGCTCAGAATGACGGCGAATGAAGAGAGTCGGGTCAGCAGATGATGGGTGGAAGTCCAGGGAGAGAAGGACTTCTTTCACCTTGTTGTGCCATTCGCGAGGGGCTTGCTTGAGGCCGTAGACGGGGCGATTCAGCTTCCAGACAGTGTTGGGAGGGAATTCTCTTGGGAAGCCTTCAGGTCTGTCCATGAACACTGTCTCCTTGAGGCGTCCTTGTAGGAAAGCTGATGAGGCGTCCATGGATTTGATCTCAAAGTCTTCTCGTGCAGCGACATCCATGAGCGTGCGAATAGTGGGAGGTTTGGATGTGGGGGAGAAGGTCTTGAAGAAGTTGTGGTACTACTGCTGGGTGAAACCCTTGGCTACGTAACGCGCTTTGAACACCGGGGCCTCGTCTGGGAGCTGTTTCACACGAAACAACCACTTGCCCCCGACGATGTGGACTCCTGGAGGTGGAGTCTCGTCGTCGAAGGAGTGGTTGCGGGTGAATGCTTCAATCTCAGCTTCCATGGCAGCACGCCATTCGGCTGCATGAGGACCCGAGAGAGCCTCTTGGACGGTGAGAGGGATAGGGATGGTCGGGTTCTCCGTGAAATTGAGTGAGGGTGATTCAGTGATGTCGGGGAAGATGTGCGAGAGCTGAGGAATGACTGCGTGAAGATCACACAGCTCCTCATGCCTGTCTTCCAGAAGGGTAAAGGGCACATCCCCCCCAGCAGGAGGAGGCGGAGTGATCGCTGTGTATCGAAGAATAAGTGCCAGTGGAAGCGCAGCGCCATGCGAACGAGTGCCATGAGCCACCGGAGAAGAGGGTGGGGCAGGCGGTGTCGGAGGGGCTGATTTAGGAGGCTTGGGCGGGGGAATCGGTCGCCGCTTGTACGTGATCAGCTCGGGCGACTGTGGGAGAGCGGGTTCCTCAGTGGAAGGGGGGACTGGGGAAGGATGCGGGGCCGGAGGGTGTGACCGCCGATGGTATGTGATAGGTGCGCTCGGAGGTGGCGGCGCAGTTGGCGGAGTGGGAGGTGAGGGGGATGGAGGAGCGGATGCCGAAGATACCGGGGAGGTCGGATCAGAGACCTCAGAGGGGGAAGGTGCGATGGCAGGAGAGGGAGGAGGTGAGGGGGCCGGTGCAGGCGGGAGTTCAGGGAGCGCATCAAAGTCCACCCACACGAGAGAGGGTGGATCGGAGAGAGGATCCGGTCCCGAAGTGGAGTAGAATGGGCGGATTTCATCAAAGACAACGTCACGGCTCCGGACTAACTGTCGAGTGGAGGGGTTGAGGAAGAGATAGTCAGGGGAGTCGGCGTTGTGCCCAAGGTATATGCACGTTTGAGTCTTGGGACCGAGTTTGCCACCGCGCTGCCGCCTGGCCTGAGGGTTGAGGAGGACATAGGCGGTGCACCCCCAGACGCGGAGAGAGCGGGCAGTGGGTGTTTTCCCGAGCCAAAGTGTGGTTGGAGTGGTGTCGGGAAGATGCGGGTGGGGGTAAAGATTATAGAGGAGGGCGGCATGGTAGAGGGCGTACCCCCAAAGGGAGAGTGGAGCGTTAGAATGGCTGAGGAGGCACCGAGTGATCTGCACCAGGGTGTGGTTGCGGCTCTCTGCTATGCCGTTCTGCTGCGGGCTGTCAGGAAGGGTGAAGTTTTGCTGGATGCCTTCTGAAGAGCAGAAGGCTTTGAGCTTGTCGTTGCAAAATTCCCCCCCCCCCCATCCGAGTGAAGGCGCTTGACCTTGCGGTCAAAGGTGGTCTGTGCCTGCTTGACCCACGCCATGATGACCTCGGGAACCTCAGCCTTGGTGTGGAGGAGGTGAACAGAGACGTAGCGGGAGTGGTCATCCACGATAGCAAGGAAGTAGCGATGGCCACCTCGTGCGGGAACAGGGGCAGGGCCCCAGACGTCCATGTGCACTAGGTCAAGTGGTGCTGCTGCGACTGTGGGTGAGGCAGGATGGGGCTGTTGGCGCAGTTTGCTCTTGGTGCAATCAAGGCACGTGGGAGCGGGTGAGTCAGGTGGTGGAGGAAGTGCGGCTGGCAGGCCGAGAAGAAGTTTCTTGGAGGCCATGTCAGCAAGCGTGCGGAAGTTTGGGTGCCCCAGCCGATGGTGGTAAAGGATGGTCGGGTTGGAGAGGCTGCGACATGAGCATGGTGTGACAGGTGCCGGTGCTTGGGTGGTTGACACCTGTGGGAGAGGGACGCGTAGCGTGTAGAGGCCGCTGCTGTTGAGGGTGAAGCGGGCCAAGATCTTGTTGGTGAGGGGATCGATGATGTCGCAATGGTCCTCGTTCTCCGAGAAGATGGTGCGTAGCCCTGCGTCCTGAATTTCCGTTTGAGCCACTAGATTGTGGCGTAGTGAGGGCACGCACATGCCAGTGACAGTGCCGGATGGGAAGGCGGGGCACGGGACTGTGGATGTACCCTTGGCAAGAGTGGTGAAGCTTGAGTCAGCTCCCAAGAGAGGAATGGGTGTTGCGTAGGGTTTGAAGGAGAGTGTCTCCTTGAGGACAGTGTGAGTGGCCCCGCTGTCGAGTGTGAACTCTATGTATTGTGGTGCTTGTGATGAGCCGATGTACTGAGGGGTAGCTTCATTAATCATGGCAGTGCCAGAGAACAAGAGGTTGATACGCACATCAGCAGGAACATTATCACTAGCACTAGCCGAAGCGGGGTCCTGGACCTCAACTAGGTTTGCCTTACGAGGGCGCATCCAATTTGGCGGCTTCTTGTCAACTCCGTGGACGGCGTACCATTCGTCGTCTTTCTTCTTGAAGCACGTCGCAAGGGGGTGGTTAGTGCCACCACACACTTGTCCCTTGCGGTTGCCATACTTGACGACGTAGGTACACGGAGGGAAGCGGTTGCGCTGGAAGGGCGCCGAGGCGAGGGCCGCTGCGACACTTGCTTGGGGCATGGGAGCGCGGATGGCGTAAGCCTTGGCCTGAGCCGTGGAGTCTTTCTCGGCAGAGAGGAGTGCGGTGGAGACCTTAGCAAAGGTGAGGTCTTCCGCAGAAAGCGAGAGGAGCATCTTCCTCGTGACTTCATATGCCGAGGTGAGACCAACAAGAAGGGCGGCTGCAGGGGCTTGTTCGGGGAAGACTATACCCAGCTCCTTGAGTTCGCCATGAATGCTCTGCACCTTGGCAATGTAGTCGGCCATTCCCGAGCAGTCCTCAAGTCGGATCTGAAACATGCTGGGGATGAAAATGGCAACTCCGACCGCCGTCTTGTTCATGAACCGATCCTGGAGATACTTCCAGATGGCGTTGGAGGTAGGGTAGTTGTGGAACGTGTTGACAAGTTCGGGAGGGGTGGAGGCGATGAAGACGCTGATGATAGCAGCATCGGCCTTCTCCCATTTCCGGTACTTTTCAACGGCTTCCTCGTACGCCCTCATGTCAGTATCACTAGCGGATTCAGTCGGCTCAACGGGGGGAGGGGGCTGTTTTCCCTTTCCACGGTTGAGGAGGACATCCTTGAGGTCCAATCCCTGCACGTCACGACTCAGGAGGTGCTTGTCAACCCCATAGCTCCAAGCTTTGAAGTTGGAGCTAGAGCCATCGGCTTCAAGGCGGAGTGGGGTGATGGGGTTGGCCATGGTGGACGAGGTGAAGGCCATAATGAAGACCCCTTGGTGTCTCGCGCGAAGCGTCGCTCTTAAGTCACCGCGCAGCGCGGCGATTTCGAAATCCGACGGATCCAAATAGCGGAGATCGTCAATGTCGACCGCGTCGGGATGCCTCGTAGAAGGATTTTTCAGGCCGCCGAAGTTAGGTTAAATCGGCCGATTTCAGTGAAACTAACCCTATTCCCACACACCCCCCCACACACCACCCTCAGCTTCGCGGCTACACGGCTGCTTTGCTTCACGGTTACGCTGCTGCTCGCCTGCGCTGCTGCACCTGTTCAACTGCGGGAAGGGGGGGGATGGGGGTAGAAGTGCAGATGCGGGGCGACGGGCGGCAGCCCGAAGGGCGACGGGCGTCGGCCCGACGTGACGCTGCAGGGCGACGGGCGTCGGCCCGACGAGAAGCTGCAGGGCGACGGGCGACGGCCCGACGAGAAGCTGCGGGGCGACGGGCGGCGGCCTGACGAGAAGCTGCGGGGCGACGGGCGGCGGCCCGACGAGAAGCTGCGGGGCGACGGGCAGCGGCCCGACGAGAAGCTGCGGGGCGACGGGCGACGGCCCGACGAGGAGAAGAGATGACAGGATGCGTTCGACGAAAAAAGGAGCGATGGTTACGGCGCTGACGATGCGCTTACCAGAAATAAGGTAGATGTCGTCGAAATTGACGGGAAGGTGGTGCGGGAGAATTTCCGCCCACGAATGTCGCGAATCACCGGCGACGAGATTGAAGGTGGCTACGCCGAGGTTTGCGGGACGAGCATCCGCAAAGATGAGAGGATCACGATCCGCATGTGCGGTTGAAGAGCTCTGATACCATGTCAAAACTTAGGCTTAGAAGTGATACATTAGTAATGAGCATGAAGCTCTTTAAGTACATCCAAGAAGGGTAGGGAATGGATGGGAAAGGGAATCGGGGGCAATCCCTAGGGATTGGGGGTAATCCCAAGGCAATCTCCAATTGGTGGGTTGGAGATTGCTTGGAGATTACTTTTGGGTTTGGTTGGGATGTAGGTGTACACCCAACCAAACACAAAGTGCAAACTACACTACTCTAGGATATAGAAAATACAAAGTACAAAGTACGAAGTGTGAGATTGAGGGCTAACATTAACACCACCCACCCACCCTCTTCACCATGCTCATCCGCGCACATAGTACCCAGCCATCCACCCATCCACCCACCCCGTTCACCATGCATGGGAATGCGGGATGCGTCTCTTGCTGCCGCTGCTGCCTCCTTGGCTCGCCTCATCTGCTCTTCCTGCCTCGGCGTCTCCGACAGCTGTGCCAAGTGCCTATGACCATGCTGTCGGTGCCCACACACATGAGCTGTTAAATGAAGGGGCAGTTCCGGGTGGGGAAGGGGACGGGAAAACACATGAGGGAGGTTGCTTGCGGCTACTCTTCCTGCGTCAGTGGCTCTGGGAGGTCGTCCACCAACACACTATCAGTGTCAGAAGAGGGCAGGAGCTGCTTGAGAAGTGTCCAGGGGGGTACATGCGGGTGGAAGGGAGGGCGGAGAAGAAGGATGCCGGACCGGCCCAGGCCCAGCCCAGGTCGGGCCGTGCCGGGCTGCCCAAAATAGCGGGCCAGGCCCAGCCCGGCCCGCCCCGGGCCGAGCCTGGCCCGCCCCAAGCGGAATGAGCTAGACTTCGGCCCGAGTTCGCCCAGGGGGTACCCGGGCCGAAAAGGGCCCGGGCGGGCTGAGTATGGGCCGGCCCGGGTGCAATTCCGTTATAGATACATTGTTTTTTGGGCCTGTTTTAGAGAGGCAAACAAGTCTAGGGCCCGACCCGGGCTGGGCCGGCCCGCCCCTAAAAGGGCGGACCAAAAGCGGGTCGACGACGGCCCGGCGGGCCAGGACTGCCCGGCCCGCCCCGGTCTGACAGCCCAATTTAAAGGTACGGCCCGGGCCAGTTTCGGGCCGGCCCGACCTGGGCCGGGCGTGCCCAACCCTGGCTGGGTGTGAGAGGGAGGACGAGAGGGAAGAGGGGGGGGAGGGGAAGACGTAAGACAGCAAGGACATCAATAGAGGCAGGCATGGGGCCACAAACATGGTGTAGAAGGGATACGGTATGGAAAGGGAAATGCAGAGGGAGGTTGGAAAAGGGGAAGGAAGAGGAGGGTGGGATAGGGAGGAGGAGAGAGGAATGGAAAAAGGAAGAAAAGGAGGGGGTGGGGGTTATGCGACAACTGTTATGACAACCCAGGAGGGTGGTCAGCTCCTTCTCTCGTTCCCCACTCACCATGTTGGTACCGTCACCACTGTTTCAGCTGCAAGTGCTTGGGAGGAATGTGCAAGTTCCCATGCACCCATGCTCTAATGCTCCGTGCTCCTGTGCTCCCATGCTCCTGCTATCAAAATTCGATGAGGGGAAGCAAGGAAAGGGGGCATTTGGGGGTTGATGCAAGGGGGGAAGGGTTGTAGCTTAGCTTGAGCCGGCACCAATTCCACGCTAGTACAGGCCCCCATGAGACCGGCTTAGGGTTTGAGGGATCATTGAGACCGGAGAACAGGCCTCACGTGCTGGGAAAGGCAGCCACCCAAGGTGCGTCCTCAGGTGGGTGTGGCAGGACGCGGAAGGCAAAGGCAGAGGAGGTGGCGGGAAGAAGGGGTCGAGGAGCAGCAATGGAGGTGGCGTGGGAGCGAGGAGCGATGGTGCCAGGGAGACCTACAGAGGGGTCTTTCAGCTCAACTGCCGCTCACACTGCTGCTGTTGCTTGCTACTTCTGTTCCCGACCAGCCCTGTGTCCATCCTTACAGTCACTTGTTTTCTCATGCCACTCATGCCACGGTGCCACCACTGCTGCAGCAGGAGCAGTAGCCGTGACGTTCTCAGGTGGGGAAGGTGGGTGAAAGTCATGCAGCAGCCTCTGAAGAAGCAGCAGCAGGAGGATTAGGAGCACACGCCTCCTTGATTCGTACCTGCCCTGCCTGCCCCCGTTGCTGCCCCACCTGCTGCAGCATGCACCTTCGTCGGGCTCTCATCAGCTCCGGTCGCACCGATTGCGCCTCTCCCTGCAGCACTCCAGCTCTGCAACCAGCCGAAGCCGCTGCTGCAAGGTGCTGCAGAGAGGTATTCTTATGGACCCATGGGACGGGCGTGGTGATTGTCGGGAGGGCGATTGTGGGGACCGGGTGTCGCTGCTGCTGATGCTGCTCCCTTGAGGTGCCCTTGCGACCCTTCCAAGCTCTCCCATCCCTCGTTCATCCTTTGTGGTTCCTCCCCCCCACACGCCTGCCATGGCGCAGCAGAACGTCCGCACGGAGGGGAAGTGTAACAGGACAAAGGTTGGAGAGGCAAGCCGTCACATACTCAATTGCACACACACAGGGTGCAAGCGGTCACATGGTCAATCAGTGCAAAACACCCGATAATGATCGCATCAACATCGGCCGACAAGGAGACTCGTTCCGATTCCATTACACTCGCTCAACTAGACTCACCCTCGTTGTCGCCGAACAACTAAAGGGCGATATCAGTCGTATCGGCCTAGATAGCACGTCTTCCTTCGTCTGCCATTTCAGAAAGCTACTGGGAAGCTCCGACTTCCCTCTTTCTCTTGCGTTCCTACCGCCTCTCTCGCACCCCCTCCCAGATCCCCCCACTCCCCCCCAGTCCCCCCAGGCAGGCGAAGCTGCACGTCCTGCTGGGTGCAGCATGGTCAGCCTCTCCCTAATCGCCCTGCGCCCATCTGCATTCACCATCCAGCAGCACAAGATCACTCACCTGCACCCTCATGAACGGCGAGAAACGGCGAGCCAGCAGCAGCGCATCTGCCTCTGCCACCTAACTCCCCACACCCTCCTACTTACCATCTACTTCCACTCCACCGAGCGGAAAACCAGAACCCTTCCGCCTTCTCCCAGATCCTCCTCTCCTCCACTTCCCACTCCCCCCCTCCTCGTCCCCCTCCGTTCCTATCCAACTCGACCTCCCTAATCCCTCTCGTCCCTCTCCTCTCGTCCTCTCCCCCATCCCACCCCCATCCCCCCCTCCCCGCCTCTCCTCTCACCCACTCCTCTCCCCCTCTCCTTTCGCCACCTCCTCGTCCCCCCTTCTCCTCTCTCCCCTCCTTTCCCCCTCACCTCCCTCTCCCACGCCCCTCTCCCACATCCTCCCGTGCTCGACACCCCCTTCTCACGGAAACAACACAGCACTCCACACGTCTGCATACCCCCCAGCACTCCACTACCACTTGCCACACCACGCCAAACGAAAGGTCCTGAACGGATGGAATGAAGGCACCAACCAAGCAAGGATTGGCAGGAGAGGCACAGAATGGACCGAAGGTGGTGAGGAAGGTGACTTTTGAGGCGCCTCATAAGGGAAGGGTGGTGAGGAAGGTGCACGGAAGGGAGAGGAGGAACTTGGAAGGGTCAGCGGAAACGGGAAAGAGTGCTGCGGTAGACAGGGGGATGAATCAGACACAGATGGAGTGAAACAGAGGAGGGTGTGCGGAGGCGAGAGGAAGAGGGGGGTAAAAGGGATCGGAGAAAAGGCTTTCATAGATGAATGCATAGTACAACCAAGGAACATTGCAAACGATGCGTATGCATGACGACCCGAATCAGAATAACGGGAAGGGGTGTGAGAAGGAAAGGAAGCTTCTTCCAGCCATGCAGCACCCAACACAACCATGCAGCACCCAACCCAACCATGCAGCACCCAGACATACATCACTCTCAGCAGGGCGCACCTGCTCGGCTACTTGCTGGTCGCGAAGGCTAGGGCCGTCTGGTTGGCAGGGACCCACTGCATGCACGTGCAGCGCCCAGTCCTCCAGCGTGTCGTTGTAGCCTGTGAGAGGATGACAGGTAGCATGAGTGTGGGGAGAGAGTGGGGAGAAATGAGATGGGGGGTGGATTGATAAGGGGAAGGGGGGGGAGGGGGAAAGGGGGAGACGGGGAGGGGAGGAGGAGAGTAGGAAATTTTTATAATTCTGAATGTATCGGAAGGGGTATACAGTGAATGGATATTTTTATTCCCCACAACAAGCATAGACGGAGAAGACAATTCTCTCACCAGCACCGTCAAATGACGGTGCCGCTTGCCATTTGCCTCGTGCAGTTCGCCATTCAATTCGCTGCTCGTGCAGCTCCGACGCCTGCGATGCTCGCTTCACCTCCTCTCGCCTCTCACAATCCACGCGGCGCCGACTTTGTCGGCTTTAGTCACTGTCGCCAGTAGGAAGCACTAGGGATGACGAACAGCAGTATTGGTGTATTGCGCCCTCAGCTCATCCGGAATCCAAACGACTGAGCAAGAGAGACGTTCCTCCTGAGACTATCCTTTGAGATTACATCACAGCGCAGTTAAAACCAGGTTGCACATTCAACGCGGTTCGGCTTGAGATGTTGGGAAGGGGGTTCGGAGAAAAACAGTGATTGGCTCACGAGGGGCGACAAAAAAATGATTCCGCTAGAGCTTCGGGCATTTCGTAGGTGGCGGGAGGGATGAAACAGATTGGGGGGAGGGGGGGAAACGAAATTGCGGGGGAGGGGGGAAACGAATTTCGACTTGAAGGGGTTGAAAGCACACCTCGTAACCCACTCAGTCAAGGGATAACCTTTGATGCACATTCAGCTGAATGTGCACCCCGGTTTTAAGAAAGAAGGGCTGAGTAAAGAATCAAGGCGTTTCCTTGGGGAGAGCAAAGGAGGGGGCTGCGGGTGGAGGGGGGAGAAAAGCGGATCTGCCGTTTCTCTGATGCCTTCTAATGTCAATTGCGCATTCATGCTTCTCGCGACGGTGGCTCCGGGTCACATAGTTGTGCGATGGTGAGGAGGAGAAGAAGGATGGGGCGGGGGAGGAAGTGCGAGAGTGAGCTCCCCATGGCGGTGTAAGCCCTCGGGGGGGAAACGGAACAACTGCATAAGTGACGCGACGCGTTGCACGAGAGCCGAAAGACTGGGAAACCAAGGCGAGGAGCACGGAGGATGGGAAACCTGGCAATGCGAGGTTACGTGCTTCGCTCTAGGCGACGACGCGCATTCCGATTGCTGCTACGGCGCAGCGGTACGCCGCGGCGAGTGCGTGAGGCAATTTGCAGTGCTGCGAGGCAGCGATGGAGTGCGGGCGCACGCGAAAACAATGGCACGATAACATCGCTTCGCCATCACGCCCATCGCCTTCTTCTAACCTTGCAATAACTACATCCTTGCAACTAGGCTGGCGGCGTTGGGGTCTCTCGAAGAGGGGATCATGAGTCCCAACGCGCGCAGCGACGTCGCTGAATCTCGCACGCCGGCAGTGCAATAACACGGCGAACCCTCGGAGTTGCGCGTCGGCGACATCGCCTTCACGGCGCGCTATGGGGAGACTGACGAGAGAGACATCGTGTTGTTTGAATCCAGTCGCAGCGTTCAACGCACGGACATGCATAATTTCTCACGACACGTGACAGCACTACCGGCTGTTGGATGCGGAGTAGCGCAGATCTAGCTGTTTGTGCGGTCGTACTAGACAAGTACATTACTAGTACCATGACAGGTGTGTCCAGGTTTTGCCAGTACAAGAAACCAGAGAAGCGAGAAGGATAAAATGGAAGTCGAAATCGGCGAGGGAGCATTTGCGAAAGCCAACGAATCAGACATGTATCCAGCAAGGCAATCTGGCAAAAGCTTCGCCGACGAACTTGCCCCACCTTAGGGAGTGTTACGAGTTCTTTTTTGGTTCAAATTATGCGGTGGAGAAAGGCTCTGTGCGTTTTAATACGGTTTTCTTGCTCCACCGTTTTCAACCGTGACCCACCAGTCTGAACAGTGATTCACGGGCCGAAAGCGAACTCGTGGGACACACCCTTAGGACGCCTCACAATTGAAATACCGAGGTATGATCGGGGGTGTTCGCCGAACCTGCCAAATCGATCGCCACATCGGTGTGCCACGACTGCATTGTTGCAATCGCGGGCTCACCGCAATTCTCAAGGGACACATTTGAAAAATCATGGGGCAAAATCGCCCGATCTGGACGAAATTGCACGATCGATGTGTGGCAAGGGCAAATCGATCGCGTGACTCTGAGGGGACAACTGTATATTGGCGACAGATAACGAAGTCAAGTAACCACCGATTCGCAACTTAACGAAGTACTGTACCCGCGAAACACCGATCCTGCGCAGGATCGATGTTTCAATTGTGACGCGTCCTTAGTATCAATTGTGCAGTAACGAGAGAATCTGAAACTTCGTTTCAGGTTACACATGCCTGACGAAACGAGCTCATCTTGAAAGAAGTTCGCGCATCTCCTTGCATGAGTTTGTGTGTGGCGTTGTTATCAATTCACTCCCCAAGAGCCTGGATTTCGCGCCAAAACCAACGGAAATGTTCTACACATTTTGCACTTTCTTTGCCGTAGCTTTAATGCACAGGCTCCCAGCCATGATTCTGTGAGGCTTTTCTGCGTCAGTGGAGTTGGCAAAGCGGCGTTGTCATGTAAACTCACAGCTTTGCCAGAACTAAGTGTTCCCTTACCAGGCTCTTTCAATGCTATTGATTCGCGAGAGCTGCTGACCCAGGCCAGACGTTAGCAAACACTTAAAGAATACAGCGATAGCTTGTAGAACGTGTCGCCGGCATTCCACGATCCCAATGTTCGTCTCTGACGCGGCAAAGGCGGTCATTAGGGAAGCGTGGTGGAATAAACCGCTCTCGCACGAAAACCTGTTCTGGTTGCTCACGTACAAGATTTGCATCAGTTCCCAGTGCGATACTAATGACAACCTCTTAGCTGTAGCCTCGCGTTAGCGCGTGTACACATCGGCGGAGAAGTCTCAAGATGCAACATTGTCGACATGCATTCGTGACAGAACCAGAAAGTCGTATGACAATGAGTAACAGTGGAATAGAGTAGGGTTTTTTAACCGATAGGCACTTAACTCGAGTATCGCCTGCTCTGTCGCACATGACATTCGATGTTAAATTCAGAATCCCAGCTGACCTGATTCAATGCGACTTTTGAGGCGTCTCGAAAACATGAAACCCTAATGGATAGGCACTTCTTCGAGTTTTAACTGCAATTCTCGCACATGGCGTTAAAGGTCAGATTCCGAATTCCAGCCGATTTGATCCGGCGCGGATCAGACGACAATAGAAATGACGACAGTAGCACAGAGGGTTGCACCATCCGTAATAGTGACGTCAGCAGTCATAGTGACGACCTCACCGGTAGTGACGTCATAAAAGGAAGCCACAACAGCTCCGCTGAAAACAACTCATCCGCATCATCCCACACTGTCGCCACCCTTACGGTTTCCCCTAAGGAGCTTCTTAGGTCAGTCTTCAACAGACTGTTTCAGACTCATCTGCCACACTGCTGCTTACCGTGCGAGACACGTCAGCAGTTGGGAGCACACGTCGGGGTGAAACCGGGGACGGATCATGTCGCTCGGCCGCAGCAGCAGAAGCAGCACGTCCGCTTCATGAATTTTGGGCAGGTATCGTACCTTTCTCCGCAGACAACAGTACAGCGTGCCAAGCTTAGAACGGGTACAACCATCCTAGTTCTCCCCGTAAAAGCAGTGGATCATGGAGACGGCTTGGGTGAATTTGAATCAGCAGGCGTTGCAGCAGGTATGAATGGTCCAGCTGCGGCGCCTTCGGTGGATTTGCCTCATGTTGCCCCTGTGCCTCATGTTGCCGCTACTTCTACTGCTCCTGCTGCGGCTACTGATGCTGCTGCTTCACCCTTCGGAGCTCACGCTGCCTTACCGGCTACTGGTTTGCGTCCTTCTGCTCCTGCTGCCATGGCAGCACCAGGTCCTACTCGCCGTATCGACTATAGCAAATGGGACAATTTCCATTCCAGCAGTGAGGAGGAGGAGGAGCAGGAGAAGCGGAAGAAAGAAGGAAAACAGGGTAGTAGAAGCAATGGTGGGGGGAAGGCCAATGTCCACATCTTTGCCTCCGGCGCTGCTGCCAGCGCCAGCACTTGGGTACCTCAGCTCGTTGGAACGCCATGGGATAGGTTGAGGTTTGAAAACGCTCAAGAGCTGAAGCGGGAATCCCAAGAGTTGCCGGGGAGAGCGGGAATTGTGGGAAGGCGGAAAGGAGAGGGGACAGAGATGCCAGGAGCTGAGGAAGACTCAGAGAAGCTTCAGCTGCTGTGTCGGGACGACATGGTTCACTACTTGGACGTGAGCGACGCGTGGGGCCTGGCTATGTGCGAGTGCTGCTTCGACCGCGCTGTGAGCCAGCGCACACAGCACGCCCTCATCATGACGAGCCTGAAAAACTTTCGCTTCTATGTGCGATCGCAACAGGCTTCGTCCATCCCGCTCGCTCCCAACCGCCAGGCCCGGGGTATCTATGAATTTTCTATAAAGGTTCCCCTGCCGGAGGCAGCCGCGCAGCTGGAGGCGTCCCCTCATGGGCAGTTTAAACTAAAGTGTGAAATGGCCGCTTTGCTTTGTGTAGAAGCAATGCTTCTCGAGTGGATGGCTGAGCCTCGTGTGGGCGTGCTCATGGACCTGCGGAGGATCAGATCCCGCCTGCCTGACATTCTGGGCGCTGGAGATGCTTTTAACGAGGCCTCCACCTCTTCTGCTCATGTTCCTGCTGCTCTTGCTGCTGCTGCTGCTTCTGCTTCTCCTACAGCTGCTGCTGCATCTGCTGCTTTTGCTGCTCCTGCTGTTGCATCTTCCCCTGCTGCTGCAGCATGGTCCTGTTGCTGGCGCTGCAGCAGCTGCTGGGCTGCCTACCGCCGTGCTGTCAGCTTCGCTGCCACCCTCGTGCTTGTATCAAGGTGCTCCCGGTTCGTGACTCTATGCAGAGCTCATGCTGCAAAATCGAAGTCCTATCCAGCCATTGTGACTGCGCTAGGGGCAGGCAGGCAGAATGAGACGGACACCTTCGCTTCGATTCTGGTTCAGATCCTAGGAGTGAAAGAAACCGGGGAGCTGGAGGAAGGGTTTGGCATTATCATGCAGAATCTACTTTCAGGCGGGCTGGAGAAGGCGCATGCAGGGAGGAAGGGGGGAGCAGGCAGGGGACTGAAGGAAGGATCTGGAAGTTTCATCCAGAATCTGCTGTCGGGCGGGCTGGAGGATGCACATGCAGAGAGAAAGGGGAGAGGCGGGAGAGGAGTTGTAGGAGGAGCAGGGCAGATGGAGAAGGATGGACGTTTGGAAGGGACTTGGAGAAGCATGGACGGTGGTGGCAAGGATGGGAGGAATGGGAAGGGTGGGCAGTGGAGGGAGCATCTGAAGGGGCGTGTGTGGGAGGGGTATGTGGATGGCATGGCTTGGATTCTGGAGCACGGAGGGGGGGAAGGGAGGGAGTTCCGGTGCAGCCACTGCAGTGAGAGGGGGCAGCAGCAGCAGCTGCATTGGTAGCGGTGGCAGCAGCAGCAGTGTGGGCGCGACGAAATATCCCAAGGGCATGTATGTGAGTGGCGTGGGTGCGACCGACTTTGCTCTTTCCGTTGCTGCTGTGCTGTCCAGGCCAGAGTACTGCAAGGAAAGTGACTTTTACTTCCAGGACGGCAACATTGCGAGTAAGACAAGGGTTGAGGATGCAGCTGTTGAGACGGCCAGGGAGAGGCTGAGACAGAAGGCACGGGGTGAAGGAGGGGCAGCAGGCAGAGGTGTGGGAACCGCAGCATCAGCGCTACCACCAGCATCAGTGTCACCACCAGCAGTGGCAGCATCAATTGCCAACACTCTTGTGAACACAAACCCTGTCGTTGCAGTCTTCACGTATCGTGCTGCCCGCATTCTGCAGTGGGCCCGCACCTATGGGTCTGAAATCGTCCCTGCTAGTCAGTGTTGCAAGGACAGCCCCCAGAGGAAGGTCCGGCCCATGCGTCACCCGCTTCGGGACCTTCCGAGCCTGCTGGTCAGGCTCGGCACCATACCCAAGCCTCTGGACCAAGGCGAGTTCCCTTTGGAGTGGGAAGAGTGGCCTCGTGGAGATGAAGCCGTTGCAAAGCTTCCTGATGACGTTAGTGCGAGATGCTTCCACCTGGGGATATTGGAGGAAGCGAGTGGGACAGCAGAGGAGCGTGGGGCAGGAGAGAAGGGCGGACAGGGGTCAATTGCAAGAGGCGAGATTTGGACTGGGAGGGGGCAAGGAAGAGACAAAGAGAAGGGCAAGCGGGAGGGAATGAGCAGCGGGAAAAGGGAAGAAGAGAGAATCGGAGAATTGGGGAGGAGCGAAGACGAGAGGCTGCTACAGCAGCTTCTCACCTGGCTGCTGCCGCTAGTGCAGAGGAAATTTCCCATCGTTCGCTGCACTGCCGATGCCGAGTTCCTAGTGGAGTTTGCCGGGAATCTAGTCAAGCCACCTGCATGTGCGCAGTGCAAGCACTGCCTTGATGTCTATAGCCGTAACATCCCCTTTGTCATGGTCATCGCCAACTACGCCTACTGACCTGTCACCACCCTTTTCAACCGCTTCGTATCCATCTTCCCTCCTCTCTCTCCCGAATTCGACCGGCTCGCTGCTCGTATGGGTCTGCCGCCTTTCCCTGCCAGCCTGCCTGGCTTTCTAAGGTCGCCTGTGGTGCAGGCTCGGGTAGAGCAGGATCCTGTGCTCTTCCTGGTGGCGGTGGCTCCAAAATGTGCTTCCCTTATCTTGGGAATCACTGACCTGAAGTATCTACACAGGCTGCGAGTCGGAGAGGAAGAGGACGGGAGGGTGTGGGAGGAGGTGCAAATGTGGTGCCTGGCGATGGAGTTTGCATGGCAGGGCGGCATGAAGCTCGAGGCTGAGGCATTGCGTGACACGTGCAAGGGAAGAAAGGAGAAGGCCGGTCGGGATGTAGGGGAGCAGAAGGAGATTACGAGTAAGAAATGGCTTGAGTTTTGGAAAAGGGCTGCCATCCCGAGGTTTTCTGAAGACATGCAGGATGATAGTAAGAGCAGCAATCGCAGCGACAGCTTCGGAAGAAGTAGCAATAATCGCGAAAATGACAGAAACAGTGGGAATCGATGGACCAGGGGGGATGATGGGACAGGCAAGGAAGGGGAGGAGCCATCTTATCTGAAGGCATGGCCGGGGGGAGTCAATCTGGTGGCATGTCTGCGAGAGATGCTGCTGGGGGAGCCGTGCTACCGCCGTGGCCCCCCTGCTGCCCCTTCCATCCCTCCTGCCCCTTCCACCCCTGCTGCCTCTTCCACCCCTGCTGCCCCGTCCACCCCTGCTGCCCCTTCCACCCCCGCTCCCCCTTCTACCCCAGCTGCCCCTACCACCCCTGCTGCTCCTACCACCTCTGCTGCCCCTACCACCCCTGCTGCTCCTACCACCTCTGCTGCTCCTACCACCTCTGCTGCTCCTACCACCTCTGCTGCTCCTACCACCTCTGCTGCACCTACCACCTCTGCTGCTCCTATCACCTCTGCTGCACCTACCACCTCTGCTGCTCCTATCACCTCTGCTGCTCCTACCACCTCTGCTTCCTCGTCCACCCCTGCTGCCCCACCCACCGGTGTTGCGCCAAACCATGCAAGTGCACCTGTTTCGGTTACAGGAGGCACTGGTTCTGCTGCTGGTGGGGAGCGTGTGTGCGGTGCTGTGAGGTGTGGGACTGTTGGGGGTGGTGGTCGTGTGAAGCTGAGGAGCTGCGGTGGGTGTGGCAAGGTGGCGTATTGCAGCAGAGAGTGCCAAAAAGCGCACTGGCCCTCCCACAAGCTCACATGCCTAGGCAGGAGCAACAGCAAGAAGAGTGGGACGAACAGTGGCAAGGTGAGTGGCAGGAGGGAGGTGAAGGCGTGAGAGGGAGTGGCAGGAGGGAGGTAAGGTGAAGGTGAGAGATGAACCGGATGCAAAAGGCAGGTCTGCGTTTTGCCGTAAATCTGCGATGCGCAAATTCCATTGTTTTACTCAGAGATCCGCTAGCAGGTGTGACAAGAGGAACCTAAGCCAGTGATCCCATGTGCTTGCTGACGCCCCTTGAGCTGCCATGTGCTTGCTGACGCCCCTTGAGCTGCCATGTGCTTGCTGACGCCCCTTGAGCTGCCATGTGCTTGCTGACGCCCCTTGAGCTGCCATGTGCTTGCTGACGCCCCTTGAGCTGCCATGTGCTTGCTGACGCCCCTTGAGCTGCCATGTGCTTGCTGACGCATCTTGAGCTGCCATGTGCTTGCTGACGCCCCTTGAGCTGCCATGTGCTTGCTGACGCCCCTTGAGCTGCCATGTGCTTGCTGACGCCCCTTGAGCTGCCATGTGCTTGCTGACGCCCCTTGAGCTGCCATGTGCTTGCTGACGCCCCTTGAGCTGCCATGTGCTTGCTGACGCCCCTTGGCTGTTTGCAAGTGGGGAGGATGTGCGGGGTTCCTGCTGTTAGAATCGTTGTTCAATGTAATTGTTGTGGTACAGGCTCTGTTTCTGAACTACTAGCTCCTGCTTGGTGTTTTTTGCAAAGGAGTTGGCTGTTATGTCTGTGTCTTGGCAGTCACTTGCATGGCACCTGATGGGATCGATTTATGGACGAGTCCGTTTCAATTTTGTGGGTCATATAGCGCGAGTCCGTCTCCCTCCTCTGTCCCCTCACCCGCCCTTCTCTCCATCCCCGTTCTGCCATTCCTGTCTCCTCCTGCCCTGCATTTTTCACCACTTAACATTTTTCTGCACGTGCTAACCCCTTCATCCCTCACCCACTCTTGCTCTCGACAGGCCTGAAGCACCCAATGCGTGCAATAGTGGGCCTTCAGTCCCTTGTTGCAACTTCCCCACCCCTGTCATAACCCCCACTCCTCTCACAGCCTTCACTCCTCTTATACCTCCCACTCCTCTCACACCCCTCACTTCACTCATACCCCCCACTCCTATCACCCTCCACTCCTCTCACATCCCCCACCCCTCTCACAGACAGCACTCTTTTCATACCCCTCACTCTTCTCATACCCATCACTCTTCTCATACCCATCACTACTCTTACACTGCACACTCCTCTCATCCCCCCCACTCTTCTTATTCCCCCTACTCCCCTCTGCCTGCAGGCCTCGGTCATCCCTTGACATGCCAGCTTGTGCTCTGCTCCCTTTGGACTTGTGCAATCGCACTGCTTGCGTAGCATCATGTCAAAGTTGTCAAGTGTGCGGACTCGCAAGATGCCTGTGACTTGCTTGCATTGTGTACATACGGTACTTTAGTCATCTGGTGCCAGATGTTGCAAGTTCAATGCAGACGAATGAAGGTTCGCTCGCTGCTGGATGGGCGTATAAATCATGCTGAACTGAAAGTACAGAACAGATACTACAACTGCAATTCAAAAGACAAGGTTCTTGACCTACTGCCAGATGAGCAAATGCCGTAGAAATCCGTGGGTTGTGACAACGCGAACGTGCCGCAGCTCCCGGGAGACAAAACCAGCAAACTGTTGTTCAGCAGCAGAAGAATTGTGTCGTATTGTGATGTGATACTCGGAAAACAATGGGCAAGAACAAGAAGGATAAGATCGTGCGGTCACTTTTGGAGAACAGCAGCAGCAGACTTCCATTCAGCAGCATCCACGTGGTCAGAAATTGCCATCGTTGAGCAAAGCTCCTCACTGGGGTAATGGGAGGACGGGGCAATGGGAGGATGGGGTAATGGGGGGATGGGGTAATGGGAGGATGGGGTAGTGGGAGGATGGGGTAATGGGAGGATGGGGTAGTAGGAGGGCGGGGTATTAGAATGACGGGGTAAGAGAGTGATGGGGTGATAAGATAATGGGAGTGGTAATGGGGTAATAGGGTGATGGGGTAATGAGGTGATGGGGTAATGAGGTGATGGGGTAATGAGGTGATGGGGTAATGAGGTGATGGGGTAATGAGGTGATGGGGTATTGGGATGACGGGGAGATGAGATCAAGGGTGACTTGAGAGTGACGTGAGAGCGACCTGAGAGCGACCTGAGAGCGACCTGAGAGCGACCTGAGAGCGACCTGAGAGCGACCTGACAGTGACCTGCTACGCATCCACTGCTAACCCATGATGAGCCCATGATGAGAGTGAACAATGTGCCTGCGCCGTAGGGGAGCGAGTGGGTGTAGGAAAAGCATGTGCGGAGCTGGGGCGGAGGAGGGGAGATGAAGTGCGGGCGGGATACATGAAGTGGGTCCAGAATACATGAAGGTTCCAGCAGGCAGGGGACAAGAGTGTGGAGGACGCAAGTGCACCACTTGGGGGGGGCAATCATTACGTTTCTGGCAGCAGCGCCGCTGGCGGTGGTGCAGCGGTGGGTGCGAGGCATCATCCTGGTGAGGCATCATCCTGGTGAGGCATCATCCTGGTGAGGCATCATCCTGGTGAGGCATCATCCTGGTGAGGCATCATCCTGGTGAGGCATCATCCTGGTGAGGCATCATCCTGGTGAGGCATCATCCTGGTGAGGCATCATCCTGGTGAGGCATCATCCTGGTGAGGCATCATCCTGGTGAGGCATCTTCCTCGTGAGGCATCATCCTGGTGAGGCATCATCCTGGTGAGGCATCTTCCTCGTGAGGCATCATCCTCGTGAGTCGAGGCATGGTCACCATCCGGCTTGACATTCGTGTTGACGCCTGTGCATGCACATCCAACCGAATCGCGCGGATTCAACAGGGACAGGTCGCGAGATGGGCCACGGCAGAGCCTGGCGTCGCGGTAGGAGATTGGGGTCAGGGGAGGGGTTGAGGAGAGGAGAAAAGAGAAGGGCGGTACATGTGAAGGGGAGGGGGAGTTTGTAAGGAGAAACGGAGGGGGTAAAAGGAGGGGGAATGGGAAAGGAGACAGGGAAGGGGTGAGCGGAAGGGGAGTGGGTCAGGGAAGGGGAAACGGGTAAGGGAAGTGGAATCGGGCAAGGGGAAAGGGAAGGGTAAAGGGAGGGTGGAGGGGTGGGGTAAAGGAAGGGGAAAGGGTAAGATAAGAGGAAGGGAGTACGGGGCGAGGGGGAAAAAGAGGTGGAAGGGGTGAGTGAAAGGAGAGCGCGTGAGGGTAAGCAGGGGGCGTAAGGGAAGAATTCGAGATGGTTCAAGTCAAGGGTGGTGCCTTGGCGAGCAGTGTGCCTGTGCGAGTGGGTTTGAGAAGCAAGCAGGAGCACAGCGGGGCTGGAGGGGTCACGGATGAGGGGAAGGCTGGAAGAAAGCGTAAGCATGAAATGGGAACAAAAGAACTGGAGCGGGACGGGAAGGGGGACTTAATGGATATTTGAGAGAATTTCCCGAGATCCCCTCGGAGCTCTAAAGCATGCTCGACCTGCTCTGTTTCTCCGTTAGCCCCATCAGCAGGCCCCCCTTCAGCGCCCCGTCCTCCCCCCCCACCTCCCCCCCCCCCCCCCGCCTTCAGCGGTCCATCACAGTCCTTCCAGTGACTCCCGCATACATCATCCCCACACCACATCGACGACTGCTCATGGCCTCTCCCACACAGCCTCTCGCACACAGCCTCTCATACGTCGCCTCTCATGCATCGCATTTCCTTCAACTCCCCTTCGTCCTCCTCCCATTCCTTCACATGCCCTTCCATCTCCCCCTCTTCCATCTCCCCCCCTTCCATCTCCCCTCCTTCCATCTCCCCCTCTTCCATCTCCCCCCCTTCCATCTCCCCTCCTTCCATCTCCCCCCTTTCCATCTCCTCTCCTTCCATCTACCCTCTTTTTATCTACCCCCCTTCCATCTACCCCCCTTCCATCTACCCCCCTTCCATCTCCTCTCCTTCCATCTCCCCCTCTTCCATCTCCCCCCCTTCCATCTCCCCCTCTTCCATCTCCCCCCCTTCCATCTCCCCTCCTTCCATCTCCCCCTCTTCCATCTCCCCCCCTTCCATCTCCCCTCCTTCCATCTCCCCCCTTTCCATCTCCTCTCTTTCCATCTACCCTCTTTTTATCTACCCCCCTTCCATCTACCCCCCTTCCATCTACCCCCCTTCCATCTCCTCTCCTTCCATCTCCCCCTCTTCCATCTCCCCCACTTCCATCCCCCCTCCTTCCATCTCCCCCCCTTCCATCTCCCCCCTTCCATCTACCCCCCTTCCATCTACCCCCCTTCCATCTACCCCCCTTCCATCTACCCCCCTTCCATATACCCCCCTTCCATCTACCCCCCTTCCATCTACCCCCCTTCCATCTACCCCCCTTCCATCTACCCCCCTTCCATCTCCCCCCTTCCATCTACCCCCCTTCCATCTACCCCCCTTCCATCTCCCCCCCTTCCATCTACCCCCCTTCCATCTCCCCCCCTTCCATCTCCCCCCTTCCATCTACCCCCCTTCCATCTCCCCCCTTCCATCTCCCCCCCTTCCATCTACCCCCCTTCCATCTACCCCCCTTCCATCTCCCCCCCTTCCATCTACCCCCCTTCCATCTACCCCCCTTCCATCTCCCCCCCCTTCCATCTCCCCCCTTCCATCTACCCCCCTTCCACTCAATCGCCTTAACTCTGCCAGGGATATCTACAGAGACTAGAAATAGCAAGCAATGCATGCTCAGTAAGCACCCACCTCCAATGCTTTCTTCCCTTCACTCTGACTGATTTCCAGCTCAATATCCATCTTGAGATCTTGCATCATCTGCCGTTCCTTATGGGCTGTCCATTCCTCCGTGGCACATGGCTGATTCAACTTCTGCACCTCCCTCCTCCTCTCTTCCTCCCGCGCACACTCCGCTGTCACTTCTTTCCTTCGTTTTCTATTCTTCCCTCTCAGCCCTCTTACATCAGATGCCCTACTACTCTCAGCCCACTGCTCCTTGTGTTTTGCCAACTCCCCCCTAACTGCTGCCAACTCCCCCTTAACTGCCACCAACTCTCTCTCCCTCTCCTCCATCGCAGCAGCAGTTACCCCATTCCTCTCCTCCACTGCTGTCAACATGTGCCGCAGCTCATCCACCTCCTCCTTGTGTGCACCCAGCTCCTCCCTCACTGCTGCCAGAACTGCCTCTTTGACCACATCAATCAGTGTACCCATCACCCTCTCAGCAGCCATATCTTCAATAACCTATCCTTGCATTCAACCACTTCTGCAGCCTGGAGAATGCAGCCAAGGTCCGAGTAGGGTAGGGTCAAGTATCATGAGGAAACTGGAAGAAGATAGGGGGGAGAAGGGGGGAAGTCAATGCACAGACATCTCATGGACGTGAGGGAGGATGGGTTAATGTGGGTAAGAGAGGAGATGAAGAGCAAAAGCAAATGGAGAGTAGGTAGAACACAAGTCGAGCAGGTAGAACACAAGTCGAGCAGGTAGAGCACAAGTCGAGCAGGTAGAACACAAGTCGAGCAGGTAGAACACAAGTCTGGATCAAGCACACTCATGCATTTGGCATGAAGTCAGACGGCATTAGAACAAGGGAAGGCCAGGAGGAGCAAGGAGAGTAGAAGTCCCAAAAGGGATAAAAAAAAGGGACGTCTTAAACACATCAGAGTGGCGCAGCGGAAGCGTGGTGGGCCCATAACCCACAGGTCCGAGTATCGAAACCTCGCTCTGATAACACTTTCACCCCGCAGGGGCCAGATCCGTTTGTTCCCTACTGTATTTGTGCTTTGGTTCCCAGTACAGGGTCGTGGTTGTGATGTACACCACACATGCACAACCATTATGGATCTCCCACCCATGGAATCTATTCCCTAATTCTGAAATTGGGAACCCTCCTAGAACTTCTCCCCCTATATTCATTCCTTTAAAAGCATTATATATGTAATAGACTGTATGTCTTCTCCCCCTATATTCATTTCCTACATACCCATCCGTTACAGGTTAAGGAGGTGCCCCTCTCGCCCATGTATTCCTGTAGGCGCCAGCAGAAGCTAGCCAGAAAGGGCGAGGCCGCATGGGTGAGTTTTTTCATTCTAGTACATTCATACACACACGCACGCAGAAATGAATACAAAGAGTGAAGGCGACCCATGAGGCGGAAAGGACTGCATAGGGTAGTCGTGTGAAGTCACACACGAGTCGGAATGAACCCTATGCTCCTTCATGGTTCATTCCGACTCACGAGCCATGAAGGACACAAACAAGGGGATGGGAAAGTAGAGACAAGCGGAGAGTTGCTGAAAGGGTGAAAAGGAAGCTTAAGAACAAGCGAGCGCGGACCCAGAGAGAGGAACCAAAGGGTCAGGCAAGGGAGAAGATGACCAGGTTGGAGAGGTACACAGAGGGGCTGGTACGAAGGTGATGAACAATCAGCCAAATGACGCGAGCTGAATGAGCAGAGCAGCCAGAAGGTCCCAAGAACAGCGGTGGTATCAGAAAAACGGTTTCTGAAAAGGGAATTGTCGTGCAAGAGAAAGGAGGGGAGAGAAAAAGAAAAGTAGAAAAGCAAAGACAGAGTGGCCTTATCTGTTTCGAGTTTCTCCAAACAAAAATGTCTTCATTGTATAAGCAGAATTTGACGCTCCCATCACACCTTTACATCAATGCAAGTAGGTAGGTGAGGGTTGCAAAACGCGGCAGCGATGGATAGGCCAGAAGGGATCCCAAGAGTAGGAAGTGAGCAAGATACGAGGCTGCATGAGGATGCGGACCAGGAATGACGACGAGTCAAAGATCTCAGCTCAGCATGGCATGAAATATGCAACCTCACCCAGCGAATACACATCCTCACACTGGATAGAACCGAATCCATTATTGGTTGCTTCCGTGGCTTGTTTCTCCTTACCACAGCCAGGCGGGGTGAGAGAAGACGGAGTGAGCACACCACGCGGGACCTGAAGTTATAGTGCAAGGGAGAAGAAAAATGGTGGGGAATCCTATACCATGAGTGAGCGAAGGGGCTCGTGGCCTGGCCGTTTGAGGTGCTCTTTGAGTTGAAAACGAAGATTCCTGAAGTAGACTCGCACGCAACTCGGGTCAGCTTGAGACCATGGCGCTGATAGGAAACCAGAGCAACTCGGGCTGTGCAGGTTTTCTATTACACACGTTCCAAGCCAAATCGCATGCATTCAAGACCTCAGTTTCAGAGATTCTCCGTTGGTTGAGGTTGGCGAGGAGCGTAAGACATGCTAAATCCATCCCCTGACCTGGGGGACTACCCCCGGGGGAGTTTGGAACGAGGTGGCTCATGAGTCGCAAGGCTGGGGCGAGCCTGTTGCTGGCCGCCGCACTCCCTCCATGCCCGAGCGCTCCTGTCTCTCCGCCGCTGCTACTCCCCTCACACCCGCCGCCTCTATGCCAGCACGCATGCTCCTATTGATCAAAATGCTGCTCATGCTCCCCCACATGTTCTGACCCAAGCTGCCCTCCATCCCCCCCACTCCCCCCCACCCCCATGCTCCCGCCTGTGCTCCCGCCTGTGTTCCCCCCCAGGGCAGCAGCGTATGGGGGCCACGCAGCAGAGGAGCTAATGCTGCTGGTGCGGGCGAGGCGTGCGGCGGAGGGGCTGATGCAAGGGGCCTGGCATGGGCAGCGGGGGGAGAAAGAGGGGAGCCGAGGATCGGGTGGGGCGAATGCGAGGCACAGTGGAGAAACTGGTACTGAGTAGACTGCAGACACGTGGTGCGGGATGCATGCGTGGGGGGCAGTCACAGTGGTCTTACATGTGCGAAACATACCCCAGGAGCGTGGGAGGGCGGTCGATGAAGCAACGTGCTGACACAAACCCCGCCACCATTTGCGCCACCACGGCCGCCAGTATACGCGTCCCCCCCTGCAACTCTTGCCCCCTTCCTCCCATTTCTCGCCCGCGCCCCCCCGCCCCCCCCCCCTGCTACCCCATCCCACGCTCGCTGCCTCTCACTCCTCCCTCTGACTGCCCCTCCTTCGCCCCCGGTGCTTGCGGCGCCCAGACGAAGCGGTCCCAAGAAGGAGCAGGCGGCAGGCACGCGCGGATGCCACTGGGCTCACTTGGGCGGGCAGCGGCACAGAGTGGTGAGGCAGGGAGAGCAAAGAGCTGGAGGCGGGACATGGAGAAGCGAGAGGAGGGGGAAGCAGGGAGGAAGGGCAAGGAATGGGGGAGGGAAGGAGAAGGAAGATGAGATGAGAGCAGTGGGGCCGGGGAGAGGGGATTGGAGAAGCAGACACGGCTGAACAAGGGTGTGGCGCATGGGGCCTGAAACTGCGGCGGACAGAGAGGAGAGGCAGCAAGATTCACACACAAGTAGCAGCAGCAGCTGCGGCAGCGTCGGTGGCGGTAGCAGCAGTAGTAGCAGCAAGGACTCACCTCGACCGCCCACTGCTCGTTGGTCGGCGACCGCCGGCTCACCACGCGCCTCTCCAGCCCACTCACTCGCACGCCCCGCTCCCGCGCACCTTCTCCCTTGCGCTCTCCCCTTCCCCCTCCCCCTCATCTCCTCCCCCACTCCCCTTCCCCCCCTCCCCTCTCTCTCCGCTGTCCACGCCCTGCACTGCCAGCTCGTCCATCAGCCACCGCGGTGCTGCCGCCACCGCCGCCGTCTCCCATGCCCTCTCGCCTTCCCCTTCGCTCCGGCAAGTTGCCGCAGGATGAGGAGCGGGTGGAGGAGGCTACAGCCATGGCGCTGAGAACGCCGCAGCCCGGCCTTGAGGCGCTCCTTCTCCAGCAGGGGAAGCTCGGCAGGGAGGGGCATGTCGGCTGGGAGGGGCGTGGCGGCAGGGAGATGGGGAATGCGCGGGAGGGACCAGGGGGATGGTGGTAGGAGAAGGGGGGGGAGGGGTTTGACGGGCGACCGGGACGGGGAAAGAGAAGGAGGGGCGGCAGCGGGAGAGTGGTAAGCTTGCCTCCACAAGAACCCGCAGCGGCTGCTGCGGCTGCTGTGGTATTGACAGGGATATTCTCCTCACCACACCTGCTGCTGTTGCTGCCACTGGCCGGCCTTGTAACGCGCTGTGTGTGGAGGGGCGTTGGGAGCAGTGGCCGCACAGGGAGCGGGCATGGGGGCAGCCGGGGAAGCGGAGATGGAGGGGGGAATGGCGTGGCCCCGGGGTGCGGAAGGCCCTACCGGCATGGTGTGGCTGGCGGGTACGAAGCTGGGGTAGGCGGGGGCTGGGGAGGAGAGGGGCGGCGATGGCATACCGTGGCTTGTGCTGACGGAGTGAGATGGGCGCGAGGGAGCGGATGGGGATGGGGACAGGGGCGCAGGCGCCGCCTTTCCCAGCAGCCACTGCGGAAGCTGCGAACCCACCTCCGCCACTTTCGCCCATGCCTCTCCGCCGCCCACTCCCGCTAACACACCCTGCCAACGCTCACGCCCCCCCTTACCCTGCCCCTGCTGCACCCTTTGCTGTGACCACTGCGGCTGCAGGTGCTTCTCACCAGGCTGCGACCACCCTGCAACTGCATTGGCCCCGACAGCGTGGACTGCCCAGCGCTGCCTGCCTGCCTCACTACTCTGCCCTCGCTACCCTGCTCCTCCCCCACCCACCCCCCTGTCCCCCCCCGATCCCCCCCAAATACATTCCGCGCCCTCCTCTCCTCTCCGCCCCTGCCCTGTTCCGCCAGCGTCACCGCCGTCACCCCTCATCACCGCACCCCGCTCCTTCTGCGCCCTTCGCACCTGCTCCGCCGCGAACGCAATCTCCCCCGCTGACCCCGCGCAGCTTCCGCATGCTTCCCTGCGCCTGCCCCTGGCTTTGCCGCATCGTCTGCATCATTTGCCGTACCCCTGCGAGCGCTGAGAACTGGTAGCAAAGGGGAGCGATGACAGAAGCTGCATGTCTGCCCCTCTCGCGGCCTCTGCATGGCAGGTGCTGCCAGGGAAAACACAAGAGTCGTAGGGGTTGAAAATCGGTAACGATGAGAAGGGCTAATGGGAATAATGGGAGGTGATGAGAGGGACCACCCCTCTCGCCACCTCTGTATCGGCTGACTGAAACCGTTGCCAGGTGCTGCCAGAAACGCACATGAGGGGAGAGGCGAAGAAGTGGAAAGGGGCAGACGAGTGCGGTAGTTATGGAAGAGGGAGATTGCATGGGCTAGCAGGTGCTGCCGCATTAAGAGAAATGGGGGCAACAATGTGGGAGCGATGGGGGGGCGATGGGGGAGCAATGGGGGAGTGTTGGGGGAGTGATGGGGGACCGACTGGGAGAATGGATGGGGGGAACGGGATGGGGGAACGGGATGGGAGCAATCGGATGTGTGGCATGGGATGGGATGGTAGGCCCGACAGCACGCACCTCCCTTATGCGGTGTGCAGCAGCAGAGTCATGAGCCCCGTGCGACCTCGCTTGCGCCCTGTACCAGCCGCTTGAAACGGCGTCCCCGCCTCCACGGAGCGGCGAGCCATCACTGCTTGCAGCAGTATCTTGTTCACCTTCTGATCAATGCTCGCCTCCAACCCCACCACCGCCCTCTCCGCCTCACTCTACGCTGATTTCAATACCTCTTCACTCCTCTTCGTCCTCATTTCTAGCCTTCCTTTCCTGTCGCCCTCTCTCTCGCATTCGCCTCTTCCTCTCCCAGTCTCCTTCCTTATTCTCTCATTCTGTTCCTCTCTTCCTTCCTCACCCTCTTCCTCTCTTCCTCTCTCATCCTGTTTCGTACTACCTGTCTCCTCCTCTCGTAATCTCTCACTCTCTTCCTCTCTTCCTCCCTCAACCTCTTACACTCTTCCTCTCTCTTCCTCTCGTCTCTCACCCTCCTCTCTTCTCACACTTTCTCCAAATCTTCGTCCCTCAACCTCCTCTCTTCCTCTCTCACTCTCTCCCTCTCTTCCTCTCTCTTTCTCTCCTCCATCTGCCCAAGCCTCTCCCCCAGTCTCGCCGTCACGCCAACCTCCACGGCGCGCCTCTAACGACAGCTCCTCCGCGCTCCCTGTTCCTCCGCCCATCATGCCGCTCGCGCGCATCGCCACGTCGACCTGCCGCCTCCGCGCATGCATTCCGCCTCCGCCGAACTCCCTCGTTTCCCCAACCCCCGCCTCTGCGATTTCCCAGTTCTCCGTCGTTGCGCCCTTCTCAGCACAGCATCTGCGCTTTCTGCGCTGCGCCTCGCCGCGCAAATCGCCGCAAAGGTTCCAGCCGTTCATCCTCTCTCATCTGTTCTTTGCGGATGCCATGGGGCAAAAGTAAATGCGATCTGCTTCACATCCCCTGAATCCGCTGCTTCTACTGCACCTTGTTCCTACCAGGGTCAGAAATGCGATCCTGAAAAGTGGCTCTGAAATGCGATCTTGAAATGCGACTGGTGTGCCGCAGCGGCGAGGAACTAAGTGGGAGTGACGATCAGAGGCAAACGAAACAATAATACTTTCTGATTTCGAGTGAACAAATAGCTTGGGAGGGTATGGGAAGGCAGGGCGGGAAGTGAGGGGGCGAAGGTGTGGGGGAGGGGCCAAGGAGCGAGACCATCAATTTTCAAGCACAACATCAAGTTTTTTGCAGGGCGTTTTTGCTGTGGCACAATTTACGTTTCGGTACAGTTGTGTCAAGCCGTCACTACTCTTTTCAATTTGACTCACAAACGAGGACTAAGAATGTTGTGTGGCGAGGCGAGAGCTGTAGTTCCTCGCCACTCCGTTTCGCTTTCGCCCAAAACGTGTCGAGGTCTTCTTGAACAACGCCTTCGCCAACACCTTCTGCGGCAGGACCTTGGGATTTGGAAACCAACCATCCTGACTTCAGCCGAAGGCTCTCATCAGGCAACAAGATGGTGTTTCAGCCATGTCAACATCAAAGCTGGTCACTGAACAACAATCTAGGTCCTCTCGATCGAGACGATCTAGGTTACATCAGCAGATCGTCAAGTCTATTTCACACCCGATTAGTCTTGTGCGGAAACGGACGGTTGGATCGCACTTTCCAGTCACATCTTCATTGGACTTGACTTCCCATGACAACATCGAACGTGTTTAGAGGACGCATTTACGGTGGGATGTCAGCAGCGTATGCGATCAGAATGAACTGTCCAGCACTTTTCTACCCCATGAGACTAAACGTGATTGATGCTTCCCCGGAACGATGGTCACAGTCGACTCCTCGCTTGCCTCGGGCATGAGAACGCGTCGCACGTCGCATGAATCGCAAAGCGTTGATTTGATTGGTCTCACAGCTTCAGCTTACTCGGCAATCTCGTTGAACTTCAGTCAGGGATCGAGAGAGCGTGTAACGGGCCTTTTCCGTTCCAGTGAAACCGACAGATCTGAATCAGCAAAGTTTCTGCTTGAACTTGAAATTAGCAATTTTATTCGAATCCAGCATCTCCCGTCATGGCTTTCGGCGATATCAATTTCGGCGAGTCCGCAGGATGTGTCACGAATGAAATCCCTCCATTTGGTCCCAACAGCTTCGGAATTTAAGACGAACGCAGCACAGGTAGATGTCTCTTACTGCTGCTCCTGTCGAACTTCTGTTGACGGTTTTCAACCCGACTATTTCAGTCCCACCTGCACTACTGCTGCCTGCCATGCGAGACGTCAGCAGCATTTAGGTCATGATAAAGCGGCAGAGCAAACTTTCACGAATTTGAAGCAACAGGTTTCGTTCGTGATTCTTGGGCAGCAAGTTTGCCGTTTCCTTTGACAATTGAGCAATCCAAGCTCACTGCAGGTACAACCAGCAACGAGTCCTCACTGGAAAAAGTGCATGGGTAAGGGCGAGACAAAATCTGATCAGTTGGGGGAAGCTGCTGGTGTTGAATCTGCTACTGGTGTGTGTCGTCCTTCGTTCCCTCTCACTTTGTAGAATCTTGCTGCTACGTTTATTGGTTATTTCACCCAACTGGATCCCATCATGCCTAGTACCAAGGAAGACGAGAGGCCCAAGCCAATGAGAGGAGTCCCGACAGGAACTGGTGGAGCAGAGCTGAATTCCAGTGATTCTGATGCTGGCAGTAGCAAGGGCAAGGAAGAGGTGAAGGAAGGTGCTGCCAAACATGAACAGTGGTTAGAGCTTCAAAAATTGGAAGAGCGGCTGCAAGTTCTGGATGCCTTGCTGGGGCCAGGACTGTACGAGCAGGGTGGTCAATTCACTGGCGCAAACAGAGGGGAAGCAGAGAAGGCAGCAGAGGAAGAAGAGGATAATGACGCGAAAATAGCACGCTTGGTGCACTTCATGATGAAATTGGAAGAGCGGATGAAAAATCCTGGGGTGTTGCAAAGCGCACATGGTTCTGCAGTCCAGAATGACCCGGATGGAGCGGGACAGCCCACCGGAGCAACCGGAGGAGCAGCAGGGAAAGCATTAGTGGAGGAAAGTTCAAAGCCACTTCAGCTGCTGTCTCGGGCGGACATGGTTCATTACTTGAACGTGACAAGCGGGTGGGATGAGGATCTGTGCGCGTGCTGCTTTGACCGTGCAGTGAGCCAGCGAGCACAGCGGGCTCTTGGCATGAAGAACCTGGAGGACTTGCGTCGCCACCTGCGCGCGCAGCAGCCTTGTTGCATCCCCGCAGCAGATCCCAAGCAGCAGCAGCATCATGCAATGTCTTCTCAGGTGCTATTTGCGTGGAAACCCGACAGGGCGCCTCGCCTTTGCGCGGAACGGATGTTTCTCGAGTGGATGGCTGAGCCTTGTGTGGGTGTGCTCATGAACCTGCAGAAGATCAGATCTCGTCTGCCGGCTATCCTGGATGCAACAGCTTCTCCAGCTGCCCCTGTTGCTGCTCCTGTTGCTGCCCTTGCTGCTGCCCCTCCTGTTCCTGCTGCTCCTCCTGCTCCTGCTGCTTCTCTAGTGTGGTCCTGCTGCTGGCGCTGCAGCAGCTGCTGGGCTGCCTACCGCCGTGCTGTCAGCGTCTCAACGTTCCTTGTGCTTGTAGCAAGATCCCCTCGCCTTGTGACTCTGTGGAAAGCTCACTTGGTCTCGTCTTCGTCTGCCTGGCCAGCAATTGTCACTGAGCTGGGGGGGAGCAGGCAGGGGGAGATTGACAATTTCGCTTCCATGCTGGTGCAGGTGCTGGGGGTGAAGGAAAGTGCTGATCTGCAGGAAGGGTTTGGGTTCTTTGTGCAACAACTGCTGTCAGGTGGGCTGGAGAATGCGCATGCACAGGGGAGGGGGGGAGGTGGGGGCAAGGCTGCTGAGAAGGTGCATGGGAAGGGGAAGGGGATGGGGTTGGCTGAGGAGAAGGCTGTCGAGAAGACGTATGGGGGGGCGAAGGGCATGTGCGAGGCTTCACATGGGAAGGAGGATGGGAGACACGGAGAGGAAGAGGCAGGGAGCAAGGTAAAGATGGATGGGGTTGTTGGCAAGTGGGGGAGGGCACAAAAGGACGTGAAGTGGAGGGCGCATCTGAAGGGACGTGTGTGGGAGAGGTATGTGGATGGCATGAAGTGGATTCTGGAACATGGTGGGGGGGAAGGGAGGGAGTTCCGGTGCAGCCACTGCAGTGAGGGGGGCAGCAGCAGCAGCAGCAAAATCAGCAGTTGTGGCAGCAGCAGTAGATGCAGCAGTGCTCCGAAGGGTATGCATGTGAGTGGTGTAAATGCGACCGATTTCGCCCTTGCTGTGACCACGGTATTATCTAAACCAGAGCACTGGATGGATGCATGGTTGTTCTTCCATGATGGGAACAATTTGAACAAGATGAAGGTAGAGAATGCAGCTGTTAAGGTGGCCAGGAAGAGGCTGCTGCATTGCCTGGAGCAGACAACGGGGATGGATGGAGAAGAAGGGGCAGATGCAGGAGCGGCCCTGCCTAGTGCAAACTCTAGACTCGTGCCTGTCAATACAAACCCGGTGGTTGCTGCACTCACCTATCGAGTTGGATGCATCTTGCAGTGGATCCGGGTCTACGGCTCAGATTCCATCTCGGAGAAACAGTGCTTCATAAACGACCCTCAGAGCAAGGTCAGGTCCATGCGCCATCCGCTTCGGGACCTTCCTAGCCTTCTGGTCAGGTTCGGCGCCATCCCGAAGCCTCTAGAGGGAAGCAGCATTGCTTTGGAGTGGGAGGAGTGGCCTGCAGGCGAGGAAGCTGCTGTGAAGTTTCCTGTGAACCGAAAGGAGAGGTGTTTTGGGCTTGGGATTGTGGAGGAGCGTGGTGAAGCAGCTGAGAAGCTGATTGGGCATCCTCCTCGTCAGCACACATCTGAAGCAGGAGGGGACAGCAGGCGTGCAAAGGAGAAAGGATCCAATGCAGAAGGCCAAGGAGGTAGTCAGGAAGGAGAATGGAGCATGGCGCGTAGGATAGCTGAAGCAGGAGGGGACAGCAGGAGTGCAAGGAGGAGAGTGTCCAGGGCAATAGAGCAAGGAGCTTGGGAGGAATCCATACAGAGCAGAGCGCGTGGAAGAGCCAAAGCATCTGGGAACGACGAGCAGAAAGAAACACTGCCACCCCCAAGAAGGAAGCTTCCTATTGTTCGCTGCCAGGCAGACGTGGACTTCCTGGTGGGGTTTGCCGGGTATATCATGGACCCTCCTGCCTGCACCCACTGCAGCACCTGCTCCGCGGAATTCATGCAATCCGTGTGCATAGCTGCTCTCATCGCCAACTTCGCTTACCGCCCCGTCAGCCAGCTGTTCTCCCGCGTACTCTCAGTCTTCCCTCCCTCCTCCCCTGGCTTCCACAAGCTGGTTGAGTGCCTGGACCTCCCCGCACGCCTGCCCAGGCCGCTGAACCTGAATATACTGCTGAGCCGGGCGGAGCAGGTGCCTCTGTTCTTCCTCATTCACATGGCGGTGTGGTGCGCTCGTCCTCTTCTGAATCTTGATTGTTCTGAGGGAGGGCACAGTGAGAACGGGCAGGGAGTGCAGTCAGGTGCACGAAAAAATGGAGTGGCGGAGGGAAAAGGTGGCAGTGTGAAGGTGCAAGGCTGCTGGGATGGTGAGATGGATCAGGCGAACGGTGGAGAGGTATGGGAAGAGGTGGAAACGTGGTACTTTGCAACAATGAAGACATGGATGTCGAACCTGAGGGTTGAGGGAGGGAGTGAGAAGTGCAGCGGCAGCAGAGAGCGGGAGAGGCCTACAGGGGGGTTCGACATCACGTGGGCTCTTGCAGCGGCGATCATCCCGAGATACTGTGAGGGGTTGCAGGGACAGCGAAGGTCTGCCATGGGGAGCAGCAACAAGGGTAGCAGCAGCAGCGGCGGCTGTGAGAAGAAGGGCAAAATGGGGGAGGAGCCGGCGTATCTGAAGGCGTGGCCGGGGGGAGTGAATCTGGTGGCATGTCTGCGAGAGATGCTGCTGGGGGAGCCGTGCTACCGCCCTGCCTCCCGTGCTGCCCCTTCTGTCCATCCTGCTTCCACCCCTCGTGCTGCTTCCACCCATCGTGCTGCTTCCACCCATCCTGCTGCTTCCACCCATCCTGCTGCTTCCACCCATCCTGCTGCTTCCACCCATCGTGCTGCTTCCACCCATCCTGCTGCTTCCACCCATCCTGCTGCTTCCACCCATCGTGCTGCTTCCACCCATCCATCCTGCTCAGGCCCTATTTTATCAGGGTAAATCACCCTGATACCCTGATTATCAGGGTGGTTTTTGGGTGTAACACTGATGCCGTAGGGTAATTTTTTTGGGACCTTGATTTCCCCTGATGTGCCAGGGTTTACGAATAAGGCACACTGTCGCCTCAGTGTTGCCGATCCTCTTAGCGAGTTTTACCCTGAAGCGAGCACCAGCCACCCCCCGCCACCCCCCTTCCCCCCCTCCCCCCCCCCCCCCCCCCCCCTTCCCCTAACCCCCCTACCCCGTAACCCGGGATTCCCTATTGCCAACTGTCGAAACTGTAAATTTGTTATTGTGTGCTCTGTTAATGACAATTTCAGCAGGGTTCGAGAACATTGTACACTGATGCCTCAGGGTTGAATGTTCAAACTAAGCAGAAACCCTGATGAATCAGTTTTCCCACAAGGGGTCACACTGATAATCAGGGTTTTGAACATGTGCAACACTGATCGTAAGGGTTGGCAAAAACCAAAAATTAGCCCTGATCCTGCTGCTTCCACCCATCCTGCTGCTTCCACCCATCCTGCTGCTTCCACCCATCCTGCTGCTTCCACCCATCCTGCTGCTTCCACCCATCCTGCTGCTTCCACCCATCCTGCTGCTTCCACCCATCCTGCTGCTTCCACCCATCCTGCTGCTTCCACCCATCCTGCTGCTTCCACCCATCCTGCTGCTTCCACCCATCCTGCTGCTTCCACCCATCCTGCTGCTTCCACCCATCCTGCTGCTTCCACCCATCCTGCTGCTTCCACCCATCCTGCTGCTTCCACCCATCCTGCTGCTTCCACCCATCCTGCAGATAGCACCCGTGCTGCATCTGCTGCTACAGCTGCTGCTGCTTCAGGTGTCCAAGGCCGTGTGTGCGGTGCTGCGGGATGTGGGACGGTGGAGGGTGGCGGAGTGAAGCTGAGGAGATGCGGTGGGTGTCGCAAGGTGGCGTATTGCAGCAGAGAGTGCCAAAAGGCGCACTGGCCCTCCCACAAGCTCACATGCCCCGGCAGGACCAGCGGGAAGAAGAATGGGAAGGATGGGAGCAGGGTTGGGAACAAGGATGGTCGCATGAAAATTGGCAAGGAGAGTGGTTGTGAGGGTTGCCGAGAGAGTGGTGACAAAGAAATATGCGGGCAGGTTGGAAAGATGATTGGCGAGGTCAGTTGCATGGGCAGGTGCAAGGACAATGCTAGGCAGTGAGGAAAGCTTGAAGGTTGGTGGCAAAGTTGAGAAAAGGAAGGAAGAGCGAAGGAAGGTGGGGGCGGGGAGGGGAGGGAAGGATAAGGGTATGCAGTAGTTCATAGATTGTAGGAGGTCGAGGGAGAATACAGAATAGAGGGACGTATGACAGAGGAATAACAGATGAGAGAGCTTTAAGGCTTGGTAAATTTATTGCTGTGAGATTCTTTGGTTTTCTACTACTGAATGTTTTATTGCCGTTACATGCCAACATGCTTATTTCTGCGTAGCGGACAACAACAAGAAAACATTTTGTCAGATGGCCTTACCCACCTGTAATATTAGAATAAGATCCTTACCCATCTTATCAGTTCTGACAATCTGCTGCTGTGATTGGGCTGGGATGTGATTGGGCACGAAAATCAATCCAGTGATGTGCCCACCCGCCGTCAGCCTTCAGTGATGTGCATCCCTAGACCCTGCTGTGCACTGTATTTCTCCACCTCACTGCATCTTCATCCTTCCACAGCACATTGTCTGAACGCCACCATGAACAAGTGGTGTGGGATGTGGGAGGGGCGTACGAAAAGGCAGCAGAGTGATGACAAGTGGGATTGGAGCATGCACAACCAGAAAATGAATCGTTGTGCCTCAGTTTGTGTAAAGAAGGCGTGAGAGAGAGAGAGGAGTACTGATCAGCCATGACCCCACCGACACGCTAACTACCCCACCACCCCACCACCGCAACACCTAGCATCACACCATGACACCAACACAGAACACACCGGCACGTTGACTTGTCGGAATTTGGAAAATAATTACTCCCACTGTACACTAACCACCATCCCACAACCATATCACCCACCACCCCATCACCCACCACCCCATCACCCACCACCCTGTCACCCTCCACCATGACCCACCAACACGTTGAGCTTTCGGAACATGGTCACTCCCCGCCGCGCATCCATCAGTTCAAGGTCCTGCGGTGTCGATATCACCACCGCTCCTGGTGAGGGGCATGGGTGGATGAATGGGTGGGGAAAGAACAGTGGATGGTGAGACGGAAAAGACGACTGGAGGAGAGGAGGGTGGAGGAGTGCGAGCAGATGGAGCGAGAAAGTGAGTGCGAGTCACGAGGCATCCGTGGGGGCAGGGTGCTGTGCTGTGTGGACACCATCAGCAGTGCTGGGAGCATGGGGCAGGCAGTGTGGTGTGACAGCGCACCTCCCCAGCGACCATTCAGTGGGGTCACCACCAGCACATGCAATGCACCAACCCAACACCACCTCTTCCTCCAATAGTGCTGGCCTCATACCATCCCATCCCATCTCAACTCCTCCCTCCCCTCCCGCTCCATCCCATCCCATCCCATCCCATCCCATCCCATCCCATCCCATCCCATCCCATCCCATCCCATCCCATCCCATCCCATCCCATCCCACCCCACCCCCCCACCCCCCCCCCCTCCCCTCCCTCCCAACTCACCTGCGCCCGTGCAATCCGTCTGCCACGCAACTGACAGCCAATCCGCTCAAGCTGTGCTGCACGTTGCCCGTGGCAGCACCAGCACAAGTGGCATGTCCACCACCAGCACTTCCAGCCGCCCCCACTCCGTCCCCCTTACAAGCTTCTCCACCGCCGCCATCACCACTGGTCACGCTACACAGCGGCCACGTGAGCAGGCACGAGGAAGACAACGAGGAAGCCCATGGACATGCAGTGCACACCATGCGCCTGCAGCGGCAGCATGCGCGCGTGGGGGGTGGTCGAGGCGAGCAGGGGGCGGCTGGCAGTCTCTAAGCCCAGCGAGCAGGGGGCAGCCGGTGATGTCTAGGGCGAGCAGGTTGGGCAGTGAGGGGCCAACCGCGTCAGCGTTTTGCCGCCCCACCTGCAGACGCATGTGACGGCGAGGGACACTACGAGGTTCACTGGGGGGGACGGAGGATGAGGGGACAGGGAGATGGGGGAATGGGGGGAGGAGGGATGAGGGATGGGGGAGGGGATAGGAGGAATGGGGGGAGGGAGTGATGCAGGGGGGAATACGGATATGTGAGAGGCATGGGGTGAGAGGCAGGGGTGACAGACACGGGTTAGGAGAAGGGACGGGGTAAGGCGAATTGGGTAAGAGGCATTATAAGAGAGGAACGCGGTGAAAGGGATGGGACGACTGGTGCTAAAACTGAAGGAGGCAGAGGTGAACAAGGCGTGTGTGGAAGCTCGTGGGCAGGCAGATAAGGCACCCACGTCAGCGTTTTGCAGCCCCACCTGAGGCAATGTTGCTGTCTACCGTGCTGCTGAGATTCTCGGGAAGGTGATGGCCAGCCATGGGTGTAACGCCACCCAGCCATGGGTGTAACGCCACCCATCCATGGGTGTAACGCCACCCATCCATGGGTGTAACGCCACCCATCCATGGGTGTAACGCCACCCATCCATGGGTGTAACGCCACCCATCCATGGGTGTAACGCCACCCAGCCATGCATGTAACGCCACCCAGCCATGCATGTAACGCCACCCAGCCATGCAGCACGCAGCCATACGTCACCTCAGCAGGACACCCTTCGTGCTCTCAGCACGACGCACCTGCTCGGCTTCCTGCTGGTGGCGAAGGCTAGGGCCGTCTGGTCGGCGGCAAAGACGACGAAATGGCCGCCCGGACCCAGTTTTCAGCAACTCGCCGTAGCCTGTAAGAGGGTGACATGTAGCGTAAGGGGGGAGGGAGAGGGGAGAAATGAAGAAGGGGGTTAAAAGGGGGTGGATTGGGGGGGAAGAAAGGGGGGAAAGGGGGAGAAAAGGAGGGGGTTGGAGGAGAGAAGGGAGTTTAGATGACTTGGAAGGGGTACATAACGAATGGATATTCAGAACAAGCATAGGAGGATAAGGAACAAACATTGGTGAGGATCAGGGGGAACATGCATGGGAGAAGAGCATGGAGGGAGAAGACAATTCTCCCACAGCGCTGAAGGCGACGATGAGGAAGGCAATGTTGATCGCCATTTGACCCACCATCGCCAGCTGCTCACCGTGCAGTCCGACGCCTGCGATGCTCGCGACGTTGCCTCGCGATGTGCAGCTGCGACGCGGCGCTACGACTCTCTTGGCACTCGCAGAGCAGCTATGGACGCCCCTGACGTTCGCTCGACTCGCCGCCGCCAATCCGAAGCATTAAGGATGTCGGCCAGCAGTATTAGGACTAATATTGAGTCAACTCATACGTTTTTCAGATGACTGGGCAAACTTGACGTTCCTTTGAGACTATCCTTCGAGATTACGTCACAGAGCAGTTACAAGAAGAAGGGCCGAGGACGGATTCATGGCCATTAGAGGCCTCGCTGGGAGGAGCGAGAAATCGGAAGGAAGCTGCGGGAGGGAGGGCGGGAAAAAAAGCGAATCTGATGCGCATTCGTGCTTCTTGCGACGGCGGCGGCGTCGCACAGAGGGGGACTGGGTGCGATGGCAAGGAGGAGAAGAGCAGGAGCGAGAGTGACGTCCCCTTACGTTCTGACATCCCATAACGAGTGGGAACGTCAGTGCCATCTTGCCTTATTTTCAAGTAAACTCAAAATTCGCACGATGATGAAACTATGCATTGCTAACTCTACCTTATCGCTAGACCACAGACAGTTCTAGATCGCGATAAGGTGGGTCGCTGGCTGAGCGGCTAGACCGCGGGCCGAGCAGCTATTTCGCTTTGCCGCCAAGCCGCCAGGACACTGGTTGCTAGTGCCATGATAAGCCTTTTCAAATATGTTTAGCTCGTATGCTGGGAGCATTATTTATTGCTGGAGTGCTCATTAGGGTTTCGCTTTGTTCCAGTGTTGCGAGAGCGAATGAAGACGTCGGTGATTGTCAAACAAGGTCAGCCGCTGTCCTGATTTGTCTGACTGCAGACCTGGCGAGATTTTTGGTAGCTCGAAACCCCCTGCTGGCATGCCACGCCACCATCGAAACTTGTGAGAGCAGGGTAACTCTTCGATACATTCGCATCTGTCGAATTTGATGTCGCGAAGTCGCGAATTCCGCTTCGTCAGCGACAGGTTGGCCAATCGCAGCCGCGCAGGAAATTGTGAAGCGATCTTGGCAGGAAACTGGGACTACATCCATCTCCTCTCCAACTCCCACCCTCACCTCCCTCCCTTCCAGTCTTTCCCTCTACTAGTTTCCGAAACTAACTTAGCTTCCTCCTAGTCTTAGCTTCCTCTCCTCCTCATAGTTGGCAACTGCACTCCCAGAAACAGTAATTTTGCTTTAACCGTCTACATATATTCAAGCGTTTTTATCGACGCTTAGAATCACTGCTGTTTACAGCTTCACAAGCCATAGAAATAGTAGTAGTTTACTGGAAGCTCGCCGCACCACGATGGCAACGGACGGCGCGGGAAGAATCATTCGGCTCATCGTACTCAGCTTTCTGGCGTGTCTCTTAGTGGTTTCTCCGGTCCACTGTGCGTTTGCCGCCTCCCAAGGTTCGTCCTTGTAGAGAGAAACTTGCCCGTTCAGTTTGCCACTACGGTGCTGGGAGGAAGCCTTCCTGAGGCCATACGGTGTTAATGAGCTTATAAACTGATCTCTTCTTCCCTCCCACCCTAGCAGGGTGTTTCTCCCGCTCCCTCTTTCTCCTACTCCATTTCGCCCCCCTCTCCTCCCTGCTTGCGCAGCCAGTGAAAATCTTGCTGGCTGGATTTCCAGCACGGGAATCTGATGTGTGGGTGGCTTGCTGGCGTGGGTTGATGCAGCAATGGCAAGGGCCGCAGCTCATTTACGATAATTTCCAGCACGAATCACTTGCTTGAGTACCTAATGGTGCCCAGGGATGCTCAATGTCAACGATGATTACCCCCTCTTTGACCTCCCTTTCCTGTTTACGCCTTCTACAATCTTCAGTGGCACCATCGTTGCCAGTGGATGAATCATTGACCACGCCGCCCATGCTCCCATGTGCATAACGTTGATCACCGTAGCAGCTTCAATCTCGAAATCACGGTTTCTCGGTACTTCACTTCACCAACGCACGTGTCCATTCCGCAGTCGTGCGACACAGGCTGATGAGTGAGAGAGGAAGAGAAGGGTGCGGCACACCGGTGATGGGAGCCAATATTTTCTTCCTCCGTTCCCTGCCCCAAACCCTCCTTCTACCCTTCTCTTGCCACCATATCCCCCTCTCCCCACCATCTGCTGCCAGTGCAAGTCCTGCTGGACTTGCAGCAAGCGTGGGGGCGGAATTTCTCTGGCTGGGTGGCTGGGGGGGACTGCAGCTTGGCCTACTACTATGTGGACTGCGATGATCAAGGCATGGTGACCAGCATGTGAGAGCACCAACTCTAGCTGGTCTTGCGTCCCCCATATGCGCATTAACTCTTGATGACCTTGATTTTGGTGCCTCTATGATTTTCTTTCTCGCTCCCCCATTTTGCGTGCTCTGTATTTGCAGTCCCTTGTTGCATTTCAGCGAGTGAACCCTTGCTGTCCATGCAATCCCTTAACGCCTCTGTGGTTATTTGTATATCTTTTGCACTCTGTTAAATAACCCATTGTTGTTAAATAACAACAATTGTATATCTTTTGCACTCTATGATTTTGTGAGCGCTTCTTGAACAATTTATCCCACTGTCCTCTCACCCAAAATCATCATCTGGTTTTGGAACCCTTTGGAATTGTTATGTCTTATAATCATTTATGAAGTTATCTTAAAGTTGTTTTTCATGCTCGAACATGATTAAGGAACATATTCCAAGTTCAATAATCGGATACCGGGGTTCTGTAGATGGAGAGAGAGAGAAAAGAAAAGGACAGGCACAGTTCTAGTAGTTCTAACAATCCCAAGTCGGAGAACTAGTTGGCATGCCGAGGGGCATGGCAACAGGTAACTGCAGCAGGTTCATGCACGAAAGGAGGTTCTGTTGGAGTTTGTTAAGGAAGAAGTAGCAAAAATGTGTGTGTGGAAGGAGGGAGGCAGTAGTGGAGTATATGAGACATGTGGAAAGGATCGTACTGAATGTGCTGGGGGCTTGCTGGAGGGATTACTACATGCTCGGATTTGCCATGCAAGACTGCGTGTGGGAACGATATTCACACTTCCCTCGCCATTTATTGACAGAGAATGCTCTCCTTCCAAATGTCACCGCAGAACCGAAAGGTCCATTTGAAACGGAAGGTAGACATTTGTAAGTGATACTAGGTGTTAATGCTGTCTAACCTACTTAATAACCCCCTTTTCGTTCTCCGTTTCCCTCCAATATGCTTGTGTGGCTCATAATGAAAGAAAGCGCTCTAAGCACTACCATAAGATTTATGATGTTCCCCAACCATTCCATTCCACTGCCCACCAGGCATCTGTCTAACAAAGGCTTAACCGGGTCCATTCCAGATTACATCAGTGCCTTGGACAGGCTGAGCTATCTGTGAGTATGAGTGGGAGCATGCACACATGAGTGGGAGCATGTAGAGATGGGCATGTGCACAGATGAGCATGCGCAATGCATGAGCAATGCATGAGCATTGCATGAGCAATGACCAACATGTGACCAAATAATGATGAGCCAGGGGTGAACCTAGCAAATCAGCATACAATGGCCAGTCAGTGGCTGGTCTGTCACGAGCCGAAGGATGGAACAGCCTGCCAGGTTTATGGTGAACCTACCGGGATTTTTGGAGATAGAATTTTCGTTGCGTGAAAATGGTTGGGAGCAAGAAATAGATTCCACGACATCGTCCCAAACCAAACTCGCTAAACCTTCTCCCATGTCCAACTCAATGTAGCAAACAACACACAAATATTGAGTTTTTACAACCAGTGAACCTAGCCAAGAAGTGTGGTCCTCCTCTATCCCCCTCTCTCTTTCTCCCTCTCTCCCCCTTTCTCCCTCTATCCCATGTTTCTCCCCATCTCTCCCTCTCTCACCACCGTATCTCTCGCCTCTCCTCATCTCTCCCTCCCCCTTCTCCCGCTCGCAGCAATCTCTCATACAACGGCTGAGAGGGTGCCTTGCCTTCCACCATCGGCTCTTGAGGCACCTTAGAGGAACTAATAATTCATCCCTCTTTCACCACCGTATCTCTCCCCTCTCCCCGTCTCTCCCTCCCCTTCCTCCTGCTCGCAGCGATCTCTCATACAACGACCTAAAGGGTGCCTTGCCTTCCACCATCGGTTCTTTATCCAATCTTCAACTCCTGTACGCCTTTCTGCACTGCCACTAAATTGCGTTACAATAAATGCCGTTCGAGATGTCTCAAATAATAAATCGTTCATCCATCATCGCCTTTTTATCCACCCTTAAAGTCCTTTTAAGTCCTGTACTCGTTCCTGCCTGCACCACCACTGAATTGTTATGTTGTGATGAGGCTGCACACATTTCTGCACTTACTAGAATGATGAGTTTTTAAACCATCAAGTCCTGCACGCGTTCCTGCTGCCTGCACTGCCACTAAACGGTTATCTCTTGAGACCGTGCGCATGTCTCCCTCCCTCTTTCCCTACCCCCTTCCCCCCCCCCCCCCCCCCGCCCCACTCCCTTCTCCCTCCCTCCCTCCCTCCCTCCCTCCCTCCCTCCCTGCCTCCCTCCCTCCCTTCCTGGCCCCCTCCCTCCCTGCCCCCTCCTTCTCCTCCCTCTCGACATCTCTCCCGCTCTCACTCACAGGGACCTCTCATCCAAACTTGGCCAGTGTGCCTTTCCTCCTACTACCATCGGCCTCTGAGGCACCTCCAAAACACTCAAAGCTCATATCTCCCCCTCCTCCTCCTCTCCCTCTCCTCCCTCTCCCTCTCCCTGTCCCACTCACAGCGACCTCGCATCCAACTTAATAAAGGGTGCCTTGTCTCCCACCAACGGCCTCTGAGGCACCTCTAAGAAACTCAAATCTCACCTACCCTCTTCCTCCCATTCTTCCTCCCTCCGCCCTACCGCTCGCAGCGGCCTCTCATCCAACTTCATTGAGGGCGCTTTGCCTCCCGCCATCGGCTCCTTATCCCGCCTTAAAACCCTGTACTCATTTCTGCTTTACTTTCTCGACCAGTGATTTATAACTCACTTATATCACGTGTCTTTCCCCCTCCTCTCATCAACATCCTCCTCCCTTCATCGCAGTGATCTATACTCCAACAAAATGAGCGGAGCAGTACCCCTGTCTTTGAGTGCACTCACCAATCTGGTTCTCCTGTTCGTCACCCTCCTCCATCTCATTTCCAACTCTTTCGCTCACCCTCTCACTTTCACTCTTTCTTTCCGCCTTGTCTAGTACGCTCAATCCAAATTCCAATACCAAGCATCCTTGAGTGTCTGGAAGAAGCCACCCTTGAATTGAAGTACACAGCAAGAGATGAGACTTATTGTTGATTTGCCTCACTTCCCTCTCTTGTTGTGGACGTCGAGTTGTCCCAACAGACATAACTTCAGTTCTACATTTTCTCTTCTCCTCTCCACCATATACCAGAGCCTTCGTTGCTTTCAACTTTCATTACTAACCAGCCACTTCACTCACCTCACGAACATTTGTGATTTGGGAACCCTTGCGTGCACCAAAACCACCCTTGCTCCCTCAATCAGTGACCTAGGGAACAATGCATTCTCAGGAAGCTTCCCCACTGGCGTGTCAAAACTAACTCAGCTCTCGTTCCTGTAAGTGTCACCTATGCTGACAATCTCTTTTGTAGAACCCAAGGAGGCACCAACCCATGTGACCACGGTGATGACACTTGATTCATCAACCCATGCACCTATGCTAACAATCTCTTCAATCAAGGGGCGCCAATTTATGGGATCACAGTGAGGCGACTTTATTTATCAGGTTAAAACAACTTTGCTGGCCCTTTCTTCCCTCTTTCCCTTTCTGGTCGTCATCGCAAAGGTATCCGGCCTTTTTCATATTTTTTGGGTGGCCAGAGTTCTGAAACAAGTTAATGGGCCAGAGTTTATTTAAAAGTTTAAGGTACAGAACCGTTCCGACCGTACGAAGCGGGCTGCATCTGACTGACATTTTGAGCCCTGGACATGTGGGTGATTGTGAGCGACGTGTGCCTTACGTGTCACTGGCTTGGTTGGCTCGCTTGTGTTGTGACTGGCTTGTTGTGCCTGACATGACATGGCATGACATGACATGACCTGTGCTTGTGCAGATCGCTCTTTTACAACAATTTTGAAGGATCGGTTCCCTCATCCATCTCTCGCCTCTCGAATCTTCAAGCGTTGTATGCTAAAAATACGTAATAGAAGTCGGAGTAGAGTAGAGTAGTCAACAGCCTCCACTGCAAGCAATAGCTGCTGTTGACGAGTATGTCAGTAATAGGGTCTTACCCTCGCCTCTCGAAAGCTCCAAGCATTGTATGCCAAGAATACGTCTGCAGCGTATAAGCAATAGAGTAGTTCCTTCACTGTCTCGCTCACCTGTTGAAAAATATTCAGTGTGGACTTGCGTTGACATTTGCTGCTGCCCTGTGTTGACCTCTGCTGCCCGGTATTGACCCCGCTGCCTCTGCGTTGACCTCTGCTGACCAGTATTGGCCTCTGCTGACCAGCATTGACCTCTGTTGACCTCTGTGGACGTGCGTTGACCTTTATTGACTCATTCCTGTTCTCCCCCTCGGGCGCAGCAATCTAGGTGGAAACAACAAATTCGAGGGGGAAATCCTTCCAGCAGTGGCAGCCCTCAGCAGCTTGGTGGTTGTGTAAGCAGTAGCGACCATTAGCTAGCAGTGTCGTACGCTGGAACATTGGGATTATTGCGGGTAGAGAGATGACTTCTGAGGCGCCTTAAATGCTGGGTTCATTCACCCAGCTAGGAGATTGGGATTATTTCTTACGCTGGGAGCGCCAGGGTGCATTCGCCTCGCCTACAGAATCTATCTCTTTCCATCTTTGTAATCTCAGGCGCATTCTCTCTCTTCTCACTCTTCTCACTCTTCTCTCTCCTCTCACTCTTCTCTCTGTTCTCTCTACCCCCTCTTTTCCCCTCCCTGCAGCAACCTTGCTTACAACAAGATCTCAAGTTCCATCCCTACAGGTTGCATTGCATTGGCTCCCTCTGTACCTGCGGTTTTTCACTTTCTTCTCAGTCTCTTCTCGCTCTTTGTTCTCAACCTCTCCATCCCTGCAGCAACCTTGCCTACAACATTTTTTCAGGTTTTATCCCTGTGGAGTTTGGCAGGCTCACCTACTTGCAGACCGTGTAAGAAGCTAACTTCTGAGGCGCCTCGCCTCAGTAGCAGAATCTGACTATAGTATTACTGTGGGGCGCCTCAAAAGTAGACGCCTCAATAGCAGAATGTGACTCTAGGATTCTTGTCAACGTTGCTCCCCATGCAAGAATCGTCACACGACTTGAAAAGACGTCCATGCAAAAATGAAGGCCACAAACTCAAAAGCGTTCCTTTGTTGCTTAAACGTTTACTTCAGGTTTGCTGCTACTCCATTATGAGCTTGAAACACAGGCCATGAACTCAAAGACTCATTTCTGCTCCCCGTGCTCGACTTGTTTTCATAAAACACTTCTCTGTCCCGCTTTTCCGCGTACCCCACCCTCCCGTTCATACCCCATCGCTCCCCTTCATACCCCCTTACACCCCTTCATACCCCACCACACCTATCATTTCGCTCCATTAGTGTGCTTCAATACAACCATTTCACGGGAAGCATCCCAGAAACCCTCTCCTTGCTCAAGAAACTCTCTTACATGTATGCCCGCAGATTGTTATGGTGTGGTGCAGTGCGGTGCCGTGCGGTGTGGTGTGGTGTCTGTGTTGTGTGATGTGATGCAGTGCGGTGTGGTGCGGTGTGGTGTGGTGTGGTTCTCAGGAAAGTCGCTCACCACTACTCCCTTGAGAGGGTCTCTCACAATCCCTTCCATTGTCTCTGCCTCCTCCCCAGTGACTTCCGTTGTCTCACCATGCCTTCCTCTGTCAACTCAAAAGCCATCCCTCCCACCATCCACCCCTCCCGCCATCCCTCCCACCATCCACCCCTCCACCATCCCTCCCACCATCCCTCCCCTCCCACCACGCCTCCCACCATCCCATCACCCCAGGGACTTCGCCCGAAACATGTTCCGTGGCACCATCCCTTCATTCTTCGCCACCCTCACCAAACTCGACGTGCTGTATGTTCTGCTTTGATGGTACATTACGTTTCTTGAGGCACCTTACGATCATGCACTTATCACATCTTACGCTTCTTTTGCGACATTTAAAAACGCTCTCATTTCACGTGCCTTATGGTCAAGATCGTATGGCATCTTCTTACGGTACTTGCTGCACAATCTTAAGATTGTGCTGTGATGGCATGTTGAGTTCACTGAGAGGTTGGTTTCCTGAGCCGCCATTAGATCGTCCGAATCAAAATTGACAGGCCTATTAGAAATAATGGCTGCTGAATTTAAGCAAGTGTAGGTTTACATTTCCATCGCAAGCCTTGTTGCGGAATAAAGGCTACTTTATGCATTTTTTAGGGTTCTCCACAGTGACTCCCGTGAAGTAGGTGCTTCTTGTTATTAGAGTACTGTTGCGAGGGAAGTACGACAATATGTCACATTATCTCCACTCCAACCTCCTTCCCCTGTTGCAGGCACTTTGGCAATAAACAGTTTTTTGGAGAGATTCCCATAATACCGAAAGATTCATTTAAAGTGCGAATGTCGCCCCGTTGTGCAGGAACTTTGACAATAACCAGTTTTCTGGAGAAATTCCCTCCCAATTGGGAAGCCTCACAAATCTCACATACCTGTACGGTTCCGGGATTTTCCTTTCTTTACTTGCCTTGAATATTCTACAAAAGGTGCAAACTTTGATGGAGTTTAGGGTAAAAGTGCGAACTTGTTCGAGTTACTTCATAATAATACTAATACCTACTTCAAACTCCCCGGGTTTATTGCCAGTACCATCCCACGTTGGCAGTGTAATGCGACGCATTACATTACCACCCCCCACCTCCCTGCAGGGGTTTCGCCACCAATGCTCTCCAATGTCACTCCTAATGCCTCATTGCCATCCCATCACCTGCCTCCCGCCATGCACTATTGCCACCACCCTCCACCTCCCTGCATCGCCGCCGATGCTCTCTAATGTCACTCAAAATGCCCCTTTGCCGTCCCATCACCACCCACCATGCCTATTGCCATCACCTGCCACCCACCACCTCCCTCCAGAGGCTTCGCCACCAATGCTCTCTCGGGCATCGTTCCACCCACCCTCGGGAATCTCCTGCTCCTCACGGCGCTGTGAGTGTAAAAGGGGGGTGATTGTAATGGGAGGTGTGAGAAGGTGGTGTGAGCGTAAGGGGGTCATGAGTGTAGGGGAGAGAGTGAGTGAGTGTAAGGTGGGGGTGTGAGTGTAAGGGAGGGTGTAAGTGAACGCTACCTTTTCCCCCTCCCCCTCCCCCCCCCCTCCCCCTCACCCCTCTCCCCTGTCCCCCAGTGAGCTCAACGAGAGCGGAACGGTGTGCTCAGGAGCCGGGCAGCCGTGTGTGGTGTGGCAGACCCCCTCCATCCCTCTCCCCATCTCACCCTGTCCTTCCCTGCCTCGGTTACTCTGCAGTGAGCTCAACGAGAGCGGAACGGTGTGCTCAGGGGCCGGGCAGCCGTGTGTGGTGTGGCAGAACTCCTCCTCTTAGTTCTGCACCCCACCCGCTTCCGTTGATCGATGCTTCTTTCCTCCCCCGTCTCCCTCCTTCCCTTCCCCCACCCCCCAGAGGGCTCAACGAGAGTGGCATGGTGTGCCCAGGAGCAGGCCAGCCGTGTGTTGTGTACCAGACCCCCTCCTCGCACTTCTGCATCAACTGCCCCAACTTCTGCTCCTCCTGCTCCAACAGCTCTGCCCCTTCCTCTGGCTCCCCTGCTGCTAGCCCCTCCCCTCCTCCGCCTGCCAATAGCACTCCTCCTCTTCCCCCCACAGATACATCTTCCTCCTCCTCGTCCGCCCTGCCTCTAGGGGCGATCATTGGCATTGCTGTTGGAGGCGTACTCGTTTTTGTCCTCCTCGTTATTGGCCTGTTTCTGCTCTGGAAGCGAAGGTCCCCCCAAGGTGAAGTTCTGGCTGGTAGCCTAATCGCCATGAATATCCTCTATTCACCTTTGTTTCCGTCTGTCCCCCACACCACAATCCTCCTGTTAGAGATGAGCATTTGCCCCGCTCGGGTCGGGCCGGCCCGGCCCGACCCGACCCGTGGTTTAGCCCGGTTCAGGTCAGTGGTTTCATGTGCCTGCCCCGTGCGGGCCGACCCGACCCGACCCGGTCTAAAACCCGAACCGAGCATGGAACTCGGGCCGAGTCGGGTCGGGTTTCGGGTCAGGCTTGACCCGACCCGAATTCGGGTCAAGACCAGGGACGAAACCGGGCTTTTGGCCCGACCCGATTTCGACACACTGGGGACGAAACCCTAGGTCAAATTGTTGTCGTCTCGACATCAGAACCTACCCACGCTCTCAATCTTGCCTAATGGCAGCAAGCAAGTCACCTAAGCTTAGAAGCTACTTGGTTACCACCTGTTCAAACCTCATTGACAGACTTTTATAGCTAGTTTACTATCGTATCCTGCTGTACACGGAAAATCGCGATGCAGGAATGGCGTTTTTTTACAACATCGCGTTTTACTAGCGATACTTCAATTCACAGGCTGCACGCCTCGTTTTAGGCCAGCAGTTGCTCATAGGCGCGCCAGCAGCTAACATTGAACCATTTCGTAGAGGTTCTTAGGGGCCATCCTGGGCGGGTCATCCTGGCCCGGCCCGACCCGACCCGTAACGGGGTCCAAGTTGACCCGAGTGTGTAGGCCCGGGTCGGGCCAGAACCTTCAGCACCCTGGCCCGAGGTTGGCCTGACCCAACCCGACCCGGGAGCTCGTGTGGCCCGCCCATGTCGGGTCGGGTCGGGTCGGGTTGGGCCGGGCCGGATGCTCATCTCTACCTCCTGTTGACGTTTCTGTGAACATGTGTGCTACAGTTACATCTACAGCTACAGCTACATTTACAAGAACATTACTTTCCTTCTGCTAGAAGTTGTCTCTCCTCTTGAAGGCTCGTGTTCTTTGGGAGCTGCGTAGTTTTGCTTGTTCCGCATATAAGGTAATTCATGGCATTTTTGCCTTTTAGAGGCGCTTCAAAAGTTGCCGTATTCCGCAACCTCAAAGGCACGTGTATGTTTGCCTTTTTGTTTTTGACAGGATCCCAGGATTCATTCTCAGAAGTCATAGGATGCAAGCATGCGCACTGAACTCAACCCTTCCACCTCGTGTTCCTATCCCTCGTTTTCCAGAAATGACTGTAAAAAAGGGTGGAAAGGGGGAGAGGGGGCGGGAGTGGTCAGCCATGCCGAGCTTGGCCCTCATGTGGCAGTGCTTCTCCTTTGCAACTGTGACCAAGGCATCGTAATTGTTCCTTTCAGCACGGATTTCCATGTCTTTAAAGCTCGCGTCTCATATTTTCTCCGTTTTAACATTTGGTTGGGTTTGGGCCTCCGTGACTGGTTGGCGATTGACGAAATCTGTGACGAGCTGGAGAATCCAATTACGGACGTGCGTAACCAACCAAGTGTTAAACGCTTGTAAATATGAGACTTGAGACGCGAGCTTTAACTCAATCCCCATAGCCTATGCTCAACATGTGAGTCACTTTTCATATTTCTTATAAGTTTTTCACACCACGGTATGCTTGATTCCTACCGTGCCCACCCATTGCCAGCACGTGAGCCATCAAGCCACCCCACAGGCGGTGGAGTATGGAAGGAGGGAGTGAAATCAGTCACCCAATTGCTCCCTTAAGCATGGTTGCTCATGCCCACCCATGCCCCATGCTCATATGCTTGGTTGCCTCCATGCATGCACACCCATTGCCAGCACGTGAGCCATCAAGCCACCCCACAGGCGGTGGAGCATGGAAGGAGGGAGTGAAATCAGCCACCCAGTTGCTCCCTTAAGCATGGTTGCTCATGCCCACCCATGCCCCATGCTCATATGCTTGGTTGCCTCCATGCATGCACACCCATTGCCAGCACGTGAGCCATCAAGCCTCCCCACAGGCGTTGGAGAATCATCGGTGCCAACCCAATCACTCATGTGCCAGCGATACCCCTTAGAAGTGGTAGTCAAGGCAACGGACAACTGGGCAGAGGCAAACCATATTGGGTCGGGGGGGCATGGCGAGGTGTATCGTGGGGTGTGTCCGGAAGATCCCTCGGTTGTGTGGGCTGTGAAACGCGCCAAGATACTCACGAATGACTTCAAAAGAGAGGTGTGTTGGGCGTCTAGGCAAGAAGAAGATGAATCGTGTCACATATCAAACTTAAGTTATAAAAGAGTTGTTTGCCCATGTCTACTTGTTTTAAAAGAGTCGACTCCTTGTTGCATTTCCTCGTCCCCTTGATTCCCGTGCAGGTGGACGAGATGTCGTCGAATACCTTATGCCTTCAGCGCAATCTCAGTGCTCATTCGCAGCACTTTCCGCATTCCTTCATCTTCTTGATTCCATTGCAGGTGGAGGAGATGGCATCAAAGAGCCATCAGAGGCTCTCATTCACGCACATTCATCGCCCTCATTTGTGTTCCTGCTAACTTTCCCCGTCTTGAGCAGGTGGACGAGATGGCGTCAAAGAGCCATAAAAAATCATTGTCACGAATCCACGTCTGACATTTCTCGTCCCTTCATTCCCCTGCCAGGTGGAGGAGATGGCATCAAAGAGCCATCTGCACTTGGTGCGGCTGCTGGGGTACTGTGTGGACATTGACAGGGCAACAGACCACCACGAGCAGATCGTCATCTATGAGTTTTGCCCAAACGGAGACCTTGAGAAGTACCTCACTAGAGGTGAGAGAAGTTTCTTAAAGCGTCAGTGTACATTTGACTGGTTTCGGGTTCGACGAAACAACAATTCGGCAAGGTGAATTCAAAATGCAGGGAATTTTGTTCGCGAAATTCCGAAACCTGAAACCACAAAGGGCGGTTTCAAAGCACTCGGCGCTCGTCCTGCCAAATGTAGACTGTCGTTTTTAAGTGAGCATTACATTGGCCCTGCTAAAGGCCAAAGTGTTGTGATGTTAGGTTGCAAGTTTCACTTCTTCTCGTTGGTTCGTCCTCGCACATGCGACATGGTTTCGCCACCTTGAGGTTCCCTAAAGCCCGCACGCGATAAAATTCAAGAGGCATTTGGGCGATAGCATCTCGTACGTTCTATACGCGCTAAAATCACACACGTTGTTTTTTCCATTCTTGAAGAGATTAAGAGTGTTGAGCGCCTTTATTTGTATCATCAACTTCAACGCAAGTTCTTACGATTGCTAGTTGCAACACTCATTGCAGTGGATGCCCCTTACTGTTTCTCTTCTTTTGCATTGTGAGAGAACGGTGTTTCCTTGTGAGACGTCTCAAAGCATGGATATCTTTGAAGAGGTTTTCTTTCTGTTGATGCTACAAACCACCCCATCATGTCCCCATGCAGGATCCAAAAAGGTCAAGTTGACGCTGCAGCAGCGCATGGATGTGCTGGTGGGGGTGGCGCGGGGGTTGGAGTACCTCCACCAATTTGACATCGTGCATCGAGACATCAAGCCCGCCAACGTGTTGCTTGATGCTAACATGCAGGTACTGGGGAGGAGGTGGAGTTTATTTGATGGTTGAGTGTTGTGTGGTGCGGTTGTGGTGAAGGCGTGGGGTTGGAGACATCAAGCCCGCCAACTGCTTGAATTCCGCATGCAGGTGAAAAATGGGACTAAGGGGCCGGGTGAGTGCGGCGTAGTGCGGTTGGGGAGCCACTTGCGATCTATTTGTACACAACAGATAGCATTCGAGCTTTGGCCTCGTGAATGGGGCCATAACACACAAAACCACCGTTCTCTTTTTTCCCACTTTGCTCCAGCCTCCATGCGAAGGTGCCTGGTATCACAGCCAACGCTGTCGGAATTTGGGCTGGTGCGCATGAGTCTCATCAAACACAGCTATCATCAAACACAGCTATCATCAAACACAGCTATCATCTAACACAGCTATCATCTAAGACAGCTCCTGCCTACATCCTACTGCCCCCTGCCATGGCATCAACAACTTGTGTTTTTCATCTCTCCTCCCTTCATCTACAGGCAAAAATATCAGACTTTGGGTTGGTGCGCATGACAGAGGGCACCACAGTGAATCCCACAAGAGTGGTCGGCACTCCGGGTTATGTGGACCCCGCTTACTCGCGCACCAACAAGGCCACGCCCATGGCTGATATTTATAGGTGGGTTGGGTTGAATTGAATGAATGACTCTCCCATGGCCGATTGCACTGATGAACATAGTTAACCGCCCCACATTATCACTTCCATGTGACATGCTATGCTCTTCCTTTGTCGCCTATGGTTGCATTCTTTTTCACGAGGTACTTGCCACAGAGCGTGCTTCTTTTTTTTTTCCCTTTTTTTCATCCGCCCCCCTGCTGCTACAGCTTCGGCGTGATGATGCTTAGGATCATGCTGACCAAGCCTGTTGTGATCCAAGAGAATGGTGGAATCAACATCCGAGACTGGGTAAGTGCAAATAAAATATACGAGTCAAGTACATAGTTGGTGTCTATCCTCATGCGCATGTCGGTGAATCGCTAGTCATGTCCTAATCATCCTTCTTGCAAAAAATCTTCACTGTGAGTTCTCTCATGTTTTGCTGTCTATTCTCCATTCTCGTTCGTCACTGCAATTTCACAAAGTACTACACAGCTGCTTGCCTGCCTCGCCCATAGTAAGCATTAATGATCCCTACTTGTCCACCTTTCCAGGTCGACAAACTTGTCCAAGCGGGCGACATAGAAGCTCTTAAAGACCCTAATCTTGATTCGATACCTGATGAGCTGCTACTCAAGGTGACGGAGCTTGCTCTACAATGCACATCGATCCTTGCCTCATCACGACCGCATATGATTGAAGTTGTCGCGCATTTGGGTGCAATGCGAAGGGATTTCTGTGAAGTTCAGGCGTCGACAAAGGATTCGAGGCTGCTCAAGATTGATAAAGAGGTTCGAAGGCAAGGTTCGGGACCTCAGCGCAGTATGGAGGACGAGCTTGAGATTCTTGATGGGATGCTCGGGGGAGTCACATAAATAGACAAAAGAGAACCTATTTGCCAATCTGTAATTCATCTGAAGTCCATTGTTTGGCCATGATGAGTCAATTATCGCTCCCAACCTTCAGAGTGCAATCAAACCACTCTGCCGCGCAACCCATCTCACCCAACCGCACTGAATTGTACTCTTCCATGGGGACACAGGCATGAAGGCGTGTATGTGTAGACTAGCTATGGACCCGTGGATGACATGGATGCATCAGGCTCCCTGGCATAAAGGCGTGTCAGGTGGGTAGGGGGAGGAATCTCTCTCTGGGTACACACTCGGTCATCCTCATTGAACCTGCATACTTCGAGAAGAGAAGTGAACAGCGGGGGAGATATGGAGCAGAGGAATAAAATGCACTCAGCGGTATTAAGGGTGGAAGCCAAAACACATACACAGCAATTGGTTCCAGCCCCAGCAATGTGTGAGGCAGATGCTTGACAATGCCAACACGCACATGATACAAAAGGGACGAGAAGACGTGCCATCCAGAGCATGGGAAAGGTAAGGGAGTTTGTAGCATCGACTTAGCCACACATCCACTCAGCATACTGCGGTGCGGACCTGTCTTTCACCTCAGCTGCTGTCTCTACTAGTGCTTGTCCCATTCATTGCTCCACCCACCTTGCCACTGCTGTTGCCACTCTTATTCCCGCTGGTCCTGCCAAAGCATGTGAGCTCGTGGGAGGGCCAGTGCGCCTTTTGGCACTCTCTGCTGCAATACGCGACCTTGCCACACCCACCGCACCTCCTCAGCTTCACACCACAACCACCCCCCACCGTCCCACACCCCACAGCACCGCACACACGCTCTCCACCAGCAGCAGGACCAGTGCACCCTGTAACGGCAACGGGGGCACTTGCATGATTTGACACAACAGTGGTGGGTGCGGCAGCAGGTTTGGACGAGGCTGCTGAGGCAGCACGGGTGGTCGAGGACGCAGGGGCAGACGAGGCAGCAGGGGCAGCAGGGGTGGAGGAGGCGGCAGGGAAGGTAGGGCGGTAGCACGGCTCCTCCAGCAGCATCTCTCACAGACATGCCACCAAATTCACTCCCCCCGGCCATGCCTTGAGATAAGCCGGCTCCTCCCCCTCTTTGCCCTTTCCATGATCACCCCTGCTCCCTTCATTCCCACCCCTTCGTCTGTCATTTTCGCGACCAGTGAAACCACCGGAAGGCCCACTATCATCCTGCATGTCTTCACAGAACCTGGGTATGGCAGCCCTTCTCCACAACTCATGCCCCTTTGCACTCGCAAACACCTCCCCCTCCTTTCCATCCCAACTGGCCCGCCCCTTGCTGCCCTTGCACCTGTCTCTCAATACCTCAGCCTCCAGCTTCATGCCGCCCTGCCACGCAAGCTCCACCGCTAGGCACCACATTTGCACCTCCTCCCACACCCTCCCATCCTCTTCCTTTCCGTCTCGCAGCCTGTGTAGGAACTTCAGGTCCGTGATTCCCAGGATGGGGGCAGCCCAGTTTAGAGCCACAGTCAGCAGAAAGAGAACAGGAAGCTGTTCTGCCCGAGCCTGCACCGCAGGCGATCTTAGATAGCCAGGCGCGTTGGCAGCGAGAGGCACACCCATACGAGCAGCGAGCCGTTCGAATTCGGGAGAGAGGGGAGAGAAGATGGATACAAAGCGGTTGAAAAGGGTGGTGACAGGTCGGTAGGCGTAGTTGGCGATGAGCATGAGGAAGGGCATGGGACGGCTGAAGACCCCAAGGCACTCATTGCACTGCGCACAGGCAGGTGGCCTGACCAGAAACCCGGCAAACTCCACCAGAAACTCGGCATCGGCAGTGCAGCGAACGATGGGAAATTTCCTCTGCACTAGCGGCAGCAGCGACGTGAGCAGCTTGCGCAGCAACCCCTCATCGTCGCTTGTCCTCAATCCTTCAATTCTAACTTCTTCCCCAAGCCCACTGCTCCTTCCCCCTCTCTTGCCCCTCCCTTTGTCTCCTCCTTGCCCCCTCGCAGTCAAAGATGTCCTCTGTCCGCCCTTCTTTCCTGCCCCACTCTGCCGCTGCCCTGCTGTCCCCTTAGCGTCCTCCACAATCCCCAGGTGAAAGCATCTCGCACTGGAGTCATCAGGAAGCTTCACAACAGCTTCATCGCCCTGAGGCCACGCCTCCCACTCCAAGGGAAAACTGCCTTGGTCCAGCGGCTTGGGGATGGCGCCAAGCCTGACCAGCAGGCTCGGAAGGTCCCGAAGCGGGTGGCGCATGGGCCGAACCTTCCCCTGGGGGCTGTCTTTGCAGCACTGGCTAGCGGGGATGGTTTCAGACCCATACGTGCGGGCCCATTCCAGAATGCAGGCAGCACGATATGTGAAGACTGCAACGACAGGGTTTGTGTTCACAGGCACAGATCGCACCAGAGCAGCGTCAGTGGAGGTAAACTCTGCTGCCACTGATGCAGATGATGCTGGCAGCGCTGATACTGGAGGTATAGCGGATGCTGCTGTTCCCATGCCTGCTCCCCCCCCTTCACTCCGTGCCCTCCCTCTCAGCCTCTCCCTGGCCGTCTCAATGGCTGCATCCTCCACCTTTGTCTTGCTCGCAGTGTTCCCATCCTGAAAGTAGAAATCACTCTCCTTGCAGTATTGCGGCTTGGACAAAACTGCAGCAACCGAAAGAGCAAAGTCGGTCGCATTCACGCCACTCACATACATGCCCTTGGGATATATTGTTGCGCCCACACTGCATCTGCCACTGCCACTGCTGCTGCATCCGCCGCTGCTTCTGCCATCGCCACTAGAGTTGTAGCTGCTGCTGCTACCACAACCGCTGTCCCCATCACTGCAGTGGCTGCACCTGAACTCCCTCCCTCCCCCTCCTCCATGCTCCAGAATCCACACCATGCCAGACACATACCTCTCCCACACAGGCCCCTTCAGATGCTCCCTCTACTGCCCGCCCTGCCCATCCTTCTCCATCTGCCCTCCCATCCACCCCATCCTCCTGCAGCTCCTCTCCCGCCTCTCCCCTTTCTCTTTTCATGCGCCGTCTTCCCTGACAGCAGACTCTTCACGAGACGACTGAATCCTCCATTCATGTCCCAACCTGCTCCCCCCCTCCTCCCTCCATGCACCTTTTCCAGCCCGCCTGACAGCAGATTCTGCATGAGAGCACCAAAGCCTTCCTCCAGATCCCCTTTTTCCTTCACCCCAAGAATCTGAACCAGAATGGAAGCAAAAGAGTCATCGTCCTTCTGCCTGCCTGCCCCTAGCTCACCCACGATGGCTGGATAAGCCTTCGAGGTTGCCGCATGAGCCCTGCATAGAGTCACGAACCGCGGGCACCTCGCCACGAGCACGAGGGAGGCAGCAAAGCTGAGAGCACGGCGGTAGGCAGCCCAGCAGCTGCTGCAGCGCCAGCAGCCGGACCACGCTGCAGCAGTAGAAGCCTTAGCACCAGCAGCAGCAACGACAGAGGCAGAAGAGGCTGCAGGAGCAGCAGAAGCAGGAGTGTAAGAAGTGGAGGCCTCGTTAGAAGCATCTCCGGCAGCCAGGATGGCAGGCAGGCGAGATCTGATCCTCTCCAGGTCCATGAGCACGCCCACACGAGGCTCAGCCATCCACTCGAGGAGCATGGCTTCCACACAGATCGAAGGGGCTATTTCGCACTTTAGTTCGAAGTGCCCAATCGGCATCGCCGCCTCCAGCAGCGCTGCTGCTTCCGGCAGCGGAACCTTCAATGAAAATTTATATTTACCCTGGACCGGTTGGTTGGGAGCGAGCTGGACGGACGCAGGCTGCCGCGATCGCACGTAGGAGCGAAAGTCTTTGAGGCTGTGCATGATGAGGGCGTGCTGTGTGCGCTGGCTCACAGCACGGTTGAAACAGCACTCACACACGGCCAGGTCCCATGCTTCTCTCACATCCAAGTAGTGGACCATGTCCTCCCGACACAGCAGCTGAAGCTTCTCCGAATATTCCTCCTCCTCCTCCTCCTCCTCCTCCTCCTCCTCCTCCTCCTCCTCCTCCTCTGGAGGTGCTGCCACGTCAGCAGCAAGTGGTGTCACTGGAGCAGCAACAGAAGGACGCATGGCAGCAGCCGATGAAGCAGTGAGAACTCCGACGGGTGGCGCAGCAGCAGCAGCAGCAGCAGCAGCAGCAGCAGCAGCAGTGGTAGCGGCAAGACGAGGTACGCCCACAGAAGGCGCCGCAGCTGGACCAATAACACCGGCTGAAACGCCTGCTGATTCAACTTCACCCGGGCCTTCTCCATGATCCACTGCTTTCACAGGGAGTACTAGAATGGTTGTACCCGTTTTGAGCTTGGCTCGCTGTACTGTTGTCTGCGGAGAAAGGTACGCTACCTGCCCAGAAACGATGAAGCGGACGGGCTGCTGCTGCTGCTGCGTCCGAATAAAATTATCCGTCCACGGTTTCTCCCCTACGTGTGCTCCTGGCTGCTGCTGATTTGTGTCGCATGGTAAGCAGCAGTGTGGCAGATGTGACTGAAACAGTCTGTTGAAGACTGACCTAAGTAGCTCCGTAGGGGAAACTGTAAGGACGACAATGTGGGATGATGCGGATGAGTTATTGTCGGAGGAGCCATAGTGGTTTCTTCTGATGATGCCACTATCGCTGGTGATGTCACTACGGCTGGTGCACCCCCCTCCACTATTGTCGTCATTTCTATCGTCGTCTGATCCGCGTCGGTTCAGATCATCTGGGATTCTGAATCTGACCTCAAATGCCATGTCGACAAAAGCAGCCAAAAAGCGAGGAAGTGCCTATCGATAGGGTTTCCTGAATCTGAGACGCCTTAAAAGTCGCATTAAATGAGGTCAGCTGGGACTCTGAATTTCTCGAAGACCATGTGTGACAGAGAAGGCAATACTCGAGGAAGTGCGTATCGATTAAGAATTTCTACTTGAATCCAGTGCTACACATTGTCTTACGAGTTTCTGGTTCCGTCACGAATTTATGTCGACAATGCGGCATCCTGAGACTCCTCCGACAATCTGTACACGCACTGTCACGAGCCTACAGCTCTGTAAGTGGTTGTAGTTGATGCAATCAGAACAGGTTTCGTGCAGAACTTCCTCTAAGAGCGGTTTATTCCCACTATGCTTCCCTCAAGGCTGGCTCCTTCGCCGTTTCAGAGAAAATCTGGGATCGCGGAATGCCGGCGACGCATTCTTAGTACGTTTCCGCTCAAATAAAGAAACACGGAATCATTGTATTTATTTATTTGTTTGCAAACGTCTGACTTGGCTCAGCAGCTGTCGAAATCTTTAGCATTGCAAGAGCGTGGTAAGGGAAACACCATCCTGCAAAGCTGTGAGTTTAGACGACAACGCCGCTTTGCCAGCCTCACTGAAGCTACGGCAAATGGAGTGCGAAGAGCGAGTGTGGGAATTCTGTTTGAGTCAGAAAGTCAGGAGGACACAGCAGGAGGTCAAGCAACAAGGTCAAATGTGAAATCCGATCGGCAACGAAGGGCTTTGATTGGTTACTTGGGTTGGCTCGGCTGGTTTGCTTTGGTTTGGCTTCGGAGAGACGTTGGGGTTGTTCGGTTGGTTTTGGCGCCAAATCTAGGGTCTGAGGAAGTGGCTCGACAATCTCAGGGGCTAGGGGGACAAATGAACAAGAAGACACACAAAAGAAGAGAATCGAGAACTTCATTCTAGATGCGCTTCTTTCGCCAAGCACGTGTAACCCGAAACGAAGTTCCAGATTCTCTCGTTACTGCACATTCTATTACAAAATTGACGCGCTTCTCATTTCGTCGACTTCGCAAATCCTTCGCAAAATCCTTCTTGACATAGTACGTAGTATCGCATAGCAGCGCTGTTTTTAGGTTGTCTTGTTGGATACACGAAAGCTCATTCGTCGACTTCGCAAATCCTTCTTGACATAGTACGTAGTATCGCACAGAGCTAAATCTACGCTAGTCCACATTGGACGGCAGTCAGTTGTGCCTCGCGTCGTGAGAAAATCATGCATCTCAGTCCGTCGAACGCTGCGCTCAATCCGAATAACACGGATTTCACTCTCGCCAGTCTCTCCATAGCCCGCCGTGAAGGCGATGCTTCCCCGTGCAGCTTCGAGTAATCGCCGTTTTATTGCGTTCGTTGGCGGGCGAGATTCAACGGCGTCGCAGCGCGCTTTGGTACGCATAGACCCCTCTTCGCGAGACCCCTACGCCTTCAGCCTAGTTGCATGCGATGTAGTTATTGCAAGGTTAGAAGAAGGCTAGGAGCGTGATGACGAAGGCATCTCTTCGTGCCCTTGTTTTCGCGTGCGCCCGCAACTCCATCGCTGCCTCTCTCAGCACCAAAAATCCAGCACTCGCCGCATTCTCCACTTGCCGTGGGTGGACGCACCGCTGCGCTGTGGCAGCAGTCGGAATGCGCGTCATCGCCTCCGCGCCCGGTATGGCGTTTTTGGCGCTACTCCGCTGATGCCGCAGAGTGGATCTGAGCATATCTTTCCCATTCCCAGCGCTGGCTCTCATCGACGCAAAATTCCGTGGGAGGATGCATGCATTGTCCCAGTAGGTGGAACCCGCGAGGCCTCTCAGCTGACGCCCCTCTCCAGGCCTTTCAATCTTCAACTTCTCCATGGATAGCAACAAGGCGACGACGATTTTAATCGTTCGATATCCTTCCCTTGCGCTTCCCATCAGTATGCATGGAAGAATGAATGTGAGTGCTAGTGCAATGCCATCATCAATCTTACACTCCCCCCTCCTCGAACAACAGTACGTCCTACCTCCTTAGGTCTCGCCCAACACCCCCCCCCCCCCCCCACTCCCACTCCCTTCCCCTTCCCACACCATCAGCACTGCCCTGTACTAGCCACGAGGAGCCCAGCTGGTCGCTGTGACACACAGCCAGGCAGCATTGCAGAGCTGCAGCCGCAGCAGCGGCAGCAGCAGGGATGGTGGCGAAGCTGGTCATCTCTGAGTGGGTGTAGGCGAGCAGGAGGGAGGCGTGTGAGCAGAAGCCGTGGATATGACATTGTGACCGTGTGGGGTTAGCTGATATAGGCCCAGTGAACACTGCTTTACGTAACACTATTTTCCACTCCCACCTCCTCACTCAGCAGTACGCCCCGACCACCTTCGCCCTCTCCCGCACTCCCTTCCCCTTTCCGCACGAACAGCACCTCACCAAAATCGGCCTCGATGCTCGAGCGAAAGTCGAGTCTGAAATTTTGAAACTCGCGGTAGTTCTAGGAAAACGGCTGGAAAGACGGAACCGCTCTAGTAGGCGGATCGTGCGAGTGAAGGCTGGGACTTAGTGTGTTCTGCTACTCGTGGCGGCTTGGCGACCGATAGTGGAGCCGTAGGTTCCGTGAAATTCGATCATTGACGCGCTGTTGGCGGTATTAGCGACCTAGTGGAAGCACGACAGGAGAAGAATATGGAGAAAGAGAAGGACCATTTGAGAGGGAGAAGAACGGCGGAAGCTGCATGCGCTAGGCAACTGCCAAGCGGCGCTGGCGGCGCTGCCGGTGGGGAGAGCGGGAAGGAAGGCGAGGGGGCGGTGAAGGGGGCTTGCTGATGGGGCTGGCGGGCATCTGACAAGCTCGAGCTAGCCAAGGTGAGATGCTCTTAGAGTTTAAGGCGCGTGTGGGATTCTTGCAGGAGACTGGTGAAGGGGGCGAAGGGGGGGTGAAAGCGGAGTGCAGAAAGAGGGGGTGACGTAAGGGGGGGTGAAGGAAGGGGGGGTGGGGTTTGAAGGTCATGTGTGCGAGATGCCATGCACGTGGGGCTGTGAGGCTGTCACTGTGGGGCAGGGTTGTGTGAAAACCACTTCAAGGACTGTGAGAGGCCGCTGAAGAGGGGGCTGCCGATGGGGCTGGCGGAAGCTATAGAGCATGTCTTGGAGCTCCGAGGGAGCTTAAGAGGATGCTCCAAAACACCCTGCAACGCTCCCTTCCCACCCAACCATCCCCTCATCCCTGACCCATCAAGCTCTGCTCCTGCTTGCTGTTTCCCTGCCCCTCTTGCACCCACTCGCACAGTCACACCACAGTCTCTCTCTTTCACCTACCCCCTCTCCCCTTACGCCTCCATTTGCCTGTACCCACCCCCCATCCCCTTATCCCCTCCCTTTCCCCTTACCCACCCCCCGTCCTCTTACCCCCTCCCTTTACCCGTACCCATTTCAGCTTTCCGTTCCTCCCCTTACCTCTCCCCTACCCCTCCCCTGACCCCAGCCTCCTACCCCAACACCAGCCTCTGCCGTGACCCGTCCCGCCACTTCTCCCCGTCAAGTCCACGCGGTTACATCGGAATGGCTGGGCCTGCGATGGGCAGGCATCACCACAGGTGTCCAGCCTGCCGATGCCTGCGCTGCGCCGCATCTCGCTGGGATGATGTCTCGCACTCGCCGTTCCACCACCGCCAGCGTCGCCGTTGCCGGAAACGTAATGATTGACCCTTGCCCCCCAAGCTGTGCGCCTGCGTCTCCTACGCCCCCACTTGTCGCCCACCCGCCAGCCCGCCTCACACGTATTTCCTGCCTGCCTGCCAGATTCCTCATGCATTCCGAGTCGTCCTTACAATCACTTGTCGCCCGCCTGCCTCAGCCCTCTCCCCCTCCCTCCCCCTCCCTCCCCCTCCCTCCACCCTCCAACCCAGCACGGACGCTCTCCCTCTGAGCGTGGGCGCACTGATTGCCAAAGCACTATCCCTCCACATGTCCCCCCTCTCCACTACGGTGGGTCGCACAGACGTGCGGGTCACAAATAGGTCAGTGGCAGTCTCAGGTCAGTCTCATGCTGAATGCCCCGAGGCTGAATGCCCCGAGGCTGAATGCCCTGCTGCTGAATGCCCTGAGGCTGTGCTAGTTATCGAGGTGGCGATTCAGGACTAACAGGGACGATTACCCTAGAACCATTGGTCCTTCTGTCCCTCATCCTCAAATCAGTTGCCGGTTTTCTCTGTCACCCACATCACCGGCCTCTTCCATTGGCCCCCTTTCTTCCGATTGCCCTCCAGGTGTGCGTAGTACAACTGTCACGCTCCATCGTTGTCCCCCCAATCCCCTTCCCCTAATACTTTCCCATCCCCACCCCATTCTCCTCTCCCATCCTCTTTTTATTTTCCTCCCTTATCCCCTATCCCATTCAATGTCCTCTTTTCCATCCCCATCCCCATTGCCATCCCCACCTCCAACCAGCAGCGTCCATCACAGTGGTCCAATCCGCCTATCCTGCACCAACCCCCTGCTCTCCCTCCGCCCGTGCGTCTGTCCATCTGTCTGTCTGATCTTTTTGTCTTTTTGTCTCCCCCCCTTGCTTCCTCTTTCCATTTCTCGACCCTTATCCCATTCTTTCTTCTCTTGCTTTGCATGTGTGTGGAAGGAAAGAGGGCAAGGGGGAGAGGGCAGCGGTGGCAGTAATCCCGTCCCCTCCCATCCCGTCCCACCCCTTTCCATCCCCTCCCATTCTCTCCCACCTGCTCGCATCCCACTCTCCCAATCCCTCTCATGCCCGCCCTCCCTCCACTCCCCGTGGCCCCAGTCTAGGAGTTGGGGAGGGCCGAAGCTAGAGCAGCTGTTGTCATTGCGTTCGTGGCGGCTCTCTCCAACTCCTAGATTTGGTAATTGGTGACTGTGGGGTAGGGGCTTGTGTGATAACCACTTACGGGAGGGGTGAATGCGGGGTGAAGGGGGGGTGAAGGGGGGTTGAAATGTGGGGTGAAGTGGGGGTGAAGGGGATTGATGGGGATGGTAAGGAGGGTGAAATGGGGGTGTGAGGAAGGGGATAAGGGGGGCTGCTGATCCTGGCGGAGCCGCTGAGGACGCATTTGGTGTTGGCGATGGTGGAAAGGGGGCAGCCGACAAGCTGGATATTGCCACGGTAAGCTGATGTCGGGAAATGCAGGTGGAGCGATGGGTATTACCAAGAGGGGACTCGGTGAGGGTGGCTGTGGGATGGCTGTGAGAGTGAGTGGAGGGAGCTGATGGGCAGGCCAGGTGAGTTGTGATGGTCGTTGCAGCCAAGGTGAGACTCATTCCCCTTCGTTCCCCCATCCCCCCTCTAAGTACCTCCCCTTTTTGTCTCGATTCTTGATCCCCTCTTCCCATCGACGCCCCATACGTATCCCATCTGGTCCCCTCCTCCCTCCATGCCATCCAGCCAGCCTCGCATGTGTGTAGTCCACATCGAAGCATTGTGGCTCCCTGATATCTGTTCCTACCACAGAATCACATTACTCACCGAATCACAGCCCCCTTCTCCTCCCCTTTCCCCTTCCCCTTACACTCTTTCCTTCCTTTTTCCCCTCCCCCCTCCCCCAGCTGCGCACCTTCTTTTTGTACACGAACTCAGTCACGGCCCTATGGCAATGTCCCCCACATCTCGTCCTCGCCCCCATCTCTGCACCTGCTTCTCCTATACCGACTTCTGTCCCACAGTCCGTGGCCCCACAGCACTGTTTCCTACATTCCTCTAGCAAGCCACTGCCCCTTTTCCTCCTTTCCTCTTCCCTCCCCCTCCCCCCCAGCTCTGCACCTGCTTCTCTTACACCCACGTCCGCCCCACTGCCCGGACGGTCCCCCACAGCGGGGTTGCACTGTTCGCCAAGGCACCACCCCCTTCCCTCCCCATACCTCCTCTCCCCCCCTCTTTCACCACCCCTCCCAGCCCAGCACCTGCTTCTTCCACGCCAACGTCTGCCCAAGGGATTCCTGCACCTGCTGATCCAGGCACTATCCCTTACTCTCTCCCTCCGACTTCCCTCAACCGTTGCCACATCACCAGCTCCGCACCACACCTGATTCTCCTGCATCGATTTCTGGCTCATCAATTCTCGCCCCTGCAGCACTATGCACGGGGAGCCTGCGGGACACTGAGATTGCTCTCTGTTCTCAAGTCCTAGATTGGCGTCATAAGGAGCCTGCGCATTGTGCACTTCTTGCCAAGGCTGCAGCGCACCTTCCCTTCAACGGCCACGACCCCTTCACGGCGCCTCATATTGAGAGATGTCTTTTGAGGCGCCTCATGCAATCCCATTACCCTCTTCCGTTCCCCCTCCACCAGCTCCACTCCGTACCTTCTTCTCCCACACCTTCTCGCCCACCAACTTAGCTCCCCTACAACACCATTTCCCACATCCCACTCATATGCCACTGTCCTGTTTACTCTTTCCTTTCTCTTCCCCACACTCCCCCGCTCCCCCCTCTAACCCCCCTCCCCTCCTCTACCCCCCTTCCAACCCCCCTCCCCTCCCCTCCTCCCCCCCCTCAAGCTGCGCACCTGCTTCCTCCTAATCCGACTTCTGCTCCAACCGACTCGTGCCCCTCCAACTGCGACGGTGCGTCTCCGACCTCAGCAGCGCGAGTCGGTGGAGCCCCTGCCCCACAGCCCCTCAGCTATGGCGCAGGCACACTGCTCACACCTCTACCGCAGCGCCGTGGGGAACGACATTTCAGGGGGTCCAAAATGGGAGCACGGGGGGTCAACATGCACTTTCATGGCAGCATGGGGGGTCAACGTGCAGAGCACATGGTGGAGATGTGCGAGAGGCTGCAGGCGAAGCTGTTTGGGGAGCAGAGCAGCAGGGGAGGGAGATGCGTTCAGAGTGAATGAGGGGTTGTGGGCTAGGCTGTTTGACACTAGTAGAGCGCGGGTGTGGCGAGGTTTGGTGGGGCTGCTGGGTGCCCTATGGCAGTTTCCTTCTCGAGGACGAACAGAGGGAAAGGAAGGTGGGTGTGTGTTGAGGGGACGTGGGTGGATTATGGATCACCAGCAGGTCACTAGTAGCGAGGTTGCTGGGTTCCGCCAGCTTTCTTCCTCAAGTGAGTGTGCTCTGTCAGGGAGGTAGCAGGTCTGTGGCAGTGGAGTAGAATAGGAGGGTTGCAGGGACGGAATGATGGTGATGCTGATGTCAACCTGCAGCTTTCCGTGTTTCTCTGGGTACTCTCGTCATGGTGTCACAGCAGCTAGACGTTTAGTAGACGGCCGGTGCTTAGATAAAAGCTATTTTTCTCTGACATGACAGTCATGATCGTGATGCTGCTGCATGGACGATCTCATGGACAGACCTGCCACTGACCTGCCACTGATACACCACCGCTTCCCCACCTCCCCCCCTCCTGCCTCCCTTTTTTCCCCTTATCTTGTCCTAAATTCCCACGCCTCTGGCCCCACCTCTTCACAGAAATAGATGGTTGAGGGCGATAGCACACATGGGGAAGGAAAGTATTTGTAGCTCACAGATATCTGGTCCGCACTTGTAGCATCACGTGGCATTTGTGGCTTCGGATGGACTAGCATGATGAATGGGGTGAGTGCAACCGTGGTTGATCAAACGCAAGAACATCCCATGCACCCATGGTCGGGATTGTGTAACTCTTGTCTCACACGCACACATCCCGAGATTTCCTGGCTCCCATGCTCGCTCTACTCGGCACTTCATCATAGGCACTTATTCTCTGCACTCTCCCTGTTTCCCGTGCTCGTTGCTTCTTCCTTACTTCCCATTTCCCTCTCCCCCCTTCCCAGCGCATCATGGCAAGGCCTGATGGTTCGGCTTGTGGGACTCGGGGCGAGTGGCAGTGCCGTGAGGCATGCCAGTGAGGTGAGTCAGAAGCCAGTGTGCAGTTCAAGTGGTGGGATGCGTTCATCTAAGGCTGTGGTCCCTCTCAGCCCAGTCTGTGGGTCCACTGCTGTGAGTGATGGTCTCCTCACCCTCAATCTCTCCCCACCGGGCTCCGTGTACAGGTGGGTGCCAATGGGTGCGTACAGGCTGGGTGGGTCCTGATTGGTGCGTACAGGCTGGGTGGGTCCTGATTGGTGCGTACAGGCTGGGTGGGTGCCGATTGGTGCGTACAGGCTGGGTGGGTGCCGATTGGTGCGTACAGGCTGGGTGGGTGCCATTTCAAAATCCTTTGTCAAAACTCCTTCACAAACTCCTTCACAAAATTCCTTTACTTCGTCATCAACATACTTTGTCAAAAGCTGCCCTACTGGGTTTGTTTTTGCACCTTCGTTGACATCAACGAATCTTCTTGAAATGGCATCTCCCTTCTTTGCGTTCTCCTCATCAGGTACCTCTCTCATCTCTGGCCTTTCTCGCGCGCGTTCCTTCTTCTCCCCATGGTGCACTCCCACATCATGCGCATGGCGCATAAGTGTCCTGGCGATCCTCCTCCTCACGGGGCTGTGGCGATCGATGAGCACCCATCGCTCTACACCTGCCTTCATATCCTTCCTTTTCCGGGCTTATCCGGGGGATGAAACGGCCAGGAAGGTTCGAAAAGGAGTGGCCACATCTAAGTGCCATGACTTTAAGAAGCAGCAACTGATGTTTAGGCAAAAGATAGTGAAAGGTGTTTGCACGCAAACCTTTGAGAGGGCCAGGAAGGTTTGATAAGACCTGGGTGGGTTGAAACGGCCTGCATGGGTTGAAATGGCCTGGGTTGGTTGACAAGGCCTGGGTGGGTTGACAAGGCCTGGGTGGGTTGAAACGACCTGGGTGGGTTGAAACGACCTGGGTGGGTTGAAACGACCTGGGTGGGTTGAAACGACCTGGGTGGGTTGAAACGACCTGGGTGGGTTGAAACGACCTGGGTGGGTTGAAACGACCTGGGTGGGTTGAAACGACCTGGGTGGGTTGAAACGACCTGGGTGGGTTGAAACGACCTGGGTGGGTTGAAACGACCTGGGTGGGTTGAAACGACCTGGGTGGGTTGAAAAGGGCTGGGTGGGTTGAAAAGGGCTGGGTGGGTTGAGGGCTGGGTGGGTTTATACAACCTGGGTGACTTGAACGGCCTGGGTGGCTTGAAAAGGGGGTGCGTGGTTTGAAAAGGGCTGGGTAGGTTGAAGATTCCAGGGTTGGGTGAGAGGGCCAGGGATGTTTTGATAGGCATGGGTGGGTTGGAAAGGGCTGGGTAGGTTGAAAAGGCATGGGTGGGTTGAAAAGGCATGGGTGGGTTGAAAAGGCCTGAGTGGGTTGAAAAGGCCTGAGTGGGTTGACAAATGTAGAAGCACAGTGGGGGGTATAACTCAAGTGGAGGGTGTGAGAGGAGTGGGTGTATAAGAGGAGTGGATGGATGAGAGGAGTGGGGAGTTTGAGAGGAGTGAGGGAAATGATAGTGGGGGTTATGACGTGAGTGGTAATGGACATCATGTGTGCAAGAAAAAAAAATGTGACGTGTCATGGACATCATGTGTGCAAGACGGTGTTTACGTGTGGCGGGGCATGCATGAAAGCGTACCACGATCATGAGGATGGTGGAATTGTAACAGGCATGCATGAACGATGGTGCGTTGCGTGGTCACGTACGTGTGACCTTGAGTGCGTACACTTGACCAGGCCTGATTGTGGCAACATGAAAACTGGAACCAAGTGAAGTGGCGTCAGCTGGAAGGACACAGCCTGTTGGCAATGATGGAAAGTGGGGAGGAAAACAGGGGTGGCAAAAACCAGGGGGGGAATTTGGGAAGGAGGTTCAGAGAGAGAGGTAATGGGTACAAAAACAGGGAGTTACAGGAGGGCAAAAGGGAGAGGGGAACATAGAATGAGGTAATACATGCAAATACATACCCATGTTTCTCTTTTCCTGACGGTTTAGCAATGATCGTGTGTGATACACGATCCATGACATGTATCAGTTCAGCCAGGAGAAGATGGAGCATGCACACGGTAATACCACCAAGGTTTAATTCAGTCAGATTCATTTTATATCCTCAGCACAATATGCAATTTTTTTATACTTTCCTTAAAGCCCGAGTACCACATGGTATATTTCAAGTTCAAGATTCCTGAACTTGAAGTCGCAAAAAAACAGGGTAACCCTCTTTGGTTTGAAACTCAACTCGCGACCCCGGGAAAACCTCTTGCGACCCTCACTCCTGATTGGTTTCAGTGACCAGTCGCACGACAGACCCGTCCATCGCCCACAATATTGCCTGGATCACCTCTCACATATCTTGAAGACAAAGTAGTACTTCTAGTCCACTATGACACACGTAACTAGGAAACGGGCGGCTGGGCGACAAAAGCACCCTCAAGGGTAGGCGTTTTTTTCGGCCAACACTAGTCCCTCACGCTGTCTGTCCAATCACTGCGTAGCACAACTGCCTGCCAAACTCGCCCGCACCGTGCCTCTTTCGAATGCCAGACACGGTACGTCCGTGCTAGTGCCCCACACGCGCAAGGCTCCCGAAAATGGCATGAGTTGCCACACTCACTGCTTGTAGGATGTCGTGTGCGCTTTACCCTCGTGAGACTCGCGGAAAAGCGATTCCCGCGCTTCATCACGTCGGCCACACTTGCTCGAGCATCGATATCTACCACTCGTCGCCCTCACTTCCTTTCGTCGCCCGCGCTTCCCACCGTCCAGCGCTTCTCCAGGTTGCCCGCGCGCGCTCCTCCTTGACGCCCGCGCGCGCTTATCCTTGACGCCCGCGCGCGCGTCGCCCGTTTGCCCGCGCGCGATTTTCCACGTCGCCCTCGCGCGCTTCTTCTCGTCGCCCGCGCGCGGTTCAGATCGTCGCCCGCGCGATACCAAAATCGTCGCCCCCGCCACTTGATTTCGCGCGCGCTTCTCCTCGTCGCCTCCGCCTCTGTATTTCGCGCTGGCGTCACCGTACCCGCCTGCATCCCCGCCTCCGTCCACCCTCCATCTCTTCCTCCCTCCCATCTATCCCTCTCCCCTCGCTTCCTATATCTCTCGCTCTCTCTTACACTCCCATCTCCCTCGCGCTCTCTTTCTCTTCTGCCTCTTTCGATCTCTCTGCACTCCTTCCTTCCCACCTTCTCTCTCTTTCCTCGCCCTTCCCACGGACAGACAGAGGGTGCAGGACACAGGGGGAGAGACAGAGGGTGCAGGACACAGGGGGAGAGACAGAGGGTGCAGGACACAGGGGGAGAGACAGAGGGTGCAGGACACAGGGGGAGAGACAGAGGGTGCAGGACACAGGGGGAGAGACAGAGGGTGCAGGACACAGGGGGAGAGACAGAGGGTGCAGGACACAGGGGGAGAGACAGAGGGTGCAGGACACAGGGGGAGAGACAGAGGGTGCAGGACACAGGGGGAGAGACAGAGGGTGCAGGACACAGGGGGAGAGACAGAGGGGGAATGTCACAGGGGGAGAGATAGAGGGGGAAGGAGACAGGGTTGTTGACAGAAGGGGAAGGACAGAGGGGGAGAGATCGAGGGGGAAGGAGACAGGGAGAGAGACAGAAGGGGAAGGACAGAGGGGGAGATACAGAGGGGGGAGGACATAGGGAAGGACCTCAGAGAGGTCAGCGCCACGCACCAGGTGAGCCTTCGCTTTCCCCATATGCCCCTCCTCTCCCTCGATCTCACCATCTTTCCTGTCCCACCCCATGTACCTTCCTCTGGCATCTGCCCCTGTTCCCCCCATCCTATCCCTTGTGACCCCTTATCCCCTGCCCTGTTTCCCCCATCCTATCCCTTGTGACCCCTTATCCCCTGCCCTGTTTCCCCCATCCTCTGACCTGCTTCTCCACACCCTCTACCTGTTTCCCCCAATCCCCTTCCCTGCTTCCCCCCATCCCCTTCCCTGCTTCCCCCCATCCCCTTCCCTGCTTCCCCCCATCCCCTTTCCTGCTTCCCCCCATCCCCTTCCCTGCTTCCCCCCATCCCCTTCCCTGCTTCCCCCCATCCCCTTCCCTGCTTCCCCCCATCCCCCACCCAGAATCCCCCCATCCCCTTCCCTGCTTTCCCCCCTCCGCTTCCCTGCTTCCCCTCATCCCCTTCCCTGCTTCCTCCCATCCCCTTCCCTGCTTCCCCCCCCATCCCCTTCCCTGCTTCCCCCCCCATCCCCTTCCCTGCTTCCCCCCCTCCCCTTCCCTGCTTCCCCTCATCCCCTTCCCTGCTTCCCCCCATCCCCTTCCCTGCTTCCCCCCATCCCCTTCCCTGCTTCCCCCCCTCCGCTTCCCTGCTTCCCCCCATCCCCTTCCCTGCTTCCCCCCATCCCCTTCCCTGCTTCCCCCATCCCCTTCCCTGCTTCCCCCCATCCCCTTCCCTGCTTCCCCCCATCCCCTTCCCTGCTTTCCCCCATCCCCTTCCCTGCTTCCCCCCATCCCCTTCCCTGCTTCCCCCCATCCCCCACCCAGAATCCCCCCATCCCCTTTCCCTGCTTCCCCCCCTCCGCTTCCCTGCTTCCCCTCATCCCCTTCCCTGCTTCCCCCCATCCCCTTCCCTGCTTCCCCCCATCCCCTTCCCTGCTTCCCCCCCTCCGCTTCCCTGCTTCCCCCCATCCCCTTCCCTGCTTCCCCCCATCCCCTTCCCTGCTTCCCCCCATCCCCTTCCCTGCTTCCCCCCATCCCCCACCCAGAATCCCCCCATCCCCTTTCCCTGCTTCCCCCCCTCCGCTTCCCTGCTTCCTCCCATCCCCTTCCCTGCTTCCCCCCCCATCCCCTTCCCTGCTTCCCCCCCCATCCCCTTCCCTGCTTCCCCCCCTCCCCTTCCCTGCTTCCCCTCATCCCCTTCCCTGCTTCCCCCCATCCCCTTCCCTGCTTCCCCCCATCCCCTTCCCTGCTTCCCCCCATCCCCTTCCCTGCTTCCCCCCCTCCGCTTCCCTGCTTCCCCCCATCCCCTTCCCTGCTTCCCCCCATCCCCTTCCCTGCTTCCCCCCATCCCTTCCCTGCTTCCCCCCATCCCTTTCCCTGCTTCCCCCGATCCCCTTCCCTGCTTCCCCCCATCCCCTTCCCTGCTTCCCCCCATCCCCTTCCCTGCTTCCCCCCATCCCCTTCCCTGCTTCCCTCATCCCCTTCCCTGCTTCCCCCCATCCCCCTCCCTGCTTCCCCCCATCCCCTTCCCTGCTTCCCCCCATCCCCTTCCCTGCTTTCCCCGATCCCCTTCCCTGCTTCCCCCCATCCCCTTCCCTGCTTCCCCCCATCCCCTTCCCTGCTTCCCCCCATCCCCTTTCCTGCTTCCCCCCATCCCCTTCCCTGCTTCCCCCCATCCCCTTCCCTGCTTCCCCCCATCCCCTTCCCTGCTTCCCCCCATCCCCCACCCAGAATCCCCCCATCCCCTTCCCTGCTTTCCCCCCTCCGCTTCCCTGCTTCCCCTCATCCCCTTCCCTGCTTCCCCCCATCCCCTTCCCTGCTTCCCCCCATCCCCTTCCCTGCTTCCCCCCATCCCCCACCCAGAATCCCCCCATCCCCTTCCCTGCTTCCCCCCATCCTCCTCCCTGCTTCCCCCCATCCCCTTCCCTGCTTCTCCCCATCCCCTTCCCTGCTTCCCCCCATCCCCTTCCCTGCTTCCCCCCATCCCCCTCCCTGCTTCCCCCCATCCCCTCCCTGCTTCCCCCCCATCCCCCTCCCTGCTTTCCCTCTCCCTCCTCCCTGCTTTCCCTCTCCCTCCTCCCTGCTTCCCCCCTCCATCCCCAATGCTTCCCCCATGCCCCTCCTCTCCCTCGATCTTGCCATCTTTCCTGTCCCTCCCCATGTGCCTCTCCAATCCCTCCCCTTGTACCTATCCTCTCCCTCCCCATATACAATCGCAAAGAGGAGGGGGGACGCACGCGCAACAGGGGGGCAGCGCAGCAGACTTGTGTGCAATCTCAGTGACCATTCACCCTCTCTTGCAAACCTTTTTGGACTGCATTCACATCCGGAAGGATGAGGGGGGACGCAGGTGCAACTAGGGGGCAGCGCAGCAGACTTAGGAACACGCTCACGTTCGAAAAGTGCCTGCTGCATCGATGAGATGATAAAGTCTGGGCTGAATGCTGAGATGTGTGCTTATTTTTCTCTTCCCATTCCCCTCCATGCTTGCCGCCCAGCAGGTGCTGGAGAGCGGCGCCCAGGTGCTGAGCGACCGGGGAATCTGCTGCATTGATGATTTTGAAAACATGTCCAGTAATGCCTCGTTCAGCATATTGCCAGCAGCATGCTGCAACATAACCCCCACTCTTTTCATACTCCCCACTACTCTCATACCCCCCACTCCTTTCATACTCCCCACTCCTCTCATACCCCCACTCATTCCATACCATCCACTCCCCCCACTCCTCTCATACTCCCCATTCCTCTCATACCCCGCACTCCCCTCGTACACCCAACTCCTCTCATACCCCACAGTCCCCTCATACCCCCTGCTCCTCTCATATCCCTACACCCTCGTTCCAAACTTCCCACTCCTTTCATATCACCCACTCCTCTCATACCCACCGCTAATGTGAATTCAAATTGTCACTGTTTCGTCTGGTCCCGCTTTCCACCTATGCACTGCTTTCCACCCTTGCACCCCTGCTTCCCACCCTTGCACCACTGCTTTCCACCCTTGCACCCCTGCTTCCCACCCTTGCACCACTGCTTTCCACCCTTGCACCCCTGCTTCCCACCCTTCCACCCCTGCTTTCCACCCTTGCACCCCTGCTCTCCACCTTTGCACCCCTGCTTCCCACCCTTGCACCCCTGCTTCTCCCCCTTGCACCCCTGCTTTCCACCCTTGCACCCCTGCTTCTCCCCCTTGCACCCCTGCTTTCCACCCTTGCACCCCTGCTTTTCTGCTTCAAGAGCAGCAGCAAGTCCCTCCAGAGATCCTATAGCTGCCACTGGTTCGTCTGCTCCTTCTCTGAGCTACTACCGGTACATTTTTTAGCCCTCAAGCTGTGCGCCTTCTATCCCACCCATGCATCTGCCATGTGTTGGCAGGCTAACTGGTGTGTCGATTCCAGTACTGACACCTTTGGAGTAAGATAATTGTTACACATCATCATGGATGTATCCTTTTTGGGATACCAAACAAGCTAGTGCCCTAGGCAGAATGGAACATGAGCTGGATTAGGGTCTCAAGAATCGAAGCATGGGAGTAGTTTCACCGGGCTATAATATGTGCAAGTTTATTTCACTCTTATCATGATTAGGTTTAGGACAGAACGGCAAAGTTGGTGAAAACACATTCAAGCATGACATGTTCAAGACCACATTAGCACAGTGGGGATGGAAACACAACCCCATTTATTCATCCTGACCTGCCACCCACACCTCCACTTCCTCCCCGTCATAGTGGCCTGCTACCCACCACTCATCACTATCGTCGCTCCAATCCTCCGCATCTTTTATCACTGCGTCTGCCACATCATCCCCTTGATCCGATGGCAATTCCGCCTTATCCCTCTCACAGTGGTAACCTGCAGCTATAGCCAATGAGAAGGAGGATAAGCCAGACTTTAGGGTGGTGTGCCTGTAGCTATGAATAATCTCATCCGCAGAGCATGGCAGGGCATGCCTGGAGGGGGGGAGGGAGAAGGGCGGAGCGGAGCATGACAGGGGAGGGCACCGCAGGGCATGGCATGGCATGGGAGAGGCATGGCATGACGCGGATGGTGCAGACATGGGCGGGGCGGGCCATCAGAAAGCAGGGCAGGCATGGCCCCTCTAGTCATGGCATGGCAGAAAATGAGGGTGCAGACAAGGGCGGGGCGGCATTGCAGGGCAGGACATGGCAGGGCAGGACAGGGCAGGGCAGGTCAGGGCAGGACAGGGCAGGGCAGGGCACGGCAGGGCAGGGCACGGCAGGGCAGGGCACGGCAGGGCAGGGCAGGGCAGGGCAGGGCAGGGCAGGGCATGGCTAGCAGGGCAGGGCAGGGCAGGGAAGGGCAGGGCAGGGTAGGGCATGACAGGGCAGGGCAAGGCATCTCCTGGTATAGCATGGCATGTTTAGTTGGAGCACGGAAACGCGGTGCGGGGCAGGACAGGGAAGATGGGGAGTGGCATGCCGAGGTGGAGTAGACAAGATCGAGGCGAGACCAAACAGGGCATGGTAGGGAATGGGAGAGCTGAGCAGGCCAAGTTATAGCATGGTGGGCGATGGGTGTTTGTCAAATACCTTTGGGGGGGTCGATTGTTGTGGTGGGCGTCGTGGTGGCTCTGCGTGATGCCGAGCAAGCCTCTAGCGGGTTTGAAAGCTCGCTTGATGTTCGCCTTGGGTGCTTAGCGTGGGAGGTTCGACACATCACCTATAAGCAACATACAGATGGAGTGGAAGACGCGGATGGTGAACAGGTGGGGGCATGGTGCTGAAACCAGGCCCAAGGCAGCAGCATCCAGAGATGCTGCTGCCTTGGGACAGAACAGGTGGGTTTACAGTGGTGAAAGCAAGCCCAAGGCAGCAGCAACTCTGGTTGTTGCTGCCTGGGGACTGAACAGGTGGAGGCATGGTGCTGAAACCAGGCCCAAGGCAGCAGCATCCCTGGTTGCTGCTAACTTGGGACCGAACAGGTGGGTTTACAGTGGTGAAAGCAAGCCCAAGGCAGCAGCAACCACAGTTGCTGCTGCCTTGGGACTGAACAGGTGGGTGCATGGTGCTGAAACCAGGCCCAAGGCAGCAGCATCTATGGTTGCTGCTGCCTTGGGACAGAACAGGTGGGTTTACAGTGGTGAAAGCAAGCCCAAGGCAGCAGCAACTCTGGTTGTTGCTGCCTGGGGACTGAACAGGTGGAGGCATGGTGCTGAAACCAGGCCCAAGGCAGCAGCATCTCTGGTTGCTGCTACCTTGGGACCGAACAGGTGGGTTTACAGTGGTGAAAGCAAGCCCAAGGCAGCAGCAACCACAGTTGCTGCTGCCTTGGGACTGAACAGGTGGGTGCATGGTGCTGAAACCAGGCCCAAGGCAGCAGCATCTATGGTTGCTGCTGCCTTGGGACAGAACAGGTGGGTTTACAGTGGTGAAAGCAAGACCTAGGCAGCATCAACTCTGGTTGTTGCTGCCTGGGGACAGAACAGGTGGAGGCATGGTGCTGAAACCAGGCCCAAGGCAGCAGCAACCAGAGTTGCTGCTGCCAAGGGACTGAACAGGTGGGTTTACAGTGGTGAAAGCGGTCCCAAGGCAGCAGGGAACTCTGGTTGTTGCTGCCTGGGGACTGAACAGGTGGGGGCATGGTGCTGAAACCAGGCCCAAGGCAGCAGCAACTCTGGTTGTTGCTGCCTTGGGACAGAACAGGTGGGTTTACAGTGGTGAAAGCAAGACCTAGGCAGCATCAACTCTGGTTGTTGCTGCCTGGGGACAGAACAGGTGGAGGCATGGTGCTGAAACCAGGCCCAAGGCAGCAGCATCTATGGTTGCTGCTGCCTGGGGACAGAACAGGTGGAGGCATGGTGCTGAAACCAGGCCCAAGGCAGCAGCATCTATGGTTGCTGCTGCCTTGGGACAGAGGGTGCAGGTGGGGGCATGGTGCTGAAACCAGGTCCAAGGCAGCAGCATCCAGAGATGCTGCTGCCTTGGGACAGAACAGGTGGGTTTACAGTGGTGAAAGCAAGCCCAAGGCAGCAGCTGTCCTGGTTGCAGCTGTGTGCCTTTGCCTCGTGACACGTGAGCGTGGTAGGACCCCCAAGGCAGCAGCGACCATTGTCACTGTACTATAGTCGCAGTAGCAGGGAATTGGGCACTCACCTGGTCTATCCTCTCGAGCGAGCCGCAGGGGCGTGTGCTGCCCCTTGCTCCCCGTCAGTGCGCAGTATCCGCTTTAGTTGTGCGCGCGGTGGTCGTAGCCAGGTCACCTGGAGGGCGCGCTTCTCGTCGCCGGGAATGCGGGCTCCGCGTCGTCTGGAATGCGGGCTCCGCGTCGTCTGGAACGCGGACTGCCAATCGTTTGGAACACGGACTCCGCGTCGTCTGGAATGCAAGCTCCGCGTCGTCTGGAACGCGGGCTCCGCGTCGTCTGGAACGCGGAGTCCGCGTCGCCGGGAACGTGGGCTCCGCGTCGACTGGAGGGCGGGATCCGATCCGCCTGAAATGCGGGATCCGCGTCGCGAGGAATGCGGGGCTCCGCGTCGCACAGAACGCGAGCAGCTAAATGCGGCGAGCGGGTGCTGCTCGGCGCTTGGTGCGCGAGCCGAATCTCGTCCGCTTTCTTCCCCCTGGCTAGTCACAACGACTCCAATACACTCCCGGTTTCTTGTTGTGCCTAGCTACCCGTAGTCTCCAGTCTGTCATCACGGCCTTCTTCCCGTAAGTGCAATCGCGCTTGCACGTTCCTACACTTTGCTGTTGCCAGCTCCTGCGATGGTCGGTACGCTAGTAATCTGGGGTAAGGATCGTCTCGAACACGTTTCTGTTGTGGCGTTGAGTAGGTGGCGCTGATACCCAGCACGTGCGTTGCTTGCTCTGTTTTTCTATTTCCCGTTAGCATCGAGCTGATTTAGTGGTGAGGTGACTTCGGGTGAGCAACACTTTCCATGCTCGATGCAAGAGAGGATGTGTGAGAGAGGATGTGTGCGACACATTTGTCGCTTTGGGTTGGTGGGATTCGCAGGTTTGGTGAGTGCGAAATGTTCACTTGTTGGCGGAGGATAATTGTTCTCGCCAAAGGCAGCCAACCGAAATAGGCTTCGCAGATCTCGCATACAGCCTATTTCAAATCCACATAACTTGATAATTTACCATGCTGACCCCGGGCTTTAAAAAACAAAAGAAAAAACTAATGAGAACCATGAGTATGCTACATTAGAGCTTGCCCTTGCTGGCATGCAGGTACACGACACGGACAACTCATCTAAGCGTATGAATGGAGATAGGCACCTTCAACGCTGGAGCCTGTCACTCACACCACTTAGTGGCAAAGTGATCGAGAATTCCAAGATCTCGTATGTCATCAGGCAGAGCCTGCAGCTCCCTGCAGCTGTGGACAATGAGTTTCCTCAGTCTGCTAAGCTGAGCAAAGCCATGAGGAAGCAGCCGGATGCTGGTGTTGCTGACATTTAGATGTTGGAGGCAGGAGAGTTGTGTCAGAGAAGCAGGGAGATTCGTCAGGGATGAGCAGTCGGATATGTCCAGCCAGCGCAGTCTTGAGAATGCCCCAAAGCCGTCTGGAAGAGAGGATAACTTCGGAGCGAGGATCTGAATGGATGTGAGGTGGTGGAGAGTGGTGATGGCCGCAGGCAGCTCTGTGAGTTGTTTACACCAGGTGATGATGTTCAGCTGCCGTAACTCCAGCAGTGCCGAGCTGTCAGATTCCACCAGACTATTCACATTGCGGACCTCCCTGAGTGTCAATGTGCGAAGGAGAGGAAGCCTTGCCAACGCGGACAGAGACACCTCTGCATCTTCCCCCAGCACCAGCTTCAGGTGATTCACACCGGAGAGATGCGCACCGATGGCCTCAAGACAGGTTGCACCCACAGTGTCCAAGCACAATTCCCTCAGCTCTGTGAGTGTTGAAATGTCTGGCAGAGACGCCCCATACTGATTGCCTCTGTATGTTAGAGCTTGGAGACTGAGTGGCAAAGCCTGAGGGGCTTCGTTCAGCAGCCAACACTCCCTCAGCCATAACTGCGTCAGCCTGGTAAGGCTGTCCAACCTCCTGGGAACCGCAGAGAGACTGTGACACTCTTCAATTCTCAGCACTCGAAGGCTGAGAAGCGCCGTGACAAACTCTGGAAGCTTCTTCAAGGCCGAGCAGTTCTGAATGTAGAGCTCCTGCAGGTTTGTCATCTCCGCCATGCCCTCTGGCAGCTCCGCAATCCTGCACACATCCAGCTCCAACCTGGTCAGCGAGACCAGCTGCGAGAATGACGACGGCAGCTGCTCTTGGCTGTTGTTGTTGAGATGAAAAGTGTGGAGATTCGTCAGCCCCCCCAGGTCTTCTGGAAGGTCCAGGAAGGGCGACCGTACAAGGCTCAGAGTGTGGAGTGCTGTGAGGCATCCGAACCCTGCAGGTAGCTCCTCTATCCTCCCGCACCCAACCATTATGAAGGTCTCCAGAGATGCGAGTCTGGTGAAGGAAGTAGGGAGACTGAGAAGCGGCTGCTGGTGCAGCACCAACACCTTCAAGGCTGGAAGATCCCCAAAGTTTCTGGGCAGAGTGAACACGTTGCATAGGGAAATGGTCAAGATCTCCAAGCAGGTGAGGGAGGTGAAGTGATCAGTCAGATCGCTGAAGTTGCTGCACCCATGAATGTTGAGCTCCTGGAGGCGGGGCAGGGCCTCACCAAAACTGTCTGGAAGCCGCTCTTGGTTGATGCTAAGCCGCAGTCGTTTCAGGAACATGTATGGCGATTCAAGAGGGAAAACGGCGCTTAACTGTGCATCGTACAGTCCGAACTTGAGTGACTCGAGAAACGGTAGCTGTGCGAGTGAGAAGGCAGGCGGATCTGCTGGAACCAGGTGAATTTTGCCAGGCAAGGAGAGGTGGGTGAGGCTGGTGAGTTGAAGAAAGCTGGAAAGCTGGTCGTAATGAATGGAAAAGGTTTCAATGGAGAGTGCAGTGAGAGACGAAAGGGAGCTGAGATCTGGAGCCGTTAAGATATTAGCACTGCTCAAGGCGAGGATGCTCAATTGTTGAACCGGAAATATAGACGCTGGAGGGTTCATATCCTCCGGAAGACAGTACAGCAACAGCTGCTCCAGTTGAGAGCAGTGACGAAAGAAGTTGTTCAAGCCAGATTCGGTTATCACACGGCCATTCCTTTGGTTCCGTCCCTCGTCCCCTTCCATCGTCAACTTCCCTACGTGCAGCGCTCTTAACCCAGGGCAAGATGATGCAAGGTCAGCTAGAAACGCGTCGTCCAACATTTCAACACTGTAATCCGACAGATGCAAATGGGTAAGATTCGGAAAGCAAGCTACTGCGTTGAGCACATCGCGGTGAGACACGACGCGGTCCTCCTTGACGAGGAGCGATGCGACATGCTTCTGAGCGACACGCCGCCAGCGACGGCAGATCGACGAGATGAAAAGGTTATGAGCGGCATCTGCGGAGGCCAGAGGGGTCGGCATCGAAGTGTCTCGTTTGCACCAAGGCGCTCCTGGAGGAGCATGACCATGAACGAACTTGGGCCTAAGCACTACATAATCCCATATATCATCGTTCTCCGATGTGCGAGAAACTATCGACTGTGTAAACGGCCACAGGATCCGGACGAGGACGTCGTCCGGGAGATCGTGGGTTCGCCGAGTAAAGCCCATGATAAGAGCCGCGTACAGCAACTGGCAGCTCAAGTGAAGTTGAACGCAGCCTCGGTGGAGTTAAATGACTTGGACCACACGAGTATGATAGCACACCACGGATTCCACGAGCAGGCTAGCGTCTAAGGTCAACCGCAGCTAGAAGCGACCGTCGCTGCGCTCACCTGGAGCATCCTAACGTGGGTCGCCGCCGCAGAATGCTCGCGCAGCACCTAGCACACTCACTCCGCTCTACCTGCGCTGCCAGCAGCAGCCTTTGCAAGTCTATACGTGGCTATACTAATCGCAGCTCGCAACACTGAAAACGCTCACACTTCAATCGTGAATCTGACGGGAGCAGTTTCCTCCTATCCATCTGACGAGATTTCCGCTGTGCGTTTGCTCCCTCCATTCTCGAGATGATGCTCTCTCTAGCTAGGGTTTGCGCGGTTGCCTGCACTGCACATTGTACAACCCCGTTGGAAATATCAGCCTCCAGTGCGAATTTTGTTACAGCACATTGCACAGGTGAAAAATCAAACAAGAGCGAAACATTCGTAACACTTGAAACCGATTCAAAGGCCTGTGGACCACTCTCGCCTCCAAATGATTCATCCTCCCTATATCACGTAGTAGTCTGTCCGTCAGTTGTCACCACCAGCAGGTCGTGCGGCGCTGTTTCGTCGCGATATATTTCCAAAGGTAATTCGGGTCTCGCCATCCCAGCAGAGCGGCTGGAAAAGGGTCCAAGCGCGCGTGCCGAGTGCAGCCCAGGCCAGCTCAAGTCCATGCCACCAGCTGCAAATCAGCTGTCAGAGCGCTCTGTAGCCACGTTGACGTACCGTTGAAGCTGGGGATCTCAGTAGCTCCAAGAGTCGGCCGACATTTCGACGAGCGTGGACGGGCGGCTATGGGTAACGTGCCTCGTACTCGCCTGGCAGCTCCATCTCGAGTCGTCTGTGTAGGAGAATATGGCGAGCGGCGACCTATCCCCGTCAGACGCGAAATGCGCAAAACACGACTAGCGACGTCGCCGTTGCTCCTAGCTCGAACGAACCCCCCCTTACTAGCCGTGCTCATCAGTACTCTCGGTGTTCCCTTTGAGACGGGCTGACGTTCGAAACGACGCTGGGCGGTGACTTGATCCGCTGCGCTGCTAGCGATGGCTTTCGAGGTGATATTATTTCCTGGTGTCACGCGACGCCTTTAGAGGCGCCTCAAAAGTGGTGTCATGCGACGCTTCGCGTTTGCGAAAGCTGTTGGCAGATCCGTACCGTGCGCGTGTGTCAACTACCCTGTCCGTATCAATGAGCAGCACGGGGCAGGGCCGTGGCGCTCGCGGGCGTGGCGGCATAGAGGGAGCAGCCGCATGCTCAGGAGCGAGTGGAGGAGCGCAGGCGGCGGCAGGAGAAGGCGAGGAGGGAGCGGGAGACCTGAACGAACGAAAGAGGGAGATTCTCGGTAGCTTCGTAAAAGCACCAACGACGGGGATGTGGCCAGCAAGTCGAAGCGAGCAATATCACGCCAGCTGTGCCTCGAAATCATGACCATGGTGAGTCAACCTAATGTGACCGCGTCTCGGCGAAGCCATGGCGAAGCCTTGGGGATGGGGACGGGGATGGGGACGGGGATGGGGATGGCGATGGGGATGGGGATGGGGATGAAGATGGGGATGGGGATGGGGATGGGGATGGTGGGTTGACCTTTAATAGCATAACCGCCACGTTACCATGATGCTTTCGCCCCTACTCCGCCCCTCGGCCATTTCCCCTCAGCCTGCTCCCTCCTGTGTCTCTCTCACTCTTCACCTCACACCTTCCGTTCATCTCCTCGCTTCCTCTGTTCTGCACGTGCTGTCCCGTCGCACCACCTCTCAGATTTTGAAGTATGCGGCCCCCCTCCCTGCGTTGCGCTTCCCACCTTTCCTGCCTTCCTCACCTTTCCTGCCTTCCTCACCTTTCCTGCCTTCCTCACCTTTCCTGCCTTCCTCACCTTTCCTGCCTTCCTCACCTTTCCTGCCTTCCTCACCTTTCCTGCCTTCCTCACCTTTCCTGCCTTCCTCACCTTTCCTGCCTTGCCCACCTTTCCTGCCTTGCCCACCTTTCCTGCCTTGCCCACATTTCCTGCCTTGCCCACCTTTCCTGCCTTGCCCACATTTCCTGCCTTGCCCACCTTTCCTGCCTTGCCCACCTTTCCTGCCTTCCTCACCTTTCCTGCCTTGCTCACCTTTCCTGCCTTCCTCACCTTTCCTGCCTTCCTCACCTTTCCTGCCTTCCTCACCTTTCCTGCCTTCCTCACCTTTCCTGCCTTGCCCACCTTTCCTGCCTTGCCCACCTTTCCTGCCTTGCCCACCTTTCCTGCCTTGCCCACCTTTCCTGCCTTGCCCACCTTTCCTGCCTTGCCCACCTTTCCTGCCTTGCCCACCTTTCCTGCCTTGCCCACCTTTTCTGCCTTGCCCACCTTTTCTGCCTTGCCCACCTTTTCTGCCTTGCCCACCTTTTCTGCCTTGCCCACCTTTCCTGCCTTGCCCACCTTTCCTGCCTTGCCCACCTTTCCTGCCTGTCACATGTGACACATTGCACCTTGCTGCCTTACCTCCTGACCCGACTGCCCATCTGTGACGTATGCCACACCCAAGTCTCTTGGCGGTCGGTCGGGATCGCAGGCGTCTGTTGCCTCATGACTCGACTGCCCTTCCGTGCCAAGCCCACACTAGTCCTCTCCTTCTCCCATTTCCCTCCCCTCTCTCGTTCCCCCCCCCCCCTCCGCGTTTCGCTTTCGTCTTTCCATGTCGGCACATGCGATTCGAGAGAGGGGGCAGAGGCATAAGCAGACGGGTGCTGGCGCATTGTCAGGTATCGGCATGTCAGCACAAGGGAGATGCACATGGGAGATGCACATGGGAGATGCACATGGGAGATGCACATGGGAGATGCACATGGGAGATGCACATGGGAGATGCACATGGGAGATGCACATGGGAGATGGGGGGACGCATGCCTTGTGGCAGAAGGAGGGGGCGAGAAGGGGCAGGTATTGAATGTGCCCCTCCTTCTGCTGAGGAGATGATGGTGGGGAGGGACAGGAATGGCAGTGAAGAGTAAGGTAGCAAAAGCCATGTAAGTGGTCGATAGCTGCACACTGCTCGTTGCATGCTGCTCAAGTAGGGATGGCAAATCTGAAATGAGACGCAAGCAAACACATGGCAGTGCGGATGGCTCCTCCTCACCTGATTGGTAGGGTGACATACGAACACGGAGGCAAGAAAAGCCAAGTATGCAGAGGGATCCAAATCGAGCTCTCACATTATCTTTCTTCCGTCCGTTGTCGATGCTCACATGCCTCCTCCTTTTGCACCTCGCCCATCCAGTATGGTGCTTCAGGCACAAGTGTACTGATGGGTGAATGATGTGATCACTGCTTTCTTGTATGCAATGCCATCGTCAGCAATCTTCCTGTTCCTCCTCTCTCAGCACTACGTTTGTACCTCCTTTGCCCTCTCACTTACTCCCCCGCACTCCCTCCCCCTTCCCACACCAACAGCAACTTCCCTGTACCAACTCGTCTTTGCTTTGCGACACACAGCCGGGTAGCATGGCAGAGCCATGGGCTGCAGTGGCGCAGTGGTGGCGGTCAAGTTGGTCAGTGGGTGGGGAGTGGGTGGAGACGGGCAGGAGAGAGGCATAGCAGGGACGAGCGAGGCAGGTTGAAGCCGTGGATATGAGAATGTGGCAGAGTGGGGTTAACTGCGTGCTGCTCATTGCACGCTGAATATGCGCTACTATTAGGCGCCATACGAAATGATGAAGTGGTGCAAGCTTATGCCGTTCCTGAAGGTGTGTTAAGGCATGTTCAGTACTAAACTAATCAGCATGAGCTTGCTTGACCACTGTTGTTCCTACTTCCTCCCTGCCACGTTCGCTATACAATGTCGTATGTATGCCGCCACAAAATGTGGCTGTTTTGCAATGCACTGCAGTGACACATCTCATGTGTGGGTCCACCACGGTGAGCATACGTATTGGATTGCTTAGCTGCAGAATTGCCGAGTCTTTCCACCCCTGCAAGACCCATGCTTCTACCCACCCTTGGCCACCGCGCTCGGTTTCCTCCCATCTAACTGTACTGTTAACTCAAGTTTATTATGTCTATCCCCTCCTCGCCTCTTTCAAAGAACTTTTCCTTGACCCCTTGTTTCTCCCCTTCTCCTCCCCTCCTCCCCCCTCTTCCTCTGTCCACCCCCCCAAAATCCCAGCTGCCGTCTGTGTCTTAAACTTAACAGCTTACGTTGCGTTCTTGACACTCATCACAACCTTAAAAAGTGCTTGCACGCTCCACCAATGCATGAAAGTGGCACGTGGAGCTGATCACTCTACTGGATGGCAATATACACACAGTGTATCCTGCCCTGGACCAGTTACACACAGCCAACGCTTAGTTGCGACACAAAGGCGGGTAGTATAACAGGGCAGAGTCTTGAAAGGCAGCAGCAGCAACAGTGGCGGCGGTGAAGCAGGTCAGCTGTGTGTGAGTAAGGTGGAGTGGAGGCAGGAAGGAGAGGCTGAGGTATGCAGAGAGAGTCAGCGGACCCCGTGGATGTGACATTGTGCCGCCAAAGGTTTACCTGCATGCTGCTTATTGCGCGATGTTGGAAGCGGGCAGGAGGGAGGTCTGGCAGGCAAGTGCAAGGCGGAAGAAGCTGTGGTTGCTATGACCTCGTGTCAGCATGCAATTAGCTGCAGGCTCCTTACATGCTGGTCATGCGAGGCTTTTGGGCTGCACGTGAGGTAAAAAAGAGGTGCAAGCGCATGGCATGGCATCATCACATCCCGTGCGTGAAGGAGTGCTTTGAGTATGTCAATGCTGCTACACCTACAGGGCAGAGCGATGTGGTCATTTGAGACTGGTGAAGGCAGTCTCCTCACCAGTCTTAAATTCCCCCCTGCCCCCCCTTCCCCCCCTTCCTCTGCACCTCAGCCCAACGCATCTCCATCACCATACCCAATGAATCACTTAGTTGCAAATTGCCACATTCACCCACCTCCTACATCACCCGCACCATGACTTCCTGCTGTCATCCCATTCTCCCCTCCATGCCCATCTCACCACTCTATCCTACTCATACATTTTCTCTTCCTCTCTCGCATTGTACAACCTCTTTCCTCCCCGTCCCCGCCCTTCTCCTCCCTCTCACCTCCCCCTCATCCATGGTGGATGGCTGATGGTGGCAGCAAACAGGCGCCTCACGCACTCCATTCAAGTTTTTAGACTCCTCATTTATTCTCTAACCCCCAACCCCACCTTCCTTTACCATTCCTCAACCCTGTCATTCCTCTGTTTCTTTCAGCGGGCATGTGAGTCGCCGTTATGATGGCTTGGCGACGAGGGAGGTAATGCTTGGGGCACAAACTGGACCAAGAGGGTTGAAGTAGCAATGAGACAAAGGAAAAATCAGCTTATGATGGAAACTTGTGCACTACATGAGCAGCCATGTTTGTATGTTCCAACCTTGTGGAAAACTACGGTATGGTGGTGGGACAGCTGTACAAGCACACCTCATCCTATACCACCTCATTCCACCCTCCCTACACATTGCCTTGAAGCAGTGAGCATGAGAGAGCTGTGCAGGCACTCACAACCTTGGATTTGATGAGGGCGAGTTTTGCATCACTGCACTTCAGTATAAAGGGTTAGAGTGGAGGGCAAAGTGCATGGCATACCACGAGGCACTTGCTTGCACTCGTCAGCCTCATCAGCCGAGCCGTCACAGCCAAGCCCTGCTGATGCACCCATGCTCTAACTTGCATGTGGGTCACGCCCATCCCCCACAGCACTGACATCAGAGTTGCGATGAGAGTGGCGATGGCAGAATAGAGCACGAGTAGATGAGTTGCACCTGGGGACTGCGGGTAGAAGACATCAAGAGCGGAACAATGATGCATGGGAAGGATACACTCGAGGCATGGTGGCATTTGGAAAAACGGGGGCAACTGAGCTGATAGATCATGACAGCATGGTTGACTGATGCAAGGTAGGAAGTGCAAAAGACGCTGTCATCCAAGCACGCACCAGGGTGTGGAGGGAGTGAAGAGGCACACTGAGAGCGCGGGCATGGTGAAGTGAGTCGCCAATTGCGTGGCCATGAGTGGGAGGCACGCTTGTGGCATTCTGACACGTGGCAGTGGAATTCGCCTGAAAGGAAGGCACCACATCCACGCATGTAAAAGGGTAACACAAATGAACGCACCTCACACATACCCAGACATGAACACATGAAACACACATAGATCAAGTGCAAATACATTCATTGCTCTGACAAGACTATGACAGAGGCTGAGGTTTTGTTTACATGATCATGGGAAGGGGCGGACAGCATGAGAGGGTGGTTGACCTGCTGGCTGATGGTCCCACGTAGAAGCTGCAAAAACAACAAGAAAAGAAGGAGAGCACAGGTGCATGCTGAGGCTCAAGGCAAGGCAGCTTGAAAGTGTATGGACTAGTCAACATGACAAAGAGCCAACCAACCTTATTATTTGAAGTGCTTACTTACGTCCTCAGCGGTGGCGGCATGCCAGTCATCCCTGGCAAGTGTCATCATGCTGATGGCCGCGCCGAGAACGAGGCCGACCAGCAGCCCTGGTAGCAGAATGGCCACTGCAGTCATCCGAGCCATGGCTGATGGGGCGAGTCCAATGCAAGAGGGGGGCAGCGGCAGTAGCAAAGGAAGAAGAGGAGAAGTGGCAGCAGCAGAGGAAGGAAGGGAGACAACAACAGTAAGGAGTGAAGTGAATAAGTGGAAACAGAATGAAGGAGGACATGTCTGAGTGCACAGAGTCACCAGGCCACGGTTGGATAAAGATGGCCACATGCATGGAACAGATGGAGATGAGAATAGCTGCGGCGAGTTAATAATCACAAGAAGGAACGAAAGGACAGTCAGGTTTGAGGCATCATCGTCAAGGATAAGGAGAACGGCAAGGTGCAGTTACGAGGTAGTGGGCATAGAGAGCAGTAGGGCTGGAGAAGTGGAAAGGGCAGAGAGGAAAGTGATGAAATGTAGCTCAGGTGGCAGAGAGTAGAGAGAAAGAAGAGCATGGTTGATGGTTTGAGAGAGCATGCGAGGGCTAAGGGTAAACAATGGTAGGACTGCGAGGACAAGGAGATGCGCATTTGGAGTCCGTGCGAGAGGTGGATGGAGGAAGTATGCACGACACTGACTCTCTCGCATGGGAAGGATGCACAAGGGAGATTGATATATCATGAAGGAAGATACTTACCTTGTGAGGTGAGAGCAGTGAGAAGATTGCAGACCGAAGAAACGAATGGAGTGGAGTAGAGCGCAATCTGGAAACACATACCCAGGAGGCCGGCAAATGAGACGCACGAGTCACACGGATCGAAGAAATGGGGTGGTGTAGTTTAGAGAGTGGAACGATGAAATGAAATAAAGTTGCGATGATGTGGACAAATGTGAATGCATGCCCAAGCAAGTGTGAAGAAAAATTGGTCGTCTATTTAGACCAATGTTTCATCCGAAATCAAACTATGACAGTCCTGGGCCAAGCAAGAGTACAGTAGAAGGGACAAAAAAACGAAAAGCTGGCGACAAGGATCAAAAGCTGGAGGGCAGCAGATGGGAAGAAAATCATGAAGGTCGAGGCAAGCTGAACTGAAAAGACGCAAGCTGAAAAGAGTAAGACAGGCAAGCACAAAGCAGTAGAAAGGGGGTGCTGTTCAAATGTAAGGTACGGGAGATTGACAAGGAGCAGGACTTGTAAGAAGAGAGAGAAGAGACGTGGGAAGAGTGAGGCAGGAAACAGATTTAGGAAACGAGGTGCAGCAGTGGACGACCACTCCCACAGTAGACTAGCCGTGCGTACCTGCTGTGTGGCGGCGGCAACGAGCTGCCAGTTTGAAAGCAGACGGGTCGACAACGCTCCGCTTAGAAAGAAAAAAGGATCAACAAAAAAACACGAGGGCATCATGCCACTACCTCGCATCGCACTCCAGCCATCAATCATCTCACAGTCGCCCCTCCCAGATCTTTCCATCACAGTCCTTAGCCCATCCCCGTTTGTCAGGAAAACCTGTCGCTCGTCCGTTTCAACCCATCGTCTCGCGTGCGATGAGCAGCGCGCAGAAATGCATGTCAGGCAGCACCCCAGCTCGTTAGCTGCGAATCGCCACTTGGCCAAACGCGACGCATCGGTCGAGCGCATGGAGTTTCAGCCGCTGCGACGCGCATTGGAAACCCATCAAGCTCAATCATGAAGCGTATGAAGCGAGTCGTTACCCTAGGTCTCTAGCTCCTCTAACGCAGTCTCTCGCCAGTGGCGGCCGAATCATCTTGCTCGGCGAGTAACTGAACGTGGCAAACGGCGAACCCTCGGAGCTGCGCGTGGCGGCATCGTCGTTTACAGCCAAGGCGCGCTAGTCGCGTGGCGACACTGGAACGGGGGACATCAATTCGGATCCGCCAGTCGCAGCGCTCAATGTACTGACATGCAATATTTTTTTCACGACGCGTGGCGATAGTGACGGCTACCGAATCTGGACGGCGACAGCCATGCTTGCTGGCGCATATCTAGCTGTTCGCGAATAGGACCTATTAGTAGCGCCGCTAGTAATAGTCGGACCATGTTAGTTAGCGATGATCGGGGATGATTGTAAGGGGGGAAGTGGCGACAAGGTATTTCGATGCGATGATCATGATCTGTTCGCAAATCACCATATCTGTTCGCCAAGCAGGCATCGCTGTGAAGCTTTGAATCCAGGCCCAATTTGCGAGACACAGGTAACCCTGCTAGCTCACATCGCGGATCTTTGGAGGGAGCGGTTACCTCCCTGAATTGTATTCAACACCTTTGAATCGAAGCTCAACTTGCAAAAACATTCATGGTGTATTTCTCCGATACAATGTCGAGGATGAGCTCTGCATCCTCATCTAGGCTCAGCGTTACTACTATAGTAGGCCTTCTATCTTCCCAACCCGCGTCGCAACTTGCAGTCATTCCGCAGTATTCCTCCTTCGTCTCGCTTTTTATCTGTTCGTCTCTATTATATCTTTCCGCTAGATGCTCAGCGAGAGCCTGCGTCGTTTGAGGTCGTTTGGAGTGTCCGCAGCTCGCTCAAATTAGAGCGTCTACGCCGCATAGTCTCACGAGGTTTCAATATGTGAAACCCTAGAAACAGGTAAGGCCGGTGCGGTCATTCTAATGGATTCGGCTCGCAGTACCCTCACTTTCCTCCTTTCTCCTATTCTTCTAATTCAGTTGATGCTCCTGTGTTCCCCACCCTCTGTTATCTTATCCGCGTAGCATCACACATACCACCAGGATTGCCACATCAGCAGCAGCGTACAGCGTGTGCTTCGGCGCCACGCGTGTACCTGCCATCCAACGGCGGGTACCACCCGTATTATCTAACAGTGGAGGGGGACGTCAAAGAGGTAGTTTTCCTCCTGCCACCATCGCACAGGCTCGCCAACAGCAGCCAACCCCACAGATGCAGATGATGTGGCAAAGCCAGGGGCAGGCGGAGGGAGTGGGGAGAGGCGCAGGCATAAGCTGCTCAGGGTCGGCGGGGGAGATTGCTTCCGCGGAGCGGATGCGAAGGGCACAGGAGAAGCGGGCTGCGGTGATGAGAGGTGAGGTCGGTGGTGACAGGGTGGGGCCGGGGGAAGGCGATGGCAGGGTGGTGGGGGAGATGGCGGAAGTGCGCAGTGGCACTCACAGCACAGAGCTCTGCCATGCCGCTGTAGCGCCGTGGGGTAGAGGGGCGCTCGATGGCGCTGCTTGTAGAGCCGAGCGGGAACAGCATGTGCAAGGACGTGTGTTAGCGGATAGGCAGTCGTTCGCGGGGAACCCGAGGACCACGCCACTGGCAGCTGCGCCAATAGCAGAGTGCATGTGGCAGATTGTGGATTTGCAGCAACAGTGGCAGGTGGGGTGAGAGAATATGCCTGTCAATACCGCAGTAGCCGCAACCGGTTCTTGTGCACGCGTGACAGCTTACCACTCTCCCGCCACCGCCCCTCCTTCTCTTTCCCCTTTCCGGTCGCCCGTCACCACCACCCCTCCCCCCTCCCCCCCTCCCACCCTGATCCCCATTGTCTCTCCCGCGTGCTCCTGGTTTCCCCGTTACCACGCCCCTCCCCGCTACCACTCCACTCCCCACCACGCCTCTCCCGGTGGTGAAGGAGCGCCTCAGTGGCACTGGGGGCAGCGGCTTCGCCGGGGGCTGCGGCGCTCTCGGTGCGCTCTCAGTTACAGCTGCAGCAGTTGCGGCAGCGGCGGCGGTGAAAGCAGGTGCAGCAGAAGCAGGGTCTCGCCTCGCCTGCCCACTGCTCTCTGGTCGTCGTCTGCTGGATCAGAGCAGTCGACTGGCAGAGGCCGGATCCAGACCACGCGCCTCTCCAGTCCGCTCACTTGCATGCCCCACCAGCTTGCTGTCTCCCCCCTCTGTCTGCCACAGTCTCGGCCCTATGCGCCACACCCTATGCCTCCAGCCCCCTTCCCCCGCCCCCACTACTGTGCCCTCATCTTGTTTTCCTTCTCCTTCCCTCCCACCCCACCTTCCTTGCCCTTCCTCCCTGCTTGCCTTCCTCTCTCTTTCCCCTTGTCCCTCCTTCCCCCGTCCCTGCAGCTTCATCGTCATCTCAGCCGTCTGTCGTGCACCTTGCTCTCCCTGCCAAGCCAATCCGTGCCACCGTCTCGCAGCACCCGCACCCGCTGACTGCTCCTTCTTGGGGCCGCTTCGACTGGGCTCGCAAGAACCGCGGGCAGATGGGCAGCCGGCGCAGTGGAGCGGCAGGGTGAAGGGCGGGCAAAGAAAAGAGCGAGAGGCAGGTGGCGTAGGAGGGGGTAGGAGGGGGTTGGGCGAGGGGACGCCATACTGGCGGCGGCCGTGGTGGTGCGGAGCAGATGGTGGGGGGGGGGTATGTTTCGCGCATGCGTGCCCACTGTGACTTCCCCCCCTACGCCATTCCATCCGTCACCACGTGTCATTGTCTCACATTCGTCCCACCTGCTCCTCGCCTCCCCTCTTTCTTCCCCCGCTGCCCTTGCCAGGCCCCTCGCCCCAGCCCCTCCTCCGCACACCTCACCCGCACCAGCAGCACCAACTCCTCTGCTGAACACTTCCGAGGGGACGACTTGGGGGCAGCATGGGCGGGAGCAGAGGCGGAAAAACAGGCGGGAGCACGTGGGAGCATGGGAAGGGGCGGGGGGGGGGGGGGGGGGGAGGGGGGGTTGGTGGGGGGCCTTGGGTCAGAACGTGGGGGGGAGCATGAGCGGCAGTTTGATCAATACAAACTTGCGCACAGGAGGTGGGATAGTAGGGGCGGGGAGACAGGGTGACCCGGGTATGGAGGGAGTGCGGCGGCCAGCAACAGGAACAGGCATCGTTGGTAGGTAGTACACGCAGCACGGGCACGGGCAGCATAGGCGGGAGGAGCGCGAGCATGGATGTGGTACGCCACGCCACTGCTGACAGCTGACAGCTGATGCCCTCACGGACGCCGCCTCCTCCCTGGGCTTCCCCCAGCACTGCCACCATGGCAGCACCGCAGTGCCCACAACGGCTGCGGCGGTGGCATGGTGGGCAGGAGCGTGGATTGCAGTCACAGCATCAGCGTGGTGATGAGGCACGTCCGCCTTGTCAGCAGAAGCAGCGGATTGGTGATGCAGAGGCAGGGCAACGTGGCTCTCAAAGGGCAGGTCAGCTGCGGTAGTGCGGAATGAAGCAGGCCGGCAGGCTTTTCGGAAACTTATGCACTTCAAGCACTGCAAAGAAATCCTCATAGAACGAAATTAAGCACTGCTTACTCCCACGCCCTCTCCACCATCCCCCCCACTGCTTTCCCCTACGCACACCAACCGCATTATACATGGGCATACGAGTCGAGTTACGAGTTTTTTTTTTTCTTTTTGAAACAACTCAACCAAGTCAAGTAAAACTCGTGGTTCAAGTAGATGTGCCCGCGGCCGCACTTGGCATGGTTGGGCGTGGCAGTGGAAGGCACTGGGAAAGGTGTGGGATGAGCAAAGGGACGACGTGGAGCGGGAGAGAGAGGGTAGAGGAGGGCGTGGTGACTTTGTGATTGTACAGGATCCAGAATTGCCAGGGCAAGGTGGAACAGGTGAGGGTTGGGGGGAACGGGGTGCCTCTGCAGAAGAGATTTACTTGCTCGCGACTTTGCAAAAAAATTACCGCAATCCAAAACCTTTCAATTTCTCTAACCGCTTTCGATCCCCCTTCTCCCCGAACCCACTCCTCCTCCCCCAGCAGCCCATTTAACGATCTTTACTCTTCTTGTACTCCTTACTGGTAAGAGTGGGTCTTACCTACCCACACCTGCCCATGTCGAACGAGGATGATCGAGACACCTAGTGGGGCTGGACCCAAACTGGCCCGACCCGAGCTGTTTAAATCCTGGCTGGCTTCTCATCGGGCTGAATGTGGACAGCACATGGTTTGGTTCGGATCAGGCTGGCTAGAGTTTTTCCTAACCCTTAATCTCTATTGTCCAAGGTAAATATGAAATGGAATGGAAGCTAAATGTTAGAGAGGTGCTAGGGCAGGAGGGGAGCAGGCTAAACTAGTAAGCTCAAACTGGGGCACCAGAATGAGCTCCAACCTCCCTCTTTTGCCTCTCAAAATGGACCCGCACAGCTCAGGTTGTGTGGAAAATGTTTGCAGCATACTGATGGCGATGTCCTGCCTCGGGTCACAGTCGTGTGTCAAGCCTGCAGATTTGGTTGAGTTCGTCCTAGGGACAGACCTGCAAAATCGTTTCACTCTGTCAAACCCGCGCAACTTGGACCGGTTCATTTGGCCCGAGCCGAACCCAGGCCGGTTCGATATGGGTTGACAGGGCCCAATGAGAGCGAATCAGCACAAGGAGCTGACCACCCTCCTGTCCAATCATGCCAGGTGTCGTACAAACCCCCCTTCTACTTTTCTGTGCATCCCATCTCATATACCGGTAAATCATACCACTCCCTCCCTGTCATCCCCCTTTTCCCGTTCTCATTTCAAAAGCCATCCCTTCGTTCGTCCCCCCTTTTCTACCCGCGTGCCTTCCAGCTGACAGCAGCTCATTCGTACATCCTGTCTTGCCAACACACCCTCTTTCATCCCCCTTCTTGCCATTCACCTGTACATAAACCAACTGCCCCTCCCCATCTCAGTTCGTCCTTCTCTGCCCGTGATCACCCTCCCATCTGCTCCTCTCTTCCCATTTTAATAAAACAGCAGCTCCATAGCCATCAGTTTTTCTTGCCCCACCTCTCTTTTCCTCCCTCATCACCAACACCACAGCAGGACCACCCGATATGCTCTCACCCTATGCCCCACTTTATGCCTCTCGTGCCCTACTGTGCTGCTCATACATTTGTCCCTCTGCAGCCCTGATCTCTCTCCTTCTCCACACTCCTCCCCCCATCCTTGCCCACTCCCCTCCTCCTCCCCTCCTTATGTTGTTGGGGCAGCTGCGCAGGCATACCTTATCCGACACTTATTCCAAGAATGAATCCTATTTCTAAGTGCGCACCAGGCATGCATCACAGGCCCACTTCTTCCAGCTTCACCTTTCAATGCCACCCACCCAGCCAACAGAATGTCCTCTAGCAAGCTGCTGCTGCTCATGTACACTACCTTAGACGAGTGATTTGCAGCTTCATAAGAAACTCATCTTTGTTGTTGCCTTCTAAATGTTGATGCAAGCTACTGTTTAATGAATATATAGTACCAGCAGCACAACCTAAAAGCAATTTCTCATACGGTACACAGCCGAAAGGTTCTGTGTTTTTCCGTTTATTCCCTTCCTGTAAGTGAAGACGGTTGTACAGCAGGCACCCAAACCACAACATCATGGCTCCCCTCAGGCGCCTGGTCTCTTCCCCAATTGGCCTGCACCTGCACCTGATTCTCCACACCCCTTGCCTTCACTCCTCTCCTCGGTCTCCCCTAGACAGTCACAGTCAATTATGCCCTCATGTCGTCACTTTAGTTAGCCTTAACGACCCTCTGCCACCCTATCTGCCTATCCACTTGCGCACGTCTTCATTGGAAACTGGATTCCCATTTGGCAGCCAGATGTATGACAGCTTGGTCAGGGTACTCAGCCGCTGCAGCCCATAAGCCGTGACTACTGTGCTATACATCCAAAGGTCCTCAAGCCCTGTCAGCCTCCCCACGGATAACATGCCGAAATCTGTCACATCCTTGCAGTTAGCAAGGCTCAACCCTTTGAGAGAGGGCAGAGCTGTCAAGTATGGCAGACCAACATCGGTTACCTTGGTTTTATGAAGATAGAGCTTCTTGAGACTGGTCAAGGACCCAATACCTTGCAATGCACTGTTGGAGACGTCTGTGTCATTAAGGATTAGCGTCTCCAGCCGTGGCAGCCTGTAGAGGTGCTTGATGCCCTCTGCACTGAAGCCTGAGCTGTAGGACAAGTCGATGCTCGTCAGGTGGGTCATGGTGGACACATGGCCGAGAATGGCGTCTGATAGGCCGTGGAGACCCGCCAGACTCAGATCAGTACCCCGTGATGCGGACATGATTTGCTGGAGGGAGAAGAGAAGATTAACAAGAGAAGCGGTGACTATCGCAGCAACAGCAGAGAAAGCACGCTCTCAGACATACAGTCGTATTTTTTAACCTTGGTGCAAACAAATCACTCAGCACTCACCTCCCATGCAGTCTTCTGATCGCCTTCAACATTCACCCAGTTCCTGCAGGCTGCCATTTCATCCATGGCACATGGCCGATTCATCTCCTGCACTTCCCTCTTCATCTCCTCCCTCTTTCTTGCCAATTCCGCGCTCATTTCATCCCCTCCGCTCCTCGTCCCCTCCTGCAGATCTCTCAAACCCGATTCACTTTTGCTCTCAGCCATGTGTAACTGCTTGACCATAGCATCCTTATGTTCAGTCACCTCCTCCTTCCCTGCATTCAACTCTCCCTTTGCTGCATTCAACTCTCCCTTTGCTGCATTCAACTCTCCTTTTGCTGCATTCAACTCTCCCTTTGCTGCAGTCAACTCTCCCTTTGCTGCAATCAACTCTCCTATTTCTGCAATCAACTCTCCCTTTGCTGCATTAAAATCTCCCTTTGCTGCATTCAACTCTCCTTTTGCTGCATTCAACTCTCCCTTTGCTGCAGTTAACTCTTCCTTTGCTGCAGTCAACTCTCCCTTTGCTGCATTCAACTCTCCTTCTTCTGCATTCAACTCTCCCTTTGCTGCATTCAACTCTCCCTTTGCTGCATTAAACTCTCCCTTTGCTGCATTCAACTCTCCTTTTGCTGCATTCAACTCTCCCTTTGCTGCAGTCAACTCTCCCTTTGCTGCATTCAAATCCCCTTTTGCTGCATTCAAATCCCCTTTTGCTGCATTCAACTCTCCCTTTGTTGCATTCAACTCTCCCTTTGCTGCATTGAACTCTCCCTTTGCTGCATTCAACTCTCCTTTTGCTGCATTCAACTCTCCCATTGCTGCAGTTAACTCTCCCTTTGCTGCAGTCAACTCTCCCTTTGCTGCATTCAACTCTCCCTTTGCTGCATTCAACTCTCCCATTGCTGCATTCAACTCTCCCCTGGCTGCAATCAACTCTCCCTTCGTTGCAGTCAACTCTCCCTTCGCTGCTGCCAACTCTCCCTTCACTGCTGCCAACTCTCTCTCGCTCTTCTCCACCAAAGCAGCAGTCACCGCACTCCCCTCTTCCACAACACCCAGTGCACGCCTCAACGTGTTCACCTCGTTTTCCAACACCTGATTCCTCTCCCCAAGCATCAATATTCGCTCATTCTGTCGGCCCACCTCCTCCCTAAACACGGCCAGCTCCCCCTTAACTGCTGCCAACTCCCCCCTCACCAAACCAAACAGCTCTTTCACTGCTTCAGCAATCTCATTTGCCTCCCTCCGTACAGCCATACGTGCGGCGCTGGTTCAGCCAGCTTCCTCCTTACTACAGATCGCCCCCTTAGAGGATGAGACTGGCATATCAGCATTAGAACGCATGGAAATAAAGAGGGAGAGGCACAAGATAGCAAGGAGCAGAAGGGAGCAACATTTGAATCATTTTGATGGGGGCGGCGAGAAAATACTCGCCCGAGCTTGAATAGTCAACATGGTCGAGGCTGAGGCCTCGCCTCATCTGAATTACTCGACCGAGGCCAAGTACTCACTTCTACTCGGAGCCGAAAGGGCGGGGCAAAACTACTTGCGAGTAGACCCTAATTATTGGACCCTTGCACAGACTTCTCAGAAGAAATATATTTAAGTTCAAAATGACCTGCTCAGCGTGGATTTCAGGTGGGGGGTTAGAGTGGATACTCCTATAGCGCAGGGTGGATTTTTGCAAGGATGTTGCGGGCGAGGAGAGTGCTGCTTGCCTCGTCCAGGCCAAGAATCACTCACTCCACAAGAAGAGTCATGAGGCGGCAGAGAGTGACACTCGCCACACCACACCTCTTTAACGGAGCAAGAAAAAAATTGGAAAAGGAAATGCGAGCTAGCACAGCTCTAGCAGAAAAAAAACTGCAAATTGACGGAAAATAGGGCAGGAAAAATGCACGGATTTGTGCTTTTGGGATTTGCTGCTGCCTGTTGTTCAGTAGCCTCACACATCACATTTGTGAATACCGATGGGCGGTTAGTTTTTCCAAGATAAGAGCGTGGAATCGTAACGCCTCCATGCATGACTGAAACTGTTCACTGCGCTTTTCGTTTTTGTGCTGAGCTTTGGGGACATGGAAAGGCGACGGCGGCGAGGCATAGGTCCGAGGGTGAGAGAAACAGAGAGTGGGGAACTTTAATGGACTCAAAAGCATCGACGAATATTGAAATTAGGGTAGTGTCCGAGTGTGAGCCAAAGATGAATGGAATGCCACGACCAGTCTTACCTCAAGCCTGTTTCTAGTAGGGTTAGCAGACTGAAAGGTCGTGAGGCTATGACGTCGGCGTGGACACTATTATGTGAGCTCCGCAATGAGCGTCGGTCACTCTAAACGTTCCGAAATGCGCAGTAGTTCCCTTGAGGGTAATAAGAGATGTTTATGAGATATAAGTGAGGACGAGGCCAAACAATGAAGGCTCTCGCTGATCGACTCTTGGAGAGGTATAGAGACGAACAGATGAAAACAGACGAACCGACGAACCGATACGAGGGAAAAATACTGCGGGATGATTATGCTAGTTGCGACACGGGTTCGGAGAATAAAAGCGTTTTTTTAGAAGTAGCGCTGGCCTTCGATACTCGTAGTGCTTCCGATGCACCGATGAGTGCGGAAAGGGCATTGTATCAGGATATTCCACCTCGAATGGTTTTGACAATCAGGGAGGTAACGGATGCTTCAGGTAGGTCACTCGGGCGAAATAAAAAATTTCGAAAGGCGAATTACTCAGCAGCTGTGTAACAGCTGACTCGCAAATTCGGGCAGGTCTTGAGCTTCACGGCAGTGCTCGTTTGGCGAGCAGATTCCGAGATTTACGAACATGGTTGACCCACGAAACGCTCTCGTTCGGTTTTCGCATCGTAATACCTTGTCGCCCTTTCCTCCACACAATCATCTCCGCTTCTCGCTAAAATATTAGCTCCTTACTACAAGTCCCCATTCCCCAGCAACTTAGGTATGCGCCAGCAAGCACGGTCGCTGCTGAGCACACTCGATACTATCGCCACGCGTCGTGAGAAACTCCTGCATGTTAGCACTCTGAGCTCCACGACGATTCGAATTGATGTGGCTCGTTAGTGTGTCGCCACACGATCAACGCGCCTTAGTGTCGATGCCGCCACGCGCAGCTCCGAGAATTCGTTGTTTGCCGCGTTTACTTAATCCGCCGAGGAAGATGATTCGGCAGCCATTGGCCATCGACAGGGTTAGAAGAGCTAGGCCTAGAGACTCGCTTCAGCAGAGAGCTTGATGGATTTCCAATGCGCTCGCAGCGGCTGGAACCCCATGGGCTCGCGATCGATCCGAGCGTCGCGTTTTCCCAAGTGGCAGTTGGCAGGAAACGGATTGGGATGCAGCCTGGCATGCGGTGCTGCGCGCTGCGCGTAGCACGCGAGGTCATGGATTGAAAGCGGACGAGCGACAGTGATGCCTGAAAAATGGGGACGTGCTAAGGACTGGGAGAGAGAGATTTGGGAGAGGCAAACGGTGAGATGGATGATGGCTGGAGTGCGACGCGAGATTCTAGCATAATGCATCCATCGTGTCCTGTTTTGCTCATCTCGTTTCCTCTTATGCCTGCTTCTCGCCCCACTCAGTGCAAATTTGCTAATCTCCTCTCGTAGCGTCTCTCCTCGTTACCCTCTCTCCTCCTCCACCCCCTGCTGTGGAGCATTGTCGACCTGTATGCTTTCAAACTGGCAGCTCGTTGCTACCAACTGCCACCAGGTACGCACGGCCAGTCCACTGTGACCGGTCGTCCACTGCTGCACTTCGTTTTCTAAATCCGTTTCCTGCCTCCCACTCTCTTCCCAGGAGTCCTGCTACTCGTCTGTCTCCCTTGCCTTGATTTCCAACTGCACCTTCATTCAACTTGCTTTTTTTTTTTTTCCTGCACTCTGCATCTCGTGCGTCTTGTTCCCTGTCCCTACCTGCTGGATTTCTGTTGGCAGATCGTGAGGTCCACTTCATTCAATCCATCACTCTGCACTCAATCTCACGTGAGGTAGGAGTCTTCGTTCGGAATATCCAATATTCTTTTCGTGCTGGCGCTTCAGTGTCGTGCATAGCTCCATCCGCCTCTCACAAGGCTCAGAATGCATCATCATCATATTTCAAGAGGTCTTGCCTCTCTCCACCCAACTTACCCTATGATGCTTTCTCAGTTCAGCAACCTTGTTTTCTTCTCTCTACTCTCCCGCCCCTCAGCACCAGACCCTCACCTCTCCTCATCGCCTTTTCACTTTGCCAGTGCAGCTGTCTTCTCTGCCCGCTTCCTTGCTAGTGCACCTTCGCTTTTTGGCTACTCCTTGCCTTCGCCTTCATATTTGGCGATCACTTGGTCTTCCACGTGATCCTTTACTTGCCGTAGCCAGTCCATCTCCATCTATACCATTTCGAGGCAGAGAACTCGGATACTCTATGTCCGTTCCTTTGCCCCTTATTCCATCCTGTTGCTGCCTACCCCTCCTTCCACTGCTGCTGCTACATCTCCCCTCCCTCCTCTGCTGTTGTTGCTCCTCCCCATGCTCGCCTCGTCAGCCATGGCTCGGATGACTGCAGTGGCCATGCTGCTGCCAGGGCTGCTGGCCGGCATTGTTATCGGCACTGCCATCTCAGTGATTAGCATCACGCCGCTCGCAAGGGATGCCTGGCATGCCACCAGCACACAGGACGTGAGTCACTATCATGGCAAGTTTGGCCGCCCTGGCAAGGTTGGGATGTTGGCCAGATTAAACCCTTGCAAGTCAGCCATGGCTCGAGTCTGAGCATGCGTGTGTGCTCTTACTGCAGCTTACACGTGACACCGATAACCAGACAGTCAATCACCCTCTCACGGCCCCTCCTGCGTCTCGTAATCATGTAAGCAAATCCTCTGCCTCCGTCCCTTGTTTTTTTGCAACCTTCTTTTTAGTTTACTCCGTTGGATGAAGCCGGGATGCTCAATTAAAGTTTTCGCACTGAGTCTGTGTGTGTTTCTTTTTATGTGTGCATGTCTGGGCATGTGTGCGTGCATGTGTGTGTCCCCCTTTGCACGCATGGATGTGTTGCTCCTTTTCAGTCCAATGCCACAGTTACTTGTCAGCATGTCAGCCGGCTGCCCCGTGGTCTTCACGTAGCGCAACTCAACTTCACCCGCGGTTACCATGCTCCTCGTCCAATGCCACTTCACCCTCATGTGCTTCGTGAGTCCATGCAACACAGGGTTCTTAGCAAGAGCAATGGCACCCTGGCTGTCACAGTACAGTGGGGTAGGTCCTTGCTGCTCCTCCCCCAATTCAGCCAACAAACGCCGCTGCCACACAATCTCCCGTACGGCACGGAAGAGTGCCATGTACTCGGACTCCACCGAGCTCAAAGCTTGGTCAACCTGCTTCTTGCTCTCCCAAGCAGTTGGGCCTCCACCAACACAGCATATGAAGCCTCCCACACTTGTCATGTCCTCTGGTTCTGATGCATATGAAGCATCCGAGTAGGCGGTGAGGAACAAACGCCCGGGCTCAACACCATCCGCGCCCTTTTGGCGCCTTTGTGCCGCCGCCGAGTATTGCAGCCCAACGGTCGGTGTTTGGCCAAGATACTTGGCCACCCTCATTCCAGCTGCTACCTGCTCCTCATTACGGCATTGCACAACCCTAGCCAGCTGCCCGGTAGCAAAAACGACGTCCGGTCGGGTGTTTACCGCCGCATACATGAGGCTGCCCACCAACGAGTGAAATCGGCGCCTCTCCTCTTCACCAACGCTCTCCTCCTCTGGTCCCTTCACACACTTGAACCCAGAGGGAAAGGGTGTAGCCACATGGCCTTCACTCTGCCCAAAGTTGGCTGCCAATGCCTCCAGGTACTTTCGTTGATGCACCCGCATGCACCGCTTCTCCACATCTCGTTCGATGTGGAGCCCAAGGTAGAAGCTCACGTCACCAAGGGCCTTGCACTTGAACTTGTCTTGAAGCTTCAGCATCACCTCCTTCACAAGGTCAGAAGAGGGTGAGAAAATGAGGATGTCATCCACATAAACCACCATGAAACTCCTCTGCTCCCCCTCGCCAAGCATGAACAAGGAGTGATCGGCCGTTGAGGGAGTGAAGCCGATCCCCTCCAACACTTCGCGCAGCTTTATGTACCATTGCCTAAGGGCCTTCTTCAGCCCATAGAGGGCCTTCTTCAGCTTCCACACTCTGCCACTACCATCATCAAACCCCTCTGGCTGCGCCATAAAAATCTCCTCCTCAAGGATGCCGTTAAGGAATGCCGTTACGATGTCCATTTGCTTTACTACCCATCCTTTGATGGCGGCTCCCGCGAATAGGGTTCGCAGCGTCGTCGGCTTCACCACAGGGGCAAACAGCTCCTTGAAGTCCACCTTCTCCTTCTGCTGGTACCCCTTGGCTACAAGCCTAGACTTGTAGCGCTCGATCTTGCCGTCGGCATCCGACTTGATTTTGAAGAGCCACTTGGACGTTATCGCCGTACGCCCCTCCGGTAGCTCCACCAATTCAAACGTGTCATTCTCCTCGATGCTCTTCAGCTCACTCTCCATGGCCTTCTTCCACTCCTCAGCATCACTACTCTCCAAAGCCTCCTTGAGAGTTGCTGGTTCTCCCGGCATCTCCACCGGAGAGAAGAACGCGAAGGCACACTCCTCGTAGTCACTCTCCTCGTCGTCTCCGACCATCATTGCCGCTCCGGCCAGGGCTGTCTTGCCCTGCTTTCCCGGCGCATCATAGGTCAGCCTATTAGGGGGTTGAACTCTCCTCTTCCCCCTTCCTTCCTCCTCAGCTGCAGGGACTTGAAGGCCTTGGCGTTGCTGCGGTGTGGCTCGAATCCGTGGAGCACTCGTAGTACGGGAAGGAAGTGACGGTGCGCGCTCGCTCACTTGCTGCACCTCCTCCTCTTCTTCCTCTGCATCATTGGCCTCCTCTCCCCCATTCACAAGGGAGGGTTGCCTTGTGGTTGTGCTGCCGCTGCTCAGTTCCAAAGGCAGCTCCACATGCTCCAAACCGGAACTCTTCACCTCCCCAAACCGCACGCCTATCTTCGCCTCATTCTCCGCCTTCCAATCCTTGTACATGAAGTTCTCCATGAACTTGCAGTCCCTGCTCACCAAGAACTTCTTGGTGAATGGGTCCCAAAGAAGCCATCTCTTGCTGTTTTGAGCCATGCCCAAGTGCACGGCCCACACCGCCTTGGCACCAAGCTTGTTGTGCCGAAGATGCTTAGGCACGAGCGCCATGCACATGCACCCGAACACCCGAAGCATATCCACCTTTGGCTTCCTTCCTAGCCACTCCACATAGGGCACCCATTTGTCTGCTCCCACATGAGTCAAGGCTCTGTTCTTGGCCACACACGCGCTCCGCACCGCATCAGGCCAGAAATAGTCGGGTAGCCCGGCTTCAATGAGCAACCCGCGTGCCGCCACCGTGATTGTGCGGTTCGCTCGCTCGGCGATGCCGTTCATTGCAGGGGAGTATGGCATGGTGAGGGAGTGCCGAATACCATTCTTCTTCAGCCACAACCCAAACTCCTTGCTCAGGAACTCTCCCCCTCGATCGGTGCGGATTGACTTGACTAGACGGTCTTGTTGCCGCTCCACCATCGGGAACCAATCCGTCTTCAACGTTTCAGCCACGTCGCTCTTCTTGGCCAGCACGTACACCCAAGTCATGCGGGTGTAGACGTCGACAATGGTGAGAAAATACTCAGCTCCAGCAGCTCCAAGCTTCAGGGGGCCCACCACGTTCATCACCACCTCATCAAGCGGTGCCTTTGCCGTTGCCTCCGAACTAGGGAACGGAAACCGGGTGTTTGGCTTGAATGCACGTCGGGCAGCCAAGCACCTCATCGGGCTCCCCATTCACACGTATGCCAGCAACCATCTCATTCTTCACTAGCTGCTGCAAGATGGGCAGGGCCACATGCCCCATGCGCCGATGCAAGGTGAGCCAATCACACTCCCCCGTAGCCGAAGTTGGATTGGAGAATGCCGCGCTCGCAATAGCGCCCCACATACTCTCTCCGTAGTCCTCCTCCGCTGCTGCCTCTGGGTTCTCCTCACCCTTTTGCTGCTCCTTGGTTGCTGCACCACTCTCCTTAGGTTCACTGAACTTGCTGGTCCCTCCAGGTTTGCTCTTCTTGAGCTCATTCTCCTTAGCGCGACCGTTCGCGCCATCGTCGCTACCGACCGCTCCATCCTTGGTGCTGATGCTTGCTGCCACTTGCCTCTCCTTAGGCATAGGGACCACTGGGATCTGCCACATCTCGTTGTAGACATCCCTGTCCTCATGAAGGTCCCAAAGAATTCGATCGCCAAGCCTTGCGGTGTAGGTCTTGGCTCCCTTCGAGTTCGTGTCCATGCCGGCCTTTGCCAACCGCCGCACGGAAATCAGGTTTGCAGCAAGGCTGGGCACCCAAAGCACGTTCTTGAGGCCCACCATCTTCCCATCAGCACCCTTGAACATGGCCTTGCCCATGCCTTTCACCTCTGCTCGCTGCCCCAAAGCCGATGTGACATGCTTCACCGGTGACGGCTCGAGTTCGGTGAGCAAGTCCGGGCGAGGTGTCATGCTATAGGTAGCGCCACTATCAATCACCCAATAGTCCAGGGGGTGTAGGGTCACCTTCCCCACAGCTGCTGGCTCCTCAAAGCCTTCATCCTTCTCTGGACCAGCCGGTACTTGCGTCGACACGAAGTAGAATAGACCCGGGTATCGATCGTCGCTCGGGTCCTTGTCGTTGTCTCCGCTCTTCATGTTTGCAGCTCCGCCACCGCGACCGCCACGGCCTCCACGGCCTCGTCCTCTCCCTCCTCCTGCTCCTCTACCCTCTTAGCCTTGAGCAGGGGTCCAACCATCAGGGAGTTTGTAGCAGTCGCGCCACATGTGTCCGCTCTTGTGGCAATAGTGACACTCGCCGTCGAATCGGCCGCGACCGCGTCCGTAGCTCTTGTCGTCGCTGCCGTAACCGCCACTCCTGCGGCCTCCGCCGAAGTTGCTGCCACCAAACCTTCCTCCCCCTCGTCCTCTGCCTCTTCCTCGACCATATCCACGGCCGATGCTCGCTGCCCCAGCGCCATCCGCACTCGCCAACTCACGGCGGCGGAAATCCTCTTGAAGGATAGCTCGCTTCACGTCTTCAAGCGAGAGGCGGGGCAAGTCGCGATTAAGGTTGATGATGAGCGAGGACCATGACTTTGGGAGTAAGGCCAGCAACTTGGTCTTCTTTTGGAGCTCACTGTAGTTCAAATCAGCTCCCTCAAGCCGCGTCAACAAGTCGAAGAATTTATGCACCCCTTCTTCAACCGCTTCGTTTTCTTCAATTCGTAGTGCCGCCATTTGCCGTTCCAACACCACCGCTACCGCCGCTGTTGCAGGAGCATGTACACCCTTGAGAGCAGCCCATGCCTTTGGTCCTTTCTCTGGTTCACGCTGGAATGGCTTGATGTGACGGATCTGACTGCTCCCCAACGCTTGCCCAAGTAAGAGATAGCCTTGTGCGCTCTTCCGCACCCACGGGCTCTTCTCCGGGTCGTTCTCGGGGCGCTTCTCCGTTCCTTCCATCACCTCCAGCAGGTCATAGTGGTCAAAGATGTTCTCCATCTTGAAGGACCATTCAGCAAAGTTGTCACCGTTGAACTTGTCAAGCCCAAACACCCTAGGCTCATCCCTAGGTGGGCCAAGACTTGGTTGCATGGGCGCCATGGCTGAATCACGGGGTTGGCCTTGAGCTTGAGCTTCTCCACTGCCACCAGCACCTCTGCCACCCCTTTCCTCAGGTCCAGACATTGTCGAAACTGCTCCAAGGGGCTCTGATACCACTTGTTATAGTCACAATAGGCTTGAATGTGCCTAAAACGGAAGATAGAGAGCACAGACGGATTTCTGCACAGCGGCTTCAAACGTTGATAGCGTTCTGCTCACAGCTGCAAATGACTTGATTCAAATTGGATCTGGAGCGTCTTCACGTCGTCTACAATTATCAATTTAGATTGCACAATTTGATAAAGAATTGACGACACAGCGTCGGTTTGAACGAACGGTACTATGGCAGCCACTATAGTCTTAGAACACAAGATAGGAAGAGTTACGAGTTGGGAATGACTCCCAGCTCCTACAAACCCCAAGAGCCGAGGTATAGTGATGTGGAACAGTGCCACACTGTCCCCAACCACGAAGGGTCTCGAAACTACCCTTCACTAGGGCCTACACCAAGTGAAATGTTACACTACACAAAGTAATGTAACTATGTTCAATATCTTGAGGTGTACCCTTTTGGTGAGCTTCGAAATCACTTGAGGCTTGACACCAAGGCTCGGGCTCTTCATCACAAACTCATCCTTGAGTTCTTGATGGGTCTGCTGCACACACCTGCGACACGCCGAACGTTCGACACAGGACAAAATAGAAACCGCGCACGACAAAATAGAAACCGCGCGCGAGACACAAACGACCGCGTAACACGCGTCTAGCGATAACTCGCTATTGACTCGACACACACACTCGACATCATGACTCAACATTCACACACAATTATAAGCATGAAATATATATTATCCCATGCCCTCATACCATTCCATACACACACACATTCACGCACACGGACAACAAGCCGAGTGCAAACCGTAGGGTTGCACCAACAGAAAGTGGGTGAGGTTGTTGTGTCTGTCATGGGAAATATCGCTGGAGTGCACGAGTTGAAAGAGGCGATGGGGATGAGAATGAGGGCGCTTGGTGTGCAGCTGGAAGAGACAAGGAGGGAGTTTAGAGGGCAGGTGGAGGAGAGGGAGAGAGAGCTAGGAGCAGTGAAAGAGAAGCTGGAGGAGACTGAGGGACGACAAGTGGTAGAGATAAGGGAGATGAGAGAGCAGGTGGAGGAGAGGGAAAGAGAGCTGGCAGCAGTGAAGGGGGAGCTGGCCGAACACAAGGAGGCTATGAGAGAGCAATGGGATGTGGCTGAGAGAAGGAGAGAATCGATTTTGAGAGAATTGAGAGAGGAGGCAAGAAAGGGAGAGGAAGAAATGAGGGCGGAGTTGGCAAGGGAGAGGGAGGAGAGGAGGTGGGAGGTGCAGGAGGTAGAGAGGAGAAGAGCAGCAGACTTGATGGAGATGAGAGGGCAGATGGAGGAGAGGGAGAGAGAGCTGGCAGCAGTGAAGGGGGAGCTGGCTGAACAGAAGAATGTTCTTGTGAAGTTGGATGTTGACCTGCAATTCAGAGAGAGTGAAGGCGATCAGAAGACGGCATGGCAGGTGCGTACTGATTGAACTCTTTCATAGGGCAGGGATGGTGGCAGACGTGTTTTCCTTTGTCACAACAATGGTCTCCTTTTCTTGTCATTCATTCCCTCTTCATCCTTCTCCTCCAGCGAATTAAGTCAGCATCACACGGAACTGACCTGGTCTTGAAGAATCTCAGCATGCTCTCAGACGCCATGCTTGCCCATGTGTCCACAATGAGGCATCTGAAGAGCATTAACTTGTACGGTAGTTCAGGCTTCAGTGCAGAGGGCATCAAGCACCTCTACAGGCTGCCACTGTTGGAGACGCTAGATCTCAGAAGCACAGATGTGTCAGAAAGTGCCTTGGAAGGCATTGGGCATCTGATCAGCCTCAAAACCCTCTATCTCTGGAGGACCAAGATGACTGATGCTGGTCTGGCGTACTTGACAAGCCTCTCCTCTCTCAGAGTGCTATTTCTCTCTGAGTGCAGCGGTGTGACAAATGCTGGCATGGTGCATGTGGGAAGGCTGACAGGGCTGGAGGACCTTCGGTTGGGTGGCACGGCAGTCACGGATGATGGACTGCAGCAGCTGACTGCCCTGACCAAGCTGGCATCTCTCCGGTTGCCAAATGGAAATCTGGTTTCCAATGAGGACGTGTGCAGTTGGATAGGCAGGTAGGATGACAGGGTGTGATGGAGGGAGGGGTGGAATTGACTGCTTGGACAATAGTGAGGGGAGGTGCGGAGGGAAAGGGGTGTGGAGGAGTGTGCAAGTTGACTTGGCAAAGCCTTTTCTGCGTACAACCTAGACTGGCTTACGTGCGATTTGTATATAAATAACAGGGGTGTTTATGCATGTTAGACCATGGAGGGGGCATGCACGAGGGTGTATGGCCTGTTCAAGTGCATTGTGTTGGCTAGGCTGGTTAGCATGCTGCTGCATTACCCGCCCATACTGTAGTGGACTGTGACTGGCGGGTTTGACCGATTGGCATGGTACACAGGGTGGGGTTGCATGGGATGGATGTACATGAGCATGCAAGCCTTGCCTTGGCAAGGCTTTTCATGTATACAACCTAGCATAGTAAGGGAATATGTGACTTGTAGCATCATTTAGAACCCCTCTGGCGATTACTACCACATCAATGAAAGAACATCTTATCTGGAATGGCTGGTTGTGTATTGTGCAAAATGATTATAGCACAATGCATACGATAGGTTGTGCAAGTACACCCCCAAATTCCAGCCCCACACTTCACCCACAGTCATCTACAAGGCAACCTAATTGTGTCCCTCAGAACTGAAGATGATTTTTCTGGGATGGGAGCACAAGTGGAGGGCAGGTATGGCAGTGCAGGGCACTGGCGATATGCAAAAACAGAAGCGATCTGGGAATGGCATAGTAGGATGCATAGTATTAAGTGAGGTATGCAATAACGTATGCCCCTGGGTCGTACCAGGATAAGACATAGGCCACAGCAGGCCTATTGATGCATCATGCTGCCACAAGGAAGGAGGTGATGCAAGGATAGAGGGGATTGGGCAATAAGAGATGCAGGGTGACAGGGGCTGCAAACACATCTTGGAAATGTTGCAGAGAGGGGAGGGGGGGGGGGAGTCAAGACAACTGGCAGGAAGGAGGTGAACGGGATGTGCAGAGAACAACCAGTCCAACCTTCAGACTTCCAGCATTTCCAGCACATGCCCCGAGCATCACCTTCCCATACCATGCTGACCCCGGGTTTTAAGCTCAAAACATAATATAGGAAATGAGCGGAGTGCAGGCATGAGAGGGCACAGCACTGATGATTCGCAAAAGCAGAAGCAAATTGGAAAGAACAGAGAAGTAGGGTACCCACCATGGGATGAGCTATGGAAGGAGATGCGCGTGCACACCTGTGGCATCACTTCTGATAGGTCGCACAAGCACGGCAGTTCATGTATCATGGATCGCCATAAGCTGTGGACCTACCGATTTGGATTCCTATTTACCATCTCCGTGGCCATTGCTGTTGTGCTAGAAGCTGCTTGTGGCAGCGCCATGCCCTCAATCAGGTGGCATGGCGTGGAGGGAGGTGAGGCTGGTGGAGAGGGCAACTGAGGGAAGCCATACCATGGAGGCTGATGTTTGGCGCATGGCCATGCCACTGCTAGGAGCTGCTGAGGGGAGATAGGGGGGTGGCAGGGGAAGGGAGGGGTCGGAAGGGTCAGAGATGGATGTATAAGAAGATCGGTTGATGTACGTGTGCCATGGGGTGAAGTGATGGGCACGGCATGATGGAGATGCACGAGTGAGGTGCTGATAGGTAGAAGGCACGAGGGTAGGATAGGGTAAGCCATGAGTGTTTTAAACACATAAGCTTCCTGAAAGCCCCCATGCCGGCCTGCCCCATTCCGCCTTGCTGCCCTGTCGTTAAGTGCCACGCTGCCCTGTCTCTGCAGCACCGCGCCGCTGCTGCTACTGCTGTTAAGGTCACGCCGTCCCATCACCACGCTGATGCTGTGACTGCACTCCACGCTGCTGCCCACCATGCCACTGCCAACGCCGTTGCCATGCTGCCATGCTGCAGGCGCTGGGGGAAGCGCAGGGAGGAGGAGGTGAGTGTGAGCATGATCGCGCCCATGAAGATGAGAGGGGAGGGAGTGAAACATTCCCAAGGAGCACGAGAGGGCGGGCACCGTGCTGGACACACCCCACCAACCATCTGCGCCACCACGGACGCCCATATACGCGTCCCCACCTGCAGCTCTTGACTCCCCCTTCCTTCCTCCCCTTTCTCACCAGCCCGCCCCCCCCCCCCCCCCTGCTACCCCATCCCACGCTCGCTGCCTCTCACTCCTCCCTCTGCCTGCCCCTCCTTCGCGCTGCTGCTCCACTGCGCCCACTGCCTGTCTGGCCCCGTCGCTTGCGGCACCCAGGCGAAGTGGTCCCACGAAGGAGCAGACGGCGAGCACGGATGCTGCGGGGCTCACTTGGGCGGACGGCGACAAGGAGAGCAAGGAACAGGAGGAGCGACACGGGGAAGCGAGAGGGGGAGAAGCGGGGAAGAAGGGCAAGAACGGTGGGACGGAAGGAGAAGGAAGGTGAGATGAGGGCAGTGGGGGCGGGGAGCAGGCTACAGTGATGGCGCCGACAACACCGTAACCTTCCTTGGTGCCGCCGCGCCTGAGGTGACGGCGCTGGAACAGCAGAAGCACCTCGCCCCCTCACTGCCCTCTGGACGGCGACTGTCGGCTCACCTGACACCCCTCCAGCCCACTCACTCACATACCTCGCTCCCGTGCATCCTTCTCCCTTGCGTTCTCCCTTCCCCCCTCCCCCTCATCCCCACCTCGCACACCCCTCTCCCCCGCTCTCTTCCCCGCTGTCCATGCCCAGCGCCCACCGTGGTGCGCCCCTCGTCCGTCAGCCACCGCAGTGCCACCGCCGCCGCCTCCCGTGCCCTCTCGCCCTCCCCAACGCTCGGGCAAGTTGCCGCAGGATGAGGAGCAGGTGGAGGAGGCTACAGCCATGGCGCTGAGAACGCCTGAGGCAACCGCGCCATGGCATTCGGTGCCGCCACGCCTGATTTCGCAGCCCTGGAACAGCCCTCCCTTGGGGCGCTCTCCGTCACCAACGGGGGAGGTGCAGCGGGGAGGGACGTGGTGGGGGGGAGGCGGGAAGCGCGCGGGAGAGACCAGGGTACTAATCAGGGTGGAGGAGGGGGGGCGGAAAGGTGGGTGGGGGGGAGGGGCGACGGGGAAGGGGAAAGAGGAGGGGCGGCAGTGGGAGAGTGGTAAGCTGTCACGCCTGCACAAGAACCTGCTGCAGAAAGTGAAGGAGGGGTGGCGGCGGGAGTGTGGGGAATGGACGGAGACAGCGCGCACCCTGTCAACTGCCCAATGCTGCCTGCCTGTCTCAGTACTCCGCCCTCGTTACCCTGCTCCCCACCCGACCCTCCCCCCCCCCCCCCCCCCACCCCCCAATCCATTCCGCGCCCTCCCCTCCTCTCCGCCCCTGCCCTGTTCCGCCAGCGTCACCGCCGTCACCCCTCATCACCGCACCGCTCCTCTTGCGCCCTTCGCATCCGCCGCGAAAGCAATATCCCCGGACCCTGCGCAGCTTCCGTCTGCCCCTGTGGGGTTGGCTGCTGTGGCGAGCCCGTGGGATGGCGGCAGGAGGAAAACTCGCACTTTGAGCTCCCCTCCCCTGTTGGATTGGAGGATACGGGTGGTACCCACCGTTGTATGACAGGTACACGCGTGCGACGTCAAAGTGGTGCGCCTTGGCGCACACGCTGTACACACGCTGCTGCTGATGTGGCAATCGTGACTGCCAGATGGTGATGTGTGATGATACGCGGATGAGATAAACAGAGGGTGGGGAGCATCGACTGACGCGAAAGCATCGGCGAAAGGAGGAAAGTGAGAAACTCCGATATGCAAGCCGAATAGAATGGAATGACAGAACCGGCCTTACATCAGGCCTATTTCTAGGGTTTCGCATATTGAAACCTTGTGAGGCTATGACGCATAGGCGTAGACGCTTGAATCTGAGCTCCGCAATCAGATCCGAATGCCACGTCACGATCTGAAATGCGCAGTACTAGCTGTGAGCTTCACTCGATGAAATGACATGCGTATGAATTAGAAGTGAGGCAGAGGCCAAACAACGCAGGCTCTCGCTGAGCGACTCTCAGAGAGGTATACTGCTCTCAGAGAGTTATGGAGACGAGCAGTTGAATGGCGAGACGAGGGAGATATACTGCCTCTCCAGCCCACTCACTCGCACACCCCGCTCCTGCGCACCTTCTCCCTTGCGCTCTCCCCTTCCCCCTCCCCCTCATCTCCTCCCCCACTCCCCTTCCCCACCTCCCCTCTCTCTCCGCTGTCCACGCCCTGCACTGCCAGCTCGTCCATCAGCCACCGCGGTGCCGCCGCCGCCGCCGCCGTCTCCCATGCCCTCTCGCCTTCCCCTTCGCTCCGGCAAGTTGCCGCAGGATGAGGAGCAGGTGGAGGAGGCTACAGCCATGGCGCTGAGAACGCCGCAGCCCGGCCTTGAGGCGCTCCTCCAGCAGGTCGAAGATGACCAGGATGGAGAGTGGGCTGGTACGCAGGTGGTGTACAATGAAGTGAGCAGAGCGGCCGGAAGGTCCCGGGAAACAACGGTGGTAGAAGAAAAACGGTTTCTGTAAAGGGTATTGTTGTGCAAGAGAAAGGAGGGGAGAGAAAAAGAAAAGTAGAAAGGCAAAGGGAGATGGGACTTATATGATTTGAAGACTCTTGAAACAACAGTTTGCTCATTGTGAACTAGATATTGACACTCCATCACACCTTTACATCAATGCAAGTAGGTGAGGTGGGGTTTGCAACGAGCGGCAGTAGAACCAACAGGGGTGGGAGAGAAAGGATCCTTTCTGAGGAGGAATCGGCGGGGAGGGGCATGTCGGCTGGGAGAGGCGTGGCGGCGGGGAGATGGGGAACGCGCGGGAGGGACCAGGGGGGTGGTGGTGGGGGAAGGGTGGGGGAAGGGGTTTGACGGGCGACGGGGAAGGGGAAAGAGAAGGAGGGCCGGTGGTGGGAGAGTGGTAAGCTTGCCTCCACAAGCACCCGCCGCGGCTGCTGCGGCTGCTGTGGTATTGACAGGCATATTCTCCTCACCGCACCTGCCACTGTTGCTGCCACTGGCCGGCCTTGTAACGCGCTGTGTGTGGAGAGGCGTTGGGAGCAGTGGCCGCACAGGGAGCGGGCATGGGGGCAGCCGGGGGAGCGGAGATGAAGGGGGGAATGGCGTGGCCCCGGGGTGCGGAAGGCCCTACCGGCATGGTGTGGCTGGCGGGTACGAAGCTGGGGTAGGCGGGGGCTGGGGAGGAGAGGGGCGGCGATGGCATACCGTGGCTTAGTCCGACAACACCACCCTCCTACACAACAATCCGCAACTGGTGCAAGGAGGCATTTCAAAAGATTGGCTTAGGACTCGAGCACCTCGGCATCCACTCATTCTGTAAAGGCGCAGCAACCGTCGCCGCCAACGCGGGAGTACCCGATCGCATTTTGAAACAGCTGGGGAGGTGGCGCAGCGATACGGCTAAGGAGATGTACATCACTCCGGCGATAGAACAGTTGGTTGGAGCATCTCGACACGTCCAAGATCCGGCGAGAGCCTCGTCACCGACGCAACACTCTGCGGCGCTGACACGACATCGTCAACCAGCGCGACACATGTCTCAGAAGACCCATTTGAAATGAGACGATGCCAATTGCTACATGCAAGAAAGCAAGCTTTCTAAATATGTATATTTTTAAAAGCTGTAACGCTTTTCAAAATTATGTATTTTGAAAGCGAAGCTGCTTGTAATGTAGGATTTGGCAGCGTCGAGCCGCGCTAAACGCCCGTTTTGGAGTACAAAACGTGGGCTGGAGGTCATTTCCCTCCACCCACGTCTCTCATTTTCAAACGGTTTAGCCGATTTTCCCGCCCCCCCCCCCCCCTCGAAAGCAGGATAGCCTTAGTAACATAGAGGCATATGATTGTTATGTCACTCCATGGATTTCAATTGTACTAAACCCATTTGAAACGAGACGATGCCAATTGCTACATGCAAGAAAGCAAGCTTTCTAAATCACTTGGTTATAGAATCACTTGCTTACACAATCACTTGGTTACACAATCACTTGGTTACAGAATCACTTGGTTACAGAATCACTTGCTTACACAATCACTTGGTTACACAATCACTTGGTTACACAATCACTTGGTTACACAATCACTTGCTTACACAATTACTTGAGTGGGAAGAAAGCCCAGATTCGGTGCAGAAATTAATTTGGTGATCACCCTCCAGCAGCCTTCAGTGATGTGCACCTTAAACCCTGCTCTGCACCACGCTGGACTGCATTGTATTGCAGTGCACCGCACCGCACTGCACTGCTTCACTGCTTCTTCATCGTTCCACAATGCATCGTTGGAATGACGCAGTGAACGAGTGGCGGGTGGAGCTCCAGGGCTCGTCCGTCCGCCCTATCTGCCACTGCCTGCTCCAATCACACTGCACTTCCATTCTCAGCACCATGCCTGCTTCTCAGACTTTTGACTGGTTTTCTAGTGTGCTTGTTTCACCCCTGCTCCCTTGTCAGCTGTGCATTCCCTCCCCTGTCACTGTGAACCTCGCCGTGTTCCTGCAAATGGTCGTGGCTCAATCGTCCCAGGGTGCACTCCTCCCCCCCCCGCTCCTGTCCACTTCATTGTCATCCTGCTTCCACTCCTTGCCCTCCTCCTCTCCCTCCTCTTCCCCCTCGTCCTCCTCTCCCTCCTATTCCCCCTCATATATCTCTTCTTTCTCTTCCTTCTCTTCATCCACTCCTTTCTCCCCCTCCTCTCTTTCTTCACGTCCACTGTTTTCTCCTCTTCAGCCTGCCACCCCAGCAAGTCAGGGAAGCGCCATGTATGCAGGTGATGATCACAGATGCCCCCCCCCCCCACGAGAATGTACTCCCTCGCGGATGGCTGCCGCCTCATGGCTGCGGTCCAATCCACTCCAAGTGGCTCAATGCATGAGTATGAGAAATATCGGGAAGATGGGGAGAACAGAGACAGCACTTACAAGGATAAGTGCGCCAATATACTCTCACACTGACGCTTGCCCCCTCATTGGTGCCGTCTAGTGAGGATAGGGGGAGAAGATGGGGAGGAGGACAGAGAGGGGTGCTTACGAGGAGAAGATGGGGCGATGGACAGAGATGCAAGAGACGAGTGAAGCATATGGAAAAGAGGGGAAGACAAGATGCTCAATTGGAGTGCAAGAAGCACAACAAAAAGCACAACACTATTGATGACTGAGGATGGACAAAGATTAAGAAAGTACTGCCTCTTGAGGAGAATTTCATTGCATGCCTGGCAATTGATTTCTGGTGGAAACCGGGAAAAGCGGTAGGGGGAGGCGCACTCACCATCCAGCAAACAGCATGCGATCACAATGTGGGGCTTGTAGGCTGCAACGACAGCCTCCGATTTACACAAGCAGACTCCTTCCTTGACGACCCACTGCACAGGAGAAGGGAGGGGAGCGGGGAGGGAAGAGGGGGGAGAGAAGAGAGGGGAGGGGAGAGGGGAAAGGGAAGAAGGGAAAGAGGAGGGGGGAAAGGGGAGAGGGGAGAAGGGAGAGGGGAGAGGTGGTAGGGGAAGGGGCATTGTGGGATGGTGCGAGGCTTGGTGGAAGAGAGCAGTGGGAGTGGGAGGTGGTGGGGTATGTGTGGAGGGTAAGGGATGGGGAAGGAAACGGGGGCAGGGAAAGGGAAAGGGTAAGGGAAGGGGAAGGTGGTGAGCTGGCTGGCCGAGCGATCATCACTTGCTCCAACAGTAGTTCTGCCACCAGTAGTGGCCCTTGAGAGTTGCAGTGAAAGGTCTGACTCACATTGGGGACACACTGGCCCTTCCAGAACCGCGCTCGCCACACATTTATTGCGGGGAGGCGCGGGGCAGACCAGAGCGCTGCGCCGGGCGAGAGGTGAAAACTCACCCCACCTTCTGCCACCCCACCTTCTGCCACCCCACCTTCTGCCACCCCACCTTCTGCCACCCCACCTTCTGCCACCCCACCTTCTGCCACCCCACCTTCTGCCACCCCACCTTCTGCCACCCCACCTTCTGCCACCCCACCTTCTGCCACCCAACCTTCTGCCACCCTATCTTCTGCCACCCAACCTTCTGCCACCCTACCTTCTGCCATCCAACCTTCCGCCACCCCACATTCTGCTCTGCCATCTATCGTGGCCCTGCCTTCTCTCCCACGTGCACCACCAGCAGCAGCAGCAGCAATGGGTCGGCCTCTGTCGGAGATCGTGGATGGACGGCAGGAGGGGGGACGGGAGGAACGGATGGAGAGAGAATGGAAAGCGATAACATGACGAGTGTAACAAGATGTTGCACGCGTGACTGGCGAATGGCGGAGTCGCTGCAAGTGGCACATGGGGAGGAGGTGGGGAGAGGGAGGCTAACACATGGGTGTGGTGAGGAGGGACGAGGTGGCATGGCAGTGGCTGTGCGTGCATGTGCAGTGGCATAGGGGGAAAACACAAGAGGGTGAGGAATGGGGGGCAGGGGCAAAAACAATAGTCAAGAGGGCACGGTGTGGGGGGTTGGAGGGAGAGGGAGGTTGGTGGAGAAGGCAGAGGGGATGGTGGAGGGGAGTAAGTGGCCAGGGGTGGGATGACGGGTGTGGGCGCATCAAACAAAAGGGAAGTAAAAGAGGCAGGACTGGGGGTAGACAGAAACCGCTTCCAATAAACCCAAGAACGTCCCTCTGCTGAGAACATACATGTCCAATCCAAGAGATACCGTACAAATGCCATGACCCCAGCCAGGAAACCACATTTGCCACCATCCCACCTCTCCGAGGAACAATTGAGACAAAGAAAATACCCTGCAGTTGTCCAGACCACACCAGTACCAGCAACCCACCTGTGCAAGGAAGTCGATCCCCAAGTCAGCAGCAGCCTGGCGGGCGCCTCCATGGGCGAAGATGGTGGCGCGGTGGGAGCAGGCCGGGCAAGTGAAGTAACTCATGCTCTCTGCCACCCCTACCACCTGCCAGGCAGGGGCGGTCACAGAGCGCAGGTGCAAGCAGGGACGCGAGGAGTAGAGAGGTCACGGGGAAGGCAGGTGGGGCAAGTGATGCTCAATTGGAATGTGAACATTCACAAAAAGCTCATTCGCTTCACCACCCCAACCACCTGAAAGCAAGGAGGGACGGTCATGGCCATGCATGTACAAGGAAAGCAGGTGGGGGATGGGGTGGTCACGTGGAGCCTGCACAGTCACAAGAAGCTCACGCTTTTCACCACCACGTGCACCTGAAGGCAAGGGGCTGATGGAGGAAGGGCACAGCAAGGAGGGGCGGTCATGAAAAGGCAGGTGGGAGAAGAGATGATCAATCGGGTCCTGCACTATTATCAATAGTCACACGAAGAAGGGATGTGACCAAACCTGTCTCCCATCGAAACATTCACATGTTGGCACACTAACTAACCACCACCACATCACCCACCATTCCACCGTGGCACCAGCAGAGCACCCACCACCCTATGGAACATGGTCACTCCCCGCCGCGCAACCATCAGTGCGAGGTCCTGCAGTGTCGAATCATCCCATCCCATCCCATCCCATCCCATCCCATCCCATCCCATCCCATCCCATCCCATCCCATCCTTTCCCGTCCCGTCCCGTCCCGTCCCATCCCGTCCCATCCCGTCTCATCCCATCCCATCCCATCCCATCCCATCCCATCCCATCCCATCCCATCCCATCCCATCCCATCCCATCCCATCCCGTCCCGTCCCGTCCCGTCCCGTCCCATCCTGTCCCATCCCGTCCCATCCCGTCCCATCCCGTCACCTTGGCAGCATGCGGGAGTGGCCGAGGCGAGCAGGGGGTGGCCGGCAGTAGATGAGCCGAGCAGTGTGGAGGCCGAGCAGGTTGGGAAGTGAGGGGCTGAACATGCCGGTGTCCGGCAGCCCCACTTGCATGCGCATGTGACGGGCGAGAGAGTGCCACTGCCAGGTTCACTGCTAGGGAAAGAGGAGGGGAGTGAGGGGTGGGGGGAGGTGGGGTGGCGAATGGGGGAGGGGGGATAGAGGAAATGGGGCAGGGGGGGATAGGGGGAATGTGCGGATGGGGGGATGGGGGGATAAGGAGGTATGATATCAGTGGGATGGGATAAGAGGCAGATTAGAGGCATGGGATTCGAGGCATGGGGTGAGGGTATGCAGTGGGGGGGGGACGGGATCAAATCAAGCTCATGGATTGAGAGGCACGGGGCGAGAGGCATTTATGGGGAGAAACAGCGTCACGCGCAAGGGGTGAGAGGGATTTTAGGAGAGGAACAGGGTGAAAATGAAAGGAGGCAGGGGTGAGCAGAGCTTGCGCACATGCAGTGAAGGTGAAGGAAGGGGGATGAGGAGGTGGAGGGGAAGGGGTAGAGAGAGGAAGGGAAGGAAGGTGGGGGGAAGCGGAGGGGGATGTTGCGGGGGAAGGGTAAGGGGGTAGGGACGGGGACGTGGTGGGGATAGGGGAGTGTGGCGGGGAGGGAGAGAAGGAGGGAGGGGGGAATATGGTGTTGGGGGAAGAAGCGGCGTGGCGTGGGACATGGTGCTGAGGCGGTGAGGCGCACCAGCAGTGGTGGACTTGCTGGCGCCGCCTTTCGCAGACGCCACGACCACGATGTGCACCAGCGACAGATTGTCGCCGACACTGCGTTTGCTCCTGCTGCCGCCGCCGCTTCTATCGCCGCTGGCGCTGCTTACAGCCCTGCTCCTACCAGTGCTGCTACTGTGAAAGACCCACTCGAAACCAGTCCAGCTTGGGACCAGCATGCGCGTGGGATTTGCGCGAAGGAGGCGACGAGCAGAGCTTGCGACTCTGGCGAAAGCGGCAGAAAAGTCATGCCACTCTCTCAACACAAATGCAGCGGCGCGGCGAGAAAGCAATCGACGGCAGAGAGCAAATAGCTATGTTACCAGCTCTTGAGTATCAGTTACACTGATGGGACATACAGTAAAGGGTATCCATTGCCCTCTCACTAACGCGCGACGCGAGGTGCGAGGCGGCAGGTTCTGGCGGATGACTTGGCGGCGTCAGCATGGAGGTTCCATCATGGTCGAGAAGCCCTCCAGTGCATGCGGCGGACACGCGACCTAATACGATGCGTGTACAGGACCAAGGTTGGAAAACGCGCGCGCTGTCATGAGTTTGCCGACACTGCGTTTGCTCAGCCAGCCAACAAGTTCCTTGCGCAACTGATCATCGTAAGGTCGCTCTCCGACAGATCGCCAACTTGGAGTTGCCGTGCTTCACCCGCGCATGATCATCGTCATCAAATGAACTATTCTAGTTCAGCCGACCCGCGACTATTGGCAGACGCTAGCCATAGAGCCCACCTAGTACAGGCTGGAAAAGTATGATTTTGCCCAAGGTGCCTGCCAAAGCGCTGTAAATCTGTGTCGGGGGTGTCTCATATCCCTCGGTCGACGATGGTTGTATGCGGTTGTGAGTGAATCAGTGCACAAAATTAGGGTTGACACTTCAGGGGCCGTTCTTCATGGTTTGAGTTCTGATTTACAGTTTTTGGTAACAATGTGTTACACAGTCGCGATAAACTTCTTCCAACAGGGAACACCGTCACATTGCCTTATTTTGCGCATCATGCCTGAACCGACTCGATTTCTATGTGAGCCGAATTTGCTAATCCGGATTTTGAATAGGCCCTTAGCACTACTGCTTCCATAGTCGCCAGGCAAACCAAGATACTAGCCGAGCTCTGCTCTAGGCGTTCTGGCGCCGATCCAGCAGGGAAAGAGTGTGTGACAGTGGGATTTCTTTTGGCACCGCCTCGATGATTTTCGCATGGCCAAACTTTTAAGTGCCGATCATTGGCCACGGACTTTGCGGTTAGATTGAAAGTCGCCCCTGATACCGGCGCGAAGGTTGCGTGAACGGAAACGCGATAGTCTAAGAAACCCGAAATCGAGGTAGGTTTTGTTCTGTTTTTCCTGGTCGTCCCTCTGCATTGCAAAGCCTTTTAAGCCTGAGGCTCACATCATACAGTTCGAGGTGATCGTAGTTTTGTCAGAGCAGGTAAATGTGCATTTTTTTGTTACAAACGAGTCCCTTGCGATTTTTTCACACCGCCAAGAAACTAGCAGTGTTCCGTGACGCATCCTTGCCCCTGGTAGCATTTCTCCGGCCTCTTTCCATGCTGCTTTCCCTCGTCTCGTCAACGTTCATGGAGTCTCACTGACCCGAACTGTCATTGACCTTACTTCTAACCGACCTAGCCTGTGACCCACCACCTCGGCTTGTGACCAACGTGACCCAGCCTGTGACAGACCCAGCCTGTGACAGACCCAGCCTGTGACCAACCAATTCTGTTAGTGACCCAGCCCGTGAATGTTCTTGCCCGTGATTGACCTAATTTGACTGGCCTAGCCTAGACACGTGCACAGGGCGAGGCGACTCAGGCTCAGAACAAAAAAGAGTAGATCACCTCGACCCGAGTCGAGTCATGACCCTCTCGGATTCGGCTTTTTGGTTCGAGTCGGCCCTGACGAGTCAACTGGCGTGTCAACGTTGAGTCGACCTGGAAATGCGTAGAGAGAAATCACGCCGTTGTCACGAATCACTACAAGATGGAACATATCACTTGGCGGTGCCAAGTTAGAAACGAGCTAAAGCTTTTCGAGAGGTGACAACAAGGCAGAAACAACCTAAAGACGAGAGAGATAAGGGGGTATAGCAGGGAGAGAGTGGTAGAATAGATACTGGAAAAGGAGGGGGTAAGGAGAATGGAGGGTGGTTGGAGGGGTGGTGGGGAGAATGGGACACGGTACTCGCACACACCTGCCGCGAGGATGAAAGGGGGTGTTTCAAGACATTGCAATACAAGCTTGTGCAGAAACGTGCGGTGTGCTGGCATGCAATCCTCACACACCTGCAGCACACCGAGGGGATGCGGGGCACACATGGGAAAGGGCGGGGATGGTAGGGTGGTGAAGGGCAGGGCGGGAAAGTTTTGCAGCGTTTCAACACTGACTTGTACAGCACCAGGCGGTACACAGGCACACAGCCACCCCTCAAAATTGGTCAACCGTAATCGCGACGTCACCTTTCACTCTCAGGAAATATTTTGTCTCATTCGAACGCCCTCTCATGCCAGCTGAGCATAGACTTATCCAAGCAACCCCAGAATCGATTCTATACTATACATATGCCTTCCAGATCTAGAAACAGCTGCCACTCTCCTCTAAACCCAGCAAAAGGAGAGGGATGTTGTAATCTGCTCATACTTACCCTCAAAGTATAGAGAAACCCTGGATTGTTTGTGATCCCTCTCTTACAGAGCCTCTAGAAATATTATTATTACGTGCATGGTCATAATCTTTCAAGGGTTTGTCAGAGTGTCCATGACACAATCAAAGCTTAAATACCAACACCTGGCTATCCAGACACATTGCTATCAGCACATGTATATACCCGATTATCCACTGTGGCTACTAGCCATCTTAAATCTGAATGCTCTACCCTTTGCCGCTGCTTTGTTGTATGGATGTTTGTGTACTCACACACATACCATTTCAGAACAGCGCCCCTTATGGTATCTCTTGTCCATTCTTGTAATATATGTTGTCTACAAATGCGTCTTACAACTTCAGTGTTCAAGTGTACAGATATCCTGTTTGTGTTCACACCTGGAAAGGTAGGTACCTCGTGTCACATACACAGTTTAACGTGACACCTTTTCACTTTGCCACCCATAATCGCCTAGTAGTATTTGTGTCATATGTCCTTATTATGTGTTTCCAGATCGTGAACTTTCAAACTCCGTTTCTACTCTTGTCTTCGCCCGACTACTTACTCTATCTTTCTCTCATTTCGATGTAACCCTTCGTGTGCATGTACCATCAGGTCTTTACATGGCAACATGTTGATTGGGTCTATTCCATCCACCCTCGGCAACATGAGCAGCCTTGAATACCTGTCAGTTTTAAGACAATTCATTTTAACTTCCTCTTTTGGATTGGACAGAGTTGGATTCATCCTGTGCCTCTTATTCATCCCTTCACCAGTTTTAGATGTTTTCTTGTTTGAGTAGTAGAGCGCATGCTAAGCATGAGGCCAGCCCACTAGGGACATAGAAGCCCACTCGCGGTGAAGGGTCGTTTCACAAGAAGTATATTGGAGTTTCGTCACAGAGGCTTCCCTCTAAACCATGTGAAGTGGGACCCCCCCACCAGATTCGCACCAATGAGTATTTATTTTGCGAAGACCGCATGATTATGGCTTCAAGCACACCTATTTGCGGCCGTGACAGGGCAGACACACTCCAAGTCATAAGCTGCTGTTTAAAAAATTTCCTTATGAAAATTAATCTGTTCAAATGCAAGCATTTAAGATATTACATTCGGGACTCAGCAGTGCTGAGCACTGTGCATGCACAGCTGTTTCATTTGTTGGTGCAACCCTACGGTTACATTACTTTGTGTAGTGTAACATTTTACTTGGAGTAGGCCCTTGTAAATGGTAGTTTGGGTTGGGGTCAGTGTGGCACTGTTCCACATCATTGCACCTCGGCGTTTGGGGTTTGTAGGAGCTGAGAGTCATTCCCAATTCGTAACTATTTTATCTTGTGTTCTAAGAGTATAGTGGCTGCCATAGTGCCGTTCGTTCAAACCGACGCTGTGTCGTTAATACTTAGTAAAATCGTGCGATCTAATTTGCCTATTGTAGACGACGTTAAGAAGCTCCATATCAATTTTGAATCAGGCTATTTACAGCTGTGACCAGAACGCTATGATCGTTTAAATCTGCTGTGCAGAAATTGGACTGTGCACCCTATCTTTCGTTTTAGGCACATTGAAGTCTACTGTGACTATAACATGTGGTATCAGAGCGCCTTGGAGCAACTACGACAGTGGAGGACCCTAAGCACAAGGTCAACCCCGTGATTCAACCATGGCGCCCGTTCAACATACTCTTGGACCTTCTAGTGATGAACTAAGAGTGTTCGGGCTTGACAAGTTCAATGGTGACAACTTTGCTGAATGCTTCTTCAGATTGAAGAACGTGTTTGACCACTATGACCTGCTGGAGGTGATAGAAAGAACGGAGAACCGTCCCGAGAATGACCCGGAAAAGAGCTCGTGGTTGCGGAAGAGCGCACAAGGCTTTCTCCTCCTTGAGCAAGCGTTGGGGAGCAGCCAAATCCACCACATCAAGCCATTCCAGCGTGAACCAGAGAAGGGACCAAAGGCATGGGCTGCTCTCAAGCTCCCGGATGGATGGACCCCTGCTCAAGGCCAGTAGGGTAGATGAGCAGGAGGAAGGAGAGGAAGAGGCCGTGGAGGCCGTGGCGGTCGCGGAGGTGGTGCTGCAAATAAGAAGAATGATGACAACGAGAGCGACTCGAGGGACGATCGTTTTCCAGGTCAATTCTTCTTTGTGTCGACGCAAGCATCGGCTGGACCAGAGAAGGCAGGCTTTGAGGAGCCAGCTGCAGTGGAGAAGGTGACCCTACACTCCCTGGACTATTGGGTGATCGACAACGGCGCTACCTATAGCATGATACCTCGCGCGGACTTGTTCACCGAACTCGAACCGTGATCGGTGAAGCATGTCACATCGGCTTTGGGGCAGCGAGCACATGTGAAGGGCATGGGCAAGGCTATGTTCAAAGGTGCTAATGGGAAGACGGTGGGCCTCAAGAACGTGCTTTGGGTGCCCAACCTTGCTGCCATCCTGATTTCCGTGCAGTGATTGGCAAAGGTATGGACACGAATTCGAAGGGAGCCAAGACTTACACCGCAAGAATTGGCGAGCGGATTCTATGGGATCTTCACAAAGATAAGGATGTCTACAACGAGATATGGCAGATCCCTGTGGTCCCCATGCCTAAGGAGAGGCAAGTGGCAGCAAGCACCAGCGCCAAGGCCGAAGCGGTTGGTAGCGGCTGTGGCGCGAACCTGGAGGGACCAGCAAGCTCGGTGATCCTAAGGAGAATGGTGCAGCAGCCAAGGAGCAGTTCAAGGGTGAGGAGATCCCCGAGGCAGCAGCAGAGGAGGATTACAGAGAAAGTATGCGGGACGCTATTGCGAGCGCGTCATTCTCCAATCCAACTTCGGCTACGGGGGAGTGTGATTGGCTCACCTTGCATCAGCGAATGGGGCATGTGGCCCTGCCCATCTTGCAGCAGCTAGTGAAAAATGAGATGGTTGCTGGCATACGTGTGAATTGGGAGCCTGATGAGGTACTTGGCTGCCCGACGTGCGTTCAAACCAAGTTCACTCGTTTTCCATTCTCGAGATCGGAGGCAATGGCTAAGGCACCACTTGATGAGGTGGTGATGGATGTGGTGGGCCCCCTGAAACTTGGAGCTGCTGGAATTGAGTATTGTGAGAGTACGACGGCTTATGCTGGCTTTGCTAGCTTGCCTAGACTTTAGCTTGCCTAGACTTTCTTATGCTATTACTAGCTTGGGTTTTATTTATCATGCATAGATATGCTTGATTTCCTAGGTTAGGTGCATTCCTATATTTTATTATAGTTATAGTACCGAACCTGGTTACGTGTACCGAACTCAAGCCTATTCGGTTTCCACCGAATTGCTTTCTACTGAGTTCGGGAATGTTCTGTTCGGGACGCTTCGCGACCCTCATAACATTCGCGTAACACCTGGGTAACTGGCCTTGTGTCGAGATTATATATAGCCTCGTGTTGTACCCAGGTGGATCATTCAATTACAATTCTCTTTTCTGAGCTCGGTCCTAGATCCTCACATTTGGTAGTCAGAGCCTGTTTACACACGAAGTTTTCGACCACTAAAAACTAGCTTTTAAAACCGCGGGGCGACGACGGAAAGCGCCGATTTCGGGTACGTAAACCAATTCCGCTCAATTTTTTAATGTCCCCCTCGAACCGGTTTTCGAACCCTCCTCAGGTCCAGTGGCGAAAAAGTTGGAATTTCGACCGTCGGATCGATTCGAATCTCAACGGCCCTGAGAATTTCGCCTCAAAAAGTTGGAATTTGGAGCGTTGGATCGAATTTCTTCTCAACGGCCGAGATCCGACGCGAATTTCGACTAAGGGAGAATTACGCGACCTACAGAATCAGCGCTCGTCATTTCTACAGTCGATTCGACTCACAGTAAGATGACCAGCGCCTAGAATTTAATTATTTTCGTTGCACATTTTCCTGTAAATCGCCAAATGGAGGAAAATGGTGATAATTCCGTACGAAAAATTACGGAGTTACATACTGGCTTGGACCAGACGCGAGCGGCATTCCAGCGAATAGAGGAGCTTCTCGCGAACCAGTCGGCAGCCGCCATAGCAGCAACGAACGCAGCAGCGAATGCAGCAGCGACGGCAGCAGCAGCAGCGGCGACACCGACACTTCACCAAGCAGCAGCGGCAGTGGCTACAGTGAATCTTGAGGCGGCACGTCCGAGGCAACCGGAGACGTTCAATCCGAATGCGAGAGACACCGACGTCCGTCGATTCATTGCGACCCTCGAAATTTACTTCGAGGCCGTTGGCTGTACGACCTTGACACACGATGCAATGCGGATTCGGCTCGCAGCGACACTGTTACGAGGCCCGGCGCTCGAGTGGATTTAATAAGATCCGAGGCGAGGGGCCATGGACGCCGTTTCGGGAAGCTTTAATTCAACGTTTTGAACCAATCAACTCCAGCTACATGGCGCGGCAGCAGATTCATCGGCATAAACAGTTCGGCAGTGTAACACAGTACACGCAGCAGATAGAGAGCCTCTTCAACCGAATTACCGACCTGACCGAAGGGGAAAAAATCCAAGCGTATACTGAGGGGCTAAAGATGGAAGTCCGCCAACAGGTGATTGCCGCGAACTACTACAACTACCGCAACATGGTGTGTGCAGCAGAGAGATTCAATGCGCTGACGCGAGATCAACCCAAGACACGACGCCACGTGCCGAACAGATCATTCGACACGAAGCGATCGGCACCACCGACGACCGCCGACCCGATGGATATCGACAAGATCGACCCGAAGCAGTGGCCGACAAAACATGAGAAGTGCGAATTTTGGGGCGCAGCAGGACATCGACTCTTGGCGTGTTGGAAAATGATTAAGGCACGAGCGGAGTTGCAGGGCAACAACAGTGCGACATCCACGATGGCGAAAAAAAGAGGACACGATGGCGCGAATTTAAAACGCCACGACCGGCCGGCAACAGGGGAAATCGCCGAGACAAATGGAGGCTCCGCGAAACAAGACTCTGCACCGACCGGGAAACTCCAACCGAACACCCCCGAGAGTAAGAATATTCCCTCTCGAGGTTTTCAAGCCTTTAAAAAATTCAAGGGAGATTTCGAGGCCAAGGAAAAGCCTTCAGACATTATTCAGGTACCTGAGAAGTTGGGCAAACCACTCCGGAGCGTTGAAAAGGGTCGTGCGTTCCAAGGAGTTAATATTCTCTCCACGCAGCATAGTGTTAAGGCTCCCCATTGCCCACAGGAGAAGCCTACACAGCTGCAAAGGCTTAAGGGAAGGTTCCAGGCCAAGACGAAGCTGAATCGGCCTCGGATAAATCCTTCTAACCCAACTCAGTTGAAAACTGATTTGGAGTCAACAGCTTCGAGCGCAGGACCGAGGGATGATCTATTCGACGTATCCTACGATCCTATAAGCGAGACCATCTACGGTTACTCGGAGCAGCAACAACCACTACTACTCGAGGTGATCTGCAACGGGCGACGCCTCCAGGCACTGGTGGACAGCGGTGAGTCTCACTCGGTATGCGACCACGGGACGTTGGAGAAAATTGGAGAATTTTCGGAGGAGACCAAGTTCACGGCAACGATGGTGGACGGTACGAAACTTCCCATCCACGGCGAAGCATCACTGCAGCTGCACACAGGGGCGCTGAGGTGGAAGCCGACGTTGCCGATCACGAACATCAAGGGTCTAGATTTCATCTTGGGGCGAGATTTCCTGAAGCGGTTCAACCCCGAGATCGACTGGATCAACAGGAAGGCGTGCATCTACAACAACGGGAAACGAGTGGAGCTGCGAAGCTGGACGGATACAGGGAGCATTCCTGAAACGACACTGGCATGGTTCGAACGGACGGTGAACGAGAGCAACACGGGTTACTTAGCACTGGTTATGGCAACAGCAGAGGAGGAGAAGCCGAGTTCGGAGCTACCTGCATTAGTGAAGGAGGTCTTGGAGCAGTACAACGATATAATGCCCGACGACCTATCCGCAGGCGTACGTCCAGCATGCACCCACAAGCACGAGATCGTGGAGGAACCAGGTGCGAAACCCGTCTCACGTGCACCATACCGACTGAGTCCGACCGAACTGACAGACATGAAGAAACAGATAGAGTATCTACTGGACAGACAACTGATCCGCCCATCCACCTCTCCTTACGGTGCACCAGTCCTCTTCACTCCAAAACCAGACGGCAGTTTACGGATGTGCATCGACTACCGCGCACTGAACAAACAGACAGTTAAAAACAAATACCCCATACCGCGCATAGACGACCTATTGGATCAAGTGCGTGGTGCAACAGTCTTTTCGAAGCTGGACCTACAGTCGGGTTACTGGCAGATCAAGATGGCGGACAACTCGATCCACAAGACGGCGTTCCGTACCAGATACGGCTCCTACGAATACTTGGTGATGCCGTTCGGACTCTGCAACGCACCAGCGACGTTCCAGGCGGAAATGAACCATATCCTGCAGTCCCTGCTGGACGAGTGCGTAGTAGTGTACCTGGACGATATTCCCATCTACTCCAAGAACATGAAGGAGCACGTGGAGCATCTGCGGAAGGTATGCGAGATCCTGCGGAAAAACAAGTTCTACGTGAAGCTGTCGAAGAGCGACTTTGCACTGAAGAATGTGCAGTTTATCAAGCACATGGTGAGTGTCGAGGGCGTACACGTGGACCCGCGGAAGATCGAAGCCGTCAAGAAGTGGAAAGTACCGGAGAACGTGAAAGAGTTGCAGCAGTTCCTAGGCTTCGCCAATTACTACAACAGGTTCGTGCCGCAGTATGCTAAGATAGCAGCGCCATTGACCGACCTAATGAAAAAGAATACGCCCTACAAATAGGATACTCCTCATCAGCAAGCCATGGAGCAGCTACAGACAGCACTGACTACAGCGAGGACTCATCCTACCAGATCCAGACAAGGACTACCTGGTGGAAGCAGACGCTAGTGACCAGGCAGTCGGAGCAGTACTGATGCAGGATCACGGACGCGGTTTGCAGCCCATCGCTTACCTCAGTAAAAAGCTACACGGAGCTGAATTGAACTACCCCATCCATGACAAGGAAGCCTTAGCGATAGTCATAGCCTTCAAGGCATGGAGGTGTTACCTAGAAGGAGTCAAGACCACAGTCTATACTGACCACTGCAGTCTCAAATACCTGAAGTCACAGCCGACACTCTCGCGACGACAGGTGCGGTGGATGGACTTCTTGGAAACTCACTTCCACTACGACATCGTCTACAAGCCCGGGCTACACAACAAGGCAGACGCATTGAGCCGCCCCGGACATGTAGCAGGCATCCAGCTCGACGGGATGAACCCTCTGCTCAAGGGTCTATTCCAACATGGGTACTCCGTGGACGCAGAGATTGCTACAGCACAGACTAAGAAGCTGTTACAGTGGGAGAAAGACTTAGCTATAAGGAAGGGTTCAGGAAAGATTTGGGTATCGAATTACGTCCCGCTCAGACAGATTCTATTGGAGGAGTTTCACGACGTACCTTACGCGGGACATTTCGGGAACAAAAAAACGTTAGCAGGGATAGCGAAGTATTACTACTGGCCCGGGACGGCAGCAGACGTGCAGCAGTTCGTCACCTCGTGCGACACGTGCCAGCGGATGAAGAGCAGCAAGCAGAAAAAAGCAGGGTTACTTTAGCCTCTACCAGTACCGGAGCAGCCATGGCAGGTCGTTAGCCTCGACTTCATCACAGGACTTCCTTCGACCTCACGGGGGCACGATTCCATCCTCGTAGTGATCGATAACTTCTCCAAAATGGGTCACTTCATACCGACCAACGCCACAACTACAGCTGAAGCAACTGCTCGCCTTTTCTATGACCGCATCATCACCATCCACGGCATCCCCGCTACACTCATCTCAGACAGAGACCCCAAATTTACGAGTAAGTTCTGGAAGAAGCTCATATGGGCAATGCACGCCGTGCTCTCAAGGACTATCTTGTCAAGCAGGGTGTTTCTCACGCCACCCAGCTTTGAGGGGGGGACGTGTGAGAGTACGACGGCTTATGCTGGCTTGGCTAGCTTGCCTAGACTTTATTATGCTATATCTAGCTTGGGTTTTATTTATCATGCATAGATATGCTTGATTTCCTAGGTTAGGTGCATTCCTATATTTTATTATAGTTATAGCACCGAACCAGGTTACGTGTACCAAACTCAAGCCTATTCGGTTTCCACCGAATTGCTTTCTACTGAGTTCGGGAAGGTTCTGTTCGGGACGCTTCGCGACCCTCAGAACATTCGCGTAACACCTGGGTAACTGGCCTTGTGTCGAGATTATATATAGCCTCGTGTTGTACCCAGGTGGATCATTCAATTACAATTCTCTTTTCTGAGCTCGATCCTAGATCCTCACAAGTATTTCCTCACCATTGTCGACGTCTACACCCGCATGCCTTGGGTGTATGTGCTCTCTAAGAAGAGCGACGCGGCTGAAAAGAAGAAGACCGATTGGTTTCCGATGGTGGAGCGGCAACAAGACCGGCTAGTCAATTCACACCGATCGAGGGGACCATGCCCTACTCCCCTGCAATGAACGGCATCGTCGAGCGAGCGAACCGCACAATCACGGAGACGGCACGCGGGTTGCTTATAAAAGCCGGGCTACCCGACTATTTCTACCCTGATGCGGTGCGGAATGCGTGTGTGGCTAAGAACAGAGTTTTGACTCATGTGGGAGCAGACAAATGGGTGCCCTATGTGGAGTGGATTGGAAGAAAGCCAAAGGTTGATGTGCATGGCGCTCGTACTTAAGCATCTTCGGCACAACAAGCTTGGTGCCAAGGCGATATGCGCCGTGCACTTGGGCATGGCTAAATAAGGGTGGCTTATTTGAGACCCATTCACCAAAAAGTTCATGGTGAGCAGGGAGTGCAAGTTCATGGAGAACCTCATGTACAAGGATTGGAAGGCGGAGAACGAGGCGAAGATAGGCGTGCGGTTTGGGGAGGTGAAGAGTTCCGGCCTGGAGCACGTGGAGCTGCCTTTTGAGCTGAGCAGCAGCAGCACTACCACAAGGCAATCTTCCCTTGTGAATGGAGGAGAGGAGGCCAAGGATGCAGAGGAAGTGAGCGAGCGTGCACCGACACTTCCTGCACGCGTTATGAGTGCTCCACAGATCCGAGTCACCCCGCAGCAACGTCAAGGCCTTCAAGTCCCTGCAGTTGAGGAGGAAGGAAGGGGCAAGAGGAGAGTTCAAGCTCCTAATAGGCTGACCTATGATGCACCGGGAAAGCAGGGCAAGTCAGCCGTGGCCGGAGCAGCAATGATGGTCGGAGATGACGAGGAAAGCAACTACGAAAAGTGTACCTTCGTGTTCTTCTCTCCGGTGGAGATGTCGGGGGAACCAGCAACTTTCAAAGAGGCCTTGGAGAGTAGTGATGCTGAGGAGTGGAAGAAGACAATGGAGAGCGAGGTGAAGAGTATTGAGGAGAACAACACGTGGGAATAGGTGGAGCTACGGGAGGGGTGTAAGACGATTACGTTCAAGTAGCTCTTCAAGATCAAGTCGGACGCCGACGGCAAGATCGAGCGCTACAAGTCTAGGTTTTTTGCCAAGGGGTATCAGCAGAAGGAGAAGGTGGACTTCAAGAAATTGTTTGCTTCTGTGGTGAAGCCGAGGACGCTGCAAACCGTACTCGCGGGGGCTGCCATCAAATGATGGGTGGTGAAGCAGATGGACGTAGCAACTGCGTTCCTCAACGTCATTCTTGAAAAAAATATTTTCTTTGCGCAGCCAGAGGGGTTTGATGATGGTAGTGGCAGAGTTTTGAAGCTGAACAAGGCCCTCTATGGGCTGAAGCAGGCCCCTATGCAATGGTAGTTGAAGCTGCGCGAAATGTTGGAGGAGATCGGTTTCACTCCTTCAACAGCCGATCACCCCTTGTTCATGCTTGGCGAGGGGGAGTAGAGGAGCTTCATGGTGGTGTACGTGGATGACATCCTCATCTTCTCACCCTCCTCTGACCTTGTGAAGGAGGTGATGCTGAAGCTTCAGGACAAGTTCAAGTGCATGGCACTTGGTGATGTGAACTTCTACCTCGGGCCTCACATCGAGCGTAATGTGGAGAAATAAAGCATGCGGGTGCATCAACGCAAGTACTTGAAGGCATTGGCTGCCAACTTTGAGTAAAGTGAAGGTCGTGTGGCTACTCCATCTCCTTCTGGGTTCGAGTGTGTGAAGGGACCAGAGGAGGAGAGCGTTGGTGAAGAGGAGAGGCGCCGTTGTCACTCATTGGTGGGCAGCCTCATGTACGCTGCGGTCAACACACGTCCGGATGTTGCCTTTGCTACTGGGCTAGGGTTGTGCAATGCCATATTGAGGACCAGGTAGCAGCTGGAATGAGGGTGGTCAAGTATCTTGGCCAAACACCGACTGTTGAGCTGCAATACTCGGCGGCGGCGCAAAGGCGCCAAAAGGGCGCGGATGGTGTTGGTCCCGGGCGTTTGTTCCTTACCGCATTCTCGAATGCTTCTTATGCATCGAAACCAGAGGACATGACAAGTGTTGGAGGGTTCATATGCTGTATTGGTGGAGGCCCAACTGCTTGGGAGAGAAAGAAGCAAGTGGACCAAGCATTGAACTCGGTGGAGTCTGAGTACATGACACTCTTCCGTGCCGTACGGGAGATTGTGTGGCAGCGGCGTTTGTTGCCTGAATTGGGGGAGGAGTAGCATGGACCTGCCCCACCCCACTGTGACAGCCAGGATGCCATTGCTCTTGCTAAGAACCCTGTGTTGCATGGCCTCACGAAGCACATGAGGGTGAAGTGGCATTGGACGAGGAGCATGGTGGCCGCGGGTGAAGTTGGGCTGCGCTACGTGAAGACGACAGGGCAGCCGGCTGACATGATGACCACGAGGCTGGTGAAGCAACAGCATTGGAAGTGTTGCAAGCTGGCTGGGATGGCTCTGAACTGAGAACAACAGATTCTAAGGCCAACAATCCGAGTGGGAGTTTGTTGGTGCAACCCTACGGTTTGCACTCGGCTTGTTGTCCGTGTGCGTGCATGCGTGTGTGCATGGAATGGTATGAGGGCATGGGATAATATATATTTCATGCTTATAATAATGTGTGAATGCTGAGTCATGATGTCGAGTATGTGTGTGTCGAGTCAATAGCGAGTTATCGCTAGTCGCGTGTCACGCGATCTTTTGTGTCCCGTGCGCGGTTTCTATTTTGAGTGTGTCTCGTGCACGGTTTCTATTTTATCGTGTGTAGAACGTTCAGCGTGTCGCAGATGCGTGCAGCAGATCCATCATGAACTCAAGGATGGGTTTATGATGAAGAACAGAGCCTTGGTTTCAAGATTCAAGTGATCGCGAAGCCCGCGAAAATGGTACACCTTAAGATATTAAGAATAGTTACATTACTTTGTGTAGTGTAACATTTTACTTGGTGTAGGTCTTAGTGAAAGGTAGTTTCGAGACCCTTCGTGGTTGGGGTCAGTGTGGCACTGTTCCACATCACTGTACCTCGGCATTTGGGGTTTGTAGGGGCTGTGAGTCATTCTCAACTCGTAACTCTTCCTATATTGCGTTCTAAGACTATAGTGGCTGCCATAGTGCCGTTCGTTCAAACCGACGCTGTGTCGTCAATACTCAGTAAAATCGTGCGATCTAAATTGCCTATTGTAGGCGACGTTAAGACGTTCCAGATCCAATTTGAATCAGGGCATTTGAAGCTGGGACCAGAACGCTATGAACGTTTAAAGCTGTTGTGCTGAAATCCGACTGTGCACCCTATCTTTCGTTTTAGGCACATTGAAGCCTACTGTGACTATAACAAGTGGTATCAGAGCGCCTTGGAGCAGCTACGACGATGGCTGGACCTGAAGAAAAGGGTGATAGAGGTGCTGGAGGCAGTGGAGGACCCCAGGCACAAGGTCAACCCCGTGATTCAGCCATGGCGCCCGTTCAATATACTCTTGGACTTTCTAGGGATGAACTAAGAGTGTTCGGGCTTGACAAGTTCAATGGTGATAACTTTGCTGAATGCTCCTTTAGAATGGAGAACGTGTTTGACCACTATGCCTGTTGGAGGTGACAACTTTGCTGAATATTATTATTACGTGCATGGTCATAATCTTTCAAGGTAGGGATGAGCAAGGGGCGAACGCGAACGTGTTTGCGTTCGCCCCAGCTCGAACACTGCCGTTCGGCGAACCGAACAGTGTTCGGTTCGCCGAACACCTTTTACAAAAAAGGGTGTTCGATGTTCGCCTGTGAGGGCGAACATCTTGCATGCTAAGGCGAACACGAACGTGTTGGGGGCGAACACGTTCGTGTTCGCCCCTGGGCATCCTTTGTTATGCTCGAAATACGCAACGGCGGGCAGGGGAATTGCGGTAAACTAGGGGAAAATATCTAGGCTGGATCAGCATTTTGCGAGATCTAGTTACGGATCCATAGTTTTTTTTATCCAGCTCGCCACCTTGATTTCCCCCCACGTAAGGCGAAATGCTCTCCCCCTTCTATATCTACGAAATTTGCGATCGCTCGCCAACCACCCACAACCCCCCAACTCACGAAATATGCGAACGTCATTCCTCTCAATCCCATGCATACGAAATTCGCGAATGCCTACCCCCAACCCTCAACTTACGAGATTCTGCGGTATCCCTGTCTAATCTTTTCCCGAAAACCTAAATCTCGCATACCCAAGTCTAGACAGACTAGCCTAAGGTAACTACTTAATTACGCTAAGTCCTAACGAGGTGATAACGGCGTGATGTTTGGGGGGCGTGGTAGTAATGGCTGCTGCTGAATAGCGCGACTAAGTTTGAGCTCAAATTTGAGCTCAAACAGAATGTCCCGCAACGTAAATTGTATATCGCGGGAAAGTCGCGTCGAACACATTCGTGTTCGTTTTTGCCCCGAAACGAACACGAACGCGTTCGTGTTCCACGCGGCTCGGCAGCAGTAGCGGGACGAACACCGAACGTGTTCGGGCGAACACCGAACACGTTCGCCCCGAACATTTTTAGCCAAAAAAAAATCCTGTTCGGTTCCATGCTCATCCCTATTTCAAGGGTTTGTCAGAGTGTCCATGACACAATCAAAGCTTAAATACCAACACCTGGCTATCCAGACACATTGCTATCAGCACATGTATCTACCCGAGTATCCACTGTGGCTAGCTATCTTAAATCTGAATGCTCTACCCTTTGCCGCTGCTTTGTTGTATGAATGTTTGTGTACTCACACACATACCATTTCAGAACAGCGCCCCTTATGGTATCTCTTGTCCATTCTTGTAATGTTGTCTACAAATGCGTCTTACAACTTCAGTGTTCAAGTGTACATATATCCTGTTTGTGTTCACACCTGGAAAGGTAGGTACCTCTTGTCACATACACAGTTTAACGTGACACCTTTTCACTTTGCCACCCATAACCGCCTAGTAGTATTTGTGTCATATGTCCTTATTATGTGTTTCCAGATCGTGAACTTTCAAACTCCGTTTCTACTCCTGTCTTCGCCCGACTACTTACTCTATATTTCTCTCATTTGGATGTAACCCTTCGTGTGCATGTACCATCAGGTCTTTACATGACAACTGGTTGACTGGGTCTATTCCATCCACTCTCGGCAACATGAGCAGCCTTGAATACCTGTCAGTTTTAAGACAATTCATTTTAAGTTTAGATGTTTTCTTGTTTGAGTAGTAGAGCGCATGCTAAGCATGAGGCCAGCCCACTAGGGACATAGAAGCCCACTTGCGGTGAAGTTGGGACCCCTCCACCAGATTCGCAACAATGAGCATTTATCTTGCAAAGACTGTATGACTATGGCTTCAAGCACACCTGTTTGCGGCCGTGACAGGGCAGGCACACTACAAGTCCTAAGCTGCTGTTTACCAACTTTCCTTCTGAAAATTAATCTGTTCAAATGCAAGCATTTAAGATATTACATTATGGACTAAGCAGTGCTAAGCACAGTGCATGCACAGCTGTTTCATTGTCGTATCCTGATCGGTATCCTTCACTGCATGTGTACATGTTTGCATGCTTATGTAAGGCTCTGAATAGCTCCTGTTGTCTTTATTTGCTTTAATTCCTTGGAATGAATATGCACCATTGTGCTACATTGTCAATGGGTAAACTGTAGCAGCTTGTTTGTATTGTGCTTGGAATCAGACATTCTTTAGAGTAGGTAGCCTGTATCATAATCACATTTCAACTTGTCACATTTTCTTCAATCATCCTTCTGTGGTATCACTCGTCCCTTTCCTACGAATTAGTTGATACCATCAATGTCATTTCATGAAGGCATGGGCAAATACCCGAACCTGCCCTGTAGGAATGATTTGACCATGGTCTGTATCCTTTACTATCCACATGTGCAACCCTAATCATTTGTCCAACGAGTTGTTGTAAGGTTTCCTTGCTGTATTCAGTAATAATTTCCACCCATAACACCCTTTGAATGTTGTACCTCCAGATTGCTTAACTACAATGGTCTGAGTGATTCCCTTCCATCCACTATCGGCAGCATGAAAAACCTTGCAGTATTGTGAGCATGATCAAGGGAATATGCATGACAAGTCACATGGCATGGGAGAGGTGGTAAAGTAAGAGGGACTACATAAATCAACATGATTTAAGAATGAATGCAGGCAAACCCTCGTTCGATCCAGTAATAATGTAGAGTGCACTCACGCCAACCCAATCGTGCCAGTATGGTTATGTGTCAACATCGTTTTTTTCCACTGGAAATGTCTATGGGTATGGAGACTCCTGCAAGTGGGCTTCAGCAGAGGTATAAGCGAAGCTGGGTTGTTGAAGTCCGTGATGAGCTGCCTGGCAGAAGAGTCGAGTAGGCAGCTGATATGGGCCAAGGTTTGTCATTGACGGACCTGCACGGATCAGGCAGTTTGCTGATGGACACTAAATGATGGTGACGGACGCTGTCTGAACAGCCTCATTCTGATGACATTTGTCGCCACAAGTCGTTTAAGCAGCTGCGGTGGTGGAGTTGCCAGAAGAATTCTTTGGGGCAACCTGCTGCCATTGACACGGCACAGCCATTCTGCCCACAGTGCAACAAAATCCTCATATGACTCAACAAAATCTGCCGCAAAGGACGACAGCTAGGGATGAGCAAAAAAAGGAACACCTGTTCGGTTCGCCTCGAACGTGTTCGAGGCGAACCGAACAGGTTAAATTTTTGGGCTTAAAGTTTTCGCCGAACAGTGGAACGTGTTCGGGCCGCTGCTACAATTTGCCCCTAGACGAACACGAACGTGTTCGAGGTTCGCCCGAACACGCCTTCATAGGCGAACAGCGAACACCTGTTTTTGCTTAAGGTGTTTGCCGAACCGAACAGTGTTTGGTTCGCCGAACAGGGGTGTTCGTGCATGGGCGAACGCGAACACGTTCGTGTTCGCCCCTTGCTCATCCCTAACGACATCCACTCGATAGAGGAACATATGCAAGGAGGGGCTGGGGAGAGGTGGTCTGAGAGGCGGTGAATGAAGAGAGTGAACCCACCTTGTGCCTATTGCAGCAAGAGATGTTCCAACTCATCCACAGAAAGGGGGGAAACCAAAAAGGAAAATCTCTTGTCCACAGAAAGGGGGGAAACCAAAAAGGAAAATCTCTTGTCCACATGGCTGAACCACTGTGCACTTTGGGACTCAGTGCTGCGGAGGGAGTCGGTGCATGGAGGTGACCAATAATCGCACAGCAGGTGCGACAGAAATCTCTGCCACCCGCGGCGACGTGTCACTGGTCCAGCCCACCACTCACACTGGAGACCTCCTGGGTACCACCGGGGTCTGTCGCCGACCTGTGCAATTAGCCTCATAACAGGGTACACGGGCAAGGGAAATTCTGGATTTTCCATACATGGGCAGGAGATTGATAGTGAAGTTCTCTGAAATCAAGCAAGTAGCTACCCTTACTTTCATCATACCCAAATCTAGTATACTTTCTAACCTACCAACTTTCCTTGCCAATGTGGACAGTTGAAGACATTATTTTTTAAATTACCCTGTGCTACGCACTGTGCATGCACAACTATATTTCAGCTCGTTCTCGTATCCTGCTAAAGATTTCCAGCACCACTTACATTATGCACCCTGTACCCTTCTCTGTTGCATCTGCATGTGTACATGTTTTCATTCTTGTGTAAGTTTCTAAATAGCTCGTTGTCTTCATCTGCTTTCCTCTTGAAATGGCTATTTCTTGCAGCATTGTGCTATGAAGTCAATGGTCACAATCAGGCACCTTCTAGAGTAGGCAGCTTCTATCACCAGCACATTTCAGCATGTCATTCTATTATTGTGAAATCACTGGGCCCTCTCCTCCTCCGCTTCCAGGATTCCATAAAATGTTGGTTAAGATTTCTTGCTGTTTTAACCGTTTCTTTCCAACCATGACGCCCTTTGCATGTATTATCGCCAGAGATCTTCACAGCAACCAACTGAGTGGGTCTATTCCATCCACAATCGGCAGCATAAGCAGCCTCACTAATATGTGAGTATCAGCAAAGGATACAGAAAGAGAGCCAACATGACCTTGCACAGGCTCATACATCAGGGGGCATATGTTTTGTTTTTTTGTTTTTTCTTTTTCTTTTTATTTTTCTAAGGAGGTGAAATTACACTATAGAATGCAAAAAACACCATCCACGGTCGTAACCGGGCTAGAGGGCCTAGGTATAGCATACCGTACCCTCGCGGAAGCCTCTATGGTGGTTTATAAATCAGATGCCTAAAAATTCCTTCTTGCCTATTTATGGCTGTCTCCTTACCATCAAAACGCTTCAGCTCTTGGGCCACTTGGGGTGCACTCTGTGGAATCTGAAGAGGGAGAGCAGCTCCTTGTATTCTTCTGATACTTCTTCTAGAGGGAAAAGCACCTCTTATGAAACTGTGGGTCGAACCTCCGGATCCATGGCGGCGAGCTATTAAAAAGCTCCCATCACTATCCTCCACCTGCGGAAATACTTCTTGTAAATTCCATGAATTGTCATCTTCAGTCTCATTTGTAAATCCGTCGTCTAGCGTTAAAAAAATGGAGTCGCTTTCTGGCAGTTGAGTAGGAGGAAGATATTCACGCTGAAACATTTCGTGAGGGAAAACTTCAGGGGGCATATGTTGGTGATACAAAGTCAACTTGTTTTGAGAATGGGCATACACGCTAGGGGTGAGCACAGGCTGGCACTAGGCTGAGCCAAGCCGCTAACCTAAGTTGACGAATATGCTCAGGGGAAGGGAGCGTATCATGTATATTCAATTGCGAATATACAAAATATGCAACTATGATTTCATCTCTCTTTTGCAGCTGTACTTGAACACGGATTTCAGCCATGCATCAAGACATGATGAAGCACTTATGATGTATGCAGTGTGTAACACAACTGAGACAAAGACAGCAGCCATTTGAGCCCATGGATAGAACTTGCACTAGCCATAGGTAGGTAGGAGGTACAAAAAAAAAAAAAAAAAAACCAAGGTCCGAACTTGGACTTCCTCGTCTCAACCTTATTCAGCCCGACCAATATCTTGTTTTTGAGTCCAAGATGTCTTTTTCCTGGCAGGAGAATATATCATGTTAAGCTCTTTATGCCTCATGCTTCACGTTGGGTGAACAAAAATCTATACCACAACTGAATTACGCATGTTAACCTGGAATTGCTTCATAGGATTACTTCCCCCTTCCACAATCCATGCCTTTTCCATCTCCCTCTCTGTTTTTCTCCTAACCGCCTAACTATTACCAATTTTTTTGTTCATACCTTTTGTTATCTTCAACACACGAGAAACATCAGCCACAACCAGTGCTCATAATGTAGCAAAAATTGAGTTCTGACAACCAGTGCTATGAAGTGTAGCCGAGGGTTGCCACAAGCTCCTGTCTGCTAAGAACACAGGAGATGGGTCCAGCCAATGATGGCTCCTGTCTGTCTACGATTATGTGCGAAGAACGCACACCATCGCCACTGATGTGTGCCCTGTGAGGCATGAGAAGGCAGGCCAAAGTCCGGCCTGGATAGCTCTGCTTCAACTTTTTGGCTGCCCTGACAAGGGTTCGGCCTGTCAGATCCGGCAAGGTTCGATATTTGTTGCCTTGAATCACTGCCTCGTGCAAACCTTGTGTCGCATGCACAGGACCCTTGCTTTTTTGTTTTTGTTATTTGTTTTTTTTTGTTTTTTTTTGTTTTTTGTTTTTTTTTTTGTAGGGTCCTTTAGGCCCACAACTGGAAGCTTGTGAAAATGTTGTGTCACGATGGCCACAGGTATCCCACAAAAAGCTGTGCGTGGCAAGTTAGTTCTTGGTCCAGCGTGAATGCGACTCAATATCCATTGGCGGTGGAAGGTACCCCTAAACTGGCGAGAGAGTCAGGCGCCATTCTTCCTCAGCACCAATGTTCGCAAATCCAGGAAATTTCTCCCCAATGCTTGAAGTGACAGCCATTGCCACATACGATACATCCACAACAAGGGTCAGCAGGTATGGAACCCGACCAAACGGGCAGGCCTATGCCCCGTGCTGCCAAACCAGCCCGTTGACTAGTGAGCACTCCGCGTTCAGTGATGTGATGACGGGCGAGTAGGGGATTGAGTCGGAGGGTGCAAAGAGAAGAAGTCAGCTCCTAGAAGTATGAGGCACATTGGCCTGCAGATGCGAGGAAAATTCTTCGCGGACCAACGGTGACAGGAGAGAGAGCCTTCAACTGTCGTTGGGAACGTCGCGACACTCACGCGTGGTGCAAATCACTAAAGACGTAGACACCGCTGGTGTCTTCTCAGCAATGTATGACTTGCAATCTCAGCACCACTAATGTGGCTGAACCCCCACGAGGAGCCATGTCATCCACTTCTCTGCCAACAGGATTGAGCATGTGCGCACCTTTGATCTGTTGTGTGGAAATATGGCCTGGTAGGGAGACGGCGCATGGAACGACAACAGGTACATGTCACAGTGACCAGCATTGGCTGGCGCAATTGAGGCCTCTCTCGCCCACGAAGACTTGTCGCTGTCGTGAGCCGGTGGTGACCTCCTAAACCTGGGTACCAGGGTCTGCCTGCCGCTTATCTCTCCACATTAGTCTCATGATATGATCCTTCAACATTCAGCCGTCAAGATACATGGGCATGAGAGAGTCTGAACTGAATTGTCCACACATGAGGAGGCAAAAAATGAAAAGAAAACAAACAAACAAAACCACACACAGACCCAGGACAACCATATATAGCTTCCATCAGTTCCATCATACCCAAATGAAGTCTCATGTTAACCATTCTTAAGCCACCCCTCAAAATTGGTCAACCTTAATCGTGACCTCACCTTTCTCTCTCAGAAAATATTTTGTCTCATTCGAACGCCCTCTCATGCCAGCTGAGCATAGACTTATTCAAGCAACCCCAGAATCGATTCTATACTATACATATGCCTTCCAGATCTAGAAACAGCTGCCACTCTCCTCTAAACCCAGCATATGGAGAGGGATGTTGTAGTCTGCTCATACTTACCCTCAAAGTATAGAGAAACCCTGGATTGTTTGTGATCCCTCTCTTACAAAGCCTCTAGAAATATTATTATTACGTGCATGGTCATAATCTTTCAAGGGTTTGTCAGAGTGTCCATGACACAATTAAAGCTTAAATACCAACACCTGGCTATCCAGACACATTGCTATCAGCACATGTATGTATCCGATTATCCACTGTGGCTACTAGCCATCTTAAATCTGCACGCTCTGCCCTTTGCCGTTGCTTGGTTGTATGGATGTTTGTAAACTCACACATATACCATTTCAGAACAGCGCCCCTTATGGTATCTCTTGTCCATTCTTGTAATATATGTTGTCTACAAATGCGTCTTACAACTTCAGTGTTCAAGTGTACAGATATCCTGTTTGTGTTCACACCTGGAAAGGTAGGTACCTCGTGTCACATACACAGTTTAACGTGACACCTTTTCACTTTGCCACCCATAACCGCCTAGTAGTATTTGTGTCATATGTCCTTATTATGTGTTTCCAGATCGTGAACTTTCAAACTCCGTTTCTACTCCTGTCTTCGCCCGACTACTTACTCTATCTTTCTCTCATTTCGATGTAACCCTTCGTGTGCATGTACCATCAGGTCTTTACATCACAACCTGTTGACTGGGTCTATTCCATCCATTCTCGGCAACATGAGCAGCCTTGAATACCTGTCAGTCTTAGGACAATTCATTTTAACTCCCTCTTTTGGATTGGACAGAGTTAGTTTTACCTTCCTGTGCCTCTTATTCATCCCTTCACCAGTTTTAGATGTTTTATTGTTTGAGTAGTAGAGCGCATGCTAAGCATGAGGCCAGCCCACTAGGGACATAGAAGCCCACTCGCGGTGAAGGGTCGTTTCACAAGAAGTATATTGGGGTTTCGTCACAGAGGCTTCCCTCTAAACCATGTGAAGTGGGACCCCCCCACCAGATTCGCACCAATGAGTATTTATCTTGCGAAGACCGCATGACTATGGCTTCAAGCACACCTGTTTGCGGCCGTGACAGGGCAGACACACTACAAGTCCTAAGCTGCTGTTTACCAACTTTCCTTCTGAAAATTAATCTGTTCAAATGCAAGCATTTAAGATATTACATTCGGGACTAAGCAGTGCTAAGCACTGTGCATGCACAGCTGTTTCATTTGTTGGTGCAACCCTACGGTTTGCACTCGGCTTGTTGTCCGTGTGCGTGCATGCGTGTGTGCATGGAATGGTATGAGGGCATGGGATAATATATATTTCGTGCTTATAATAGTGTGTGAATGCTGAGTCATGATGTCGAGTATGTGTGTGTCGAGTCAACAGCGAGTTATCGCTAATCGCGTGTCACGCGATCTTTTGTGTCCCGTGCGCGGTTTCTATTTTGTCGTGTGTCTCGTACACAATTTCTATTTTATCGTGTGTGGAACGTTCGGCGTGTCGCAGGTGCGTGCAGCAGACCCATCAAGAACTCAAGGATGAGTTTATGATGAAGAACCAAAGCCTTGGTTTCAAGATTCAAGTGATCGCGAAGCCCGCGTAAAGGGTACACCTCAAGATATCAAGAATAGTTACATTACTTTGTGTAGTGTAACATTTCACTTGGAGTAGGCCCTTGTAAAGGGTAGTTTCGAGACCCTTCGTGGTTGGGGTCAGTGTGGCACTGTTCCACATCATTGTACCTCGGCGTTTGGGTTTGTAGGAGCTGGGAGACATTCCCAATTCGTAACTCTTCTATCTTGTGTTCTAAGACTATAGTGGCTGCCATAGTGCCGTTCGTTCAAACCGATGCTGTGTCGTCAATACTTAGTAGAATTGTGCGATCTAATTTGCCTATTGTAGGCGACGTTAAGAAACTCCAGATCAAATTTGAATCAGGTCATTTACAGTTGTGACCAAAACGCTATGAACGTTTAAAGCTGCTGTGCTGAAATCCGACTGTGCATTCTATCTTTCGTTTTAGGCACATTGAAGCCTACTGTGACTATAACATGTGGTATCAGAGCGCCTTGGAGCAACTACGACGATGGCTGGACCTGAAGAAAAGGGTGATAGAGGTGCTGGAGGCAGTGGAGGACCCCAAGCACAAGGTCATCCCCGTGATTCAGCCATGGCGCCCGTTCAACATACTCTTGGACCTTTTAGGGATGAACTAAGAGTGTTCGGGCTTGACAAGTTCAATGGTGACAACTTTGCTGAATGCTCCTTCAGAATGAAGAACATGTTTGACCACTATGACCTGCTGGAGGTGATAGAAAGAACGGAGAAGCGTCCCGAGAACGATCCGGAGAAGAGCCCGTGGGTGCGGAAGAGCGCACAAGGCTTTCTCCTCCTTGAGCAAGCATTGGGGAGCAGCCAAATCCGCCACATCAAGCCATTCCAGCGTGAACCAGAGAAGGGACCAAAGGCATGGGCTGCTTTCATGGGTGTACACGCTCCTGCAACAGCGGCAGTAGCTGTGGTGTTGGAACGGCAAATGGCGACACTGCGAATTGAGGAGGATGAAGCGGTTGAAAAAGGAGTGCAGAAATTCTTCGACTTGTTGACGCGGCTTGAAGGAGCGGATCTCAACTGTAGTGAGCTCCAGAAGAAGACCGAGTTGCTGGCCTTACTCCCAGAGTCATGGTCCTTGCTCATCATCAACTTGAATCGTGATATGCTCCGCCTCTCGCTTGAAGATGTGAAGCGAGCGATCCTTCAAGATGACTTCTGCCACCGTTTGTTGGCGAGTGCGGATGGCGCCGGGGCAGCAAGCATCGGCCGGGAGTACGGCCGTGGAAGGAGCAGAGGACGATAGGGAGACAGATTTGGCAGCAACAACTTCAATGGAGGCCGCGGGAGTGGCGGATACGGCAGCGACGACAAGCGCTACGGACGCGGTCGCGGCCGATTCGATGGCAAGTGCCACTTTTGCCACAAATGCGGACACATGTGGCGCGATTGCTACAAGCTCCCTGATGGATGGACAATATGGTAGATGAGCAGGAGGAAGGAGAGGAAGACGCCGTGGAGGCCGTGGCGGTCACGGAGGTGGTGCTGCAAATATGAAGAATGATGACAACGAGAGCGACTCGAGGGACGATCGTTTTCCAGGTCAATTCTTCTTCGTGTCGACGCAAGCATCGGCTGGACCAGAGAAGGATGAAGGCTTTAAGGAGCCAGCTGCAGTGGAGAAGGTGACCCTACATTCCCTGGACTATTGGGTGATCGACAGCGGCGCTACCTATAGCATGACACCTCGCGCGGACTTGCTCACCGAACTCGAACCGTGATCGGTGAAGCATGTCACATCTTCTTTGTTGCAGCGAGCACATGTGAAGGGCAAGGTCATGTTCAAAGGTGCTAATGGGAAGACGGTGGGCCTCAAAAACGTGCTTTGGGTGCCCAACTTTGCTGCCATCCTGATTTCCGTGCGGCGATTGGCAAAGGCCGGCATGGACACGAATTCGAAGGGAGCCAAGACCTACACCGCAAGGATTGACGAGCGGATTCTATGGGATTTTCACGAAGATAAGGATGTCTACAACGAGATATGACAGATCCCTGTGGTCCCTATGCCCAAGGAGAGGCAAGTGGCAGCAAGCATCAGCGCCAAGGGCGAAGCGGTTGGTAGCGGCTGTGGCGCGAACGATCGTGCCAAGGAGAACGAGCTCAAGAGGAGCAAACCTGGAGGGACCAGCAAGCTTGGTGATCCTAAGGAGAATGGTGCAGCAGCCAAGGAGCAGTTCAAGGGTGAGGAGATCCCCGAGGCAGCAGCAGAGGAGGATTACAGAGAAAGTATGCAGGACGCTATTGCGAGCGCGTCATTCTCCAATCCAACTTCGGCTACGGGGGAGTGTGATTGGCTCACCTTGCATCAGCGAATGGGGCATGTGGCCCTGCCCATCTTGCAGCAGCTAGTGAAAAATTAGATGGTTGCTGGCATACGTGTGAATTGGGAGCCTGATGAGGTACTTGGCTGCCCGACGTGCGTTCAAGCCAAGTTCACTCGTTTCCCGTTCTCGAGATCGGAGGCAACGGTTAAGGCACCACTTGATGAGGTGGTGATGGATGTGGTGGGCCCCCTGAAACTTGGAGCTGCTGGAATTGAGTATTTCCTCACCATTGTCGACGTCTACACCCGCATGACTTGGGTGTATGTGCTCTCTAAGAAGAGCGACGCGGCTGAAAAGAAGAAGACCGATTGGTTGCCGATGGTGGAGCGGTAACAAGACCTGCTAGTCAAGTCAATTCGCACCGATCGAGGGGGAGAGTTCCTGAGCAAGGAGCTCGGATTGTGGATGAAGAAGAATGGGATAAGGCACTCCCTTACCATGCCCTACTCCCCTGCAATGAACGGCATCGTCGAACGAGCGAACCGCACGATCACGGAGACGGCACGCGGGTTGCTTATAGAAGCCGGGCTACCCGACTATTTCTGGCCTGATGCGGTGCGGAGTGCGTGCGTGGTTAAGAACAGAGTTTTGACTCATATGGGAGCAGACAAATGGGTGCCTTATGTGGAGTGGATTGGAAAAAAGTCAAAGGTTGATATGCTTCGGGTGTTCGGGTGCATGTGCATGGCGCTTGTACTTAAGCATCTTCGGCACAACAAGCTTGGTGCCAAGACGATATGGGCCGTGCACTTGGGCATGGCTAAAAAAAGTCAAGGGTGGCTTATTTGAGACCCATTCACCAAAAAGTTCATGGTGAGCAGGGAGTGCAAGTTCATGGAGAACCTCATGTACAAGGATTGGAAGGCGGAGAACGAGCGAAAATAGGCGTGCGGTTTGGGGAGGTGAAGAGTTCCGGCCTGGAGCACGTGGAGCTGCTTTTGGAGCTGAGCAGCAGCAGCACTACCACAAGGCAATCTTCCCTTGTGAATGGGGGAGAGGAGGCCAAGGATTCAGAGGAAGTGAGCGAGCGTGCACCGACACTTCCTTCACGCGCTATGAGTGCTCCACAGATCCGAGTCACCCCGCAGCAACGCCAAGGCCTTCAAGTCCCTGCAGTTGAGGAGGAAGGAAGGGGCAAGAGGAGAGTTCAAGCCCCTAATAGGCTGACCTATGATGCACCGGGAAAGCAGGGCAAGTCAGCCGTGGCCGGAGCAGCAATGATGGTCGGAGATGACGAGGAAAGCAACTACGAAAAGTGTACCTTCGTGTTCTTCTCTCCGGTGGAGATGCCGGGAGAACCAGCAACTCTCAAAGAGGCCTTGGAGAGTAGTGATGCTGAGGAGTGGAAGAAGACAATGGAGAGTGAGCTGAAGAGTATTGAAGAGAACGACACGTGGGAATTGGTGGAGCTACGGGAGGGGTGTAAGACGATTACGTTCAAGTGCCTCAAAATTCCTTCTTGCCTATTTATGGCTGTCTCCTTACCATCAAAACGCTTCAGCTCTTGGGCCACTTGGGGTGCAATCTGTGGAATCTAAAGAGGGAGAGCAGCTCCTTGTATTCTTCTGATACTTCTTCTAGAGGGAAAAGCACCTCTTATGAAACTGTGGGTCGAACCTCCGGATCCATGGCGGCAAGCTATTAAAAAGCTCCCATCACTATCCTCCACCTGCGGAAATACTTCTTGTAAATTCCATGAATTGTCATCTTCAGTCTCATTTGTAAATCCGTCGTCCAGCGTTTAAAAAATGGAGTCGCTTTCTGGCAGTTGAGTAGGAGGAAGATATTCACGCTGAAACATTTCGTGAGGGAAAACTTCAGGGGGCATATGTTGGTGATACAAAGTCAACTTGTTTTGAGAATGGGCATACACGCTAGGGGTGAGCACAGGCTGGCACTAGGCTGAGCCAAGCCGCTAACCTAAGTTGACGAATATGCTCAGGGGAAGGGAGCGTATCATGTATATTCAATTGCGAATATACAAAATATGCAACTATGCTTTCATCTCTCTTTTGCAGCTGTACTTGAACACGGATTTCAGCCATGCATCAAGACATGATGAAGCACTTATGATGTATGCAGTGTGTAACACAACTGAGACAAAGACAGCAGCCATTTGAGCCCATGGATAGAACTTGCACTAGCCATAGGTAGGTAGGAGGTACAAAAAAAAAAAAAAAAAAACCAAGGTCCGAACTTGGACTTCCTCGTCTCAACCTTATTCAGCCCGACCAATATCTTGTTTTTGAGTCCAAGATGTCTTTTGCCTGGCAGGAGAATATATCATGTTAAGCTCTTTATGCCTCATGCTTCACGTTGGGTGAACAAAAATCTATACCACAACTCAATTACGCATGTTAACCTGGAATTGCTTCATAGGATTACTTCCCCCTTCCACAATCCATGCCTTTTCCATCTCCCTCTCTGTTTTTCTCCTAACCACCTAACTGTTACCAATTTTTTTGTTCATACCATTTGTGATCTTCAACACACGAGAAACATCAGCCACAACCAGTGCTCATAATGTAGCAAAAATTGAGTTCTGACAACCAGTGCTATGAAGTGTAGCCGAGGGTTGCCACAAGCTCCTGTCTGCTAAGAACACAGGAGATGGGTCCAGCCAATGATGGCTCTTGTCTGTCTACGATTATGTGCGAAGAACGCACACCATCGCCACTGATGTGTGCCCTGTGAGGCATGAGAAGGCAGGCCAAAGTCCGGCCTGGATAGCTCTGCTTCAACTTTTTGGCTGCCCTGACAAGGGTTCGGCCTGTCAGATCCGGCAAGGTTCGATATTTGTTGCCTTGAATCACTGCCTCGTGCAAACCTCGTGTCGCATGCACAGGACCCTTGCTTTTTTTTTTTTTTTTTTTTTTTTTTTTTTGTAGGGTCCTTTAGGCCCACAACTGGAAGCTTGTGAAAATGCGACTCAATATCCATTGGCGGTGGAAGGTACCCCTGAACTGGCGGGAGAGTCAGGCGCCATTCTTCCTCAGCACCAATGTTCGCAAAAGCAGGAAATTTCTCCCCAATGCTTGAAGTGACAGCCATTGCCACATACGATACATCCACAACAAGGGTCAGCAGGTATGGAACCCGACCAAACGGGCAGGCCTATGCCCCGTGCTGCCAAACCAGCCCGTTGACTAGTGAGCACTCCGCGTTCAGTGATGTGATGACGGGCGAGTAGGGGATTGAGTCGGAGGGTGCAAAGAGAAGAAGTCAGCTCCTAGAAGTATGAGGCACATTGGCCTGCAGATGCGAGGAAAATTCTTCGCGGACCAACGGTGACAGGAGAGAGAACCTTAAACTGTCGTTGGGAACGTCGCGACACTCACGCGTGGTGCAAATCACTAAAGACGTAGACACTGCTGGTGTCTTCTCAGCAATGTATGACTTGCAATATTAGCACCACTAATGTGGCTGAACCCCCGCGAGGAGCCATGTCATCCACTTCTCTGCCAACAGGATTGAGCATGTGCGCACCTTTGATCTGTTGTGTGGAAATATGGCCTGGTAGGGAGACGGCGCATGGAACGACAACAGGTACATGTCACAGTGACCAGCATTGGCTGGCGCAATTTAGGCCTCTCTCGCCCACGAAGACTTGTCGCTGTCGTGAGCCGGTGGTGACCTCCTAAACCTGGGTACCAGGGTCTGCCTGCCGCTTATCTCTCCACATTAGTCTCATGATATGATCCTTCAACATTCAGCCGTCAAGATACATGGGCATGAGAGAGTCTGAACTGAATTGTCCACACATGAGGAGGCAAAAAATCAAAAGAAAACAAACAAACAAAACCACACACAGACCCAGGACAACCATATATAGCTTCCATCAGTTCCATCATACCCAAATGAAGTCTCATGTTAACCATTCTTAAGCCACCCCTCAAAATTGGTCAACCTTAATCGTGACCTCACCTTTCTCTCTCAGAAAATATTTTGTCTCATTCGAACGCCCTCTCATGCCAGCTGAGCATAGACTTATTCAAGCAACCCCAGAATCGATTCTATACTATACATATGCCTTCCAGATCTAGAAACAGCTGCCACTCTCCTCTAAACCCAGCATATGGAGAGGGATGTTGTAATCTGCTCATACTTACCCTCAAAGTATAGAGAAACCCTGGATTGTTTGTGATCCCTCTCTTACAGAGCCTCTAGAAATATTATTATTACGTGCATGGTCATAATCTTTCAAGGGTTTGTCAGAGTGTCCATGACACAATCAAAGCTTAAATACCAACACCTGGCTATCCAGACACATTGCTATCAGCACATGTATATACCCGATTATCCACTGTGGCTACTTGCCATCTTATTATCCCTTTGCCGTTGCTTGGTTGTATGGATGTTTGTAAACTCACACATATACCATTTCAGAACAGCGCCCCTTATGGTATCTCTTGTCCATTCTTGTAATATATGTTGTCTACAAATGCGTCTTACAACTTCAGTGTTCAAGTGTACAGATATCCTGTTTGTGTTCACACCTGGAAAGGTAGGTACCTCGTGTCACATACACAGTTTAACGTGACACCTTTTCACTTTGCCACCCATTACCGCCTAGTAGTATTTGTGTCATATGTCCTTATTATGTGTTTCCAGATCGTGAACTTTCAAACTCCGTTTCTACTCCTGTCTTCGCCCGACTACTTACTCTATCTTTCTCTCATTTCGATGTAACCCTTCGTGTGCATGTACCATCAGGTCTTTACATCGCAACCTGTTGACTGGGTCTGTTCCATCCACTCTCGGCAACATGAGCAGCCTTGAAAACCTGTCAGTTTTAGGACAATTCATTTTAACTTCCTCTTTTAAATTGGTCAGAGTTAGTTTTACCTTCCTGTGCCTCTTATTCATCCCTTCACCAGTTTTAGATGTTTTCTTGTTTGAGTAGTAGAGCGCATGCTAAGCATGAGGCCAGCCTACTAGGGACATAGAAGCCCACTCGCGGTGAAGGGTCGTTTCACAAGAAGTATATTGGAGTTTCGTCACAGAGGCTTCCCTCTAAACCATGTGAAGTGGGACCCCCCCACCAGATTCGCACCAATGAGTATTTATCTTGCGAAGACCGCATGACTATGGCTTCAAGCACACCTGTTTGCGGCCGTGACAGGGCAGACACACTACAAGTCCTAAGCTGCTGTTTACCAACTTTCCTTCTGAAAATTAATCTGTTCAAATGCAAGCATTTAAGATATTACATTCGGGACTAAGCAATGCTAAGCACTGTGCATGCACAGCTGTTTCATTTGTTGGTGCAACCCTACGGTTTGCACTCGGCTTGTTGTCCGTGTGCGTGCATGCGTGTGTGCATGGAATGGTATGAGGGCATGGGATAATATATATTTCATGCTTATAATAGTGTGTGAATGCTGAGTCATGATGTCGAGTATGTGTGTGTCGAGTCAACAGCGAGTTATCGCTAATCGCGTGTCATGCGATCTTTTGTGTCCCGTGCGCGGTTTCTATTTTGTCGTGTGTCTCGTGCACGGTTTCTATTTTATCGTGTGTGGAACGTTCGGCGTGTCGCAGGTGCGTGCAGCAGACCCATCAAGAACTCAAGGATGAGTTTATGATGAAGAACCAAAGCCTTGGTTTCAAGATTCAAGTGATCGCGAAGCCCGCGTAAAGGGTACACCTCAAGATATTAAGAATAGTTACATTACTTTGTGTAGTGTAACATTTCACTTGGAGTAGGCCCTTGTAAAGGGTAGTTTCGAGACCCTTCGTGGTTGGGGTCAGTGTGGCACTGTTCCACATCATTGTACCTCGGCGTTTGGGGTTTGTAGGAGCTGGGAGTCATTCCCAATTCGTAACTCTTCTATCTTGTGTTATAAGACTATAGTGGCTACCATAGTGCCGTTCGTTCAAACCGATGCTGTGTCGTCAATACTTAGTAGAATCGTGCGATCTAATTTGCCTATTGTAGGCGACGTTAAGAAACTCCAGATCAAATTTGAATCAGGTCATTTACAGTTGTGACCAAAACGCTATGAACGTTTAAAGCTGCTGTGCTGAAATCCGACTGTGCACTCTATCTTTCGTTTTAGGCACATTGAAGCCTACTGTGACTATAACATGTGGTATCAGAGCGCCTTGGTGCAACTACGACGATGGCTGGACCTGAAGAAAAGGGTGATAGAGGTGCTGGAGGCAGTGGAGGACCCCAAGCACAAGGTCATCCCCGTGATTCAGCCATGGCGCCCGTTCAACATACTCTTGGACCTTTTAGGGATGAACTAAGAGTGTTCGGGCTTGACAAGTTCAATGGTGACAACTTTGCTGAATGCTCCTTCAGAATGAAGAACGTGTTTGACCACTATGACCTACTGGAGGTGATAGAAAGAACGGAGAAGCGTCCCGAGAACGATCCGGAGAAGAGCCCGTGGGTGCGGAAGAGCGCACAAGGCTTTCTCCTCCTTGAGCAAGCGTTGGGGAGCAGCCAAATCCGCCACATCAAGCCATTCCAGCGTGAACCAGAGAAGGGACCAAAGGCATGGGCTGCATTCATGGGTGTACACGCTCCTGCAACAGCGGCAGTAGCTGTGGTGTTGGAACGGCAAATGGCGACACTGCGAATTGAGGAGGATGAAGCGGTTGAAAAAGGAGTGCAGAAATTCTTCGACTTGTTGACGCGGCTTGAAGGAGCAGATCTCAACTGTAGTGAGCTCCAGAAGAAGACCGAGTTGCTGGCCTTACTCCCAGAGTCATGGTCCTTGCTCATCATCAACTTGAATCGTGATATGCTCCGCCTCTCGCTTGAAGATGTGAAGCAAGCGATCCTTCAAGTGGACTTCTGCCACCGTTTGTTGGCGAGTGCGGATGGCGCCGGGGCAGCAAGCGTCGGCCGGGAGTACGGCCGTGGAAGGAGCAGAGGACGGTAGGGAGGCAGATTTGGCAGCAACAACTTCAATGGAGGCCGCGGGAGTGGCGGATACGGCAGCGACGACAAGCGCTACGGACGCGGTCGCGGCCGATTCGATGGCAAGTGCCACTTTTGCCACAAATGCGGACACATGTGGCGCGATTGCTACAAGCTCCCTGATGGATGGACAATATGGTAGATGAGCAGGAGGAAGGAGAGGAAGACGCCGTGGAGGCCGTGGCGGTCACGGAGGTGGTGCTGCAAATATGAAGAATGATGACAACGAGAGCGACTCGAGGGACGATCGTTTTCCAGGTCAATTCTTCTTCGTGTCGACGCAAGCATCGGCTGGACCAGAGAAGGATGAAGGCTTTAAGGAGCCAGCTGCAGTGGAGAAGGTGACCCTACATTCCCTGGACTATTGGGTGATCGACAGCGGCGCTACCTATAGCATGACACCTCGCGCGGACTTGCTCACCGAACTCGAACCGTGATCGGTGAAGCATGTCACATCTTCTTTGTTGCAGCGAGCACATGTGAAGGGCAAGGTCATGTTCAAAGGTGCTAATGGGAAGACGGTGGGCCTCAAAAACGTGCTTTGGGTGCCCAACTTTGCTGCCATCCTGATTTCCGTGCGGCGATTGGCAAAGGCCGGCATGGACACGAATTCGAAGGGAGCCAAGACCTACACCGCAAGGATTGACGAGCGGATTCTATGGGATTTTCACGAAGATAAGGATGTCTACAACGAGATATGACAGATCCCTGTGGTCCCTATGCCCAAGGAGAGGCAAGTGGCAGCAAGCATCAGCGCCAAGGGCGAAGCGGTTGGTAGCGGCTGTGGCACGAACGATCGTGCCAAGGAGAACGAGCTCAAGAGGAGCAAACCTGGAGGGACCAGCAAGCTTGGTGATCCTAAGGAGAATGGTGCAGCAGCCAAGGAGCAGTTCAAGGGTGAGGAGATCCCCGAGGCAGCAGCAGAGGAGGATTACAGAGAAAGTATGCAGGACGCTATTGCGAGCGCGTCATTCTCCAATCCAACTTCGGCTACGGGGGAGTGTGATTGGCTCACCTTGCATCAGCGAATGGGGCATGTGGCCCTGCCCATCTTGCAGCAGCTAGTGAAAAATTAGATGGTTGCTGGCATACGTGTGAATTGGGAGCCTGATGAGGTACTTGGCTGCCCGACGTGCGTTCAAGCCAAGTTCACTCGTTTTCCGTTCTCGAGATCGGAGGCAACGGTTAAGGCACCACTTGATGAGGTGGTGATGGATGTGGTGGGCCCCCTGAAACATGGATCTGCTGGAATTGAGTATTTCCTCACCATTGTCGACGTCTACACCCGCATGACTTGGGTGTATGTGCTGTCTAAGAAGAGCGACGCGGCTGAAAAGAAGAAGACCGATTGGTTGCCGATGGTGGAGCGGTAACAAGACCTGCTAGTCAAGTCAATTCGCACCGATCGAGGGGGAGAGTTCCTGAGCAAGGAGCTCGGATTGTGGATGAAGAAGAATGGGATAAGGCACTCCCTTACCATGCCCTACTCCCCTGCAATGAACGGCATCGTCGAACGAGCGAACCGCACGATCACGGAGATGGCACGCGGGTTGCTCATAGAAGCCGGGCTACCCGACTATTTCTGGCCTGATGCGGTGCGGAGTGCGTGCGTGGTTAAGAACAGAGTTTTGACTCATATGGGAGCAGACAAATGGGTGCCTTATGTGGAGTGGATTGGAAAAAAGTCAAAGGTTGATATGCTTCGGGTGTTCGGGTGCATGTGCATGGCGCCGTACTTAAGCATCTTCGGCACAACAAGCTTGGTGCCAAGACGATATGGGCCGTGCACCTGGGCATGGCTAAAAAACGTCAAGGGTGGCTTATTTGAGACCCATTCACCAAAAAGTTCATGGTGAGCAGGGAGTGCAAGTTCATGGAGAACCTCATGTACAAGGATTGGAAGGTGGAGAACGAGCGAAGATAGGCGTGCGGTTTGGGGAGGTGAAGAGTTCCGGCCTGGAGCACGTGGAGCTGCTTTTGGAGCTGAGCAGCAGCAGCACTACCACAAGGAAATCTTCCCTTGTGAATGGGGGAGAGGAGGCCAAGGATTCAGAGGAAGTGAGCGAGCGTGCACCGACACTTCCTTCACGCGCTATGAGTGCTCCACAGATCCGAGTCACCCCGCAGCAACGCCAAGGCCTTGAAGTCCCTGCAGTTGAGGAGGAAGGAAGGGGCAAGAGGAGAGTTCAAGCCCCTAGGCTGACCTATGATGCACCGGGAAAGCAGGGCAAGTCAGCCGTGGCCGGAGCAGCAATGATGGTCGGAGATGACGAGGAAAGCAACTACGAAAAGTGTACCTTCGTGTTCTTCTCTCCGGTGGAGATGCCGGGAGAACCAGCAACTCTCAAAGAGGCCTTGGAGAGTAGTGATGCTGAGGAGTGGAAGAAGACAATGGAGAGTGAGCTGAAGAGTATTGAAGAGAACGACACGTGGGAATTGGTGGAGCTACGGGAGGGGTGTAAGACGATTACGTTCAAGTGCCTCAAAATTCCTTCTTGCCTATTTATGGCTGTCTCCTTACCATCAAAACGCTTCAGCTCTTGGGCCACTTGGGGTGCACTCTGTGGAATCTGAAGAGGGAGAGCAGCTCCTTGTATTCTTCTGATACTTCTTCTAGAGGGAAAAGCACCTCTTATGAATTTGTGGGTCGAACCTCCGGATCCATGGCGGCGAGCTATTAAAAAGCTCCCATCACTATCCTCCACCTGCGGAAATGCTTCTTGTAAATTCCATGAATTGTCATCTTTAGTCTCATTTGTAAATCCGTCGTCCAGCGTTTAAAAAATGGAGTCGCTTTCTGGCAGTTGAGTAGGAGGAAGATATTCACGCTGAAACATTTCGTGAGGGAAAACTTCAGGGGGCATATGTTGGTGATACAAAGTCAACTTGTTTTGAGAATGGGCATACACGCTAGGGGTGAGCACAGGCTGGCACTAGGCTGAGCCAAGTCGCTAACCTAAGTTGACGAATATGCTCAGGGGAAGGGAGCGTATCATGTATATTCAATTGCGAATATACAAAATATGCAACTATGCTTTCATCTCTCTTTTGAAGCTGTACTTGAACACGGATTTCAGCCATGCATCAAGACATGATGAAGCACTTATGATGTATGCAGTGTGTAACACAACTGAGACAAAGACAGCAGCCATTTGAGCCCATGGATAGAACTTGCACTAGCCATAGGTAGGTAGGAGGTACAAAAAAAAAAAAAAAAAACCAAGGTCCGAACTTGGACTTCCTCGTCTCAACCTTATTCAGCCCGACCAATATCTTGTTTTTGAGTCCAAGATGTCTTTTGCCTGGCCGGAGAATATATCATGTTAAGCTCTTTATGCCTCCTCATGCTTCACGTTGGGTGAACAAAAATCTATACCACAACTCAATTACGCATGTTAACCTGGAATTGCTTCATAAGATTACTTCCCCCTTCCACAATCCATGCCTTTTCCATCTCCCTCTCTGTTTTTCTCCTAACTGCCTAACTGTTACCATTTTTTTTGTTCATACCTTTTGTTATCTTCAACACACGAGAAACATCTTGCATGTATGGACCATCGGATATCCTGTTAGCTTTGATTTGACTGTGTCACTCCATCTATTATCTTCCACGCACGCCCATCTGTTATAGCAGTCGCATCAACCAGAACATCCTCACTGGCCAACTCCCTCCAACAATAGGCAATCTAACTCGCCTTTCATACTTGTAAGGCTTTTTAGCAGGTGTTGCAGTGACTACCATAGCAACTTTGAAGTGTTTCACAAAAAGGAGGCGTACAATGTTCCGAGGTGTTCAAGTGGTGTACCATAGCTCAAGTTTGATTGCAGCCATTGGTAGAACCGAACTTGGACTGGCCCATCCCAATCCTCCATGTCTGTATGTTTTCAGAAGCCAGCAAAATACTGATGCATGTTTATCAGTATTTTCAGCATGTAATATGACTTGACATAGTAGGGTATTGCAATGTGTTACCACACATCCAAATAGCAACCTTAGAGCATTTCACTTGGAGCTAAAACCCGTTTCTGTTACTTTGTTTGAGAATGCTCCATGTGCATATACAGGAACATATCTTCAACGGCAATCACATGTCCTGCTGACTACAGCAGCTGCGTGGTCTCACAGACCAATTCAAGTGCTTTCTGTAGGCAGTGTGGCTCCTTCTGCACAACATGTGACAAACCAGCACCAGGTGAATTGCAATCTACTTACGCATGTTGCAGAAATGTATACTGCCACTTTTTTCTTTGTTCTCCTTAGCGCTGAGTGCAGCCACCTTATTGCCACATACATAACAAGCTTTCCCGGTGTCAAACGTCCAAAGCTCATCTATTCCACGTCCACTCATGCGTACTGAAGAAAATCTGTTGCATGCTTTCAATGCCTTCCTCCATGTCCTCTCCTCCAACAGCCCCATTCACCAACCCGTCATCATCCCTATATCTGATTCCCTTCTCCCTTCTTTAACTACATCTTATCACTCCAATTTTGTACCCTCTCCATTTCCAGTGCCAACTCCCTCTCCAAGTGCACCCTCAGCTGCTCCTCCCCAGTCTGGAGGCGGTTTATCCAACGGAGCCATTGCTGGCATTGCTGCTGCTGGCGCTGTGGCTATCCTTGTGCTGCTGCTGCTGACCTGGCTGTTTTGGAGGCGATTCCGCACCAAACAGGCAGTAGCGGGAGGCGATACCAGCATCATTGTGGATGGCAAGAAATCAACAAATAATATGTTGTGTCAAAGTAAGATATTTTTTGTAGAAGCTTAGCCTCGATGAAGCAATCCCAAGGCAAACGCCAGGCAATCGAAATAACATCTGAGTATTATCAAAGCCAAAAGATCACAAACAAATCCACGTGTAAAGGCAACAACTTTAATGGGTTCTTTCTCACCATGCACCAGCCCAGGTCCTCACAGATGCCAGGCCATCCTCTTGGTTGGGCCGGACTCATGAGTTTTGGGTTGGAGTCTCAGACCCCGAACCTTATGTTTGGGGTGCGGGGTGAACTATCGCACAGAAGTGCATGTGATGGCGATGTCTTTTGATTGCCGTTCTATGCAAAATAGGCATGAGGAATTGACAAAGCCAAATTGGTTCGATGTTTTGTCTACTCAAATGCGAACTGGCTTGAGGTCAGATGTAAACTGGTCCTAGTCGAACCGATGAATGAATTGCCTATTTCCAAGTTCTGAATATCTGGTCTGGGTTGAACTGGGCAGGTTCGGATTAAGAGAAAGATTCAGGCTGGATTCCTGGGTCGGGGTTCATTGACATGATATCAGCCACACATGCTTGGTTGGTGAAAATGTTATCATAGAAATTCATCCACTCTTTACCTCGACTTGCCAGGATTTGTGCTTGCTGGTCCTTCCTCGGTCATTAGAAATCCAGAATAGGTGGTTGAAGGTCCCAGGCCCCTTAGCTAAACGGTCTCCTATTTCTCTTCCACCAACTCCCATATACCTTTGCAGGACCACATGGCGGGGATAATGATGAGGATCCAGCAGCAGCACAAGGGGAGGCCGCAGCAGCTGCAGCAGCTGCCGCAGCAGCACTACCGTTAGCAGCAGCTCAAGGAAGGCTGGGTGACGGTGTCGTGGTGGAGATGGAGGTAGCACGGCCATATGTGTGTCGAGAGTACTCTCTGGCAGAGCTGGCCAAGGCCACAGGAGAGTGGGCAGAGGGGAACAGGATAGGAAGTGGCAGCTTTGGGGATGTTTACAAGGGTGTGTCGCCCCATGATGGCAATCAAGCGTGGGCAGTCAAACGAGCTCGAGTGCTCACCAACGACTTCCAAAGAGAGGTGAGCTTCTGTTAAATTTTTGGGGCAAATTTTATTTTAGTCTCTTCTGCCAACTCCAAGCATACATGATGGTCTGATAATTCCATATCCTTCAATCTGTTCACTGTTTTCCCTCTCAGGTAAAAGAGATGGCAAGCAAGCACCATCCCCATCTCGTGCGTTTGTTGGGCTATTGCATCGACATCGACCTCTCCACTCGACTCATGGAGCAGATCCTTGTCTACGAGTTGATGCCAAATAGCGACCTTGAGAGCTGGATCGGTGGTGTCTCCCACCCTCTTTCGCTTCGTCAAAGGCTTGACATTTTGATTGGAGTGGCAAAGGGGTTGCAGTACCTTCATGACTTCGGCATTGTGCATCGCGACGTCAAGCCCGCCAACATTCTCCTTGATGAAAATATGCAGGCATGTCCATGTGTCCATCCTTTCAAAAGTATAGTGATGTTTTGAACAGTCAAGTGTTGCGTCAACAGAATACTCCTCATGTTGCATATTAGTGATGTTGTTGTTGATGGGCAGGCCAAGATTGCCGACTTTGGACTCGTGAAGCTGAGTGAAGGCACTGCTATGGGCACGTCTATGGCCGCCACCCGAGTGATGGGAACACCGGGCTATGTGGACCCTGCCTATTACAAGTCTCACAAAGCCACTTCAGCAGCAGATGTGCACAGGTGAGCAAAACCGTGCAGGTCAGCAGAGCAGGCCAGAGAAAAGTGCAGGTGAGGAACAGATTGGCACGGAAAGTCCATTCTCACCAGAACCCGGAGTGGATGAGAAAAATCCATCTGGAGTGAACGGGTTAATCATTTCGTTTTCTGCAATGCGTTGCTTGTTTCTTTTTTGTCACATGCAGTCCATGCCTTGCATTGATTGAAGGCATGCATAGGCATGTGTGATCAGCCAAGTTTTTCGTGATGCTAGAAAAGCATAGGTAGTATCTTGGGAAACGATCGCTTGTGGACATTATGTCAACTGAGGTGCGTGCAGCCGAGCGTCATTTTGAGATAATGCCTTCCTTCGTTGCTTAATTTGCAGTTTTGGCGTGGTGGTGCTGGTGGTTATTACGGCGTGCAAGGCTGTGCATGTTAAAGGGGACAACCAGATCATTCTCAAGCAATGGGTGAGACAAAGTAAAGAATGGTATACCAGTAAAATACAGGATGAAGCCAGACTCACTCTGAAGTGAGTGATGTGCTCCTTACATCCTTCCTCGGCAGGACACGTGTTGCAACAATCACAGCAAAACCGACAATGAAAACTACTTTGCCTTTCCTCCCTACTCATTTCTGACAGAATCAGCCTTTTAATCACTCTGTGTCCTGTCTTCCTCAAGCTAATTCTTTCAAAACAGATATCCTCTCATACGTTCTAAGTCCCCCTGTATTTTCATTTTTGTTTCCCATATACCCTTAACTATTTGTTTCTTGGTGTAACACACCCTAAATCTTTCCGAACCCTTCATGTCGCATACGCATTCAACCTGGCAGGTGGCCCCATTGGTAGACTCAGGTAAAGCAGAAGCATTGAAGGACCCTCATTTGGACGCACTGGATGATTTGGTGCTGCGCTTGGCTCGCATTGCCCTCTCCTGCACTGCCATGCCTGTTGCCTCCCGACCCTTTATGAGTCAAGTGCTAGTGGAGCTGGTGAAGGTGAAGCAGGAAACATTTGGAACAAACATGAACGATTCCATATGTTGCATCGATATGGAAGTTGAGAGATCTACTAGCGCCCCTTCCCTCTCTGCTGAAATTGCCCGTGCGAAGTGCTCCGGGATGTAAAATGCATCTTCCAGTAGCATGTCATGACCTTTCTTTCTACATGACCTCACTAGTTTATTTGGATAAAGCCAAGTAGCAGATCCCGCTAGACAGGAATTGGAAGGGATATTAGTACTGTAAGTAACATGTCTGTCAGAGATATTGTGAGTAACAGATGCTATGTGATATGTACACTGGATTGTGAACCACACTCAGAGCAGCATCTCTAGCTCCGGATTGTCCATGTGGTCTATATGAATTGAATGTATGTCGCCCCCTTTTTTTTTTTCTTGCTGTTGCATATATGGTACCTGCTCAGCTCATGGCTCCATCAAACCGAGTATGGCTTCTTCGACATGGGAATAGGCAGCTTTTTTGTGTCATCCAAGCACACTCTGACTATCTGGATAGTCCTTTAGATCTTGGCCGACATACACCTTTAAAACGTCGTATGGTGATGAATCGTTTCTGTCTACCACTGCTGCCTTCGCAAACGCTAGAGTATAAAACGCAGAACAAAATTTTCTCCACACAGCTCAGGTGGGAGACTCAGGTCGGTGACTCAGGTGGGAGATTTAAGTGTGTGATTCAGGTGGGTGACTTAGGTGCGACTCAGGTGGGTGGCTCAGGTGGGTAACTCAGGTGGGTGACTCAGGTGGGCGGCTCAGGTGGGAGACTGAGGTGGGTGACTCAGGTGGGTGACTCAGGTGGGTGGCTCAGGTGGGTGGCTCAGGTGAGTGACTGAGGTGGGAGACTCAATTGGGTGACTCAGTTGGGTGACTCAGGTGGGTGCTCAGGTGGGAGACTCAGGTGGGAGACTCAGGTGGGTGACTCAGGTGTGAGACTTAGGTGGGAGACTTAATTGGGTGTTTCAGGTGGGTGACTTAAGTGGGTGAGTCAGGTGGGTGGCTCATGTGCTATGTGGAGAAAGACGCAAGCGAAGCGTTGCGTTCTGCGTTAAACGCTAGCGTACGCACGCTGAACACTGAACGCACCCCAAAACGCAGAACGCTTGGGGGGAATATTATCGTGCAGACTCAAAAAATCTATATTCAGTCACATTCGCGATTTTGACGCGACAGTCACATTCGCGAAATCAGAAACGAGACATTTGTGGAATAAAGGAGGACGTCAAAGGGGAGCTCACTGCAGTTAAGGGGGAGGTGACTGAAGTGAAAAAGGAGTTGTTTAAGGTCAATTGGGAATATATTGGAGTGATGAGGGATTTGACTAGAATATGGAGGACATTGACTGGAGTCAAACGAGAAGTGACTGGGGCTGTGAATAAGGTGTATGGAGTATAGAGTTTATTAAAGCCAACATCAGATTGGATAAGGTCAAGGGTGGGCTGACTCAAGTGAAGGAAGAATTAGCTAGATTCAGAAGATAAATTACTGAATTCAGGGGGGTTTGGTTGGAGTAAAGGAGGAATTAAGAACGGTCAAAGGGGCGTTGACTGAAGTGGAGGGAAAGATGACTGGACTCCAAGGGGAGTTGGCTGGGGTAAAGGGAGGAATGAATGAAGTGAAAGAGGATGTGAGTGGAGTCAAAGGGCAATTGTGTGGAATGAAGGATGCGTTGGTGGAGCTGAAGAGCCAAATAATTACGTGAAGTCATCTGTTCAGAAGGAGGTGAACGAGCTCGAAGGAGTGGTGTCTGCAGTGCCGTAGAGTGGTATGACAGAGGGATTTGGAAGAGAGAGGGGCGTACAGAGGGAGGCAGAGGAAGAGAAAAGCATTGACAACAAAGGTTGCTAAACTGAGTAACCGTGTCTGGAAGGTGGTCGCAGCCCTTGTGCGGTGGCAAGGGGAAAGCCAAGACACGTGGGCGGTGCGTGTATATGCCCCATTGCCCCTGCCAACTACCGCTTTGGTTGCTCCTTGCATGTACTTGCTGCTTCTTAGCAGAGGGAGCATACGTGCGTGCTTGCATTATGCCCAAAATTTTTATGCTTTCCAAGTGTCAGGCTTTTTGTTTGGCTCTTCGTAAGCCTTTTGCCTCGCCACATCCCCACCAGCAATGGATAGGTAGGGTACACCATGGAGCAGTATTTGAAAGTTCTTGAGGTTATTTTGAAATTTCTGCGCTTCTTTTTCTCCAGGATATCCTGTCGGCATGGTGCGGATCCAGAGCAGGAAGAACGCGTTGGAGTTGAAGAATCCCAGCACCCTGTCGAGCGCTGCTCTGCACCACGTGTCCAGAATGCACGACCTGAAGGAGCTCTACCTGTATGGGTCCCCGGGCTTCGATGCAGCAGGATTGAAACACATGTTCAGGCTGGCGGGGCTGGTGAAGCTGGACCTGAGCTAGTGTGCCGCACTGGATGGTTTGGATGGCATTTCTGCACTGAAGAAACTCAAGGATCTCTGCTTGAGTAGCACAGGGGTGACTGGCGCTGCCCTGCAGCACCTAACAGGCCTCTCTTCACTCAGGGTTCTGTGGCTCAATAATTGTGGGGATGTCACATCTGCTGCCATGGTTCATGTGGGGAGATTGAAAGGCCTTGAGGAGCTGTATCTCCGAGGCAGTGGGGTGAGGGACAAAGGGCTGCAGCACCTGACATCCCTCAGCAGCCTGAAGATTCTCTCAGTACCAGCAATGCTCACGGACGTGGGCATGGAGTATGTCAAGCATCTGTCGAGCTTGAAGCGGCTGGAAGTGCTGGAACTGCAAGTTCACCAGTCTGTTCCTGAGTATTCTAAATAAACATCTGTCAGTTCACCAGGATGGCGGCAGAGTGCCTGCTGCAGGGCCTGCAACGCCTGAGCGCATCAAGAAGAATGTGGGTAGACTGTTCGCATTGAAGAGCATTGACCTTCCAAGGGTGACAGTGAGCAATGAGCACTGGATCCTATGCGACTGACAAAGGATGGATGGAGGGAACGATGGTGATGGTATTGCATGTGTTAGTGCTTGTATATATGTGATTCGGGCCAACATTTGTACAATGTCAGTGATAAAGAATAAACTAGTGAAGCGTAGCAGCGTTGAATGGGTTTCGAGCAATGTGCTTGCATGCGCACTTACATATCGAGTTTCAATCGACAATTAAGACTGTACGGTACAATCCTCTTCTGGTTGTCATGGAGAAATTCGACACGAGAAGCTACAACAGTCCTCCAACCTACACTACATACACATTTACTAGTTCTACATACTTCGTCAGAACCGACAGCCCACTCCATCTCCAGCCATCCTCTCCTAGACATTTTTCTTCCCCCGCCATTCTCCACCCCCCATGTTTCTCCCATACCGCTTCCGCTACATCCCCCCCAACCCCACCGTCCCCCTTCCCCCTCTTCTTATACATTCTGCTGCATCTGCTCATGGGCAGTTTGATTCTGTTCCCCACAACCCGTTCTTTAACCCCCTCATCTTCCCCTCACCCCTTCCTCGCCCCTACTGCTGCCACCGCTGCTGCAGCAACAGGTGTGGGGGATCAAGTGAGGCAGGTTGGTGGGAGAGATAAGGGAGTTGGGAGGAGAGGAAGAGGAAGCAGCATAGGAGGCTGAGGTGCCCAGGCTGCTGATTGAAGAAGAACAGATTGCCCTAGTGTAGGTGATGTAGAGGACTTGGAGATGGGGAAGAGAGAGAGGAGGGAGAAAAACGGGTATGGCAGAGGAAGAGTGGAAGAAGGCATACGGGATGGGAATGGAAGGGGGGGGGAAGGACCGAGGGAGGTTGGATGAGGTGGGGGGGAGGGGGAGGAGAATGAGGAAGGGGAGGAAGACAAGGAAGGGGGTTTAGGGTAGGGTTGACCCGGCCCGACCCGGGCCGAATGACCAAGACCCTGGCCCGAGCCCGCCGATTTTGTACTCGGGCCAGAGTGGCCCGACCCGGGCCAAGCAAGGCCCAACCCAGGCCAAGCAATGCCCGACCCAGGCCAAGCAATGCCCGATTCGGGCCAAGCAAGGCCCGACCCGGGCCAAGCAAGGCCCGACCCGGGCCAAGCAAGGCCCGACCCGGGCCAAGCAAGGCTCGACCTGGGCCAAGCAACAAGGATGGGTGATGAAACCAGGGGTGGAAAGTAAAGATGGGAAAGGGTGACGTCCGAGTGAAGCGGGCAACGGATTGGCAAACAGTGGCCAGAGGCAAGCATTGGGAGGGCGAGAGAGCAGAGCGGGGTGATGGAGGGCGAAGGGTATGCAGTCTGAGTGTGGGGAGAGGTGGATGAAGATATGCACATCCCACGCACATAATCATCATGGAGGCAGCAGGCATGCAGAAGAGAAGAAGAGTGGAGAGACTAAAAGCCATGAAGGCCAAGATACCGACCTCGTGAGGTAAGTGACGAGCAAGAGGTCGTTTCTAAGCAAACATCTATGTTTGTTAGGGAATTCAGCTGCTCCCACCTTTCCCCGCAACACTTTTTGGCCACCAAAATCGCCAATCTGCGTGGTTCGGGATTGAAAAGCTGCTGATCGGCGCAGATTGGTGGTCAAATAGACAATCCGCGCAAATTTGTCGGGAAAAGATCGTTGATTTGCACGGATCAACGGTCGGAATGCGCAGATCTTCGTGGATCAACGGTTGACACCGCCAATTCGCGGAGATTGGTGAGCTAAGATGCCGACCCGCATACGGATGTAACTGCAGGGATTCAAACAACGCTCCTGGTGCTCAAGCTGCTGTAGCTCCTGCCTCTCCTGCTCCAATCGCTCCTGCTCCTTGCGCTCAGGCCGGCAAAGAGCCTGGAGACGCGAGTCGTAGTGGTGGGGAGGCGCGGTGGGTGCCGCAGTAGTAGTGCCTCCAGCCCTCAAAACTAGCACCTCCAGTGCAAGCACCTCCTACTTCAGCACCCCTAGATCCATGACCTCCAGGGCCAGTAACCACCACTCCAGCACCCCCCAAACTGGCACCTCCAGTGCCAGCATTTCCAGCTCCAACACCCACCGAACTAGCACCTCCAGTGCCAGCACCTCCAGCCCCCAGAACGAGCACCCTCAGAACGAGCACCTATAATGCTAGCACCTCCAGCTCCGACACCCCTGAGTCCACTGCAATCTGTTGCGGTAGTGCCAAAGGCTGCTAAGGTGACTGTGAGGAAGACTATGGGGAGGGAGACGACACCTGATGTACTACCGAGGGGAGAGGGGTAGCGTGAGCAGACGGGGCAGGACCTGGGGAGGGGGATTGGGTACCGGAGGAGCGGGAGCGGGAGGAGGAGTGGGACCAAGGAAAAGAGGAGGGGGAGGAAGGGGAGACCTACACAGGAGTAGCGGGTGTAGTAGGACACAGACTCGTCAAACCGAACGTCACGAGAGTCGAGAAACCAATGGAGGGGTGGGTGGTAAAACTCAAAGTCATGAGAGTCCACCGGGAAACCAAGGAAGACACAGGGGATGGCGCGAGCCGAGAGCTTGTCCGCAGAGGTGTCGCGGACAAGCGCAAGGCAGCCCTAGACCAAAACTCCGACGCAACACCAGGGGACCCGGTCCAAAGACTGGTCGGCGAATCCCCAAGTCGTGAGATACAAGGCCAGGGGTTCAGCTCGTGAGCGGGGTAGCGAACCGCGTAGGGCCACAGAAAATGGGCGCATGGGCATGGATCATGGAGTTGTGGGCGATATCCATGACCAAGCCAATGCGGCGCTCAGCAACCCCGTTGTGCTGTGGAGTCTCCAAAAGCGTCCAGGACTATGTGATGCTCTGTTCGCCGCAGAATCTGGCAAGCACGTCGGAGCGAAACTCATCCCCACGATTGGAGTGGAGACAGAGGATACGACTACCACGAGTGCCCTCAGTGGCCAGGAGCCACCGGATCAGCGTAGAAGTCACCTCGGACTTCTTCACTAGAAGAAACACCGTGGTGTACCTGGAGTAGTCGTGAACGACCACAAGAAAGTAGTGGTCCCGCTTAGGCCCAAGTCGAGGGGCTGGGCCCTAGACGTCCAAGCGGAGGGTCTGGAAGGGAGCTATGGTCGGACGAAGGGAGGAGGAGCGAGGAGTGGCGCGCAGCTGACCCTCGATGCAAGGGGTGCACGATGGCGCAAGCGAGGGAGACCCGAGACAAAGCGTGGGAGACCCGAGACAAGACGCTGACTAGCCATGTTGCGGAGGTGGGGGAGGGACGGGAGACCAAGACGGTGGTGCCACAAGACTGTCGGGTGGGTGAGTGACCGACAAGAGCAAGACGCAGCAACCTGACCAAATGCAGCAACCTGACTGGACGCGGTAATCTGACCGGACACAGCAACCTGACTGGACGCAGTAACCTGACCGGACTCTGCTCCTGGGGGGGCGCAGTGTGCAAAACGAAGAGGCCTGAGCGGGGCTCTCTGGTGAATGTGGTAAGAACGGCCCCGCTGGAAGCGTCCATACACATCGCAGTCCTCCCGTGCCCAGGAAAAGTGACGATGATCCAGCAGTCTTGAAGGTATCCAACACCCACCAAGTTTCTAGAGAACGAGGGGATGTAGAGACCAGTGAGGAAACCAGAAGGGACAGCCGAGCACGGGAGGGTGGTAGAACTGCGAGCCACAGATGGTCCTGAAGTAGGATCTACCAGGCCAACTTGGACTGGATTGAGAGTAGCCTCCTCACCGTTGCTTCCGCCACTGACGCGGTGGCCCCCCGTCTCTTTGCGGGGTGTGCCGCCCCTCAGCTTCCCACTTTCACTGCTACTCGCGCTTCTGATGCTGTGTCGGTTTCTGGGGACACTGCTGCCGTTTCTGCCGCAGACTGGCAGAAACGGGGCAAGAGTGGCAAGAAGGGTGGGGAGGGGGGAGGTGGAGGCGGTGGAGGCGGCGATGGAGGTGGCGGTGGAGGTGGGAGCGGCGGTGGTGGAGGCGGCGGCGGCGGCGGAGGTGCACCAGGCGGAGGGGGCCTTGGAGGAGGTGCAAGACAGACAGGCCCGCCTATTGGTGGTGGCCCGACCGGTGGGGGTGTTGGACCCCAGCAGCAGCAGTCGCAGCAGCACCAGCCACAGCAGGGACAGCAGCAATAGCAGCAGGGATAGCAGCAATAGCAGCAGGGACCGCAGCAGCAGCAGGCACCGCAGCAGTTCCAACAGTGGGGCCCCCCACTGCAGTGGAGTCCGCAGCAGCACTGGGGTCCCCCGCCGCAGTGGGGTCTGGGAGGACCAGGGAGCACCGGCCGCAGCGGCAGCACTTCTAGCTGGGCCCCTCGCCCCACTCGCCGTGACACTGGCCCCTGCACCCACTGGTGCCTCACCGGACCTGGCAGCCCCTGTCTCTGCGGTCGTGACGACCACTCTGCCGCGCGGTGCTTCCGCCGCCTCGACGACCTCTACCGTGCTCGTTGGGGCCATACGGCGACGACGCCTCGCTGGACTCGCCTGTTAGCCCGTAAGATTGATGTGTTTGATCTGTCCATAGACGATGCTCGTCAGCATGCTTTGTATGCTGATGTTGACTATAGTGCTGATGGATCTGTGTGCTCGCGTGTTCGTAGATTAGCTTGCTTGCCTCCTGCTAGTGTAGACTTGTGTTCGTAGATTAGCTTGTGTGCCTCCTGCTAGTATAGACTTGTGCCTTTCTAGTCTAGGTGCTTGTGTTGCTGCTCTAGGTGCTTGTGTAGCCACTAGGACAGGTGACCCTCCGGCTGAGGCGTCCCTGTCCTTCACACTGGACTCTGGTGCGTCTCAGTGCTTCTTCCGCGACCACACAACCCTCACGCCTCTCCTCACTCCTGTTTTGGTGGCTCTGGCTGATCCTACCTCAGGACTAGCCGTTGCGCGTAGCTCCACTACCCTCCCGTGTCTTGTGGTCCCCTCTGGTGTCCTGCGCGGCCTCCACATCCCCTCGTTCACTCGGAACTTGGTGGGTGCTGGTTACCTCCAGGACAGGGGGATCATGGTTACCTTTGTGGGGGGTGGGAGGACTGCGATCTGTACAGACGCTGCCATAGGTGCTGTTCTGGCCACGCTCACCAGGGAGCCCCGCTCCGGTCTCTACGTTCTCCACACCGAGCGCTCCCCGGTTGCGTCCTCCACTCAGGTCGTTGCGTCCCCTCCAGTCCAGGTGTCCAGTCCGGTTGCTGTATCTAGCCAAGTGGTCGTGTCTTGTCCAGTTGCAGTGTCTAGTCAGGTCGCGCTGTCTAGCCCAGTCGCTGCGTCCTGCTCCTGTCGGTCCCTCACCCACCGGACCGTCTTGTGGCACCACCGCCTTGGCCACCCGTCGCTCCCCCGCCTCCGCGGGATGACTACTCACGGGCTTGTCACCGGTCTCCCACACACCTTTCCGTCGCTCCCCACCTCCCCTGCTCCCCCTTGCACTCCTTGCGTCGCCGGTCGCTTACGCGCCACTCCTCACTCCTCCTCCCTTCGTCCGGCCACTGCTCCCTTCAAGACCCTCCACTTGGACGTCTGGGGCCTTGCCTTGACGCAGGGTTCTGGGAGGGAGCGTTACTTTCTGGTGGTCGTCGATGACTTCTCCAGGTACACCACATTGTTCCCTCTCGCGAAGAAGTCCGAGGTAACTCCTACGCTGATCCGGTGGCTTTTAGCCACTAAGGACACTCGTGGTCGTCATGTCAGTTGTCTCCACTCCGACCGTGGGGGCGAGTTTCGCTCCAGCGTTCTTGCCGGATTCTGCAGTGAACAGGGCATCGTACAGTCCTGGACGCTTCCGGAGTCCCCACAGCAGAATGGGGTTGCTGAGCGCCGCATTGGTTTGGTCATGGACATTGCTCGCACGTCCATGATCCATGCCCGTGCGCCCCATTTTCTGTGGCCCTATGCGGTTCGCTACACCGCACACCAACTGAACCTCCAGCCGTACGTCTCACGGCCCGAGGCTTCACCGACCAGTCTTTGGACCGGGTCCCCTGGTGTTGGGTCGATCTTTCGTGTCTGGGGCTGCCTTGCGCTTGTTCGCGGCACCTCCGCGGACAAGTTCTTGGCACGCGCCGTCCCTTGTGTCTTCCTTGGTTTCCCGGTGTACTCTGCCGACTCGTCCTTTTACCACCCTCCCCTCCTCCAGTTCCTAGACTCCCGTGACATCCGGTTTGACGAGTCCGTGTCCTACTACACCCGGTACCCCTGTCGAGGTCTCCCGGTACCCCCTCCCCCCCTCTTCCTCGCACCCTCTCCTCCTCCTGCTCCCGCTCCTCCGGTACCCCCGCCCCCCCCCTAGTCCTGCCTCGTCTGGTGTGTCCCACGCTACCCCTCTACCCTCGGTCGTGCGTCAGGTAGCGTCTCCCTCCCTGCAGTCCTCCTCACAGTCCCCTCAGCAGCCTTCGGCACTTCCGCGACAGGTTACTGTGGACTTGGTTGGTGTTGGAGCTGGAGGTGCAGCCGCTGGCGGTGCTCGGTCTGGGGGTGCTCGTTCGCGGGGTGCTGGCGCTGGGGGTGCTGGAGCTGGAGGTGCTGGCACTGGAGGTGCTAGTTCTGGGGGTGCTGGAGTTGGAGGTACTGGCACTGGAGGTGCTAGTTCTGCTGGAGTTGGAGGTCCTGGCACTGGAGGTGCTGGTTCTGGGGGTGCTGGTGCTGGAGGCACTGGCACTCGAGGTGCTGGTTCTGAGGAGACTGGAGCTGGAGACACTGGTTCTACGGAGTCCACTCCGCCTCCCCACCACCACGACACGCATCTCCAGGCGGCCCGTCGGCGTGAGCGTGGGGAGCAGGTGCTGTTGGAGAGGGAGCGCCAGGAGTTGCGGCAGTTGGACCTGCTGGAGCAGCAGCAGCAGCAGCAGCAGCAGCGGCGGCAGCAGCAGCAGCGGCAGCAGCAGCAGCAGCGGCCGCAGCAGCCGCAGCAGCAGCAGACACCGCCGCCGCAGCTGCGACCGCAGCAGCTCCCTTTGGAGCGGCAGTTTTTCCCACCCGTGAGTGGCCTTCAGGCCCTTGGTCTTCCCTCCTATTAGCATGTGTGTTAACTATTATAAGTACGAGTTTAACACTCATGGCTTTATACCTACTAGGTTAGGTACCTCGTCCTATGATCACATTCACATCTCGTCGTGGCGTCTTCCACTTTTGCAGCCACCCATAACTGCCAAACTGAGTGTGTGTAACGCGTCGTGATTATGTGCTTGTTCAACACTCAGGACTACCCCAATTGGTTTCATTTGCTTTCACTAATTGTAGTGGTTGTTTCTTGCAGCATTGTGTAATAGTTCGATGTAAAAGCTCAGCAGCTTCTTTCTGGTGTGCTCACAAGCAAGCACCTTCTAGAGTAGGTAGCTTATATCACAAATCATATATCAGCATGTCATGTTCACTCATCCCTCTCCTACAATTTAGTTCAGTTCTATTTTTTTAATTAGTTTCATGGCACCCTTTTCATGCGCTCTGTAGCAATGGTTTGTTCGTATCTGCCTTATACATATGCAGCCATACTCATGTGTCCATAAATTGAGGTGTTGTTTTCTTGCTGTATTCTATGTTCCTGTGCGCCCATACACCCTTCATATGTTGTATCATTAGGTTTCTTTACAACAATTCTCTGAGTGGGTCTATTCCATCCACCATCGGTAGCCTGAGCAACCTTGAGTCATTGTGAGTATCGTGAAGGGAATAGGAAAGAGAGCCAACATGACGTCGTACATGTTCAGAAATTAGAAGGACTGCGATGGCGACACCAAGTCAACTTGATTTGAGAATGAGCATACATGCTAGGCACGGGCTGGCGCTGGGTCGAGCTAGCCCGCTAACCCAGGGCCCGGGGGGGTGGGGGCCTATGGTAGGTCGGTTCTACAACAAGTTTGCCAGAGATCTGCAGCAAGGCGACTAGTTGGTGGGCTCAGACCATGATACAACTAGTCATTGTACATGAATTTTCTGCAGCAAGCTGACCCAACAGGCCGGGCTAGTAATTGCGAGGCTGAGATCGACAAGCGGTACATGCAAAAAGGGCAGTCCGGAACGTGTTCCAAACAGGCTGGCCCAACCACGCTGTCCCACGCCATTCAATTTGAACTACATCATGACTAGAGGGTCCAAGCTCGGCCATATGAGCATTTGGAGCCGTTGGAAATGACTCACAAATACAAGGCTCCTACAAATAGTGGGTTTGAGCATAGGCCTATAACCAGCTTAGTCGTTCCATTGCACAACGAGCTGACTGGCCGACGAGATGAGTGGGCAGCTAATCAGGCCTGTGGCTCATCTATGATACGCAAACCAATCTAGCCATAACGAGCTTGTATGCCTCGCCACAATCTGTCAAATCCGCATGGAGATGCCAGTTTGCTGCCAGATGTATGTGGATCTTGCATTTTACCACCACATTCACATAAAGTAGAAAACTTTTCATTGCCTTATCCATATGTAGTGCTTCTTCCAGTGGCTGTGAGGTAGGAACGAGCAAGAATATCCGTTTGAATACAGTGACTGCAGACCATATGTGCTTCAACTCGAATTCAATGCTACTCACCAGTGTCAGCTCACGTGTCAGGTGGGAGGACCCAAGCTTGTCATCCGGGTTGCCTCCTCCAATGTTTCCCCCAACCCCACAGCAGCAGAGTTGCAGCCATCCCCCCAGCATAATGCAATTGCAGCGAAACTCCGCCAGCACACGCACCTCCTTGAAACACAAGTAGAAAGCGCCCTCAACAGACCTTGTGCTCCACAAGCATGCGGGAGCTCATGAGGAACTTGCTGGCCTCCTCCTGAGCCTGCGATAGCCACAAGCTCCATCCTCTCCGCTACAGCTTCAGCCTGCCCGTACACAAGGAGGCTGGCATGACACCAGTGGCAGTGGCTGTGTCCTAGGAAGAAATGTGGACAGGGGAAAGTTCACCCAGGAGAGACATGTGCGTCCAGGACCAAGGGAGGTGGCAGCAGTGGGTCGAGTGTGCGGATCTGTGGCAGGAAGAATGGAAGCCCATTGCCGTGGTTCATAACTCGTGATGGTCCCATACGAAGCTTCGTGTAAGGAGGGAGCGTATGCACCAGCACAGATTTGACTCGAGATCCATTCGGGGTGGAATTCGTGGGGAGATCCGGCGATTCCCCCGCTGCGCCGATGTCTCCATCACCAGGGAAATCTTTTCCAAGGCTGGATGTGCTGCAGAGGCAGCCACTGCCGCCGATTTTGCAGCTGCAGCAACGGCCGGAAAGTATGGAGTCCGTCCTGGTTGACAGACCTACGCTTCGCGTGCTGCTATTCACACTTTTTCTCAGCACTGTGATGACAGCCGAGCAGGGGCTGACGGTTGCTGAGAAAAGGAGGATTTCAGGCTTTGCTAACCAAGTACACGTTTGCCCACATGGCTGAAGCACTGTGCCCTTTAGCCCTGGCTGGGGAAGGAGACGGTGCATGGTGGTGACCAACATTGGCACAGCAGATACGAGGGAAATCTCTCCCGCCCATGTGACGTGTCACCAGTCCAGGCCACAAATCAGAGTGGTGATTTTTGGGTATACCTGTGCACAGGGGCGAGCCGAGTAATTCTCGACTCGTCCCTAGCCTTGCTCGGCCGAGTTTCTACCCGAGTCGAATGCTCGACCGAGCATTTTTCCCCCAAACAAAAACTCGTTACTCGCCCTTCCACAGGAAACTCGGGCGAGCATTTAGAAAAACTCGTCCGAATATGAGTAACGCTCTGCCATGTGCCCTATACGGTATTTACCAGCAGGCCCGCGAAGAAAAAGGCTGCGCGATGAAATCATGATTCGCAATTTCGATGCACAACATTGGTGTCAAGGTCGGGTGCGTACGGGAGGAATCAAGGTCTCCCTCTGTGGCAGGATGTAGAGATTGGAGAGGTTGGGTTAGGTAGAGTGGATGGGATTCAGTGCGGTTCAGGGGAGTAAACGAGTTGGAAAAAAATTGGTATCCAATTGTAATTGTTCCGCATGTGGACCTACAACAGCATAACCGCTTTGCACCGCACTTCGTTGAACTCACAACCCAACCTCCAATCGATGTGGATTTTAGGTCGACTGGATACGGGCGGATTTGTTTGCTAGAAACAGTCGTCCCAGGTTTCCCATCCCCATCACCCGCTCGCCCCCTGGCACATGCTTTGAGTACCTTACCAATGTTATCGCTCCTAGACTCACGCCTAGTTGTGTGTGATGTTGGTTGTAACTGGTCTAGAATGACTAATCGACAAGTTCCATAAATGCTCGCCTAAAAGCACTCGAGTACTCGTCGAGCAAAAAAAACTCAACGAGTAAAACTCGCCTCTACTCGTACAACTACAATTTACAAAAACCTAAACTCGTTACTCGCACCCAAACGAGTAACTCGGGTGATACCGAGTGAGTAACTCGTGCATGTACCATATTGAGCTCTTGTCCTTTCAATTCCGTATGGATTTGGCTTCAAGCACGCTCGTATCAGGCCATCCCATGGCAGGGCCGTAATGCAATGAATCAGCATTGACTCAAACCGTTACTTGATGTAAACAACCGGCAAACGGTGCCCACTGACAATCAGCATCTCGCCTGCCAAATCCGTGTGGACACGGCTTAACATGCTTGGCATGGCAGACACAGTACATGACCTCCTTGCAGCAAGTCAGCCATGGCCCGATAGGTAGGAGGGTTGGCCTTGGTTCTGCCCTATACTCCTATTTGATGCACCTGGGCTGGCTCTTGCCTGACCGCTAAGCTTATGTCTCGTTCCCGCACAATCATGTTTCTCAAACGTTACTAGTGCTACCCTTGATAGGAAGTATGGGAGAAACGTATCGGTTTTCAAACTACCGGAATGTGTTCGGGAGGGTCTGGATTGGATAATATCCTTGCCTTGCTAGCAATGACCCGTCCACTTGAGTTGGGCCGAGCTTGGGTTGGTTTTTCTTGAAGCCACTCCTCTTAAAGCAAGAGTCGGCGACGACAATCTTCCAAAGCTGACGCTCGAGACCGCAGCTTTTTGCGGTATGTGAGGGGACTAAAATCCTATCGGAATGCCGTGTAGTCACATATGAGACGTGAGAGCCACGCAGCAGGCCATTGCTAGCCATGCAATATTTTTCAAACCCACGAGACAGGTCTTGCCAACAACGCACGAGTATGTGAGAAGGACGGATGCCATCACCAGTAATGTACTCCCCGCGAGTCATAAGCAGACATGCAAACTTGGTCCGGGCTGAACAATTGGCCGGCCTGTCCGGATCTGGGAAGATTTGATAGCTGTCGGCTTGGCAAAGGTCGAACTGCACTGGTTTGTCTTGAATCATAGCCCCACGCAAACCTCGTACGGCATGCCCAGGACCCTTGCGACCTTTTTAACGATCCGAGATATTGTGGTAATACTGGGTGTAGATATTTAATCATGATGGCCACATGTATCTCACAAGAAACCATGCGTCGCAAGGTTGTTCTTGGACCGGTGCATTTGGGGTGGAAGGTGCCCTTGGACTGGCGAGAGAGTCAGCCACCTTTCTCCCTCTGGACCAATGCTAGCATAACCAGGGGAATCTTTTCCAAGGCTTGAGGTATCAGCCACCAACACAGATGATGCACCGGGCACATTACACCCACACCAAGGGTCGGCAGGTGTGGGGCCCGTCCGGATGGGCAGGCATATGCCCTGTGCAGCGGATCCAGCCTGTTGACCAACGCTCAGTCCTGTGATGACGGGCAAGTAGGGGAGTGAGTCGGAAGATGCCCATGTAAGAAATTAAGCTCATAGAAGTATGAGGCACATTGGCCCACATGGCAAAACCACAGCGGTGAATCAGCGGTGAGCTTTGTGCCGATCCGGGCAGATCGGCAGGTGAAACCGCCGATCTCCTCAGATTGGTTTGGACCTTACAGCCACCTAACAAATGTCAACAATGCACAATCCACAAACGTGTGAATTTAGTGAATGTAGTCCCAGGGCGAACACGAACGTGTTTGCTTCGCCTTCACTAGCAAACGGCGAACACCTTTTTTTGCCAAAGCTGTTCGGCGAACCGAACACTGAACGGCGGTGTTCGTGCAGGGGCGAACGCCTAATTAGACTGGATGTGTGAGCTATCATGACTACTTGCTCAACTCACATGGCCTTTTCCAAACTTCTCCACTTCTCCTTCCCCCAAACTACTTACTTTATCCCTCTCTTTTCTTGGATGGAACCCGTTGCGTGTATGTACCATCAGGGATCTATCATATAACAAATTGAGTGGTTCTATTCCATCCACCATCGGCAAGTTGAGCAGCCTTACAATTCTGTTAGTATAAAAAAAAACTTTGCTCAAACTTCACCTTTGGCTTAGATGGCTCTGATTCATTCCTTCAACCACTGGACAAAGCTGGTTTTTGGTTTGATGTGAGGATGAGCAAGGAGAGCCAGGCCAGCCTGCTAGGGCATCAAGGGCTAACAAAGCGGTAATGGGTTTGTTTCGTAACAAGGCTATGGGAGGTACATCACATGGTGACAGGCAGGGGCTTCCCATTACTCCTTGCGAAATTGGTATCTTCCAATCAGATCCACGACAATGAGCATCTCGCCTGTCGAATTTGTGTGGACATGGCCTCAAACATGCCCGTTTTGGACCTCATATTTGGTCAAACCTATGGGAGCCTTAAAAAAAAAAACAAAAAATTTCTAATGAAACCTAAGCAGAAAAAAAAAAAAAAAATCCTAAGCTTACAGACATACTGAATTTAGCAAGCCGGCCTGTGATGGAGAGGTCTGCCACAAGGAGACAGGTTGGGGGTCGCCCACTAATTTGCACAAGGATGGCAATACGCTGGTTTGATCCGTGTGGATCTGGCAAAGAGCATAGGACTGGCCATAGTACATGCATTTTCTGCAGTGCAGAGAGATGACCGTGCTTGCAAACTGGCTGGCCCGATCGTGCCATATATGCAAGAAGTTCTGCACGATCGGGCACAATCAGCCCGTTTGCAAGCCCGTTTGCAGCAGAGGCTGGACCGACCTTGCGTGTCCTAGTTCAGCCATATGAACATGGCTAATGCACTCATGACGCCCTTGCCTGGGAGTGTGCTTAAGTTCCATTCACCCTCAGTCATGGCAGAAATCTAGTGTGTCACATCAAGGTTGTTTTAGTCCACAATGAGCTGACTCGCAGACCACCCAAGTGGGCAGCTGATTTGGCCTGTGTGACATACGTGAGCCGGGACAAGCAGGCATGGCTCGTCACAGTCCGTCGGATCAGACGTGGTGAGAGATCTTTCCTCTGTGATGGGGAATGACAAAGCACTCACTAGTGGTGAAAATTACCGAAGACACGGACAACGTTGGTGTTCTCTCAGCAGGGCATGACTTACAATCTGGGTGCCAGTACGCATGACAGTTGGCACCGCCATTCACGTGGCCAAGCCCCCGTGAGGAACATTGCTATCTACTTCTCTGCCAACATGATCAAGCGAGTGAATACCTTGGATCTGTGGTGTGAACACATGGCTGGGTAGGGAGATGTGCACGGCACGAGGATGATGATGACCAGCAGTGGCTGGCCAGGTACGATGGAGATTTCTCTCACCCAAATTGTATGTAGAATAATTTCGAAGCTGTCCCTCACAATTGGTCAATCCCAATTGTGAGCTCACCTTCCTCTCAAGAAATGTCTTGTCCCCAATGCTAACAGCTGACTACCTTTCCTTCTCAAGGTCGATCTGTTGAAACGCCCTCTTGAGTGACAGCTAGGCCTAAACAAATATCCAACCAGCTCCAGTATCGTATTTTTACAGCACGCATTCCCTCTAGAACTAAGAAATCATGCCACTCCCCTTGAAACCCTTTATATGAGAGATGGATCCGACATTTCCATTGCAGTGATGCAAGTGGGAACAATCAAATGATGGTTGGTCAGTCAAAGCATTGCTCATAAGTTTGATGGTGCACACATCATCTGACATTTCCATTGCAGTTATGTAAGAGGAAACAATCTCAATGGCCAACTCCCTCCAACAATGGGCAATCTTACTCGACTTTCATCCTTGTAAGGCATGCAGATGAAATTGTTGCAATGTCCATCATTGCTCCTTAAAGTGCATCATGAGGAGGAGGTATACAGGGAGCCAATGTGCTTCTGTCGTGTATTCGAGCTAGTAATGTTGCAGCCATAAGTAGGAGGTATACAAGGTACCAAAGGCCAAAGATGACTATCCCGGCTCAATCCGTTCCGGCACGACAACTATTGCCCATTTCGGCACAACAACTGATGTTGGGTCCAGACCACGTTAAGCCATTTGCTATTCCCTAACATGAATGGAAACCAATATATGGTGGTTTACTGGGGTTTTCGACCTATAAAACATCTTGGCAAAGTATAGCATCGTAATGTCTCACCAAACCTTTCCAATAGAAATCTCAGAGAGTTTTACTCGGTCTCTGGTTAATAGTTTGAGAACACCCCATGTGCACATGCAGGGACACATATTTTACGGCAATCGCATGCCCTCCTGACTACAGCAGCTGTGTGGTCAAACAGACCATTTCAAGTGCTTTCTGCCAGCAGTGTAGCTCTTTCTGCACCACCTGTGACAAGCCACAACCAGGTGAAATGCAATCTCTTTGTGCGGGTCGCTGCAAGTAATATTGCCTTTCTGTGAACGCTCTCATTCGTGCTGAGTGCATGAACATTGCACTGCCATCTACAAAACAAACTTCTGCAGTGTCACGCATCCACAACTTATACTGAAAAATACCAAAGAATACCTCGTGGCTTTCGCTGATCTGTTTTTTTTTTCAACCTTTCAGAGTCTTCGTTCGCTTTCTCTCCCACATCCCTGTTCATCAATCCCACCATTATTCCCACGTGTGATAGCCTTTTCCATTCACTATATCCATTCTCATACTCCTTAAATGTACCTCCCATCACCATTGCTAACACCCTCCCCAACGCCAATGCCCACAGCCTCCCCACCTCCTCCCTCGCCAGCATCTGCTACCCAGTCGGAAGGCGGTTTATCCAACGGAGCCGTTGCTGGCATTGCTGCTGCTGGCGCTGTGGCTTTCCTAGTGCTGCTGCTGCTTATCTGGCTGATGTGCAAACGTTACCACACCAGAGGGGCAATAGGAGGCACAGATGTGGACGGCAAAGATTTGGCTGAAGAAAGTGCACTCCAAGGTAGGAGCTTTTCAGTCTACACTGTTCGAAATACAGCCTCCTCCCAAACCCTAAGTTCCCGTCCACATTTAATTCCTCATCTTCATCTTGTCTCCTTCACCACCTCTGGCAGACTTGAAACCTGATCATCCCAACACAGCATCCAATGCAGAGAATAGGGACCCAGAAGGAGAAGCAGAGCAGCTGCGGCTGTGGCTGCAGGAGCAGCGGAATGGGTGAAGGAGAGAGACGTGGTGGTGGAGATGGAGGCAGTGAAGCCACATGTGTGCCAGAAGTTCACTTTGGAAGAACTCGCAAGCGCAACGGGAGACTGGGCAGAGGGGAACAGGATTGGAAGCGGCAGCTTTGGAGATGTGTACAAGGGCGTGTCAGTGCATGAACCCAATGAAATGTGGGCTGTGAAGCGATCCAGGGTCCTATCCAGTGACTTCCTTACTGAGGTACAAGATGGTGCTGATGAGTCTTCTGGCCTCATACCCTAAACACGTTGCAATGCTGTTATTGGACATTCTTTGTATGCCAACGCACACACAAACAGGGACACACACACATTCATCCAAACTCACATGCACATTCAGGTGCGTTTACGCGCGCGCACACACACACACACATGCACACATGTGCGCACACACAGCAAGATGCACACATACACATACTCACACACACTTTGTCAAACACAGACACACACTTTCCCTCTTGCCCTCTTCCTTTTTGATTTTCCCCAATATCGCATGTGATGAATTTGGCACTTGGATTTTTCTGCTGTGTTTATTCAGATATCATTACAGTACCATTCTTGTGCACGCATGCATACACTATTATAAACACATTCACTTCACTCTCTTCCTCTTGCCTACTCCCTTTTTGTTTTTCCTCTCTCATTTCGCAGGTGAAGGAGATGGCCAGCAAGCACCACCCCAACCTGGTGCGGCTGTTGGGCTTCTGTGTGCACTATGATTCCAGCACGGGCCAGATTGAGCAAGTGCTCGTGTATGAGTTCATGGCCAACCGGGACTTGGAGAGCTGTATTGGACCAGGTAATAAAACTTCACTTGTCTATGATGGATGTCTTATTATAGTCTTTGATAGCCATTATCTTGGAGTAGTTTCTGAGTGTGACGTGAGTTCAAAGATTGGAAGGTTTGAGTGGCCCATGTGCCCTGCACTTGCCGTGCCGCATACCTTGTATCATGCCTTCCAAACCCTTTCTTCAGATTACAATGTCCATTCCTTAAGGACAAGCAATTCAATAACATTCCCATTGGAACCAATTCTTCCATTACCCCTTCCTAGGAGCTCCAAGTCATCTCTCTCTGTTGCAAAGATTGGATGTTCTGATTAGAGTGGCCAAGGGGTTGCAATATCTTCATGACTTCGGCATTGTGCATCGCGACATCAAGCCAGCCAACATTCTGCTTGATGCAAAATTGCATGTAGGTCTACTATGTTTTCTCCTTGCATTTTGTTTGACAAGTCACCAACCTAACATTTTGTTTTTTCTTTTACTAGCATGTCTTGACATGTTGAAAGCACTTGGTGCAATTGACAATCTTAATTTTGCGTACAAACTGTTGTTCAGGCCAAGATTGCAGACTTTGGTTTGGTAAAGCTCACTGGAGGCACCGCTATGGGCACGTCTGTGGCTGCCACTCGAGTGATGGGGACTCCGGGCTATGTGGACCCTGCCTATTACAAGTCCCACAAGGCCACTTCAGCAGCAGACGTGTACAGGTGAGCGGGTGAAGATATTTCTTTCAAGTTGAGTAAGAAACCATCTGTGGCTACCACTTGAGTGATTGGAACACTCCAGCAGCAGGTGTGAGCATAGAAATGTATTTTTCTTCTATTTGTGATGTGGGTAGGGCATAGAAATGCTCCTCTGAAATGTCTGACATTAATCTCCATTCTCCTGTCCCTCTTTCTGATTGGTCTTAACAGCTTTGGTGTGGTGATGCTGGTTGCCATCTCGGCACGCAAGGCCGTGCATGTGAGCGAGACCAGCCAGATCAGTCTGAAGCAATGGGTGAGCACAGATTCTTGGTACAGACTTACTGTCTGAATATTTTATGCGATAACTGCACAACTACTGCTCAATCCTCCACTCATAAGTATGTACTTCATTGAACAATCACGCATATGTCCACATGGCTCAACCCAACAGATCACACCATTCGTGGAGTCAGATGCCGTTACAGTCTTCAAGGACCCCTACTTGGACGCACCAGATGACTTGGTGCTGCGCTGGGCTCGCCTTGCCCTCTCCTGTACCACCATGCCTGCGGCCTCCCGCCCCTCCATGAATCAAGTGCTGGGAGAGATGGTGAAGTTGAAGCAGGAAGCTTCTGGAGCACATGAGAGCCATGTGGGCGAGGCCAAATCTCGCATTGACATGGAGCTTGGGAGCTCCATTGGCTCATCCAGCTTCACTGCTGAAATGGCCCGTGCGGAGCGCGAGGGTATGCCAAGTGGCTGTTCCACGTAGTAAAGTTCGTTTTCACCTAAACAATACCGGTTTGCCTAGAGCTTTTGGTACCATTGGTTTGTGCCATACGAAAACATATATGGCATGGGGAGATAAGGCCTGTTGATATTTGTTGTGAAAGGGATAGTGGCATCTTTGGTGAGCATATAGATGGATCAGATAGATTGGTCTATGTACACCAAAAACACCAACGATCAATATCGCCAACAACAGAACATTTTGATGGATACGTGCACCACTGGCAACCATATTGCAACTAGAAGAGGGAAGGGGAAATCGAAAGAAGAGGCGACACAGGGGACGGTGGGGTGGAAGTGGATGCTTAATTTGCTGTGTGCTGAGACGGGAAAAGGAAAGCAGGTCGCAGCAAGGTGGTTGGGAAGCGTGATATCATTCGTAGTGATGATGATCAGTGCGCCGAGCACAGATACCTCATTAACCCCATGGCTGACTCATCGACCCATGGCTGGCTGACTGACCCATGGCGGACTGAATGAACGACCCATGGCTGACTGGCTGACCCATGGCTGACTGACTGACCCATGGCTGACTGACTGACCCATGGCTGACTAACTGACCCATGGCTGACTGACTGACCCATGGCTGACTGACTGACCCATGGCTGACTTACTGACCCATGGCTGAATGACTGACCCATGGCTGACTGACTGACCCATGGCTGACTGGCTGACCCATGGCTGACTGACTGACCCATGGCTGACTGACTGACCCATGGCTGACTGACTGACCCATGGCTGACTGGCTGACCCATGGCTGACTGACTGACCCATGGCTGACTGACTGACCCATGGCTGACTGACTGACCCATGGCTGACTGACTGACCCATGGCTCACTGACTGACCCATGGCTGAATGACTGACCCATGGCTGACTGGCTGACCCATGGCTGACTGACTGACCCATGGCTGACTGACTGACCCATGGCTGACTGACTGACCCATATCTGACTGCCTGACCCATGGCTGAATGACTGACCCATGGCTGCCTGGCTGACCCATGGCTGACTGACTGACCCATGGCTGAATGACTGACCCATGGCTGACTGACTGACCCATGGCTCAATGACTGACCCATGGCTGACTGACTGACCCATGGCTGACTGACTGACCCATGGCTGACTGACTGACCCATGGCTGACTGACTGACCCATGGCTGACTTACTGACCCATGGCTGAATGAATGACCCATGGCTGACTGACTGACCCATGGCTGACTGACTAACCCATGGCTGAATGACTGACCCATGGCTGACTGGCTGACCCATGGCTGACTGACTGACCCATGGCTGACTTACTGACCCATGGCTGAATGACTGACCCATGGCTGACTGACTGACCCATGGCTGACTGACTGACCCATGGCTGACTGACTGACCCATGGCTGACTGACTGACCCATGGCTGACTGACTGACCCACGGCTGACTGACTGGCCCATGGCTGACTGACTGACCCACGGCTGACTGACTGGCCCATGGCTGACTAACTGACCCATAGCGGACTGACTGACCCATGGCTGACTGACCCATGGCTGACTGACCGACTTGGGGAGAGTGAGGCATGGCAGGGCATAACAAAAGATATGGCAGGAAGTAGGCATGAGCAGAATTTCTAACCGTTCGAGCAACGTTGAACGGGTATTTTCCGAGCAACGTTCCCGAAAACGATCGACCCGAACGTGGCGACACTGTTCAAGTTAAACATGTCGGTGCGGTTTGACAAGGTCTGCTAAGGCCTGTCAGACGGAACATGTTCGACGGCTAATTTGTTTGAGTTGATACCCGTGCTACTCGGATCTCGCTTGCAGGTTGGAGTTCTAGGTCGCAATATCAAGCTCATACTTCTCCTTACACTCGTTTCACTATATCCAGAATCCCTTTGATTTTAACTAATGTAAATGTTGCTGCGTGGCGCCACATGTCCTGCTCTTATCGCGGATATGATGACAAATTTGTGGGCACATCAGTGCTAGGTTTGGCTGACCGGCCTTTCAGCCCATTGTTTCCCATTCAGACCCACGTGAATCCACCGTTTGGTCGACATAGAGCTAGGGTTAAGCTTTTAGTTCAACCAATATTAATGCCAAAGATTTGGGTTTTAAGATGAGATAGACATTGGGTGGTGAGAGCAGCAGGTGGAGAAAAAAGATAGCTTGTATTGGTGCTGACATGCACGGACCAGGATGAATAGCAAGCACACATGCGCTGCTGTAGGCGCCCAGCCGCTTTTTCCATTACATCAACAGCCCTGGCCCGTGTGGTGTGGCATGCCCTTTCCCTTCAATGCCTGCTTTAGATTCGCCATGAAGCCTGCAGCCGAGAACATGGGGGGAGAAGGCCTTGTGTCAGTCTTAGGTCATTCTCATGTCACTCTGAGGTCACTCTGAGGTCACTCTCAGGCCACTCTCAGCTCAGCCACTCTCAGCTCAGCCACTCTCAGCTCAGCCACTCTCAGCTCAGCCACTCACAGCTCAGCCACTCTCAGCTCAGCCACTCTCAGCTCAGCCACTCTCAGCTCAGCCACTCTCAGCTCAGGCCACTCTCAGCTCAGGCCACTCTCAGCTCAGGCCACTCTCAGCTCAGGCCACTCTCAGCTCAGCCACTCTCAGCTCAGCCACTCTCAGCTCAGCCACTCTCATCTCAGCCACTCTCAGCTCAGGCCACTCTCAGCTCAGGCCACTCTCAGCTCAGCCACTCTCAGCTCAGCCACTCTCAGCTCAGCCACTCTCAGCTCAGCCACTCTCAGCTCAGCCACTCTCAGCTCAGCCACTCTCAGCTCAGCCACTCTCAGCTCAGCCACTCTCAGCTCAGCCACTCTCAACTCAGCCACTCTCAGGTCAGTCTGGTGTCAGTCTCAAGACAGTCTCAGGCCAGTCCCAAGTGTCTCACGCCTGTCTGAAGTCAGTTTCAGGTCAGTCCTAGGTTAGATCAGGTCAATTTCAGGTCAGTCTCAGGCCAGTCGAGTCAGTTTCAGTTCAGTCTCGAGTCAACTTCAAGTCAGTCTTAGGTTAGATCAGGTCAATTTCAGGTCAATCTCAGGTCAGTCTCAGGTAAGTCTGAGTCAGTCTTGGGTCAGTCTCGGGCCAGTCCTGGGTCAGCCTTGGGTCAGTCTTAGGTCAGTTTCAGGTGAGTCTCAGGTAAGACTAATGTCAATTGAGGCCAGTCTCAGGTCAGTCTCAAGTAGCTATGGGGTCAGTCTCGGGTCACCCTCGGGTCATCCTCGGGTCAGTCTTAGGTCAGTTTCGGGTCAGTCTCAGGTCATTCTTGGGTCAGTCTCAGGTCCATCTCAGGTCAACCTCTAAGAGTGTAGTGCTTTACAGGCATGATGTTTTCAAACCGACATTCCTTCTCTCTAAAAATCCCACACTCACTCAACAAGTGAACCTGTTCCGCAATCTAGAAACAACCATGCATTCGACAGCTAAGAAGTTTAGAAAGAAGGTGATGTGGAGGTGGGTTGGGCACATGCTGGAGGTGGGTTGGGCACATGGTGGAGGTGGGTTGGGCACATGCTGGAGGTGGGTTGGGCACATGGTGGAGGTGGGTTGGGCACATGGTGGAGGTGGGTTGGGCACATGGTGGAGGTGGGTTGGGCACATGGCGGAGGTGGGTTGGGCACATGGTGGAGGTGGGTTGGGCACATGGCGGAGGTGGGTTGGGCACATGGCGGAGGTGGGTTGGGCACATGGTGGAGGTGGGTTGGGCACATGGCGGAGGTGGGTTGGGCACATGGTGCAGGTGGGTTGGGCACATGGCGGAGGTGGGTTGAGCACATGGTGGAGGTGGGTTGGGCACATGGCGGAGGTGGGTTGAGCACATGGGGGAGGTGGGTTGGGCACATGGTGGAGGTGGGTTGGGCACATGGTGCAGGTGGGTTGGGCACATGGTGGAGGTGGGTTGGGCACATGGTGGAGGTGGGTTGGGCACATGGTGGAGGTGGGTTGGGCACATGGTGGAGGTGGGTTGGGCACATGGTGGAGGTGGGTTGGGCACATGGCGGAGGTGGGTTGGGCACATGGCGGAGCTGGGTTGGGCACATGGCGGAGGTGGGTTGGGCACATGGCGGAGGTGGGTTGGGCACATGGCGGAGGTGGGTTGGGCACATGGAGGAGGTGGGTTGGGCACATGGCGGAGGTGGGTTGGGCACATGGTGCAGGTGGGTTGGGCACATGGCGGAGGTGGGTTGAGCACATGGTGGGTTGGGCACATGGTGCAGGTGGGTTGGGCACATGGCGGAGGTGGGTTGGGCACATGGTGCAGGTGGGTTGGGCACATGGTGGAGGTGGGTTGAGCACATGGTGGAGGTGGGTTGGGCACATGGTGGAGGTGGGTTGGGCACATGGTGCAGGTGGGTTGGGCACATGGTGGAGGTGGGTTGGGCACATGGTGGAGGTGGGTTGGGCACATGGTGGAGGTGGGTTGGGCACATGGTGGAGGTGGGTTGGGCACATGGTGGAGGTGGGTTGGGCACATGGTGGAGCTGGGTTGGGCACATGGTGGAGCTGGGTTGGGCACATGGTGGAGCTGGGTTGGGCACATGGTGGAGGTGGGTTGGGCACATGGTGGAGGTGGGATGTGCCATCCACAAAAGTAAGGGGCTGCTGCCCTCGATCTTCCCTACCCTCACTGTTGTCTCCCACCTACCGTACCATTTTCCCACAACCCCATCCCTCTTCATTCGGCAGGCGCAAGGCCAAATGTCAATTCTTGGAATAGTCAGCTGTGGACTTCCGTCAGTGGAGTGGCTCGCTCAAATAGGTCACCATTCCACCACGCTCTGTGCTCTTCCAGTTCTCAGCCTTCATCCTACCCGCCTTCCCTGCCTTTCCTTTCTTCCCTGCCCACCCTTGCCTTCCATCACCTCTCCCTCTCTGTAGGCACTATCCGGCAGGTGCAAGGCCAACTCCACTACTCTCATTACGGTTGCCCTCTCTTGATTCTCGGGGGATTCCGTGGCAGTGTGCTCTGCCTTTTCTCAGCCTAGACACAATGCGACCATCTCACATGCCTAATGCGACCATCTCACACGCATCTTGCGACCACGCACTTTGACATGAAGCTACACAAGCATTGTGATTGCAAAAGCTGGACTGTCAACAGATGACCGAGGCCTGCGTGGGAGTGAAGGCAGGTTGGGTCGAAGTTGCAAGGGCAGAAAGCAGGAGAAATTAATGAAATTGGGTTGCTATAGGCAGTTTGACATAAAAAGAGTGGTGGGTACGAGAGGCGTGAGGGGGTAGTAGAGAAGTGGGGCGTAGGAGAGGAGTGGGGGGCTGGGAGAGGAGTAAAGGGTGTGTAAGGAGTGGGTTGTATCATTGTATGATTGAAGTGAGGGGTGTGAGAGGAGTGGGAGGGATAAGAGGAGTGGAGTGGATGGTTTAAACGAATTGATGGGCCCTTGGTCCAACTCGCCCCACCAGGGCAGTTGGGTCCTTGGTCCAACTCACACCACTAGGCCAGTTGGGTCCCTGGTCCAACTCACCCCACCAGGCCAGTTGGGTCCTTGGTCCAACTCGCCCCACCAGGCCAGTTGGGTCCTTGGTCCAACTCGCCCCACCAGGCCAGTTGGGTCCTTGGTCCAACTCACCCCGCCAGGCCAGTTGGGTCCTTGGTCCAATAGCCCCACTAGGCCAGATGGCTCGCTGTTCCATATAGCCTCACCAGGCCAGTTGGGTCCTTGGTCCAACTCACCCCGCCAGGCCAGTTGGGTCCTTGGTCCAATAGCCCCACTAGGCCAGATGGCCTCTGCTTCATCTCTGTCTTGAATGTATATCCTGCAAGCTCACTTGAGATAATGTAACTTCTACTCCTAAGTCCTTCTCTAGCTAACTTGGTTTCTTTCAATAACCCCATGATCAGATTACCCTATGGTTACATAACCCCATGATTACATAACCCCATGATTACATAACCCCATGATTACATATCCCCATGATCACATCACCCCATGATCACATCACCCCATGATCACATCACCCCATGATCACATCGCCCCATGATCTCATCGTCCATCACCCTATGATTTTATTTCCCCATCACACGATCTTCGCATCATCCCATCTCCCCTTCACCCCATCAACCCATACCCCATCGTCCCATCACAATCTCGCCCTTTCTTTGGATGTGCTCTGCACCACAATGGTTGCTGTTCAACAGCTTCGGGCAGTTCATTGGCTGTCCTCCCCACCATGGCCCCAATTCTCTTAGCTGCACGCACGAGGCACGAGCTACAAATCAGGAGCAATGAAATCAATACACTTGCATGGTAACGTTCCTCCCTTTTACTCCCTACTCCCAAATCCACTCTCCACCCTCCCCACGTCTTCCACCTCCCCGCTCTCTCCCGCCCTCTTTCCCTGACCACCCTTCCCGCATAGACCAGCCAGTAGCATCCTTCCTCTGCCGTCCATATGCCCACACATGATGAATGATCACTCATCTCTGCAATGAGGTCAGATTCGAACCTACCCTATAGGTGTCTGCTCGCATCGTCACCTGGCTAGCCACCACTGCCATTGCCACCCCATCCTTTCTTGGATCGACCCTTTCCATATGGACGACTCAAGTCCCTTGATCTTATCATCACATCACACCATCACACAAGCATCCCATCACATCGTCACACGATCTTCCAGTCACCCCATTAACCCATTACCCATATTCCCATATTCCCATCACCACATCATACCATTACCCCTTCGGCCATCGTCTCATAATCCCCGCACCATGCGCTTGCTTTGCCGTTGGCCCTCAATGCAATTGTTTGTGTCAAACAGCACTGAAGTCACTGTCTCGTCTATAACACATCGCTACCCACTGGGTCAAAACGAGGGTGTTATTTGGCGCAGCGGAATGCCCATTAGCACTTAGCCCACAGGCGTTACACTCGTCCCCCCCTGGTGTCAACGTCCTCGTTGACGAACTTCAGGGAGTCGGCCCCCCACGGGGACCTAGACTTCGCTGAGGCAGCAGCGACTTTGCTGGTGGACCAGGGCAGCGGAGGATCGTTCACTGGGTTCGATCCGGTTACCACATTCAAGTTCTCGCCACAGGCGGAAAATGTGGATCAGCCAGGATTTGAACCATAGGCTCTGATTCCAGTATATCACCTCGCTACCCACTGGGTCAAAACGAGGGTGTTATTTGGCGCAGCGGAATGCCCATTAACACTTAGCCCACAGGCATTACAGGTATGCCCCTGCATGTACCCAACTGTAGTAGTCGCATATAAGGATTTAAGCATGGGAGGGAGGGGGCAGCGGCAAAAAAAACAAGACAGAATCTATCACAGGAGGCGACAAGGGCCAGGGATGTAGGATGGAGCACATTGGCATGACTGGCTAACGTATAGAGATGAGACTAACATGTAGCGTAACGAGATGATAGTTGGGCTGCAAGGCTAAATTGAGATGCGAGGCTTGGGAGATGAAACCACAGCGGCAGAAATCCAAAGGATATTGAGATAGAGCACGATGGAGCTGTGAACGAAGTACAGGAAAAGAAACATGTAGGAGGATGGATCGGATACTGTGTGCAGGTGAGGGAGCACGGAGGGGTGGGAATGGGGGAGGGGTGGGAGTCAGAGGTAAGGGGCGTGGAGGGGATGGGGTGAAAAGTAGGCGCTGAGAAACGGGAAGGAGGAAGGGGATGGAATGGGAAGGGGGAGAGACGGTGAAGAGGGAGGGAGAAGAGGGGGTAGAGCGAGAGGAGAGGGGAGGAGCAGGAGGGAGGAATGGGTGGGAATGATGAAGGAGGGGGTGGGAGAAGGGGGTAGGAGCGGGAGGGGTAGAGGGAGAGCCGTGGTGGGGGAGTAGGCAGCAGTGGTGACAGGCCTTTTAAGTAGTGGAAATGCCTGTTCCCGAAGTGCTCACCTGCCTGTCGGTAAACTACTTCTTATTAACACAACGGACCGTCACTGAGCAAAATTGCTCCTGTGTACCCTTTGAAGTAATAATTGAGCCTGGTTCACGTTCACACCTCCTCACCATCGGCCCTCTTGCTGCTTCATTGGCACCTGTGGTGCTCCCCGTGGTCCTGCAGCAGCAGAAGCGACCCTTCCTCTCTGCTGCCAGGCACGCAACCTGTTCTTCTAAAGGACAGACACAACCTTGACAAACCGAAGCTGCACCGAGCGCTGGCTGAGGCTGAGCCAGATTGGTGGAGCACGTGGCTGGAGCAGGTGGCCCGGAGCAACAGAGCCATGACCCCGTCGCCCCGACTCCTCTCTCTGCCCTTCTGTGAATCTTCGCCACCGCCCCTTCTCCCTCCTTGGCCCTAGTGGTGAGAACTGCCCTTTAATGTTGGCCGACTAGCTTGTCACAGTCCCCAAGACCTCCGCCCCCCGGCCCCCACCTGGTCTGCTTTTCACGAGCCTTTCCTACGCTGTGTCCTTTCACCCGCTCCTCCTCTGCTGTGTCCTTCTTCCTATGCCTCCCCTTCCTGGTACCCTGGTACCACGATCATGGGAGGGTACTCAAATTCCATATCTACACGTCCCAGGTCACCCCATGCTCTTTAGTATTTCTTCTGTTTGCCTTGCTTTTGCTTAATTTGTCTCTGCGTGTTGGTGTGTTGTAGGACTTTGTATTTGTGTGGTGAATTATCTATTGTTGTTCGTACCAGGCCTCTTCTGAACCAGGCCAGCCTGCTTGCGGCAAGTGTCAATGCTAACCCAAGTTTGTCTTATAGTTATGATGTGTTCAATCAAAGGTGAAACCTATGAGTTGAACCTAAACTAAACTGAAACCTGAAGTGTAACTTGCTCTAATAAGATAACACAATGATAATTATGAGAGTGAACTCTAGCCTATTCCAATATTGCCGTCGCCATCCCCTCCTCCTGCTACCTCGTTGGTGCAGCATTGCTGGCACAGCAGCCAGCTCAGCAGCAGCAGCAACACGAGGACAGCCACAGTGCCAGCAGCAGCAATGCCAGCCATGGCTTCGCTGAATAAACCGCCCCTCCTTTGGAGGGAGAGGCGGAGGGTGGATTAGGAGCTGAAGTGGGAGGAGGTGGAGAAGGTGCTAGCGCTGGCGATGAGGAGGGTGCTGTCACTGGCGATGGTGAGGGTGCTGGCGCTGGTGATGGAGAAGGTTTTGGCACTGTCGATGGAGACAGTACAATAATGGGATTGGAAGATGAAGAAAGGGAAGGGAAAGGGAAATCAGACATGGGGATGACGGTGGGCTTGGTGAAAGTGGATGTGGCATCAGGCACATTTTGCACAGTGAGCGGTAGCAAAGAGAGGCATTGACGGGTTTAAACGGGTACTATTAATTAAAAGCCAAGCGGAGGCATGCAACAGGATGCGGATGCGTGAGGATGCGTGATGCGTGACACTAGAAAATATTGTTCTATGGGTTCTTGATACCTAGAAAAAAAAATCTGACACTGAAAAAGCTTGTTGAATGGGTGGCAATGTGGTGTTCATGCACTTGGCATGAGAGTTATGTAAGAATAGGCAATACAAATTGCAGCTACCTGCGTAAGAAGCATCTCACCTGGTGGTGGCTTGTCACATGTGGTGCAGAAGGAGCCGCACTGGCTGCAGAAAGCACTTGAAGTGGTCTGTGGGACCACGCAGCTTCTGTAGTCAGGAGGGCATGTGATTGCAGTCGAAGACATGTTCCTGCATGTGCACATGGAGCATTTATAAAACGAAGAATCGGAAAAGGGTTTCAGCTCGAAGTGAAACGCTATGAGGTTGCTATTGGAGTTGTATGGAACACATTGCAATACTCTACTATGCCAAGGTGTTATACAGGCTGAAAACAATGACGAACCATACATTTGTATATAACCGCCTTTTGAAGACGGCCTGACGTGGAGGTTTGGGTTGGGCCAGTCCAAGTTAGGTCCTTGTGTACCTCCTGCCTGTGGCCTTAAACACTCTTTGGCTATGGTACACCACTGGAACACCTTGTATACCTCCTCTTCATGAAACGCTCCAAGGCTGCTATGATGGACATTGCAACACTTGAGCATGCTAGAATGCCTTACAGGTATGTAAGATTAGTGAGACTTCCTATTGCTGGTGGGAGTTGGCCAGTGAGGTTGTTCTGGCTGATGTCATTGCAACGGATGGAAATGACAAATAAAAGATGTATGAGACACAGTCAGGGCATTGCTAACAAGTTTTTTGTTGGTCAAATGTGCAGAGATTCAAGTACGAAGAAATGAACCAAGGATGTAACACGGTTAATTGAGTTGTGGTGGGGATTTTTGTTCAACCAGCGTGACTGAGTCCAGTCAAGCATGTGCCTATAAAGCTAAACATGGCATACTTTTTGGCCATGGAAAAGACATCTTGGACTCAACACAGGCCATTTGTCGGGCTGAAGAAGGCTGAGCCAAGGAAGTCCAAGTTCAGCCTTTGGTAATTAATATACCTCCTACCTCTATGGGCGCGAATGGTCCACTGTCTATGTCTCATCTGTGTTGCAAGCTGGATGCATTGTGAGATCCTTACCCTATCCTGATGCACGCTCTTATCTGTCATCGTTACTCTCATATATTCTCATATCTCACACTCATTGGTGCATGCAAAAACTCCTTTTCATGACATTCTTCTCTTGACAAGCCGGCAACAGGCAAGCCACAGGAGCCTGTGGCTCCCCTTGGCTACACTTCATGGATAGGATCGCTGGCACTAAAAAACTGGCAGGACCAACCTTCGGCTCACGACAAGCTGGCCACTGGATGGCCATCAAACCATGATGGTCACCCACGGCTCATCACGAATTGGTTACAGGCCATTGCTCATGGATTGCTCAGGCTCATCTCTGCATATGCCCGACTCTACGTGATCACAATCATGTGTGCATGCTCCCACCACTCATACTCACAGATAGGTTAGCCTGTCCAAGGCACTGATGGAATATGGAATGGACCCAGTTAAGCCATCGTCATTCAGATTCCTGGTGCGCATTTCGGTCCTTGTGTACCTTATGCCTGTGGCTTAAAACAAACTTGGGCAATGGTAAACTACTGGAACACCTTGTATGCCTCCTCTTCTTGAAATGCTCCTAGGTTGCTATGATGGACGTTGCAATACTTGAACATGCTAGAATTCCTTACAGATATGAAAGATGAGGGAGACTGCCAATTGTTGGTGGGAGTTGGCCAGTGAGGTTGTTCTGGCTAATATCACTGCAATGGATAGAAATGACAGATAACAGGCAGAATAGACACATTCAAGGCATTGCTAACAAGATTTTTGTTGTTGTATACCTGCAAGAGGTTTCAAATGTACAGAGATTAAAGCACAAAGAAATGAACCAAGGATTGGTAGAAGGTAGGAGACAATCAGAGAGGATATGAAAAGGGCATGGATTGTGGCAAGGTCTGCATATATTAAGAGGCAATTTCAGGTTAGCATGGTTAATTGAGTTGTGGTGGAGAAGTTTTTCAACCAGGGTGACTGAGTCCAGTCAAGCATGCGCCTAAAAAGCTTAACATGACATACTTTCCGGCCATGCAAAAGACATCTTGGACTCAACACAGGCCATTTGTCAGGCTGAAGAATTTTGAGCCCAGGAAGTCCAAGTTCGGCCTTTGGTAATTCATATAGCTTTGAGTGTTACCCACATCCCTATCTTGACTGTGGGTGAGTTGAGCATCCATTTGGCACCCCAAGTCCATTGGGGAACAGTTTCCTCACTTGACCAGCCCAAGTCGCCTCCAAGCTAGCCCTCTTCGAATTCTGTCAATTGGTTCAGGTTTTGATTGTATCCGCTTGCCTCGCTTCGGTTACGCAACATATTTCTCAAGCATTTCTGAACCAGATTCACCTCGTGCACAATGTGCACGTTGAGTCTGTATTTTTACAATGCTAACGTGCCTTACAGGTATGAAAGAAGTTTGAGGTTGCCTATTGTTGGAGGGAGTTGGCCCGTGAGGTTTTTCTGGCTGACGTCACTGCAATGGATGGAAATAACAGATAAAAGATAGAATAGAAACATTCAAAGCATTGCTAACAAGATGCCTAACCGTGCATACATGTAAGAAATTTTACCTGTACAGGGATGGAAACACAAAGGAATAAACCAAAGATCGGTTGATGTTAGGAGACAGTCAGAGGAGATGGAAAAGCCGTGGATTGTGGCAGGGGACGCATATCCTATTAGGCTATTCCAGGTCAACATGGTTAAGTTGCAATATAGATTTTTGTTCACCCAACGTGACAGAGTCCAGTCAAGCATGAGATGCATAACCAGCTTCATGTGAGATATTTCCCAACCAGGCAAAACACATTTCAAAATCAACATAGGATGTTTGTTGGGCGGAAGAAGGTTAAACCAAAGAAGTCACAATTCGGCACTAGGTTTTATAAATACCTCCAACCTATAGCCATTGCAAGATTTCTCAATGAGCTCAAGTGACCCGACATTGTGTTACACACTGCATGCATTATGAGTTCCTTATGGTGTCCTGAGGCATGGCTGAAAACCATGCTCACGTAAACCTGGGAAAGAGTGATGTTGAAGTATCAAAGCAAGAGTGCATAAAGGCACGAACCACTTGTTAGGCTGCTCATGCTTGCATTGCAACCCCTCTCGCTAGTCATAGCCAAGGGCAGGCCCCAGTTCACCCTTAAAAACTAATAAACTAAGGGCGAATCCACGTTTTGAACAAGTCTAGGATCAAGCTAGTCAAACCCCGCGTTGGGAAGATTATGACAACTACAATAAGTCCTGCTGGGTTCTGGCCTTCAGTAAAATCCTGTTCCCGTCCGACCGAGACCCACAACACCCGACTCATGAGTCGCGTTGGACACATGTGGGTTACGGTTTGAATAAGTCGAAGCTGTTTACTCTTCAATGCAGATGCATTTTCTGGAGTCTCCCTTTCTGGGATAGGTACAACGTGGGTCAGACATGCTTATGAGTCGAGTCGATTCAAGTCACTTCGAGTGGAAGTCGAGTTGGGAGTTGTGTCAAGTTGAGCAAAGACCAGACGTTTTCTTAACTGCCAGCTCTGGGCCTCTTATTTATGAGCATGTGAGCGGTCATGTTGGCTCTCTTTATGATCTCTTGATGTTACTCACAAGTCTTGGAGGTTTGTCATGTTGCCGATGGTGGATGGAATGGACCCAGTCAGCGCATTGTGGTTAAGATACCTTATGGTAAAACATGCGAAGGGTTTTACGGGTGGTAAGATTACATAAAAAGGGCTTCAAATGTGTTAAAAAAAGATACGGCGAAACACTAGTTACCAAGCACATGGGAAGGTGCCATGAAATTCAAACAAGAATAACAAATAATGGTAGGAGAGGGAGGATTGATATCAAACAGCAAGAAGGACTAAAGAACTCATGATATGCTGAAATATGATTGTGATACAAGCTACCTACTCTAAACGGTGCCTGATAAACAGGTGCTAAACGTTACCATCGACTATATAGCACAGTGTGCAAGAAGTAGCCCTTTCAAAAAGTAAAAGCGAATGAAAACAATGGGCAATTATTTGAGCCTCACACAAACATGCAAATATTTAGACATTGAGAAGCAACACAAAGGGATACACATTACAAAACGTTAGTGGTGGTGGAAATGCATATCAGGACACGAGAATGAGTTGAAACTTGTGAGCGTGTACAGTGGTCATGCCTAGCATGTATGCTCGTTCTCAAATCAAGTTGACTTGGTGTTGCCATTGCAGGCCCTCTAATTTCTGAACCTGTGCGAGGTTATGTTGGCTCTCTTTCCTATTCCCTTCATGATACTCACAACCAAACGAGGTTTCTCATGTTGCCGATGGCAGATGGAATAGACCCGCTCAGAGAATTGTAGTCAAGAATCCTGATGATACAACATACAAAAGGTTTATGGGTGGAAGGAAACATTGAATACAGCAAGAAAATATTCCTAGTGAAAAACAGCACACTATATAAACAGTGCTGCAAGAAACAGCCCTTTTAACAAGTGAAAACAACGGGCAATGATTTGAGCCTCACACAAACATGCAAATATGTGGACATTCAGAAGCAACACGAAGGGATAAAAAATTACAAAATGTTAGTGGTGGTGGAAATGCATAGCAGGACACGAGAATGAGTTGAAACTTGTGAGCGTGCACACTGCTTAGCAGAGCGTGGTGGCGTGCCAATTGTGCACACAGACACTTGTAAACACCAACAACGCTTCCATATCCAAGACCATGTTGGTGAAGAAGTGCACCGCAATGCTCTCGTGTACAAAGTGGTCGAAATGGTTCAATATGATTCTGATCACCAAGCAGCTTACAAAATGGTTGAGTTATTCCGACTCATACTGAAGAGAAGGGATCGCGGCCTGTGACGTACCTTGTTGCTACTTGACAGGAAACCATGACCAATGATCCTCTTCATCAATCACAAGCCAGGGGTCCAAGACGGTGATGAACCCAAGCCAACTTTCTTGCTCTGCTGGCTGTACTCAAGTGGAACTGTGCTGTCTTAATGATCCAAGAACTTGCTTGCTGAACTTGCGCCGACAAGCATACTGTCAACTCTTTGAGAAGCCTTGTCATGCTCGACGTAAAATGAAAGAATAATATCAAATACACTTATGAACAGATGGTTGTTAGTTACCATGAATCGTCCATTTGAGTTCCAATCGTATATGACCTTCATCTTCTTACTTGTTTTTACCTCAAAGCCACAGGAAGGAGCACTACATATGGATATGGCAAGAAGAAGCTTTTTATTTCATGTGAGTGTGGCAGTAGATTCCACGTACATCTAACAGCAAACTGGCATACCCATGGGGGTTTGACAGATTGTGACGAGCCAAAGAACAGCTGAAGCAGTAGTTAAGAGAATGAACCACAGCCATTCAAGCCAAAGGTGAAATTTTATCAAACTTCCTTGATACTGACAGGTGTGCAAGGTTGCTCATGCTGCCGATGGTGGATGGAATAGACCCATTCAGTTTGTTGTTCCAAAGAGACCTGAGGATGTACACACGCATAGAGTTCCATCCGAGGAATAAGATCAGAGTTTGTGGTACCATAAAAGGCACTGTTCTGAATGTTACACAAGCACACCAAAGCAACAGTGAAGCCTATAGCGCTAGTGAAGCAACAGTAAGCAGGCAAATTTAGGGTTGCAGCAGCTATTCCCCTCACTCTCACATTGGGGAGTCAGAGGCAGGATTCCATAGCTCTGGAGGGAATGTGTGTGCTCAAAAGTGATACTAGGGCTGGTTGGATAATTGCTTATGCTCACAAATTCACAGGTGGGGATCTTGTTCAGCTGGCAATTGAGCGAGCGTTTAAACAGGTTGACCTTCAGAAGGGGATTCCGTCAGCCAGCAGCTCTGGCCAGAAAGGCGAGATTATATTAGGGTTGACCGGTTTTGAGGGGCAGTTTTTTTTTTTTTTGTTTTTTTTTGTTTTTTTTTTTTTTTATCCGAGACATGATTTGTGTATGATGGAACTAATAGACGCAATACCTGGTAAGATTGCGCCTTTGATCGTCACTGCCAGCTTGATTTCAAAGGTTCCCACTTTCATCATCCTCCCATGTATGGAATAACCATCCTCACCCATGTAACTTGTCGCCTGAATGTTGCAGGACCATATTTCGAGGCTAATGTGGAGATATCGGCCGTGGAAGAACCTGGTACCCACAAGGTTACCTATGTGAGTGGCGGGCTGGACAGCTGACATAACGACGCTGTTAGGAGAGATCTCCCGCTCCGCCAATGTTGGTCACCACCGTGCACCATCTCCATCCCTAGCCCTGGAACAAAAGTGCATAGTGGTTCAGCCATATGGGCCAAAGTGTACCTTGATAGAGGACATGGAAATCCTCCCAGTGTCACCGGCAGTGCTCCCCTGCTCGGCTGTCATCACATCATTGTGAAAAGGTGGGTCTGGCAGCACGCAGAACGTAGGTCTGCCAATCAGGCCGACCCTACACCTGCCTGCTGTTGCTGCAGCTGCAAACTCTGTGGTAGTGGCTACCACTGCAGCAAAGCCAGCCTTGGAGAATATTTTCCTGGTGATGGGGACATTGGTGTATAGGGGGAATGGCGCCAAAATCTCCCCACCACTTCAGTTCCAAAGAATTTCACGCTCAATTTCCAGCCCACGTTTGGAAGATTCAGAATCTCTCTTGCCCATATACCTTATCATTTGAACATTACAGGGTCTTGTTGCGAGGCTAATGTGCAGAGATCGACAGTAGACCCCCGGTACCCAAGAGGTCACCACTTTGATTTGCGGACTGGACTGGTGACACGTCACATGGGCGGGAGAGATTTCCCTCGTATCTGCTGTGCCAATGTTGGTCACCACCATGCGCCGTCTCCCTCCCCAGCCAGGGCTAAAGTGCACAGTGCTTCAGCCATGTGGGCAAAAGTGTACTTGGTTAGCAAAGCCTGAAATCCCCCTTTTCTCAGCAACCGTCAGCCCCTGCTCGGCTGTCATCACAGTGCTGAGAAAAGGTGTGAATAGCAGCACGCGAAGCGTAGGTCTGCCAACCAGGACGGACCCCATACTTGTCGGCCGTTGCTGCAGCTGCAAAATCGGCGGCAGTGGCTGCCTCTGCAGCAAATCCAGCCTTGGAAAAGATTCCCCTGGTGATGGAGACATCGGCGCAGCGGGGGAATCGCCGGATCTCCCCACGAATTCCACCCCGAATGGATCTCGAGTCAAATCTGTGCTGGTGCATACACTCCCTCCTCACACGAAGCTTCCTATGGGACCATCACGAGTTATGAACCACGGCAATGGGCTTCCATTCTTCCTGCCACAAATCCCCACACTAGACCCACTGCTGCCACCTCCCTTGGTCCCGGACGCACCTGTCTCTCCTGGGTGAACTTTCCCCTGTCCACATTTCCTCCTAGGACGCAGCCACCGCCACTGGTGCCATGCCAGCGTCCTTGTGGACGGGCAGGCTGAAGGTGTAGCGGAGAGGATGGAGCTTGTGGCTATCGCAGGCTCAGGAGGAGGCCAGCAAGTTCCTCATGAGCTCCCGCATGCTTGTGGAGCACAAGGTCTGTTGAGGACGCTTTCTGCTTGCGTTTCAAGGAGGTGCGTGTGCTGGCGGAGTTTCGCTGCAGTTGCATTGCATTATGCTGGGGGGATGGCTGCAACTCTGCTGCTTTGGGGTTGGGGGAAATTTGGTGGAGACGACCCAGATGACAAGCTTGGGTCCTCCCACCTGACACGTGAGCTGACACTGGTGAGTAGCATTGAGTTCGAGTAGGAGCACATATGGTCTGCAGTCACTGTATTCAAAAGGATATTCTTGCTCGTTCCTACCTCACAGCCACTGGAAGGAGCACTACATAAGGATAAGGCAATGAAAAGTTTTATACTTTATGTGAATGTGGTGGTAAAATGCAAGATCCACATACATCTGGCAGCAAACTGGCACATTTATGCGGATTTGACAGATTGTGGCGAGGCATACAAGCTCGTTCTGGCTCGATTGGTTTGCGTATCATAGATGAGCCACAGGCCTAATTAGCTGCCCACTCATCTCATCGGCCAGTCAGCTAGTTGTGCAATGGAACGACTAAGCCGGTTATAGGCCTATGCTCAAACCCACTATTTGTAGGAGCCTTGCATTTGTGAGTCATTTCCAACAGCTCCAAATGCTCATATGGCCGAGCTTGGACCCTCTAGTCATGATGTAGTTCAAATTGAATGGCGTGGGACAGCGTGGTTGGGCCAGCCTGTTTGGAACACGTTCCGGACTGCCCTTTTTGCATGTACCGCTTGTCGATCTAAGCCTCGCAATTACTAGCCTGGCCAGTTGGGTCAGCTTGCTGCAGAAAATTCATGTACAATGACTAGTTGTATCATGGTCTGAGCCCAACAGCTAGTCGCCTTGCTGCAGATCTCTGGCAAACTTGTAGAACCGACCTACCATAGGCCCCCCCCCCCCCAGGCCCTGGGTTAGCGGGCTAGCTCGACCCAACGCCAGCCCGTGGTCATGCCTAGCATGTATGCTCGTTCTCAAATCAAGTTGACTTGCTGTCGCCATCGCAGTCCCTCTGATTTCTGAACATGTACGACGTCATGTTGGCTCTCTTTCCTATTCCCTTCACGATACTCACAATGACTCAAGGTTGCTTAGGCTACCGATGGTGGATGGAATAGACCCACTCAGAGAATTGGCGTAAAGAGACCTAATGATACAACATATGAAGGGTGTATGGGCGCACAGGAACATAGAATACAGCAAGAAAACAATACCTCAAATTTTTTACACATGAGTATGGCTGCATATGTATAAGGCGGATTCGAGCAAGCCATTGCTACAGAGCGCATGAAAAGGGTGCCATGAAACTAATAAAAAAAATAGAGCTGAACTAAAATGTAGGAGAGGGATGAGTGAACATGACATGCTGATATGTGATGTGTGATATAAGCTACCTACTCTAAAAGGTGCTTGATTGTGAGCACAACACAAAGAAGCTGCTGAATTTTACCATCGACATTATTCCACAACGCTGCAAGAAACAATGGTGAATGATGTGCCGGGGTAGCCGAACGTTAGCATTTTGACACTAGATGTTTAATGGACAGATTGACCAACCCTTTATATTATTGTCAATGTCCATAAAAATGAACTCTGGAGGCTCAGTTAGGGGGCCTCATAACCTTGCCCATGTATCTTACCGCCTGGACATTTCGGGACCATATAGTGAGGCTAATGTGGAGAGATTCGCAGCAAATCCTGCTCATCACTGTGAGTGGCGAGATGGACCGGCTCACAACGGTGACAGGTCGCTGTGGGCACACAGGAGGAATGACTGCATCCTCTCTCCGCCAGTTCAGCGGCACCTTCCATCCCCAATGGATCTCAATTCACATTCGCGCTGGTGCAGACTCCCTCCTCCTCATGCATAGCTTGTATGCTCGTTCTCAATACAAGTTGCTCAAATCACACCATCAGAGGCCCCTTTATGTACGAATCTGTGCGAGGTCAGTTAGGGCTCTCTTTCTGGATTCCTTGCCGATACTCACAATGTTCCGAGGCTGCTCATTTTGCCGATGGTGGATGGAATAGACCCTGTCAGAGCGTTGTCGCTGAGAAATCTGATGGTAAAGCAAGCGAAGTATATTATGGGTGGACATAAATGAAGACAACTTGCGCCTCATGGCAAACATGCAAATGTGTACACATTCAGAAGCAGGAGAAAAGGATATAGAGTACACAATGTTTGTGTTGGTGGAAAGGCACAGCAGGATACAACTATGACCTGAAACAGCTGTGCATGCACAGTACTTAAAACAGCATACTCCATCGCATAATGTCTTCACTGTCTGCATTTGAACGAATTGATTTTGTGAAGGAAAGTCTGTAGGCCAGCAGCTTTGGCAAGACATTCTGTTTTTTTTTTTCTGTAGCAAAAAGGAGAGTTCAGGGATGGCTCAGATTTGACCAACGATGATGGCAGCTTGAGAATGGCTGGTCTGATGACTTTATTTGGGTATGATCGAACTGATGGCAGCCTATATATCGTGGCTTTGGGTCTTTTCCCTTCGCTACGAGCTTGATTTCATAGAATTTCACTCTCATTTGAACATGAGGAACAGCTAGAACCTCCCTTTCCCATGTATCTTGTCGCTTGGACATTGCAAGACCCTATCATGAGGCTAATGTGCAGAGGTAGGCGGCAGACCTCAGTACCAAGTAGATGGTGAGGCTTCTTCCATACTGATCCCAGTTAGCTACCCATGGCGGTCTAGGATGCTTCCTTTGTTGTGAATGTCCTGCATTCTGTGCGTTTTCTTTTCCAAAGAGAGAAAGCAAAGACCGATCTAAGAGAACATTGACGCATCATAGATGCAAAAAATGGACTACCCATGCTCGCATCCCAGTGCGTCTTCTCTCCCTACACACGCAACTTAAGGCCGCGCTCAGTATGTGGCAAACCTTTAGGGGACTCCTAAAGAGGGAAATTGAAGACCAATATATGAACACATTGACGCATCAAATATGCAGAAGATGGACTGCTCATGCTCGCAATCCAATGCGTCTCTCCCCTCACATACAGCTTAAGGCTGTGCTCAAGTATGTGGAAAACCTTTAGGGGACAGGGAAATTGAAGACCAATTTAAGAGCACATTGACTCATCAAAGACGCAAAAGATGGGCTACTCATGCTTGAAATTTATGCCTTTCACTACAACATGACCAAGGGCAGGTTCCCTTGTGACTTGTGCCAAACTGATTTTCACCGGCCAGCCTGCACTACTTGAACTGTTCTGATGTCAGACTGCTTGAATCGTTTTGGTCCTCAGTGAGAAGGTATATGCCTGGAAAACCAGGCTGCTTCAATCCCGTGGCCCATGACAAACCCCACTACTGCTGCCGGACAAGGGCACAAGACACCCGACACATATTATCCCGCAATGTGTCAAACTAGGAGCTCAATTTTGCATTCAATGACAAGTACAGGCCTGAGCTGACAATTGAGTCAAGCAGAGCCAGCAACCCTGCTCTACCGGCTGACCCCGAGTTATCGAGCTGGCCCGACGAGCCGAGACCCGGCTTGCCGGCCCGTTGAACTTATTCTTTCACGAGCCGGCCACAAGCTGGTCGAACCCAGCTGGCCCGAACTGGGCAAGAAAATGCTTGATAATCCAGGCTGGTTGTCTGGCAGACCAAGATGGCCCTTGAGTCATGTGGGATACATATAAACCTTGGATTGAGATGGTTGGAGCTCATTCATTTATTTCCACCTTTTTTGAAACACGGGTCCAATATGACAATTGAGTCAAGACAAGCTGGCAATCCGAGTATCAACTGGCTGAAATCAAACCGATCTCGACGAGCCAAGACCCTCTCTTACCCAGATGAGAAATTCGAAGCAAATCCAAAGCTGAAATGCAAGATTCACCCGAAGCAGTAAAATACCAAAACCGTGTAAGCAATGCCTGCTTGTCTACAATGGACGAGCCACGAGCTTGGTCAGCTGCGCGACTGGCTCGTCAGCGCACCGGATCATGGCAATTTGAACCAAGCTAGCTTGTCTTAGACCTATGCTCGTGCCTAGTGTTGACGGAAGAGGAGTGTTGGCCCCACCCTCGCTTGGGCAACGCCGACGACTTGGTCGGATGTACGGGAGAAGCAGCCAACCGCTCACAATAGGAGAGCTGCTCAACGGGCTTCTTTGAGCTGCAGGGGACCGCTGTGGCGCTGCTGTCAGCCAGGGAGCTCGACAGCTGCAGCTGACTGGGCTGGGCGACGGGTGGGCCATCGACCAGGACGGGCAGTTCGACCGGGAGGCCGACGCAGCTGTCCGTCGACCTGACAAGTGAGGAGTGGTCGACGAGGGGAGCTTGGCGTCAACCGCTGACAATTCTGGTCGACGGAAGGGGTCCGTCGACCAGGGGGTAGCTCGACAGGAGCTGTGGTCGACTAGAGGCACCTGTGGTCGACCAGAGGCACCTGGTGGTTGACCGGAGGCACCTGGTGGTCGATCAGAGCAGTTGGTGGTCGACCAGGTAACCTACTCGACAATTTCTGCGGAGGCACGCGAATGTCGTCGAGGTCGCGATGGCGAAGGCGACTTCGGGCTGGTAACCCGAAGTCGATGTGGCTCGTCAGGCGCAGACAACAGCCGATGGATGCACAACAAGGCGAGTCGCGCCAATCGTTTGTGCGCACCTGCGAGCATACGCACTGCTGTCTTCTACGGGGCAACGCTGGACAGCCGCTCTGCTGCAGCGTTGGCACGCCGTCGACCTGCTATGTTGGCAGGTCACCTTTCAGCAGTGCTGACACGGCAACCAGGCTAGCTGCAGAGTTGCTAGGTGCCTGATGTAGTCATTGTTGTCATTGCTTGTTGAATCAATTCTGTAATTTCGACTTTGCTAGTGGAAACTCTTGCCGATTTCTCCCGTGAATGTGCAAGCGCTAAAGAACTAAGCAAAGTTACGATCACTCCTAGTAGTTTGTGCCAACCTCCGTAGTCTAGCTCACTACCGTTGTAGAGTGACTTTCCGCACCTAGTGTTTCATGCCTTCCCTGAACGCATTTCTTATGGTGAAAAAAGCTGATAGTGGCAAACTTGGTCCCTTCATCATGAGGCTTCCTAGGATTATGGCAGACCAAGCTCGGTTCAACTCAAACAAATGAGCCATGGCTATCAAAGCGAGAATAATGCCCAGCGCAAACCCTCTCAATTCCATCTCGATAATAACTAGCCATGTAGGCATAAACCATACTGGCCTAGTTTCAGCTCTTGCTCTCGTTAGTTTTGAAACTAATATGGTTCTCATATACTTCCTACCATACGCTGTGATGGGCCTCAATGAAAGCGGGGCTTGGGTCAAAAGCGGGCCAAAACGGCCCGACCCGGGCCGCACCTCGAGACAGGCCGGCCCAGTCCACCCCTAAACGGGCGGGCCAAAAGTAGGCGTCTGGCCCGACCCAACCCGACTTTTCTGCGTGAAATTCGTCCCCATGGCACGTAGCAAACCCTTTAGCAGGCCCCCAACACACTCATTGCAAACCTTTCCACACCTCTCATATGCACCACCACAACCTCCCTCCTTCCACTCACCCATTTTCTCTACTTCTTTGTTGACATTGTGCACAGACCAGCTGCATCTACAACAGTTGCCATACCCTTTGGCATGCCAACTAGTTTTCTGACTTGGGCATGATAGAACTACTAGAACTGTGTCTGTCCTGCTCTCTCTGCCCCTCTATAAAACCCCTGATTCACCTTCGATAAAACATGGAAGATGTACCTCAATCATGTTTAAAGATAAATTCTAACCTTAACAAAACTTTGAACATGACTTTAACATGGAATGATTCCAAAGGGTCCACGAAAGCAGACAGTGGGTTTGGATGAGAGGAGGACCGTGGGATGAACGGTTCAAGTAGCAAGGGAAGGCAAGTGAAGAACAAAGAAACACACAAAGGCATCCAGCGAATCCATGGTCCGCAAGGGCTCAATCAGCGAACGCAAGTACCTGCAGCTGCACCTGTTGCCATACCACTGGACATGTCGACTCGTGCTCTGCCTTATGCGTGGTAGAAGTACTGAAGCTGTGCCTGTCCTGCTCTAGGCATGAGCAGGGGGCGAACTCGAACATGTTCGTGTTCGCCCCCTGACGAACATGGTCTTCTGCCGAACCGAACACTGTTCGGTTCGGCGAACCACTTGAGTGAAAATAGGTGTTCGCCGTTCGCCCTAGGAGGCGAACGAATTGCTGCAACAGGCGAACACGAACATGTTCGTGTTCGCCTAGGGGAATATTCAATATAGAGTAAAATTCAAATAATTGCACATTCCCTCCCAACACTTCCCAAGCCAGTCCCGCCCTGCTTCATCCATCTAGTGACAGCGTGCAACGGCGAAATGCTAGATCCGCACTTAAGCAACGGCGAAATGCTAGATCCGCACTTAAGCAACGGCGAAATGCTAGATCTGCTCTTAAGCAACGGCGAAATGCTCGATCCGCACTTAAGCAACGGCGAAATGCTCGATCCGCACTTAAGCAACGGTGAAATGCTCGATCCGCACTTAAGCAACGGCGAAATGCTCGATCCGCACTTGAGCAACGGCGAAATGCTCGATCCGCACTTGAGCAACGGCGAAATGCTAGATCTGCACTTTACTACTGCGAAAGGCCAGATCTGAGCCCAAACACCAAGGCCCGCGACCTAAAAATTGGTCGCGGGCCTATTCGTCGACGAACACATTGGTGTTCGTCGAGGGCATGTGTCGAACACGAACACGTTCGTGTTCGACGCGCCTCGGCGAGCTGAGCCGGGCGAACGGCGAACGTGTTCGGGCGAACACCGAACACGTTCGCCCCGAACAATTTAGGCCAAACCAAACAAAAATCCTGTTCGGTTCGCCTCGAACAACAGGAGTTCGTCATATTGCTCATCCCTATCCTGCTCTCTTCCTCGTAGAACCCCATCTTTAAAGAGATTAAAACGTAGAACTGATTCAGCGTGGAAAATAATTCCAGATGCAACATCGAACATGTTCACTCGCCCGATGAACCTTAATTCCTTAATCCTGATGAGTTAACATGGTACCATCCTAACATGCCTTCAAGAACTAATGGGCTCATCAAAGCAGAAAGTCAGCTTGGAAGAGGGAGGGACAATGGCAAGAGCAGTTAAAGAAGAAAGGGAATGCAAGAGAAATACAAAGAAACATGCAGAATGCAAGGCCAGCAAGAGTTAGCTCTCCAAAATGCAACAAGGGATTGCAAACACAGAGCACGCAGAATGGTGGAGGGAGATAAGATGTAGAGGCTATGATGAGAAAGACGCGTCCTGCGTCCTGGACGAATGCGTCCAGACGCAGGACGCAGAACCTGGACCTAAAAGACGCACCAAAAGACGCAAGCCCGGGCAGGGCAAAAAAAACCCCGGGCAGGCAAAAAAAACTGTATAGGGCTTGGGAGAGGGGGGGGGGGGGGGGGGTGTCCTACCACAAAATTTTCCCCAACCACAAAATTTTCCCCCAAAATTTAAGATTAAGGTGAGTCACGTGGCACACATTTCACAAGGTCTCACACACATTAAGTTTAATCCAACCACTTACGACCATGCATACCAAACTACCACTGCACTGCATCAAGTCAACCATCACGCATCCCCATCATCCTCGCTCTCTTTCTCCTCCTCTTCGTCCATCGCTTCCTGGTCCTTGTACTCGTCGAATTGGGCTGGGGGGGTCGAAATTTTGCGATTTCGACATTCGCGTCGAAATCGCGAATGTCAAAATCGCGATCGGAATTTTTTTTTTCGGGCTGCCCGAATAAAATTCGACCTGCGTCCTGCGTCTGGACGCGCGTCCTGCGTCCTAGCGTCCGGACGCTGCGTCCAGACGCAGGACGCAGAGTCCTGGCTGCGTCTTTCTCATCATAGGCACTCAAGTCAAGTCTAGCAAGAGTTGGTGCACACATGGGGGATGCTAGACCAGCTAGAGTTGGTGCTCTCACATGTAGGTCACCATGCCTTGGGCATCGCAGAACACATGGTAGGCCAAGCTGCACTCCCCCCCAGCCACCCACCTAGAGACATTCCGCCCCCACGCTTGCTGCAAGTCCTGCAGAACTCGCACTGGCAGCAAATGGTGGGGGAGAGGGGGCAGGAGGGCAATAGAAGGATAGAAGCTGGGGCAGGGAACAGAGGAGGGATAAATTGGCTCTCATCACCTGCGTGTTGCACCCTTCTCTTCCTCCCTGACTCATCACCCTGTGCCACAAGTGCGGAATGGACGCATGCGATGGTGAAGTAACTACCGTGACTCGCAGATTAAAAGTGCCACAATGATATGCATTGTGCGCATGGGAGCATGGGCATGCCGTGGCCACTGACTTATCCGTTGATAACGACATAAGATAAGAGGTGTAAACAGTAACGAGATCAAATAGGAGGTATATATCGTTGGGCATGAGCATTCCTGAGCTCTTTTAGGCACTCCACCAAGTTATTTAACTACGAATACTAGTACTCGTGGTCGTAAATGAGCCACAACGCCCTGGTATAGCTGCAACCATCCATGGCAGCAAGTCACCCATACATCAAATCCCCCCCCTATGCTTGCTGGAGTTCCAGCCAGCAGGAGTTGCACTGATTGCGCTAGCAGGTAGGAGAGAGGCTGCAATGGAGCAGGAAAAAGAAGAGATGAATTTATCAGCTCATCAATGCTTCGTATGGCTTTCCCTCCCTCTCTCAACCCCTGCACCAGACATCAGTAGAGCAGAGAGGTGCAATGTCAAACTTGAAATTGGCCGAACAAGCTTCTAAGCACCAGGCGTTGGAAAATTATTCTGATAGAAACACAATTCTGATGGATACATGCGATAGGCTATCGTTGAGCACCAGGCGGGCCGGGCCCGGCCCGGGTCGGGCCCACCCCGGGCTGCGCAAAAAAGCGGGCAGGGCTGGCCCGGCCCGACCCGGGCCATAGAAGGAAACTCTTGGCCCGAGCCCGCCCTCAAGGCGGGCGGGCCATGCCCGGCCCGACCCGGGCTCTGCATGGCCCGACCCGGGCCGGCCCGGCCCGGCCCGGGTGCTGTCATAATCGCCCACATGATGTATTTTTGGGCTGTTTCCGTTGTATTTTTGTGCTCCGATGCGGCCCGGCCCGACCCGGCCCGTACATGGGCGGGTCAAAATCGGGCGGCTGCGGCCCGGCGGGCCAGGCCAGTCCGGCCCGCCCCGGGCCCACGTCGAAATTATGATGCCCGGCCCGGGGCATTTCCGGGGGGGCCCGACCCGGGCGGGCCCTGGCCCGCTTTCATGCTCATCGCTATCGTCGATAGCGTCACTTGACTTTGATGATCCGCCACTGTGGCACGGTTGGTGCCACTGCTGAACCTGAACCCACAATGATCGTGCATGGCATTTTGCTCGTCCGGCATGAGCTCAACCAAAGGAAACACAGCGGAAACTCCGTAGATCTGTGTGACGCACGCTCGCAACCAAGCCGAATGCATCCGCGTCATAGTGGTGCCATCGTGGTGTGTGAGCCTCCATGGAACCCTTGCTGGAATGCATCATACTACCATCACCAAGGATCCAGAAGACATGAGATTTATCAGCGCAACAAATACAGGAAGATTACGTGGTGGGGGTCGAGGGCGGGCCACTGATTGCTAAGTTCGTTTTGCAAGGATCCCAAAATTGTTGCCCCCCATACTATGTACTATTAGGTTCTGCTACATTCAATTTTGAAACAGGAGCTACGGCGCAGCGATGCACGGCGCGGCTGGCCTGGCCGGCCCAGCGCCTAAGGAGAGGCGCCTTAGCTAAGAAAGAATAAGAGGAGAGTCTTGCAGCAGAAGAAAAGGGAGCTAGGCTGGAGGGAGAAGCCCAGCTCTGGAGACGTAGAGAAGAGAGAAGAAGACTTTCAAAAAGATAGGATTAAAGACTCCAAGGATAGAATAGGATGAGATTATAATACAAGATTTTGAGGTGGATATTAATGCTAGGAAGAAGGAATGGCGACTTGGGGGAAAACCGTATCGCCACTCTAGCATGGCATCTTGGCATAACGCCTCGATGCCTTGTCCTGCTGGATTCTAATAACATCTAATCACTGACGAGGATAAGGGAAAGGGAGCTACCTAGGCAAAGGGCGGTTCCAACCGTTCGGGTATTCCCATGCACGCAGGCATGGCGAATCCCATCTTGTTACAATTTGCTCTATACAGCTCTATATCTAGCAGAACAAGTATATAGCACGGGGGTGAAACAAAAGGTTCGTCGGACGAACCTTGGGAGTCGACGAACGGGACACAGCGGACTGGAGAAACCACGGCGAGACACGTCCGAAAGATGAGTAAGCTGAGCCGAATGAGGCGCCCCGCGCCGTCCGAAGTTGCCATCGAGGTGCAGCGATTCCAGGAAATGGTTGTTTTTAATCGTTTGTGAAGTTGTGTGCGTCACAGAGCCGAGCCTAATGTTGGGTGCAAATATTTTTTTTTGCACGTCAACCAGCCGCCTGCGTCGCATTTCGCATTTTGTGTGTGTGTGTGCGCATTTTCATTTTCTTTTTTGTGATGTTCTGTGCGCATTCGTTTCTGCATTTTGTGTGTTTAGTTTTTCATTCGTAATTGCATTTTGTGTTTGTGCATTCTCAGTTTCGTTTTCACTGTTCTCATGAGGCTCTTATGATGCGCTCAAATGAAGCTCTCATGACGCGCTCAAATGAAGCTCCCATGACGCGCTCAAATGAAGCTCTCATGACGCGCTCAAATGAAGCTCTCATGATGCGCTCAAATGAAGCTCTCATGACGCGCTCAAATGAAGCTCTCATGAAGCGCTTAAATGAAGACCCCATGGAGCTCAAACGAAGCTCGCATGAGACTTAAATGTTTCATCCGAGGCTCATGCGAGTAACCCATGAAAGTCCCATGAAATTCGAATGTTTCATGCGAGGCTCATTGGGGTTCCATGCGAGCGAGCGGTGTACCAGGGGGCTCGATAGTTTGACTATCGAGGGGGTGCCGTTTGACTCTTCTGGCGCGACTCAAAGGGTACGAAATCAGGACCGCATGTGGGGTCCTGGCACGTGCATGAGGCCCCACAGGGCATGCGCGTGTGCCACGCACTGTTGCGAGCGTGCTGTACAGCACGATCGCAACAGGACAGGGCACGTTTCTGCCCTGTCCCGAACTGTACACGCACATGATCGCAATCATGCGCGCTGTACAGCACGACCGAGAAATATCTCGGTCGTGGCGTGTGGCAGGTGGGGGCGCGTGGGATCTCGGTTGAAAAACAGAATCCCGCGCTGACTCACGGAACAAGAAATTGCACGCGAATGTCTCGCCGCATAAAAGAATGATTTTGCCGCAGGTACAATTCGGTTGTTCACGTCATCAAACGGTTAAAACCGTTTTACAGTTGTATACTCGCATGAACTTCATGTGAGGCTTATGGGAGCCATATGGGAGCCACATGAAACCGCAAATGTTCATGTGAGGAGTCAGCAATGGAATTGCCTTGTGTTACAAGAGAAGAAAAAAGGCAACATCCTAAGAAAGTATACAACCGTTTTCTATTACAGCGTGGCAAAAATCAAGACCTTGTTCTACAACTACTTTTATGCCTGCCTTTGTGTGTGCGTAGGATTTTATATAAATGTGTGCCTGTAATTGTTCATGTATACAACAACTATTTTGCATTCGCCTTTCAAGTTCATTTTTTCTACTACTACGTATTGACGAGAGTAGAATCGCTACCGTGGTGCTGCCGAAACTCTGCTCGACCAGTTTACTCATTCCACAGGCTGAGCAAGGCATAACTACTCATTTGCAAATTTTCTATGCCCTTGGCTAGGAGGTGACAAGCTGTCACGCTCGAAGGGCTGCAAGTGATGTTAAGTGTTGCCAAGTTCAAGTCTGCAATACCAGTTTAAACGCTTCCGCATAACGTTATAGCTATCAACACCTAATTCTACAGCCTAATATCTGTAGACGGTTAAACCAAAAAACTAGTGTTACCAGCAGACGAGGAATCCGAGAGGAAGCTACTAAGCTAGGAAATGAAGTGGAGAAGACAGCCGCAGCAGGGAGGTGAGGGTGGGAGTTGAGGGCGATGATGATCGCCCAGTTCCTAGCCAAAATTTCTTTGCAGATCTCTTGCGTGGCTGCAACATCCCAACCAGGGCTGGTGACGTGGAATTAGCGAGTTGCGACCTCCCATTCAGCCGTGGATTGTGGTGTGGATCCCGACGGATGCGAATGGACTGTCAAGTTACCATTCTCTCGCGATTTGCAGGGTGACAAGTTTCTATGGTGGCGTGGCATGCCAGCAGGGCGGGTCCAGCTACCAAAAAATCCCGCCAGGTCTGCGACTTAGACGAATCAGGACAGCAGCTGTGCAGATATTTCTGCTCTAACGGGAGTTGGAGCTCTACGAAATGTTTCTCTGCAGCCACGCAAACTTTGTTGTTCACTAAGGAGAAAATTGGCTAAGTGTTGAGAAAGGCATAGATTTGGCACACACAGAAAAACATTCACTAGAATTATGAAGATAGAATACAACAAGGGGTGAAATAGAAGCTACCCAACCAATGAACCATGCAGAGAACGTTCGCCCAAGAACGTTTACATAACTACTTTTAGCTGCGCTTTGCCAACTCAGCGTCGGCAGGTGAGAATTACAACATGTGCTTAGTAGGTAATTTTTACCTACCTAAAAGTAGTTGTTTTAGCTGTTCAGGTTGTTTTTAAACAACTTCTGTAACGCACGTTTTCGTAGTTACGAAAACGTGCGCCAGGTTCATTCTGTGCAGGTGGTTCAGTTTCGCCCCAGATTGAACACCCTAGTTCCGCGCACTGTTCCCCGGGGTCAATTTCTCAATGTCCTGCAAAAGTTCCGAAACGATCGCACTTTTGCGTCGGAGGGGTTCGCCGGTAGAAGACTCGATCCTTTGCAGAATTTCGCTTCTGCAGATGCGCCATCCTCTGCAGATCCGAACTTCTGCAGATGCGCCCTCTGCAGCTTCACGTTCTGCTCGGCAGATTCGCCTTCGTCTGCAGCACCACGATTTGCTCTGCAGATTCGCCCTCCTCTGCAGAGCTCCACCTCGACATAGGCGCAGAATTCGCTTTGGCGGAAATTTCGCTCCCCTGCAGAAAGCGACGACCATCTTCTGCAGGGTCAATGCCAGCTCGACAAGCTGACCCTGTTTGACAAACACCGACCTCTTCATTCTCTCTCACAGTAACGGAACGAATCGAAACCCTCATGGACCCTACAGCAAATCTTCCCAGTATACAAAGAGCAAGTACATCGCGGAAAAAAAAATGGCCCCAACTCGAGCCCGAAGGTTTTTCTGCGGGGAAGCTGCGAAAATGTACCAGTGTGCTGCGGCCACTCACGGATGCGGAATGTTACAAATATGTCACCTCTGATGCGTCACTAAAAAGTTACTTTCATGCCACATCGAAACAACAGACAAGCCATATGTCACGTGGCTCATTGGTTCACTGCACAAACGATTCCACCAGAGCCCAACACAGCATGGCAATCGCCAAGACCCGATCTACCGCGTGCCAGACACGTCTGTGCCACCTTACACACATGTCTGAAACTAGGATTGCAGACATTTCACAGCAATTTCCAAAGAACAATATTGGCACTAGTCAAGCGTAGCCTACCCACATCAACGTGCAGGTTCAGGGGGAATCGCACACACGTTAAGGGTTTACGGCAATAAGTCAGGTCCGTGCACCACAACCCCCCTACTCGCACAGCATGAACTTGTTGAGGAGGAGAACTTTGGGGTTGGTGAATGACTTGCACACGTGCACCAGCCTCTTGATGCTGCTCAGCTCAATAACCCCATGGGTGAGAGGTGACCACCCAGGTCGCAGTTCCTTGCAGGTGGTGTATGGGCACTCGCCAGCGACCTCGTAGAACTTCACAAAGGCAAAGTCGCCCATACCCCCCTCCGCCTTCCGCCCTCTGAATATCAGCAGCGTGCGCGCATACCACTCCCGCCGTGAAGCCATGATCGCCACATCCGAGAACCAATTTTCACGAGGGCTGGCCTTCACAAACGCCGCCTTTTCCACCAGCTCTCCACCACGCGATCGTGGAATCGCCACCGCCGTGTGGACCTGTTGAGGACGGAAACAGCAGCGAAGGCAATTTAGTCATTATCCGACCTAGTCACGTCAACGTATAGCTTCCCACAGAAAGCACCTGTGTCATACGGGTTTGGCATATATGCCTCTACGCATGTCGGCTGGCGTCCGTCTGGGGGTGTCACGTGTACAACACATCAACTCCAATACAACGCACAAGCGCGCTCCAGTCTACGCATCGAAGGGAGCTGCAACCCGACAAAAAGACCTGCCGAGCGGGTACATACTTTCATCAACGAGTCTCAGGATTGTTCGATCACGTATTCATTATGAAAACCCCACCACCCTTGCAGGCGCTACCCAGGTACATACATACAATAGAAACTAGTCCATAACAACAGCCGCGACGGCCATGAGCCGAGATAGGGAACGGCACATGGAGGAGGGTCTCAGGGCGATCGGGTGGGGGGGTGTTAGAAGGGGGGGTATTATTCGAGCCGTCCACGGATGCATGCATGTGAGGATGTGCGAATCACAACAGCACATCCCACACCACTACGACCATTACCCGTGCTTCCACGGTGATGGGAGTGGTAGGGGTTGGAGACAAGTGAGACTTCCCGTTAGGGTAGTGCCTACGTGTGCTTCACCACCAAAACCATGAAAAATCACACGTACAACGGCTCCCTTGTGCGTACATCCCCTATCAGCATCACCACAAGCCGGACCACCATCCACACGGAGTGCTGCATCAACAAGCACTCGTCTACCTCCAGTGTTATACCCGCGCGAACACCTCTACTTCATGGTTCCGTGACACATGCTCTTCATCAAATCATCATGACCACGCACCGAGATGCATGAGGGATCAACGCCGGCGGCCCGAATACGGCCCACAAGCCCATCCATGTCCGGACCCACTACCTCGCGGTACTCCTGGAACAGCCCATCATCCGCCACGGTCGGTGTCATAGGCTTGCCACGCTTGGTCAGACGGTACTCCTGGTGCCGGACCGCCTGCATCATACAAGAGCCGGAAATACGTTGCCAGTTGATGGTTGCACGTGAACCACCACAACATGTGACCTCCAAGGGCAACGACTCTGAATTCCCCACGCATAAGACCAGCCTACACACCTCGCGTAGTGCCGTGACGTACTCTCGCCCTCCGCCAGCATTGGCAGCGATTTCACGAGCTATCTCCCGCTGCATGTCCTCCGCCACGATCCGCCGAGGGATATCCTTCCAGTTCCCGCCCCGGACCGGCCCTTTCACAGTGCCCTTGTGCGTCCTCTCCCACAACTCGGTCGAGTAGTGGTGGGGCATGCCTCGGAGAGGGATGGTATCGATGTTGTGCACGATCGAGTGGATCTTCGGCAGCTGCCACTCCGAGCTCTGGTTGGGAAATGCCGCGATCAGCGCCTCCACCAGCCTGCCCCCCGTGGGTCATGCAAGAGCGCAACAATACATGACCACATCTTCAAAAACCGATAAATTCGGATGCCACGAGAAATTGCCGCAAGGGACATCATATACGCACTGTACGGCTTGTTTCTTCACCTCTTCCAGCGACCCCAGGGTGTGCCGTTGCACTCCCAGCAGCGTCTTGTAAAACTCAGCGTACAGCCGAAACGCCAACACCTCCCTCTCTCTTTTGAGACGTCCCTCCGTGTCACAACCCACACACCTGTCCGCAATGAGCATCGGCATCACCTGCATCATTGCCCGGTACTCGAATGCAGCGTAGTTAGCCCCTGTCCGGAAGAAAGACGACCCCCCGGGGATACGCAGAATCACACTTGGCGTGTCCTTCTTATACTCCTTCTTTCGCCTATTAGAGAGCCACCATGCAACCATCATAATCTTAGACCCTGATGTAACAAACCACACGGCATACAAACGCAAAGGCGTACCGTTCAAGCTCCCTCAGTTCGGGCTTGGTCTTCCCCTCCAAGAAACAATCAGCCATGTGGGAGGGGACGCCTGAATCGAGCACGTGGAGAATGTCGGCGACGCACGCCAGGTAAACGTTCCCCCAATCCGTCTCCGAGAAGTTCCATCGCTCCAGCACACACTAGCGAGACAATGCACACACTGTCGTGAGGCGTAGCAAATACGGCCAGATCTGACGGTTGTACAAGCTCCACTAGAACAACAACAACAGCCAACGATAAGTCTCCACAACCCCACCGTCTTATATTCCGGTACTCACCTCAATCGGATGTGTTGACCACCGTTTCTTCCTCTCTTTGGCGAGCCGCGTGGTTGGTGCCTCAAGGATCTTGCGAACAATGAACCTGTGCTCCTTCACCGTCCGTGCCCCCACCACAAAATCCAGATCCCTCAGATGCGAGTCTCTAACGTAGCAATTCGAGCATGGCCGGTGCGAGTTCTGCTGCATTGTCGCCGATGCCCTGCTTCTCTCTGGGGAATCTCCAACGAACGCAAATAGACAGAAATACGCCTTCACCGCAATTCGCTCCTGCCATCCAACCACATGAGCGACATGAATGCATTAGAGACATGGTCGTCAACACACCCTGACATGGTTCGGCTCGGGCTTGAAAATCGTCCAACGCACTCACGAGACTCGCGCATGAGAGGCCCCAGAACAATCCGCAGACACTCCTAGAAGAGCCTGGCCTACTCTGTAGGGGTTGCCCACTCGGGGGGAAATGGCAGTACGGCAGACAGTGCGTGCCCCGGCTCTGTCCAGCGCAGCCACTCTGGCACGTTCACCAACGCTATCAGCATCGGCCACGCCTGGCGCCTTCCATTGCCGGATGCATATGTGCTGTCGCTATACACAATGACCCCGAGGACTATTGAGTCCTCCTCCGGGAGCTCCTTCTACAGAAACAAACACAGGCACGCGTAATAATTGCCTCACTCAAACGCATAGAACTCACGTAAACAACCACCGGCTACCAAAATAAACTCACGTGGGCACGCTCGAGCCACATCCCTGTGGCAGGGTCACTAAAGTGCCTCCTTCTCGACGTGTCTGTAGGGTCGGCCTTGGGCTTGGTAACGAAGTCTGGATTCGAAATGAAGGTCCGAACGAACTTCCTCACAATCTGCGTTTAACACCCCGCATAAATATCTTGCGGATCATGAAGGGCATACGACAAAAACAGGAATCGCTTGACAGTTACAACGACCTGACTCTCACCAGTTCAGTGTCGCGGAAGTGCAGCTCCATGCGCTGAGTTATCCCATCGGGCCCCTTAATCACTATGTACACGGTCTTCCATGGAACGGCGTCTGCGGGCGCCCGTAGTTTCCCCCATCGCCGAACATCCACCCAATTGCGCCATCTTCGAAGTTGGCGAAGAGAGAACCGCCTGTTTCTGAAGATTCGCAGCAGCCTATTTATCTCACGGCGTGATAAGTCGGCATCACGGAAGAAGCAGTACATTTCCGTCAATGTGTCAAAGTACTCCGCGTCCTGCTCCGCCTCGGACAAGTTAGAGCCCGAGACACTCGAGGCGCTACCATGGTCAAGGCTGGTGTCGGAGGAATCGTCAGAACTTTCGTTCACCGAGTAGGAAGCGTCTACGGCAATGGGAACGCTGTCATCGTCGCTGGCAGCACCCGCTAGAGCGCGCAGCGCAGCTTCAAGCGCCTCTGCGACCTCCTTGTCCAGGTTCTCCAACAGCGTTTTCCAGCACTTCCGGCGCCTATATATATGAGAACGCAAGCGATCCTTGGACAGAAACTCGCGTAGGCATGACCCGCATTGATTGCGGGCCATGCCTGGCCGGTCACCCATTTAGAGCGCCAAGGCAGTCTAAACCTAATCTACACGGCTGCGGCAGGGAGAATGCGGGGCACCCTTTTGCCTCGGGGGTCAAACACCAACTGCCAGTTTCGGTTGGTAGTTCACTGTACGCGTGGAAGTAGGGTTTGTGCATATGCCCCGTGTACGCGACAACCCGCAACTCACTACACGATATGCACTAGGGCTTGAGAGATAACATGGCACTAAAACCACTCAATATCATGTAATCGCCGTAAACCAACACTACAAGACAATCAAAAACAAGGCCAAACCCAGTAGTCACAACGCAAATGCGACCATATAGACGCGCCACAATTCTTGTGACAACAAGTAGTCAGCCATGGGACGCCTACTTGCTCTCCGCGTGCAATAAGCGGCGCCCATTGGTACCAACAGAGCATCTTGACCCAGGGTACGCCAACAGATCTCTTCTCCTGGACGTTGCAGACCACCACGGGTCCAGCCCTAGAGCTCTGCTAAGCTCGCCCACACGCACCCTGGACTCCCGGCCGCTTCCCCTTGGGTCTGGTCGTCCCTGTTGATCGGGTGTGGGTGTAATTTTGAACTACTAATAGTCATAATGAACACATCGCATACAATGCAGGTAACACTAACTTGTTCAAACAGATATTTACAAAAGTGGAGAACCATGCCTCACCAGTCCATGACGATCTCCTAGAAACGGCCCAAACTCGACCTCGGCGGGTGCATCGCAGTCGACACTTAAAGGCAGGTCGCGGAAACGCTCCACCTGCCAAACATGAACACGGATGTGGAATGCATAATCCAGGCGTCGTTGTGAATGTCACTACTAAAATGAGGACAGTACTCACAAAATAACCATGAGACATGGCGTAAGCCATTAAATCTGCTCGGTAGTCGAACTCTCCAGGGCCCGGAAGAACGAGGTTGTGAATCGAAGTAGCTCGGTGATTTATACGCCTGTAGTCCACGATCCGTTGGAGAAACGCCCGCAGCCTTGCTTGCTTAGCCGCAGTAAACTCCTTATCAGGATGTGTTGCAAGAATGAGCCATCTAAATACGTACGGAAGGCGATCCGTACTGCCAAGGCACAAATACGCGACAAGCTCTGCGTGTGCGCGATTCCGATGTTCCGCCGGACTACAGCGACCCCTACCAAGAAACGCGTGCAGCCCTTCGAAGGCCATAAGCGGATTGATGTTTGCAGAACGTTCTTTCAGGTAAAGGCCCGTCACCCGCAGAATCGCGTAGCTAATACTAGGGTTTTTGGCGATAAAATGTCCCCTGCTACAAAAGCGGCGAGGTCGCTTCGGGAACAGCCTGTCCATGGTGCAGCGGTGCTGCCTGGCATGAACGGCCAGTATCCCTACGCACTGGATATTAAATACGGAGCCCGTACGGCGAGCAGTCCTAATATACTCGAGAAGGTAAAGTGTCACAGTGGGGGGCGCGAAGCCCTTGTTGTTGGCGCCACAGAACGTCCTCGACATTAGGCGCCTCTGTAGCTGATCCCCAACTTCGATTACAGCGACGGATAGTTAGCATTGTTATAAACACCCTATTTGCATCCGTATGGTTGCGATTAACGGGCCAATACACAAACAACCAATTATCCAAATATGTCAAATTAACTTGAGAACAAGACACTCAGTTTCGCATAATACAAAGCCATTGTCACGCATCTAAACTGCACGAGTATTAGCACAACCAAAAGAGACACAAACCAAGGCCAGACACTCTGTTGACGCACTAACTATAAGCAGGACCACGCATAGGGAGGCCGATAAGATACGAGGCTAGCTCCTCCATCCCGTACATAGCAGCGTTTACAATCTCCCAATCCCGCCTCACTCTGACGCCCTCAAGGCCCGAGAAGGATAGACTGCAAATGCGGAGCTGCCGCTTCCTCTTCATCGGGGTCCTTTCAAGGCGCGCAATGAGTTCGGGCTGGGTCGCACGCAGGTACCGGGACACCCCACGGGGGTCAAGACCCTTAGCAAATGCGTAACGGGTGTAAAGCTCTGCCGTAAATCGCAATACACGGCGCTTAGCCCTTAGGTCATCGCGATGGCGCGTTGGAGGAGACTGCTGTTGGCCCATGTTGCCATCCGGCCTTGGTGCAACCGGTCGCGGACCGGGAAGGAGCGATCGTGGTTCGTTATCCCATTCGGCGTATGTAGTAGCTGACATCGCGCCCTCCCCAAGACGCATACGGTTGAGCTTCCCCTGGAGGTCTGCCAGCACATAAATAAGTGGCTCGTAGCTCAAGGACCCTCGCGAAAAGTCGAGTGCGCAAAGAGAAGAGACCCAGGCATCTGGCACGCATCCTGCGCGCCTCCAGCTGCGCTGAACCGCCTCCACTCCAATGTCACGCCAGGCACTGTTCAGCCGCCTTATGATCCAATCCAAAGGCGGTTCATCCCCCCACCACCCAGCCCTCGGAATGCCATTGACGAGTTGTAAGATGTGCACCTCCATCCACGAGTTCCGGTAGCATGCTTTTAGAACCGTCTCCAAACCTTGCGCCAGGGGGTTGCAAAACGGTGGCACGCAGTTGCCGAGCTGCACCACGCTGATGTTTGTCAGAGACTCCACACTGAAACCATGCATGGACTCCCTTATGCCTTCGGTCTCAATGAGCCGGTGATCCTTTGCGTTAACCAGAACCAGTCCCTGACGCTGTTGAGCGAAGAACGCCGCGTTCAAACCAAGCATCACCCGAGTGAAGAGCTGCCATTGTTGGGCACATGCGCGTACACAGTGTTTAGTGTATGCGCTGGGACAAATGCATGACAATGCATACGTGAACTGGCAATAAACGTGACCTCACCTCGGGTGTGACCTTGCCAGTTTTAGTGCGGCGCAAGAACACATGTTCTTCTGGCAAAAAGTATTCCGGAAGGTTAACGACTTCGCGCTCCCTGGTAATCATGAAGAGTTTGGAGGCGACGGTGGTGTCGGCGTTGTATAGGATGTCAGAACATTATATAGCTTATGCTGTTGTGTAGGCTATAGTGGGGTATCCCATAGGGGGTACAACCCAATTAGGGTTTCCTATTTGTACTCACTTCATTTCATAGTTCACTCATTCTCGTTCCTCATTTCCACATGGAATCAGAGCAGGTCCCCTCCTAGGGACTGCTTCTAGGGCCCACCGAAGCGCGCCCCGAGGCGCGTTTTCCTTTTTTTTAGCGACCCTCCGTGTCGCCCCTTGCGGCCCCGCCGCCCTCCCTTCGCGGCCCCGCCGCCCTACTAACGCGGCCCCGCCGCCCTTCCTTCGCGGCCCCGCCGCCCTGCTCGCGCGGCCCAGCCGCCCTCTGCTTCGCGGCCCCGCTGCCCTGCTCACGCGGCCCCGCCGCCCTCTGCTACGCGGCCCCGCCGCCCTGCTACAGCGGCCCCGCCGCCCTCATGTCGCGGCCCGCCCGCCCTCTGCTTCGCGGCCCCGCCGCCCTGCTCACGCGGCCCCGCCGCCCTGCTCACGCGGCCCCGCCGCTCTCTGCTAAGCGGCCCCGCCGCCCCACTACAGCGGCCCCGCCGCCCTCACGTCGCGGCCCGCCCGCCACCCTACCTGCGGCCCGCCCGCCGCCCTACCTGCGGCCCGCCCGCCACCCTACCTGCGGCCCGCCCGCCGCCCTACCTGCGGCCCGCCCGCCGCCCTACCTGCGGCCCGCCCGCCGCCCTACTTGCGGCCCTACCGCCGCCCTCCCTGCGGCCCGCCCGCCGCCCTACTTGTGGCCCTACCGCCGCCCTACCTGCGGCCCGCCCGCCGCCCTCCTTGCGGCCCTACCGCCGCCCAACCTGCGGCCCTACCGCCGCCCTACCTGCGGGAGCCGCCTAGCAGCAGAACCGCCGGGAGCCAAGCCGCCTTGCCGCCGAGCCGCCCGGGAGCCGAGCCGCCCTGCAGCCGAGCCGCCCGGGAGCCGAGCCGCACTGCCGCCGAGCCGCCCGGGAGCCGAGCCGCACTGCCGCCGAGCCGCCCAACAGCCGAGCCGCCCAGCAGCCGAGCCGCCCTGCCGCCGAGCCGCTGAGCAGCCGAGCCGCCCTACTGCCGAGCCGCCCGACCTGCCCTGTCCGGTGAGCACAGCCCCACTGTCACTGCGTGCCCTTCCCCTACTGCTTGCACTGCTCGTCTGTCGTCGTCATGGCTACCCCTAGTGTCCTCGCTTTTGACGCTGAGGGTCGAGCCATTGACTTTGAGGTCTGGGTCGACGACCTGCAGCTGTTCTTACAGTGCGATAGGGCGGACGGTCTTTCCCTCTTTGACCTCACCTCTGGCGCCTCTCCTGCCCCTGCTACTGATGCTGACCCCACTGTTCGCTCTCAGTGGGCCACCCGCGATGCTGCTGCACGTCTTGCTGTGCGTCGCCACCTGCCTACCACTGAGCGTGCGCACTTTAGTCAGTACAAGAGTGCTCAGACCTTGTACGACGCTGTAGTTGCGCGCTACTCTTCCCCTGCCACTGCTGCCCTGAGCCGCCTCATGCTACCGTACCTCTTTCCTGACCTTACTGCCTTTCCCACTGTCGCTGACCTCATTACGCACCTCCGCACTAGTGACACTCGCTACCGCGCCGCCCTTCCTGCTGAGTTCTGCGCCAAGAACCCCCCCCCCATGTACATCACTCTCTATTACATAGTCACACGCCTCCCTGACTCCCTTCGCGTAGTCAGGGACCACTACCTCTCGGTCTGTCCCACCACTCTCACTGTCGACCTCCTCGAGAAGTCCCTCCTGGCGGCGGAGAAGAGCATCGTCGCTGTAGGAGCCTCTCGTGGTGACCCTCGCACCCCCATCTTTGAGGGGTGTTCTCCTTCCCCCCTGCTGCCCTCTGTTGCCTCTGCTGCTGCTGCCGACCTGCTTGGTCTTGAGTCGGTCTGCGCGGCGTCTGCCCCTAGCGGGAGACGCCGCCCTGGCAGGGGCAAGGGGGGCAAGGGCGCGGGTGGAGCTGGCGGGGGCGGTGGAGGAGGCGGTGGAGGCGGAGGAGGGAGTGGGGGTGGCGGTGGGAGTGGTGGCGGGGGCGGTGGTGGCGGTGGCAGCAGCGGAGGAGGAGGCGGTGGTGGCGGCAGCGGTGGGAGCGGAGGCAGCGGTGGTGGTGGAGGTGGAGGCAGCGGTGGCGGAGGGGGTGGAGCTGGTCGGGGTGGTGCCCCGCTGCGTAGCGGCCCTGGTGGTGGCCAGCGTCAGCAGCAGCAGCAGCAGCAGCGTTCGCGGGACATCCCCCCGCCCCAGCAGCTCCGTGAGTGGTACACGCAGCGTCAGCGGGGTGGGGGTTTTGGTCCGTGAACCTACGTCCTTCGTTCCGGTGACCGAGCGGGTGAGCAGTGTGGGGGTGCGCACCCCACTCAGCGCTGCTTTGGCCGCCTGACGGACGCTTGGCGTCAGCAGTTCCCCGAGGCCAGTGAGATTCCCCGTTGGGGAGAGCTGTCTAGGGCTGGCGTAGCTGTCTTTGATCTTGACTTTGATGCTATCCTTGCTGCCATGTATGCTGTGACTATTAGTGAGGAGGGTGACTGTTACCAGTGTTTCCCGCCCGACCCGGGCATTGGTACTGCTGGGCCAGGTACTTCTGCGGCTGCTGCTCTAGGTGCCAGTGCGTCTGCACTCTCAGGTACTGGTGAGGCTGCGCTCTCAGGTACTGCGTCGGCTTCGGCCTCCCTCACCTTCACACTTGACTCAGGGGCTTCTCGCTCCTTCTTTCGAGACCGCACCACACTCACGCCGCTTGGCCGGCCGGTTGCAGTCTCCCTGGCTGACCCCTCTGGGGGTCCTGTCCTCTCTCACTTCTCCACTGTCCTCCCGTGTCCGGCTGCCCCCTCGGGCACCTTGTCTGGTCTGTACCTCCCCTCGTTCTCGACGAACTTGGTGAGTGGTGCTGACCTGCAGGATGCGGGGGTTCACCAGTTTACTCCTGCGAGTCAGCGGGTGACCCACTGCTCGGATGCCCGCACAGGCCGACACCTGGCCACGTTCTCGCGTCGGCCAGGGTCGAGTCTCTACACACTGACCACTGCGTCTCCTCCTGTCCCTGCGTCTGGCCAGGTAGCTGCGTCGGGTCAGGTGTTTGCTGCTGCGTCCAGGTCTGGTCCTGAGTCTGCCCCCTGCTCGTGTCGCCGCCTGTCTCACGAGACTCTCCTGTGGCACCACCGTCTTGGCCACCCCTCCTTGCTTCGTCTTCGGGGCATGGCTTCCCGTGTCCTTGTCTCTGGTCTTCCCCGGTCTCTCCCTCCCCTTCCTTCGGGACCCGGACCTTCTTGTGTCCCCTGTGTCGAGGGGCGGCTCCGGGCTGCCCCTCACTCCTCCCAGTTTCCCCCGACAGAGGCTCCTCTGCAGACGCTTCACATGGACGTGTGGGGCCCCGCCCGCGTCCGTGGGCAGGGTCACGAGCGCTACTTCCTGCTGGTGGTTGACGACTACTCGCGTTACACCACAGTCTTCCCCTTGCGCAGCAAGGGTGATGTCACTGAGGTGTTGATCGACTGGATCCGCGCAGCTCGTCTCCAGCTCAGGAGGAGCTTCGGCTCGGACTTTCCTGTTCTGCGTCTGCACTCTGACCGAGGTGGAGAGTTCTCCTCTGGCCTTCTGCGAGCCTACTGTCGTGCACGAGGCATCCGCCAGACCTTTACGCTTCCGGACTCTCCACAGCAAAATGGGATTGCTGAGCGCCGCATTGGCATGGTCATGGACGTCGCTCGTACGTCCATGATGCATGCGGCTGCCCCCCATTTTCTGTGGCCGTTTGCGGTTCGGTACGCGGCGCATCAGATCAACCTTCACCCCAGGGTCTCCCGGCCGGAGACCTCTCCAGCTCTGCTGTGGACGGGGAAGGTCGGCGATGCGTCTGCGTTCCGTGTCTGGGGATCTCGGGCGTTTGTCCGTGACTTGTCTGCGGACAAGCTGTCCCCTCGTGCTGCTCCCTGTGTCTTCCTCGGCTTCCCCCCTGACGCTCCAGGGTGGCAGTTCTACCACCCCTCCTCTCGTCGTGTTCTGTCCTCCCAGGACGTCACGTTCGACGAGTCAGTCCCCTTCTACCGCCTCTTCCCCTACCGCACTCCTTCCCTCCCCCCGCCACCGCACTTCCTTGTGCCAGGTCCCCCCCCGGTAGACCCCCTTCCCCCTCAGGGTCCTGCCCCTTCAGGTGTGTCCCAGGTAGACGCAGTCGAGCCGGTCGAGGTTGCTGGTGACTCTGGTCCTGCTGCGGGTGCTGAGCCTGGGGGTGCTGAGTCTGGGGGTGCTGAGCCTGGGGGTACTGCGACTGGGGGTGCTGAGCCTGGGGGTGCGGAGTCTGGGGGTACTGAGCCGTGGGGTGCTGCTACTGGGGGTGCTGAGCCAGGGGGTGCTGCGTCTGGAGGTGCTGAGCCTGGAGCTGCGGAGCCTGCGGCCACTGGACCTCCCCTTGTGGCGTCTGGCGGTGCGGGACCTGGCGGTTCTCCGGGTGCTTCGCCTCGGCGGGAGCCCCTCTCTCCACAGGAGCTGCGTGAGTGGTTTGCCCGGCGCTGGAGGCGTGCTGCTGGAGCTGGAGGTTCTTCGGCTACTGAGGGTGCTGGTGCCGCGGGTCCCGGAGGTGCTGGAGCTGGAGCTGCTGAGGGTGTTGGCGCTGAGGCTACTGCTGTCGGTCCTGGAGGCGGTCCTGCTGGGGGTGCTACTGGTGCTGCTGGAGGTCCTGGAGCTGGAGGTGCTGCTGGCGCTGGTGCTCCCGCTTGGGGTACTGGTGCTGTCCCTGCTGTGTCTGGAGTCGCCTCGCGGCCTAGACCGTACTTCGTTCCGCTCCTTCAGCAGGTTCTTGGTCTCCCGCCTTCTACTGGTCCTCCTCCTCCCTTAGAGTGTCCACAGCCTGTCCTGTCACAGTTCCAGTTACAGCCGGCCTCCCCACTGCCCGCTCCTTCTCCCTACACTGGTCTTACTGGAGGTCTTGCTGAGCGTCGTGAGCCTGCGTCTCGTCCTGCGTCGCCTGTCCGTGCTGCTCGCACTAGTGGTCGTGGTTCGCGTCAGCGTCCTCCTCCTGTCCCTGGCACGCACCGGATGTCTCTGCGTCCGTCCACTGCTCCTCTGCGTGCCCCTTTGCCTTCTCCTCCTGAGTCCTCTCTTCCTGCTCTTCCTGACCCGGAGTCGGACTCTCTTCGTGCTGCCAGTCCTGCTGTCACACGTCTCCTTGCTACTGTCGTCACTGACCCCTCTTTTGAGTCCACTGCTGCGTCTGCACTTGTTGCTGAGCTCGTCGACTTTGCTGCTCGCTGTCGTCTAGACTACGCTGCCGGTCTTGTTGCTGAGTCTGCGTCTGTCTGTCCTCCGTCCGTCGGGGGTGAGTGTGCTCTTGGCACGGACGTCCTTGAGGACAGGCAGGAGGAGTTCCGGTGTCTGGCTGCTGCTTCACCTCATCTCGCGTCCGTACTACTTGCCCCTGAGGGAGACCCGGATGCACTAGACATCCCGACTCCGCGCTCTTACGCGGAGGCCGTAGAGGGTCCCTACTCCTCTCAGTGGCAGGCAGCTATGGATGCAGAGATGGCGTCCTGGAAGTCCACAGGCACCTACGTTGACGCGGTTCCCCCTCCTGGGGCGAACATCGTCAGTGGCATGTGGATCTTCAGGGTGAAGCGGCCGCCGGGCTCTCCACCTGTCTTCAAGGCGCGGTACGTCGCTCGTGGCTTCAGTCAGCGGCAGGGAGTTGACTACTTTCAGACCTTCTCTCCCACCCCGAAGATGACCACTCTTCGGGTGCTGCTGCACATAGCCGCTCAGCGCGACTACGAGCTCCACTCTCTTGACTTCAGTACTGCTTTCTTGCAGGGTAGCCTGCACGAGGAGATCTGGCTGCGCCGTCCACCTGGCTTCACTGGGACTTTTCCTCCTGGCACCCAGTGGAGCCTCCGACGGCCAGTCTACGGTCTCCGCCAGGCACCGCGTGAGTGGCACGACACACTGAGGACTACGCTTGCGGCTCTTGGGTTTGCTCCCTCTACTGCTGACCCGTCGTTGTTTCTGCGCACCGACACTTCTTTGCCGCCGTTCTACGTCCTCGTGTACGTCGACGACTTGGTCTTTGCCACAGCTGACACTGCTGGACTAGCCTACGTGAAGTCCGAGCTGCAGAAGAGACACACGTGCACTGACCTGGGTGAACTGCGCAGCTACCTTGGCTTGCAGATCACTCGGGACAGAGCACGCCGCACCATTACCTTGACTCAGTCACACATGGTGCAGCAGGTCCTTCAGCGCTTCGGCTTCACGTACTCCTCGCCTCAGGCCACTCCTCTGTCTACTCGCCACTCGCTCTCAGCTCTGCCTTCGGATGAGTCCGTAGAGTCGAGTGGCCCGTACCCAGAGCTTGTTGGCTGCCTCATGTACCTGATGACCTGCACACGACCTGACCTTGCATACCCTCTTAGCATTCTTGCACGCTATGTTGCTCCTGGGAGACACCGACCAGAGCACATGGCTGCAGCGAAGAGGGTGTTGCGCTACTTGTGCAGTACGTCGGGCATGGGGCTAGTGCTTGGAGGGCGGAGTCCAGTGGTCCTCACTGGGCACGCGGACGCTTCTTGGGCAGACGACCAGGCTACACAGCGGTCGTCGCAGGGTTACACCTTCAGTCTTGGTTCCGGCTCTGTCTCGTGGCGGGCTACTCGCTCGTCCTCTGTTCTCAGCTCCAGTTGTGAGGCTGAGATCTACGCCGGGGCCATGGCTGCACAGGAGCTTCGCTGGCTCACCTACCTGCTGACTGACCTTGGAGAGCCGCCTCGTTCTCCTCCAGTGCTGTACGTAGACAACAAGGCCATGCTGGCCTTGTGTCGAGAGCAGCGCTTGGAGCACAGAACGAAGCACATTGCTCTCCGTTACTTTCTTGCTCGTGAGCTGCAGCAGCGTGGTCAGTTGCGACTTGCTTACGTGGCCTCTGAGGCCAACACTGCTGATGTGTTCACCAAGGCACTTGCGCCTTGTGACCATCAGCGCTTCTGCACCCAGCTGGGTCTTGTACCTGTCTTGCCTCACTTGCTCTCTTCTTGACCTTGCTTGTACTGTTACATATATATACCTGCTCTTGCTTGTCTAGCTCTATATATATATGTGTACTCCTGCATGTGAACTGGCCTTGTGGCCTTGTCGTTGTGCTCGGACTGTGTGGTGACTTTGTGATCCACCCTGAGCTTGCTCTGCTTTGCTTGACTGGTCTTGTGACCCCTTGTTCTCCCCCACTTTGCCTATGGGGGTGTGTCAGAACATTATATAGCTTATGCTGTTGTGTAGGCTATAGTGGGGTATCCCATAGGGGGTACAACCCAATTAGGGTTTCCTATTTGTACTCACTTCATTTCATAGTTCACTCATTCTCGTTCCTCATTTCCACATAGGAGGCCTAAGGAGAAGCCATGGAGATGTGGCTCGATTCTACCAGGGCCTAGCGGGAGCATGGGATGCAGACCTGGAAAGAATGGTGTTTCGATAAAGCAAAAAACATCCCATGGAGCTCGGTTCAACCGCTGGAACAGATTTTCAGAGACGCCATTGCGAAATTTGGACACGATTGCGCCCAGTACGGGATTAAACACAATAGCAGCCGAGCTCTGAGGGGCTAGTTCCACGAGTACGCGAATCCATCGTGTGCTTCCCGTTATCCTATTCTGCCTTGAAAATCGGCAGCCATTGGCCGTAAAGTTAAATATCGTGCTCGAGTGTTCAACATATGGCGGGGTTGGATTGGGTGCGCACATATCTAGTTGTGAAGTTTATGTGATATCATAGGTGGTTGTAGTACTGGCGCCATATTAATTTGTGGCGCGAAACTGCCCCAGAAGGACGACTTCCTTGTGATGCCCTCAGCAGGCATCGCTTGAAATACAACTTATGGTTGACATTTGTCAGTAAAAAGTTATGGCAGTTGCATCTACACTGCGCACGTCGGCGAAAGCAGATCGGCTATCAAGAGTCTCCACAGCGGGTATAGAATGGGGATGTTTCTCGAACACGCCTCGCGGAGTATCCTCTGGCCACAACTAGACTCATGATAGATTGACATGTATCCCGAACGAGCAAAGAAGCTAGTGTATGCAGTATCAAGTAGAGCAATCACGCGTACCTGATTTTGGCGCGCGGATCAACACAGCCCATCACATCTATGGCAACCAAGCCCGCTTCCTCTTGTACCTTTGCCAAGCACACCGGCTAGTCTATTCGAAACCCTGATAGTTTAGCCTAACAGTTACTCAGCCATGGGCCCTCGATCGGCCAGAAACGCGCGTAAGCCAGCAACTACTATTGAGACCATGGTTAATAGAACCATCCGCCTGCAATCGGCGCCGACTCCCCGTGCAGGAAAGAGGCAGCGAGGCAGGGTTACTACCGGGCCTTCGAAGGACTGTCAAGCTGCACCCAAGAAGGAGTTCGTATGGCGCAGTCGCGCAGATGAAGACTGCTATTCACCAGAGCCTGACGATACGATTTCCAGATTGTGCACCGGAGGTCCGGATACTGGGTGGGAGATGGTCTCGCTGCATAAGCAAGATGGCATCTCCTGTCAGGTGGACACGTCGGACGCTATCTCGTTACGAGATGGAGAGTGCCTGACGGACGCGATTTTGGACTTTCACAACATGTGAGTGCTTAATTCCTGATACTCCAATGCATTGATCAGTTCGCCGTCGACCAGAGCTAAACTCGCGCGGTTAATTGTGTTTCCGCTGCCCGCAGACTGCTTAGTATTCGGTACCCTAAGCTGACGGATGGAAGGCGCTGGTATTGCATGGACAGCAAGGCCTTCGCATACGCCGAACGTTACAACAAGGCCATTAAAACCGGCGATGGAGTGGACGTGCTTTCATGCGACTATATTTGTGTGCCAATCTTTTTCGAGTGAGTAACGGCACGGTTCCCTCCAGGCTAGTCTGCGTGTATTACTTTTTCATAACGCACCGGAAACGGTGATGTCGTCTCGTCTATGGGGTGTTTTTGCGATTTCACATGTATGTTGTGCTGCATCAATCACTACTCGCTCATGGTAGTCACTGGTGCAAGGTCTCTCCTGAGCTCGCCCGACAATGCGGACGCCGCTGAGCGTATGGAGCTCATTATTTACGACAGTAAAGGGGTCCACACGAAGACCTCCAAGGCTTACGACGAAACCAAAACGTGAGGCAACATACCCGTGCACAGCATACACAAACGCTATTGTGCATGCTCCACCGAAGATCCACTCCCTCTTTGCGCTTTGTTGCAGACTACTCCTCCTAATATTCATGCGCGATCACCTAGAGGCCGACAAGTACCTCGCTCGCAAAGTGCTTATGGATGCTGTTTGTAAGTCCATGAAGGTAAGTGTTTTTGGAGTTATGAGTCCAAGCATCGACTCACCCCTAGTATGCCGTATATGAAACCTAATCGCGCAGTGAGTTTGCGCGTTTTGTTGCCAGGACAACGATTGGGATTGTGGCATATTTGCATGCCAGTACCTGCAAGTTCTCGTGTCGACTGATTTCAAGACGCATAAGAGCTACATCTGTTTCAATGGCGTCACTACTTTAGATGACAGGAGGCAGTTGCGGCGGGAGCTGTGCTTGCTCGCGTGCGGTGAACTAGTGAAGGCGCTTCAGGCGGAGGGGTTAGAGGTCCCTGAGCAGCCGAAACGCGAAGACACTGCAGAAGGGACAGTCGTAATCACGGACAACGACGACAGGCGTCGTGACAGCCGCATTGCAGTGCTTGAACATGACATGCAGATTATGAACGCGAAGCTCGAGTACCTCGCAACTAAGAGAGGAGTATCTGCGGCGGAGCTTGACGCTGGGGCACAGCAGATTTTGCGGAAATCCTCAGATTCTGCCAAACGTGCTGAGAGCAGCCACAGATCCCAATCCCAGCGCACTGGCTCTGATGCGTCTAACCCACGGTCAAGGGTGAACTCTCTGCGGCGGCGGTCGGCAAAGCGCAATCGACATGGTAGCGGTTCCCCGACAGAAGACAGCGGCGAGCCTAAGACCGAACCTGCGGATGCGAAGCACGCTATCGTGCTGATAACCACTACGCCGCCCGCAGCGGAAGCCCCTGCGGATGGAGAGGCCACAGTGGCCAGTCATGTGGTTAATCGAGGGCGTGCGTCTTCATCTGGCTGGACCGGGTTGCAGTTCAACACCGATACGCAGAAGTGGTATGCCCGTCTCATCTACGGTCCCAAGAGTCGGGACCAAGTTCGACTCGGGGGCTACGACGAGAGGGAGGATGCCGCGTATGCATATGCTGCGGGTGCCTTTGTTCTGCGGCGGAACTCTGTTATTGCTGACACAGTGGAGCTGTCTGCGGAGGACAAGCAGGCCCTCGCCGGGTGTACCGAGAAGCATCTCAAGCTTCTCGTCCTGCATCGCCGATGGTGTCGGTGGAGGGAGTGGAAACGGGCTGTGGATGAGATAGAAGCCACACCCGCCAGGTCAAGGCGTAAGGCTAAGGTGAGCGATAAGGTCCACAAGGAGGAGAACAACGGTGACGATCCAACAGATGGATTCCTGGAGGGCGATGAGGAGTCGCCTCATGAAGTCCCAAGTCCTAGTGGAGACCATGGCAACTCGGATGATGATGGGTACGACGGCCCTTTTGACGATTAGGGAGTTTGTCATTGGCTTCACTGCACCATACTGGTCGGGGCATTAACGTTTTGCAGACTCTGCAAGGACACGTATGTCTAATCATTGTGAGCTCGTGCATGGTTCTGATTTGTCGTGGCTTTCTGGCGTTCGAATTACCAACCCATCTAACTTGCTTGTCATGTAGAGTTGTTATTATTATACTTGTCTAGTATTGTGGAGCGGTTATAGCATTACAATGCAGTGGACTATCGAGTATGAACGCTTTCAAACATTATATATGTTGCTATTCTGTAGGCTACAGTGGGTTTAGCCTTAGGGGGTAGAATATTCTAGGTTTTCCTACTTGTACTCCCAATGTTGCTAGTCCAACCACTTCTCATTCTGACATGGTATTAAGAGCCTAGGTTAGGGACCTAGGACCGCTTACCTAAGGGCCCACTGTTCCGCTAGACGTGCCCTCGTGCGCCCTACCGTCTTAGCGCCCTCGTGCGCCTCTATCCTAGTGCGCCCTCGCGCGCCCTCCTCTCACGCTGCTCGTTTGCAGCCCGCTAGCAGCCCGAGCGCGGCCCCGCGTTTTTAGCGCGAGTAGCCCGTTAGCCGCCTAGGGCGGGCCGATTTTTTCTCGCGCGCGCCAGTAGGCCGTCGCCCGTAGGCCCCGCTCGCCCCTAGGCCGACGCTCGACCCACCGCCGCCCGCCCACAGGTCGCAGCCCGCGCGCAGCGGCGATCGCGCGTTGGCTGCTGCAGCTCGCGCTTAGCCGCCGCACGAACGCAGCCGCGGCCCGCGCGCAGCCGCGCACCGTGCATAGGCCCGCCGTCGCGCCGCCCTACCTGCCCGAGCCGCGCCGCCCGAGTCGCGCCGCCCGAGTCGCGCTGCCCTGATCGAGCCGCGCAGCCCCACCTGCAGCAACTGCTGTTCCTGTTCCTGCTGTTACAGCTGTTCTTACTGCTACTGCTGCTACTGCCACTATGGCCAGTCCTACCGTTCTCACTTTTGACTCTGAGGGCCGTCCGATTAAGTTTGACGTTTGGCTCGATGACCTGCACCTGTTCCTCCAGATCACTGCCAAGGACGATGTTTCCCTGTTTGACCACACGTCCGGCGCCGCTCCCGCACCTGCTGCTACTGCTGACAGCACTGCTCGCTCACAGTGGCAGACCCGTGACGCTCATGCTCGCCTAGCCGTTCGCAGCCACCTACCGTTAGATGAGCGCGAGCACTTTGGCCAGCATAAGACCGCTAAGGAGCTGTACAATGCTGTATTTGCACGCTACTCCTCCCCTGCTACTGCTGCGATAGGCCGTCTCTCACTGCCCTATCTCTTCCCCGATCTGTCTGCTTTTGCCACTGTAGCTGACCTCATCACGCACATCCGTACTAGTGATCTTCGCTACCGTGCCTCGCTTCCCCCCGATTTCCTAGCCAAGAACCCTCCCCCGATATACCTCACACTCTATCACATAGTCACCCGCCTCCCTGACTCCCTTCGCACTGTTAGGGACCACTTTCTCGCCCTCTCCCCTACCGACCTCACTGTCGACCTGCTCGAGAAGGAACTCCTAGCAGCTGAGAAGAGCATTGTAGCTGTAGGTGCCTCTCGTGGCGACCCTCGCGCCCCCTTCTTTGAGGGGTGCTCCCCCGTCCCCCTCCTCCCCTCCATTGCATCTGCTGCTGCTGTCGACTACCTTGGTGCTGAGGGGGTCGGGGCTGCGTCTGCTCCTAGTGGGAGGCGCAAGGGCGGCAGGGGCAAGGGGGGCAGGGGTGGCGGAGGTGGCGGCGGGGGCGGCGGTGGTGGAGGGGGCGGGGGTGGTGGCAGTGGTGGGAGTGGTGCTAGTGGTGGGGGGGTCAGTGGCGGAGCCGGGGGTGGTGGCGGCGGCGGTGGTGGGGGTGGCGGGGGTGGTGGTGGCAGTGGTGGCGGCAGTGGAGCTGGTGGCGGGCGCGGTGGAGCGGTGCAGCGTGGGGGGTTCGGCGGTGGCCAGAGGCAGCAGCAGCAGCGTCCCAGCGAGACCCCGTCGCCCCAGCAGCTCCGTGAGTGGTACTCTCAGCGTGGGGGGTCAGGGGGTGGAGGTACCTGCCCGTACGTCATCCGCACAGGTGACCGCACTGGCCAGACCTGTGGGAGGTTTCACACGGCGCAGCGCTGCTTCTTTCGTCTCGACGACGCCTGGCGCGAGCAGTTCCCTGACGCCTCTGAGCTGCCCCGCTGGGCTGATCTGCTTAAAAAGAACATTGATATCTTTGCTCTTAATTATGATGCTATCCTTGGTGCCATGTATGCATTGACTATTAGTGTTGAGGGTGACTGTTACCTGAGTGTACCGCCAGACCTGGGTATTGGGACCAGTGAGGTTGCCGCTCTAGGTGCTAGTGCGTCTGCTGCTCTAGGTCCTGGTGAGGCTGCTGCTCTAGGTGCTAGTGAGTTTGCTGCTCCAGGTGCTCGTGCGTCTGCGCCTGCTGGTACTGCGTCTACTGAGGCACTGCACACCTTCACACTTGACTCGGGTTCTTCCCGCTGCTTCTTTCGTGACCGCACTGTCCTTGAGCAGCTAGCTCGGCCTGTTGCTGTCTCCCTCGCTGACCCCTCTGGGGGCCCGGTCCCTGCGACCTCCTCCACTGTCCTCCCTTGTCCTGCGGTTCCGGCCGGCACCCTGTCGGGTCTTTACCTCCCCTCGTTCTCTACGAACTTGGTGGCGGGCTCTGCTCTCCAGGACGGGGGTGTTCACCAGTTCACCCCTGCCTATGAGCGTGTGACCCACTGTACGTGTGTTCGGACGGGTCGCCACCTGGCTACCTTCACTCAGCAGCCGGGGTCGGACCTGTACACACTGACCACTGAGACCCCTCAGGTAGCTGCGTCTGCGTCTGCGTCAGGTCAGCTGTCGGCCCCCTGCTCGTATCGCTCCTGATTCTGCTACTTTAATTAATGATGCATTTTAATTCCATTGGTTTTCCGTTACCATTAAAGCGACGGTACACATTTGCCACCCGAAACCCTAAACCCTGGCGAACTGTTACTGCAGAGGAAAAGTGTCCGCACGAAATCCAGGTTTTTGCCAGCCAACACTTTCGCGCTGGCAAGGCTGGTTCAAAACAAAAACTTCTGAACCTCCGCTTGGCAAATGTGCACCGTCGCTTTAACACGATCTGAACATACCGTCTCAGCAGTTATTTCCAATAATTTTATGTGTTATGCAAATTGGTGTGTTGTTGTCGACGGCAGTCTAGCAACGTACATGATTCTTCAGAACAATCTTAGAATTTCATCTCAGCCTCGGAGGACCAATGGTGGAGGCCTGTAAAAGAGTTCTTGTACCCTGTTGGCTCAAGGCCTCGAACATTGAGGGTAAAAATTCTAATATGTGTACACCTGTTGTAAGAACATTGAATGTGAAACATATACGTTTATAGCTATTGCTGTGCTCTGAAGAATATATTAAGAGTGGAAAATGTATACCTGTTAACAGCTAGTGTACACCCTGAAAGTTCTGTGTTGGAGTTGGATCATATGTATACACTGTATGAAAATGTTTACTGTAAAAAGAGCTCCGTTATATTCTATAATAGTGCTCTAATGTTGGTACAGTATGATGATTAGTGAATGTCACTGCGCCAACATCTAAATGTCTTTATTGGCACTATTTCTTCACACAGTTCTCTACTACATCTTATTACCTAGCCTTAGGAACTGGTTTGACCCCGTTAGCACAACTACGCAGCACGTGGCGCATGATTGTGCGTTTGCTGGCCTGAAACTGTGCAAGGATAGGCCTGTGCGCAACATGTCACTGCGCCAACGTCTGGATGCCTTTTATAGCACTATTTCTTCACACAGTTCCCTACTACATCCTATTCCCTAGCCATTGGAACTGGTTTGAGGTCGTTCGCACAACTACGCAGCATGTGGCGCATGTTTGTGCGTTCGCTGGCCCGAATCAGTGCAAGGATAGGCTTGTGCGCAACATGTCACTGCGCCAACGTCTAAATGCCTTTTTTACCACAACTTCTTCACACAGTTCTCTACTATATCCTATTGCCTAGCCATAGGAACTGGTTTGACCTCGTTAGCACAACTACGCAGCACGTGGCGCATGTTTGTGTGTTTGCTGGCCCGAATATGTGCAAGGATAGGCCTGTGCGCAACATGTCACTGCGCCAACGTCTGAATGCATTTTTTACCACAATTTCTTCACACAGTTCTCTACTACATCCAATTACCTAAAAATAGGAACTGGTTTGACCTCGTTAGCACAACCACGCAGCACGTGGCGCATGTTTGTGCGTTTGCTCGCCTGAAACTGTGCAAGAAGAGGCCTGTGCGCAACATGTCACTGCGCCAACGTCTGGATGCCTGTTTTAGCACTATTTTTTCATAAAGTTCCCTACTACATCCTATTCCATAGCCATTGGAACTTGTTTGAGGTCGGTCGCACAACTACGCAGCACGTGGTGCATGTTTGTGCGTTCGCTGGTCCGAATCTGTGCAATGATAGGCTTGTGCGCAACATGTCACTGCGCCAACGTCTAAATGCATTTTTTACCACAACTTCTTCACACAGTTCTCTACTACATCCTATTGCCTAGCCATAGGAACTGGTTTGACCTCGTTAGCACAACTACGCAGCACGTGGTGCATGTTTGTGCGTTCGCTGGCCCGAATTTGTGCAAGGATAGGCCTGTGCGCAAGATGTCACTGCGCCAACGTCTAAATGCCTTTTCTACCACTATTTTTTCACACAGTTCTCTACTACATTCTATTGCCTAGCCATAGGAACTGGTTTGACCTCGTTAGCACAACTACGCAGCACGGGGCGCATGTTTGTGCGTTTGCTGGCCTGAAACAGTGCAAGGATAGGCCTGTGCGCAACATGTCACTGCGCCAACGTCTGGATGCCTTTTTTAGCACTATTTCTTCACACAGTTCCCTACTACATCGTATTCCCTATCCATAGGAATTGATTTGACCTTTTTAGCACAACTACGCAGCACGTGACGCATGTTTGTGCGTTCGTTGGCCCGAATCTGTGCAAGGATATGCCTGTGCGCAACATGTCACTGCGCCAACGTCTAAATGCATTTTTTTCCACAATTTCTTCACACATTTCTCTACTACATCTTGTTGCCTAGACATAGGAACTGATTTGACCTCGTTAGCACAACTACGCAGCACGGGGCGCATGTTTGTGCGTTTGCTGGCCTGAAACAGTGTAAGGATAGGCCTGTGCGCAACATGTCACTGCGCCAACGTCTGGATGCCTTTTTTAGCACTATTTCTTCACACGGTTTAGTACTACATCCTATTCCCTAGCCATAGGAATTGATTTGACCTTGTTAGCACAACTACGCAGCACGTGACGCATGTTTGTGCGTTCGTTGGCCCGAATCAGTGCGGGGATAGGCTTGTGCGCAACATGTCACTGCGCAACATGTCACTCCACAACTACGCAGCACGTAGCTTCTCCCATACATCCGACCAAACGAGGGCGGGGCCAAGACTCTATTCCCGTTAACATGCAACGCGGGTCAAATCCGTGCAAAGATAGCCATTCAGCAGTTTTGGTCCGTGTTTGTATTTTAATATCCCGCTTTTTTTACCGATAGCCTCTACAATGTATTTAGGTGAGACTGTCCGGCTTTGAGATCATTTGCAACTTATTTAGATAGGCAAGCAAGCGTCCGTATGCAACGCGGGTTAAATCTGTGCATGGATAGCCAATCATGTTACTGCGAGCAGTTTAGTGCCCTATTTGTATTTAATCCACGATTCTATATATTTGTTTCGTTTTAATTTTCCATTTACATGCATATTCAGTATACAGAATGGTATTTATATATATACATAATTGTAGTGTCTGAATTTGAATGGTTGAACTTTGTGTATCATGTGTCTTGTTTCCAGAAACTACGGACAATGTAGTCATAAACCTCACCATCCGGAGGCTTCTTGTTGCCTATGGTCAGTTATCGCCTATGTTTGTGACTATTTGTGTCAGATGGTTTGTTCATTTATTTGACACCCGAAATTGGGTATGGATGAGAATGTGAATGTAAGCGGGTGGGTTCTAGGCATATATGTTGTGTACAGCGGTGCTCGTGAAACTGCCGAGCTGTAACAGCGGTGCTCGTGAAACTGGCACCAGCAAAGCACGTCTGTGCGATTGTTGAATAGTGCATCGCTGGTCGCCGAACATCAGTTTGTGTCCAATCGTTGCTCACGCCTGTGACAGCGCGGCTGATTGGGATTTCCAATCAGTCGCAGGTACCCCTTTGTTACCGTGGGCTGAGTCTCTGAGGGGCCATATCAGCATCGTCGACGCCACGCTGGCGGTTGCCTCGTAGGTACGTCAGTGGCAGGTTTTGTCGCCAGGTGAGGTGCCCCGCACCCAGCCACCCCTCCACCCACCCCCACCCCCCTCTCGTCATCTCACACTCGTTCTTACAAACAAGAAGTCCCTGTCGCAATTCATTCTCATCGACGAGACCCAGATTTGTGACTGCAAGTCATTTTCGTCCCCTACGTTTGTGACTGCAGTCATTTTCGTCCCCTACGTTTGTGACTACAGTCTACTTGTTCGTTAGTTTTGTGACTGCAGTTGGTGCTGTTGTTCCTCGGATGCGTTCCTGCAGTTCATTAGTTCAAAAAATGGCAGTCGCCGAGTCGAAGTGCTTCAGCTTCTTGTTCCGTTTTCCTTTCTACGCGTGACGATATTCCCTTTCTTCGTTTTTCTTGTTCCGTTTTCTTTTCTACGCGTGACGATATTCCCTTCGTTTTTCTTTTCCCTTTTTCATAATGTTAGCATTCGTGTCTGCTCGCCTGTGTTTCTCTCTTACCAGGCCTGTTTCCCCCGTAGACGTTTTGCAATGTCGAGCGTGGTCGTTGTGCCAAGGTAAGCGATTCAATTCGGTATGTTTTTCTTCAACCTGCTCGACTGTTCTTACAGCTCGTCGTTTACCTTGTAATTTTCCTTTTATTTATTGATATGTTCGCATTGCTATCTTGTTCGCGTGTGTCTGTTTTATCAGGCCCGTTGTCGTCCAACGAGATGCAGAATCCCGCGTGGTCGCCATGGCAAGGTATGCCTGGCATTTAACTGAAGATTTTGTTCTGCTTTTTAAACTTGACTTGCCAGTTGGTTTTTTTCTTGCAGGTCGTCTCCTTAGGTTTTACAAGGCTGCTTAGTGTTAATGTTGGCCTGGGCAAGCAGCGAATATAGTTACTTAGTGCTAGGCTTAGAGCAGCCTGTGTTGTTTGTAATCATTGTATTCAGAAGTTTAACAAATGCGTAGGCTAATTAAAAAATTCGAGTTGATTAAGTCACCTAACTCATTCTGAGCAGTCAAGCAGGAAGTTTACAGCTAGAAAGTGTCAAAAACAAACTGTTGTTCATTGCTAGTATTGTGCAAAATACAGATTTTTTATTAATACAGCCGAATGGATTTTTTTATTCATTTGTTGAGTGTAGCATGAATACCTAAGTGCAAATTTAATTATAAATGTATTGCGAGATATGCATATTATTGCTACAGTCACTGTTTTTGATCACTTTTATCGGGCGAAATGTTAGCACGTGTCACAATTCTAAGCCAATTAATTTTCATCCCTACACAGTACGATAGCCAATGAGAGCAATCTCCGAACTGAATTTCTCCAAGCACTTGACCAATCGATCGAGTTTCCGAGCCAAACAAAACTGTTATGGCGATTGGTTCCTGAAGTGTTGGGAGAGTTGAACGCGCGGTCTGCGTGGAAAGTAGAATGAGGCGTAACCTCAGACATACGTTCCGAAACCTTACCCCAAAGTTACTCTCCAAGTTACTTCGAACCAACATTCGCCCCCCTGCTTTTTTCGGATGAAGGAAGGGGGGTGAAGGAAGGGGGGGTGAAGGAAGGAGGGTGAAGGAAGGGGGGGTGAAGGAAGGGGGGGTGAAAGAAGGGGGGGTGAAGGAAAAGGGGGTGAAGGAAGGGGGGGTGAAGGAAGGGGGGGTGAAGGAAGGGGGGGTGAAGGAAGGGGGGGTGAAGGAAGGGGGGGTGAAGGAAGGGGGGATGAAGGGAAGGGGGGTGAAGGAAGGGGGGTGAATGAAGGGGGGGTGAAGGGAAGGGGGGTGAAGGAAGGGGGGTGAAGGAAGGGGCTGAACTTCCTACATTTCCCCCGTTTCCTATCTCCCGTCGCTTACCCCTTTCCCCAATTTCGCGACTCTCCCCTGTTGAATCCACGTGGGCCGATTGGAATGGCAGGGCTAGCGATGTGCGTGCGCAGGCATCACCACGGCACGATGTCAAGCCAAGCCGGGTGATCACCGCGCCGTGCCTCACCGGAATGGTGCCTCGCTCCCGCCGCTGCGCCACCACCATCGGCGCCGCTGCCGGGAACGTAATGATCAGCCCTCAGCTGTTCACATGGCTCTTACCCTTGCGCACCGTTCCCTCCTCTTCCTACACCCCCTCCCTCTCCACCTCCCTCACCTTCCCCCCTCACCAGCACGGGCGCTCGTCCCCAGGGCGCAGGCACACTGACTACCTGGGCAACCTGCCTGCGGATCACAAGCAGGTCAGTCTTGGGTCACTCTAAATCTCAGGTCACTTGTGACTCACGCTCGTGTCATTTTCATGTCATTGTCGGTATTGCATGCCCTGCGAATGCTGTGATGTTATCCAAAGTGGCATCGCAGGACTAACGGGGACCTATATTATGCATCACCGCTCCCTCCTGGCTTCTACGGTTTCCCCTCTTCTTCTGGTCACCCTCCAGGTGTGCATGTTAACTGTCACTCCGTATCAATGTCCCCCATTCCCATCCCCTGTCCCATCCCGTCCCATCCCCTGTCCCATCCCCTCTCCTCTCCCCCATCGTCGTCCGCTTCAACATCCCCATCCCCATCACCATCACCATCCTTTTCCGCGTCCCAGGTGAGCATGGTGCAACCAGTAGCCTGCATCACTCTCCCCTCGCCAGGTGTGCACAGGGCAGCAGCCAGTATATCTCCAGCTCCCCGCCAGCTCTGCACTGCACCTGCGTCTCCAACACACATGTCTGCCCCACTGCGCTGCACCTGCACGGACTCGGACCCCACAGGCGGACTCACTGTTCACTAAGACACCATCCCGTCCCTTCCCATACCCTCTCCCTCCTCACCCTCCTTCCCCAACCCTTTCAGATGCGCCCCTCCCTCTACCAGCTATGCCTGCGCTGATTCCTGCCCCTGCATCATGGGCCACTGTTCACGGGAAACCCGCGGGCTACTGAGGCTGCGCACAGTTCCAAGTCCTGCATTTGCGCCTCAATTCACATCACAGGGAACGTGCACATTGTTCACTCTTTGTCAGGGCTGCAACACACCTCACCTTCAACACCCATTACCCCGACACACGGACGTACGACACTGTTTCCCACACCTCTCTAATAAGCCACTATGGTGTTTACCCTTTCTCTTCTTCTCCCCTCCGTGCCCTCCACCTGCTTCTCCCACACCAAATTCTGCCCCACCAACTTCCAACCCCACCCGTATGGCACGGGAGCGCTGTTCAACCCAACAGCAGCATGGTAGAGGCAGGTCGGTGGCAGGTAAGTGGCGGGTCGGTGGCAGGTAAGTGGCGGGTCGGTGGCAGGTAAGTGGCGGGTTGGTGGCAGGTAAGTGGCGGGTCGGTGGCAGGTAAGTGGCGGGTCGGTGGCAGGTAAGTGGCGGGTCGGTGGCAGGTAAGTGGCGGGTCGGTGGCAGGTAAGTGGCGGGTCGGTGGCAGGTAAGTGGCGGGTCGGTGGCAGGTAAGTGGCGGGTCGGTGGCAGGTAAGTGGCGGGTCGGTGGCAGGTTAGTGGCGGGTCGGTGGCAGTTAAGTGGCGGGTCGGTGGCAGGTAAGTGGCGGGTCCGTGGCAGGTAAGTGGCGGGTCGGTGGCAGGTAAGTGGCGGGTCGGTGGCAGGTTAGTGGCGGGTCGGTGGCAGGTTAGTGGCGGGTCGGTGGCAGGTTAGTGGCGGGTCGGTGGCAGGTCGGTGGCGGGTCGGTGGCAGGTCGGTGGCGGGTCGGTGGCGGGCTGTTGAATCTTCGTCACCAATCGCGCTGCCCTCTCTGGCTGGCCACTAATGCTGCTCTCCTCTTCCTCCTACATTATTCCCTCTTCCCCAATCCATCTAAGCACCCATCATATATGCACAGTGCAGGCTGTCAGCCGTATCTCCCTCACCAGCCTCACCGGCCTTCTCGCTGGCCACTCATTCTGCTCTCCCTCTCCCTCCTCGCATGCCTCACCTCCCCTGCCTTCAACCCCCAATTCTCCCAGCACATCATAGAATATCGATACTGCATCCACCTCTTCGCACTTCAGTGCTTATGGCATTAGAATCTAGACTCCAATCCGTGGCCCGCCGAAGCCATGAATGAATTATGCCGATACTTCAGAGTCAGCTGTGCACCACGATGCATGAGCCGTGACACACAAGTGGGGAACTTCAGCCATGCACCATGATGCGTGAGTTGCTACCGCTTGGGCCTCTCACCCTGTACGTTTGTCCATGTCATCGCTAATACAAGGAGAGGAGTTGGCATAGCATTGACATAGCATAGCATGGCATTGTAGATTACTTGCACACCCACCATCACCAATGCCATCTGTCTGCCCACTTCCCGCTTGCCATCTCGCTTGAAATGCAGGGGCATGATTGGAAATTATGGTCCATGAGCCATCAGCTGTGAGCCGTTAGCCATGAGCCATGGGCCATGATGCATGATGCATGAGCCTTGAGGCATGATGCATGAGCCATGAGGCATGACGCATGAGCCTTGAGGCATGATGCATGAGCCTTGAGGCATGGACCATGAGCCTTGAGGCATGATGCATGAGCCATGAGGCATGGACCATGATGTTTGGACATTGGTTGCCCAAGGCAATGCACTCCTCATCCCCTGCTTTGCAGTGTTCAATTGGACGAACCTGGTATGCATGACCTGTAGTTTAATGGGCAACAAGAAATCATTCAACAGCTACGTCGTCGAGACCATCGACTCCCGCCCTCATCTCATCACTGATTAGCTCTCACATCTCTCATACTCCGCTGTGCTCTTTACCCTCACACCCCTCTCTCGTCCCTCACCTCCCTTCCCCCCTCAGCTCTGCACGTGCTGCTCTCAGACCCACTTGTGGCGCAACAGTGCGCCCTCTTTCAACTTTCTTCCCCTGCTTGCAATTCACCATGTGCCTCCCCACCTCAGGTCCTCTGCCAGCCATCACCCTCTCATCTGCACCTCCACCATCTCACCCAAACAGCAGCACCATAGGACAGCAGCCAGCCATCATTCTCCTATCCGACCTTCAGGCAGCACCTCTCCCTTCCTCCCACACTACCTACCCCAGAACCGCCTGCTGACACCCATCTGCCACATGCAATCGCACCTTCAGGTACCACATTTCCCTCACTCCCACAACAATTTGATATGCTGTCACCCCATGCCCCCTCCATCCATACCCTTATCGCCCTACTGTGGTGCACATATATTTGTCCTCCCGCACTCCCGCTCTCTCCTCCTCTTCCCCATCCTCATACTCACCGCCCCTCCCCGCTCTCCATCCCCCCTTTCTCCTCTCCCCCTCCCCCCACTCCATGGTGGATGGTTGATGGTGGCAGCAGAGTGGCACCACACTCCAATCGACGTCCAAAGCCTCTTTCTCTCACCCATACCGCCCCAATGCAAATAAAAAAAGTGTGTGTGGTCAGAGGATTGCGTGGGAATGTGAACATAGTGGATCAGGATAACAGAGGGGAGCAGGGGAATGAGGACATAGGGCAGAGCAAGGGAATGAGGACATAAAGCAGCAGTACCGGGAGGCGCAACAAGGGCATAAAGACTGAACAACCCTACAAGCTTTTTTATATGATTTCTTCTTGTAATGTTGAGAAGTTGAAGTTCTCACTCTAGCACATGTGAAATGGTGAAGGTCCATGTTAGAACTGGAATGACATAGGTAATAACAATATTGGTAATATACAGTACCGTACCTTATTTACATGGACATTGATGCTACACATGCATTTATTTTTACCAGACTCCCTTGAACGGATTCACAATTTCTAGCTACTTGGAAATTCAAATGACAGCAGCAGTCTGGCACTCGGTGGTGTTGGTCAAGGAGTAGCTGTTGCCATTGCTGAAGCGCAGCTCCTGCGCGCAGGGGCGGAAGTCCCCCGTCCACGCATACACAATGTTCACCGTCTCTCCTGGGAACATCTGCACATCGCCGTTAGCGCCACGGTTCATGTGCATCTCACAGTACCCCGGCGTGGTCTGCACAAAGATGTAGCCCGTTTGGTACTGCGAGGGGTTGGGATCGGGGTTGTCGAGGATGCCCTCCCACACGTTGCCGAAGTTGAAGTACTGCCACACGCGCAGCGGGCTGGTGACATTGTAGGCGCAGCCGTTGTAGAAGGTCATGTTGTAGATGTCGTTGTGCAGGTCGTACGGCCCCAGGTACTGCGAGCGGATCGTCACCGTCGTGCGCCCACACGCTGCAAGGATAAGGTGGAGGTTGAAAGGGAGGAAGAACAAACAGAATTACAATAGCATCAACACTGGAATAAATGGAAGGGGGGGATGGTAAGGGGAGGGGAGGGTAAGGGGAGGAAAATGGCCAGAGAAATGAGAGGCAAGGGGAGCAGAAGAACAAGGGGAGCAGAGGTGGCAGAGGGAAGAAGGGGAGCAGCAATGCAAAGCAATCAAGATGAGAACCAGAAGAGGGAGCAGCGCTGCGTACAGGTGGCGAGGGCCTGGCGACGGGGGATGTGTTCAAGGTATTCGGGCAGAGCGGTGTGGTGAGCGAAGGTCTCAGCGGCCAGAATGCGCCCACCCTCCCCTGGGACCAGCGCCCTTATCACAACCCGCGCTCCACTCACCGTCGCCGCCAGCAGCCTCACCGCCAGCGCTGCCAGCACCAGCACGCGCATCCCATCCGCCGCCATGAGGAATTGCACAGAGGTGGCTGCTGAGTAGGCTCAGGAATCTGACGTGACTCAGAGTTCGGCTTGCACAGGATCTGGAAAGAGCTGAAAGGCTGCTGTGCTGCAAAGGTTGCTGCGAACTGAATCTTAATGTAGAGATGAGAGGGAAGAGGCGGATTGGAGCTGATGATTCCATGGCTGCACATGGCGCCGGCTTTATAGGCGGAGGTGAGGGACGCATTGGAGAGGAGGTGGCTAAGGTTTAGCGTCTCGTTGAGTGGGTGAGAAAGGGAAGATTCTCAGAAGGCTACGCGATCACAGGAGGAGGCGAGAAAGTCCCGCCCTGAGGGCGACGAGTGATGCAAAAACGTTTGCATCACGATCATCGTTATGGATGCCGTCGCCGCTGCGGCGATGACTATGACTCGGAGTCATCGCCCCAAAAACTCTCATTGACCGCAGCGGTGTAGAGTTCTTGAGACAAGTCAAGCGTCGCTGAAGCGGACCGCGTCAATCGGGCTACACCAAGATCATCGCGTCTCGTTTACGTGTCTCCGTATCGATATGACCTCACACGTGATCCACGTGTCCTCGTCTCACTGCCTTCCTATGGCGCCAAATTTCGAATGAACGGAGCTGCACGCGCATTTCGCGTGTGCGAAGAGCCTCTTGACGGTACCGTTTGTCGCCTATCGACTGAACGCACGCAGCTAGAAGACAACCGACTAGGAAAGAAAGCACTCTAGACGGGCCAGGAACGTTCTGCCCTGGCTCTGCCCCTTTGAGCCAACGCTCTCACTGATAAAACCGAGGTTTCACCCAGATTGGCCCCTTCGGCTCCCGAGTCCCGACCATGTGGACCTGCTGAGTCGCTGACTCATCGACCAGTAACACAGCGACCCCGCTGACATGGCAAGCTTCCCCAGCGGAAACTGGCTGACGCAGTACAGGCCAGACACAGGCTGGCTGAGTGGCGAAAAATGTATATTTTTACGAGCTTGTCCGCGAAGTCGCCAACTCTCGCGTGCGACAGAAATGTTACGGTACAAATTCGTCTGTCCAACGACGCTTATGTCTTTCCGTACGTCTATACACTAATATTACTCCAAAAGCAAGGGTGAAGGGAGAAGCTAGAAGTGGACGAAAGGCTAGCCTCCATCTGGGCCAACCCAAGGACAGTTTCTCAGCCACCATAAGGCGAGACATTGGGGCTAAACATTGTCTTAGCCTCTCGAGCACAGTAACACCGACTGTCGTCATCGCTCGGATAGAAGATAATGTTGAATCACTCTATCCATCCATGGATGATCTGTTCTATTGAGAGATATTCTTGACTTGATTGAAGCCTTTCATATACGAAGAGTATACTTAAGGTACAAGCAAAGTGTTGGAAAGATACGTGACTGTTGAGGGGCCTGTTTCACAGAAAATCCACATCCTAATGTAAAAAAATCATTGCTACAGTAGCAGTTTAGACTTTTTGTCACAACGTGGAAAAAAAACGTAGGGCTGACAGAAAAAGTAGTCACATCCGCTGCGGGTCAACAATCACACAACAGATATATCTGATGTTCTGCCGGCCTACATCAACCAAGCCCTGTCTAGCCTTGCCTCCTGCCAACATGCTCCTTCCCACTAGCCCCCCTCTTGTTTCCCTCCCAGCCAAAGCGCCTGAGCACCCCATGGTCAATGGTGCTCCCATCAGGCAGGCCAAGAGACCCCAGCTGTGTTAGCGCCGTGAGCTGCTGCAGCCCATAGCCCCCCACCGCCCTTTGCACCAGACTCAGCACCTGCAGTCCAGTGAGCCGCCCCACATGCACCATGCCGGCGTCTGTAACCCCAGGTGGCAAATCGAGCGCACCAAGGTTGGTGAGTGCGGTGAGATGCTGCAGGCCTTGGTCTGTCACGCGGGCGTTAAGAGAGAGGACCTGGAGGTTGGTGAGCCGGCCTATATGCTGCATGCCAGCAGAGGTGACGGCTGGACAGCCACACAGAAACAGCTTCTGGAGCGATGGCAGCGCGGCCAAGTGCAGCAGGCCGGCATCAGTGACCCCACGAGGCACGATGAGCATGCTGAGGCGCGGCAGGCAGCCCAGCAGCGGCAGCGCATTGTCTACCATGCCACACCCGCCCAGGGATAGATCCTTCAGCCTAGTCAACCGGCCCACATGCAGCATAAAAGCCGGGGTGAGGTGGGCACAGAACCCCAGGGAGAGCATTGTGAGTGAGGTGAGCGCAGTCAGGGGCTGCAGATGGGCATCGTGAACACTCGTGTTGTCCAATGCGAGCGTGTCGAGACTGCTCGCTGTGGCAATGCCCTCGAAAGATACTGCCCCGCCCTGTGCAGTGCCGCAGAGGACAAGGCAGTTGAGGCTGGGGAGGGCGTAGAGGTGCTGAAGGCCCTGTGTGGTGAATCCAGAGGAGTGTGAGAGGTCGATGAAGGAGAGGTGCGTCATGCGAGCCACGTGCACCAGTACGGAGTCTGTTAGAGATGCCTCCTCACACGGCTCTAGCTTCGCCTCCTGCGATGCTGCCAGGATTTTTTGCGGAGGAGGATGTGCGGAGTGAGAGGGATGTGCGGAGTGAGAGGGATGTGCGGAGTGAGAGGGATGTGCGGGGTGAGAGGGATGTGCGGAGTGAGAGGGATGTGCGGGGTGAGAGGGATGTGCGGAGTGAGAGGGATGTTCGGAGTGAGAGGGATGTGCGGAGTGAGAGGGATGTGCGGGGTGAGAGGGATGTGCGGGGTGAGAGGGATGTGCGGGGTGAGAGGGATGTGCGGGGTGAGAGGGATGTGCGGAGTGAGAGGGATGTGTGGAGTGAGAGGGATGTGCGGGGTGAGAGGGATGTGCGGAGTGAGAGGGATGTGCGGGGTGAGAGGGATGTGCGGAGTGAGAGGGATGTGCGGGGTGAGAGGGATGTGCGGAGTGAGAGGGATGTGCGGAGTGAGAGGGATGTGCGGAGTGAGAGGGATGTGCGGAGTGAGAGGGATGTGCGGGGTGAGAGGGATGTGCGGAGTGAGAGGGATGTGCGGGGTGAGAGGGATGTGCGGAGTGAGAGGGATGTGCAGAGTGAGAGGGATGTGCGGGGTGAGAGGGATGTGCGGAGTGAGAGGGATGTGCGGAGTGAGAGGGATGTGCGGGGTGAGAGGGATGTGCGGGGTGAGAGGGATGTGCGGAGTGAGAGGGATGTGCGGAGTGAGAGGGATGTGCGGAGTGAGAGGGATGTGCGGGGTGAGAGGGATGTGCGGGGTGAGAGGGATGTGCGGGGTGAGAGGGATGTGCGGGGTGAGAGGGATGTGCGGGGTGAGAGGGATGTGCGGGGTGAGAGGGATGTGCGGAGTGAGAGGGATGTGCGGGGTGAGAGGGATGTGCGGGGTGAGAGGGATGTGCGGAGTGAGAGGGATGTGCGGGGTGAGAGGGATGTGCGGGGTGAGAGGGAGTGCCGGGTGAGAACGAAAGCCAAAGAGGAACAAGTTATGGACTTTACCCATGGTCCATGCATGCATGCACGCACGGTTCAGGCAATGTGAGCAGGAGATGGGACGAACCGACAGCAGCATCCAACAGTGCTCTCGCCACTCACGTGCCACATCGCCCTGCTATCGTCCTGCTCGCTGCCAATCACCGCCTTCACCACAGCCAGCTCTCTCTTCATGTCCGCCACCTCGCCCGTCAGCCGCTGCACGTCGCTCTTCCTCAGTGCTACTTCCCGCCGCAGCGCAGCCACCTCGTCCGCCACACTGTGTTTCAGCGCTGCCACCTCCTGCATGGATGCGATTTTGCGCTGCAGCGCTGCCAGCTCGCCCCTCACCACCTACAGCGCCCTCGTCGCTGCCTGCCCTGCCGCGCACGCCTCCTCGCATGCACCAGCCATGCCCCGCCCTCTCGCCACTTCTAAGTCCGAGTGCTCCTGCTCGCGTGAAGGCTTGTCACGGGTGGTGGTAGAGGTGTGTCACTGTCTGAGGGCGATACGAGAGAGGGGGGCGGTGGGGAGGACAGAGGGCGAGGGGGACAACAGGATAGCGTTACGGGGTGGAAGACGAGGCGAAGAGGGGAAGCAAGAAGCGTTAGTGGGACCAGTCACTCACATCACACCAATCACACAGATCATGCGGCAAAGCGCGCCGTCAGGTGAGGACGAGAAAGGCCTTGCACGGTGAGATGGGGAGCGTTAAGAACGTGAAGTGTGACGCGAAGGAGGAGCAGGGCGGAGGAATTTGGGAGACTTAGCACAAATCTTAAGTTAGCGCAAACAGAGCAATTCCTTAAGAGGCAAATGGGAGAAGCAGAGAGAGGGTACGGAAGCATAAGATGACTCAGACCCGTCGGCGAACGAAGGGAAAACTAACACAAATCTGGTGGCAAACGTAACAGCGGTTCGTTGAAAATATTGAGGATTGATAGTGAAACGGTTGAGGCACGCTGAACTGAAAAATGATGAGATGAATGGAAGACATCCACAGAAGAGAAGGGGCAGCTAGCCGAAGGCAGGGGCGGAAGAAAAGGAGCAGGGAACATATATGGTGGCACACAACTGAGAACAAGACAAATTGGAAGCGGGGCAGAACACATGGGCACACGAACAGGACGGGCGTGCGTACCTGGTGTATGGAGGTGGCAGGTGAGCCAGATGCAGCAGCAAGGTGCTCTATTAGGAGCAGCGCCTGTCGTCACAAATTGACAAGCTTTGCAGCTGAGCCCGAAATGGAGGGTGTGAAAAAGAAGATAAATTATACTTTACTTAGTCAAAGGGGGCATCTGGCAAGACAAGTTTAGACTTCAGAATATGTGGATGAACAAACTTGCTGGCTTCGCCTAATAAGAGGACGATCGAGAGCGAAAACCACGCATAGGAGGGACAAGGACGAGCGAGAAAAACCAAGGAGGGATTTCAAGCATGGCATTCATTTGCTGTGACACATATCCCTTAGACTCTGCGGAGAAAAGCGGTCGAGACAAAGGCCTCGTCCCGGTCCAATTACTTGGCTGAGGCAAAAGGGTATTGCATGTTAAGAGAATAAACCATGAGAGCCGACATACTGACCTCGTGAAGTGTGGCGAGCTAGAAACCGATGGCAATGTTGGAGGTAAAAGCGGAAAGCGAAATTTGGTGGCAGGAAAATGGACAGACAGAGTACAAGCAGGAATGGGGTGGTGGACGAGGAGAGGGAATGAACTGATAGGTGCACACTTTTAAGTATGGTGAGAAGTGGATAGAGGCATACATAATACTCAAAAATCCATAAGGAAGCACGCAGGGGGGGGGGGGGGGGGGTATCAACATATACCCACCTCACGGTAATATAGCAGAGCAACGATTTGGCGCGGGTGTAGCGTGAAACACAATTTGGCGGCAATAGGGAAGGAGCAGCTGAGGAGGTGGTGATTGTGGGTGGACGAAGGCACGAGGATGAGACGAAGGAGGCATGGGAGAGGGAGGAGAGAGATTTTTCGACTGCAAGAAACTAGGTGGCATGCCAAGAAGATTTCAGGTAGCTTCTTCGAATAAAATAATCACTCTGTGAGTCGAATGGCCAAGAAAGAGTAGTGAAAACGGAATGAACAAGCGCAAAAGCAGTGACAGAAGCAGCAGAAGCAGGAAGAGAAGGAGCAGATGGAGTAAGTTAAATAGGACATGGAATGGAAAGTAATTATGGAATAATAGAGGCAAGCTCAATAGAAAAGGAATGAGATGAATAGAAGGCATGCAAAGTTAGGAGTACTTGGACTAGGCAGGGGTGGAAGGGAAGGACCAGGACACATAGGAAGAGTGAGGCAGGGAAAGCATATGACACGGAGAGGCAGAACACGTGGGCACAAGAGAAGCAGCAATAGGACACAGATTGACAACGAGATGGCCTACCAGGTGTTTAGAGGCAGCAGCGAGATGACTAATAAGAGCGAGACACTTCAAAGCAGATAGGCCCACAAGCTCCGCAGCCGTGGGCGAAAGGGCGCACGGGAAGAGAGGCAGTCGACAGCAGTGGGAACTAGGAAAAGATGGCAGCACACGCTTCTCAGCAGGACGGTTGACAAGGTCCGCAGGCAGGCGAGAGAAAGGTTGGGAGAAATATCGCAAGAGGAAACGCAGAGGAAGTGTGTTGGTAAGAGGAATTCTGCATAAGTGGGAAAAACTAGATGCTCGCATTGCTGCAGAAAAGAGCGAGGGAGGGGGAATGAGCGAAGGAGGAGGAGGGAAGAACGAAGGAGGTAAGAGCGATGGAGAAGGAGGAAGCTTGAACGAGGGAGCACAGGAGGGAGGCACCATCGCAAAAACAGGGATGGTGGAGGGGTAGGTTTTGTTGCTCGAAGTTGCTCGAGTGAAAGTTACGACAGACCTACCTCAAAGCTGCTTTGAGCGTGGGCGCTTCGGGAATCGGTGGTATGATGAGTGCGTGAAATGGCGTGGTAGCGTTTCATTGAATTTCGATTCATACCTACGGCAAAGCTGCTGTGAGCGAAATAGTTCGGCTTCGATTCATTGCATCGCCCATTTCGCACAATCAATGGTTTGGGGTAGGTTTTTTCGTAGTTCGATACCCCGCTAAGAATTAGTAGTTACTTGTTTCTTTCAGCAGCTTTCCATCTACTACATCTAAATGTACTTTGTTAATAAGTCAACTTGCATTGTGGTTAATGGCTGTTTTTCTATAGTGTTTATTATTCTCAAAGGATTCCAAATTTATTATCTACCAAAGTAGTAAGAAATTTAAAGCCTCAATGTGAGTCGTATGATGGATGTAATAATCACACCTTGCGCCAGTACATTATTTTATATTTGATATTAGGGTGCATTCTCATCTTGACATTTGTGTCTCAACCCCTGATTTCCCGAGTCGTGTCTAGACGTCGTGCCGATTCAGACCAGCAAACGCACAAATAAGTGTCACGTGCTGCGTCGTTGTGCGAACGATCTCAAACCAGTTCTTATGGCAAGGGAACAGGATGCACTACCTGAATTTGTGAAGAAATAGTCCCAAAAATAGCGTCCAAATGTTGAAACGGTTTCATGTTGCGTACTGGCCTATCCTTGCACGGATTCAGGCCAGCAAACGCACAAACTAGCGTCACGTGCTTCGTATGTGCGCGAACGAGCTCAAACCAGTTTCTATGGGAAGGGAATGGGATGTACTACCTGGATTTGTGAAGAAATAGTGCTAAACATAACGTCCAAATGTTGAAACGGTGACATGTTGCGCACTGGCCTATTGTGAGAGTACGACGGCTTATGCCAGCTATGCTTGCTTGCCTTTAATTTATTATGCTATTTCTAGCATAGGATAATTATATGCATGCATGAATTGCTTGATTTCCTAGGCTAGGTGCTTTCCTACATTTTGTTATAGTTATAGCACCGAGCTAGGTTGCGTGCACCGAATTCTGGCTTTTCGGTTGACACCGAATTGCCTTCTACCGAATTCGGGAAGGATCTGTTCGGGACGCTTCGCGACCCTCAGAACCTTCGCGTAACACCTGGTTACTGGGCCTTGTGTCGAGCCTATATATAGCCTCGTGTTGTACCCAGGTGATCATTGAATTCAAACTCTCTTTTCTGAGCTCGATCCTAGATCCTCACACTTGGTAATCAGAGCCCGTTTACACGCGAAAGTTTTTCGACCGCTAAAACCGAGTCTTCAAAAACCGCGGGGGCGACGTAGTTAAACATCGATTTTGGGTACGTAAAACCGGTTCCGTGTTTTTCGCTCCCCCTCGTTTCGGTTTTTCGGACACGCAATGTCAGGCATGGAGGGCCAAGGCGACAACTATGCGACCACGAGCGACATCGCAAGCCTCCGCACTGACATGGAGCAGACGCATGCGGCACTACGATGACTCGAGGCCCTTCTGACACACCAACCAGGACTCGCCACCGCAGCAGCAGCGAATGCAGCTGCGAACGTAGCAGCGACAACACCCGCAGCAGTGGCGACACCGACATTTCACGGACCGATGGCACCACTGTCGCCGAACCTCGAAGCAGCACGACCGAGGCTCCCTGAAGCGTTCGATCCCAGCGCGAAGGGATCCGACGTCCGGCGATTCGTGGCAACCCTCGAAATTTACTTCGAGGCCATTGGCTGTTCGACCCCGCAACACGACGCAGCAAGAATTCGGCTCGCAGCGACACTGTTACGTGGACCGGCACTCGAATGGATTTATTACACTGACGTGGCCCGCGGGGAGAAAACGTGGCAGCAGTTTCGGGCAGACTTAATCGAGCGTTTCGAACCCATTAATACGACCTACATGGCGCGGCAGCAGATACACCGTCACAAGCAATACAGTAGTGTAGCACAGTACACGCAGCAGATGGAGCTCCTGTTCGATCGCATCACCGACCTGACCGAAGGCGAAAAAATCCAGGCGTACACAGAAGGGTTAAAATTGGAGATTCGCCGACAGGTCATCGCCGCGAATTACAACAGTTACCGCGACATCGTGCGTGCTGCCGAGCGATACAACGCATTGACTCGAGGTCAACCCGAAACACGACGCTTCACGCCGAACCGTACATTCGGCACAAAGCGATCGGCACCCCCCACGTTCGCCGAACCGATGGACATCGACAAATACGACGCGAAGCAGCAGCCGACAAAATGCGAATTTTGCGGCGCAGCAGGGCATCCGTTTTTGTCGTGCTACAAAATGAAAAAGGCACGTGCGGCACTGCAGGGCGGTAATAGTGGAGCACCCCCGAAGTCAAAAAACGGGAATCGCCAGTAGCCGCGGATCGACCTGGCGATCGCGTAAAGATCCGAAAAGCAGGAAAAGGCGACGACGTGGCGACTTCGGAGCGGGTGAAAAAAGGAGAAAATGATGGCGCGAATCCAAAACGTCACGACCGGCCAGCATCAGGGGAAATCGCCGAGGCAAATGGAGGCTCCGCGAAAAAAGACTCTGCACCGACCGGGAAACTCGAGCCAACACCCACGAAAGTAAGAATTCGTTAAAAGTATCCTAAAAAGATACTCTAACGAAGAATATTGCTTCTCGTGGTTTTCAAGCCTTTGAAAAATTCAGGGGAGATTTAGAGGCCTAGAAAAAGCCTTTAGAGATTATTCAGGTACCTGAGAAGTTGGGCAAAGTACTACGGAGCGTAGAAAAGGGTCGTGCGTTCCGTGGAGTTAATATTCTCTCCCCGCAGCACAGTGTTAAGGCTCCCCGTTGCCCACAGGTGAAGCCTACACAGCTGCCAAGGCTTAGAGGAAAATTCCAGGCTCCTGAGTAGTTGTACAAGCCTCGGAAAAATCCTCCTACCCCCCAGGTGAAGTTGGAAGAGAAAAGTGCTGAGTCGGGTATAGGAAATAGGGATGGTATTCACTTTGATGTACCCTATGATCCTATTTATGAGACCCTCTTTGGCTACTCAGCGCAGCAGGCACCACTACTCCTCGAGGTGTTATGCAAAGGACGATGCCTCCAGGCACTGGTGGACAGCGGTGCATCTCACTCGTTGTGTGACCGCGGGACGTTGGAGAAAATTGGGGAACCTTTCGTACCGTCCACCATCGGCAACGATGGTGGACGGTACGAAACTTCCCATCCATGGCGAAGCATCACTGCAGCTGCACATAGGGGCGCTAAGGTGGAAGCCGACGCTGCCGATCACGAACATCAAAGGGCTAGATTTCATCTTGGGGCGAGATTTCTTGAAGCGGTTCAACCCCGAGATCGATTGGGTCAACAGGAAGGTGTGCATCTACAACAACGGGAAGTGGATAGCACTACGAAGCTGGACAGATACAGGGAACATTCCTGAAACGACACTGGCATGATTTGAACAGACGGTGAATGAGAGTAACACGGGATACCCAGCACTAGTTATGGCAGCAGCAGAAGAGGAGAAGCCGAACACGGAACTACATGCAGCAGTGAAGGAGGCCTTGGAGCAGTACAAGGATATAATGCCCGACGACCTACCTGCCGGCGTACCTCCTGCACGCACCCACGAGCACGAGATCGTGGAGGAACCAGGTGCGAAACCCGTCTCACGTGCACCCTACCGACTGAGTCCGACCGAGCTGACAGACATGAAGAAACAGATCGAGTATTTACTGGACAGACAACTGATCCGCCCATCCACCTCTCCCTACGGTGCACCAGTTCTCTTCACTCCAAAACCAGACGGCAGTTTACGGATGTGCATCGACTACCGCGCACTGAACAAACAGACAGTCAAAAACAAATATCCCATACCGCACATGGACGACCTACTGGATCAACTGCGTGGAGCAACAGTCTTTTTGAAACTGGACCTACGGTCGGGTTACTGGCAGATCAAGATGGCAGACAAGTCGGTCCACAAGACGGCGTTCCGTACCAGATACGGCTCCTATGAATACATAGTGATGCCGTTCGGACTCTGCAACGCACCAGCAACGTTTCAGGCGGAGATGAATCACGTCTTACGACCCCTGCTGGACGAGTGCGTAGTGGTGTACCTGGACGACATTCTTATCTATTCCAAGAACATGAAGGAGCACGTGGAGCATCTACGGAAAGTGTTCGAGATCCTGCGGAAAAACAAGTTCTACGTGAAGCTGTCGAAGAGCGACTTTGCACTGAAGAATGTGCAGTTTATCAAGCACATGGTGAGTGTCGAGGGCGTACACGTGGACCCGCGGAAGATCGAAGCCGTCAAGAAGTGGGAAGTACCGGAGAACGTGAAGGAGTTGCAGCAGTTCCTAGGCTTCGCCAACTACTACAACAGGTTCGTGCCTCAGTATGCTAAGATTGCAGCGCCACTGACCGACCTACTGAAAAAGGATACGCCCTTCAAATGGGATACTCCTCATCAGCAAGCCATGGAACAGCTACAGACAGCACTGACCACAGCGCCAGTACTCATCCTACCAGACCCCGAGAAAGACTACATCGTTGAAGCATACGCTAGTGACCAGGCAGTCGGAGCAGTACTGATGCAAGATCACGGGAACGGTTTACAGCCTATCGCCTACCTCAGTAAAAAGTTACACGGAGCAGAACTGAACTACCCCATCCACGACAAGGAAGCCTTAGCTATAGTCGTAGCCTTCAAGGCGTGGAGGTGTTACCTAGAGGGAGCCAAGACTACAGTTTATACTGACCACTGCAGTCTCAAATACCTGAAGTCACAGCCGACGCTCTCGCGGCGTCAGGTGCGGTGGATGGACTTCCTAGAAACTCACTTCCACTACGACATCGTCTACAAGCCCGGGCTACACAACAAGGCAGACGCGTTGAGCCGCCCCGGTCATGTAGCAGGCATCCAACTCGATGGGATGAACCCTCTGCTCAAGGGTCTATTCCAACATGGGTACTCCGTGGACGCAGAGATTGCTACAGCACAGACTAAGAAGCTGTTACAGTGGGAGAAAGACTTAGCTGTAAGGAAGGGTTCAGGAAAGATTTGGGTACCGAATTACGCCCCGCTATGGCAGATCCTCTTGGAGGAGTTTCACGACGTACCTTACGCGGGACATGTCGGGAGCAACAAGACGTTAGCAGGGATAGCAAAGTATTACTACTGGCCCGGGATGGTAGCAGACGTGCAGCAGTTCGTCACCTCTTGCGACACGTGCCAGCGGATGAAGAGCAGCAAGCAGAAAAAAGCAGGGTTACTTCAGCCTCTACCCGTACCGGAGCAGCCATGGCAGGTCGTTAACCTCGACTTCATCACAGGACTCCCTTCGACCTCACGGGGACATGATTCCATCCTCGTGGTGATCGATAAGTTCTCCAAAATGGGTCACTTCATACCGACCAACACCACAGCTACAGCTGAAGCAACTGCTCGCCTCTTCTTCGACCGCATCATCACCATGCACGGCATCCCCGCAACACTCATCTCCGACAGAGACCCCAAATTCACGAGTAAGTTCTGCAAGGAGCTCATGGGATTATTGGGGACCAAACTTGCGATGTCCTCAGCATACCACCCACAGACTGACGGACAGACAGAGCGACTCAATCAAGTGGTTGAACAGTTACTGCGCACAGCTTGCACAGACGACGTCAGCCACTGGGACACACAGTTACCAACCCTAGAGTTCGCTTACAACAACGCGTCACATGCGGCCACAGGGAAAACTCCTTTCTTCCTATGTTACGGACGGGAACCACTCACACCACAGCAGCCAACCACACCGGCACACGTCTAGGCCGCACATGACTTCGTCACCACCATGCAGCAGCTATGGGAGAAGACTCAGCAACGTCTCACCACGATGCAGACCTCCCAGAAGCAGTATGCCGATCGTCAGCGACGAGATCACTCAGTAGCAGTCGGAGATCAGGTGCTTCTTGACACGCACAACTTGAAGCTGTCTCACCTTCCATCCAAACTCCGGCCTCGCTTCTGTGGTCCTTTTCTCGTTGAGGCACAGGTGACACCCGTAACATTCCGCTTGCGCTTACCAGATTCATGGAAGCTTCACAACGCTTTCCATGTCCAGCTACTGAAGCCCTACAAGGATCCCAACCAACAGTTCCAGGGACGGCAGCTACCGCCACCACCACCTGTTCTCATCCAGGATGAACCTGAGTATGAAGTGGAACGCGTCCTCTCTCATCGGCGCCGCGGCGGCAAGACCCTCGAGCTCCTGATACGCTGGAAGGAATATGACCCCACTGAGGACAGCTGGGTTGCAGAAGCTGATATGAGCAACGCACGCCGTGCTCTCAAGGACTATCTTGTCAAGCAGGGTGTATCTCACGCCACCCAGCTTTGAGGGGGGGACGTGTGAGAGTACGACGACTTATGCCAGCTATGCTTGCTTGCCTTTACTTTATTATGCTATTTCTAGCATAGGATAATTATATGCATGCATGAATTGCTTGATTTCCTAGGCTAGGTGCTTTCCTATATTTTATTATAGTTATAGCACCGAGCTAGGTTGCGTGCACCGAATTCTGGCTTTTCGGTTGACACCGAATTGCCTTCTACCGAATTCGGGAAGGATCTGTTCGGGACGCTTCGCGACCCTCAGAACCTTCGCGTAACACCTGGTTACTGGGCCTTGTGTCGAGCCTATATATAGCCTCGTGTTGTACCCAGGTGATCATTGAATTCAAACTCTCTTTTCTGAGCTCGATCCTAGATCCTCACACCTATCCTTGCACAGATTCATGCCAGCAAACACACAAACTAGCGCCACGTGCTCCATATTTGGGCGAACGAGCTCAAAGAAGTGTCTATGGAAAGCGAATACGATGTACTACCTGAATTTGAGAAGATATATTGTTAAAAATAACGTCCAAATGTTGAAACGGTGACATGTTGCGCAGTGGCCTATCATTGCACAGATTCAGGCCAGCAAACGCAAAAACAAGCGTCACGTGCTGCGTATTTGGGCGAACGAACTCAAACCTTCTATGGGAAGAAAATAGGATGTACTACCTGAATTTGTGAAGATATAGTGTTAAAAATAACGTCCAAATGTTGAAACGGTGACATGTAGCGCACTGGCCTATCCTTGCACAGATTCAGGCCAGCAAACGCACAAACTAGCGTCATATGCTGCGTATGTGGGCGAACGAACTCAAACAAGTTTCTATGGGAAGGAAATAGGTACCTGAATTTGTGAAGAAATAGTGCTACAAATAACGTCCAAATGTTGAAACGGTGACATGTTGCGCACTGGCCTATCCTTGCACAGATTCAGGCCAGCAAACGCACAAACTAGCGTCACGTGTGTTGACAACTATTGTGATCTAGAAACTCTATACACGCCCTTTAAATCACTCTTAGTAGTCTCCACGGGGTTATTTCCAAGGGTCCTTGGGTGCCTGGCAGAGCCAGTCCCTAACCAAGGGTCCGTGTTTTGTAGAGAGACACACTAAGCGTGAAGACAACAGCGTGCACTAGAGTACACCCAAAGTCATTTGCGCAGCGTTGAAGACGAATTGGCCCGTGTGCAGAAAGTTCTCTTCACGTCAATACGTTGATAGAGAAAGGCTTCACTCAAAAATGATTGATGACAACTGAGCACAAGCACACAATTTATAGCAAAGCCTACGCACATGCAAAGGAAATCACAAAGCAATTGTTTAACTAGACTTCAGGACTTCGCCAGATGCGCCAAGGAAAACGGTTGTCGAACTGCTCTTGAATTTGGCTTGATTTGCCCCGTCAAAATAACTGTCTTCAAACTGCACTCCTGCCAAATTCCCCTGCTGACTCTCTTCGCGAACATTCATGATTTCCTATGCGCAATCATGAACATTCGTGTGGGATTACCGTTATCACGAACGTTCACAGTTACAAAACGGTTTTCCACCGTTTTTCCCTGTGTCGAAATTGTCCCTTTACGCGCGCGATATTTCTCGCGAAATTACCTGTAAGCCGAGTCAACGCGGAAATCGGTTTTTCAACAGAAATCCCGAGCACCCCCACGACTGCAATCATGCACGACCGATATTTCGGTCGTGCTGTACAGTGCACTGACGTGCGCTGTCCTGCGCGTGGGCAGGGCGATCATTCGCCCTGTCGTGTTGCGATCGTGCCCACAGTGCACGCTCGCAACAGTGCGAGGCACACGCTTGGGCCTGAGGGCCCACACACGCGAAATCAGGACCACACGCGCGGGTCTGATTTTCCCACACAGTTGACCTTGACTGACGCGAAAATTATCGCAGTCAACTTCGTGAACACTCACGACACTTCATGAACACACACGAAAAACAGAAACATACGAACTTACATGAATGCATATCAACCTTCACGAACAGCTCACGGAACTCACAGAAATGCACGAACACAAAATTCACGCACACTCACGACAACTCGCGAAACAACGCAAACGCACACGAAGTCTCGCATTCACACACGAACATTCACAAACACTCAGGAACGCAATCTTTCACGAAAACGCACATAACTCATGAACCGTTGAGGCGATTCACGAGTCGTAAACAATCAAACGTAAAGCACAAAAATGCGCAACTCACACATAACAAATTACCTTCAAACAAAACAACTCACTTTCACTCAACGTCGACGAATAGGTGGTAGGTTGTCGTGCAAACCATGTATTGCACTCAACAAACTCCCCCACAACCTGCCGACTATTCGAACCCACATCCGTCACTTACGGACTCGACAACTCCCTTCACCACTTCCATCATTGGCACAGGCGATTTTACATCCTTGCCCAACAGCTCCCCCTTTTCATCTGACTCCACCCCATTGCCAATCTCAACACCAGTTTTAGGGGAGACACGCTTCTGCTCCCCCACAAATTCAGCTTCCACGTCATCTGCTGCAACAATTTGCAGCTTCACCGAAGTATTGCCGTTGTCCCTCGGAGTAGTTTCAGCTTCCTCCTTGCTCAGCTTCACATCGGGTTCCTCTGTCCCCTTAGCCCTATCAGCTGCAACGCTTGACAGGTTCTTGACAGTAGGCTTTCCCGACCCTCCTGAGCTCAGCAACATCAGTTTCTCTTCAGCAGCTTCACCCTTCAGCTGCACCATGTCCTTAGGTTTCTGCTTCTCACGAGTGACACACTTGTGCACTCCCTTCTCCTTGTTCACAGCAGCAGCCTTGCTTTCACTGCCCCGGGTTCCAGCACCGTTCTTCTCATCAGCACTTGCAGAGTTTCTCCTTTCAGCCGCTGCAAGTCGAGCATTAACCTTGTGCAACTCCTGCACAAGCATCTCCACTGTCACTCTCAACTCCTTAACCGTTTCAGCAGCCACTGCCGCACATTCTCCCTTGCAGCTGCAAGTCCCATTCTCCTTTTCAGGTGCCACCTCACTCCATGGCACCACCGGAACGTGCCACAACTCGTCATGCAGGTCCTTGTCCTCGTGCAAGTCCCACAACACTCGGTCACCATGATGTCCTTTGAAGGTTTCAGCTCCATTGGTCGCCGTGCACACTCCTGCAAGTCCCATTTTCCTTAGGGAAATCAAGTTACCCTTCAGCTCCGGTACCAAGAGCACATCTTCCAAGATGATCGGCTTCCCGTCAGCTCCCTTGAAGGCTGCCTTGCCGACCCCCAACACTTTCATCTTGTGCCCGCATCCGGAATGCATTTCAGAGACGCTCGTTTTCTCAATCCCATATAGCAGGTCCGCCCGTGGGGTCATATGGTTTGCTGCTCCGGAGTCTAGGATCCAAGTGTTAAAGGGAGGAGGCTCTGCTCCCTTCTTGGCAGGTGCCTTCTCATCTCCCCTATTCCCTTGCACATGGAAGAACTGTCCAGGAGCTCGTTCCCAACCTTGTTCCCCTTCCATTGCGGTGTCTGCTACATAACCAACGCCATGCTGTTGGTTCTTCTTTCGGTCACCACCCTCATATCCGGGGGTCCACCCTTTGGGTCGCTTCCAGCATTTCACCCATGTGTGTCCCGGCTTCTTGCAATACCAACAGGTGCCCTTGAACCCTTGGTAGTCACCATGCTCATCTTCTTCTTCATCATCACTGGTACTCCTTTGGTTTCTGTCATCACGTCCCTTTTCGAGCCGTCCACGTTCACCTTGACTGCGGCCCTTGCGCCACCTACTCGCTTGAACGCCATAGCCGCCATCTCCGTCTTGATTCAAATTGAACTGCCGCCTCCTAAAGTCCTCCTCCAGGATCTTGGTCCTCACCCATTCGAGCGTCCATGACCCTTGGTTCTGAGGAAGACTTAGGCCACTTGTAAACTGCAGCCACGACTCGGGCAGCAACGACAACATCCGCAAGCACCTCGTTTGCTCCGGATAGGTTACGCCCGCAACCTTCAACTTCGCGTATAACTCCCGCATCTTGTCAAGGACGGGTTGAATCGGCTCCCCTTCATTTAGACGCAACGACGCAAGTTCACGCTCCAGCATGAGCGTTGCAACCACCGAGGTTGGCGCATGCAGCTCCTTAAGCACCTTCCATGCTAGTGGTCCGCATTCAGCCTTCTCCAGCAGATGCATGACATGTGATCTCTGGTTCAGGTCCAAACTCTGCGATAGGAGGTAGTAGCCGGCCGTCGCACGCTCATCCCACTCCTCTTGCAGGTTGGGGTCGTCCGGCCTCTTCTCCTCGCCCGTCATCAGCTTCAACAAGCCGACTTGCCGAAAATACAACTGCATTTTCCACGCCCAATCGTCGTACCCATTGCCGCTGAACTTGTCGACGGTGAAGTTCTTAAGCACCTCTTTCAATAGTGAGCCCTGGCTGATCCGCACTCCCCTTGGCGCTGAACCCCCAGTATCTTGGCTTCCACTATTAGCACGTGCAAGAGAATCTTCAGTTCCGCCCGACTCCATGATGTTCTAACGGCAGCACTTAGAACCACACCTCTGATACCACTTGTTGACAACTATTGTGATCTAGAAACTCTATACACGCCCTTTAAATCACTCTTAGTAGTCTCCACGGGGTCACCTCCAAGGGTCCTTGGGTGCCTGGCAGAGCCAGTCCCTAACCAAGGGTCCGTGTTTTGTAGAGAGACACACTAAGCGTGAAGACAACAGCGTGCACTAGAGTACACCCAAAGTCATTTGCGCAGCGTTGAAGACGAATTGGCCCGTGTGCAGAAAGTTCTCTTCACGTCAATACGTTGATAGAGAAAGGCTTCACTCAAAAATGATTGATGACAACTGAGCACAAGCACACAATTTATAGCAAAGCCTACGCACATGCAAAGGAAATCACAAAGCAATTGTTTAACTAGACTTCAGGACTTCGCCAGATGCGCCAAGGAAAACGGTTGTCGAACTGCTCTTGAATTTGGCTTGATTTGCCCCGTCAAAATAACTGTCTTCAAACTGCACTCCTGCCAAATTCCCCTGCTGACTCTCTTCGCGAACATTCATGATTTTCTGTGCGCAATCATGAACATTCGTGTGGGATTACCGTTATCACGAACGTTCACAGTTACAAAACGGTTTTCCACCGTTTTTCCCTGTGTCGAAATTGTCCCTTTACGCGCGCGATATTTCTCGCGAAATTACCTGTAAGCCGAGTCAACGCGGAAATCGGTTTTTCAACCGAAATCCCGAGCACCCCCACGACTGCAATCATGCACGACCGATATTTCGGTCGTGCTGTACAGTGCACTGACGTGCGCTGTCCTGCGCGTGGGCAGGGCGATCATTCGCCCTGTCGTGTTGCGATCGTGCCCACAGTGCACGCTCGCAACAGTGCAAGGCACACGCTTGGGCCTGAGGGCCCACATACGCGAAATCAGGACCACACGCGCGGGTCTGATTTTCCCACACAGTTGACCTTGACTGACGCGAACATTATCGCAGTCAACTTCGTGAACACTCACGACACTTCATGAACACACACGAAAAACAGAAACATACGAACTTACATGAATGCATATCAACCTTCACGAACAGCTCACGGAACTCACAGAAATGCACGAACACAAAATTCACGCACACTCACGACAACTCTGTGAGAATGAGGAACGAGAATGATGTGAACTATGAAATGAAGTGAGTACAAATAGGAAACCCTAATTGGGTTGTACCCCCTATGGGATACCCCACTATAGCCTACACAACAGCATAAGCTATATAATGTTCTGACACACCCCCATAGGCAAAGTGGGGGAGAACAAGGGGTCACAAGACCAGTCAAGCAAAGCAGAGCAAGCTCAGGGTGGATCACAAAGTCACCACACAGTCCGAGCACAACGACAAGGCCACAAGGCCAGTTCACATGCAGGAGTACACATATATATATAGAGCTAGACAAGCAAGAGCAGGTATATATATGTAACAGTACAAGCAAGGTCAAGAAGAGAGCAAGTGAGGCAAGACAGGTACAAGACCCAGCTGGGTGCAGAAGCGCTGATGGTCACAAGGCGCAAGTGCCTTGGTGAACACATCAGCAGTGTTGGCCTCAGAGGCCACGTAAGCAAGTCGCAACTGACCACGCTGCTGCAGCTCACGAGCAAGAAAGTAACGGAGAGCAATGTGCTTCGTTCTGTGCTCCAAGCGCTGCTCTCGACACAAGGCCAGCATGGCCTTGTTGTCTACGTACAGCACTGGAGGAGAATGAGGCGGCTCTCCAAGGTCAGTCAGCAGGTAGGTGAGCCAGCGAAGCTCCTGTGCAGCCATGGCCCCGGCGTAGATCTCAGCCTCACAACTGGAGCTGAGAACAGAGGACGAGCGAGTAGCCCGCCACGAGACAGAGCCGGAACCAAGACTGAAGGTGTAACCCTGCGACGACCGCTGTGTAGCCTGGTCGTCTGCCCAAGAAGCGTCCGCGTGCCCAGTGAGGACCACTGGACTCCGCCCTCCAAGCACTAGCCCCATGCCCGACGTACTGCACAAGTAGCGCAACACCCTCTTCGCTGCAGCCATGTGCTCTGGTCGGTGTCTCCCAGGAGCAACATAGCGTGCAAGAATGCTAAGAGGGTATGCAAGGTCAGGTCGTGTGCAGGTCATCAGGTACATGAGGCAGCCAACAAGCTCTGGGTACGGGCCACTCGACTCTACGGACTCATCCGAAGGCAGAGCTGAGAGCGAGTGGCGAGTAGACAGAGGAGTGGCCTGAGGCGAGGAGTACGTGAAGCCGAAGCGCTGAAGGACCTGCTGCACCATGTGTGACTGAGTCAAGGTAATGGTGCGGCGTGCTCTGTCCCGAGTGATCTGCAAGCCAAGGTAGCTGCGCAGTTCACCCAGGTCTGTGCACGTGTGTCTCTTCTGCAGCTCGGACTTCACGTAGGCTAGTCCAGCAGTGTCAGCTGTGGCAAAGACCAAGTCGTCGACGTACACGAGGACGTAGAACGGCGGCAAAGAAGTGTCGGTGCGCAGAAACAGCGACGGGTCAGCAGTAGAGGGAGCAAACCCAAGAGCCGCAAGCGTAGTCCTCAGTGTGTCGTGCCACTCACGCGGTGCCTGGCGGAGACCGTAGACTGGCCGTCGGAGGCTCCACTGGGTGCCAGGAGGAAAAGTCCCAGTGAAGCCAGGTGGACGGCGCAGCCAGATCTCCTCGTGCAGGCTACCCTGCAAGAAAGCAGTACTGAAGTCAAGAGAGTGGAGCTCGTAGTCGCGCTGAGCGGCTATGTGCAGCAGCACCCGAAGAGTGGTCATCTTCGGGGTGGGAGAGAAGGTCTGAAAGTAGTCAACTCCCTGCCGCTGACTGAAGCCACGAGCGACGTACCGCGCCTTGAAGACAGGTGGAGAGCCCGGCGGCCGCTTCACCCTGAAGATCCACATGCCACTGACGATGTTCGCCCCAGGAGGGGGAACCGCGTCAACGTAGGTGCCTGTGGACTTCCAGGACGCCATCTCTGCATCCATAGCTGCCTGCCACTGAGAGGAGTAGGGACCCTCTACGGCCTCCGCGTAAGAGCGCGGAGTCGGGATGTCTAGTGCATCCGGGTCTCCCTCAGGGGCAAGTAGTACGGACGCGAGATGAGGTGAAGCAGCAGCCAGACACCGGAACTCCTCCTGCCTGTCCTCAAGGACGTCCGTGCCAAGAGCACACTCACCCCCGACGGACGGAGGACAGACAGACGCAGACTCAGCAACAAGACCGGCAGCGTAGTCTAGACGACAGCGAGCAGCAAAGTCGACGAGCTCAGCAACAAGTGCAGACGCAGCAGTGGACTCAAAAGAGGGGTCAGTGACGACAGTAGCAAGGAGACGTGTGACAGCAGGACTGGCAGCACGAAGAGAGTCCGACTCCGGGTCAGGAAGAGCAGGAAGAGAGGACTCAGGAGGAGAAGGCAAAGGGGCACGCAGAGGAGCAGTGGACGGACGCAGAGACATCCGGTGCGTGCCAGGGACAGGAGGAGGACGCTGACGCGAACCACGACCACTAGTGCGAGCAGCACGGACAGGCGACGCAGGACGAGACGCAGGCTCACGACGCTCAGCAAGACCTCCAGTAAGACCAGTGTAGGGAGAAGGAGCGGGCAGTGGGGAGGCCGGCTGTAACTGGAACTGTGACAGGACAGGCTGTGGACACTCTAAGGGAGGAGGAGGACCAGTAGAAGGCGGGAGACCAAGAACCTGCTGAAGGAGCGGAACGAAGTACGGTCTAGGCCGCGAGGCGACTCCAGACACAGCAGGGACAGCACCAGTACCCCAAGCGGGAGCACCAGCGCCAGCAGCACCTCCAGCTCCAGGACCTCCAGCAGCACCAGTAGCACCCCCAGCAGGACCGCCTCCAGGACCGACAGCAGTAGCCTCAGCGCCAACACCCTCAGCAGCTCCAGTTCCAGCACCTCCGGGACCCGCGGCACCAGCACCCTCAGTAGCCGAAGAACCTCCAGCTCCAGCAGCACGCCTCCAGCGCCGGGCAAACCACTCACGCAGCTCCTGTGGAGAGAGGGGCTCCCGCCGAGGCGAAGCACCCGGAGAACCGCCAGGTCCCGCACCGCCAGACGCCACAAGGGGAGGTCCAGCGGTCGCAGGCTCCGCAGCTCCAGGCTCAGCACCTCCAGACGCAGCACCCCCTGGCTCAGCACCCCCAGTAGCAGCACCCCACGGCTCAGTACCCCCAGACTCCGCACCCCCAGGCTCAGCACCCCCAGTCGCAGTACCCCCAGGCTCAGCACCCCCAGACTCAGCACCCCCAGGCTCAGCACCCGCAGCAGGACCAGAGTCACCAGCAACCTCTACCGGCTCGACTGCGTCTACCTGGGACACACCTGAAGGGGCAGGACCCTGAGGGGGAAGGGGGTCTACCGGGGGGGGACCTGGCACAAGGAAGTGCAGTGGCGGGGGGAGGGAAGGAGTGCGGTAGGGGAAGAGGCGGTAGAAGGGGACTGACTCGTCGAACGTGACGTCCTGGGAGGACAGAACACGACGAGAGGAGGGGTGGTAGAACTGCCACCCTGGAGCGTCAGGGGGGAAGCCGAGGAAGACACAGGGAGCAGCACGAGGGGACAGCTTGTCCGCAGACAAGTCACGGACAAACGCCCGAGATCCCCAGACACGGAACGCAGACGCATCGCCGACCTTCCCCGTCCACAGCAGAGCTGGAGAGGTCTCCGGCCGGGAGACCCTGGGGTGAAGGTTGATCTGATGCGCCGCGTACCGAACCGCAAACGGCCACAGAAAATGGGGGGCAGCCGCATGCATCATGGACGTACGAGCGACGTCCATGACCATGCCAATGCGGCGCTCAGCAATCCCATTTTGCTGTGGAGAGTCCGGAAGCGTAAAGGTCTGGCGGATGCCTCGTGCACGACAGTAGGCTCGCAGAAGGCCAGAGGAGAACTCTCCACCTCGGTCAGAGTGCAGACGCAGAACAGGAAAGTCCGAGCCGAAGCTCCTCCTGAGCTGGAGACGAGCTGCGCGGATCCAGTCGATCAACACCTCAGTGACATCACCCTTGCTGCGCAAGGGGAAGACTGTGGTGTAACGCGAGTAGTCGTCAACCACCAGCAGGAAGTAGCGCTCGTGACCCTGCCCACGGACACGGGCGGGGCCCCACACGTCCATGTGAAGCGTCTGCAGAGGAGCCTCTGTCGGGGGAAACTGGGAGGAGTGAGGGGCAGCCCGGAGCCGCCCCTCGACACAGGGGACACAAGAAGGTCCGGGTCCCGAAGGAAGGGGAGGGAGAGACCGGGGAAGACCAGAGACAAGGACACGGGAAGCCATGCCCCGAAGACGAAGCAAGGAGGGGTGGCCAAGACGGTGGTGCCACAGGAGAGTCTCGTGAGACAGGCGGCGACACGAGCAGGGGGCAGACTCAGGACCAGACCTGGACGCAGCAGCAAACACCTGACCCGACGCAGCTACCTGGCCAGACGCAGGGACAGGAGGAGACGCAGTGGTCAGTGTGTAGAGACTCGACCCTGGCCGACGCGAGAACGTGGCCAGGTGTCGGCCTGTGCGGGCATCCGAGCAGTGGGTCACCCGCTGACTCGCAGGAGTAAACTGGTGAACCCCCGCATCCTGCAGGTCAGCACCACTCACCAAGTTCGTCGAGAACGAGGGGAGGTACAGACCAGACAAGGTGCCCGAGGGGGCAGCCGGACACGGGAGGACAGTGGAGAAGTGAGAGAGGACAGGACCCCCAGAGGGGTCAGCCAGGGAGACTGCAACCGGCCGGCCAAGCGGCGTGAGTGTGGTGCGGTCTCGAAAGAAGGAGCGAGAAGCCCCTGAGTCAAGTGTGAAGGTGAGGGAGGCCGAAGCCGACGCAGTACCTGAGAGCGCAGCCTCACCAGTACCTGAGAGTGCAGACGCACTGGCACCTAGAGCAGCAGCCGCAGAAGTACCTGGCGCAGCAGTACCAATGCCCGGGTCGGGCGGGAAACACTGGTAACAGTCACCCTCCTCACTAATAGTCACAGCATACATGGCAGCAAGGATAGCATCAAAGTCAAGATCAAAGACAGCTACGCCAGCCCTAGACAGCTCTCCCCAACGGGGAATCTCACTGGCCTCAGGGAACTGCTGACGCCAAGCGTCCGTCAGGCGGCCAAAGCAGCGCTGAGTGGGGTGCGCACCCCCACACTGCTCACCCGCTCGGTCACCGGAACGAAGGACGTAGGTGCACGGACCAAAACCCCCACCCCGCTGACGCTGCGTGTACCACTCACGGAGCTGCTGGGGCGGGGGGATGTCCCGCGAACGCTGCTGCTGCTGCTGCTGCTGCTGCTGCTGCTGCTGCTGCTGACGCTGGCCACCACCAGGGCCGCTACGCTGCGGGGCACCACCCCGACCAGCTCCACCCCCTCCGCCACCGCTGCCTCCACCTCCACCACCACCGCTGCCTCCGCTCCCACCGCTGCCGCCACCACCGCCTCCTCCTCCGCTGCTGCCACCGCCACCACCGCCCCCGCCACCACTCCCACCGCCACCCCCACTCCCTCCTCCGCCTCCACCGCCTCCTCCACCGCCCCCGCCAGCTCCACCCGCGCCCTTGCCCCCCTTGCCCCTGCCAGGGCGGCGTCTCCCGCTAGGGGCAGACGCCGCGCAGACCGACTCAAGACCAAGCAGGTCGGCAGCAGCAGCAGAGGCAACAGAGGGCAGCAGGGGGGAAGGAGAACACCCCTCAAAGATGGGGGTGCGAGGGTCACCACGAGAGGCTCCTACAGCGACGATGCTCTTCTCCGCCGCCAGGAGGGACTTCTCGAGGAGGTCGACAGTGAGAGTGGTGGGACAGACCGAGAGGTAGTGGTCCCTGACTACGCGAAGGGAGTCAGGGAGGCGTGTGACTATGTAATAGAGAGTGATGTACATGGGGGGGGGGTTCTTGGCGCAGAACTCAGCAGGAAGGGCGGCGCGGTAGCGAGTGTCACTAGTGCGGAGGTGCGTAATGAGGTCAGCGACAGTGGGAAAGGCAGTAAGGTCAGGAAAGAGGTACGGTAGCATGAGGCGGCTCAGGGCAGCAGTGGCAGGGGAAGAGTAGCGCGCAACTACAGCGTCGTACAAGGTCTGAGCACTCTTGTACTGACTAAAGTGCGCGCGCTCAGTGGTAGGCAGGTGGCGACGCACAGCAAGACGTGCAGCAGCATCGCGGGTGGCCCACTGAGAGCGAACAGTGGGGTCAGCATCAGTAGCAGGGGCAGGAGAGGCGCCAGAGGTGAGGTCAAAGAGGGAAAGACTGTCCGCCCTATCGCACTGTAAGAACAGCTGCAGGTCGTCGACCCAGACCTCAAAGTCAATGGCTCGACCCTCAGCGTCAAAAGCGAGGACACTAGGGGTAGCCATGACGACGACAGACGAGCAGTGCAAGCAGTAGGGGAAGGGCACGCAGTGACAGTGGGGCTGTGCTCACCGGACAGGGCAGGTCGGGCAGCTCGGCAGTAGGGCGGCTCGGCTGCTCAGCGGCTCGGCGGCAGGGCGGCTCGGCTGCTGGGCGGCTCGGCTGTTGGGCGGCTCGGCGGCAGTGCGGCTCGGCTCCCGGGCGGCTCGGCGGCAGGGCGGCTCGGCTCCCGGGCGGCTCGACTGCAGGGCGGCTCGGCTCCCGGGCGGCTCGGCGGCAAGGCGGCTTGGCTCCCGGCGGTTCTGCTGCTAGGCGGCTCCCGCAGGTAGGGCGGCGGTAGGGCCGCAGGTTGGGCGGCGGTAGGGCCGCAAGGAGGGCGGCGGGCGGGCCGCAGGTAGGGCGGCGGTAGGGCCGCAAGTAGGGCGGCGGGCGGGCCGCAGGGAGGGCGGCGGTAGGGCCGCAAGTAGGGCGGCGGGCGGGCCGCAGGGAGGGCGGCGGTAGGGCCGCAAGTAGGGCGGCGGGCGGGCCGCAGGTAGGGCGGCGGGCGGGCCGCAGGTAGGGCGGCGGGCGGGCCGCAGGTAGGGTGGCGGGCGGGCCGCAGGTAGGGCGGCGGGCGGGCCGCAGGTAGGGTGGCGGGCGGGCCGCAGGTAGGGGGGCGGGCGGGCCGCAGGTAGGGTGGCGGGCGGGCCGCAGGTAGGGCGGCGGGCGGGCCGCAGGTAGGGTGGCGGGCGGGCCGCGACGTGAGGGCGGCGGGGCCGCTGTAGTGGGGCGGCGGGGCCGCTTAGCAGAGAGCGGCGGGGCCGCGTGAGCAGGGCGGCTGGGCCGCGCGAGCAGGGCGGCGGGGCCGCGAAGGAAGGGCGGCGGGGCCGCGTTAGTAGGGCGGCGGGGCCGCGAAGGGAGGGCGGCGGGGCCGCAAGGGGCGACACGGAGGGTCGCTAAAAAAAGGAAAACGCGCCTCGGGGCGCGCTTCGGTGGGCCCTAGAAGCAGTCCCTAGGATGGGACCTGCTCTGATTCCATGTGAGAATGAGGAACGAGAATGATGTGAACTATGAAATGAAGTGAGTACAAATAGGAAACCCTAATTGGGTTGTACCCCCTATGGGATACCCCACTATAGCCTACACAACAGCATAAGCTATATAATGTTCTGACAAACTCGCGAAACAACGCAAACGCACACGAAGTCTCGCATTCACACACGAACATTCACAAACACTCAGGAACGCAATCTTTCACGAAAACGCACATAACTCATGAACCGTTGAGGCGATTCACGAGTCGTAAACAATCAAACGTAAAGCACAAAAATGCGCAACTCACACATAACAAATTACCTTCAAACAGAACAACTCACTTTCACTCAACGTCGACGAATAGGTGGTAGGTTGTCGTGCAAACCATGTATTGCAATCAACAACGTGCTGCATATTTGGGCAAACGAACTCAAACCAGTTTCTATGGGAAGAAAATAGGATGTTCTACCTGAATTTCTGAAGAAATAGTGTTAAAAATAACGTCCAAATGTTGAAACGGTGACATGTAGCGCACTGGCCTATCCTTGCACAGATTCAGGCCAGCAAACGCACAAACTAGCGTCACGTGCTGCGTATTTGGGCGAACGAACTCAAACCAGTTTCTATGGGAAGAAAATAGGATGTAATGCCTGAATTTGTGAAGAAATAGTTCTAAAAACAACATCCAAAAGCTAAACGGGTGACATGTTGCGCACGGGCTGTCAGAACATTATATAGCTTATGCTGTTGTGTAGGCTATAGTGGGGTATCCCATAGGGGGTACAACCCAATTAGGGTTTCCTATTTGTACTCACTTCATTCATAGTTCAATCACTCTCGTTCTTCATTTTCACATGGAATCAGAGCAGGTCCCCTCCTAGGGACTGCTTCTAGGGCCCACCGAAGCGCGCCCCGAGGCGCGTTTTCCTTTTTTTTAGCGACCCTCCGTGTCGCCCCTCGCGGCCCCGCCGCCCTCCCTTCGCGGCCCCGCCGCCCTACTAACGCGGCCCCGCCGCCCTTCCTTCGCGGCCCCGCCGCCCTGCTCGCGCGGCCCAGCCGCCCTCTGCTTCGCGGCCCCGCCGCCCTGCTCACGCGGCCCCGCCGCCCTCTGCTAAGCGGCCCCGCCGCCCTGCTACAGCGGCCCCGCCGCCCTCACGTCGCGGCCCGCCCGCCCTCTGCTTCGCGGCCCCGCCGCCCTGCTCACGCGGCCCCGCCGCCCTGCTCACGCGGCCCCGCCGCCCTCTGCTAAACGGCCCCGCCGCCCCACTACAGCGGCCCCGCCGCCCTCACGTCGCGGCCCGCCCGCCACCCTACCTGCGGCCCGACCGCCGCCCTACCTGCGGCCCGACCGCCGCCCTACTTGCGGCCCTACCGCCGCCCTACCTACGGCCCGCCCGCCGCCCTACTTGCGGCCCGCCCGCCGCCCTACCTACGGCACGCCCGCCGCCTTGCCTGCGGCCCGCCCGCCGCCCTACCTACGGCCCGCCCGCCGCCCTACCTGCGGCCCTACCGCCGCCCTACCTGCGGGAGCTGCCTAGCAGCAGAACCGCCGGGAGCCGAGCCGCCCTGCCGCCGAGCCGCCCGGAAGCCGAGCCGCCCTGCCGCCGAGCCGCCCGGGAGCCGAGCCGCCCTGCCGCCGAGCCGCCCGGGAGCCGAGCCGCACTGCCGCCGAGCCGCCCAACAGCCGAGCCGCCCAGCAGCCGCACCGCCCTGCCACCGAGCCGCTGAGCAGCCGAGCCGCCCTACTGCCGAGCCGCCCGACCTGCCCTGTCCGGTGAGCACAGCCCCACTGTCACTGCGTGCCCTTCCCCTACTGCTTGCACTGCTCGTCTGTCGTCGTCATGGCTACCCCTAGTGTCCTCGCTTTTGACGCTGAGGGTCGAGCCATTGACTTTGAGGTCTGGGTCGACGACCTGCAGCTGTTCTTACAGTGCGATAGGGCGGACGGTCTTTCCCTCTTTGACCTCACCTCTGGCGCCTCTCCTGCCCCTGCTACTGATGCTGACCCCACTGTTCGCTCTCAGTGGGCCACCCGCGATGCTGCTGCACGTCTTGCTGTGCGTCGCCACCTGCCTACCACTGAGCGCGCGCACTTTAGTCAGTACAAGAGTGCTCAGACCTTGTACGACGCTGTAGTTGCGCGCTACTCTTCCCCTGCCACTGCTGCCCTGAGCCGCCTCATGCTACCGTACCTCTTTCCTGACCTTACTGCCTTTCCCACTGTCGCTGACCTCATTACGCACCTCCGCACTAGTGACACTCGCTACCGCGCCGCCCTTCCTGCTGAGTTCTGCGCCAAGAACCCCCCCCCCATGTACATCACTCTCTATTACATAGTCACACGCCTCCCTGACTCCCTTCGCGTAGTCAGGGACCACTACCTCTCGGTCTGTCCCACCACTCTCACTGTCGACCTCCTCGAGAAGTCCCTCCTGGCAGCGGAGAAGAGCATCGTCGCTGTAGGAGCCTCTCGTGGTGACCCTCGCACCCCCATCTTTGAGGGGTGCTCTCCTTCCCCCCTACTGCCCTCTGTTGCCTCTGCTGCTGCTGCCGACCTGCTTGGTCTTGAGTCGGTCTGCGCGGCGTCTGCCCCTAGCGGGAGACGCCGCCCTGGCAGGGGCAAGGGGGGCAAGGTCGCGGGTGGAGCTGGCGGGGGCGGTGGAGGAGGCGGTGGAGGCGGAGGAGGGAGTGGGGGTGGCGGTGGGAGTGGTGGCGGGGGCGGTGGTGGCGTTGGCAGCAGCGGAGGAGGAGGCGGTGGTGGCGGCAGCGGTGGGAGCGGAGGCAGCGGTGGTGGTGGAGGTGGAGGCAGCGGTGGCGGAGGGGGTGGAGCTGGTCGGGGTGGTGCCCCGCAGCGTAGCGGCCCTGGTGGTGGCCAGCGTCAGCAGCAGCAGCAGCAGCAGCAGCAGCAGCAGCAGCAGCGTTCGCGGGACATCCCCCTGCCCCAGCAGCTCCGTGAGTGGTACACGCAGCGTCAGCGGGGTGGGGGTTTTGGTCCGTGCACCTACGTCCTTCGTTCCGGTGACCGAGCGGGTGAGCAGTGTGGGGGTGCGCACCCCACTCAGCGCTGCTTTGGCCGCCTGACGGACGCTTGGCGTCAGCAGTTCCCTGAGGCCAGTGAGATTCCCCGTTGGGGAGAGCTGTCTAGGGCTGGCGTAGCTGTCTTTGATCTTGACTTTGATGCTATCCTTGCTGCCATGTATGCTGTGACTATTAGTGAGGAGGGTGACTGTTACCAGTGTTTCCCGCCCGACCCGGGCATTGGTACTGCTGCGCCAGGTACTTCTGCGGCTGCTGCTCTAGGTGCCAGTGCGTCTGCACTCTCAGGTACTGGTGAGGCTGCGCTCTCAGGTACTGCGTCGGCTTCGGCCTCCCTCACCTTCACACTTGACTCAGGGGCTTCTCGCTCCTTCTTTCGAGACCGCACCACACTCACGCCGCTTGGCCGGCCGGTTGCAGTCTCCCTGGCTGACCCCTCTGGGGGTCCTGTCCTCTCTCACTTCTCCACTGTCCTCCCGTGTCCGGCTGCCCCCTCGGGCACCTTGTCTGGTCTGTACCTCCCCTCGTTCTCGACGAACTTGGTGAGTGGTGCTGACCTGCAGGATGCGGGGGTTCACCAGTTTACTCCTGCGAGTCAGCGGGTGACCCACTGCTCGGATGCCCGCACAGGCCGACACCTGGCCACGTTCTCGCGTCGGCCAGGGTCGAGTCTCTACACACTGACCACTGCGTCTCCTCCTGTCCCTGCGTCTGGCCAGGTAGCTGCGTCGGGTCAGGTGTTTGCTGCTGCGTCCAGGTCTGGTCCTGAGTCTGCCCCCTGCTCGTGTCGCCGCCTGTCTCACGAGACTCTCCTGTGGCACCACCGTCTTGGCCACCCCTCCTTGCTTCGTCTTCGGGGCATGGCTTCCCGTGTCCTTGTCTCTGGTCTTCCCCGGTCTCTCCCTCCCCTTCCTTCGGGACCCGGACCTTCTTGTGTCCCCTGTGTCGAGGGGCGGCTCCGGGCTGCCCCTCACTCCTCCCAGTTTCCCCCGACAGAGGCTCCTCTGCAGACGCTTCACATGGACGTGTGGGGCCCCGCCCGCGTCCGTGGGCAGGGTCACGAGCGCTACTTCCTGCTGGTGGTTGACGACTACTCGCGTTACACCACAGTCTTCCCCTTGCGCAGCAAGGGTGATGTCACTGAGGTGTTGATCGACTGGATCCGCGCAGCTCGTCTCCAGCTCAGGAGGAGCTTCGGCTCGGACTTTCCTGTTCTGCGTCTGCACTCTGACCGAGGTGGAGAGTTCTCCTCTGGCCTTCTGCGAGCCTACTGTCGTGCACGAGGCATCCGCCAGACCTTTACGCTTCCGGACTCTCCACAGCAAAATGGGATTGCTGAGCGCCGCATTGGCATGGTCATGGACGTCGCTCGTACGTCCATGATGCATGCGGCTGCCCCCCATTTTCTGTGGCCGTTTGCGGTTCGGTACGCGGCGCATCAGATCAACCTTCACCCCAGGGTCTCCCGGCCGGAGACCTCTCCAGCTCTGCTGTGGACGGGGAAGGTCGGCGATGCGTCTGCGTTCCGTGTCTGGGGATCTCGGGCGTTTGTCCGTGACTTGTCTGCGGACAAGCTGTCCCCTCGTGCTGCTCCCTGTGTCTTCCTCGGCTTCCCCCCTGACGCTCCAGGGTGGCAGTTCTACCACCCCTCCTCTCGTCGTGTTCTGTCCTCCCAGGACGTCACGTTCGACGAGTCAGTCCCCTTCTACCGCCTCTTCCCCTACCGCACTCCTTCCCTCCCCCCGCCACCGCACTTCCTTGTGCCAGGTCCCCCCCCGGTAGACCCCCTTCCCCCTCAGGGTCCTGCCCCTTCAGGTGTGTCCCAGGTAGACGCAGTCGAGCCGGTCGAGGTTGCTGGTGACTCTGGTCCTGCTGCGGGTGCTGAGTCTGGGGGTGCTGAGCCTGGGGGTACTGCGACTGGGGGTGCTGAGCCTGGGGGTGCGGAGTCTGGGAATGCTGAGCCTGGGGGTGCTGCGACTGGGGGTGCTGAGCCTGGGGGTGCGGAGTCTGGGGGTGCTGAGCCGTGGGGTGCTGCTACTGGGGGTGCTGAGCCAGGGGGTGCTGCGTCTGGAGGTGCTGAGCCTGGAGCTGCGGAGCCTGCGGCCACTGGACCTCCCCTTGTGGCGTCTGGCGGTGCGGGACCTGGCGGTTCTCCGGGTGCTTCGCCTCGGCGGGAGCCCCTCTCTCCACAGGAGCTGCGCGAGTGATTTGCCCGGCGCTGGAGGCGTGCTGCTAGAGCTGGAGGTTCTTCGGCTGCTGAGGGTGCTGGTGCCGCGGGTCCCGGAGGTGCTGGAGCTGGAGCTGCTGAGGGCGTTGGCGCTGAGGCTACTGCTGTCGGTCCTGGAGGCGGTCCTGCTGGGGGTGCTACTGGTGCTGCTGGAGGTCCTGGAGCTGGAGGTGCTACTGGCGCTGGTGCTGCCGCTGGGGGTACTGGTGCTGTCCCTGCTGTGTCTGGAGTCGCCGCGCGGCCTAGACCGTACTTCGTTCCGCTCCTTCAGCAGGTTCTTGGTCTCCCGCCTTCTACTGGTCCTCCTCCTCCCTTAGAGTGTCCACAGCCTGTCCCGTCCCAGTTACAGTTACAGCCGGCCTCCACACTGCCCGCTCCTTCTCCCTACACTGGTCCTACTGGAGGTCTGGCTGAGCGTCGTGAGCCTGCGTCTCGCCCTGCGTCGCATGTCCGTGCTGCTCGCACTAGTGGTCGTGGTTCGCGTCAGCGTCCTCCTCCTGTCCCTGGCACGCACCGGATGTCTCTGCGTCCGTCCACTGCTCCTCTGCGTGCCCCTTTGCCTTCTCCTCCTGAGTCCTCTCTTCCTGCTCTTCCTGACCCGGAGTCGGACTCTCTTCGTGCTGCCAGTCCTGCTGTCACACGTCTCCTTGCTACTGTCGTCACTGACCCCTCTCTTGAGTCCACTGCTGCGTCTGCGCTTGTTGCTGAGCTCGTCGACTTTGCTGCTCGCTGTCGTCTAGACTACGCTGCCGGTCTTGTTGCTGAGTCTGCGTCTGTCTGTCCTCCGTCCGTCGGGGGTGAGTGTGCTCTTGGCACGGACGTCCTTGAGGACAGGCAGGAGGAGTTCCGGTGTCTGGCTGCTGCTTCACCTCATCTCGCGTCCGTACTACTTGCCCCTGAGGGAGACCCGGATGCACTAGACATCCCGACTCCGCGCTCTTACGCGGAGGCCGTAGAGGGTCCCTACTCCTCTCAGTGGCAGGCAGCTATGGATGCAGAGATGGCGTCCTGGAAGTCCACAGGCACCTACGTTGACGCGGTTCCCCCTCCTGGGGCGAACATCGTCAGTGGCATGTGGATCTTCAGGGTGAAGCGGCCGCCGGGCTCTCCACCTGTCTTCAAGGCGCGGTACGTCGCTCGTGGCTTCAGTCAGCGGCAGGGAGTTGACTACTTTCAGACCTTCTCTCCCACCCCGAAGATGACCACTCTTCGGGTGCTGCTGCACATAGCCGCTCAGCGCGACTACGAGCTCCACTCTCTTGACTTCAGTACTGCTTTCTTGCAGGGTAGCCTGCACGAGGAGATCTGGCTGCGCCGTCCACCTGGCTTCACTGGGACTTTTCCTCCTGGCACCCAGTGGAGCCTCCGACGGCCAGTCTACGGTCTCCGCCAGGCACCGCGTGAGTGGCACGACACACTGAGGACTACGCTTGCGGCTCTTGGGTTTGCTCCCTCTACTGCTGACCCGTCGTTGTTTCTGCGCACCGACACTTCTTTGCCGCCGTTCTACGTCCTCGTGTACGTCGACGACTTGGTCTTTGCCACAGCTGACACTGCTGGACTAGCCTACGTGAAGTCCGAGCTGCAGAAGAGACACACGTGCACAGACCTGGGTGAACTGCGCAGCTACCTTGGCTTGCAGATCACTCGGGACAGAGCACGCCGCACCATTACCTTGACTCAGTCACACATGGTGCAGCAGGTCCTTCAGCGCTTCGGCTTCACGTACTCCTCGCCTCAGGCCACTCCTCTGTCTACTCGCCACTCGCTCTCAGCTCTGCCTTCGGATGAGTCCGTAGAGTCGAGTGGCCCGTACCCAGAGCTTGTTGGCTGCCTCATGTACCTGATGACCTGCACACGACCTGACCTTGCATACCCTCTTAGCATTCTTGCACGCTATGTTGCTCCTGGGAGACACCGACCAGAGCACATGGCTGCAGCTAAGAGGGTGTTGCGCTACTTGTGCAGTACGTCGGGCATGGGGCTAGTGCTTGGAGGGCGGAGTCCAGTGGTCCTCACTGGGCACGTGGACGCTTCTTGGGCAGACGACCAGGCTACACAGCGGTCGTCGCAGGGTTACACCTTCAGTCTTGGTTCCGGCTCTGTCTCGTGGCGGGCTACTCGCTCGTCCTCTGTTCTCAGCTCCAGTTGTGAGGCTGAGATCTACGCCGGGGCCATGGCTGCACAGGAGCTTCGCTGGCTCACCTACCTGCTGACTGACCTTGGAGAGCCGCCTCGTTCTCCTCCAGTGCTGTACGTAGACAACAAGGCCATGCTGGCCTTGTGTCGAGAGCAGCGCTTGGAGCACAGAATGAAGCACATTGCTCTCCGTTACTTTCTTGCTCGTGAGCTGCAGCAGCGTGGTCAGTTGCGACTTGCTTACGTGGCCTCTGAGGCCAACACTGCTGATGTGTTCACCAAGGCACTTGCGCCTTGTGACCATCAGCGCTTCTGCACCCAGCTGGGTCTTGTACCTGTCTTGCCTCACTTGCTCTCTTCTTGACCTTGCTTGTACTGTTACATATATATACCTGCTCTTGCTTGTCTAGCTCTATATATATATGTGTACTCCTGCATGTGAACTGGCCTTGTGGCCTTGTCGTTGTGCTCGGACTGTGTGGTGACTTTGTGATCCACCCTGAGCTTGCTCTGCTTTGCTTGACTGGTCTTGTGACCCCTTGTTCTCCCCCACTTTGCCTATGGGGGTGTGTCAGAACATTATATAGCTTATGCTGTTGTGTAGGCTATAGTGGGGTATCCCATAGGGGGTACAACCCAATTAGGGTTTCCTATATGTACTCACTTCATTCATAGTTCAATCACTCTCGTTCTTCATTTTCACACGGGCCTATCATTGCACAGGTTCGGGCCAACAAACGCACAAACAAGCGTCACGTGCTGCGTAGTTGTGCGAACGAGCTCAAACCAATTCCTATGGAAAGGTAATTGGATATACTACGCGAATATATGACGACGATGACGTACAGGAAGTCATCCCGCAAGATGTTGCGAGCCGCACATACATATCCTTACACAACTATCCATGCCCACTTGTTTGAAACAACATATCTTCCTACAAGATGCAGCAGTTGACATAAAACCGTCCAGAATGCAAGGAATATATATATATAGATATATATATTTCTTGCTCATAAGAAACCCTAAGAAAAATAACAAACGCATGTGATTTCGGCACCATGTGTTGTATAGGTATATTTCTGCACAGTTCCCTCTCCTCAATTGTTTGAAACAGGAATGTCTTCCTACCATATGCTACGAATGACAACAAAGATGTTCACAATGCCGGCAATATAGATCACGAATGAATGATTAAGGGAAACATTGTTCAAACTCACATCGGAAGCTGAAACGACACCACGTGTCGCACATGCCTCTGCACACAATTTTCTTCGCACAATTTTATAAGCAGTATATCTAAAAAATGGCGCAATTTTCCGATCAGGCCTATTCCTACAGACATTTTCTAGAATAGTTTTGTTGAATAATTAGCAAAAACGAGAGAAGTATAATAGTCACACTAATTATACGGATTTATGTACGCATGCACATATATAAGTTTTAGCATATTATACAACAATATATGTTTATAACGCCTAGAGATAAGACATATATATCAAGAGGAATTCCCATGTTTTATTATGGAAGATATGTATATTTGAGGATACAGATACAAAACAGTCATGAACCCCACACTGATTCGGCTGTTTGGTGCGAAGGGTCCGAAATTGTATTTATTAGCGACTATTTGTATTTTTTTGGTTTGTTTCCCAGAAAGAGACACGAACTGAAAGAGTGCTGTAAACGGGTAGAATTTTGTTTGAATAACTGTGTACCATGTGAACGTCTTACAACTCAACAGCAACGCTGGAAGAACCAAATTTGTCGAGCTGGCACTTATCATCGCTAAAATCGCGTTGCACCAGGTGCTTTATGGTTCACCGACATCGCCAACGCACATATGGATTCCAGCGCGATTCCACCCAAATGCTTCAAGCGAATGGAATTGTTCTGAATCATGTGCGCCAGCACATTTCTTTCCACGCGAGGTTAAGGTTCGCTTGATGTGCTGGTGCAGTTTCACCAGAAATGCTCACATCCTACTGGTTCGCGTGATGTGCTGGCGACAGTGGTGGTTGTTTGCACATTTCGTTTGAACTTTTCACTATATGCTGCCCGTCCCCTGGTGGGTCTGTCAAATGCTACACCCCTAGCCTTAGTTTTCTCGCCGATTTTCTGTTTTTTGTTTGTTTGTTTGTTTTTTTTTTTTTTCGTTTTGCCTACCCGCAGCCAACTCGACTTCCCCTCGCTCCCCAATTCCCCAGACTCAAAGCCCCAGAACGCCCCCCCCCCCCCCCCCCCCCCCCCCCCCCACTACCTTGTTCATTCTCCACTGCGTGCCTGTTCTTTTCGGCAAACTGAGTGCCAGTCGATTGATAGTGCTCTGTGGGTGTGTCTGCTCCATTCCTTGGGTAATATACCCTGCGTCCCCGCGTCATATTCTCTCGTACCGTCGACTTCAGCAGTGCCACTTCACCCTTTTCGCATGTATTTTCGCAGGAATTCCCGAGAGCGACGATGCTACCGTTCAGATCTCTCATTTTTCTTCTTCGCGCTTCCGCACTCATTTTATCTTTCTCCTCGCTTCCGCGCTCACCATTTCTCTCTCTGCTCGTTTCTCCATGTGCAGGAGCTGCGCGCATCCCTCGGCGTGCTCCCCAAACGCGCGTATATATTCTGCTCCGACGCGTGTCTGTACCAAAACTTATGCGCGCGCAACTGGCACGGGTCGTGCGCCGAGCGGATGCTGTGCGACAGTCAAGTGGTGCGTAAGCATGCATATTAACATGTATTTCCACTTTCCAGCTGTGCATGTTCCTTTTTTTGTTGTTTTCTACCTATGCATGGTTAGGTGACACGATTATCGGTTTGATCGTTTTCCGTGTTCACGTGTTCTGAACAGGTTTTTTTTTTTTTTTGTGGTCTTTTTTGCATTTTTGCAGGTCGTCTGCAAGCCTCACGGACCTACGTGCGTTTGAGAATGACATTTTGCCAGAGTTCGTGGTGAGTTCATCATCATCCGCTTCCCCTGTGACTCACGCCAGTCGATTAGTGAAGATTGGTTCGGCGTTTTTTTTTGTTTCCTTGATATTGTTTTGCAGGTCGCTTGTTATTCACTCAGCGGTGGTGAAGAGTTCGAAAGGGCTAAAGTTGTAAGTGAACTCTTCATTCAGCACTTTTTGTTTTCTAACGTCTTTTGGTCTTATTGTGCAGGGCACTTAAAGTTCTGTACATGCCCTAGGTGTTGTTTTAGCTGGATGTAACACTAAAGTTTCCTTGAATGCTTGCATGTAGTTGTGCATTAATTTTGAAGCAAATGCAATTAAAATTATTAGTGTCATGGTAAATATAATGAGCTGTCCGGGAAAATTATATAGCCTACATTTTGATGCATTATATGTCGGGTTGTGTATTGGTAACCAGAACATTGTTACCCTATTACGCTAATTTTTATTTGTTAGAAGAAAGTCCACTTATCTTGAAACATTATGAGTAACCAGTAACGCTTCCATTTCGCCAGCAGCTAAAGAAGGGTTGTTACCCTATTCGTTTTGATAAGAAACGAGGAATGAAATGACTAAGTGAAAGTTGGGTACAAAAAGCAAACCCTAGAAAACTGTACCCCATATGTGCCACCCCACTATAGCCTACAGTAGCTATGTCATATAAATCTGACACACCCCCATAGGCAAAGTGGGGGAGAACAAGGGGTCACAGGACCAGTCAAGCAAAGCAAAACAAGCTCAGGGTGGATCACAAAGTCACCACACATTCCGAGCACAAGTTCAAGGCCACAAGGCCAGTTCACATGCAGGATTACATATATATATAAGGCTAGACAAGCAAGAGCAGGAGTATATATATATATGCATCAGTACAAACAAGGTCAAGGGGTGAGCAAGTGAGGCAAGGTGGGCACAAGACCCAGCTGAGTACAGAAGTGTTGATGATCACAAGGCGCAAGTGCCTTGGTGAAGATATCAGCAGTGTTGGCCTGAGAGGCCACGTACGCAAGCCGCAGCTGACCACGCTGCTGTAGCTCACGAGCAAGGAAGTAGCGGAGAGCAATGTGCTTCGTTCTGTGCTCCAGTCTCTGCTCTCGACACAAGGCCAGCATGGCCTTGTTGTCTACGTACAGCACTGGAGGAGAACGAGGCGGCTCTCCGAGGTCAGTCAGCAGGTAGGTGAGCCAGCGAAGCTCCTGTGCAGCCATGGCCCCGGCGTAGATCTCAGCCTCACAACTGGAGCCGAGAACAGAAGACGAGCGGGTAGCCCGCCACGAAACAGAGCCGGAACCAAGGCTGAAGGTGTAACCCTGTGACGACCGCTGCGTAGCCTGGTCGTCAGCCCAAGAAGTGTCTGCGTGCCCAGTGAGGACCACTGGACTCTGCCCTCCAAGCACAAGCCCCATGCCCGACGTACTGCACAAGTAACGCAACACCCTCTTCGCTGCAGCCATGTGCTCCGGTCTGTGTCTCCCAGGAGCAACATAGCGTGCGAGAATAAGAGGGTATGCGAGGTCAGGTCGTGTGCAGGTCATCAGGTACATGAGGCAGCCAACAAGCTCTGGGTACGGGCCACTCGACTCTACGGACTCATCCGAAGGCAGAGCTGAGAGCGAGTGGCGAGTAGGCAGAGGAGTGGCCTGAGGCGAGGAGTACGTGAAGCCGAAGCGCTGAAGGACCTGCTGCACCATGTGTGACTGAGTCAGGGTAATGGTGCGGCGTGCTCTGTCCCGGGTGATCTGCAAGCCAAGGTAGCTGCGCAGTTCACCCAGGTCTGTGCACGTGTGTCTCTTCTGCAGCTCGGACTTCACGTGGGCGAGTCCAGCAGTGTCAGCTGTGGCAAAGACCAAGTCGTCGACGTACACGAGGATGTAGAACGGCGGCAAAGAAGTGTCGGTGCGCAGAAACAGCGACGGGTCGGCAGTAGAGGGAGCAAACCCAAGAGCCGCAAGTGTAGTCCTCAGTGTGTCGTGCCACTCACGCGGTGCCTGGCGGAGACCGTAGACTGGCCGCCGGAGGCTCCACTGGGTGCCAGGAGGAAAAGACCCAGTGAAGCCAGGTGGGCGACGCAGCCAGATCTCCTCGTGCAGGCTGCCCTGCAAGAAAGCAGTGCTGAAGTCAAGAGAGTGCAGCTCGTAGTCGCGGTGAGCAGCTATGTGCAGCAGTACCCGAAGAGTGGTCATCTTCGGGGTGGGAGAGAAGGTCTGAAAGTAGTCAACTCCCTGCCGCTGACTGAAGCCACGAGCCACGTAACGCGCCTTGAAGACAGGCGGAGAACCCGGCGGCCGCTTCACCCTGAAAATCCACATGCCACTGACGATGTTCGCCCCAGGCGGGGGAACCTCGTCAACGTAGGTGCCTGTGGACTTCCAGGAAGCCATCTCTGCGTCCATAGCTGCCTGCCACTGAGAGGAGTAGGGACCCTCTATCGCCTCCGCGTAAGAGCGCGGAGTCGGGATGTCAAGTGCATCCGGGTCTCCCTCAGGGGTAAGCAGTACGGACACGAGATGAGGTGAAGCAGCAGCCAAACACTGGAACTCCTCCTGCCTGTCCTCAAAGACGTCCGTGCCAAGGGCACACTCACCCCCGACGGACGGAGGACAGACAGACTCAGACTCAGCGACAAGACAAGCAGCGTAGTCTAGACGACAGCGAGCAGCAAAGTCGACGAGCTCAGCAACTAGGGCAGACGCAGCAGTGGACGCAAAGGAAGGGTCAGTGACGACAGTAGCAAGGAGACGCGTGACAGTAGGACTGGCAGCACGAAGAGAGTCCGACTCTGGGTCGGGAAGAGCAGGAAGAGAGGACTCAGGAGGAGAAGGCAAAGGGGCACGCAGAGGAGCAGTGGACGGACGCAGAGACATCCGGTGCGTGCCAGGGACAGGAGGAGGACGCTGACGCAAACCACGACCACTAGCGCGAGCAGTACGGACAGGCGACGCAGGACGCGACGCAGGCTCACGACGCTCAGCAAGACCTCCAGTAGGACCAGTGTAGGGAGAAGGAGCGGGCAGTGGGGAGGCCGGCTGTAACTGTAACTGTGACAGGACAGGCTGTGGACTCTCTAAGGGAGGAGGAGGGCCAGTAGAAGGCGGGAGACCAAGAACCTGCTGAAGGAGCGGAACGAAGTACGGCCGAGGCCGCGCGGCGACTCCAGACACAGCAGGGACAGCACCAGTACCCCCAGCGGCAGCACCAGCGCCAGCAGCAACTCCAGCTCCAGTACCTCCAGCAGCACCAGTAGCACCCCCAGCAGGCCCGCCTCCAGGACCGACAGCAGTAGCCTCAGCGTCAACACCCTCAGCAGCTCCAGCTCCAGTCGTACCCGCAGGCCCAGCAGCTCCAGTACTCCCAGTACGAGCACCTCCGGGACCCGCGGCACCAGCACCCTCAGTAGCCGAAGAACCTCCAGCTCCAGCAGCACGCCTCCAGCGCCGAGCAAACCACTCGCGCAGCTCCTGTGGAGAGAGTGGCTCCCGCCGAGACGAAGCACCCGGAGAACCTCCAGGCTCAGCACCGCCAGACGCCACACAAGCAGGCCCAGCTCCCTCAGGCTCCACACCCCCAGGCCCAGCACCTCCAGGCGTAGCACCCCCAGGCTCAGCACCCCCAGGCTCAGCACCCCCAGGCTCAGCACCTCCAGTAGTAGCACCTCCAGGCTCAGCACCCCCAGGCTCAGCACCCCCAGTAGTAGCACCCTCAGGCTCAGCACCCCCAGGTGTAGCACCCACACGCTCAGCACCCCCAGAGTCAGCACCCCCAGGCTCAGCACCCTCAGCAGCACCAGAGTCACCAGTAACCTCGACAGGCTCGACTGCGTCTACCTGGGACACACCTGAAGGGGCAGGACCCTGAGGGGGGAGGGGGTCTACCGGGGGGGGACCTGGCACAAGGAAGAGCGGTGGTGGGGGGAGGGACGGAGTGCGGTAGGGGAAGAGGCGGTATTAGGGGACCGACTCGTCAAACGTGACGTCCTGGGAGGACAGAACACGGCGAGAGGTGGGGTGGTAGAACTGCCACCCTGGCGCGTCAGGGGGGAAGCCAAGGAAGACGCAAGGAGCAGCACGAGGGGACAGCTTGTCCGCAGACAAGTCGCGGACAAACGCCCGAGATCCCCAGACACGGAACGCAGACGCATCGCCAACCTTCCCCGTCCACAGCAAAGCAGGGGAGGTCTCCGGTCTGGAGACCCTAGGGTGAAGGTTGATCTGATGCGCCGCGTACCGAACCGCAAACGGCCACAGAAAATGGGGGGCAGCCGCATGCATCATGGACGTACGGGCGACGTCCATGACCATGCCAATGCGGCGCTCAGCAATCCCATTTTGCTGTGGAGAGTCCGGAAGCGTGAAGGTCTGGCGGATGCCTCGTGCTCGACAGTAGGCTCGCAGAAGGCCAGAGGAGAACTCTCCACCTCTGTCAGAGTGCAGACGCAGAACAGGAAAGTCCGAACCGAAGCTCTGCCTGAGCTGGAGACGAGCTGCGCGGATCCAGTCGACCAACACCTCAGTGACATCACCCTTGCTGCGCAAGGGGAAGACTGTGGTGTAACGCGAGTAGTCGTCAACCACCAGCAGGAAGTAGCGCTCGTGACCCTGTCCACGGACGCGGGCCGGGCCCCACACGTCCATGTGAAGCGTCTGCAGCGGGGCCTCTGTCGGAGGAAACTGGGAGGAGTGAGGGGTAGCCCGCTGCCGCCCCTCGACACAGGGGACGCAGATAGGGCCAGGCCCCGGAGGAAGGGGAGGGAGGGACCGGGGAAGACCAGAGACAAGGACACGGGAGGCCATGCCTCGGAGACGAAGCAGGGAGGGGTGACCAAGGCGGTGGTGCCAGAGGAGAGTCTCGTGAGACAGGAGGCGACACGAACAGGGGGCAGACTCAGGACCAGACCTGGACGCTGCAGCAAACACCTGACCTGACGCAGCTACCTGACCAGACGCAGTGACTGGAGGAGACGCAGTGGTCAGGGTGTACAGGCTCGACCCCGGTCGACGGGTAAACGTGGCCAGGTGTCGGCCAGTCCGAGCGTCCGTGCAGTGGGTCACCCGCTGACTCCCAGGAGTGAACTGGTGAACCCCCGCATCCTGTAGGTCAGCACCACTCACCAAGTTCGTAGAGAACGAGGGGAGGTAAAGACCAGACAGGGTGCCAGAGGGGGCCGCCGGACACGGGAGGACAGTGGAGAAGTGAGCAAGGACAGGACCCCCAGAGGGGTCTGCCAGAGAGACCGCAACTGGCCGGCCAAGCGGCGTGAGTGTGGTGCGGTCTCGAAAGAAGGAGCGAGAAGCCCCCGAGTCAAGGGTGAAGGTGTGGGAGGCCGAGGCCGACGCAGAACCTGAGAGAGCAGACTCACCAGCACCTGAGGGAGCAGACGCACCTAGAGCAGCAGCCTCGCTAGCACCTAGAGCAGCAGCCTCACCAGTACCTAGAGCAGCAGTCTCAATGCCCGGGTCGGGCGGAAAACACCGGTAACAGTCACCCTCATCACTAATAGTCACAGTATACATGGCAGCAAGAATAGCATCAAAGTCAAGGTCAAAGACAGCCACACCCACCCTAGACAGCTCACCCCAGCGGGGGATCTCAGTGGCCTCAGGGAACTGGTGACGCCAAGCGTCCGTCAGGCGGCCAAAGCAGCGCTGGGTGGAGTGCGCAACCCCGCACTGCTCACCCGCGCGGTCGCCGGTGCGGAGGACGTAGGTGCACGGACCAGTACCCCCACCCCTCTGGCGTGCAGCGTACCACTCACGGAGCTGCTGAGGGGAGGGGATGTCACGAGTGCGCTGCTGCTGCTGCTGCTGCTGGCGCTGACCACCACCGGAGCCGACTCTCTGCGCAGCGCCACCCCGACCAGCTCCACCTCCTCCGCCGCCTCCTCCTCCACCGCCGCCACCTCCGCTCCCACCGCCACCGCCGCCGCCGCCTCCGCCTCCACTGCCACCACCGACACCTCCACCCCCGCCACCACCCCCACCGCCACCCCCACCGCCCCCGCTAGCTCCTCCAGTGCCCCTGCCCCCCTTGCCCTTGCCAGGGCGGCGTCTCCCGCTAGGGGTAGACGCCGCACCGACCGACTCAAGCCCAACGAGGTCGGCCGCAGCAGCAGAGGCAACAGAGGGCAAAAGGGGGGAGGGGGAACACCCCTCAAAGATGGGGGTGCGAGGGTCACCACGAGAGGCTCCTACAGCTACTATGCTCTTCTCTGCTGCTAGGAGGGACTTCTCGAGGAGGTCAACGGTGAGAGTGGTGGGGCAAACAGAGAGGAAGTGGTCCCTGACTACGCGAAGGGAGTCAGGGAGCCGGGTGACTACGTAGTAGAGGGTGATGTACATGGGGGGGGGGTTCTTGGCGCAGAACTCTGCAGGAAGCGCAGCGCGGTAGCGAGTGTCACTAGTGCGGAGGTGCGTAATGAGGTGAGCGACTGTGGGAAAGGCAGCAAGGTCAGGGAAGAGGTACGGTAGCATGAGGCGGCTAAGTGCAGCAGTGGCAGGGGAGGAGTAGCGCACAACTACAGCGTCGTACAAGGTCTGAGCACTCTTGTACTGGCTAAAGTGCGCACGCTCAGAGGTAGGTAGGTGGCGACGCACAGCAAGACGTGCAGCAGCATCGCGCGTGGCCCACTGGGAGCGAACAGTGGCGTCAGCAGCAGCAGCGGGGGCAGGAGAGGCACCAGAAGTGAGGTCAAAGAGGGAGAGGCCGTCTGCCCTGTCGCACTGTAAGAAAAGCTGCAGGTCATCTATCCAGACGTCAAAGTCAATGGCCCGACCCTCAGCGTCAAAAGCGAGGACACTAGGGGTAGCCATGACAGCAGTAGACTAGCAGCGCAAACAGTAGGGTGAGGGCAGTGCTGTGAAAGGGGCGCTGCTCTTACCGGACAGGGCGGCTCGGGTGGCTCGGCTGTAGGGCGGCTCGGCGGCTCGGCTGCTCGGCGGCTCGGCGGCTCGGCTGCTGGGCGGCTCGGCGGCTCGGCTGCTGGGCGGCTCGGCTGCTGGGCGGCTCGGCTGCTGGGCGGCTCGGCGGCTGGGCGGCTTGGCTGCTGGGCGGCTCGACGGGGCCGCTGAGAGGGCGGCGTCCGGGGCCGCTGGGAGGAGGCGGCGGGGCCGCTGAGAGGAGGCGGCGGGGCCGCAAAGGTAGGTGGCGGGGCCGCAGGTAGGTGGCGGGGCCGCTAGTAGGTGGCGGGGCCGCATGTAGGTGGCGGGGCCGCTGGTAGATGGCGGGGCCGCACAGGCAAGTGGCGGGGCCGCGGAGGTAGGTGGCGGGGCCACACAGGTAGGTGGCGGGGCCGCGGAGGTAGGTGGCGGGGCCGCACAGTGAGGTGGCGGGGCCGCGAAGGTAGGTGGCGGGGCCGCACAGGTAGGTGGCGGGGCCGCGGAGGTAGGTGGCGGGGCCGCACAGGTAGGTGGCGGGGCCGCGAAGGTAGGTGGCGGGGCCGCACAGGTAGGTGGCGGGGCCGCGGAGGTAGGTGGCGGGGCCGCACAGTTAGGTGGCGGGGCCGCGAAGGTAGGTGGCGGGGCCGCACAGGTAGGTGGCGGGGCCGCGGAGGTAGGTGGCGGGGCCGCACAGGTAGGTGGCGGGGCCGCGAAGGTAGGTGGCGGGGCCGCGTAAGGTGGCGATGGGCGCGACGGGCGCGACGGGCGCGACAGGCGCGACGGGCGCGACGGGCCGAAAGGGCGGCGCGAAGGGCCGTAGGGGCGGCGCGACTCGGGCCGGAGCAAAACGCGCTACGGGCAGGAAAAAAAAAAAATTTTCGTGGTGGTGGGCCCTAGGAATCGTTCCCACTAGGGAACCTGCTCGATACCATGATAAGAAACGAGGAATGAAATGACTAAGTGAAAGTTGGGTACAAAAAGCAAACCCTAGAAAACTGTACCCCATATGTGCCACCCCACTATAGCCTACAGTAGCTATGTCATATAAATCTGACACGTTTCACCCCTACGCGAACTGTGTGCCATCGTGTGGTTTGATGACGTGTAGCAAAATCGGCCAATGGGGTCTATTGGTGTCAGCGATTCCGATTGGCTTACGGCTTTCTGCTCCCATCGCACAGGAGGGAATAAGCTGCAGCCATGTGCTCTGGTCGGTGTCTCCCAGGAGCAACATAGCGTGCAAGAATGCTAAGAGGGTATGCAAGGTCAGGTCGTGTGCAGGTCATCAGGTACATGAGGCAGCCAACAAGCTCTGGGTACGGGCCACTCGACTCTACGGACTCATCCGAAGGCAGAGCTGAGAGCGAGTGGCGAGTAGACAGAGGAGTGGCCTGAGGCGAGGAGTACGTGAAGCCGAAGCGCTGAAGGACCTGCTGCACCATGTGTGACTGAGTCAAGGTAATGGTGCGGCGTGCTCTGTCCCGAGTGATCTGCAAGCCAAGGTAGCTGCGCAGTTCACCCAGGTCAGTGCACGTGTGTCTCTTCTGCAGCTCGGACTTCACGTAGGCTAGTCCAGCAGTGTCAGCTGTGGCAAAGACCAAGTCGTCGACGTACACGAGGACGTAGAACGGCGGCAAAGAAGTGTCGGTGCGCAGAAACAACGACGGGTCAGCAGTAGAGGGAGCAAACCCAAGAGCCGCAAGCGTAGTCCTCAGTGTGTCGTGCCACTCACGCGGTGCCTGGCGGAGACCGTAGACTGGCCATCGGAGGCTCCACTGGGTGCCAGGAGGAAAAGTCCCAGTGAAGCCAGGTGGACGGCGCAGCCAGATCTCCTCGTGCAGGCTACCCTGCAAGAAAGCAGTACTGAAGTCAAGAGAGTGGAGCTCGTAGTCACGAGCGACGTACCGCGCCTTGAAGACAGGTGGAGAGCCCGGCGGCCGCTTCACCCTGAAGATCCACATGCCACTGACGATGTTCGCCCCAGGAGGGGGAACCGCGTCAACGTAGGTGCCTGTGGACTTCCAGGACGCCATCTCTGCATCCATAGCTGCCTGCCACTGAGAGGAGTAGGGACCCTCTACGGCCTCCGCGTAAGAGCGCGGAGTCGGGATGTCTAGTGCATCCGGGTCTCCCTCAGGGGCAAGTAGTACGGACGCGAGATGAGGTGAAGCAGCAGCCAGACACCGGAACTCCTCCTGCCTGTCCTCAAGGACGTCCGTGCCAAGAGCACACTCACCCCCGACGGACGGAGGACAGACAGACGCAGACTCAGCAACAAGACCGGCAGCGTAGTCTAGACGACAGCGAGCAGCAAAGTCGACGAGCTCAGCAACAAGTGCAGACGCAGCAGTGGACTCAAAAGAGGGGTCAGTGACGACAGTAGCAAGGAGACGTGTGACAGCAGGACTGGCAGCACGAAGAGAGTCCGACTCCGGGTCAGGAAGAGCAGGAAGAGAGGACTCAGGAGGAGAAGGCAAAGGGGCACGCAGAGGAGCAGTGGACGGACGCAGAGACATCCGGTGCGTGCCAGGGACAGGAGGAGGACGCTGACGCGAACCACGACCACTAGTGCGAGCAGCACGGACAGGCGACGCAGGACGAGACGCAGGCTCACGACGCTCAGCAAGACCTCCAGTAGGACCAGTGTAGGGAGAAGGAGCGGGCAGTGGGGAGGCCGGCTGTAACTGGAACTGTGACAGGACAGGCTGTGGACACTCTAAGGGAGGAGGAGGACCAGTAGAAGGCGGGAGACCAAGAACCTGCTGAAGGAGCGGAACGAAGTACGGTCTAGGCCGCGAGGCGACTCCAGACACAGCAGGGACAGCACCAGTACCCCAAGCGGGAGCACCAGCGCCAGCAGCACCTCCAGCTCCAGGACCTCCAGCAGCACCAGTAGCACCCCCAGCAGGACCGCCTCCAGGACCGACAGTAGTAGCCTCAGCGCCAACACCCTCAGCAGCTCCAGCTCCAGCACCTCCGGGACCCGCGGCACCAGCACCCTCAGTAGCCGAAGAACCTCCAGCTCCAGCAGCACGCCTCCAGCGCCGGGCAAACCACTCACGCAGCTCCTGTGGAGAGAGGGGCTCCCGCCGAGGCGAAGCACCCGGAGAACCGCCAGGTCCCGCACCGCCAGACGCCACAAGGGGAGGTCCAGTGGCCGCAGGCTCCGCAGCTCCAGGCTCAGCACCTCCAGACGCAGCACCCCCTGGCTCAGCACCCCCAGTAGCAGCACCCCACGGCTCAGTACCCCCAGACTCCGCACCCCCAGGCTCAGCACCCCCAGTCGCAGTACCCCCAGGCTCAGCACCCCCAGACTCAGCACCCCCAGGCTCAGCACCCGCAGCAGGACCAGAGTCACCAGCAACCTCGACCGGCTCGACTGCGTCTACCTGGGACACACCTGAAGGGGCAGGACCCTGAGGGGGAAGGGGGTCTACCGGGGGGGGACCTGGCACAAGGAAGTGCGGTGGCGGGGGGAGGGAAGGAGTGCGGTAGGGGAAGAGGCGGTAGAAGGGGACTGACTCGTCGAACGTGACGTCCTGGGAGGACAGAACACGACGAGAGGAGGGGTGGTAGAACTGCCACCCTGGAGCGTCAGGGGGGAAGCCGAGGAAGACACAGGGAGCAGCACGAGGGGACAGCTTGTCCGCAGACAAGTCACGGACAAACGCCCGAGATCCCCAGACACGGAACGCAGACGCATCGCCGACCTTCCCCGTCCACAGCAGAGCTGGAGAGGTCTCCGGCCGGGAGACCCTGGGGTGAAGGTTGATCTGATGCGCCGCGTACCGAACCGCAAACGGCCACAGAAAATGGGGGGCAGCCGCATGCATCATGGACGTACGAGCGACGTCCATGACCATGCCAATGCGGCGCTCAGCAATCCCATTTTGCTGTGGAGAGTCCGGAAGCGTAAAGGTCTGGCGGATGCCTCGTGCACGACAGTAGGCTCGCAGAAGGCCAGAGGAGAACTCTCCACCTCGGTCAGAGTGCAGACGCAGAACAGGAAAGTCCGAGCCGAAGCTCCTCCTGAGCTGGAGACGAGCTGCGCGGATCCAGTCGATCAACACCTCAGTGACATCACCCTTGCTGCGCAAGGGGAAGACTGTGGTGTAACGCGAGTAGTCGTCAACCACCAGCAGGAAGTAGCGCTCGTGACCCTGCCCACGGACGCGGGCGGGGCCCCACACGTCCATGTGAAGCGTCTGCAGAGGAGCCTCTGTCGGGGGAAACTGGGAGGAGTGAGGGGCAGCCCGGAGCCGCCCCTCGACACAGGGGACACAAGAAGGTCCGGGTCCCGAAGGAAGGGGAGGGAGAGACCGGGGAAGACCAGAGACAAGGACACGGGAAGCCATGCCCCGAAGACGAAGCAAGGAGGGGTGGCCAAGACGGTGGTGCCACAGGAGAGTCTCGTGAGACAGGCGGCGACACGAGCAGGGGGCAGACTCAGGACCAGACCTGGACGCAGCAGCAAACACCTGACCCGACGCAGCTACCTGGCCAGACGCAGGGACAGGAGGAGACGCAGTGGTCAGTGTGTAGAGACTCGACCCTGGCCGACGCGAGAACGTGGCCAGGTGTCGGCCTGTGCGGGCATCCGAGCAGTGGGTCACCCGCTGACTCGCAGGAGTAAACTGGTGAACCCCCGCATCCTGCAGGTCAGCACCACTCACCAAGTTCATCGAGAACGAGGGGAGGTACAGACCAGACAAGGTGCCCGAGGGGGCAGCCGGACACGGGAGGACAGTGGAGAAGTGAGAGAGGACAGGACCCCCAGAGGGGTCAGCCAGGGAGACTGCAACCGGCCGGCCAAGCGGCGTGAGTGTGGTGCGGTCTCGAAAGAAGGAGCGAGAAGCCCCTGAGTCAAGTGTGAAGGTGAGGGAGGCCGAAGCCGACGCAGTACCTGAGAGCGCAGCCTCACCAGTACCTGAGAGTGCAGACGCACTGGCACCTAGAGCAGCAGCCGCAGAAGTACCTGGCGCAGCAGTACCAATGCCCGGGTCGGGCGGGAAACACTGGTAACAGTCACCCTCCTCACTAATAGTCACAGCATACATGGCAGCAAGGATAGCATCAAAGTCAAGATCAAAGACAGCTACGCCAGCCCTAGACAGCTCTCCCCAACGGGGAATCTCACTGGCCTCGGGGAACTGCTGACGCCAAGCGTCCGTCAGGCGGCCAAAGCAGCGCTGAGTGGGGTGCGCACCCCCACACTGCTCACCCGCTCGGTCACCGGAACGAAGGACGTAGGTTCACGGACCAAAACCCCCACCCTGCTGACGCTGCGTGTACCACTCACGGAGCTGCTGGGGCGGGGGGATGTCCCGCGAACGCTGCTGCTGCTGCTGCTGCTGACGCTGGCCACCACCAGGGCCGCTACGCAGCGGGGCACCACCCCGACCAGCTCCACCCCCTCCGCCACCGCTGCCTCCACCTCCACCACCACCGCTGCCTCCGCTCCCACCGCTGCCGCCACCACCGCCTCCTCCTCCGCTGCTGCCACCGCCACCACCGCCCCCGCCACCACTCCCACCGCCACCCCCACTCCCTCCTCCGCCTCCACCGCCTCCTCCACCGCCCCCGCCAGCTCCACCCGCGCCCTTGCCCCCCTTGCCCCTGCCAGGGCGGCGTCTCCCGCTAGGGGCAGACGCCGCGCAGACCGACTCAAGACCAAGCAGGTCGGCAGCAGCAGCAGAGGCAACAGAGGGCAGCAGGGGGGAAGGAGAACACCCCTCAAAGATGGGGGTGCGAGGGTCACCACGAGAGGCTCCTACAGCGACGATGCTCTTCTCCGCCGCCAGGAGGGACTTCTCGAGGAGGTCGACAGTGAGAGTGGTGGGACAGACCGAGAGGTAGTGGTCCCTGACTACGCGAAGGGAGTCAGGGAGGCGTGTGACTATGTAATAGAGAGTGATGTACATGGGGGGGGGGTTCTTGGCGCAGAACTCAGCAGGAAGGGCGGCGCGGTAGCGAGTGTCACTAGTGCGGAGGTGCGTAATGAGGTCAGCGACAGTGGGAAAGGCAGTAAGGTCAGGAAAGAGGTACGGTAGCATGAGGCGGCTCAGGGCAGCAGTGGCAGGGGAAGAGTAGCGCGCAACTACAGCGTCGTACAAGGTCTGAGCACTCTTGTACTGACTAAAGTGCGCGCTCTCAGTGGTAGGCAGGTGGCGACGCACAGCAAGACGTGCAGCAGCATCGCGGGTGGCCCACTGAGAGCGAACAGTGGGGTCAGCATCAGTAGCAGGGGCAGGAGAGGCGCCAGAGGTGAGGTCAAAGAGGGAAAGACCGTCCGCCCTATCGCACTGTAAGAACAGCTGCAGGTCGTCGACCCAGACCTCAAAGTCAATGGCTCGACCCTCAGCGTCAAAAGCGAGGACACTAGGGGTAGCCATGACGACGACAGACGAGCAGTGCAAGCAGTAGGGGAAGGGCACGCAGTGACAGTGGGGCTGTGCTCACCGGACAGGGCAGGTCGGGCGGCTCGGCAGTAGGGCGGCTCGGCTGCTCAGCGGCTCGGCGGCAGGGCGGCTCGGCTGCTGGGCGGCTCGGCTGTTGGGCGGCTCGGCGGCAGTGCGGCTCGGCTCCCGGGCGGCTCGGCGGCAGGGCGGCTCGGTTCCCGGGCGGCTCGGCTGCAGGGCGGCTCGGCTCCCGGGCGGCTCGGCGGCAAGGCGGCTTGGCTCCCGGCGGTTCTGCTGCTAGGCGGCTCCCGCAGGTAGGGCGGCGGTAGGGCCGCAGGTTGGGCGGCGGTAGGGCCGCAAGGAGGGCGGCGGGCGGGCCGCAGGTAGGGCGGCGGTAGGGCCGCAAGTAGGGCGGCGGGCGGGCCGCAGGGAGGGCGGCGGTAGGGCCGCAAGTAGGGCGGCGGGCGGGCCGCAGGTAGGGCGGCGGGCGGGCCGCAGGTAGGGCGGCGGGCGGGCCGCAGGTAGGGTGGCGGGCGGGCCGCAGGTAGGGCGGCGGGCGGGCCGCAGGTAGGGTGGCGGGCGGGCCGCGACGTGAGGGCGGCGGGGCCGCTGTAGTGGGGCGGCGGGGCCGCTTAGCAGAGAGCAGCGGGGCCGCGTGAGCAGGGCGGCGGGGCCGCGTGAGCAGGGCGGCGGGGCCGCGAAGCAGAGGGCGGGCGGGCCGCGACGTGAGGGCGGCGGGGCCGCTGTAGCAGGGCGGCGGGGCCGCGTAGCAGAGGGCGGCGGGGCCGCGTGAGCAGGGCAGCGGGGCCGCGAAGCAGAGGGCGGCTGGGCCGCGCGAGCAGGGCGGCGGGGCCGCGAAGGAAGGGCGGCGGGGCCGCGTTAGTAGGGCGGCGGGGCCGCGAAGGGAGGGCGGCGGGGCCGCAAGGGGCGACACGGAGGGTCGCTAAAAAAAAAGGAAAACGCGCCTCGGGGCGCGCTTCGGTGGGCCCTAGAAGCAGTCCCTAGGAGGGGACCTGCTCTGATTCCATGTGAAAATGAGGAACGAGAATGAGTGAACTATGAAATGAAGTGAGTACAAATAGGAAACCCTAATTGGGTTGTACCCCCTATGGGATACCCCACTATAGCCTACACAACAGCATAAGCTATATAATGTTCTGACAAACTCAGATTCATAGCTACGCTGAAGTAGCTTTCAGATTGCTGAGATGTGCGGCACATATTATATTTGGGAAAGTATATCCCAGCTCCTGACTTTCAGATTTCTCTCATATTTAGCCCTAGTTTTACTAAAAAGGCACCACTTTCTAGAATTTCTCTCAAGCGAGGCCCAAACTATGTTCAAAACTGGTCCTGCGGGGCGATTTTTTCGACACGTGTCCTCTTGTACACCATCTGACGCACTTCAACGTATGGAAAATTTTGATGGGGGAAAAAAACATAAAACCCCTAGGGAACCGGGGCACATTTGCGGGAGGGATCAACCCTAAACACCTGGCAGGTCCCGTGTTTAGGGTTGATCCCTCCCGAAAATGTGTACTGGTCTCCTAGGGGTTTTATTTTTTGTGTCCCGTAAAAAAAATTCCGGCGCGAAATTGCCCTCACAAACGGTTAATTGTCAAGAATAGAACTAGGAGTGAGTGATTGAACTAGGCAAGAGGTGAGTACAAGTACGGGAAAGCTAACCCTAAAGTGTTGTACTCACTAAGGAGTGACCCTACTATAGCCTAGAGATACAATTGCAATTTGACACACCCCCATAGGCAAATTAGGGGATAGCAAACACAGCAAGCGGTCACAAGACCAGTCTGCAGAAAAGAACACAGCCCAGGGTGGATCACAAAGTCACCACGCATTCTGAGCACAAGAAAGTGGCCACACGGCCAGTTCACATGCAGAGGTATATAATAGCAAGGCAGTACACTGATCGCAACCTAGAAAGAAAAAACATGCAGGTATAAAGATATATAGCAGTGTACAGCAAGAACAAGTCAAGCAACCAGCAGGTGAGGCAGAGTGGGCACAAGCCCAAGAGCAGTGCAGAAACGCTGATGATCACCAGCCCCAAGGGCCTTGGTGAAGACATCAGCAGTGTTGGCCCGAGAGGCCACGAAAGCAAGGCGCAGCTGACCACGCTGCTGCAGCTCACGCGCAAGGAAGTAGCAAAGAGCAATGTGCTTCGTTCGGTGCTCCAGTCTCTGTTCGCGACACAAGGCAAGCATTGCCTTCTTGTCAACGTACAGAACTGGAGGAGAACGAGGCCGCTCCCCCAAGTCGGTCAGCAGGTAGGTCAGCCAGCGGAGCTCCTGTGCAGCCATGGCCCCAGCGTAGATCTCGGCCTCACAGCTGGAACCAAGCACAAAAGAAGAACGAGTGGACCTCCACGAGACAGAAGCAGCACCAAGACTGAAGGTGTAGCCCTGTGACGAACGCTGAGTCGTCTGGTCGTCGGCCCAAGAAGCGTCAGAGTGTCCTGTGAGGACCACCGAACCCCGTCCTCCAAGCACGAGCCCCATGCCCGATGTGCTGCACAAGTAATGCAGTACCCTCTTCGCAGCATCAAAGTGCACCTTTCGGTGCCTACCGGGTGCCACGTAGCGAGCCAGAAGGCTGAGAGGGTAAGCGAGGTCAGGTCGTGTGCACGTCATCAGGTACATGAGGCAGCCTACAAGCTCTGGATACAGACCACTCGGCTCTACGGAATCGTCCGAAGGTGGAGCTGAGAGCGAGTGGCCGGTAGCTAGAGGAGTGGGCTGTGGCGAGGAGTACGTGAAGCGGAAGCGCTGAAGGACCTGGTGCACCATGTGTGACTGAGTGAGGGTGATGGTGCGCCGTGGTCTGTCCCGGGTGATCTGCAAGCCAAGATAGCTCCGCAGCTCACCCAGGTCAGTGCAGGTGTGTCTCTCCTGCAGCTCCCCTTTCACTAGGGCCAGTGCCTCAGTGTCAGCAGTAGCAAAAACCAAGTCGTCGACGTACACGAGGATGTAGAACGGCGGCATAGTAGTGTCGGTGCGTAGAAACGGCGACGGGTCAGCAGTCGAAGGAGCAAACCCAAGAGCTGCAAGTGTCGTCCTTAGTGTGTCGTACCACTCACGGGGCGCCTGACGCAGGCCGTACACTGGTCACCATAGGCTCCACTGGGTACCCTCAGGAAACGACCCAGTGAAGCCCTATGGACGGCGCAACCAGATGGCCTCGTGAAGGCTACCCTGTAAGAAAGCTGTCGAGAAGTCGAGGGAGTGCAGCTCGTAGTCACGCTGAGCTGCAACGTGTAGCAACACCCGAAGAGTGGTCATCTTCGGGGTGGGGGAGAAGGTCTGAAAGAAGTCGACCCCATCACGCTGACTGAAGCCTCGAGCAACGTAACGTGCCTTGAAGGCAAGCAGAGAACCCAACGGCCGCTTCACCCTGAAAATCCACATGCCACTGACGATGTTCGCCCCAGGTGGGGGAACCTCGTCGACGTAGGTGCCTGTGGACTTCCAGGAAGCCATCTCTGCGTCCATGGCTGTCTGCCACTGAGAGGAGTACTCACCCGAAATCGCCTCCCTGTAGGAGCGCGGGGTGGGGATGTCAAGTGCATCCGGGTCTCCCTCAGGGGCAAGCAGCATGGTCGCGTGATGGGGTGAAACGGCAGCAAGGCATTCCAGCTCCTCCTGTCTGTCCTCAAGAACATCACAGCAAAGGGCAGTACAGCCAAGAGCAGTCTCACCCCCGACGGACTGAGGACAGGCAGGGACAGGGTTAGAGACAAGACTCGCAAGGTAGTCTAGGCGGTACACAGCAGCAAAGTCAACGAGCTCAGCTACTAGGGCAGACGCAGCAGGAGACGAGAACGTAGGGTCCGTCACAACCGTAGCAAGAAGGCGAGTAATAGTCGGACTGGACGCACGAGCAAGGTCAGACGGAGGGTCAGCAACGTCAGGCAGAGAGGACGCAGGAGGTAATGGTAGTACAACACGCTGAGGAACAGGGGAAGGACGGAGTGTCATATCGTGAGTGCCGGGGACAGCCGGAGCATGCGGACGACGAACACGAGGAACACGAGCACTGACAGCAGCTCTAGGCTCAGGCTCAAGGTCAAAGCTAGACTCAGGCTCTCGACGCTCAGGGGTGGAAGCACGAGTCTCAGGCTCTCGACGCTCAGTCAGGGACTCTGATACCACAGTGTAAGGAGCAGGAGCAGGCAGTGCTGAGTGTGGTAGCAGCGGTGGCTGTGACTGGTCCGCTAGCGGACACAGTAACGGAGGAGTAGTACCTGCCACAGGGAAGCCAGTAGCACCTGGCAGAAGACTGAGAAGGTGGCGAAGAGCACCAGTAGCTCCCGTACCTCCAGCACGAGCAGCTCCTCCAGTACCCCCAGCAACACCTCCAGCACCAGTAGCACCAGCACCTCCAGCACCACGAGCTCTGACAGCGCCAGCACCTCGAGCACCAGTAGTACCTCCAGCACCTACAGTGCCTCCAGCTCTAGCTCCAGCGCCTCCAGCACCAGTAGTACCTCCAGTACCTCCTGTGCCAGCAGCTCCAGTAGCATCTCCTGCACCTCCAGCACCAGCAGTACCACCTGCTCCGGCAGCTCCAGCACCTCCAGTACGAGCACCTTCGGGACCAGTAGCTCCAGTACCTCCAGTACCTCCAGCTTTAACGCCTCCAGCACCAGCAGTACCAGCACCTCCAGGGTCAGCAGCTCCTGCAGCTCCAGCACCAGTAGCACCAGCACCTCCAATGCCACCAGCTCCAGTACCTCCAGCACTGGCAGCAGCTCCAGTACCCCCAGCACCAGCAGCTCCAGTACCTCCTGCACCAGCAGCACCTCTAGTACCTCCAGTAGTACCTCCAGCACCTCCAGCACCAGCAGCACCTCCAGTATCTCCAGCACCAGTAGTACCTCTAGTACCTCCAGTAGGACCTCCAGGCCTAGTAGCTCCAGTACCTCCAGCTCCAGGACCTCCAGAAGGACTCGCAGCACCTCCAGAGTCAGCACCCGAAGTCTCAGCACCCCCAGAGTCAGCACCAAAAGTCTAAGTACCCTCAGTCCCAGCACCCTCAGGCTCAGCACCCTCAGTCCCAGCACCCTCAGTCTTAGCACCCTCAGTGTCCACAGCAGTAGGCTGCAGAGGCGGCGAAGACGGCAGAGGTGGGAACCCGGGGGGGGTAGCCAGACGAGGAGAGCGGGCACCCCCAGACTCACCACCCCCAGTCCCAGCTCCAGTAGTCTCAGCTCCAGAGTCCACAGCAGCAGGCTGTGGAGGCGGCGAAGACGGCCGTGGCGGGAAACCCGGGGGGGTCGCCAAGCGAGGAGTGCGGCGAGTGGTCGCCGTGTCGTCGGCTACGGCGTCACCCCCCCCAGGTGAGTCAGAGGAGTCAGAAGAGATCTCAACTAGCTCATCCAAGGGGGGTGGGTCTACCTGGAACACACCTGAGGGAGCAGGACCCTGTGAGGGGAGGGGGTCTACCGGGGGGGGGACTGGTACCAGGAAGAGGGGTGCAAGGGGGACCGGGTGGGACGCGTGCGGGTGAAGTCGGTAGTAACAGACCGACTCGTTGAAGGTGACGTCCTGAGAGGACAGAACACGACGCGAGGCAGGGTGGTAGAACTGCCAGGGTGGAGCGTCGGTGGGGAAGCCCAGGAAGACACAGCGGAGATTGCGAGGAGAGAGCTTGCTCGCTTTGGTATCGCGAACAAGGGAGAGCGCGCCCCAGACCCGAAACGACGACACCAGGCTGTCCCGTCCAATGAAGTGTGGGCGAGGTCTCTGGAGCAGAGACACGGGGCCAGAGGTTGAGGTGATGCGCGGCGTATCGGACCGCAAACGGCCACAGGAAATGGGGAGCAGCCGCATGGATCATGGAGGTACGAGCAACCTCCATGATCAGGCCAAAGCGATGCTCAACGATCCCATTTTGCTGCGGAGAGGCCGGAAGCGTGAACGACTGGGCGATGCCCTCATCCTGGCAGAACGTCTCAAGGATGCCAGAAGAGAACTCACCACCCCTGTCAGAGTGCAGACGCAGGACTGGGAAGTCCTGCTGAAAGCGCTCGTGTAGCTGGAGACGAGTAGCACGGATCCAGGGGATCAAAACACCGCTGACGTCCGCCTTGCGACGCAAGGGGAAGACTGTGGTGTAGCGTGTATAGTCGTCAACAACCAGCAGGAAGTAGCGCTCCTGGTCCGTCCCAACGACGGGGGCCGGACCCCACACGTCCAGGTGGAGAGTCTGTAGAGGAGCAGTGGTCAGAGGAAACTCAGAGCAGTGAGGAGCGGCGCGCTGCCACCCCTCGATGCAAGGAAGGCACGGCGGCGCAAGTGAGCGCGGGAGGGGGGGCAGGGTCTCAGGGAGGCCAGAACCAGGAGCCGGGAGTGCATGCCGCGCAGACGCTGCAGGGAGGGGTGACCAAGACGGTGGTGCCAGCGCTGAGTCTCGTGCGTGAGTACTCTGCACGAGCAAGACGCAGCTAACTGCCCTGTCGCAGGCGCTCGACTCGACGCAGCTACCTGACCTGACTCAGCCACCTGTGCAGACGCAGTGGTCAGTGTGTACAGACTAGACCCAGGCTGTTGAGTGAACGTAGCCAGGTGACGGCCAGTCCGGGAGCACGTACAGATCGCCACACGCTGCCCTCCAGGAATAAAGGTATCAACCCAGACATCCGGAATGGCAGCGTTGCTCACCAAGTTCGTCGAGAACGTGGGGAGGTGGAGACCTGACAAAGAGCTAGAGGGGACTGCTGGACAAGGGAGGACCGTGGAGGCTCTCGCAACCACTGGGTCTCCAGAGGGGTCAGCCAGTGAGACTGGGACAGGTGCTGTGAGTGGTGTGACTGTGGTGCAATCACGGAAGAAGCAACGTGACGCGCCTGAGTCAAGCGTGAAATTGTGCAAGACCTCAGCTGAGGCAGGACCTGTGGTAGTAGACGCACTAGCACCTAGAGCGTCGATAGACTCACGGGCACCTAGAGCTGCAGCAGACTCACTAGCACCTGTAGCGGCAGCAGACTCACTAACTCCTGGAGTGGCAGCAGACTCACTAACAATAAGAGCAGCAGTCCTAACAGAACGATAACCTCCACCACCTGGACGACCTCGCTGAATAACCCACTCACGAAGCAGCCGAGGGGTGGGGTCGTCCGAGAGAAGCAGTGCCCGCTGCTGTCCACCCCTGGCCGCAGTAACTGCCGCGGAAGTGGCCATGACAGACAGTGACGGTCAGGAGTAGGTCCAGCACCTCCAGCTCCTACAGCGCCAGCAGCACCTCCTGCACTCCCAGCAGCACCTCCTCCACTCCCGGTAGCACGAGTAGCAGCAGCAGCAGTAGTAATAGCAGCAGGGCGGTTCGGTGGGGCTGGGAGGCCGCACCTCCACCACTCCCAGCAGTACTCCCTCCAGCAGCAGCAGTAGCAGGGCGGTTCGGGCAGCAGCAGCAGACCGAGCAGCAGCAGCAGCAGCAGCAGTAGACCGAGCAGCAGCAGCAGCAGCAGTAGACCGAGTAGCAGGGCGGCTCGGGTTGGCGTGGGCGGCGCGGCTCGGGCTGGGCGGCGCGGCTCGGGCTGGGCGGCGCGGCTCGGCAGAGCGGCGCGCGGGCTGCACGGGCAGGACGCACGGGCTCCAGGGGCGGTGTGCGGGCTGCAGGGGCGACGCGTGGGCTGCAGGGGCGCCGCGTGGGCTGCAAGGGCAGCTCGTACGGGCTGCAGTGGCGACGCGCGGCTTAGTAGGTCCGCGCGCGAGCTGTAGGGGCGGCGCGAACGGGCCGCAGAGGCGGCGCGCGGGCTCCAGGGGCGACGCACGGGCTGCAGGGGCTGCGCGCACGGGCTGCAGAGGCAACGCGCGGGCTCCAGGGGCGATGCACGGGCTCCAGGGGCCGCGCGGACGGGCTGCAGAGGCGGCGCGCGGGCTCCAGGGGCGACTCACGGGCTGCAGGGGCCGCGCGGACGGGCTGCAGAGGCGACGCGCGGCTGCAGGGGCAGCGTGAACGGGCTGCAGGGGCAGCGTGAACGGGCTGCAGGGACGACGTACGGGCTGCAGGAGCGACGTACGGGCTGCAGGGGCAGCGCGCGGGCCACAGGGGCAGGCGCGGCTGCAGGGGCAGCACGGTAGCAGGGGCGAGCACGGCTGCAGGGGCAGCGCGGTCGCAGGGGCAGCGCAAGGGCTGCAAGGGTCGCGACAGTGAGAGCTAGGGGCGCCAGCGCGCTGGCTACTGTGTAGGGCGTGGCGCTACCACTAGGCGGAACGGTGGGCCCATGTAGGAATGGTTCCTTTTCTGATAACATGTCAAGAATAGAACTAGGAGTGAGTGATTGAACTAGGCAAGAGGTGAGTACAAGTAGGGGAAAGCTAACCCTAAAGTGTTGTACTCACTAAGGAGTGACCCTACTGTAGCCTAGAGATACAATTGCAATTTGACATTAATTTAGAGTGGAAGTGCGTCAGATGGAAACAAGAGGACCCGTGTCAAAAACTTTGCCCCGCAGGACCAGTTTACTTTGGGCCTCGCGTGAGCGAAATGCCAGAAAGTGGTACTTTTGAGTAAACCTGGGGGTAAATATGAGAGAAATCTGAAACTAAGGATCTGGGATATAGTTTCCCATTATATTTCCGTGTGCTGTCGAAGCGAAACCATAACCAAAGTTACGCTGAAGTAGCTTTCAGTTTTTTTAGATGTGCGGCACAGATTCGTCGTCATTTTTTTCCCGATGCGTCGCGAGCCCAGAAGCAGCTTCGATGTAACCTTGCCAGCAACCCCAAGGTACCTGTAAGGAATTTTCTCGATATTCCTTAGCGCGCCCTGCAACATCGCGTACAGCAGCAGCCGTTGTTCGCCCGTTACTAATAACGGGGCTTCGCCGACTTCGCGCGCACTGTTTCACCAAACCTTGCACTGCTGGCCCGGCCGTGTCGGCCTACGCTTCGGGACTAGCCCAAGCCTCGCTGCCAGCGTATCACTAGCTAGCTCGCACGCACCGCGTTACCGTTTGCATGTTTCGCGTATACATGTTTGCTCTTGCCTTCGCTCACATTTTGTACTCGTTTGACACCTTAGTGCAATCCTCGCCACCTCGATTCCTTGCACCCGTAACACTTGGTATCAGAGCCTCTTTCGTTTCGGACCGCGCATCTCCGCACCCCAGGAAATCAACTTTTGTTTTTTTCACTCGAAGGGACTCACGCACCTTAGCCCCTAGGAGCCGCTGTCCTCGCGTTCTCTTGTAAACGCGTGCAGCCACGACTGCGCCTAGACTAAGCCGAGCCGACGCCCTTCGAAATGGTCGAACACATCGATGTCGCCACGCTCACGCAGGAGCACTTGAACGACCTGCTGCGGCAAATCCGCGAAAGCTCTGAAGAAATCGCGGCGCTGACGGCAGAACGCACGTCCCTGCAAAACGACATCGCAAGAGCACAGCAAGCGCAATCCGATACAGCCCGCACCACAGACATCGCAACATGGAAGCGTCGGGCAACCCTCGAGCGCGGCTAGTGATGGCGTCGTCCGCCACGACGGAGACGACGACCACGGCACGACACACCCCGACGCGACGAATGCGGCCAGGAACCAGCCTCGAGTCACGATTTATGTGCCGGCCGGCGAATCAACTCTACCGTCACCGATGCCGCTGAAGCCGCAGCGTCCGGCATGTTTTGACCCGGGTCAACGGGGTGGTCCTACCGTTCAGGCGTGGCTATTCACGTTGAACGTTTTCTTCGACGCGAATTACGTCTCGGAGGATACGGCGAAGATTCGTTACGCCGTGTCGTTGCTGCGAGGACCCGCCATGGACTGGTGGCGTGTCATCGTCACGAAGCCGGTGGACTACGCGACTCTACCGACACGGGAAGGACAAACCGGACCCTAGGCGCCGTCGTATTTCGTGGAGGTGCCCCAGTATCGCACGTGGGACGCGTGGTGCGCAGGTCTGCGCGCTCGTTTCGAGCCAATTGCGGCTTCGATCGCGGCGCGACAGAAGCTCCGCACTTGGCGCCAACTCGGTTCGGTCCAGGACTACACGAGCGGATTTCTGGCGCTATGAGAGCAAGTGGGTTACATGCACGAGATCGAGCGCATCGACCGCTACATCGGCGGCCTGAAGCAGGACATCGCTCAGGAAATCCAGCTTCGCGGCGTCACCGATTCTCAAGAAAATCTCGCTATGGCGGAGAAACTTGACTTCTTCCGCCGACCGAGACTGGGGTCCTACAGAAGCAGCAATTGGGGACATCGGCCTCGTGGGACGAACGAGGGCGCTACGATACGTGCCGTCGCCGCAAATGCCGCTGCCGCACCATTCAAAGGGCGCTGCTTTGCGTGCAATCGGCCGGGACACCGTAAGAGCGTATGCCCGAAAAACGCTAAGGGAAAGGGGGAAGCTGAGCAGCAGAAACAGACCAAGCAGCAGGGAAACGCTGGGAGTCAGTAGCAGACGGGCCCTCTACTGACAGGTCACGCTGCTCGCCCGACCCAACCGACCCTCACCGAGTGATTGTGCCGGTTCACGCAATCGATCACACCCGGCCGAATAAGGAGGGTACTACGGTAGACAGCCCCATACTGCTTAGTGGGAAAATCGGGACAGACTTAGTTAAAATCTTCGTAGACGGAGGGGCCAGCCACAGCCTTATCAACACTGCCACAGCACGAAAACTGAGACTGCCACTGGACAGATGCTTACCTGAGATCGACGCAAGACTGGTCGACGGCACGCCACTGGCGATACGGGAACGTGTGGACCGGGTTCGGATTCGATGCGGGGGAAATTTCACGTTTAGCCAGGAAATGCTCGCAACGACCCTCGACGGAACCGACATTTTACTCGGTCGTGATTGGCTGCGACGATACAATCCGCGAGTCGACTGGACGACGGGGGACTGCACCGTGCGAGTGAACGGTAACAACATCGCCTTACCTCGCTGGGGCTCGCCTGAGTCTTCGTCGGTGCGTGTCAATGCGATCACGATGAAACGCGCCGTAGCGGCAGGAGCTGACGTGTACGCGGTTGACATTCGGGAAGCCGAGGCAGCAGACAAAGGGGGGGATTTACAGAAACGGCTAGCCGACGTACCGGATGATCTCGCAGCAATACTGAAGCAGTACAGTAACATTTTCCCGGACGACCTACCGACGGGACTGCCACCTCAGCGACCGCACGACCACAGGATAGAACTAGAACCGGAGGCACAGCCAACAGTACAGCGACAGTTCCGACTGACCCAACCCAAACTGGACGAACTGAGGAAGCAGCTGGATTACCTGCTCGAGAAGGAGTTAATTCGCCCTAGTTCGTCGCCCTTCGCAGCACCGATACTGTTCACGCCGAAAAAGGACGGGGGTTTTCGCATGTGCATAGACTACAGAGCACTGAACAGGGTTACCATCAAATCCCGTTACCCCATCCCGCGAGCCGACGAACTGATCGACCAACTGCGCACAGCCCGGGTTTTCTCGAAAATCGACCTTCGGGGAGGTTACCACCAGATTCGCGTCAACCCACCCGACTGCCCCAAGACAGCCTTCCGAACACGCTACGGATCCTTCGAATACACCGTCATGCCCTTCGGACTAACCAACGCCCCCGCCACTTTTCAAATGACCATGAACGAAGCCTTCCGCCCGCTTTTAGATAAGTGCGTCATCGTGTATCTTGACGACATACTGATTTACAGCCCCGACAGAGCACAACACTTACAGGACATCGAAGCAGTTTTTTAGATACTGAGTGAGAACCGCCTACTGACGAAAGCTTCTAAGTGTGAGTTTTTACAGGACCGACTGGAGTTTTTGGGACACGTTATTTCAGCCGTAGGAGTAGAAATAGACCCGAAAAAGATCGCGACGATTCAAGCATGGCACGCGCCAACCAACTTGACGGAGTTGCAGAGTTTTCTGGGGTTCGTCAACTACGTGCACCGGTTCGTCCCCGACATGGCGAAGCTGACTGCCCTGTTGACCGACCTGCTGAGGAAGGGGGTTGAGTACACATGGGGGGAGAAAGAGCAAGCTGCCTTCTCGGCCCTCAAAAATATTTTGTGCTCACCGCCCGTACTTCATATCGCAGATCCGCACCGTCCGTTCGAGCTCGTCACCGACGCTAGCGACATCGCTGTAGTGTGAAAATGAAGAACGAGAATGGGTGAACTATGAAATGAAGTGAGTACAAATAGGAAACCCTAATTGGGTTGTACCCCCAATGGGATACCCCACTATAGCCTACACAACAGCATAAGCTATATAATGTTCTGACACACCCCCATAGGCAAAGTGGGGGAGAACAAGGGGTCACAAGACCAGTCAAGCAAAGCAGAGCAAGCTCAGGGTGGATCACAAAGTCACCACACAGTCCAAGCACAACGACAAGGCCACAAGGCCAGTTCACATGCAGGAGTACACATATATATATAGAGCTAGACAAGCAAGAGCAGGTATATATATGTAACAGTACAAGCAAGGTCAAGAAGAGAGCAAGTGAGGCAAGACAGGTACAAGACCCAGCTGGGTGCAGAAGCGCTGATGGTCACAAGGCGCAAGTGCCTTGGTGAACACATCAGCAGTGTTGGCCTCAGAGGCCACGTAAGCAAGTCGCAACTGACCACGCTGCTGCAGCTCACGAGCAAGAAAGTAACGGAGAGCAATGTGCTTCGTTCTGTGCTCCAAGCGCTGCTCTCGACACAAGGCCAGCATGGCCTTGTTGTCTACGTACAGCACTGGAGGAGAACGAGGCGGCTCTCCAAGGTCAGTCAGCAGGTAGGTGAGCCAGCGAAGCTCCTGTGCAGCCATGGCCCCGGCGTAGATCTCAGCCTCACAACTGGAGCTGAGAACAGAGGACGAGCGAGTAGCCCGCCACGAGACAGAGCCGGAACCAAGACTGAAGGTGTAACCCTGCGACGACCGCTGTGTAGCCTGGTCGTCTGCCCAAGAAGCGTCCGCGTGCCCAGTGAGGACCACTGGACTCCGCCCTCCAAGCACTAGCCCCATGCCCGACGTACTGCACAAGTAGCGCAACACCCTCTTCGCTGCAGCCATGTGCTCTGGTCGGTGTCTCCCAGGAGCAACATAGCGTGCAAGAATGCTAAGAGGGTATGCAAGGTCAGGTCGTGTGCAGGTCATCAGGTACATGAGGCAGCCAACAAGCTCTGGGTACGGGCCACTCGACTCTACGGACTCATCCGAAGGCAGAGCTGAGAGCGAGTGGCGAGTAGACAGAGGAGTGGCCTGAGGCGAGGAGTACGTGAAGCCGAAGCGCTGAAGGACCTGCTGCACCATGTGTGACTGAGTCAAGGTAATGGTGCGGCGTGCTCTGTCCCGAGTGATCTGCAAGCCAAGGTAGCTGCGCAGTTCACCCAGGTCTGTGCACGTGTGTCTCTTCTGCAGCTCGGACTTCACGTAGGCTAGTCCAGCAGTGTCAGCTGTGGCAAAGACCAAGTCGTCGACGTACACGAGGACGTAGAACGGCGGCAAAGAAGTGTCGGTGCGCAGAAACAGCGACGGGTCAGCAGTAGAGGGAGCAAACCCAAGAGCCGCAAGCGTAGTCCTCAGTGTGTCGTGCCACTCACGCGGTGCCTGGCGGAGACCGTAGACTGGCCGTCGGAGGCTCCACTGGGTGCCAGGAGGAAAAGTCCCAGTGAAGCCAGGTGGACGGCGCAGCCAGATCTCCTCGTGCAGGCTACCCTGCAAGAAAGCAGTACTGAAGTCAAGAGAGTGGAGCTCGTAGTCGCGCTGAGCGGCTATGTGCAGCAGCACCCGAAGAGTGGTCATCTTCGGGGTGGGAGAGAAGGTCTGAAAGTAGTCAACTCCCTGCCGCTGACTGAAGCCACGAGCGACGTACCGCGCCTTGAAGACAGGTGGAGAGCCCGGCGGCCGCTTCACCCTGAAGATCCACATGCCACTGACGATGTTCGCCCCAGGAGGGGGAACCGCGTCAACGTAGGTGCCTGTGGACTTCCAGGACGCCATCTCTGCATCCATAGCTGCCTGCCACTGAGAGGAGTAGGGACCCTCTACGGCCTCCGCGTAAGAGCGCGGAGTCGGGATGTCTAGTGCATCCGGGTCTCCCTCAGGGGCAAGTAGTACGGACGCGAGATGAGGTGAAGCAGCAGCCAGACACCGGAACTCCTCCTGCCTGTCCTCAAGGACGTCCGTGCCAAGAGCACACTCACCCCCGACGGACGGAGGACAGACAGACGCAGACTCAGCAACAAGACCGGCAGCGTAGTCTAGACGACAGCGAGCAGCAAAGTCGACGAGCTCAGCAACAAGTGCAGACGCAGCAGTGGACTCAAAAGAGGGGTCAGTGACGACAGTAGCAAGGAGACGTGTGACAGCAGGACTGGCAGCACGAAGAGAGTCCGACTCCGGGTCAGGAAGAGCAGGAAGAGAGGACTCAGGAGGAGAAGGCAAAGGGGCACGCAGAGGAGCAGTGGACGGACGCAGAGACATCCGGTGCGTGCCAGGGACAGGAGGAGGACGCTGACGCGAACCACGACCACTAGTGCGAGCAGCACGGACAGGCGACGCAGGACGAGACGCAGGCTCACGACGCTCAGCAAGACCTCCAGTAGGACCAGTGTAGGGAGAAGGAGCGGGCAGTGGGGAGGCCGGCTGTAACTGGAACTGTGACAGGACAGGCTGTGGACACTCTAAGGGAGGAGGAGGACCAGTAGAAGGCGGGAGACCAAGAACCTGCTGAAGGAGCGGAACGAAGTACGGTCTAGGCCGCGCGGCGACTCCAGACACAGCAGGGACAGCACCAGTACCCCAAGCGGGAGCACCAGCGCCAGCAGCACCTCCAGCTCCAGGACCTCCAGCAGCACCAGTAGCACCCCCAGCAGGACCGCCTCCAGGACCGACAGCAGTAGCCTCAGCGCCAACACCCTCAGCAGCTCCAGCTCCAGCACCTCCGGGACCCGCGGCACCAGCACCCTCAGTAGCCGAAGAACCTCCAGCTCCAGCAGCACGCCTCCAGCGCCGGGCAAACCACTCGCGCAGCTCCTGTGGAGAGAGGGGCTCCCGCCGAGGCGAAGCACCCGGAGAACCGCCAGGTCCCGCACCGCCAGACGCCACAAGGGGAGGTCCAGTGGCCGCAGGCTCCGCAGCTCCAGGCTCAGCACCTCCAGACGCAGCACCCCCTGGCTCAGCACCCCCAGTAGCAGCACCCCACGGCTCAGCACCCCCAGACTCCGCACCCCCAGGCTCAGCACCCCCAGTCGCAGCACCCCCAGGCTCAGCACTCCCAGACTCCGCACCCCCAGGCTCAGCACCCCCAGTCGCAGTACCCCCAGGCTCAGCACCCCCAGACTCAGCACCCCCAGGCTCAGCACCCGCAGCAGGACCAGAGTCACCAGCAACCTCGACCGGCTCGACTGCGTCTACCTGGGACACACCTGAAGGGGCAGGACCCTGAGGGGGAAGGGGGTCTACCGGGGGGGGACCTGGCACAAGGAAGTGCGGTGGCGGGGGGAGGGAAGGAGTGCGGTAGGGGAAGAGGCGGTAGAAGGGGACTGACTCGTCGAACGTGACGTCCTGGGAGGATAGAACACGACGAGAGGAGGGGTGGTAGAACTGCCACCCTGGAGCGTCAGGGGGGAAGCCGAGGAAGACACAGGGAGCAGCACGAGGGGACAGCTTGTCCGCAGACAAGTCACGGACAAACGCCCGAGATCCCCAGACACGGAACGCAGACGCATCGCCGACCTTCCCCGTCCACAGCAGAGCTGGAGAGGTCTCCGGCCGGGAGACCCTGGGGTGAAGGTTGATCTGATGCGCCGCGTACCGAACCGCAAACGGCCACAGAAAATGGGGGGCAGCCGCATGCATCATGGACGTACGAGCGACGTCCATGACCATGCCAATGCGGCGCTCAGCAATCCCATTTTGCTGTGGAGAGTCCGGAAGCGTAAAGGTCTGGCGGATGCCTCGTGCACGACAGTAGGCTCGCAGAAGGCCAGAGGAGAACTCTCCACCTCGGTCAGAGTGCAGACGCAGAACAGGAAAGTCCGAGCCGAAGCTCCTCCTGAGCTGGAGACGAGCTGCGCGGATCCAGTCGATCAACACCTCAGTGACATCACCCTTGCTGCGCAAGGGGAAGACTGTGGTGTAACGCGAGTAGTCGTCAACCACCAGCAGGAAGTAGCGCTCGTGACCCTGCCCACGGACGCGGGCGGGGCCCCACACGTCCATGTGAAGCGTCTGCAGAGGAGCCTCTGTCGGGGGAAACTGGGAGGAGTGAGGGGCAGCCCGGAGCCGCCCCTCGACACAGGGGACACAAGAAGGTCCGGGTCCCGAAGGAAGGGGAGGGAGAGACCGGGGAAGACCAGAGACAAGGACACGGGAAGCCATGCCCCGAAGACGAAGCAAGGAGGGGTGGCCAAGACGGTGGTGCCACAGGAGAGTCTCGTGAGACACGCGGCGACACGAGCAGGGGGCAGACTCAGGACCAGACCTGGACGCAGCAGCAAACACCTGACCCGACGCAGCTACCTGGCCAGACGCAGGGACAGGAGGAGACGCAGTGGTCAGTGTGTAGAGACTCGACCCTGGCCGACGCGAGAACGTGGCCAGGTGTCGGCCTGTGCGGGCATCCGAGCAGTGGGTCACCCGCTGACTCGCAGGAGTAAACTGGTGAACCCCCGCATCCTGCAGGTCAGCACCACTCACCAAGTTCGTCGAGAACGAGGGGAGGTACAGACCAGACAAGGTGCCCGAGGGGGCAGCCGGACACGGGAGGACAGTGGAGAAGTGAGAGAGGACAGGACCCCCAGAGGGGTCAGCCAGGGAGACTGCAACCGGCCGGCCAAGCGGCGTGAGTGTGGTGCGGTCTCGAAAGAAGGAGCGAGAAGCCCCTGAGTCAAGTGTGAAGGTGAGGGAGGCCGAAGCCGACGCAGTACCTGAGAGCGCAGCCTCACCAGTACCTGAGAGTGCAGACGCACTGGCACCTAGAGCAGCAACCGCAGAAGTACCTGGCGCAGCAGTACCAATGCCCGGGTCGGGCGGGAAACACTGGTAACAGTCACCCTCCTCACTAATAGTCACAGCATACATGGCAGCAAGGATAGCATCAAAGTCAAGATCAAAGACAGCTACGCCAGCCCTAGACAGCTCTCCCCAACGGGGAATCTCACTGGCCTCGGGGAACTGCTGACGCCAAGCGTCCGTCAGGCGGCCAAAGCAGCGCTGAGTGGGGTGCGCACCCCCACACTGCTCACCCGCTCGGTCACCGGAACGAAGGACGTAGGTGCACGGACCAAAACCCCCACCCCGCTGACGCTGCGTGTACCACTCACGGAGCTGCTGGGGCGGGGGGATGTCCCGCGAACGCTGCTGCTGCTGCTGCTGCTGCTGACGCTGGCCACCACCAGGGCCGCTACGCAGCGGGGCACCACCCCGACCAGCTCCACCCCCTCCGCCACCGCTGCCTCCACCTCCACCACCACCGCTGCCTCCGCTCCCACCGCTGCCGCCACCACCGCCTCCTCCTCCGCTGCTGCCACCGCCACCACCGCCCCCGCCACCACTCCCACCGCCACCCCCACTCCCTCCTCCGCCTCCACCGCCTCCTCCACCGCCCCCGCCAGCTCCACCCGCGCCCTTGCCCCCCTTGCCCCTGCCAGGGCGGCGTCTCCCGCTAGGGGCAGACGCCGCGCAGACCGACTCAAGACCAAGCAGGTCGGCAGCAGCAGCAGAGGCAACAGAGGGCAGCAGGGGGGAAGGAGAACACCCCTCAAAGATGGGGGTGCGAGGGTCACCACGAGAGGCTCCTACAGCGACGATGCTCTTCTCCGCCGCCAGGAGGGACTTCTCGAGGAGGTCGACAGTGAGAGTGGTGGGACAGACCGAGAGGTAGTGGTCCCTGACTACGCGAAGGGAGTCAGGGAGGCGTGTGACTATGTAATAGAGAGTGATGTACATGGGGGGGGGGGTTCTTGGCGCAGAACTCAGCAGGAAGGGCGGCGCGGTAGCGAGTGTCACTAGTGCGGAGGTGCGTAATGAGGTCAGCGACAGTGGGAAAGGCAGTAAGGTCAGGAAAGAGGTACGGTAGCATGAGGCGGCTCAGGGCAGCAGTGGCAGGGGAAGAGTAGCACGCAACTACAGCGTCGTACAAGGTCTGAGCACTCTTGTACTGACTAAAGTGCGCGCGCTCAGTGGTAGGCAGGTGGCGACGCACAGCAAGACGTGCAGCAGCATCGCGGGTGGCCCACTGAGAGCGAACAGTGGGGTCAGCATCAGTAGCAGGGGCAGGAGAGGCGCCAGAGGTGAGGTCAAAGAGGGAAAGACCGTCCGCCCTATCGCACTGTAAGAACAGCTGCAGGTCGTCGACCCAGACCTCAAAGTCAATGGCTCGACCCTCAGCGTCAAAAGCGAGGACACTAGGGGTAGCCATGACGACGACAGACGAGCAGTGCAAGCAGTAGGGGAAGGGCACGCAGTGACAGTGGGGCTGTGCTCACCGGACAGGGCAGGTCGGGCGGCTCGGCAGTAGGGCGGCTCGGCTGCTCAGCGGCTCGGCGGCAGGGCGGCTCGGCTGCTGGGCGGCTCGGCTGTTGGGCGGCTCGGCGGCAGTGCGGCTCGGCTCCCGGGCGGCTCGGCGGCAGGGCGGCTCGGCTCCCGGGCGGCTCGGCTGCAGGGCGGCTCGGCTCCCGGGCGGCTCGGCGGCAGGGCGGCTTGGCTCCCGGCGGTTCTGCTGCTAGGCGGCTCCCGCAGGTAGGGCGGCGGTAGGGCCGCAGGTTGGGCGGCGGTAGGGCCGCAAGGAGGGCGGCGGGCGGGCCGCAGGTAGGGCGGCGGTAGGGCCGCAAGTAGGGCGGCGGGCGGGCCGCAGGGAGGGCGGCGGTAGGGCCGCAAGTAGGGCGGCGGGCGGGCCGCAGGTAGGGCGGCGGGCGGGCCGCAGGTAGGGCGGCGGGCGGGCCGCAGGTAGGGTGGCGGGCGGGCCGCAGGTAGGGCGGCGGGCGGGCCGCAGGTAGGGTGGCGGGCGGGCCGCGACGTGAGGGCGGCGGGGCCGCTGTAGTGGGGCGGCGGGGCCGCTTAGCAGAGAGCGGCGGGGCCGCGTGAGCAGGGCGGCGGGGCCGCGTGAGCAGGGCGGCGGGGCCGCGAAGCAGAGGGCGGGCGGGCCGCGACGTGAGGGCGGCGGGGCCGCTGTAGCAGGGCGGCGGGGCCGCGTAGCAGAGGGCGGCGGGGCCGCGTGAGCAGGGCAGCGGGGCCGCGAAGCAGAGGGCGGCTGGGCCGCGCGAGCAGGGCGGCGGGGCCGCGAAGGAAGGGCGGCGGGGCCGCGTTAGTAGGGTGGCGGGGCCGCGAAGGGAGGGCGGCGGGGCCGCAAGGGGCGACACGGAGGGTCGCTAAAAAAAAGGAAAACGCGCCTCGGGGCGCGCTTCGGTGGGCCCTAGAAGCAGTCCCTAGGAGGGGACCTGCTCTGATTCCATGTGAAAATGAAGAACGAGAATGGGTGAACTATGAAATGAAGTGAGTACAAATAGGAAACCCTAATTGGGTTGTACCCCCAATGGGATACCCCACTATAGCCTACACAACAGCATAAGCTATATAATGTTCTGACATGTAGGAGCAGTACTGTTGCAGGACTTCAGGAACGGCCTCCAGCCGATCGCGTACGAGTCCCGCAAGCTTCACCCACCCGAACGCAACTACCCGATACACGACCGCGAGATGCTGGCGATCGTGCACGCGTTCAAGGTGTGGCGATGTTACCTCACGGGAGCAGACGTGATAGTACGGACAGACCACCGATCCCTACAGTACCTTCGCGCCCAACCGAATCTCAACCCACGACAGATCCGCTGGTTGGACTATCTGGACTCCAACTTCCACTACACGGTCACGTACAAAAAAGGCGCATCCAACATCGCCGACGCACTCACACGCCCCACCGCCCAACTCCACGCCATCCTACTCGCCCAAACCAACGGATTCACACGGCCCACTGCCCAACTCCACGCCATCCTACTCACTGTTGACAGGCCTATTCACCCACGGATACAGTACCGATCCATTTTTCACGACCGGAAATTCACAGCAACTGGCAGAAACCAAAGGAGTCTATTACGTAAAAACAGGCACCAACCGCATCTGGGTACGCGCGTACTCACTACTGAGGGAACTGTTACTGCAGGAGGCACACGACGGGATTACCTCGGGACATTTCGGGGTAGAAAAAACGCGACAGCAACTGCAGCGGTATTACTACTGGCCGGAGCTGTTGACCGACGTACAGCACCACGTGGGCTCGTGTCCTACGTGTCAGGTGATGAAGAGCTCGCAAAAAAGAAAGGCGGGTAAGTTGCAGCCGATTCCACCGCCTGAGCGCGCCTGGCAGCAGGTTACCATGGATTTCGTCACGGGGTTACCTTCGAACCCTAGGGGTAACGACGCAGTTATGGTCGTCGTTGACAGGTTGACGAAGATGGCACACATCGCTGCGTGCAAGAAATCGATCTCAGCCGAAGAAACCGCTCGCCTGTTCATCGCATCCGTCGTTCGACTGCACGGGATACCAGCCGCGATAATCAGCGACCGCGACACGAAGTTCACCAGCAACTTCTGGAAAAACCTCTGGGAGCAGTTCGGAACCAGGCTACAATTCAGCTCGTCGTACCACCCCGAGACCGACGGTCAAACGGAGCGGACGAATCAGACGATGGAACAGTTGATTCGTGCCACGTGCAACGACCCGACCACTTGGGAGCAGCAGCTACCGCTGATCGAGTTCGCGTACAACAACGCCACGTCAGCGACGACGCAGCAGTCCCCGTTCTACCTGAAATACAGGCAAAACCCTATAGTGCCCATGACGCCGAGTCCGGACAACCAAATGCCACGTGCACAGCAATTCGCTGAAATTCTGCAAGCTGCCCGCACCAGAGCCGCTGAAGCAATTAAAAAGGCCAATGTCATCGCTAAGCGCAACACTGACCGCCACCGCCGCCCAGTCACGTACCAGTCAGGGGACTACGTACTGCTTGACACACAGAACTTAAGACTGCCCGTTGTACCAAAATTGCGACCGCGCTACTGTGGACCATTCCAAATCAGCCACATGATTACTCCAGTGACAGCCCACCTACTGTTGCCGACGGACTGGTACATCAGCCCTTCATTCCACGTCAGCCTGCTTCGCCCATACATCCCAACCACAAGCCAACTGCCTCGTCACCGCCCGCCATCCATGACTCGCCCTGCATCGGAGCCGATCATCGAGCCCGAAAAAATCCTGAGCCATCGGATTCGACACCCCACGGGAATCAGGAGGATTGAATTCCTCATTCGCTGGAAGGACCGCACGCCAACTGAGGATAGCTGGGTGCCCCTGGCCAACATCGAAAACCACCCTGCCCTGCAAGTGTACCTGAGCAGCCGGGGTTTCCGCGATATACACGCACTCGCGTAGCGGAGGGGGCTTCTTGAGAGGGGGGGTAGTGTAAGGAATTTTCTCGATATTCCTTAGCGCGCCCTGCAACATTGCGTACCGTAGCAGCCGTTGTTCACCCGTTACTGCTAACGGGGCTTTGCCGACTTCGTGCGCACTGTTTCACCAAACCTCGCACTGCTGGCCCTGCCGTGTCGGCCTACGCTTCGGGACTAGCCCGAGCCTCGCTGCCAGCGTAGCACTAGCTAGCTCGCACGCACCGCGTTACCGTTTGCATGTTTCGCGTATAAATGTTCGCTCATGCCTTCGCTCACATTTTGTACTCATTTGACACCTTAGTGCAATCCTCGCTACCTCGATTCCTTGCACCCGTAACAGTACCCCATTCCAAACCAACCACAAAGCTACCGCAAACTTGCTTTGCCGTAACTTTCAAAAGCTCGTTTTTTTGGGATGGCGTTAACTCCGATCCGAAGTGCTGTGCGTCATGCACGGCATGCGCTGCGCCACCCATCATCCAATCGCCTTCCCACATGTTGCTCGCCTCGCAGACCCATCCATGTTCCTCCCTGGATGGGCTACCAAATGATCGCACCTGTTGGGCCGTTCGCCTCTCGCCTTCGCATTCGCCAGCCCTTGTCGTTCAAAGTCCAATCACATCGACGAACAGCGCACAGCATCCCATTGACTTTCGATGGGGTTTCATGTAGAGCCATTCGGTTGGCACCCTATGAGGAGGTCAATGTACCGGCCATGCAGAGAACCTACATGTTATTCGCTGTACCTAAAACGAACCACCATGGGTAAACACGGCTCCCCATCCCCCTGCGTCACCATCCCTCGCAAATGACCTGACGCCGTCATGACCGGACGGCGGTCCTTCTGCCGAAAGCCCTAGACCGCACCGCATTGGCATGCTGCTTCGATTTAGTCAACCTTGGTGAGAAATTCGCCTCCCTGTGGGGGGGGGATGGGTGTAGGAGAAGCAGGTGCGGAGCTGGGGGGGAGGAGGGGGAAATGGGAAGGGAGGAAAAGTGGCAGTGGCTTATGAGAGGGGAGACAGTGCCACAGGGGCGCGAACTGTGGGACATAAGTCTTCACAGGAGAAGCAGGTGCGCAGCTAGGGGGGAGGGATGTGGGAGACAGGGGAGTGAGCACGTGAGTTCGTGTCTGTGCAGAACTGGGGGGGAGGGGGAGAAGGGCCAGTGCCTTGGTGAGTAAATGTGCTTGTGCGATAGGGGCAGATGCCAGGGGGTCAGAAGTGGGTGTGGAATGCACAAATGCGAAGTTGAATGAATGGGATGGCGGGGGTTATGCGAATGGGGGCTGGGTGGGAAGAGGGGGTCCGAGTTTAGGAGGGGAGGGGAGGTAGTTGGAGGGGGGATGGGGGAATGAGTCTCACCTCCAATCATTCTCACAGCCAATCTACTGCCATTCTCGTTGACTCCAAGGTGAGCCCTCACCGACTCTCAGCAGTTCTCACCACGGTGAGCCCTCACGGACTCTCAGCAACTCCCATCTGGGAGACATCAAGCAACCCAACCGCCCCCTTCCTGCCATCGCCGACAAGTGACTCGAGAGATCCGTGCACGTCTTCCCCAGACCCCTGTCCCGCACCAACTCCCTCACCTGCCAATTTCCACCGCTACCCTCCACGCATCCTATATCGCCTCCGCCAGCCCCAGCAGCACCTCCTTCGCATTGAGTTGAGTTGAGTTGGAAAGCATATGTGGCTGCCACTCGAGTGATGTGTGAAGCGCATACAATGCTCCATTGACATAACTCGCATAAATCTCAACTCTGGTCCCCTGTCCCTTTTGCTGGTTTTGGTGTTAACAGCTTTGGTGTGGTGATGCTGGTTGTCATCTCGGCACGCAAGGCCGTGCATGTGAGCGAGACCAGCCAAATCAATATGAAGCAATGGGTGAGCCACAGTTGCTTGGTACAGACTTACTGCCTGCAGACTTCATGCAATAACTGCATGACCAATTTTCAATCCTCCACTCATCACCATGAAGTGCAACGAACCATCAGCCGTATGTCCGCGTGCATGTGTTCCCTTTCAACTTTACAGATCGCCCCATTGGTGGAGTCAGATGCGGTGGCAGTCTTTAAGGACCCCCACTTGGATGCACCACATGACTTGGTGCTGGGCTGGGCTCGCCTTGCCCTCTCCTGCACCGCCATGCCTGCGGCCTCCCGCCCCTCCATGAATCAAGTGCTGGGAGAGCTGGTGAAGTTTAAGCAGGAGGCGTCCGGAGCACATGAGAGCCATGTGGGCGAGGCCAAATCTCGCATCGACATGGAGCTTGGATATTCCATTGGCTCCTCCAGCTTCACTGCTGAAATGGCCCGTGCGGAGCGCGAGGGCATGCCAAGCAGCTCTTCCGCATAATCAAGTTCGTTTTCACTTGCTCCTTACTGGTTTACATAGAGCTTCTGGTACCGATAATTTGTGCCATTGGTATGAGGCAATATGGCTTGTTGAAAGACGTTCAGTAAAGGATACTGGTAGCATCTTTGGTGATCAGGTAGATGGAACAATAAAATTGGGTTTATTACACCAAAAGCAACGACTAAAGCTTTGGCTTGTCTATGGGTACATATTTCTTGTTTATCACATTTTGTACATCTCTTACCTGTTGCATGCATGATATATGCTACATTGTAGAATAGCTTCAGTTATGATCAATATGGGATTTCAGGATGGAAATTATAAGCCTTTTCTGTGGCAGCAACAAACATCGGGCTCATAAAGCACTAAACTCTCAACTTACCATAAAAGGCTGCACTAGATGATATTATGATATACCGTAGCCCTCTGGTAGTGGGCCTGGTAGCGCTACCAGACTCCGAGCCCCTTGCACGCGAGCTGGCTCCAGCTGTGCCACTCACCTCCCCTCCAACCTCCACTCCACCACTCAATTGTCGATCACGGCCAGTTACCTCAGGTTTTGCGCATGACCCGGCAATACTGGCAAGACACTTCATGAATTCGACACTTCAAGTTTAAGTCAAAATGGAACTTGTGATTTCCTATACGCTAAAAACACAGCATTAAACTATGTACATAGGCTGAATTATCAGCTTAAATATTACAGTAAACACTGAAATTTCAAAGTCTTTTGGGTGGGGAAAGCTGAACTCCCAGCTTAATCGATGGATCAGCCAACCCTATGAGCAATCTAGGGTCCTGATCCGGACAATATCCACTTCTGTTCTGTGCCTTGTCATCTGCTACACATGGGCAAAAGGGGTTTAATTTCTTCATAGCCCTTTCATAGCAATGACATGTCAGATGCGGTAGGGGAAGAGCCTTCTGGGGGGAATGAAACCTGGCAACAGAAACGTGAGTATAAGGGGGTATGGAGAGAGACTGGGGAAAATAAAACCATAATCCAGTGGCGATGAGGCCCAAGGGCCCTTACAAATAAAAAATAACTTGGGTGAACATTAGAGAAATTCTTGAGTGAACAAAAATGACTTGCACCGAGCACAGATACTCCATGAAGCCCATTGCTGACTCATCGACCCACTAACCGACCCATCGCTGACTTATCGACCCATGGGCTGACTGACCACAATCCGATCACTGCCACCACTGCACTCTGTTTCATTATATAAATATACCTGCAAGTTCTGTTGCTTGGTGTAGACTGGGTAAACACCCAAATTGGGGTAAACCCAATTCTAGATGTAGAACACAGGACCAACTTTAGTGTGCTGGTTGACCCTTGTGAAGGACAGCCAACTGTACAGAGTGGACACACACTTGAGGTGGGTGGGGTCCAACTTCCCACAGCTGGCTGTAGTCCAACCCACCCCACTAGGCCAGTTGGGTCCTTGGTCCAACTCACCCCACTAGGCCAGTTGGGTCCTTGGTCCAACTCACCCCACTAGGCCAGTTGGGTCCTCGGTCCAACTCACCCCACTAGGCCAGTTGGGTCCTCGGTCCAACTCACCCCACTACGCCAGTTGGGTCCTCGGTCCAACTCACCCCACTACGCCAGTTGGGTCCTCGGTCCAACTCGCCCCACTAGGCCAGTTGGGTCCTCGGTCCAACTCGCCCCACTAGGCCAGTTGGGTCCTCGGTCCAACTCGCCCCACTAGGCCAGTTGGGTCCTCGGTCCAACTCGCCCCACTAGGCCAGTTGGGTCCTCGGTCCAACTCGCCCCACTAGGCCAGTTGGGTCCTCGGTCCAACTCGCCCCACTAGGCCAGTTGGGTCCTCGGTCCAACTCGCCCCACTAGGCCAGTTGGGTCCTCGGTCCAACTCGCCCCACTAGGCCAGTTGGGTCCTCGGTCCAACTCGCCCCACTAGGCCAGTTGGGTCCTCGGTCCAACTCGCCCCACTAGGCCAGTTGGGTCCTCGGTCCAACTCGCCCCACTAGGCCAGTTGGGTCCTCGGTCCAACTCGCCCCACTAGGCCAGTTGGGTCCTCGGTCCAACTCGCCCCACTAGGCCAGTTGGGTCCTCGGTCCAACTCGCCCCACTAGGCCAGTTGGGTCCTCGGTCCAACTCGCCCCACTAGGCCAGTTGGGTCCTCGGTCCAACTCGCCCCACTAGGCCAGTTGTGTCCTCGGTCCAACTCGCCCCACTAGGCCAGTTGTGTCCTCGGTCCAACTCGCCCCACTAGGCCAGTTGTGTCCTCGGTCCAACTCGCCCCACTAGGCCAGTTGGGTCCTCGGTCCAACTCGCCCCACTAGGCCAGTTGGGTCCTCGGTCCAACTCGCCCCACTAGGCCAGTTGGGTCCTCGGTCCAACTCGCCCCACTAGGCCAGTTGGGTCCTCGGTCCAACTCGCCCCACTAGGCCAGTTGGGTCCTCGGTCCAACTCGCCCCACTAGGCCAGTTGGGTCCTCGGTCCAACTCGCCCCACTAGGCCAGTTGGGTCCTCGGTCCAACTCGCCCCACTAGGCCAGTTGGGTCCTCGGTCCAACTCGCCCCACTAGGCCAGTTGGGTCCTCGGTCCAACTCGCCCCACTAGGCCAGTTGGGTCCTCGGTCCAACTCGCCCCACTAGGCCAGTTGGGTCCTCGGTCCAACTCGCCCCACTAGGCCAGTTGGGTCCTCGGTCCAACTCGCCCCACTAGGCCAGTTGGGTCCTCGGTCCAACTCGCCCCACTAGGCCAGTTGGGTCCTCGGTCCAACTCGCCCCACTAGGCCAGTTGGGTCCTCGGTCCAACTCGCCCCACTAGGCCAGTTGGGTCCTCGGTCCAACTCGCCCCACTAGGCCAGTTGGGTCCTCGGTCCAACTCGCCCCACTAGGCCAGTTGGGTCCTCGGTCCAACTCGCCCCACTAGGCCAGTTGGGTCCTCGGTCCAACTCGCCCCACTAGGCCAGTTGGGTCCTCGGTCCAACTCGCCCCACTAGGCCAGTTGGGTCCTCGGTCCAACTCGCCCCACTAGGCCAGTTGGGTCCTCGGTCCAACTCGCCCCACTAGGCCAGTTGGGTCCTCGGTCCAACTCGCCCCACTAGGCCAGTTGGGTCCTCGGTCCAACTCGCCCCACTAGGCCAGTTGGGTCCTCGGTCCAACTCGCCCCACTAGGCCAGTTGGGTCCTCGGTCCAACTCGCCCCACTAGGCCAGTTGGGTCCTCGGTCCAACTCGCCCCACTAGGCCAGTTGGGTCCTCGGTCCAACTCGCCCCACTAGGCCAGTTGGGTCCTCGGTCCAACTCGCCCCACTAGGCCAGTTGGGTCCTCGGTCCAACTCGCCCCACTAGGCCAGTTGGGTCCTCGGTCCAACTCGCCCCACTAGGCCAGTTGGGTCCTCGGTCCAACTCGCCCCACTAGGCCAGTTGGGTCCTCGGTCCAACTCGCCCCACTAGGCCAGTTGGGTCCTCGGTCCAACTCGCCCCACTAGGCCAGTTGGGTCCTCGGTCCAACTCGCCCCACTAGGCCAGTTGGGTCCTCGGTCCAACTCGCCCCACTAGGCCAGTTGGGTCCTCGGTCCAACTCGCCCCACTAGGCCAGTTGGGTCCTCGGTCCAACTCGCCCCACTAGGCCAGTTGGGTCCTCGGTCCAACTCGCCCCACTAGGCCAGTTGGGTCCTCGGTCCAACTCGCCCCACTAGGCCAGTTGGGTCCTCGGTCCAACTCGCCCCACTAGGCCAGTTGGGTCCTCGGTCCAACTCGCCCCACTAGGCCAGTTGGGTCCTCGGTCCAACTCGCCCCACTAGGCCAGTTGGGTCCTCGGTCCAACTCGCCCCACTAGGCCAGTTGGGTCCTCGGTCCAACTCGCCCCACTACGCCAGTTGGGTCCTCGGTCCAACTCGCCCCACTAGGCCAGTTGGGTCCTCGGTCCAACTCGCCCCACTAGGCCAGTTGGGTCCTCGGTCCAACTCGCCCCACTAGGCCAGTTGGGTCCTCGGTCCAACTCGCCCCACTAGGCCAGTTGTGTCCTCGGTCCAACTCGCCCCACTAGGCCAGTTGTGTCCTCGGTCCAACTCGCCCCACTAGGCCAGTTGGGTCCTCGGTCCAACTCGCCCCACTAGGCCAGTTGGGTCCTCGGTCCAACTCGCCCCACTAGGCCAGTTGGGTCCTCGGTCCAACTCGCCCCACTAGGCCAGTTGGGTCCTCGGTCCAACTCGCCCCACTAGGCCAGTTGGGTACTCGGTCCAACTCGCCCCACTAGGCCAGTTGGGTCCTCGGTCCAACTCGCCCCACTAGGCCAGTTGGGTCCTCGGTCCAACTCGCCCCACTAGGCCAGTTGGGTCCTCGGTCCAACTCGCCCCACTAGGCCAGTTGGGTCCTCGGTCCAACTCGCCCCACTAGGCCAGTTGGGTCCTCGGTCCAACTCGCCCCACTAGGCCAGTTGGGTCCTCGGTCCAACTCGCCCCACTAGGCCAGTTGGGTCCTCGGTCCAACTCGCCCCACTAGGCCAGTTGGGTCCTCGGTCCAACTCGCCCCACTAGGCCAGTTGGGTCCTCGGTCCAACTCGCCCCACCAGGCCAGTTGGGTCCTCGATCCAACTCGCCCCACCAGGCCAGTTGGGTCCTCGGTCCAACTCGCCCCACTAGGCCAGTTGGGTCCTCGGTCCAACTCGCCCCACTAGGCCAGTTGGGTCCTCGGTCCAACTCGCCCCACCAGGCCAGTTGGGTCCTCGGTCCAACTCGCCCCACCAGGCCAGTTGGGTCCTCGGTCCAACTCGCCCCACCAGGCCAGTTGGGTCCTCGGTCCAACTCGCCCCACCAGGCCAGTTGGGTCCTCGGTCCAACTCGCCCCACCAGGCCAGTTGGGTCCTCGGTCCAACTCGCCCCACCAGGCCAGTTGGGTCCTCGGTCCAACTCGCCCCACCAGGCCAGTTGGGTCCTCGGTCCAACTCGCCCCACCAGGCCAGTTGGGTCCTCGGTCCAACTCGCCCCACCAGGCCAGTTGGGTCCTCGGTCCAACTCGCCCCACTAGGCCAGTTGGGTCCTCGGTCCAACTCGCCCCACCAGGCCAGTTGGGTCCTCGGTCCAACTCGCCCCACCAGGCCAGTTGGGTCCTCGGTCCAACTCGCCCCACCAGGCCAGTTGGGTCCTCGGTCCAACTCGCCCCACTAGGCCAGTTGGGTCCTCGGTCCAACTCGCCCCACCAGGCCAGTTGGGTCCTCGGTCCAACTCGCCCCACCAGGCCAGTTGGGTCCTCGGTCCAACTCGCCCCACTAGGCCAGTTGGGTCCTCGGTCCAACTCGCCCCACTAGGCCAGTTGGGTCCTCGGTCCAACTCGCCCCACTAGGCCAGTTGGGTCCTCGGTCCAACTCGCCCCACTAGGCCAGTTGGGTCCTCGGTCCAACTCGCCCCACTAGGCCAGTTGGGTCCTTGGTCCAACTCGCCCCACTAGGCCAGTTGGGTCCTCGGTCCAACTCGCCCCACTAGGCCAGTTGGGTCCTCGGTCCAACTCGCCCCACTAGGCCAGTTGGGTCCTCGGTCCAACTCGCCCCACTAGGCCAGTTGGGTCCTTGGTCCAACTCACCCCACTAGGCGAGTTGGGTCCTTGGTCCAACTCACCCCACTAGGCCAGATGGCTCACTGTTCCATATAGATCTTGCTTCTGATTCATCTCTCTCTTGGATGTATGTCCTGCAAGCTCACTTGAGATAATATAACTTCTACTCCTAAGTTCTCTAGCTAACTTGGTTTCTTTCAATGTCCCCGTGATCACATTACCCCATGATTACATAACCCCTTGATTACATAACCGCATGATTATATATCCCTATGATCACATCACCCCATGATCACATCACCCCATGCTCACATCGCCCCATGATCTGATCATTCCATGATCACATTGCCCGATGATCTCATCGCCCCATGATCTCATCGTCCCATGATCTCATCGCCCCATGATCTCATCGTCCAGCACCCTATGATTCCATTTCCCCATCACACGATCATCGCATCAATCCCATCTCCCCTTCACCCCATCAACCCATACCCCATCGTCCCATCACACTCTCGCCCTTTATTTGGATGTGCCATGCACCACAATGGTTGCTGTTCAATAGCTTCGGGCAGTTCATTGGCTGTCCTCCCCCCCATGGCCCCACTTCTCTTAGCTGCACGCACGAGGCATGAGCTACAAATCAGGAGCAACGAAATCCATACACTTGCATGGTAACGTTCCTCCCTTTTACTCCCTACTCCCAAATCCACTCTCCACCCTCCCCACGTCTTCCATCTCCCTGCTCTCTCCCTCCCTCTTTCCCTGACCACCCTTCCCGCAATCGCCCACCAGGTGCGCATAGTCCAGCCAGTAGCATCCTTCCTCTGCAATGGGGTCAGATACGCCCACACTGTCAACGGGAATGTTGTTAGGCCCCGTCCTCGCCTGGGCGGAGCCGACCTTGTGGTCGGATGTGCGGGGGTTGCAGCCGACCTGCAGCAGTGGGCACGGGGGCCACTGCAAGGGCGCCGAGCTGGAGGGCGCCTGGCTGGAGGGCGCCGAGCAGGAGGACGCCGTCCTGGACGCCTGGACGGCGTCCTGGGAAGCTGGACGCCGACCTGGGCGTCGGTCCGACGACCCGGGCGCCTGGTCAACGTCGTGGGCGCCTACACGGCGTCCTGGGAGGTCAGACGCCGACCTGGTCATCCGGTCGGCGTCCGGGGAGGCTGGACGCCGACCTGGGTGTTTGGACGGCGTCCTGGATGCCGGGGTGCTGAAGTGGGGACGCCGGGCATGTGTGGCCGGGCTGGGGACTGCGCTGGTCGACCAGGCGTGGTTTCCCGGTCGACCGGGATACCCGGGCGACGTGCGCGAGTGTCGCCGGGGTGGAGTCTGCGAGGCCGACCTCGGGGGTGGTATCCCGAGGTCGACGTGGCTGGTGGGCGCAGTCGCTGGCGTGGAGTCTGCCAGGCATCTGCGTTGTGCTCGTGACAAGGTGTGGAGCGCCAACCAGCTGCACGCACCTGCGAAGCGGGTGCACCGTTGTCCTGCGAGTGCAACGCTGTGCAGCCGACTTGCTGCAGCGTTGGCACACCGTGGACGTGCAACGTTGGCGAACCGCTACTCTGCAATGCTGGAGCGGTGCGAGCGCTGCTGCGCTGGAGCGCGACCGTGCTGCGCTGGAGGTCGACCAACAGCCTAGCTAGCTCTGATGTAATCAGTGTTGCCAATGTTGTTGCAACCAATTGTTGTCAACTTTCTCTAGTGAAACTCTTGCCAATTCTCCCCGTGAGCAAGCTGTGTGTGCACTAGGAAAACGACTAAGGACCAACGAACGCAGAGATCACACGAGCACCCGTGCCTAGCCCGTAGTCTAGCTCCCGTTGTAGCAGTTATCTCCGCACACACATTTTCAGCCAGTACCATCTATACGCCCACACATCGATCACTCACCTCTGCAATGAGGTCAGATTCGAACCCACCTTTTAGGTGACTGCTCTCAACCTCACCTGGCTAGCCACCATTACCATTGCCACCCCATCCTTTCTTGGATCGACCGTTTCCATATGGACGACTCAAGTCCCTTGATCTTATCATCACATCAGCCCAACTTTCGTAGTTGCATATAAGCTTATAAGCATGAAAGGGAGGGGGCAGCGACAGAAAAAGAAAGACAGAATCTCTCACAGGAGGCGACAAGGGCCAGGGATGGAGAGATGGAGCACGTAGGCATGACAGGCTAACGTACAGAGATGAGACTAGCATGTAGCGTAACGAGATGACAGATGGGCTGCAAGGCTAAATTGAGATGCGAGGCTTGGGAGATGAAACCACAGCGACAGAAATCCAAAGGATATTGAGATAGAGCACGGTGGAGCTGTGAACGAAGTACAGGAAAAGAAACATGTAGGAGGATGGATCGGATACTGTGTGCAGGTGAGGGAGCACGGAGGGGTGGGAGTGGGGGAGGGGTGGGAGTCAGAGGAAGGGGCGTGGCGGGGGTGGGGTGAAAAGTAGGCGCTGAGAAACAGGAGGGAGGAAGGGGATGGAATGGGAAGGGGGAGAGACGGTGAAGAGGGAGGAAGGAGAGGGGGCAGAGCGGGAGGAGAGGGGAGGAGCGGGAGGGAGGAATGGGTGGGAATGATGGAGAACGGGGAGGGAGAAGGGGGTAGGAGCGGGAGGGGTAGAGGGAGAGGTGTGGTGGGGGAGTAGGCAGCAGTGGTGACAGGCCTTTTAAGTAGTGGAAATGCCTGTTTCCGAAGTGCTCACCTGCCTGTCGGTAAACTACTACTCATTAACACAACGTACCGTCACTTAGCCAAATTGCTCCTGTGTACCTTTTGAAGTAATAACTGAGCCTGGTTCACGTTCACACCTCCTCACCATCGGCCCTCCTGCTGCTTCATTGGCACCTGTGGTTCTCCCCGTGGTCCTGCAGCAGCAGAAGCGACCCTCCCTCCCTGCTGCCAGGCACGCAACCCGTTCTTCTAAAGGACAGACACAACCTTGATTCACCGAACCTGCACAGATCTAGCGCTGGCTGAGGCTGAGCCAGATTGGTGGAGCACGTGGCCGGAGCAGGTGGCCCGGAGCAACAGAGCCATGACCCCGTCGCCCCGACTCCTCTCTCTGCCCTTCTGTGAATCTTCGCCACCGCCCCTTCTCCCTCCTTGGCCCTAGTGGTGAGAACTGCCCTTTAGTGTTGGCCGACTAGCTTGTCAGAGTCCCCAAGACCCCAGCCCCCCGGCCCCCACCTGGTCTCTCTTGTCGTTTAACCCACCCCTCCTCCACTGTATCCTTTCACGAGCCTTTCCTCCGCTGTGTCCTTTCACCCCCTCCTCTGCTGTGTCCTTCTTCCTATGCCCCCCCATTCCTGGTACCCTCGCACCATGATCATGGGAGGGCACTCAAATTCCATATCTACACGTCCCAGGTCACCCCATGCTCTTTAGTATTTCTTTCGTTTGCCTTGCTTTTGCTTTATTTGTCTCTTCGTGTTGGTGTGTTGTAGTTCTTTGTATTTGTGTGGTGATTTTTCTATTGTTGTTTGTACCAGGCCTCTTCTGAACCAGGCCAGCCTGCCTGCGGCAAGTGTCAATGCTAACCAAAGTTTCTCTTACAATTATGATGTGTTCAATCAAAGGTAAAACCTATGAGTTGAACCTAAACTGAACCCTAAAGTGTAACTTGCTCTAACAAGATCACACCATGAAGCATCAGAGTGAACTCTAGCCTACTCCAATATTTCCATTGCCATCCCCTCCTGCTACCTCTTCGGTGCGGCATCGCTGGCACAACAGCCAGCTCAGCAATAGCACCAACACGAGGGCAGCCACAGCGCCAGCAGCAGCAATGCCAGCCATGGCTTCACTGGATAAACCGCCCCTCCTTTGGAGGGAGAGGCGGAGGGTGCATTAGGAGCTGAAGTGGGAGGAGGTGGCGAAGGTGCTGGTGCTAGCAATTGGGAGGGTGCTGGCGCTGGAGAAGGTTTTGGCACTGTCAATGAGGCGGGTACAAAAATGGGATAGGAAGATAAAGATAAGGAAGGGAAAGGGAAATGAGAAATGGGGATGACGGTGGGCTTGGTGAAAGTGGATGTGGCATCAAGCACATTTTGCACAGTGAGAGGTAGCAAAGGAAGGCATGGAAGGGTTGAAACTGGTATTTTTTAGCAAAGCTCAAGAGGAGGCATGCAACAGAAGTGAAAAAATGGTATTATGAGGATGCCTAATGCCTGACACTGGAAACGCTTGTTCTGTAGGTGGCAATGTAGGGTTCATGCACTCATCACGAGAGCAATTCACGAATAGGCAATACAAATAAGCTACCTGCGTAAGGAGCGTCTCACCTGGTGGTGGCTGGACACATGTGGTGCAGAAGGAGCCACACTGGCTGCAAAAACGACTTGGAGTGTTCTGTTTGACCACACAGTTGCTGTAGTCAGGAGGGCATGTGATTCCAGTATCAGAGATGTCCCTGCATGTGCACAGGGAGCGCTTTCAGACTAAAAACCACAAACGGGTTCCACCTCTATGGTAAATGCTCTGTGGTTGCTTTTGGAGAGGTAGGGTCACACAATGCAATATTCTACCACGCCAAGATGTCTTCCAGGCTGAAATATCTGGTGTAACATACATCTCTTTTTGTCGGCTGGATTGATGTGGACCAGCCTGGTTCGATAGCTGTGAGCCGGGCCATTCCAAACCTGGCCCTTAGTACCTTGTTTGCTTCATACTTGTGGCTGGAATAAAACTTGGGCTGCCTTACACCATCTGAACACCTACCTAGGTACCTTGTACACCTCCACTTTCCGAGATGCTTAATGTTAAGAATGGTGGAAAATACAACACGTTAATATGCAAAGATGTCTTACGGAACAACCTCCACTTTGCGAGATGCTTAATAATAAGAATGGTGGAAAATACAACACGTTAGTATGCAAGGATGCCTTACAAAACAACGAGAGTGAGATTACCCACTGTTGGAGGGAGCTGGCCAGTGAGGTTGTTCGAACTGACATCACTGCCATGAAAATGACAAATAGAGACGTCCAGGCCAAAGATTTGCTATCATGTTTATAAATGGTGCATGCATGCCAGAGGCTTCACGTTTACAGTGATAAAGGCAAAAAGAACGAAAAAAGGTGGTAGAACGTAAGAGACATAAGGAGAGGGAGACAAATAAAAAGTGCATAATATGTCGAATTAAGATTGTGGCAGGAGTTGCAACTCCTATCACGCTTAAACGTTTATTGAATACAGCTACGTTATTAACCCCAGCGAACTAGTAAACAGATTTTGAAGGCTCGGACTTTCCAGCTCCTCCTCTTTACGCACCTCCTCCGCCTCACCCGCGCGCAGTAACCTGCTTTGATACCATGTTAAATTCGAAAGGAGTATGTTAGAAAGTCTGGAAGTCTGGGAAAAATGATTATGTGACATTACGAAGAGCAAGAGCTCAAGACATACACTCAAGAGTACGAGCAGGAAAGGGCGCGCAACTAGCGGGGAAGGCCGCACGCTGAGCTTCCGTTGCGCACCCAGCTTCCGCCACGTGCCCTGCTTCAGCCGCACGCCCTTCCCCAACCGCACGCCATTAACAGCCCACTATTGCGCCCTCTTCAGCCACTGCCACGTTCTCCTCACTCCCCTTGCCTCTTCCTCCTCCATTCTGTCTTTTCTGTGCCGCCTCCCTCTCGCCCCTTTCTTTGCCCCCTTAGGGGCCAGAGTTCAGGGTTTAGGGTGTACGGTTTACGGTTCTGGGTTCTCGATTCACCATAAGCCGAGCCAGCAATCCTGCTCTGCCGGCTGGCCCCGAGTTATCGACTGGCCTGACAAGCCGAGGCCCGGCTTGTCGGCTAGTAATCTTATTCTTTCACCAGCCGGCTGTGACAAATTAGCCTGAAATTGAGTTGTTGGAGCCGGAATGGCCTGCACTGTGCAAATAGATGCTCGATGAACCAGGCTGGTTCCCACGCTATGACAGAACCCGTTGATTCCTAACGAGGATATGTGACGCCCGAGTCCTGTGGGACACATATGACCCTTGGATTGACATAGTTGGGAGCTTTTGCTACACATCAAACTCTTTGCCTTTTTTTTCCACACGCCCTCAGCTGCAGCTATGCTTGAGCAAGTATCGCTTGAACTGGATCGGAGGCCCAAAAGTCGAACCAAACCAGTTTGGTTCGGGCCAAACCAAAACCGTGCTGTTTGGGGCTCAAGCTTCACTGACAGTGGTCGAAGCTTCGAGTCGAATCATATGCAGTGCAGTTCCACCTGAACTGGTTCGGGTTGGGTTCGGCAACAGCACTTAGCATAAAAACCCAGATCCGCACAGATCTGAGCACGAAATCCAAGACCCACGAACCATGGCATCCCTTTTTCCAGATTGCCTATTTGTCTGCATGAAACCTCTGCCGGCTTGACACGAACCAAGATCGATCGATGTTCAACGCGCCTTAGAATCCAACAGAATGGATCTAACAAAACAAGGTACCTTGTTACTTCATACCTGTGGCTGGAATAAAACGTGGGCTGCCTTACAGCATTTAAACACCTACCAAGGTACCTTGTACGTACACCTCCACTTTGCGAGACGCTTAATATTAAGAATGCTGGAGAGTACTCCACACTAATATACAACGATGCCTTACAAGTAATAAAGAAGAGTGAGATTGCCAAATGTTGGAGGGACCCGGCCAGTGAGGTTGTTCGAACTGACATCTCTGCCATGAAAGTGACAGATGATAGACGCCCAGGCCAAAGAATTGATATCATATTTTTTCATACTGTATGCATGCCAGAGGTTTCACATGTACAGTGATGGAGACCAAAAGAACGAATCAGAAGGTGGTATAACATAAGAGACTGGAGAGAGAGACAATTGTCGCAACCTGGCAAGGGTGCCATGATATTGTTACCAGCTAGCCCATGACAACCCAATTCGGGCCCAGACCTGTCCGAACAAAGCTAAACGACTCCGTGCAGGTAAACATGCAACGAACCCCGGCAGTTCTCAACCTCTGCAGGACCAAGCCAAGCAACAGAAACCCACGATTCTGGAGCTGTGCTGGTCACAATGACCAGTGGTTTGTCAACTTGTTGCTGGTCGCATGAGAGAACGTTTAGCCAGTTTGGAAAGACTGGTCTTGTTCTCGACCGATTTTCACCCTATGGGAATATTCGCTCGGGACCCTGGTATGTTCGCTACGAACCTGGCACGCATGCCCATCCTTCAGCTCGTGACAAGCCGGCCTGGCCACTGGCCATCGTACGATGATTGTCACCCCCAGCTCAACATGAGTTGGTCACGTGTGAGCCATTGCTCATGCCTTGCTAATGCTCATATGTGCACATGCCCATCTCCACATGCTCGCACTCATGTGATACTCACACAAAGGTCAGCCTGTACAAGGCACTGAAGGAATCTGGAATGGATCCGGTTAAGCTTTGGTTGTACAGACGGCTGTTGGGCAGTGGAATGGAATGGGTGGGGAACATTAAAATCTCATGAGGAAACGGGATCAATAATGAAAGAAAAAGGTGGTAATATTTGAGAAGGAGAGACCCGTGCAGCCCATGTGTTGCGCATGGAGGTGATAGCAACCTGAGAGGTGCATTATGGTAGTGTCTTTCTGGGCTAAAATACTTTCAACATGAGCCACAATACAAGGAGAACGAAGGCAACCAAAGAATTGAAGGGGGCTGATAAGGAACTCCAAGCACGTAGCAACCCCCTCCTGCAGGGCCCCAACACACTCACTGCAAACTTTTCCACACCTCTCAAATACACCACCGCCGCCTCCCCCTTCCACTCACCCATTTTCTCCCCTCCGCTCCCTTCCCTACACAAAATCTACCTGAACTCTTGTGGCACACAAACATGCTGCAGTTACATTTCCATTACCCTCGGCATGCAAACTAATTCTCTGACTTAGGCATGATAGAACTACTATAACTGTACCTCTCTCTCCCTCTATGGAACCCCATTTCTCCAATGATGTAAAACATAGGAACATTAAACATCAGATGGGAGGTCATCCCAAATTCTCCGTGTAAGATGCTTTTTAAACTTGATTAACCAACATAACTTCAAATTTAGTAGTGACAGTTCTAAAGGGTACACTCAAAGAACAAAGAAGCAAGGGAGTGCAAGTGTAGATGAGAGGAGGACCGTGGGAGGAATGGTTCGTGAGGGAGTGCAAGTGAATTACAAAGAAAAGCACAACTTTATCCCATCCCAAAAACGTTTCGCCCAAAAACCTCCCCCCAGGTTACCCACAGCTTACCCCGTGGCGGGAGACCCCGGGGTCCTTGTCTAGGTAACCCGCGGGTGACCTCTGCAACATTCACTTGGCGAGGTGACCACGAGGTCACCCACAGGTGGTGACCCACGGGAACCCCTCGGGGGACCACTCCCAGCATTTCGGAATGAATCACACGCGAGCCGCACGCGAGCCACACGCGAGCCGCATCCTCGCTGTGAAATGCTCCCTAACACCTTCGATAATTGCCTACAGTACACTAGCCGACACTACAGTTGTTTGGCCAACGTTCGATACGAATTCTAAATGCATACGCATTAATTTTGATAATTTCATGCAAATTATTTTTGTACCCTAAATTGGCATTTCGAGATAACCATATGTGTATTGTACGAAGCATATATTTCAGTGTTGCATAATCATTTGATTACGATTCAATGAACTTTATACATGTTCTTTGAGCAAATTGCAAATACGGTACATTCACTTCCATCATTCAATACTATACACGCTGGCAATACTGGGAAGCATTGCTAGGAAACAATTTCAATAAATGAACACTTCCTAACGTGCACATAACGTCATCCTGGTGGGGAGCCGGGGGCAAAGCTCAATAGCCCCTCTATTTTGCTGTGCTCCTGCAACACACCAGAGGACGAAAACAGGAACAAACGATACAGCAGCAACACACGCCACGTCAAATCAAAATGGCGTCAAGCAGGATTCTCACCTCACGATGAATGCAACTTCCACGGAAATGCGGAAAGAGAGATAACGGGGTTCGAAATCAATACAACAAAAAATCGCAACCGTTTGAAAAAGGGTCGCCATCGTAGTCTGCAAACGATGGCGACATTCAGACAAAGTCACTAAACAAGTGCAGTTCATGAGAGCGCAGAATACTCTTGAGCGCGCATTTCATGGTTAGAAATAAAGCGCGCACGACTATCTTACCTCGCCTAAACTCCCGGCGCACGACTTGAGAAGCTCACCGAATTGATCATGACGTCGCACTGCAGTTACCGCGTCAAAATGAACATCATTAGGGTACGAGCGCTACAACGGGAAAGAACCAGAAAAAACAAAACAGCAAATTACAGGTACGATTGTGGACAGCTTGTCGTTCTGCGGTGAACCTTATCACCGTTAATGTCTCACCAGCGCTAATCGTGAGAAGCAGCACGTCGTTCCAGTACTGCAAGAAGCTCTCGTAGTAGCTGTTCTAAGTGTGTATCATGAGTTGAAAACTAAACCAGAAATGACGGATTACGTAAGTACAATGGTGGATAAGTACTGTGAAGGTGCTCGGAGAGGAGAGGGAGTAGAAGTTGCAATCGGACAACTCCGATTGGTTAGTAAACTAGAAAGTGCCACGTAACCCAACCCATCACTGTATGCCACATATTGAGCGATGCGATAACAGAACATAATCAGATAGAAAACAAATAAATGTAATTCCAACATGCTGAGAGCGATCCTCTACATTGCCATGTGCAATTTCGTACGTGGCTGTCTCGGCAGTCAAAGTGAAGCGATGTTTTGATTGGTGCCGAGCCTCCCTGAGAAGCTGGGGTAACCTCGGGGTATCAAATCGAACTCAGCTGGCTTCTGATTGGAGCGCGAAATGCTATTCGAGAGTAGATGACGTGGTTTGTGCTCAAAGGTAACCTCGGGGGCACTTGCTGGGAAGTTGTGGGTAACCCCGCGATGGTGACCTTGGGGTCTCCCGCGATTTCAAAGTAAATGTTGCGGGATGAATTTTGGGATGCCAGGTAATGCATGGTCAGCAAGTGTAAACTCGCTGAAATGGTTCAAGGGATAGCAAATAGAGCACGCAAAAGGGTGGAGCGAAAGAGAAAACAAAGGCTCTTAAGTAAAGACCAGCAAGACAAGCTAGGGTTGGTGCTCTCACATTGCAGACACCATGCCTTCGGCATCGCACCACACACCATGTGCTAAGCTGCAGTCCCCCCCAGCCACCCACCCAGAGAAATTCCGCCTCCATGCCTGCTGCAAGTCCAGCAAGACTTGCACTGGCGGCAGATGGTGGGGGAGTGGGGGCAGGAGGGCAGGAGAAGGATAGAGGGGAGGGGGTGGGGCGGAGGACGGAGGAAGGAAAAATCGGCTCTCATCACATGTGTGTCGCACCATTCTCTTCCTCCGTCATCAGCCTCCGCCGCATGATTACGGAATGGACACATGGTGGATTACCCAGAGACAGTGAAACTGCTAAGCGATAAGCATTATGCACTTGGAACCATGGGCATGACGTGGTCACTGATCCATAGGTGTACATAGGAGAGATCAAAATAGGCAGAGCAAAGTGATTCTCACTGCATTAGGCAAGTGATTTTACTACGATTACTAATCGTAGTACGTACACGACGCCTTGCCGTTGCTGCATCCACCCATGGCAGCAAGCCACCCACACAACTCCCACCCCTATGCGTGCGGGAATTCAGCCAGCAGGTTGCACTGGTTGCCGCACAAGCAGGAGGAGAGGATCGGCTAGCAGGCGACAGAAAAGTATTTAAGAGACGAAACGCCCTGCTTCTGGTGGGAGGGAAGAAATAAAATGATCAGCCGTACCATCAGTCGCAGACAGGTGTGATGGGTGTTGGAGTGGTTCCGCGAACCACACTAACGACGGTAAACTGAAGACTAACGACGGTGGGAAATTCGGACCGACGGCGGCATGATGGCGGTGGCGTGTGGAAGAAGCAATACGAAGGAGCTAAGAAGTATCTAAGATTACTATGCGTGTGTGCTAAGTTATGAGCTAGGGGGAATGAATACAAGGAAGAAATGGGAGTGAAGGAGAAGTGACGGGGGAGAAATGAAGGGAAGGGAAGAAATGGTTTGACGGGGTTGAAGTTGGGGTTGAAATGATAGCGTGGTTCACAAGTTTTTGACTTTCGGACTGGGGGTGCGTTCGAGGAAGAAACGTGGGTTGCGTGTGCGACTCGACGTGACACATTGCGTGTGGGACACGTTTGGTTACAAGGGGATGTTACTTGTGCGACACGGCTTGTTTCAGTTACGCGGGTGCATTGGGTAGAAAAGGGTTTGTACTAGTCAGTTGAATACAACATTGGGAACCTCTTCGCTTGGTGAAGATTCGTGTTTGATTCTGATTGGCGGCATTTTTGGCACTTTGGTCAATTTCGCGTCAAACTTCCGTGAAGCCTACGTGAAGGCTAAGTCCAACAGTAGTGACGCGAATTCCTTTGTGAAACTTCCGTCAAAGGCCCGTCCAGGCCCAGCAAAGAGCCGAAGCTGCAGAATTCGGGTGTAGGGCCCGTTTGAGGCCCGTGAAGGTTCCGTGAAAGCCCCGTGAAGGGCGCGTGAAGCAGAAATCAAAGCCACGGCCCGTCAGGGTCGCGTAAAGGCCTCGCGAAGGCCTCGTCAAGGTCGCGTCAGCCTGGGGAGTGGCGTTTCGCGACCAACAGCTGGTATCAGAGCTGGTTTAAGTGGCGTTTCAGCATTCTTAAGTGCAGAGCGAAGCTTTCGAGATGGTCGGCGGACAATCGGAAGCTAGTTCGGGCTCCTCTGTGAGTATTGGAGATCCCCAAGTGAAGGCACTTCTGGAAATGCTGGCGCAAGAGGGGTGGTGACGAAACCCACCATGGGGCTGAGCGAAGCCCAACGATTCCACGGCCAACACTATAGCACGTGGCGATTGAAGTTCATAAGGAGGGCGAAGGAAGTCGGTTTTTGGGAGTACTACCGACCGGATGGAGAAGGTGACGCAGCCGCGCGTAAGGCGAGTTCGGATGAAGAAAAGGAGGAGTACAAGAAGAGGAGTAAGCTAGCGTTTTTTCAGTTATGTCACTCTGTTGCTGATGGGATTGCAGTGGGTTTGGATGAGTTTGCAGAGCGTGAGAACCATGCACAAGCGGCGTGGGCATACATGGAGTCGACGTACCTTGGACACATGGACGCAAACATCGCCGACGTGAGGAAGAAGCTGCTGTTAATGACTATGGAGCCGAATCAGAAGATTATTGACTACGTCAACTTGGCAAGGAGCTACAACGACGACTTAACTGCGATGGGCGAGCCGGAAACCGAGCGGGCGATGATAGGGCACATCGTCAACGGACTTCCGGAGGATTGGTCGGGTGAGCGGCCGGCGTTGATCTGCCACCCACCGGAGAATATGACAAAGCTTATTGCCATGCTTCAGGCGTTGGAGCGAGCAAGAGAGCATCAGAAGCGACGGGAGAAGTTTACAAGGGGCTTTGTGGAGGAGAAGCCTGCGTTGGTGAATGCGGCAGCTGCTGGAAGGAACACGGGAGCGTGCTACCAGTGTGGACAGATGGGACACCGTGCGTTTGAGTGCGCGGAGAACCCGAGGAGCAGAAACTACAAAGGGAACGGTGCGGGATGGAGTGGAGGACAGCAACACGGAAGGTTCAATGGTGTGTGCCATCACTGCAAGAAGATTGGGCATCGGGCAATTGATTGCTACTCGAATCCCAACGGGCGCAACTACAAAGGACCATTGCAGCAGTCTCAGCAGAACGTGGAGGCCAAGGCTAACGTGGTGGAAGCGGAGGAGGAAAAGGAAGATGTGATTTTGGGGGGAGCGCACCGTGCAAACGTGGTGCGGGTGCCAAAGGTAAACGAGCCGATGGATGGTGGTACGAATTTGACGTGGCTCTTGGACAGCGGATGCACACGTCATATGACTTTCAGGTTGGACTTGGTGAATAATATGAGAGAATCTAGTGAGACTTATATCCTGCAAGGTAACAATGGAAAATTGCCGGTCATGGGAGAAGGTGAAGTGGTGCTACATGGTCCTGATGGAGGAATCGAGTTGCAGAACGTGCTACTCGTGGAGGATTTAAAGGTAAACCTCATTAGTCAGTCTCAACTCGACGACCAGGGGTGCAAGGTATTTTACGATGAAGGTAAGGTTTTTTTGTTTGGATCTGAGTGGGAGAGATACGTGGATGGTGTTTACAATGATGAGTTCTACGAGATGAACCTCATAGCATGCAACGACATGGATTTGGTTTATGAGGATGATGAGTTCTATAAGGTGGAAGTGAACATCGGAAAAATGTCGAAGTGCATTTTGGTAGGCAGAATCAGGGCGCGCGAACGGTATGCTTTTGGGGCATCGTAAACGTGTACCGAAACACTACCTGTTTGTATCTTTTCTGCTTCGCTTGTACGATTACATAGTTTTTCAGTAACATAATGTTCTAAATGTTTGTAATATTTTTGTACAAAATCTCAAATTAACTTATTAGGGCTGATATCTTGGTGTGGTTGTTTCATACTTATATTTATATTGCTCACCTAGATACTTATCATTGTTTATATGATGACTGTGAATCCATAGAGCTCATTTGCAACATTTTCCCATATCTATGAGCAGTGATTTGCATTTCCAGCCAATACATCTCCTTTAATAGAGGTCTTACAGATTCCAGTGATGAGATGAGATCTACTCAAACAAATAATCATTAAGGAGGAAAGTTCCAGGACGATCGAACGACTCAACAATGTGGACTGCGCGTAATACAGTATCAATATCGATGATGTCTCGGTAATCCCGGGTACTCCCAGGGGCTTTTGCCACCCTCAGTTTTTTGCACCCTGTCACATGGTCCACCCCAAGCTCATCGTAGTACTGGACGTAAGCGTAGCTGACGTCACTGTTATTGATTTTGAACAGCGTCAGGATCTCGCCGTACCAGATCTGGTTACCGCCGCCGAGGATTGCTGCATGGGAGAACCATGGCTGCCCATGGTGTGAGGGGTTCGCACGTACGAAATGGGTCACTCGAGAATGGTACGCCATCGTGCCAGCAGGTATAACGACCCCCGTGAATATCTGAACAGGGGTTGATGGGGAAAATACTTTCATGGTTTAGGGTAGAAATGATATAGGCACGTGGCTGTACAGAGCACCGCGGCAGGTGTCTGCGTGATAAGGTGAGGGGGTGAGAGTGGGCAGAATGAGGTGGGAGTGGGTGAGGTGGACAGAATAAGGTGACAGGGGATGAGAATGGGCAGAATGAGGTGAGAGGGGATGAGGGTGATAATGGTAACGCGAGAGAGAATGAGGGTCGGGCAGAATGATGTGAGAGGGGACGATAATGGGGGCATAATTAGGTGAGATGGGATGAGGGTGGACAGAATCGGGTGAGAGGGGATGAGGGGGGGCAGAATGATGTGAGAGGGGATGAGGGGGGGCACATTGATGTGAGAGGGGATGAGGGGGGGCACAATGATGTGAGAGGGGATGAGGGGGGGCAGAATGATGTGAGAGGGGATGAGGGGGAGCAGAATGATGTGAGAGGGGATTAGTTAACGGAATGGGGTGAGAGGGGATGTGGCGCGGGTTGAATGAGGTGAGAGGGGATTTGAGTTGGTAGAGATGTATTGTTATCTCGAACGAAGATATCCTTACATGTAATGTGGGGGGGTTTAAATCCGCTCTTCCGAGATCATCCTGCAGTGTGTCCAACCGTCCACCCAAGGCTGTGTTGTGGATGCTGAAGTGGTCCGTTTTGCTGCGGCGAGCAGAGCTGCCCTCCATGTGAAACACGACAAAAGTCTGAAGATAAACGCGCTTGCACTCGGTGTCCGCCTGTGCAGGACTCGCAGATAGACAAGGTGAGAGGGGATGAGAGCATGCAGGATGAGGTGAGAGGGGATGAGAGCATGCAGAATGAGGTGAGAGGGGATGAGAGCATGCAGGATGAGGTGAGAGGGGATGAGAGCATGCAGGATGAGGTGAGAGGGGATGAGAGCATGCAGAATGAGGTGAGAGGGGATGAGAGCATGCAGGATGAGGTGAGAGGGGATGAGAGCATGCAGGATGAGGTGAGAGGGGATGAGAGCATGCAGGATGAGGTGAGAGGGGATGAGAGCATGTAGGATGAGGTGAGAGGGGATGAGAGCATGTAGGATGAGGTGAGAGGGGATGAGAGCATGCAGGATGAGGTGAGAGGGGATGAGAGCATGCAGGATGAGGTGAGAGGGGATGAGAGCATGTAGGATGAGGTGAGAGGGGATGAGAGCATGCAGGATGAGGTGATAGGGGATGAGAGCATGCAGGATGAGGTGAGAGGGGATGAGAGCATGCAGGATGAGGTGAGAGGGGATGAGAGCATGCAGGATGAGGTGAGAGGGGATGAGAGCATGTAGGATGAGGTGAGCGGGGATGAGAGCATGTAGGATGAGGTGAGAGGGGATGAGAGCATGCAGGATGAGGTGAGAGGGGATGAGAGCATGCAGGATGAGGTGAGAGGGGATGAGAGCATGCAGGATGAGGTGAGAGGGGATGAGAGCATGCAGGATGAGGTGAGAGGGGATGAGAGCATGAAGGATGAGGTGAGAGGGGATGAGAGCATGCAGGATGAGGTGAGAGGGGATGAGAGCATGCAGGATGAGGTGAGAGGGGATGAGAGCATGCAGGATGAGGTGAGAGGGGATGAGAGCATGCAGGATGAGGTGAGAGGGGATGAGAGCATGCAGGATGAGGTGAGAGGGGATGAGAGCATGCAGGATGAGGTGAGAGGGGATGAGAGCATGCAGGATGAGGTGAGAGGGGATGAGAGCATGCAGGATGAGGTGAGAGGGGATGAGAGCATGCAGGATGAGGTGAGAGGGGATGAGAGCATGCAGGATGAGGTGAGAGGGGATGAGAGCATGCAGGATGAGGTGAGAGGGGATGAGAGCATGAAGGATGAGGTGAGAGGGGATGAGAGCATGCAGGATGAGGTGAGAGGGGATGAGAGCATGCAGGATGAGGTGAGAGGGGATGAGAGCATGTAGGATGAGGTGAGAGGGGATGAGAGCATGTAGGATGAGGTGAGAGGGGATGAGAGCATGCAGGATGAGGTGAGAGGGGATGAGAGCATGCAGGATGAGGTGAGAGGGGATGAGAGCATGTAGGATGAGGTGAGAGGGGATGAGAGCATGTAGGATGAGGTGAGAGGGGATGAGAGCATGTAGGATGAGGTGAGAGGGGATGAGAGCATGCAGGATGAGGTGAGCATGGGATACGTGACAGCATGAAACAGTGACAAGGGATGGGGGTGAGCATGACAACGTGACAGGGCATGATCGTGGGCAGTAAACGCTGGGATAATGAACCAGGGCCGTGAGACAGGGTGGGGTGGAAGGAGGCGGGGGGGGGGGGGGGGGAGGGGGGGGGGGGGGAGGGGATAGGGGGATTGGGGCGGCTGTATAAGGGTACAGAGTAGTGTTGAGCGTCAAGGACTTGCATGACTGCCCGGTGTCAGCGGTGAAGGACTTGCACCGCTGACAACACCGGAGGCTCAACAAGTCCTTCAAGGAGGAAGATGGAGACTTGCATGACTGCCCGGTGCTCAGCAGCAGACACGTTAGCTCCAGAGGCGAAATAGGTGAAGTTATGTGGCAGAGCAAGGCCCGCGATACGACCATGGCTCCACATCCATTTCAACCGCCTGAGGTAATAGGTGTGTTTGGTCAGGTGTGTTGTAGGTGCAGTGCAATGCTCAGTTGTACAGATTCTACAAATCAGAAAAGCACACAACACATGACTCACTCGTCCAACTTCCCGGTCTTGGCTGCTGGAAGGGTTCCAATAGCATCCCGGATGTGCCCCCATACACCAACATCCGACTGGTGGAGCACATCTGGCATTTGTGCCATGTAGGGATTCCCCCACGGGGTTTCAGCGAACTTCCAGTCCCACAGAAAGGGCTGAAATTGGCAGGACCAAGTAGAGTCAAGATATCACACGTTGATCGAAACAACATCAGGATACATAAACAACAGCAGTGCACACCACTTACAGCTATGGGAAATGTTGAGTAAAGCTTGGCGTAATCCGACGCCATCTTCAACGTCGTTTGAAGAAACATATTGAACTTAGCCACGATGAATCGTTGGCTACCTACTGTTCTTAGATTCGGTTTCGTGGCTAGATCAGCCAAGTCCTCTTTGGATACATAGCACAACGAACAAGGCTTAGCCGACCCATGCTGGAAGGTGCAAGACACTTTGCACGTTTCTGGGTAGTCACCGGCGTAGCAGTAAAGTAGAGGCCATACGGTACGTACCATACCCGTGGGGTCTTTCCAGTAGCAGCCCGTGGCACTGTTCCATATGTCAATACGACAGTGTTAACAACGCAGTACCAGGAAACACAGAGCGCAACCAAGGGCATAGTGTTAGCATGATCCCAACATTTAGCATTTAGATCTGATGCACATGGTGTCTTGGAACACATATCGCAAACCAGGGGCATAGTGCATGATGAGGCATTGTGGCATCAACCCAACCGAACAGTACCCACCTGTTGCTAGCATCGACAAGTGGTTTGAGAACGATCTTCATACATTCTTGGAACAACTCGGTCTTGACTGCGCTTGACCATTTAGACTGTGGAATTGGTAGCAAGGCCACCATTTGCTTGGCACTGGCTTTCCAACGATGTTCTATTGCTATGTTGCCGAGTGTGATCACAACAGGCCATGCTTTCTGGTTGTCGTTTTTAGACAGCTGAGTCACATCGGAGTAGACTATGAGAGCTGCTATTACTTCATCACTGAACCCTAGTGCTTTCTGCCAAATAGGAGTGAAGGCCAATTTAAGGGAATCAATTCCGTATTGTTGGGTCATTGCTGGGGTCAGAACAATACTAACAAGACAGAATGTAGTCGACATCAATCCGCGAACAGAAGCATGAGTGTGATGAGGGAGCAGGGAGTGGGGATAGGATAGCAGAGAGTGGGGATAGGATAGCAGGGAGTGGGGATAGGATAGCAGGGAGTGGGGATAGGATAGGAGGGAGTGGGGATAGGATAGCAGGGAGTGGGGATAGGATAGCAGAGAGTGGGGATAGGATAGCAGGGAGTGGGGATAGGATAGCTGGGAGTGGGGATAGGATAGCAGGGAGTGGGGATAGGATAGGAGAGAGTGAAGATATGATAGCTGGGAGTGGGGATAGGATAGCAGGGAGTGGGGATAGGATAGCAGGGAGTGGGTGTAGGATAGCAGGGAGTGGGGATAGGATAGCAGAGAGTGGGGATAGGATAGCAGGGAGTGGGGATAGGATAGCAGAGAGTGGGGATAGCATAGCAGGGAGTGGGGATACGATAGCAGAGAGTGGGGATAGGATAGCAGGGAGTGAGGATACGATAGCAGGGAGTGGGGATAGGATAGAAGAGAGTGGGGATAGGATAGCAGGGAGTGGGGATAGGATAGCAGAGAGTGGGGATAGCATAGCAGGGAGTGGGGATACGATAGCAGAGAGTGGGGATAGGATAGCAGGGAGTGGGGATACGATAGCAGAGAGTGGGGATAGGATAGCAGGCAGTGGGGATAGGATAGCAGAGAGTGGGGATAGGATAGCAGGGAGTGGGGATAGGATAGCAGGGAGTGGGGATAGGATAGCAGGGAGTGGGGATAGGGTAGCAACAATAGGGATAGCAGCAGGGATAGCAGGGAGAGAGGATAGCAGGGAGTGGGGATAGGGTAGCAACAATAGGTGACGTGATGCAACAGATTGTTCAAAGAGGCATTACAAGCGTGATCTCACCTGTGCCTCAAGCCACCAATTTCCGTGCTGTGGGCGGGTGTAGACTCTTTTGTTAGCACGGTTCCTCTTTTCGCTTGGAAAGAGTGCAAACCCGTCGTGGTTCTTGACGTCTTCAAATATGCGCTTAGCAATCTGCTTTTCAGAATCGATTTGGGGTGTGAATGAGGCACGGAAAAAACGTTAGTACTGACGATTCAAGTAGCGTATACATAACACAGTATCCTGCATCATATCGAGAGATGCTCACTGATGCTCGCAAGCCCGGACTAACAGGCGTGACTGACCTGCAGGGGGTCGGCATGCTCCAAGGCGACGTAGACAGGTTGCCCATTTTCAGTCACGCCAGGCACCTTCACCATTGTTGTCTTCCACGTGCTTGCTTTCGACCCCCATTGGGCAGCGGCCCATTTTTGGGCATCCTTGATGCTGCGCCAGCCAAGCAGCTCCTCTCTTTTGAAGTCCGGATGTAAGACTATGCGGAGGAACTGCCTACTCTCTTCAACAGTCATTCCTCGGCCCTCGCGGAAGCTTTGCATTAGGAGCATAATCTCTAGCCTTGTGCTGAAGGAGCTGCACATCTGCGACGGCATAGACTGCTCCTCATTTCGGTCGTCACCGCAACGATCCACCACAGGGTCACTATGGGATGGCTCTGGTGCATGAGATACCTCTTCAGGAGACACATTGACGATGGGATTGCCGCATGCCGCATCACGCGGGTCATCAGCCACTACCCTCCTCCGCTTTGAGAATGACGCAGGGATTGCGTCACGGACGACCTCTCCGCGCTCATCAAGGCGACATGGCCCACTGACGCTGTACCCTTCTGAACGCAAAGCGGCGCGTTCAGCACGACATTCTAAACCAGGGTTGTGATTGTGAAGCGACAAACGCCGGCTAGACGAGAAGATTAGGCCGCACCAGGTACATACGACCAGTGAGAACATGAAGACCTTGGCCAAGGACTGATCACTGGCCATTGGGCGATGGGAAATGGCCTTGTGTCAGTGTCAAAATGCTGTGAAACGATGGAACAGCTCTTTAAGAATGCTCTTCTACTCATTATGCAGGGTCAAATATAGCGAGTAAAGAGAAAGAGTGTCGCGCGGGGGCGGGACGCTGGCTACTGCAGATCGCTAAAAGCAGTCGTTGCGCGTGGGCTGGGGAGAGAGAAGGTCTCGCGCGTAGGCGGGGGTGGTTACTACAACGTGCTACTTCGACTAGAGTGTGATTCGGGCGTGATTCAGGCTAGCGTGAGTCCCTCCCTTTGAACTTCGATCATTCAAACCCTAAAAAAAACCCTCTGATTAGGCGAGACCCGCTAGCGTGCGACATAGGTTTGGTATTGTGACTGCATTGTTGACAATATACCTGTAAGCTCATTTTGCTCACCATTTGTTTTGGAATGTCAATTCACCTCAAGTTGTGAACCTTGCATTAAATTGTACTTATTCATACAGGCATGTAAAATATTTTGGAGGAAGGCAGTAAGAAGCCTCTTGATCCAGAAATCGACGACTGTAAATGTTCAAAAATAGACTTCTAACAAAACAAAATTGCCATAAAATCATCTTGACACTATTTACACAAGCCCCACCACGTTTGAGCCCAACCCTAAATAGTCAGCGCATTCTTATCATGCGTCGAAGCTACGTCCCTTGCGGGACAAACAATTGTTGCCTAGCCTAGTATCGTACTTACAGTCGTCGCGTGTACCAGCTAGAGCCGCCTTCTCAGTTGCAGCGATGTTGGCAAAGGGAATCCCTTCAGCGTCGGCATGCCAGGCCAGCCTATCCTATGGCAAGGGAATAGGATTTACTAAAGAAATGAGTGAAGAAACAGAGGTAAAAACAACACCTAGACGTTGAAACAGTGACATGTTGCACACTGGCCTGTCCTTGCACAGTCTCAAGCCTACAAATGCACAAACAAGCGTCAAGAGCTGCGTAGTTGTGCTAACAAGCTCAGACAAGTTCCTATGGCTAGGGAATAGGATGTACTAAGGATCTGTGTGAATAAATAGAGGTAAAAAAGGCATCCAGACGTTGAAACAGTGACATGTTGCGCACATGCCTATCCTTGCACAGTTTCAGGCCAGCAAATGCACAAACAAGCGCCACGCGCTGGGAAATTGTGCGAACAAGCTCAGACCAGTTCCTATGGCAAGGGAATTGTATGTAATGGGGAACAGAGTGAAGAAACAGAGGTAAAAAAGGCATCCAGACGTTGAAACAGTGACATGTTGCGCACATATCTGTCCGTGCACTGTTTCATGCCAGCAAATGCACAAACAAGCGCCACGCGCTGGGAAATTGTGCGAACAAGCTCAGACCAGTTCCTATGGCAAAGGAATTGTATGTACTAAGGAACAGAGTGAAGAAACAGAGGTAAAAATGGCATCCAGACGTTGAAACAGTGACATGTTGCGCACAGGCCTGTCCTTGCACAGTTTCAGGCCAGCAAATGCACAAACAAGCGCCACGCGCTGGGAAATTGTGCGAACAAGCTCAGACCAGTTCCTATGGCAAGGGAATTGTATGTACTAAGGAACAGAGTGAAGAAACAGAGGTAAAAATGGCATCCAGACGTTGAAACAGTGACATGTTGCGCACAGGCCTCTCCTTGCACAGTTTCAGGCCAGCAAATGCACAAACAAGCGCCACGCACTGGGAAATTGTGCGAACAAGCTCAGACCAGTTCCTATGGCAAGGGAATTGTATTTAATAAGGAACAGAGTGAAGAAACAGAGGTAAAAATGGCATCCAGACGTTGAAACAGTGACATGTTGTGCACAGGCCTGTCCTTGCACAGTTTCAGGCCAGCAAATGCACAGACAAGCGCCACGCGCTGGGAAATTGTGCGAACAAGCTCAGACCAGTTCCTATGGCAAGGGAATTGTATGTACTAAGGAAAAGAGTGAAGAAACAGAGGTAAAAATGGCATCCAGACGTTGAAACAGTGACATGTTGCGCACAGGCCTGTCCTTGCACAGTTTCAGGCCGGCAAATGCACAAACAAGCGCCACGCGCTGCGAAATTGTGCGAACAAGCTCAGACCAGTTCCTATGGCAAGGGAATTGTATGTACTAGGGAACAGAGTGAAGAAACAGAGGTAAAAAAGGCATCCAGACGTTGAAACAGTGACGTGTTGCACACAGGCCTGTCCTTGCACAGTTTCAGGCCTGCAAATGCACAAACAAGCGTCAAGAGCTGCGTAGTTGTGCTAAGGAGCTCAGACCAGTTCCTATGGCTAGGGAATAGGATGTACTAAGGAGCTGTGTGAAGAAATAGAGGTAAAAAAGGCATCCAGACGTTGAAACAGTGACATGTTGCGCACATGCCTATCCTTGCACAGTTTAAGGCCAGCAAATGCACAAACAAGCGTCACGCGCTGGGAAATTGTGCGAACAAGCTCAGACCAGTTCCTATGGCAATGGAATTGTATGTAATACGGAACAGAGTGAAGAAACAGAGGTAAAAAAGGCATCCAGACGTTGGCGCAGTGACATGTTGCGCACAGGCCTGTCCTTGCACAGTTTCAGGCCAGCAAATGCACAAACAAGCGTCACGAGCTGTGTAGTCTTGCTAACGAGCTCAGACCAGTTCCTATGTCTAGAGAATAGGATTTAATAGGGAGCTGTGTGAAGAAATAGAGGTAAAATATGCTTCCAGACGTTGGCGCAGTGACGTTGCGCACATGCCTATCCTTGCAGCAGCAGTAAGGCCAGCAGCAAACAATAAAACAATCAAGATACAGTGCTCCAAATGACCTCAATGTGGGATGGAAGGGTCCTTACACTATCCCTTGATATCCTACCCAGGTTGGATCCCATTCTAAAATAGCTAGCATCGTCAACGCATGCCTCGATAATAAGGATGCCAGAAGTACTCACCATCGTCAGCAAATGCGTTTAACATGACAATGCGTCAACCTATGAAGAAGGTATTTCCCTAACTTGAGATTACACACGCTACTATTTGGAAGGTAACGTTAACACAAGTCAGGTTTTTACACAAGCTATTATAGTACATACATTGAGGTTATTGAATATACTTGGGATGGACAAACAATTAAAACTGCCATTTATCGAAATTGCGATGTGCAACACTGATGCATTCAACGTGGTTTATATTCTGTGCCACAGGATTCCCGCATCATGGCGACGCGTCGCAACCAGGTTTCGTAGCAGTCGCGCTGCAAATCTGGCAACATCCACGTCACATGGGTCGCGTAACGGCAGTTTCGTGCGCTGGTTGCGAGCCTGTTTCACCGATACAAGGGATTGTCAAGTGATAGAGACCAGTTGTGTGCGCCGGTTAAAACAGTGGTTGATCCCAGTCGTCAATCAAAATGGCGTTATAGGCCTGTTGTTAAGGGCGGGGTCAGCGCGTTCGTTTTTCACGATTGTACAGTTCATCCGTCGTGGTGCAAAACGATTCCAATCGGTTTACAGCGGTTTCCAAGATCAACCGTTTTAGACCGTGACGAAACGAGAGTAACCGCTCAGGATGAACTGTAAAATTGTGTTAAACGAACGCGCTGACCCCGCCCTAAGTGAACCAATCAAGTCCATGCTGTCGCCAGCTTGACGATCAACGGTAGGCTGCCACAGTTGCTTTCATCGAACGGGCGTGCCTTGTTCTGTTTGCTTTCGACTTTCAAACTTCAATTCCAAAACCACGAGAAGACACATTACATTACTCTCTGCCAAGTACCGTGCAGCCGATATCCCCAAAACCACGTCCAGTCTCAGTACTAGCGAGCTTGTGACTATCCGCCTTGCCGCCGGCGACTCACACAATCCAGTCGTAGGCGCATGCTGCTGTACGTTCGGTAGTGTGCCATGGCTACTGAGACGGGCACGGGGGCTTTGTTTCACTGCGCCATTGCGCAAAGTCGCCGCGCATACTGCTATTCTCGTACCGGTGCAGCACGACGTAGTATAAAACTAGCCAGCTGAGAAGAAACGAGGAATGAAATGACTAAGTGAAAGTTGGGTACAAAAAGCAAACCCTAGAAAACTGTACCCCATACGTGCCACCCCACTATAGCCTACAGTAGCTATGTCATATAAATCTGACACACCCCCATAGGCAAAGTGGGGGAGAACAAGGGGTCACAGGACCAGTCAAGCAAAGCAAAACAAGCGCAGGGTGGATCACAAAGTCACCACACATTCCGAGCACAAGTTCAAGGCCACAAGGCCAGTTCACATGCAGGATTACATATATATATAAGGCTAGACAAGCAAGAGCAGGAGTATATATATATATGCATCAGTACAAACAAGGTCAAGGGGTGAGCAAGTGAGGCAAGGTGGGCACAAGACCCAGCTGAGTACAGAAGCGCTGATGATCACAAGGCGCAAGTGCCTTGGTGAAGATATCAGCAGTGTTGGCCTGAGAGGCCACGTACGCAAGCCGCAGCTGACCACGCTGCTGTAGCTCACGAGCAAGGAAGTAGCGGAGAGCAATGTGCTTCGTTCTGTGCTCCAGTCTCTGCTCTCGACACAAGGCCAGCATGGCCTTGTTGTCTACGTACAGCACTGGAGGAGAACGAGGCGGCTCTCCGAGGTCAGTCAGCAGGTAGGTGAGCCAGCGAAGCTCCTGTGCAGCCATGGCCCCGGCGTAGATCTCAGCCTCACAACTGGAGCCGAGAACAGAAGACGAGCGGGTAGCCCGCCACGAAACAGAGCCGGAACCAAGGCTGAAGGTGTAACCCTGTGACGACCGCTGCGTAGCCTGGTCGTCAGCCCAAGAAGCGTCTGCGTGCCCAGTGAGGACCACTGGACTCTGCCCTCCAAGCACAAGCCCCATGCCCGACGTACTGCACAAGTAACGCAACACCCTCTTCGCTGCAGCCATGTGCTCCGGTCTGTGTCTCCCAGGAGCAACATAGCGTGCGAGAATGCTAAGAGGGTATGCGAGGTCAGGTCGTGTGCAGGTCATCAGGTACATGAGGCAGCCAACAAGCTCTGGGTACGGGCCACTCGACTCTACGGACTCATCCGAAGGCAGAGCTGAGAGCGAGTGGCGAGTAGGCAGAGGAGTGGCCTGAGGCGAGGAGTACGTGAAGCCGAAGCGCTGAAGGACCTGCTGCACCATGTGTGACTGAGTCAGGGTAATGGTGCGGCGTGCTCTGTCCCGGGTGATCTGCAAGCCAAGGTAGCTGCGCAGTTCACCCAGGTCTGTGCACGTGTGTCTCTTCTGCAGCTCGGACTTCACGTGGGCGAGTCCAGCAGTGTCAGCTGTGGCAAAGACCAAGTCGTCGACGTACACGAGGATGTAGAACGGCGGCAAAGAAGTGTCGGTGCGCAGAAACAGCGACGGGTCGGCAGTAGAGGGAGCAAACCCAAGAGCCGCAAGTGTAGTCCTCAGTGTGTCGTGCCACTCATGCGGTGCCTGGCGGAGACCGTAGACTGGCCGCCGGAGGCTCCACTGGGTGCCAGGAGGAAAAGACCCAGTGAAGCCAGGTGGGCGACGCAGCCAGATCTCCTCGTGCAGGCTGCCCTGCAAGAAAGCAGTGCTGAAGTCAAGAGAGTGCAGCTCGTAGTCGCGGTGAGCAGCTATGTGCAGCAGTACCCGAAGAGTGGTCATCTTCGGGGTGGGAGAGAAGGTCTGAAAGTAGTCAACTCCCTGCCGCTGACTGAAGCCACGAGCCACGTAACGTGCCTTGAAGACAGGCGGAGAACCCGGCGGCCGCTTCACCCTGAAAATCCACATGCCACTGACGATGTTCGCCCCAGGCGGGGGAACCTCGTCAACGTAGGTGCCTGTGGACTTCCAGGAAGCCATCTCTGCGTCCATAGCTGCCTGCCACTGAGAGGAGTAGGGACCCTCTATCGCCTCCGCGTAAGAGCGCGGAGTCGGGATGTCAAGTGCATCCGGGTCTCCCTCAGGGGTAAGCAGTACGGACACGAGATGAGGTGAAGCAGCAGCCAAACACTGGAACTCCTCCTGCCTGTCCTCAAGGACGTCCGTGCCAAGGGCACACTCACCCCCGACGGACGGAGGACAGACAGACTCAGACTCAGCGACAAGACAAGCAGCGTAGTCTAGACGACAGCGAGCAGCAAAGTCGACGAGCTCAGCAACTAGGGCAGACGCAGCAGTGGACGCAAAGGAAGGGTCAGTGACGACAGTAGCAAGGAGACGCGTGACAGTAGGACTGGCAGCACGAAGAGAGTCCGACTCTGGGTCGGGAAGAGCAGGAAGAGAGGACTCAGGAGGAGAAGGCAAAGGGGCACGCAGAGGAGCAGTGGACGGACACAGAGACATCCGGTGCGTGCCAGGGACAGGAGGAGGATGCTGACGCAAACCACGACCACTAGCGCGAGCAGTACGGACAGGCGACGCAGGACGCGACGCAGGCTCACGACGCTCAGCAAGACCTCCAGTAGGACCAGTGTAGGGAGAAGGAGCGGGCAGTGGGGAGGCTGGCTGTAACTGTAACTGTGACAGGACAGGCTGTGGACTCTCTAAGGGAGGAGGAGGGCCAGTAGAAGGCGGGAGACCAAGAACCTGCTGAAGGAGCGGAACGAAGTACGGCCGAGGCCGCGCGGCGACTCCAGACACAGCAGGGACAGCACCAGTACCCCCAGCGGCAGCACCAGCGCCAGCAGCAACTCCAGCTCCAGTACCTCCAGCAGCACCAGTAGCACCCCCAGCAGGCCCGCCTCCAGGACCGACAGCAGTAGCCTCAGCGTCAACACCCTCAGCAGCTCCAGCTCCAGTCGTACCCGCAGGCCCAGCAGCTCCAGTACTCCCAGTACGAGCACCTCCGGGACCCGCGGCACCAGCACCCTCAGTAGCCGAAGAACCTCCAGCTCCAGCAGCACGCCTCCAGCGCCGGGCAAACCACTCGTGCAGCTCCTGTGGAGAGAGTGGCTCCCGCCGAGACGAAGCACCCGGAGAACCTCCAGGCTCAGCACCGCCAGACGCCACACAAGCAGGCCCAGCTCCCTCAGGCTCCACACCCCCAGGCCCAGCACCTCCAGGCGTAGCACCCCCAGGCTCAGCACCCCCAGGCTCAGCACCCCCAGGCTCAGCACCTCCAGTAGTAGCACCTCCAGGCTCAGCACCCCCAGGCTCAGCACCCCCAGTAGTAGCACCCTCAGGCTCAGCACCCCCAGGTGTAGCACCCACACGCTCAGCACCCCCAGAGTCAGCACCCCCAGGCTCAGCACCCTCAGCAGCACCAGAGTCACCAGTAACCTCGACAGGCTCGACTGCGTCTACCTGGGACACACCTGAAGGGGCAGGACCCTGAGGGGGGAGGGGGTCTACCGGGGGGGGACCTGGCACAAGGAAGAGCGGTGGTGGGGGGAGGGACGGAGTGCGGTAGGGGAAGAGGCGGTATTAGGGGACCGACTCGTCAAACGTGACGTCCTGGGAGGACAGAACACGGCGAGAGGTGGGGTGGTAGAACTGCCACCCTGGCGCGTCAGGGGGGAAGCCAAGGAAGACGCAAGGAGCAGCACGAGGGGACAGCTTGTCCGCAGACAAGTCGCGGACAAACGCCCGAGATCCCCAGACACGGAACGCAGACGCATCGCCAACCTTCCCCGTCCACAGCAAAGCAGGGGAGGTCTCCGGTCTGGAGACCCTAGGGTGAAGGTTGATCTGATGCGCCGCGTACCGAACCGCAAACGGCCACAGAAAATGGGGGGCAGCCGCATGCATCATGGACGTACGGGCGACGTCCATGACCATGCCAATGCGGCGCTCAGCAATCCCATTTTGCTGTGGAGAGTCCGGAAGCGTGAAGGTCTGGCGGATGCCTCGTGCTCGACAGTAGGCTCGCAGAAGGCCAGAGGAGAACTCTCCACCTCTGTCAGAGTGCAGACGCAGAACAGGAAAGTCCGAACCGAAGCTCTGCCTGAGCTGGAGACGAGCTGCGCGGATCCAGTCGACCAACACCTCAGTGACATCACCCTTGCTGCGCAAGGGGAAGACTGTGGTGTAACGCGAGTAGTCGTCAACCACCAGCAGGAAGTAGCGCTCGTGACCCTGTCCACGGACGCGGGCCGGGCCCCACACGTCCATGTGAAGCGTCTGCAGCGGGGCCTCTGTCGGAGTAAACTGGGAGGAGTGAGGGGTAGCCCGCTGCCGCCCCTCGACACAGGGGACGCAGATAGGGCCAGGCCCCGGAGGAAGGGGAGGGAGGGACCGGGGAAGACCAGAGACAAGGACACGGGAGGCCATGCCTCGGAGACGAAGCAGGGAGGGGTGACCAAGGCGGTGGTGCCAGAGGAGAGTCTCGTGAGACAGGAGGCGACACGAACAGGGGGCAGACTCAGGACCAGACCTGGACGCTGCAGCAAACACCTGACCTGACGCCGCTACCTGACCAGACGCAGTGACTGGAGGAGACGCAGTGGTCAGGGTGTACAGGCTCGACCCCGGTCGACGGGTAAACGTGGCCAGGTGTCGGCCAGTCCGAGCGTCCGTGCAGTGGGTCACCCGCTGACTCCCAGGAGTGAACTCGTGAACCCCCGCATCCTGTAGGTCAGCACCACTCACCAAGTTCGTAGAGAACGAGGGGAGGTAAAGACCAGACAGGGTGCCAGAGGGGGCCGCCGGACACGGGAGGACAGTGGAGAAGTGAGCAAGGACAGGACCCCCAGAGGGGTCTGCCAGAGAGACCGCAACTGGCCGGCCAAGCGGCGTGAGTGTGGTGCGGTCTCGAAAGAAGGAGCGAGAAGCCCCCGAGTCAAGGGTGAAGGTGTGGGAGGCCGAGGCCGACGCAGAACCTGAGAGAGCAGACTCACCAGCACCTGAGGGAGCAGACGCACCTAGAGCAGCAGCCTCGCTAGCACCTAGAGCAGCAGCCTCACCAGTACCTAGAGCAGCAGTCTCAATGCCCGGGTCGGGCGGAAAACACCGGTAACAGTCACCCTCATCACTAATAGTCACAGTATACATGGCAGCAAGAATAGCATCAAAGTCAAGGTCAAAGACAGCCACACCCACCCTAGACAGCTCACCCCAGCGGGGGATCTCAGTGGCCTCAGGGAACTGGTGACGCCAAGCGTCCGTCAGGCGGCCAAAGCAGCGCTGGGTGGAGTGCGCACCCCCGCACTGCTCACCCGCGCGGTCGCCGGTGCGGAGGACGTAGGTGCACGGACCAGTACCCCCACCCCTCTGGCGTGCAGCGTACCACTCAAGGAGCTGCTGAGGGGAGGGGATGTCACGAGTGCGCTGCTGCTGCTGCTGCTGGTGATGCTGGCGCTGACCACCACCGGAGCCGACTCTCTGCGCAGCGCCACCCCGACCAGCTCCACCTCCTCCGCCGCCTCCTCCTCCACCGCCGCCACCTCCGCTCCCACCGCCACCGCCGCCGCCGCCTCCGCCTCCACTGCCACCACCGACACCTCCACCCCCGCCACCACCCCCACCGCCACCCCCACCGCCCCCGCTAGCTCCTCCAGTGCCCCTGCCCCCCCTTGCCCTTGCCAGGGCGGCGTCTCCCGCTAGGGGTAGACGCCGCACCGACCGACTCAAGCCCAACGAGGTCGGCCGCAGCAGCAGAGGCAACAGAGGGCAAAAGGGGGGAGGGGGAACACCCCTCAAAGATGGGGGTGCGAGGGTCACCACGAGAGGCTCCTACAGCTACTATGCTCTTCTCTGCTGCTAGGAGGGACTTCTCGAGGAGGTCAACGGTGAGAGTGGTGGGGCAAACAGAGAGGAAGTGGTCCCTGACTACGCGAAGGGAGTCAGGGAGCCGGGTGACTATGTAGTAGAGGGTGATGTACATGGGGGGGGGGTTCTTGGCGCAGAACTCTGCAGGAAGCGCAGCGCGGTAGCGAGTCTCACTAGTGCGGAGGTGCGTAATGAGGTCAGCGACTGTGGGAAAGGCAGCAAGGTCAGGGAAGAGGTACGGTAGCATGAGGCGGCTAAGTGCAGCAGTGGTAGGGGAGGAGTAGCGCGCAACTACAGCGTCGTACAAGGTCTGAGCACTCTTGTACTGGCTAAAGTGCGCACGCTCAGAGGTAGGTAGGTGGCGACGCACAGCAAGACGTGCAGCAGCATCGCGCGTGGCCCACTGGGAGCGAACAGTGGCGTCAGCAGCAGCAGCGGGGGCAGGAGAGGCACCAGAAGTGAGGTCAAAGAGGGAGAGGCCGTCTGCCCTGTCGCACTGTAAGAAAAGCTGCAGGTCATCTATCCAGACGTCAAAGTCAATGGCCCGACCCTCAGCGTCAAAAGCGAGGACACTAGGGGTAGCCATGACAGCAGTAGACTAGCAGCGCAAACAGTAGGGTGAGGGCAGTGCTGTGAAAGGGGCGCTGCTCTTACCGGACAGGGCGGCTCGGGTGGCTCGGCTGTAGGGCGGCTCGGCGGCTCGGCTGCGGGGCGGCTCGGCGGCTCGGCTGCTGGGCGGCTCGGCGGCTCGGCTGCTGGGCGGCTCGACTGCTGGGCGGCTCGGCTGCTGGGCGGCTCGGCTGCTGGGCGGCTCGGCGGCTGGGCGGCTTGGCTGCTGGGCGGCTCGACGGGGCCGCTGAGAGGGCGGCGTCCGGGGCCGCTGGGAGGAGGCGGCGGGGCCGCTGAGAGGAGGCGGCGGGGCCGCAAAGGTAGGTGGCGGGGCCGCAGGTAGGTGGCGGGGCCGCTAGTAGGTGGCGGGGCCGCATGTAGGTGGCGGGGCCGCTGGTAGATGGCGGGGCCGCACAGGCAAGTGGCGGGGCCGCGGAGGTAGGTGGCGGGGCCACACACGTAGGTGGCGGGGCCGCGGAGGTAGGTGGCGGGGCCGCACAGTGAGGTGGCGGGGCCGCGAAGGTAGGTGGCGGGGCCGCACAGGTAGGTGGCGGGGCCGCGGAGGTAGGTGGCGGGGCCGCACAGGTAGGTGGCGGGGCCGCGAAGGTAGGTGGCGGGGCCGCACAGGTAGGTGGCGGGGCCGCGGAGGTAGGTGGCGGGGCCGCACAGTTAGGTGGCGGGGCCGCGAAGGTAGGTGGCGGGGCCGCACAGGTAGGTGGCAGGGCCGCGGAGGTAGGTGGCGGGGCCGCACAGGTAGGTGGCGGGGCCGCGAAGGTAGGTGGCGGGGCCGCGTAAGGTGGCGATGGGCTCGACGGGCGCGACAGGCGCGACGGGCCGAAAGGGCGGCGCGAAGGGCCGTAGGGGCGGCGCGACTCGGGCCGGAGCAAAACGCGCTCCGGGCAGGAAAAAAAAAAAAAAAAAAAATCGTGGTGGTGGGCCCTAGGAATCGTTCCCACTAGGGAACCTGCTCGATACCATGAGAAGAAACGAGGAATGAAATGACTAAGTGAAAGTTGGGTACAAAAAGCAAACCCTAGAAAACTGTACCCCATATGTGCCACCCCACTATAGCCTACAGTAGCTATGTCATATAAATCTGACACCAGCCGCGTAACAGCATTTCATTATCCTTTTGGTAGACATCCGCATCACCTCTCCTACATTCTCAACTGCCACACTAGATCGGTGAGATGGAATCAACTGGGAAGAGGCAGTCCAAGCCGACCTACAAGATGGCACTTTCCAAAGGCCTCGGCAACAAGCCAACGAAGCAGCACGCGCGAGGGCGTACTGCAGACGTTGAAGAGCGAGAGGAAGGACATTTGGAGAGCAACGCCGAAGCTGACGATGCTGCTCCTGCGGTGGCTGAGGCCTCGCCCAGCCGCGTCCCGGCTACCACCAGCCTCGGTGATGGTGGAGCCATCAGGGAGGCGCTTGACGATCTAGACTGTGAAGAGGATGGAGAGGCAGAGGATGCAGTTTCACCGAGCGCAACCGCGCCATTTGGTAAGCACAAACCGTTTTCTCACAAGTACGAGGGGATTGAGATTTGATATGCGGATTTATCTCGCGTTTGATTTCTCTCACCTTTGCCCTTTTCCTGGTCGTTTACCTGATCCTGCAGCCGAGTCCTCGAAACGAGCGTGCATCGCCGACGTCACTGCCCGGACTGATGCTGCTCCAAGCACCTCCAAGCAAGCGGGGACTCCGCTGCCAGGCAGCCTGTAATGCACGCGGAACGCTGGTGCTGCGGGCGATAAAGCGTCGGTGTCACAGAGCAACGAGGTGGAGAAGCTGAATCGGCAGTTGCGTGAGCATCAGAAGGAGATCGCGGCTCTGAAGACGGCGCGTGGGTCGACATCGTCGCAGAGTATAACTGAGAACGGGTGCAACCAGACTGCTCCCTCGGGGAGTACACCTGTAGTTGGCTCGAAATTCCGCCAGCCGAACCCGGGGGCAGGGCCATCAAATCGGTCGCTCGTCATCCCAGGTGCAGGTCGCTCTCGTGGTGGAATCGTCATTCGTGAACCACAGACATCACTGGCTAAGCGGAAGTTCCCGGCGCATGATGACAACTGCACGGACAGACACGTGGTGCAGATGTCCTTCGTTTCCAACATACCTCGGAGGGCGCAAGAGATGATGGCCAAGCTGCCTCCCTTCGGCACGGCATGGAGTGTGAGTTTCCCATGTGCCTTACACCATGTCATCATCCCCCCCCCCCTCCCCCCCTCTCCCTCTTCTTTGTCCCCGGTCCCCGTCCCCCTCCCATCCCCCCTCTCCTCCCCTCCCTCCACCCCATTTGACTCTGCATTTCTGTGCCTCGTTGTCCACCCTTATCCGGTTGCGTTGCCCTCCCGCCATCGTTTAATGCCTCGTAATCTCGCTTTCCCATTGTGTTCATTACGTTTGTTCCACCCTTTGACAGACAATGATGGAACTGGCAACCAAGATTGCATTGTTCATGCAACCGGACGATGACACCTGCATGTATCTTGAGTGTCACGTCTTGAATGCGCATCTCATTCTAGTGTGGGGGCCCAACATGGAGGAGCCTATACAGCATGTTATGCTGTATGATGCCGCGAGGAAGGGGGCGGGAAAACGCAAGCAGAACGACTGGTGCTGCCGGCTCAGCATGAACTGCCGGAAGGTGGTTGCTGACGCGTTCGGCCTTCCGTGCGAGGCAAATCCCAGGCTGCGATACGACTACAGCGAGCTGGTGTCGACCACCCAGCACCCAAGTCTACAACCTGGAAGGGGTGAAACCGATCGGTAAGTGCAGTAAGGCAGAAAAGTTTGATGTTGTCGTGCCATGTGCTACGTGCTGCCGCTTCGATTCTCATACGTGCTCCGTGTTGTGCTGCGCTTAATAGTTTCCTGTTTTGCTGCTCCTACTACCACCCACTCGCCCATTTCCAATGAGAGGTGGCATGCTGCAGTGGCATGTCGATGATGACACCGGCCGTCCGTTCGCCACTGCTGTGTTCGACAACATGATCAGAAATGGTTTTCAAAAGGGCGGCGGAGGCCAGAAGACAGTGATCAAGGCCTATCATATCGCCTATGCACTGTATCTGGTAAGAACCTAAATTTGGGTCGGATTTAGGAGGGGGAGTGGGGGAAGGGGGGGGCTGGGTTTTGTAGCCTCAAGTGTTAACTGCACCGGGTTGATTATTGCTGTTGTTCCAGAATGCTCAAGCCCACCCATTTGTTCCTGGAAACCCTGAACCACCAACCCCTACTAATTGTACTATGCAGGTGGAGTTTGCCATCATCAGGCACAGGAGGAACGGTCAGCGGATCCCAACAGACCCGGATCTCAACGCTGACGACATTGCCGACTACCACACCAAGGTGAAGGCCTGGATCGTGAGCTACATCCGAGCTACACCCACCCCAGATCTGCCTGAGTGGTCCGATGAGTACCAGGGGTGGGTGTTTGGGCCCACAAGAACTGTAGTGATCTCAGGCAGCGGCCTCAAGGAGGTGACCCCTGTTGGAGCAGACCCAGATGCGGCCGAGAAGAAGAGAGTTGAGCGATTGTTGAGGTTTGCGAGAGTGAAGCAGGAGAGCAAGCCGCCTGGCCAGCAGCAGAAGAGCAAGGGGAAGGAGCCGGTGGAGTATGAAGAGGAGGTGGAAGAGGCATTGGATAGTGATGATGAATATTAGCACTTTAAGCAGGTGCATGTGTGCAGGGCCCCAAGTGTATTTCCCTAACCCAGCTTCTTTGTAACCAGTTAATTATCATAAAATTAACAGCTTATCATTCTGGATGTTTAATCGATGATGATGCACTAATGAATCATCTTGTATCGAGAAGGGTGAATAGTAACCCTAGACAGTTATCTTGCAGCTGTTATGTAATAGGTCTCCCATCATGTGTGAAATCATTACCATTGTATCATCCCCAAAGCTTATGCAACTGGTAAGAAAGGGCTGCACCAAAATATAGTTGATGTGATATAACGGTGCTACAATTCCCATGCATATGCTGAATACTGATCGGTATCCAAACTGAGCATACTGAACGCATACGCAGCTTTTTACTGTTTAGTAGCCCTAAAAACCAATAACGAAAGGCTAGCGTTTAGTATGCAAACATCATACATTTAGTATGTTAAACAGACCCGCATTTTTGAGATGAAGGGGAGTTCATTCCTTGAGGTTGGTGAGGTTGATGACCTCGGAGATGCGTCGTCTTGTGCAAAGGAGGACGTGTCTTGTAAGAAGAAGGACGTGAGTGTGGAGGCAGCAGTGAAAGAGAAAGGAGAGAAGCATGTCAACAACGGTACATCTACGATCATCATTGAAGCTGAAGCTGCAAGTGTGGAGCGTGATGGAATTGAAGCTGCAAAAGGAAACTTTGTGGTGAAGGGAATGGTGGCAAACGCAGCTACAACGAGAGGGCTGATCAAGGAGGAAGCTCGAGTTGGTGGCAACAACGTTCAGAAAGTGTATGGTGTGAAACGGCCAAGGAGGAGTGCGAGGCTCGAGAGCATTTATCGCAGATTGGACGTCAAGGCGGTTAATTTCAAGACAAGGAAGGAGAGGTACAAGTTGCATGTGTTGCAGGGGAGTGTGAATCTGACTTAGTCATCATGAGGGCTACAAAGGAGCAGAGGAGATGCGGGTGGAGGTGTGGTTCACGAAACCACAGGGGAGGTTGTTGGAGTGGTTCCGCGAACCACACTAACGACGGTAAACTGAAGACTAACGACGGTGGGAAATTCGGACCGACGGCGGCATGATGGCGGTGGCGTGTGGAAGAAGCAATACGAAGGAGCTAAGAAGTATCTAAGATTACTATGCGTGTGTGCTAAGTTATGAGCTAGGGGGAATGAATACAAGGAAGAAATGGGAGTGAAGGAGAAGTGACGGGGGAGAAATGAAGGGAAGGGAAGAAATGGTTTGACGGGGTTGAAGTTGGGGTTGAAATGATAGCGTGGTTCACAAGTTTCTGACTTTCGGACTGGGGGTGCTGGTGCGTTCGAGGAAGAAACGTGGGTTGCGTGTGCGACTCGACGTGACACATTGCGTGTGAGACACGTTTGGTTACAAGGGGATGTTACTTGTGCGACACGGCTTGTTTCAGTTACGCGGGTGCATTGGGTAGAAAAGGGTTTGTACTAGTCAGTTGAATACAACATTGGGAACCTCTTCGCTTGGTGAAGATTCGTGTTCGATTCTGATTGGCGGCATTTTTGGCACTTTGGTTAATTTCGCGTCAAACTTCCGTGAAGCCTACGTGAAGGCTAAGTCCAACAGTAGTGACGCGAATTCCTTTGTGAAACTTCCGTCAAAGGCACGTCCAGGCCCAGCAAAGAGCCGAAGCTGCAGAATTTGGGTGTAGGGCCCGTTTGAGGCCCGTGAAGGTTCCGTGAAAGCCCCGTGAAGGGCGCGTGAAGCAGAAATCGAAGCCAGGGCCCGTCAGGGTCGCGTAAAGGCCTCGTCAAGGTCGCGTCAGCTTGGGGAGTGGCGTTTCGCGACCAACAATGGGCAAGCACGATGACTATTTTCCTCATATGGGTGAGAGAATATTGGCGCATCGCACCTTTGCTTGCTATATTCTACGCCTTGTCGCATCGCGCCTAGCTTTGAAGTTCATGTTCTGCAAGACGAACCTTGGGACTCGGCAAACGGGACATGGTAGACTGGATAGTCCACGGCGCCTAGGGACTCGGCGAACGAGCGGACTGGAAAAACGACGGCGAGACACGCCATAAAGATAATTAAACTGAGCCGCGCCGTTGCCATCGAGGTGCGCCAAGCTTCCAGGAAACGGTTGGTTATTTTTATCGCTTGTGAAGCTGTGCGCAACTACTAGTAGTAGCAGTGATTTTAAGCGTCAATCATAGATAGCGGTGAATTACTTGTAGACGGTTCAAACTATGAAACAAATGTTGTTACCGAGAGTGCAGACAAACGTCACTGGCAGGAAATGAAGCAAGTAGAGGACCAGGGAGTGGCAGAAGAGAGTGGCAGGAGGTGAGGGTGGGAGATGAGATCCCATTTTTCCTGCCAAGATCCTCTACCTGGCAGTTTTTCTCGTCGCTGAGACAGGCCAACATCGCCGACAATCGTCAAATTCGAGAGTTGCGACCTTCCACCCTGACAAATGCGAATGTTTGGTCGAGTTACCCGGCTCTCGCGAATTCCATGGTGACGTGAGGACGGGGTGAAAGTAGACGTTCGATCGTCAGCAGCAATCGATGTGCCGATCGGTTACCCTATTAACTACGTTGTAACTATGCTACAGTAAGCTTTCTGGCCAAAAATTTTGTACAGTGTGAGAATGCGACTGATCACTTCTTGCGGGAAATCTGTCAATTTTCAGCCGCGATCGTTACAACTTCGCGGTCGCCACGACTCGCCAAACGATCTGCCCACTCGATTGCGGGGATCGATATATGCAGACGATCCTGCGATATTTGCACTTTCAACGCGTCCTGAGTTCAGGAGTGTTTGAAGTTTTAAGTTTTTTATTATGGTCGTAATGGCGTGGATTCCAGCACGGTGTGTGAAGCTGCCAAAACTCCCACCAGGTCTGCGAGTCAGACGAATCAGGACAACGGCTGACCTTGTTTGACGAACATCGACCTCTTCATTCGCTCTCGCAATAACGGAACGGAACGAAACCCTAACAAATGCTTATTAGCACTAGCACTAGCACCAGCGACCTGGCAACTTGGCGGGATAGAGAAGTAGCTGCTCAGCCCGTGGTGCGACCTACTTATCGCGATTTAGAATCGTCTAGTGGTCTAGCGATAAGGTACATCATGCGAATTTCGGGTTGACTAGCCTTTGACGGGACGATGCCACCAACGTGATGCTCAAACATCTCTACTCGCTATGGAATGTCAAAACTGTGGGTACGACACTCTCGCACCTCCTCCCCCACCTCATCCTCTTCTCCTCCTCACCATCCCGCAATCTCCCCTGATCGACGCCGCCGCCATTGCGAGAAGCATGATAGCAGGAGGCATCAGAGAGAAACGGCAAATACTCTTTTCTCCCGCCCTCCCTTCCGCAATCCCTGCCAACGTTCTTGCTCTCCCCAATTGATGGGCCACCTAATGGCCATGATTCCTCCCTTTGCCCTTCTTCCGCAGCTCCGCTGTGACGTAATATAGAAGGATAGCGTCTCAGGACAAACGTCATCTTTGCTTAGTCATCGAGATTCAGTATGCGCTGACTCACACAGTAGCACTAGTAATACTGCTCATCGTCATCATCGCTGATGCTTCCTGTTGGCGACGGCGAGTCGAGCGAGTGTCACTTTCGTCGCTAGCTGCTCAGCCGAAAAAAGCAGGGGGGCGAATGTTGGTTCGAAGTAACTTGGAGAGTAACTTTGGGGTAAGGTTTCGGAACGTATGTCTGAGGTTACGCCTCATTCTACTTTCCACGCAGACCGCGCGTTCAACTCTCCCAGCACTTCAGGAACCAATCGCCATAACAGTTTTGTTTGGCTCGGAAACTCAATCGATTGGTCAAGTGCTTGGAGAAATTCAGTTCGGAGATTGCTCTCATTGGTTATCGTGCAGTGTAGGGATGAAAATTAATTGGCTTAGAATTGCGACACGTGCTAACATTTCGCCCGATAAAAGTGATCAAAAACAGTGACTGTAGCAATAATATGCATATCTCGTGTCAGATTTATATGACATAGCTACTGTAGGCTATAGTGGGGTAGCACATATGGGGTACAGTTTTCTAGGGTTTGCTTTTGTACCCAACTTTCCCTTAGTCAATTCATTTCCTCATTTCTTCACATGGTATAGAGCAGGTTCCCTAGTGGGAACGCTTCCTTGGGCCCACCACTGAAACCTTTTTTTTTTTTTTTTCTGACCGGAGCGACAGTCGCTCCTGCCCGATGCGCGCCTTGTGGGCCGCCCTTCTGTCGAGCTCTCTTAGAGGCCCCTCTCACGGCCCCTCGCGCCACCCTTAGCGGCCCCGTCGCCGCCCCTAGCGGCCCCGTTGCCGCCCTTCCAGGCCCCTTGCGGCCCCTAGCGGCCCCATTGCCGCCCCTACACGGCCCCGTAGCCGCCCCTAGCGGCCCTGTCGCCGCCCTTAGCGGCCCCGTTGCCGCCTCCCTCCCTACGCGGCCCCGTTGCCGCCCCTACGCGGCCCCGTCGCTGCCCCTAGCGGCCCCGTCGCCGCCCCTACGCGGCCCCGTCGCCGCCCCTAGCGGCCCCGTAGCCGCTCCCCTCCCTACGCGGCCCCGTCGCCGCCCCTACGCGGCCCCGTCGCCGCCCCTACGCGGCCCCGTTGCCGCCCCTAGCGGCCCCGTCGCCGCCCCTAGCGGCCCCGTCGCCGCTCCCCTCCCTACGCGGCCCCGTAGCCGCCCCTACGCGGCCCCGTCGCCGCCCTTACGCGGCCCCGTCGCCGCCCCTAGCGACCCCGTCGCCGCTCCCCTCCCTACGCGGCCCCGTCGCCGCCCCTACGCGGCCCCGTCGCCGCCCCTAGCGGCCCCGTCGCCGCCCCTACGCGGCCCCGTCGCCTCCTCCCTCCCTACGCGGCCCTGTCGCCGCCCCTACGCGGCCCCGTCGCCGCCCCTAGCGGCCCCGTCGCCGCCTCCCTCCCTACGCGGCCCCGTCGCCGCCCCTACGCGGCCTCGTAGCCGCCCCTACGCGGCCCCGTCGCCGCCCCTAGCGGCCCCGTCGCCGCTTCCCTCCCTACGCGGCCCCGTCGCCGCCCCTACGCGGCCTCGTAGCTGCCCCTACGCGGCCCCGTCGCCGCCCCTAGCGGCCCCGTCGCCGCTCCCCGCCCCTAGCGGCCCCGTCGCTGCCCCTACCCGGCCCCGTCGCTGCCCCTACGAGCTGCGCGGATCCAGTCGATCAACACCTCAGTGACATCACCCTTGCTGCGCAAGGGGAAGACTGTGGTGTAACGCGAGTAGTCGTCAACCACCAGCAGGAAGTAGCGCTCGTGACCCTGTCCACGGACGCGGGCCGGGCCCCACACGTCCATGTGAAGCGTCTGCAGTGGGGCCTCTGTCGGAGGAAACTGGGAGGAGTGAGGGGCAGCCCGCTGCCGCCCCTCGACACAGGGGACGCAGGTAGGGCCAGGCCCCGGAGGAAGGGGAGGGAGGGACCGGGGAAGACCAGAGACAAGGACACGGGAGGCCATGCCTCGGAGACGAAGCAGGGAGGGGTGACCAAGGCGGTGGTGCCAGAGGAGAGTCTCGTGAGACAGGAGGCGACACGAACAGGGGGCAGACTCAGGACCAGACCTGGACGCTGCAGCAAACACCTGACCCGACGCAGCTACCTGACCAGACGCAGTGACTGGAGGAGACGCAGTGGTCAGTGTGTACAGGCTCGACCCCGGCCGACGTGTAAACGTGGCCAGGTGTCGGCCTGTCCGAGCGTCCGTGCAGTGGGTCACCCACTGACTCGCAGGAGTGAACTGGTGAACCCCCGCATCCTGTAGGTCAGCACCACTCACCAAGTTCATAGAGAACGAGGGGAGGTAAAGACCAGACAGGGTGCCAGAGGGGGCCGCCGGACACGGGAGGACAGTGGAGAAGTGAGCAAGGACAGGACCCCCAGAGGGGTCTGCCAGGGAGACCGCAACCGGCCGACTGAGCGGCGTAAGCGTGGTGCGGTCTCGAAAGAAGGAGCGGGAAGCACCCGAGTCAAGAGTGAAGGTGTGTAAGGCCGGAGACGACGTGGTACCTGAGAGAGCAGACTCACCAGCACCTGGGGCAGCAGACGCACTAGCACCTAGAGCAGCAGCCTCACCAGCACCTAGAGCAGCAGCCTCAATGCCTAGGTCAGGCGGAACACACAGGTAACAGTCACCCTCATCACTAGTAGGCAATGCATACATGGCAGTGAGGATAGCATCATAGTCAAGAGTATAGATATCTACCCGCAGCCGAAGCAGCTCCACCCAGTCGGGGAGCTCAGCCGCGTCGCCAAACTTTGTACGACAGGCGTCGCTCAGACGGGCGAAGCAGCGGGACTCTGCGTGACCCAACGTCCCGCAAGGCTGACCAGTCCGAGCACCAGTGCGAATGACGTACGGACAGCGAGCAGTACCCCGTGACCCGTCACGCTGAGCGTACCACTCACGAAGCTGCTGGGGCGAAAGGACTGCTCGCGGACGACGCTGAAGCTGCACCTGGCCACTACAAGCAGCTGCCGAACTACTCACTCCAGGACGACTCCCACTACGGCCACCCCGACAACCCCAACTAGCGTACCACTCACGAAGCTGTTGGGGGGTGAGGGACTCACGCGGGCGACGCTGCAGTTGCACCTGGCCACTACAAGCAGCTGTGGAACTACTCACTCCAGGACGACTCCCACTACGGCCACCCCGACAACCCCAACTAGCGTACCACGCACGAAGCTGTTGGGGGGTGAGGGACTCACGCGGGCGACGCTGGAGCTGCATCTGGCCACGCCAGGAGCAGCAGTAGCAGTAGAAAGAGCAGCAGCAGTAAGAGCAGCAATAACAGCAGTACGGGCAGGGCAGTGCTCACCAGTGGCGAGAAGGGCAGGCGTACGACGGCGGCAACGGCGAGGCCGCTACCAGTGTAGAGCAAGAGCTCCGCGGCAGCTGCAGGGGTGGCTGCTCCAGGGGCGGCAGTTGTAGGGGCGACTGCTCCAGAGGCGGCTGCTCCAGGGGCGGCTGCTGCAGTGGCGGCTGCTCCGGGGGCGGCTGCTGCAGTGGCGGCTGCTCCGGGGGCGGCTGCTGCAGTGGCGGCTGCTCCGGGGGCGGCTGCTGCAGTGGCGGCTGCTCCAGGGGCGGCTGCTGCAGTGGCGGCTGCTCCAGGGGCGGCTCGGCTGCTGGGCGACTCGGCGGTTCAGCTGCTGGGCGGCTCGGCGGCTCACCCATTTGTCAGTTAACTTCACCCCTCTCTCAGTTAACTTCACCCCTTTTCAGTTAACATCGACCCTCTATCAGTCGCCTGTCTCTGACAGTCGACCTCACCTTTGTCAGTACTGGCACCGACACGCCTCTAACGGTCTCGTTGGTTGGTGTTTCTGTGAATCATGTGTGAGTGAGTGCACCTGCCCCACAACCGCATGTACCATCCATGTTCCCCCCTCCCTCCACGGCAGTCTGCTGAACAATAACTTGTTTTCGGGGTCGCTGGCTCCCCTCGCTGCTCTCTCCTCTCTCTACACCATGTGAGCAATTTTCTCCTCCCTCAGCAGCGTGTGAGCACTTCTCTCCTCCCTCAGCGAAATGTCAGCACCTATCTCACCCCCCATGCCTTGTCTGCACTTATCTCGGCATCTGTGCCCTGTCAGCAAAACAAACTCTTCTTCACCCAAAAGCCTTTCCCTCTCTCCATCTGCCGTTTTTGTCTCCCCATTGTCACGCGCAGATCCCTGTGCTGCAACCGCTTCAATGGGTCCATACCGTCCACCTTCGCCAGCAACCTCTTCAACGACTTGTACAACCCCTTGCTGCCACGCGCCATGTGCCATGCACCATGTACCATGCATGCCCCACGCCACGAGCTATGTGTCATTTGCCATGTGCCATGTGTCCATGTGCCATGTGCCATACGCCATACGCCATGTGCCATGTGCCATGCGCCATATGTTTAGAATCGTAGGCATGAGTAGGAGCCATAGCTAGGTAAGCCCTAGCTAGGCAAGAGAGAATAAGCAAAGGAGGATGTTCACTAGAAAGCAGCAGGATACATATGGGAAACCCTAGGGGGTTGTACTCGCTATAGAGTACCCCACTGCAGGCTAGAGAACAATAACATTCTGACAATATGTTATGCCATGAGCCATGTGCCATGCACCATGGACAATGCGCCATGCGTTATGTGCCACGCAAATGCCATGCAGCATCACATCCTCTTGATCAGCATCATCACATTAATTATCACATGTATCATCACATGCATCATCCTACACGTGCCTCTCTCTCCAGCAAGCACATCCATACATCTCTTTCTCCCATCCCATCGCAGCCATTTAATGGCATGCCTCTCAATACACCATCTTCTCTCTTTTCTCCTATCCTTATTCACCCCTCATTTGCTCACCTCTCACACCCACCCCTTCCCACATCACGGCCTGCCAGTGACGTGTCAGTGAACGACCTCACAGGGCCACTGCCCTCCGACCTCAGGTTCGCCGAACCTACTGGCGGCCCAAATTTGTGAGACCCCTGTACTTCTGGCCCCTCTGCTTCTGGCTCCTCTACTTCTGGCCCCTCTGCTTTTGACCCCTCTGCTTTTGACCCCTCTGCTTTTGACCCCTCTGCTGTTGACCCCGAGCGTTGCAATGCTCTTGCCGGCCACGCTGGAGCGTTGGAATGCTTCTGGCCCCTCTGCTTTTGACCCCTCTGCTTTTGACCCCTCTGCTTTTGACCCCTCTGATTTTGACCCCTCTGCTTCTGGCCCCTCTGCTTTTGACCCCTCTGCTTTTGACCCCTCTGCTTTTGACCCCTCTGCTTCTGGCCCCTCTGCTTTTGACCCCTCTACTTCTGACCCCTCGGCTTATGCCCCCTCTTTTCTGACCCCTCGGCTTTGGAGCCCTCCGCTTGTGAGGCACACTCTTTTCCTTCCATCCAAATGCTTTTCTTTCCAACCTGATCCCTATCCTCCTTTCCCTGCCTATCAATTCCCGTCACTGTGGCCTGCTGTGTGCCCCTGTGCCCCCCTGTGCCCCCCTGTGCATCCCTGTGCATCGATGTGCATCCCTGTGCATCGATGTGCATCCCTGTGCTCCGCTGTGCATCCCTGTGCTCCGCTGTGCATCCCTGTGCTCCGCTGTGCATCCCTGTGCTCCGCTGTGCATCCCTGTGCTCCGCTGTCCATCCCTGTGCCCCCCTGTGTGCATCCCTGTGCCCCCCTGTGTGCCCCTGCACCCCTGTGCACCCCTGTGCACCCCGGCATGTCTGGCAGCAACGCGTCGTTCAACCGCCTGTCGGGTGATATTCCCTTTGACTTTAACGTCAAGTTATTCTTCACCCTGTGCGTCACCCCTCTCCCTTGTTTCATGTGGTTCTTAAGGAACTCTCAGAAACCACATTCAACAATTCGCCTCCCTTCTCTCCCTTGAACAGTCCTTAGTCATCGAATAAATTGGGGAGAGCACAGCAAAGCCAGATCCATAAGGCGAATATCAACAGCTGCTTGACAAGCGGCTCAGAGAGCTGAGCCTTTGGCAAGCCCCCACCACCCTCGCCCTCCTCTCCCGAACCCAGGTTTTAGCCACCCCCCAACCTTGTTTTTGCAACCCCCACCCCCCCATCTCGCACTCCCTCCTTTTTTTCCTTCTTGAAAACCCCTTCTCTGCTTTGTTTGAAACGCATAAAACACATGAAATGTTGCTTCTCCCCTGCTGTGGTTTCCCTCCCTTTCCAGAGACATCTCTCACAACAAATTATCGGGTAGAGCTTTATTTTCCGGGCAAAAGAACTTTCCTTTTACCTCTACCATGTGCGTGAGGTGTTTAAGCAGCATGGTGTTGAGTGCGTGAGCAGCAAACTGATCGTCAATGCGTGAGCAGTCACCCACACCAACACACAGGCATCAGCCACAGCAACACACGGGCATCAGTCACAGCAACACACGGGCATCAGCCACAGCAACACACGGGCATCAGCCACAGCAACACACGGGCATCAGCCACACCAACACACGGGCATCAGCCACAGCAACACACGGGCATCAGCCATGGACTCTGACGACCATTCTCCATGATCATCCCTTCCACCATCGCGCCTAGCACCATTTCTTCCCATCATCTCGGCACCCTCACCCCCTCACACCAACGCAACCATTCTCTCTCACACAAACCCATGCCTGCCCATCCATCCAGCACACTCCATTCCATCACCCCTGTCTCCCTACCCACGCACCCATCAGCATCCCCTCTTCCCTCTCTCCCCTTCATCCCCTCGGCACCCGTCCTCTCCTCCCTCCTCCAGCAACTACTCGCACAACAGATTCTCGGGAGCGCTTGACCTCTCCCTCTCTACCCTCACCAACCTCCAGACGCTGTGCGTTGCCCTCACCTTACCACATCTCTGCCCTCCTACCCTTCCCACCCTTCCCACCTGCCACCTCCGCATTGCCTTGCCCTTCCCACTTGTCTATGCACTATGCATATCCCTCTCTGCTGTCCCTCACTCTCGTGCCTCACACCCATGCTTTCCTTAACCCCCTCCCCTCCCTCCCCCATTCCCTCTCAAACGGTCCTCTGTATTAATATCAGCCATGGACAGACAAGGTAAGGCAACAAGTAAAACAGGGGGCTAAGCTAAGCTACGACAGCACAATTAACCTACAACAGCACCTCCACACTCTCCTCCCCCCGACCCTAGTGGCCGGTGGGGTCTTCTATCAGCTGGTACAGCTGCCCCTCGCTCAGGGGGGCAAACGGGTCCTGCAGACCAAGCTCGTCCGCGGCCAGGGCCCCATGGGTCTTGTCGCGGAGTGCATTGGCCTGAGCCTGCTGAAATGTGACACTCCAGCTTCGACACCTCCCAAGAGGTGGGTGCCGCATTGGACCTGCGTTTAGCCGCGAGCTCGGCACAGCTGCGCAGGAAGGCGTGCACTTCCGGCGAGGGGTAGCCATAAGTTTCCATTCCACTGCCATAGCATGGAAGCCCACCCAAGCGTTTCGGCGGGCGTATTTGTCCTCCTTCTTGGCTGCCTGCATCCGCACGGCCCAAACCTGGAGCTTTCCGAGCATGCTTGTTCTGGTGAGAAACGCGCGAGCAGCCAATCTCCTGCTCCAAGGCCGAGTAGAGGCTGCAGTCTCTGCGTGCGGCAGCGAGTTGAGGGCCATTCCTCGCGAGTCGTCAAGCAGCTCGATGAACCGAGCTGTGTGGGCCGCGAGCGAGAGTCCTGCTGCAGCTTTGGCCCATTGGGGTCCCGTTGTCCAACCTGTAGGGCCTCGAGTCCTTCCGAAGGCAGCCCGGCTTCAGACGCAGCGAGGCGCCTTGGCAGAGCCGAGGATGAGTCCGCGTCAGCGTCCATCAGCGGCAAAAGGCGGGCGACAGCAGGGTGAGTTGAGTCGCTGAACGAGCGCAGCAGGTTGGCGGAGGAAATGACCGAAGCCAGGTAAGCAAAACCCCCCTCGACCGCTGGGTGGGTGATGCCGAGGCCGCCCAGGGTTACCGGCAGAGCTGCCTGCCGCCAAATTCGCTCTCTTTCTGCCTGGTCCGGGGTACGGTCGTGTGGGCAGCGGCCAGGCACGTCGGCCCACACAGCGGGTAAATAGCAGCAGACAGAGCTGGGGGTCCATTTGTGTCAAGGGGTCCATTCCCTTTCTGTCTCTCCTATCACAGCCCCAAGCCCCTCTGTATGGTATACCTTCTCCCATCAACGACCATACTCTCCGTGTTTCCCTCTCACCATGTCCCTGTGCTCTCTCTCCCCCCCAGGGACATGTCCGGCAATATCCTCACGGGGTCCATTCCAGCCATCATTTCGCTCCTCACTCGCCTCACTCTGCTGTATGCCCTTGCTGCTATGTGCGCTTTTTTATGTGGGCACTTGCTCTGCTGTCCATTATTCTTGCGTGGGTGCAACGCATGGGTGGTAGAGCAATGTGGAGTGAAGAAATTCATTTTCACACTCCTTTCCGCCCCCCTTTTCCACAATTGTCTCTCTCCTCGCGTGCACCCCTCTCCCTGCCCTCACTCCACTCCTTACCTCCGCACCTCTCCCTGCCCACATTCCACTCCCCACCACTGCATTCAATGGTCCACCGCCCATGTGGCCGCCCTCCTCTCCTGCAGCGACCTTTCTTCCAACCAGTTCACTGGCATCGTGCCGCCAGCTGTCAGCAACCCCACTGACCTCGTCAGCATGTGAGATGACATGTCAGCAAATGTGAGGTGCCATGTCAGCATGTGTGTGAGTGAGCATGTGTGTGACATTGCTCGTCAGATTTTGTACGTCTCTGTCACATCTTAATTTTGACAACTCCTGCTCCTACCCACCCCCACTCACCCATGTCTACCCCTGTCCACCCCGTCTCCCCCTGATCAGCAACCTGGCGCGCAACCTGCTGCAGGGCTCCATTCCCCGGGCCCTCTCCCGCCTCTCCTCCCTCACCTACCTGTGCGCCCTCCTCTCCCTTGCTCGTCGCTGCTCCTTCTCGTCATGCCATGTTACGCTCCATGTCGTGCACCACGTCATGCCATGTGATGCACCACGTCATGCCATGTCATGCACCACGTCATGCCATATCATGCACCACGTCATGCCATGGCATGCACCATGTCACACCATGCAATCTTACTCGATTCTTCGCACTGGCATGCCCTCTTGCATGCCATATGCCATGCCTTGTGCGAGATACCATTACCTAATAACCTATACCCCATACTCCACACCGTAAGCTTCATTACCTGTACCCAATACCCATGCATGCCGCCTCCCAGCAACGTGTCGTCCAATCAGCTGTCAGGAGACATCACACTGGCCCTCTCTCCTCTGCGCTCCCTCAAACTCGTGTGAGGCGCTCCTGTGGGCAGGGGTGTGGTGGGGCTTGTGGCATGGGGCTTGGCATGGGGCTTGTGGCATGGGGCTTGGCATGGGGCTTGTGGCATGGGGCTTGGCATGGGGCTTGTGGCATGGGGCTTGACATGGGGCTTGTGGCATGGGGCTTGGCATGGGGCTTGTGGCATGGGGCTTGGCATGGGGCTTGTGGCATGGGGCTTGGCATGGGGCTTGTGGCATGGGGCTTGGCATGGGGCTTGTGGCATGGGGCTTGGCATGGGGCTTGTGGCATGGGGCTTGGCATGGGGCTTGTGGCATGGGGCTTGTGGCATGGAGCGTGGGCCAGTGGGCATGGGGCATGAGGCATGGGGTATGGCACATGAGCATGACGCATGGGCACGGTGCAGGGGACACATTAAACCAGCTTACCACACCATTAATTTTTCATGCTGTCTCACTATGGATGTTTCCCGTTCCATCCCTCCGCATTCTCGTATCCCCTCGCCCTGATCGCTTCATCTCCCTTGGATCTCTGTCATGTACCCCCCCCATGCCCTGCCATATTCCCCATTCCTCCGTGCTCCGCAGTGACATCTCAGCCAACGTACTGAATGGCTCTGTGCCGCCCTTCTTTGGTCGCATGCCCAACATGACCCACCTGTATGGCATGACTCACCTGTATGGCATGACTCACCTGTATGGCATGACTCACCTGTATGGCATCACTCACCTGTATGGCATGACTCACCTGTATGGCATGACTCACCTGTATGGCATGACTCACCTGTATGGCATGACTCACCTGTATGGCATGACTCACCTGTATGGCATGACCCACCTGTATGGCATGACTCACCTGTATGGCATGACTCACCTGTATGGCATGACTCACCTGTATGGCATGACTCACCTGTATGGCATGACTCACCTGTATGGCATGACCCACCTGTATGGCATGACTCACCTGTATGGCATGACTCACCTGTATGGCATGACCCACCTGTATGGCATGACTCACCTGTATGCCATGACCCACTTGTATGCCATGACCCACTTGTATGGCCACGATATGCCTATATGCATATATCGTTCCTATATGCATGTATCGTTCCTATATGCATGTATCGTTCTTATATGCATGTATCGTTCCTAAGTGGACTTTGCATGCCTTTATGTGAACCACTGTAAACTTTTCCATGGAGCATGCCGTGTCTTGACGTATCAGCATGCCATGTCATGACATCTGATGTCAGCATGAGCCACCTACTCAAGAGTCAAGACCCACAACAGAGACACATGGGCATCCATCCTTCTGCCCTCGCCATGCCATTGTCGTGTATGTAGATAAACCACCCATGGTCCCATGACCCACAACGAGGCCATCACATTCCTACCCTACCCCTTACCTTTGCCCGTGCCACGCCATGTCATTCCCATACATCGCCACGCCATGCCATGGCAGGGACGTGGCCATCAGCCACCCATGTCTACCCCCTATTGTTCCCCACGCCACTCCACGCCACGCCATGGCAGGAATATGGCCATCAACTTTCTCTCCGGGTCGCTGCCTCCCTCCATCTTCAACCTGCGACGGCTCTCCCACCTGTCAGTCAGCTCTTCCACCTGTCAGTCAGCTCTCCCACCTGTCAGTCAGCTCTCCCACCTGTCAGTCAGCTCTTCCACCTGTCAGTCAGCTCTCCCACCTGTCAGTCAGCTCTCCCACCTGTCAGTCAGCTCTTCCACCTGTCAGTCAGCTCTCCCACCTGTCAGTCAGCTCTCCCACCTGTCAGTCAGCTCTCGCACCTGTCAATCAGCTCTCCCACCTGTCAGTCAGCTCTCCCACCTGTCAGTCAGCTCTCCCACCTGTCAGTCAGCTCTCCCACCTGTCAGTCAGCTCTCCCACCTGTCAGTCAGCTCTCCCACCTGTCAGTCAGCTCTCCCACCTGTCAGTCAGCTCTCCCACCTGTCAGTCAGCTCTCCCACCTGTCAGTCAGCTCTCCCACCTGTCAGTCAGCTCTCCCACCTGTCAGTCAGCTCTCCCACCTGTCAGTCAGCTCTCCCACCTGTCAGTCAGCTCTCCCACCTGTCAGTCAGCTCTTCCACCTGTCAGTCAGCTCTCCCACCTGTCAGTCAGCTCTCCCACCTGTCAGTCAGCTCTCCCACCTGTCAGTCAGCTCTCCCACCTGTCAGTCAGCTCTCCCACCTGTCAGTCAGCTCTCCCACCTGTCAGTCAGCTCTCCCACCTGTCAGTCAGCTCTCCCACCTGTCAGTCAGCTCTCCCACCTGTCAGTCAGCTCTCCCACCTGTCAGTCAGCTCTCCCACCTGTCAGTCAGCTCTCCCACCTGTCAGTCAGCTCTCCCACCTGTCAGTCAGCTCTCCCACCTGTCAGTCAGCTCTCCCACCTGTCAGTCAGCTCTCCCACCTGTCAGTCAGCTCTCCCACCTGTCAGTCAGCTCTCCCACCTGTCAGTCAGCTCTCCCACCTGTCAGTCAGCTCTCCCACCTGTCAGTCAGCTCTTCCACCTGTCAGTCAGCTCTCCCACCTGTCAGTCAGCTCTCCCACCTGTCAGTCAGCTCTCCCACCTGTCAGTCAGCTCTCCCACCTGTCAGTCAGCTCTCCCACCTGTCAGTCAGCTCTCCCACCTGTCAGTCAACTTCCCTATCTATAACACCCATCAGAACAGCAGCTTCTAGCAACCAGCCATTCATTTTATATTCCTTCATCCTTACCATCAGTCCTCATGTCGTCTCTCATCCGCCACTCTGCCCTCTTCCCCCTGTCCCTGCCACACAACTCACCATCGCAGCAACGTGTCTCGCAACCGCCTCTCAGGCCCTCTGCCCAACGCTGTTGCCAGCCCAGCTCTCATCCTGTGCGTATGCCCTGTTAACCACAACAGGTCGTGGTAACCATGAGAGTCTTGGTAACGAAAAGATCTCCTGGTAACCATTCCATTTGAATCTTGCAAGTAAAAACTCCTTTTCACTTCCCTCTCCCTCCCCTTTACCTCCTGCACCCTCCTTTTCCTGGTGCGTGTTCTCTCAGCCGTCGCCTTTTCTTTTCCCGTTTCCGCCCACCCACGTGTCTCTCTCTCCCTTATACTCCCATCCATACTCTCTCCCATATCTCTCTCGACACGCTCAACGCGCATTCAACATGTTCCCATGTCCACAGAGACCTCTCATTCAACACGCTCTCAGGGTCGCTGGAGAGCCGCCATGTCAATCTCAAGCGTCTGGTCACTCTGTGAGTGTGGTGCCATGCTGTGAGTGTGGGGCCATGCTGTGAGTGTGGTGCCATGCTGTGAGTGTGGGGCCATGCTGTGAGTGTGGGGCCATGCTGTGAGTGTGGGGCCATGCTGTGAGTGTGGGGCCATGCTGTGAGTGTGGGGACATGCTGTGAGTGTGGGGCCATGCTGTGAGTGTGGGGCCATGCTGTGAGTGTGGGGCCATGCTGTGAGTGTGGGGCCATGCTGTGAGTGTGGGGCCATGCTGTGAGTGCGGGGCCATGCTGTGAGTGTGGGGCCATGCTGTGAGTGTGGGGCCATGCTGTGAGTGTGGGGCCATGCTGTGAGTGTGGGGCCATGCTGTGAGTGTGGGGCCATGCTGTGAGTGTGGGGCCATGCTGTGAGTGTGGGGCCATGCTGTGAGTGTGGGGCCATGCTGTGAGTGTGGTGCCATGCTGTGAGTGTGGGGCCATGCTGTGAGTGTGGGGCCATGCTGTGAGTGTGGGGCCATGCTGTGAGTGTGGGGCCATGCTGTGAGTGTGGGGCCATGCTGTGAGTGTGGGGCCATGCTGTGAGTGTGGGGCCATGCTGTGAGTGTGGGGCCATGCTGTGAGTGTGGGGCCATGCTGTGAGTGTGGGGCCATGCTGTGAGTGTGGTGCCATGCTGTGAGTGTGGTGCCATGCTGTGAGCGTGGGGCCATGCTGTGAGTGTGGTGCCATGCTGTGAGTGTGGTGCCATGCTGTGAGTGTGGTGCCATGCTGTGAGTGTGGTGCCATGCTGAGTGTGGGGCCATGCTGTGAGTGTGGTGCCATGCTGTGAGTGTGGTGCCATGCTGTGAGTGTGGTGCCATGCTGTGAGTGTGGTGCCATGCTGTGAGTGTGGTGCCATGCTGTGAGTGTGGTGCCATGCTGTGAGTGTGGTGCCATGCTGTGAGTGTGGTGCCATGCTGTGAGTGTGGTGCCATGCTGTGAGTGTGGTGCCATGCTGTGAGTGTGGTGCCATGCTGTAAGTGTGGTGCCATGCTGTGAGTGTGGGGCCATGCTGTGAGTGTGGTGCCATGCTGTGAGTGTGGGGCCATGCTGTGAGTGTGGGGCCATGCTGTGAGTGTGGGGCCATGCTGTGAGTGTGGGGCCATGCTGTGAGTGTGGTGCCATGCTATGAGTGTGGGGCCATGCTGTGAGTGTGGGGCCATGCTGTGAGTGTGGGGCCATGCTGTGAGTGTGGTGCCATGCTGTGAGTGTGGGGCCATGCTGTGAGTGTGGTGCCATGCTGTGAGTGTGGTGCCATGCTGTGAGCGTGGGGCCATGCTGTGAGTGTGGTGCCATGCTGTGAGTGTGGTGCCATGCTGTGAGTGTGGTGCCATGCTGTGAGTGTGGTGCCATGCTGAGTGTGGGGCCATGCTGTGAGTGTGGTGCCATGCTGTGAGTGTGGTGCCATGCTGTGAGTGTGGTGCCATGCTGTGAGTGTGGTGCCATGCTGTGAGTGTGGTGCCATGCTGTGAGTGTGGTGCCATGCTGTGAGTGTGGTGCCATGCTGTGAGTGTGGTGCCATGCTGTGAGTGTGGTGCCATGCTGTGAGTGTGGTGCCATGCTGTGAGTGTGGTGCCATGCTGTGAGTGTGGGGCCATGCTGTGAGTGTGGGGCCATGCTGTGAGTGTGGGGCCATGCTGTGAGTCTGGGGTCATGCTGTGAGTGTGGGGCCATGCTGTGAGTGTGGGGCCATGCTGTGAGTGTGGGGCCATGCTGTGAGTGTGGGGCCATGCTGTGAGTGTGGGGCCATGCTGTGGGGCCATGCTGTGAGTGTGGGGCCATGCTGTGAGTGTGGGGCCATGCTGTGAGTGTGGTGCCATGCTGTGAGTGTGGTGCCATGCTGTGAGCGTGGGGCCATGCTGTGAGCGTGGTGCCATGCTGTGAGTGTGGTGCCATGCTGTGAGTGTGGTGCCATGCTGTGAGCGTGGGGCCATGCTGTGAGTGTGGTGCCATGCTGTGAGTGTGGTGCCATGCTGTGAGTGTGGTGCCATGCTGTGAGTGTGGTGCCATGCTGAGTGTGGGGCCATGCTGTGAGTGTGGTGCCATGCTGTGAGTGTGGTGCCATGCTGTGAGTGTGGTGCCATGCTGTGAGTGTGGTGCCATGCTGTGAGTGTGGGGCCATGCTGTGAGTGTGGGGCCATGCTGTGAGTGTGGGGCCATGCTGTGAGTGTGGGGCCATGCTGTGAGTGTGGGGCCATGCTGTGAGTGTGGGGCCATGCTGTGAGTGTGGGGCCATGCTGTGAGTGTGGGGCCATGCTGTGAGTGTGGTGCCATGCTGTGATTCTGGGGCCATGCTGTGAGTGTGGGGCCATGCTGTGAGTGTGGGGCCATGCTGTGAGTGTGGGGCCATGCTGTGAGTGTGGGGCCATGCTGTGAGTGTGGGGCCATGCTGTGAGTGTGGGGCCATGCTGTGAGTGTGGGGCCATGCTGTGAGTGTGGTGCCATGCTGTGAGTGTGGTGCCATGCTGTGAGCGTGGGGCCATGCTGTGAGTGTGGTGCCATGCTGTGAGTGTGGTGCCATGCTGTGAGTGTGGTGCCATGCTGTGAGTGTGGTGCCATGCTGAGTGTGGGGCCATGCTGTGAGTGTGGTGCCATGCTGTGAGTGTGGTGCCATGCTGTGAGTGTGGTGCCATGCTGTGAGTGTGGTGCCATGCTGTGAGTGTGGTGCCATGCTGTGAGTGTGGTGCCATGCTGAGTGTGGGGCCATGCTGTGAGTGTGGTGCCATGCTGTGAGTGTGGTGCCATGCTGTGAGTGTGGTGCCATGCTGTGAGTGTGGTGCCATGCTGTGAGTGTGGTGCCATGCTGTGAGTGTGGTGCCATGCTGTGAGTGTGGTGCCATGCTGTGAGTGTGGTGCCATGCTGTGAGTGTGGTGCCATGCTGTGAGTGTGGTGCCATGCTGTGAGTGTGGTGCCATGCTGTGAGTGTGGTGCCATGCTGTGAGTGTGGTGCCATGCTGTGAGTGTGGTGCCATGCTGTGAGTGTGGGGCCATGCTGTGAGTGTGGGGCCATGCTGTGAGTGTGGGGCCATGCTGTGAGTCTGGGGTCATGCTGTGAGTGTGGGGCCATGCTGTGAGTGTGGGGCCATGCTGTGAGTGTGGGGCCATGCTGTGAGTGTGGGGCCATGCTGTGAGTGTGGGGCCATGCTGTGGGGCCATGCTGTGAGTGTGGGGCCATGCTGTGAGTGTGGGGCCATGCTGTGAGTGTGGTGCCATGCTGTGAGTGTGGTGCCATGCTGTGAGCGTGGGGCCATGCTGTGAGCGTGGTGCCATGCTGTGAGTGTGGTGCCATGCTGTGAGTGTGGTGCCATGCTGAGTGTGGGGCCATGCTGTGAGTGTGGTGCCATGCTGTGAGTGTGGTGCCATGCTGTGAGTGTGGTGCCATGCTGTGAGTGTGGTGCCATGCTGTGAGTGTGGTGCCATGCTGTGAGTGTGGTGCCATGCTGTGAGTGTGGTGCCATGCTGTGAGTGTGGTGCCATGCTGTGAGTGTGGTGCCATGCTGTGAGTGTGGTGCCATGCTGTGAGTGTGGTGCCATGCTGTGAGTGTGGTGCCATGCTGTGAGTGTGGGGCCATGCTGTGAGTGTGGGGCCATGCTGTGAGTGTGGGGCCATGCTGTGAGTGTGGGGCCATGCTGTGAGTGTGGGGCCATGCTGTGAGTGTGGGGCCATGCTGTGAGTGTGGGGCCATGCTGTGAGTGTGGGGCCATGCTGTGAGTGTGGGGCCATGCTGTGAGTGTGGGGCCATGCTGTGAGTGTGGTGCCATGCTGTGATTCTGGGGCCATGCTGTGAGTGTGGGGCCATGCTGTGAGTGTGGGGCCATGCTGTGAGTGTGGGGCCATGCTGTGAGTGTGGGGCCATGCTGTGAGTGTGGGGCCATGCTGTGAGTGTGGGGCCATGCTGTGAGTGTGGGGCCATGCTGTGAGTGTGGTGCCATGCTGTGAGTGTGGTGCCATGCTGTGAGCGTGGGGCCATGCTGTGAGTGTGGTGCCATGCTGTGAGTGTGGTGCCATGCTGTGAGTGTGGTGCCATGCTGTGAGTGTGGTGCCATGCTGAGTGTGGGGCCATGCTGTGAGTGTGGTGCCATGCTGTGAGTGTGGTGCCATGCTGTGAGTGTGGTGCCATGCTGTGAGTGTGGTGCCATGCTGTGAGTGTGGTGCCATGCTGTGAGTGTGGTGCCATGCTGTGAGTGTGGTGCCATGCTGTGAGTGTGGTGCCATGCTGTGAGTGTGGTGCCATGCTGTGAGTGTGGTGCCATGCTGTGAGTGTGGTGCCATGCTGTGAGTGTGGTGCCATGCTGTGAGTGTGGTGCCATGCTGTGAGTGTGGTGCCATGCTGTGAGTGTGGGGCCATGCTGTGAGTGTGGTGCCATGCTGTGAGTGTGGGGCCATGCTGTGAGTGTGGGGCCATGCTGTGAGTGTGGGGCCATGCTGTGAGTGTGGGGCCATGCTGTGAGTGTGGGGCCATGCTGTGAGCGTGGTGCCATGCTGTGAGTGTGGTGCCATGCTGTGAGTGTGGTGCCATGCTGTGAGTGTGGTGTCATGCTGTGAGTGTGGTGCCATGCTGTGAGTGTGGGGCCATGCTGTGAGTGTGGTGCCATGCTGTGAGTGTGGTGCCATGCTGTGAGCGTGGGGCCATGCTGTGAGCGTGGTGCCATGCTGTGAGTGTGGTGCCATGCTGTGAGTGTGGTGCCATGCTGTGAGTGTGGTGCCATGCTGAGTGTGGGGCCATGCTGTGAGTGTGGTGCCATGCTGTGAGTGTGGTGCCATGCTGTGAGTGTGGTGCCATGCTGTGAGTGTGGTGCCATGCTGTGAGTGTGGTGCCATGCTGTGAGTGTGGTGCCATGCTGTGAGTGTGGTGCCATGCTGTGAGTGTGGTGCCATGCTGTGAGTGTGGGGCCATGCTGTGAGTGTGGTGCCATGCTGTGAGTGTGGTGCCATGCTGTGAGTGTGGTGCCATGCTGTGAGTGTGGTGCCATGCTGTGAGTGTGGTGCCATGCTGTGAGTGTGGTGCCATGCTGTGAGTGTGGTGCCATGCTGTGAGTGTGGGGCCACGCTGTGAGTGCCACCAGATGCCGTTGCTCTTACTTTCGTCAGCCAGCTTCGTTGCTTGTGCTCTCTTTGAGTCGTTCCTGCTCTTCTTGCTTGGCTTGCGTCCCCTGCCCCGCCATCGCGCATGCCTTCCCCTCCTTCTCGCCCCCCATTCCTCCCTCCTGCCTCTCGTCCATCCCCCATGCGCCCTCTTGCTTTCCTTCCCGCCCAGCCCCCATAATCTCTTGCTTCCCGGCCGCCCATCCCTGCTTCCTGTCCGCCCACCCTCCCCTCCCTCCTTCCCTGTCGCCCCCCCTCCCCCCCTCCCTGCTTCCCCGTCCGCCCCCCTCCCTGCTTCCCCGTCCGGCCCCCCTCCCCCCTCCCTGCTTCCTGTCCGCCCCTCCCCCCTGCTTCTCGTCCGCCCATCCCTGCAGGGCGGTGCATCACAACCAGCTGTCAGGACCCGTTCCCGAGTACCTCTGCCAATCCGTGCTGCAGATCATGTAACGTCCACGTGCCGTAACATTCACTAGGTGCATTGCACTCACCATGCAATCTTTGGGTGTAATGTGCAGATGACTTAGCATTCACACAGTGTAGCAAACAAGCAGGCAGGCAGTTGAATGTGAGCATCCATGTATAAATGCCCTGGTGACAAAAGAGGTGTCATCCATAATTTGTTACCTGCCCGCCCTTTCACCTGCCCGCCCGTCCACCTGCAGGCTCCTTAGCAGCAACGCCTTCTGGGGGCCCCTCCCTCAGTGCCTGCCCTTCCTCTCCTCCGCCCAACTCATGTCCGTTCACCCCTTCACCCTTCGCCCTTCAACCTCCCTTCAACCTTCACCCTTAGCCCTTCAGTTTTGCCCCTTCCGCTAATCACCCTGACGTTGTTCTTGTTCTTCTTTTTTTCTGCTGCTCCTCTTGTCGCACTCTCGTTTGTAACCTTCGACCTCCAGTCGTGCTGCCAGGATTCCTTACCTTCCAGGCCATCTCCGCTCCTGACCTCTCCTCTTCCCCTTGACCCCTGCGCCCCTTTGCTCCGCACCTGTCTACCAGTGACGTCAGCAACAATCTGCTCTTCATGGATGCCGCAACCTTCCAAAACATGCCGCCCATCATCCTGGACCTCAGCGGAAACTACCTCTACGGCTCCTTCTCCCCCTCCCCCAACATCACCCTCTCCTCCTCCTCCTCCTCGCCCCCCTTCCCCTCTCTCCTCCTCCCAGCGACTCCCCAACCCCAGTCCCTCCCCCCCTGGGCAGTCCAGGATGCAACAAACTCTCAGTGGGTGTGGGTGACGCAGGGGGAGCAGCAGGAGGGAACTGAAGCAGGAGGGGAGGGCGGGGGGAATAGCAATGCAGTGGCATGGCTGGCTGTGGAAGGAAATTGTTTGGGGAGTGAGGGGGTGGGGCAGCAGCGGGGGCCGACAGAGTGTGCGGCGGTGTGTGGGATAGAGTCAAGGCAGGGCCCCTGTGGGGGTGCGGGTGCGGGGCAGTGTGTGGTGCAGAGCGGTTGGCCGCCGTCCCTCTCCTGCTCCTGTGCCAGTGGCTACGTTGCTGTTACTGCTGCCGGCACTGCCAACACCACCACTTGCCAACTGCCGCCTCCTTCCCCTCCCGGTATGCTGAATTGACTTAGTGGCTTGAGCTGTTGCCCTACCCCGCCTTCCAGTGTATACCCAACCCTCTTTGCTGCCTTGTTTAGCTTCACTCCCACTTCATTTCCCTCTCTCTCTACTTCTCAACGCCATTGCTCCGCTCCATCTCTCCATACTCCGCTTCTCCTTCGATCTCACACCAACCCCCCTCTCTCCCCCTTTTTCCGCCCCCCCCTCTCCCCCCTCGTCCCCCCCCCCCCCCCTTCCCCCCTTGTCCCATTCAACCCCCATTCCCCCCCATAACCATGTCATGAACGTTATGTTACCCATATCTTATCACTCTTCACCGTGCCTCTACAGCTCCCGCTAACCATTGCCCCGTTTTCCTAAACATCCCCTTCCTTGGCAGTGGCCTCCCTGTCCACAGGTGCCATAGTGGGCATCGTTTTGGGCTGCTTTGCGGGCTTCATGCTGCTGGCTGCTGTGGTCGTATGGTTACTGTGGCCCCGCGGACCAAGTGAGCCCTTCCGCCCTTCCCCGGCTCCTTTCCGTCTCCCCAAATGCTGTACCTTTTTTCCGGCCTCTTCTGCTCAAATTCCTTGCCAATTTTCCTGTATTACAACTCTGCCTTTCCACTACCCTCGTGCTCTCTCCACTCATCTACACACTAGGTCACTCATTCCTCTTTGGTCACTCTCTCCCTCCCTTTGTCCTCCTGTGGTCACAGAGAAGTGGGAGGGGTTGGATGTGTGTGAGCAGTTCTCGCTGCAGCAGATGCTCAGGGCCACCAACAACTGGTCGGAGGACAATGTGCTGGGAAAGGGTGGCTTTGGCGTTGTCTACAACGGCCGCTCGCCACAGGGTCAGCTGTGGGCCATCAAGCGCTCCACCATCATGACTAACGACTTTGAAACGGAGGTCAGGCATTCCTCAGGCTTTCCGCCCACAACTGTAAATCTCTGCAAAATGCTGACCATTCCGTGCTCGCCTTTCCATTTCCCTCTGCATCGGCCTGCATTGTGTTGCATGTCCATGTTGCAGGTGCGAGCCATGGCCTCTCTCCACCACGTGCATCTCGTGCGCCTGCTGGGCTTCTGCCTGGATCAGAACGTGGAGACGGGCAAGCAGGAGCAGATCCTGGTCTACGAGTTCATAGGCAACAGGGACCTCCAGTACCATATCCATGCCACCAAGCGTGAGTTGCTCTGGCGTGAGTTGCTCTGGTGTGAGTTGTGAGTTGCTCTGGCGTTAGTTGCACTGGCACAATTGCTCAATGGTTGCCATTCGTTTTGATGTATATATATGTATATATATTTTCAAAGAGCATGACACTGTCTCCCATATAAATGCACGTTCTGCTCCATATTCGTGTTTCAACACCCAGGTCCGCTCTCGCTGCGCCAGAGGTTGCGCCTAGCGCAAGGAGCAGCAGAAGGCCTGGCGTACCTGCATGGGTTTGACACAACCATTGTGCACCGCGACATCAAGCCGGCAAACATCCTTGTGACTGCCGACATGCACGCTAAGGTGGCTGACTTTGGACTGCTCAAGCGCCTCACTCACGGCGATGCTGATGCCACACGAGTGGCCGGCACTCCTGGCTATGTGGATCCGGACTACAACCGCACCAGCGTCATCACTGCCAAGAGTGACGTGTTCAGGTCTGCATGCTTGCTTCTTTGCACAACGCGATGAACCTGTGCACCTCTGTTTTCTTCTTGTATTCTTACTTATGCTGAGTGCGTACGTGTACCCAGATTGTTACCTTTTCCTCTCTCCACCTTTCCACCTTTTTCTCTCTGTTCACTTCCATGATCACGTGCAGCTTTGGGATCGTTCTTCTTGAGCTGTTGAGTGGGAAGGCGCCCAGAATCGACGAGAAAACGCATATAAGAAAATGGGTATGCTCATCAGCTCTGAACAAACCTCTACCAAGTTGTGTATGGCCGTACAGTTATCTAGAGTTAACTTTTATCCTGGCTCTCTCTGCCTTTCCTTACTTGTCATGTTGTTTTTCACCCACTCTCCCAAAACGCATCCCTGCTTGCATGCGCGCCATCCAGGCAGTAAAGCTGGTGGAGGCGTACGAGCTGGAAGAGCTGAGGGACAGCAAGATGCCGACGGCCAGCGAAGAGGCTGTAGTGGACTTCGCTGACCTGGCTCTGGACTGCATCAAGTCTCCCGGCAAACGGCGACCCACCATGAAGGATGTGGCATACCGCCTCAGTGCCCTCATTGACAAGCATTGTCCCGACAAGGAGGACGAGTGGGAAAGTGTTGCAGAAGGAGAGAGTTCAACCAACAAAAATATCTCTTCCAGGAGTGTTTCTGCTTTGTTGTTTGGAGACAGTGGGAGGGAGGCTGAAAGGTCTCATGGCTCACATTCTGATGTGATCTCATTTGTGGGATTAGCTCGATAAGTGAGAGAGAGAGAGAGAGCGCCTCAAGAATCATCTGCAATTACCATTCAAAGGTTGCTGAGTATGTCCAAAATGACCGCACGCGGGTACCTTGGAACTTAGGTTTCTTTGTTTAAAGGTGGTGGTGTACAACACACCGTAATACCCCGGATGTAAGACCATAGGGTCGCACAAACAAAATTGAGGGGGGGGGGAGGGTCTTAAAGCTCGCGTCTCATATTTCTGCCATCCAACCAAGTGTTAAACGGTTGGAATCCGGTAACAGCAGAGTTTGTCGCGAAGCACACCAAAGCAAGGGGTGGTTGGCAAAGTTGGCTGTCGCACACTTCCCGTGCACACCAAGTGTTTACAACTCCCGAAAATATGAGACTCTGAACTCAACGCCCAGGACCGAACCTGTCACCCTTGGCTCGGTTTCCCCCCAAACCAACCCACCCTGGTTTGTTTTGGCCTCGACTCTTTTGGAGTTCGCTGTGTTTTTTTCACCCACTCGTCAAATATTTCGACTTTCGTTACCCAATCAAACCCTGGCAAACCCAACCAAGTGTTAAACGGTTGGAAATTAGAGACGCGAGCTTTAACAATTGGCACATATTTTAAAGGAGGGAATTGTCACAACTTATAGGCTTAGTAATGAGCTTGAGGCTCTTTAAGGGTACATTCCGCTGTGGACATTTTCTCAAAGAAAGTGTCCCAATCACATTTGGCCTGAGTCGCCCTCAAATGTCTCGGGGCTGCATGTCCCAATCGTTCGATGTATTGCGACTCTGCACAGACGCGCGACAATTATATGGAACTACTCTGATTGGTCAGACCATATAGTGGCCCACTTATCTTGCGAGTCACACGCACCAACACCACCAAGCCCGCAACCGAACCTTGGTGGTGTCCAGGGAGGCCGCGGAGGGATATGTAATTTTCCGCGCCTCCAATAATTGCCACAAAGAGCCGTACAATATCCAGCACGACATCACAAAGAATGGCTAGATTGAGTAAACAAAGCACAACTTTGTCCACTACACGCGCATGACATACGCAAAATGGCGGAGCCTAAAGCCATCCCCTTCATCCTACGCCTACTCGTCGCATGGGTCACCTACTACTACACCATTTTTTACGAAAGTGTTGCCAAGTCCTTCGTCGGCATGATTGAGGCCGGTGTGATCGAAGACGCCGACGAGCAGTCCTCTTCTCTTGGGGACGATACCGGGGAGAACCGCCGTCACCGAGCCAGAGTACGGCGGCAACGCCATGAGCTGTGGGTTGACGACCTGCAACATATGCGGGAGAACGACTTCCAGGACATATTCAGAATCAACCGCGCCATCCTTGAGCATATCAAGACATGGATGCGCCAATATCTAGAGCCGATCGTTTATCGGTCATTGATCACAATGGACACTGCGCTGCTCATCCCAATCAAATATCTGGCGAGCGGGATTTCCTTCGTCGACATGTCGTACCTCTTTGGCGTCTCCAAAACATTGTGCCACGAGCTTGTCGACGTGTTCCTCACCGAGTTCCCCGCCTTGTTCAAGGCCGCCTGGGTGCTTTTCCCCACACGTGAAGAACTGCCGGAGATGGCGAGAGAATTTGCCGCAGTCAAAGGTGTATCTGTAGTGGTGGGGGCTGTAGACGGGACACACATCCATACGAAAGGGATGGAAGGGCACCGGTCCGAGTACTGGACAGGAAAGTCGGCCTACGCCGTACAGCTCCAAATCACGTGTGATGCTCGAGGGAGAATATGGGATTACCTCATCGGTTATCCCGGCAGCGTGCACGACATGCGTGTTTTCAAGGACTCTGCATTACTGGAAAGGTTACACAACGGGGACATAACCCCATACCAGATTGTTGGGGATGCGGCATACCCGTTCCGAGAATACTGCCTAACCCTACTGCATGCACAGCGCGGAGAGGATCTAATGGACGACTGGGCCCAAACTTTCAAAAACTGCCAGAGCGCTACGCGCATGGCGGTGGAGAGGTGCATTGGCGCATTCAAAGGGAGATGGCGCATCTTCAGCGGGCGCAACGACTGCAGGTTATGGCGCATCCTTGCCGGGGCCGCGTGTTGTGTGATCCTGCACAACATGTGCGAAGACATGGCAGAGGTTAGGCGCACGAACTTGGCCTGGTACAATCTGCCCCGCAACCGCGACCCATGGTGGACACGGGGTGCAATCGCGGAGCACAAGTGGGAACCTTGTGTTCCTGCGACACAGCAGGCTCTGAGAGAGAGACGGAAAAGACTGGGCGAAGCCCTGCAAGATTTTACGCTAATCGCCGGCGCCGTGCACCCATATCTCCACATCGTCATCACCCGGTGTGACGGTGTTGACGTCGCCATCATCGTCGCGCTGCTGGGCGGCTCCGGGAGGTGGCGCGGACTCCCCGCGTGGCGGAGGAGGGCTGAAATCCGTCGTCGCACGGTGCACATCCGGTGGGGCCGATTCAGTCACACGCTCGCGTGCAAGGCGCATGTCCTGCGCCATCCATTCACGGACGAGACCCTCTATGCGCGTCATCGCGTCACCGTGACAATCTTTGATGGTCACGGAGACAAGCATGGCGGCTTGCATAGTAGCTGTCTCATGAACCCGCGCGCGCTTCGGTGTTCCCGTGGGCTGAGGCGGCGGTGCTGTAACAGAAACGCATAAGAAATTGCAGGGTAGATTAGCGCGTATAAGGTTGCATGCTGTTTATGCCGTTTGTTGCAAGACAGATACGCGTTGCCCTTGTTGAACATCTTTGTGGACGAGAGCGGAAAGCTCATGCGGTTTAAGAATCACAACTCATCTGTAAAGGTCGGTGTCAAAGTCTCTGGCTGAGAGGCACTTGGGACCTCCATGCCGGCCGGCACGTTGACGTTAGTGGCGCCGCCGCCATCCACCGCATGCGGTGCGGCTGCGGCGGTGTCCTTGTTGAACAGCTCCAGATACGGCCACCATGGCGGTTTCTCCACATAACCGTTGCCCGAACCACCATCACCACGCTTGTACTCCTGCCAAAGTAGCAGCAGGTTGCGCCACTGCTCTTGCAACCCGTTGACATTCCGGCACCAACCCGGGTTCGACTCCTTGATGTTCGCGAGAAGGCGGACCCAGTACTGCGTCCCCTGCTTCCCCTTGAGCGGCTCGAGCTCATCTTTCATGAACCAACGCGCGGCGGCAAAGATTGTGCTTTCCTTATCCGACCAAAAGCCCCTTTCGAATGGTGCAGCAGACCGCTTCTTCCTTGGCTCCTGTCGTGGCAGTGGATCAACCGCCTTGCCTTTGCCTTTGTCCGTCCCTGAGGCGCGAGCGACGCCCCGTTTCGGCGGCTGTGCAACAGGTTGCGCTTCCTCCTCCGCGTCGTCGTCGGCGTCGTCATCGTCGCCGTCATTGCGGAGATAACTAGTGCAACGGGAGCTAGACTACGGGCTAGGCACGGGGCAAGAGTGATCGTAGCGTTCGTTCGTTCCTTAGTCGTTTCCAAGTGCTAACACTACTTGCTAGTTCACGGGGAAAATTGGCAAGAGTTTCACTAGGAAAACATGACAACAAAAGTTCAAAATGATTGCATCAACATTGGCAACACAGACTACATCAGACCTAGCAAGGCTGCTGGTCGACTGCCAGCGCAGCACGGTCGACCGCGTGCCAGCACGACTTGGTCGACCGCGCTCCAGCAGATCAGAGTCGCGGCTTGCCAACGTTGCCAGTCCGCGGTGTGCCAACGCTGCAGTAAGTCGGCTGTACAGCGTTGCACCCGTCTGACAATGGTGCACCAGCTTCGCAGGTGCGTGCAGCTGGTTGGCGCCCAACTCCCCGTCACATGCCCAGCGCAGACACTCCACCCGTGACGGCGCCCACCAGCCACGTCGACCTCGGGATACCACCCCCGAGGTCGTCCTCGCAGACACCACCCCGGCGACCTTCGCCCACGTCGGGTATCCTAGTCGACCGGGTATCCCGCGGCCCCCGTGGCCCCCCCGGTCGTCCATCCGCGGCCACCGCGGTCTTCGCGGTCCCGTGGTCCCATGGTCGTCCCGCGGCCCCGCGGTTCTCCCGCGGCCCCGCGGTTCTCCCGCGGTTCCGCGGCCCTCCCGCGGTCCCGCGTCTCCCGCGGTTTCGCGGCCGGCTCCGCCCAAGCGAGGACGGGGCCAAACACTACTCCCGTTGAAACTCCCCTGCCGCGTTCACGCTTGGGCCCCCCAGCCCACACGGCAGCACTGCTCGGAGAATAGCCCGACGGCGTGCACACAACGCACAGCACGCCGGTCACCGCACCAGCCATGCATGAGGGCATGGCACCTACTGCTGCACGTCGTTGTCACCGTCGCCCACATCGGCCAGGCGCACTTGGCCGATTGGAACGGAGCACCGGTTGAAGGCCGGGTAGTGCAGCGCCTTCGTCAGGAAGTCGGCCGGCTGCTCAGCGGTCGGGATGTACTGCAACAAAAATTTCCCGCGCTTCACCATGTGCTGCAGCCAGGCCTGTCGCCGCTCCATGTGCTTGAGGTTGCCCGTCAACCCCATGCCCTCGGCGACCGTGATGGCCGACTTGTTGTCCACCCTGAGGACAGTCGGCTTCCCAGCGTCCAGCCGCTGGAACTCCGCAAGGAGGAAGCGCAGGCGACGTCCCTCCTTGCCGGCTTCGACGGCCGCCACGTACTCCGACTCGGTCGATGACAGCGTCGCGCACTTGATGCGCTGGCTCGACCAGGAGACCGCGGCCCCTCCGTAGACGAACACGTAGCCGCCCGTGCTCATCCGGTTCTGCTTGTCGCCGGCGTCGTCGGCGTCCACGTAGCCAACCAACTCCAGTGACTCCGGACCACCGCCGAACTCCAGGGCGGTGTCTCGCGTGTTGGCGAGGTAGGCGAGGCAGCGGTCGACCTCGCGCCAGTGCTGGTCGCTCCTCACCGTGAGGCCGCTCCCCAGCTTGCTGCAGGCGAAGGCAATGTTCGGCCGCGTCGTCGCCGCCACGAACTGCAGCGAGCCGACCTTCTGCCGGTACTCCTCCTCCTCGCGCTCCTGTGCCTCCTCGTCGTCGAATGTCTGCTCCGCGTAGGCGGCGACGGAGACCGGCGTCTTCGGAGTGCGCCCGGTCTGCTCCTCGTTGATGAAGCGCCTACGCAGCTTGTCGGCGTAGCCCTGCTGGTGCAGCCACAGCTTCCGCGCCGGCCTGTCGCGCACGATCTCCAGGTCGAGATACTTCTGCACCGGCGAAATCTCGCGCAGCTCGAAGGCGGCCTCCAGCAGCTCCTTCAACTCCTTCAGCATCGCGGTGCTGCTGCTCGCGGCGAGAAGGTCGTCGACGTAGACCAGCACCCAGCAGGTCACCTTGTCGTCGCCGACCTTGAAGTATAGAGCCTCGTCGACTTGTCTCTTCTTCCACCCGGCGCCAACCAACACGTCGTTGAGAGCCGTGTACCACAGCAGCGGCGACTGCTTTAGCCCATAGAGGCTCTTCAGCAGCTTGCACATCCGGCCGGTCCCGTCGTTGAAGTAGTCCGGCTGGTACATGTACAGCACGCGGTCGAGCTTGCTCTGCAAGAAGGCGTTCTTCATGTCCAGCTGCATCAGGTTGAAGTCGAGGACGGCGACGATGCTGAGGAAAATCCTCAGCGTGACGTAGCTGCTCACCTGCGCGTACGTCTCGTCGTAGTCGGCGCCATACACCTGTGTGAAGCCTTTCACAACCAGCCTCGCCTTCTCGCGCTCGACGGTGTCATCGATGTGGTACTTCGTCGTCAGCACCCACCGGTTTTTCATGATGTTCACCCCCGGCGGGCGTTCGACCAGCTCCCAAGTGCCCATGTTGATGAGGCTGCGAATCTCCTCCTCCATGGCGGCCTTCACCGCCGGGCCCTTCCAGCTCGCCAACGCCTCCTTCACCGTCAAGGTCGAAATGTCCCAACGGTGCTCGGGGTCGGCATGCATGTCGGGGTCGAGCTCCGCAAACTCCTCATCCTCCTCGGCGTCATCATACGCCAGGTCGTCGTCGTCCACATCGTACACCGTGGTGAAGGCAGCGGGGAAGAAGAAGTCGGGTGGCCTCCGAATTCGGCCCGACTTCCGAGGTCCAGGCTGCACCTCCACCACATCGCTCAATGTGCCATCATCGAACTGCTCCCCTGGCGTCCGCTCCTCTGAAGCGAGCTCCTCGTTCGACGGCTCCCCTATCGACGGCTTCTCTGAAACGCGCTTCCCGTTCGAGAGCTCCCCAACCAGCTGCTCCGCGGTCGGCTTAGCTGCTGCCTGTTCCCCTCTCAGCTGCCTGCTAGCCGCGGGCTCCTTCGCGGTCTCCTCCGCGGTCTCCTCCGCTGTCTCGTCCGCGGTCTCCTCCGCGGTCTCATCCGCGGTCTCCTCCGCGGCCCGCTTCTCCGCGACTGGCTGGGCGTCACGTCGGCCACCGGCGATGCTCTTGGCCGGCGCCACAGGCGACGCCCCACGGCTCCCCTCATCACCGGAGGCCGACACCGGAGTCAGGCCACGCAGGTCGACGGGAAGGGGACGGGAAGAAGGGGCAGGGGATGGCGAGGCAGGGGCGCCCGCGGCATCCTCATCAGCCTGCTCACCGACCTCGGCGAGCAGAGGAAGCGTCGCCGTCGAGGTGTCCGTTGGTGGGTTGGCCCGCGTCCGCTCCGACGCGGGCCCGAGTTCCGACTTCCACACCTCCAGCGATAGAGTTTCGTAGAACACCACGTCCGACGTGGTGACCACCCGGTTGGCGGCGATGTCGAGGAGCTCCCAGCCTTTGATCGCCTCCGACACGCCAAGGTGAAGGCCCCACCGGGCCTTCGGCGTCAGCTTCCCACCGCGCTGCTGCTCAGGGACGAGAAATTGCGCCATGCAGCCCCACACCCGCGCCATCGACAAGTCGGGCTTCTGCCCGGTGAGAAGCTGGTACGGCGTCGTCCCCGCGGGCAGCGTCGACCGCTCCAGGCAGTTGCGAACCCAGACGGCCTGCCGCAGAGCGAGATGCCACCAGTGGTGCTGCACGCCCATGTGCAGCAGCATCGTCCGCACCGACTCCACCACCGTCCTCATCTCCCGCTCCGCCATGCCATTCTGCTGCGGGGTGTAAGGGCAGGTCAAGTCGTGGACGATTCCCTTGCTGTCCACGAAGGCGGTGAAGTCCTTCCCGAGGAACTCCCCTCCGCGGTCAGAACGCAGTCGCAGCACCGAATGCTTCACCTGCCGCTCCACCAGCACCAGCCACTTCTTGAACTCCAGCAGCACGTCCGACTTCTTGGCGACCGGCCTCACCCACACATAGCGGGTCTTGCGGTCCTTGAGCAGCAAGAAGTAAAGGCTGCCATCCTTGGCAGCCACGCGAAATGGCCCGCACAAGTCAATGTGCACGACGGCTAGGACGTCGTCGGCGTCGGAACCGTGGTCGGGGAAGGTGTGCCGCGCCAGCTTCCTGCCGACGCACGAAACACACGGTGAGTCGGTGCCAGACGCCGACTTGAGGTCCTATCAGATATATATGACTTAGCCTGTGTAGGCTGTAGTGGGGTAGACTCTAAGGGGTACAGGTTTCTAGGGTTTCACATTTGTATCCAACTGTTTCCTAGTTCATTCATTCCTCGCTATTCTCTTCACATGGTATTCTGAGCAGGTTCCCTAGTGGGAACTATTTTTTCAAGGGCCCACCGTTTTTTTTTTTTTTTTTTTTTTTTAGCCTGCCCGAATCGCGCTTCGCGCCCTGCCCTAACTACGCGGCCCCCTCGTGGCCCCTTCGCGGCCCCCCTTAGCGGCCCCTTCGTGGCCCCTCACGGCCCCTCTTACGGCCCCACGCGGCCCCCCTTAGCGGCCCCCTCGCGGCCCCCCCTTAGCGGCCCCCTCGCGGCCCTCCTTAGCGGCCCCTTCGCGGCCCCTCTTAAGGCCCCTCGCGGCCCCTTCGCGGCCCTTCGCGGCCCTCTCACGGCCCTTCGCGGCCCCTTCGCGGCCCTTCTCGGCACCCTCACGGTCCTTCGCGGCCCCTTTGCGGCCCATAGCGGCCCCTTCCGCGGCTCCTCGCGGCCCCTCCACGGCCCCTCCGCGGCTCTTCGCGGCCAGTCGTAGCCGCCCTGCCGCCCCGTCGCCGCCGCCCAGCAGCAGCTGCTGTCGCTTCCGCTGCCGCCGCTGCTGTTCGCCGCTGCCGCTGCCGTGACGGCCCCGCGCGGCCTGCTCACCCGCTGGTGCGGGCCCCCCCCCCCCGGCTGTGCCGCCCCTCTGTTGCGGCCCCGCCCCTCCTTTCGTCGCGGCCTCCGCCTGCAGCAGCCGCCGAGGCGACCCCTGCAGCAGCCGTCGCCCCCGGACCTGCCGCAGCAGCCGCCGCCGAAGAAGGTGCTGCAGCCCCTGCCGTCACTGCTGCCCCGGCCCTCCCCTGCAGCCGAGTCGCGGCCCTGCTCTGCCGCCTCGTTGCGGCCCCGACCCTGCCACTGCACCACGGCCCGCCCCTGGTAAGCACACTACCGAGCCGCGCCGCCCTGCCGAACCGTGTTGCCCTGTTGAGCCGCACCGTCTAGCCGTGTCGCGCTGCTACTGCTACTGCTGTCATGGCTAGTCCTACTGTGCTTACCTTTGATGCTGAGGGTCGGGCGGTCGATTTCGATGTCTGGGTCGATGATCTGCAGCTTTTCCTGCGGTGCGATAGCAAGGACGGTATTTCCCTGTTCGATCTTACGTCTGGTGCCTCTACCGCCCCTGCTGCCGATGCTGACAATACTGTTCGCTCACAGTGGACCACTCGCGATGCTGCTGCCCGTCTTGCTGTGCGTAGTCACCTGCCGTCCACCGAGCGCGCGCACTTCAGTCAGTACAAGAGTGCTAAGACCCTGTACAACGCTGTAGTCGCACGCTACTCCTCCCCTGCCACTTCTGCCCTTAGCCGCCTCATGCTGCCGTACCTGTTCCCTGACCTCTCTGCCTTTGCCACAGTCGCTGACCTCATTACGCACCTCCGCACTAGTGACACCCGCTACCGCGCTGCGCTTCCTGCTGAGTTCTGCGCCAAGAACCCCCCCCCTATGTACATCACCCTCTACTACCTCGTCACCCGACTCCCTGACTCCCTTCGCTCGGTCAGGGACCACTTCCTCTCTCTTTGCCCCACCACACTCACCGTTGACCTCCTCGAGGAGCGTCTCCTTGCAGCTGAGAAGAGTATAGTCGCTGTAGGAGCCTCTCGTGGTGACCCTCGTGCCCCTTTCTTTGAGGGGTGCTCCCCTGTTCCCCTTTTGCCCTCTGTTGCCTCTGCTGCTGCTGTCGACCTCATTGGCACCGAGTCGGTCGGCGCTGCGTCTGCCCCTAGCGGGAGGCGCCGCAACGGCAAGGGCAAGTGGGGCAAGGGTGCTGGGGGAGCGGGCGGGGGCGGTGGTGGTGGCGGTGGGGGCGGCGGAGGGGGTGGGGGTGGCGGTGGGAGTGGTGGCGGGGGTGGGGGCTCCGGTGGCGGCGGCGGAGGCGGCGGCGGCGGGGGCGGTGGGAGTGGAGGAGGAGGCGGTGGCGGCGGTGGCGGCGGCGGCGGTGGGGCTGGTCGGGGTGGCCCTGTGCAGCGGGGAGGCTTCGGTGGTGGTCAGCGCCAGCAGCAGCAGCGCACTTGTGAGACCCCTCCCCCCCAGCAGCTTCGTGAGTGGTACGCTGCGCGTCAGCGAGGTGGGGGTGCTGGTCCCTGTGCCTACGTCCTGCGTACCGGCGACCGCACTGGCGAGCCGTGCGGCGGCCCGCACACCACCCAGCGCTGCTTTGGCCGCCTGACTGACGCCTGGCGTCTCCAGTTCCCTGACGCCTCTGAGATCCCTCGCTGGGGTGATTTGCTTAGGTCGGGGGTTGCTATCTTTGATCTTGACTATGATACTATTCTTGCTGCCATGTATGTTGTGACTACTAGTGATGAGGGTGACTGTTACCTGTGTGTTCCGCCTGACCCGGGCATTGCAGCTGCTGCTCTAGGTGCTCGCGAGTCCGCTGCTCCAGGTACTAGTGCGTCTGCTGCTCCAGGTGCTGGTGAGTCTGCTCTCTCAGGTACCACGTCTACTCAGGCTTTGCACACCTTCACCCTTGACTCGGGTGCTTCTCGCTCCTTCTTTCGAGACCGCACCACCCTCACGCCGCTCAGTCGGCCGGTTGCGGTCTCCCTGGCAGACCCCTCTGGGGGTCCTGTCCTTGCCCACTTCTCCACTGTCTTACCGTGTCCAGCGGCCCCGTCTGGCTCCCTGTCAGGTCTTTACCTCCCCTCGTTCTCTACGAACTTGGTGAGCGGTGCTGACCTGCAGGATGGGGGAGTTGACCAGTTCACTCCTGCGAGTCAGCGGGTGACCCACTGCACGTGTGCTCGGACGGGCCGACACTTGGCCACGTTTACCCGTCAGCCGGGGTCGAGCCTGTACACACTGACTACCGAGTCTCCTCCGGTTGCTGCGTCTGGTCAGGTAGCTGCGTCGGGTCAGGTGTTTGCTGCAGCGTCCAGGTCTGGTCCTGAGTCTGCCCCCTGCTCGTGTCGCCTCCTGTCCCACCAGACCCTCCTCTGGCACCACCGCCTTGGTCACCCCTCCCTGCCTCGTCTCCGAGGCATGGCCTCCCGTTACCTTGTCTCTGGTCTCCCCCGGTCCCTCCCTCCCCTTCCTCCGGGGCCTGCCCCTACCTGTGTTCCCTGCGTCGAGGGGCGGCAGCACGCCGCTCCTCACTCCTCCGAGTTTCCGCCGACAGAGGCTCCGCTGCAGACTCTTCACATGGACGTGTGGGGCCCAGCCCGCGTCCGTGGACAGGGTCACGAGCGTTACTTCCTCTTGGTGGTTGACGACTACTCGCGTTACACCACAGTCTTCCCCTTGCGCACCAAGGGTGAGGTCACTGGGGTGTTGATCGACTGGATCCGCGCTGCTCGTCTCCAACTCAGGAAGAGTTTCGGCTCGGACTTTCCTGTTCTGCGTCTGCACTCCGACAGAGGTGGAGAGTTTTTCTCCGACCTTCTGCGAGCCTACTGTCGTGCGAGGGGCATCCGCCAGACGTTCACGCTTCCGGCCTCTCCACAGCAGAATGGGATTGCTGAGCGCCGCATTGGCATGGTCATGGACGTCGCTCGTACGTCCATGATCCATGCGGCTGCTCCCCATTTTCTGTGGCCGTTCGCGGTTCAGTACGCGGCGCAGCAGATCAACCTTCAGCCCCATGTCTCCTTGCCGGAGACCTCCCCCACCCTGCGGTGGACAGGGAAGGTTGGCGATGCGTCTGCGTTCCGTGTCTGGGGATCTCGGGCTTTTGTCCGAGACTTGTCTGCGGACAAGCTGTCCTCCCGTGCTGTTCCCTGCGTCTTCCTTGGCTTCCCCCCTGACGCGCCTGGTTGGCAGTTTTACCACCCCACCTCGCGACGTGTCCTGTCCTCCCAGGACGTCACGTTTGACGAGTCGGTTCCGTACTACCGTCTCTTCCCCTACCGCACTGCCCCCCTCCCCCCCCCCGCCGCAGGTTCTTGGTCTCCTGCCCTCTACTGGTCCTGCTCCTTCCTTAGAGTGTCAACCGCCTGTCCAGTCCGAGTCACAGTTACAGCTCGCCTCCCCACTGCCTGCTCCTCCTCCGTACACTGGTCCTACTGGAGGTCTTGCTGAGCGTCGTGAGCCTGAGTCTCGTCCTGTGTCGCCTGTTCGTGCTGCTCGCAGTGGTCGTCGTGTTCCGCGTCAGCGTCCTCCTGCGGTCCCAGGCACGCACCAGATGGCTCTGCGTCCTTCCACTGCTCCACTGCGTGTCCCTTTGCCGTCTCCTCCTGAGTCCTCTCTTCCTGCTCTTGCTGACCCGGAGTCTGACTCCCTTCGTGCGGCCAGTCCTACTGTCACGCGTCTCCTGGCTACTGTTGTCACTGACCCTTCCTTTGAGTCCACTGCTGCGTCTGCCTTAGTTGCTGAGCTGGTCGACTTTGCTGCTCACTGCCGTCTAGACTACGCTGCGAGTCTTGTTGCTGAGTCTGAGTCTGTCTGTCCTCCGTCCGTCGGGGGTGAGTGTGCTCTTGGCACGGACGTCCTTGAGGACAGGCAGGAGGAGTTCCAGTGCTTTGCTGCTGCTTTACCTCATCTCGTGTCCATGCTGCTTGCCCCTGAGGGAGACCCGGATGCACCAGACATCCCGACTCCGCGCTCTTACGCGGAGGCGGTAGAGGGTCCCTACTCCTCTCAGTGGCAGATAGCCATGGATGCAGAGATGGCTTCCTGGAAGTCCACAGGCACCTACGTTGACGAGGTTCCCCCACCTGGGGCGAACATCGTCAGTGGCATGTGGATTTACAGGGTGAAGCGGCCGCCGGGTTCTCCGCCTGTCTTCAAGGCGCGTTACGTGGCTCGAGGCTTCAGTCAGCGGCAGGGAGTTGACTACTTTCAGACCTTCTCTCCCACCCCGAAGATGACCACTCTTCGGGTGCTGCTGCACATAGCCGCTCAGCGCGACTACGAGCTTCACTCTCTTGACTTCAGCACTGCTTTCCTACAGGGGAGCCTGCACGAGGAGATCTGGCTGCGCCGCCCACCTGGCTTCACTGGGTCGTTCCCTCCTGGTACCCAGTGGAGCCTCCGGCGGCCAGTCTACGGTCTCCGCCAGGCTCCCCGCGAGTGGCACGACACACTGAGGACTACGCTTGCAGCTCTTGGGTTTGCTCCTTCTACTGCTGACCCGTCGCTGTTTCTACGCACCGACACCTCGCTGCCGCCGTTCTACATCCTCGTGTACGTCAACGACTTGGTCTTTGCTACTGCTGACACTGCTGGACTCGCCCACGTGAAGTCGGAGCTGCAGAAGAGACACACGTGCACAGACCTGGGTGAGCTGTGCAGCTATCTTGGCTTGCAGATCACCCGGGACAGAGCACGGCGCACCATTACCTTGACTCAGTCACACATGGTGCAGCAGGTCCTTCAGCGCTTCAACTTCACGTACTCCTCGCCTCAGGCCACTCCTCTGTCTACTCGCCACTCGCTCTCAGCTCTGCCTTCGGATGAGTCCGTAGAGCCGAGTGGCCCGTACCCAGAGCTTGTTGGCTGCCTCATGTACCTGATGACCTGCACTCGACCTGACCTGGCATACCCTCTTAGCATCCTGGCACGCTATGTTGCTCCTGGGAGACACCGACCAGAGCACATGGATGCAGCTAAGAGGGTGTTGCGCTACTTGTGCAGTACGTCGGGCATGGGGCTAGTGCTTGGAGGGCGGAGTTCAGTGGTCCTCACTGGTCACGCAGACGCTTCTTGGGCTGACGACTAGGCTACGCAGCGGTCGTCACAGGGTTACACCTTCAGCCTTGGTTCCGGCTCTGTTTCGTGGTGGTCTACCCACTCGTCTTCTGTTCTCGGCTCCAGCTGTGAGGCCGAGATCTACGCAGGGGCCATGGCTGCACAGGAGTTACGCTGGCTCACCTACCTGCTGACCGACCTGGGAGAGCCGCCTCGTTCTCCTCCAGTTCTGTACGTAGACAACAAGGCCATGCTGGCCTTGTGTCGGGAGCACAGACTGGAGCACAGAACGAAGCACATTGCTCTTCGCTACTTTCTTGCTCGTGAGCTGCAGCAGCGTGGTCAGCTGCGCCTTGCTTACGTGGCCTCTCGGGCCAACACTGCTGATATCTTTACCAAGGCACTTCAGCCTTGTGATCATCAGCGCTTCTGTACGATGCTAGGTCTTGTGCCTACTTGGCCTCACTTGCTCACTTCTTGACCTTGCTTGTACTGTGATCTATCTATACCTGCACTTGCTTGTTTACCTTTATATATAGTCCTGCATGTGAACTGGCCTTGTGGCCTTGAACCTATGCTCGGACTGTGTGGTGACGTTGTGATCCACCCTGAGCTTGCTTTGCTTTGCCTTGCTTGACTGGTCTTGTGACCCCTAGTTCTCCCCCACTTTGCCTATGGGGGTGTGTCAGATATATATGACTTAGCCTATGTAGGCTGTAGTGGGGTAGACTCTAAGGGGTACAGGTTTCTAGGGTTTCACATTTGTATCCAACTGTTTCCTAGTTCATTCATTCCTCGCTATTCTCTTCACAGGTCCAGCCCGGTGGCGACCTCGTGCTTCGCCGAGCTCCGTATGGTGTCCATGCCAACATGCGCAAGCCTCGTGTGCAGCCTGTTCGGGGTTGCTTTCGTCGCCGAGACTATCGCCCGCAGAGCCACCTCCTCTTTCGCGGGCGTCGTCGACTTTACTGCGCATGGGCGCAGGTCAGTGCAGAGGACCCGGCCGGTGTACGTTGCGCGACCGAGCACGTCCCCCGCCGCGGAGTCAAGTAACATCCTGTCGCAGTCGTCCTTCAGCGTCACCCCGCTCTCCTTCAGCTGGCCAGCCGAAAGCAGATTCGCCTGCACGCCCGGGACGTAGAGAACGTCGGAGATGAGCACCCGGCCTTCCCTTGCAGAGCAACCGTGCCACGGCCGCGAACGTCCTGCAGCGCCCCATTGAAGCCGCGCACGTGCTTCACGTCGCCGCTCGGCCCCAAGTCGACAAAGGCCTCCTTCGTCCCCATCAGGTGGTGCGAGCAGCCGCTGTCGAGCAGGACCACCGCGGGGTTCGCCTGCACAGCTGCCGCCACCGCCTGGAAATCCTCGCCAGCCTCCGGCGCCAGTGAAACGGTCGGCTCCACAACACCGACAAGCGAGCACGACGCCTCCTTACCGTCTCGCCCTTTGCCACCCGCGGAAGAGTCGGCGTCCTTCGCCGAGGTCGATTTCGTCGACTGCTTTTCCTTTCGCGGTTGGTTTCCTCGACGCGGACGACGGCTGCCAGAACTTCCGCGGCCTCCCTTCGCGTCGTCGTCGTCGGAATCGCTGCGGTCGGGGCACTCGAAGGAGAGGTGATCGGGATCGCCGCACAGCCAGCATTCCCGACGTCGACCTCCTCCTCCACGACCGCCATCCTTGGCCGACTTCTGCTTGTCAGCGTCCTTCTCCGGTTTCCCGCCACCGCGGTGACTGCCACCAGACTGCCCGCGCTGTCCCGGTCGACCACCTTGCTTCGCGGGGGCGACGTAGTTCACTTGCGCGAGGAGCTCCTGGGACCGCTCAGCCTCCTGCATCGCCTCGTCCTACAGGATGTACGAGGTCAATGTGTCCTCGTTGAGCGTCGCCCGCGTGCTCGGCGCCATCGACAGCCGCTTCAGCAGGTTGTAGCTGCTCGGGAGTCCTTGCATGACGTGCGTGACGTACGAAGCCGTCGAGTTTTGCGCGCCAGCCATCCGTATGGTGGCGAGAATTCGCCGAGCTCGGTTGCAGTAGTCGGTCGCGGTCTCCTCGTCGCCCATACGCAGGTGCGTCAACTGCCCCTCAAGCTGGGCGATGAACAAGTCATCGGTGACCTGGTAAGTTGACTCGATGAAATGCCACGCTCGGTGGCCGTCATCGAGGTACTCCCTGCACGACTTCAGGGCGATCTGTACGCCCGGCGAGCAGCACCGCAAGATGACCGTAAAGGTCAGCAACTGCACGGCGCGAAATTCAGCTCGCAGGTCGGGGTAGTGCTCCTCCGGCGTCGCCACGGTCCCGCGGGCGAAGCCCATCAGCCCGGCCATCTCCAGCTAGGGCTCGATGGCTTCCTTCCGCGTGAGGATGTCGGGATGACCGACCAGCAGCGGGGTGGCCGAGATCCTGTCCGGCGTAAATTTGAAGTAGCCGTAGCTCGGCGCAATTCCTCCCACGGTCACGTGTGTCGCCGACATCGGCGCCAATTCACTTCGTCTGCCTCCGACGTAGTTCCGCGGGGCCCTGCAGCTGCCGATGACTGCATCCCTCGCGCCTGAACGCCGCCGACTTCATCGGCGTGAATCACACCTCGCTGCCTCAACGTGCCTCCCGCGCTGCTACCGACTTGGTCACCTGCGGCGTTGACTCCCGCGTCGACGCCGCCGTTCACCGGTCGAGGAGATGCAGGACGAGAAGGGGGGTGCTCCGTCGCCCACACGGCGCGGATGCCAGCCTCGACGACCGTCAGTGGGAGAGTTCCGTACTCGTTCGCCGCATGACGTCTCCTCGCGTCCTCCAGCCGTGCTTCCAGGGTGTCCACGACGCCCGCCTCTACTACGGGATCAACCATGGCGTCCAGCACAGCCGCCGGTCTACAAACAAGCTAGGTGAGTGAGAAGTCAGCTAAACCAAAGGTGTCTTCGCGGTGTCGTCCACGCTCACCGCACCATGCGGAGATAACTAGTGCAACAGGAGCTAGACTACGGGCTAGGCACAGGGCAAGAGTGATAGTAGCGTTCGTTCGTTCCTTAGTCGTTTCCAAGTGCTAACACTACTTGCTAGTTCACGGGGAAAATTGGCAAGAGTTTCACTAGGAAAACATGACAACAAAAGTTCAAAATGATTGCATCAACATTGGCAACACAGACTACATCAGACCTAGCAAGGCTGCTGGTCGACTGCCAGCGCAGCACGGTCGACCGCGTGCCAGCACGACTTGGTCGACCGCGCTCCAGCAGAGCAGAGTCGCGGCTTGCCAACGTTGCCAGTCCGCGGTGTGCCAACGCTGCAGTAAGTCGGCTGTACAGCGTTGCACCCGCCTGACAATGGTGCACCAGCTTCGCAGGTGCGTGCAGCTGGTTGGCGCCCAACTCCTCGTCACATGCCCAGCGCAGACACTCCACCCGTGACGGCGCCCACCAGCCACGTCGACCTCGGGATACCACCCCCGAGTTCGTCCTCGCAGACACCACCCCGGCGACCTTCGCCCACGTCGCCCGGGTATCCTGGTCTACCGGGTATCCCGCGGCCCCCGTGGCCCCCCGGTCGTCCATCCGCGGCCACCGCGGTCCCCGCGGTCCCGTGGTCCCATGGTCGTCCCGCGGCCCCGCGGTTCTCCCGCGGCCCCGCGGTTCTCCCGCGGCCCCGCGGTTCTCCCGCGGCCCCGCGGTTCTCCCGCGGTTCCGCGGCCCTCCTGCGGTCCCGCGTCTCCCGCGGTTTCGCGGTCGGCTCCGCCCAAGCGAGGACGGGGCCAAACACTACTCCCGTTGACAGTCATCGTCGCCGTCATCGTCGTCCAACATCCCAAGGTCCTCAGGCTCGTCCTCCTCGTCTCCGCGGTACTCATCATCATCGTCGTCGTCATCTTGCTCTACGGCGGGCCGCACAGTTGTCGCCGTCCTTGCAGGCTGACGACGCACATGCGAGGGGCCCGCGCTGGGCGACTGTGCACTAGAACCCTGCCCGTCAAGCGCGGGCGGCGCGGACAAGCCAGTCGGATGACGGCCGTTGGCGGTCTGCTGGTTCATCCAGCAGATGTAAGGGATGTCGTTAAGATCCTTGGGGCAGTCGTTAAGGGACTGGCCCTTACGCTTACGAGCCATGCTGGCGGCGCGGGTGTACGTAGATCTAGATCTGAAGGGATCGGATGCAAAGCGAAGAAGATTGAATGGGACAGGATAGACGGTGCACCTACAAAAGCCCGTGGTGTGTTTGGAGGAGCTGGAATTGTGGGGAAAGAGCACTGGACTTGGGGGGAAAGTGCGCTGGCGGGAAGTGCGGGGCCCTATCAATAATTCCGGACGAGTACCGTCAATCGATCAGGGTCCAGTGTACGCGTTGATGGGGATCGACGGGTCTTTGGGATGTTGTCCAGATACATGCAGCATGAATTGACATTTGGCACCGCGTGCGATAGATGGAAAGTGTTACGCTTGCGTGCAATTAGCTGGCGACTGTTCCGTATTTCACGTCACCCAATGATAAATACGTTTGGCGACAAACACGTGCGGCGCGGCATTCTGACACCTAGTTGCAAATGCTGTACGTACGCGTCACAATCGATTCGGACACTTTCTTTGAGAAAATGTCCACGGCGGAATGTACCCTAAGTACATCCAAAAAGGGTAGGGAATGGATGGGGAAGGGAATCGGGGGCAATCCCTAGGGATTGGGGGTAATCCCAAGGCAATCTCCAATTGGTGGGTTGGAGATTGCTTGGAGATTACATTTGGGTTTGGTTGGGATGTAGGTGTACACCCAACCAAACACAAAGTGCAAACTACACTACTCTAGGATATAGAAAATATAAAGTACAAAGTGTGAGATTGAGGGCTAACACTAACACCCCCCCATAGGCGTCAATCGAACTCAGGGCAGAGAAGGTGGAGCACAGAGCCCCATGGCGCCAAGGAGACGGTGGTGAGGAACTTTCCCAAGGGGCTTGGTGAACAGATCAGGCAGGTTGCAGTCAGATGCAACGTACTCCACGTTCAGCTGCTCCCACTGGACAAGGTCACGGATGAAGAAATGCCGAAGTTCGATGTCCTTGGTGCGAGTGTGATACACAGGGTCTTGGGAGAGGTGGATAGTACTCTGGTTGTCACACCAGAGGGTGGGGGTGGACTGAGGGTAGCCAAGCTCCTGGAGTAGGAAGGTGAGCCAACGGGCCTCTTGAGCAAAGCTTCCTTCCTACTCCAGGAGCTTTGCCTCACAGGAGGAGAGGGAGACTGCTGACGACCTGGTGGAGCGCCAAATGACAATTCCGCTCCCAAGGGTGAAGCAGTACCCCTGAGAGGAACGTCGGTCGGTCTGGTCATCGGCCCAAGGGGAGTCAGTGTAACCTTCCAGCCGAGGAGGGGAGAGCCCACCGAGTGTGAGAACGTAAGACTTGGTGCCCTGGAGATAACGCAGTACCCGCTTCACCGCCTTCCAGTGAAGGTCAGTGAAGCGCCCAGGGGCCATGTAGCGAGAGAGGACACTGACAGGATATGCCAAGTCCGGTCGGGTGCACATCATGGCGTACATGAGGGACCCAACAAGCTCCGGGTATGGCTCAGAGCAGGCCTCTGGTGTGGGTACAGCTAGGGCTGTGAGGAGGTGTTGCATCGGCAGCGGTGTGGCAACAGGTGTGCACAGCTCCATCTCAAACCGCTTGAGCACATTGTTGATGTAGAACTCCTGGGAGAGTGAAATGGTGCGAGCCTTGCGATCACGTGTGATCTCCATCCCCAGGTAGTGCTTGAGGTCACCGAGGTCTTTCATCAGGAGGGCCTTGCCCAGGGCCGCCTGGACAGAGGTCATATGGGCCGAGTCCTTGGCAACGAGGATGAAGTCATCCACGTAGACAAGGATGTAGAATGGCTCAGAATGACGGCGAATGAAGAGAGTCGGGTTCGCAGATGATGGGTGGAAGTCCAGGGAGAGTTGGACTTCTTTAACCTTGTTGTGCCATTCACGAGGCGCTTGTTTAAGGCCGTAGACGGGGCGATTCAGCTTCCAGACAGTGTTGGGAGGGAATTCTCCTGGGAAGCCTTCAGGTCTGTCCATGAATACTGTCTCCTTGAGGCGTCCTTGTAGGAATGATGAGGCGTCCATGGATTTGATCTCAAAGTCTTCTCGTGCTGCGACATCCATAAGCGTGCGAATAGTGGGAGGTTTGGATGTGGGAGAGAAGGTCTTGAAGAAGTCGTGGTACTGCTGCTGGGTGAAACCCTTGGCTACGTAACGCGCTTTGAACACCGGGGCCTCGTCTGGGAGCGGTTTCACACGAAACAACCACTTGACCCCGACGATGTTGAATCCTGGAGGAGGAGTCTCGGCGTCGAAGGAGTGGTTGCGGGTGAATGCTTCAATCTCAGCTTCCATGGCAGCACGCCATTCGGCTGCATGGGGACCCGAGAGAGCCTCTTGGACGGTGCGAGGGATAGGGATGGTCGGGTTCTCCGTGAAGTTGAGTGAGGGTGATTCAGTGATGTCGGGGAAGATGTGCGAGAGCTGAGGAATGACTGCGTGAAGATCACACAGCTCCTCATGCCTGTCTTCCAGAAGGGTAGAGGGCACATCCCCCCCAGCAGGAGGAGGCGGAGTGATCGCTGTGCATTGAAAAAAATAGTGCCAGTGGAAGAGCAGCGCCATGCGAGCGAGTGCCATGAGCCACCGGAGAAGAGGGTGGGGCAGGCGGTATCGGAGGGGTGGATTTAGGAGGCTTGGGTGGGGGAATGGGCCGCCGCTGGTACGTGATCAGCTCGGGCGACTGTGGTAGGGGGAACTGGGGGAGGATGTGGAGCCGGAGGGTGTGACCGCCGATGGTAAGTGATAGGTGCGCTCGGAGGTGGCAGCACAGCTGGCAGCACAGTTGGCGGAGTGGGAGGTGAGGGGGATGGAGGAGCAGCTGCCGAAGACACCGGCGAGGTCGGGTCAGAGATCTCCGAGGGGGAAGGTGCGATGGCAGGAGAGGGAGGAAGATGTGAGAGTACGACGGCTTATGCTGGCTTTGCTTGCTTACCTAGACTTTATTATGCTATTACTAGCTTGGGTTTTATTCATCATGCATAGATATGCTTGATTTCCTAGGTTAGGTGCATTCCTATACTTTATTATAGTTATAGCACCAAACCAAGTTACGTGTACCGAACTCAAGCCTTTTCGGTTGCCACCGAATTGCTTTACTGAGTTCGGGAAGGTTCTGTTCGGGATGCTTCGCGACCCTCAGAACATTCGCGTAACACCTGGGTAACTGGCCTTGTGTCGAGCCTATATATAGCCTCGTCTTGTACCCAGGTGAATCATTCAATTACACTTCTCTTTTCTGAGCTCGATCCTAGATCCTCACACTTGGTAATCAGAGCCTGTTTAGACGCGAGGTTTTTCGACTACTAAAAACTAGCTTTTAAAACCGCGGGGGCGACGACGGAAAGCGCCGATTTCGGGTACGTAAACCAGTTCCGCGCTATTTTTTAGCGTCCCCCTCGAACCGGTTTTCGAACCCTCCTCAGGTCCAGTGGCGAAAAAGTTGGAATTTCGACCGTCGGATCGATTCGAATCTCAACGGCCCTGAGAATTTCGCCCAAAAAAGGTGGAATTTGGAGCGTCGGATCGAATTTCTTCTCAACGGCCGAGATCGGATGCGAATTTCGACTAAGGGAGAATTACGCGACCTACAGAATCAACGCTCGTCATTTCTACAGTCGATTCGACTCACAGTAAGATGACCAGAGCCTAGAATTCAATTAGTTTCGTCGCAAATCTTCCTGTAAATCGCCAAATGGAGGAAAATGGTGATAATTCCGTACGAATATTTACGGAGTTACACACCGGCTTGGACTAGACGCGAGCGGCACTTCAGATAATAGAGGCGCTCCTCGCGAACCAGTCGGCAGCCGCCACGGCAGCAGCGAACGCAGCGGCGAATGCAGCAGCGACGTCAGCAGCAGCAGCGGCTACACCGACACTTCACCCAGCAGCAGCGGCAGCAGCTACAGTGAATCTTGAGGCGGCACGTCCGAGGCTACCGGAGACGTTCAATCCGAATATGAGAGACACCAACGTACGTCGATTCATTGCGAGTCTCGAGATTTACTTCAAGGCCGTTGGCTGTACGACCCCGACACACGATGCAATGCGGATTCGGCTCGCAGCGACACTGTTACGAGGCCCGGCGCTAGAGTGGATTTACAACAGCAATAAGATCCGAGGCGAGGGGTCATGGACGCAGTTTCGGGAAGCTTTAATTCAATGTTTCCAGCCAGTTAACTCCAGCTACATGGCGCGGCAGCAGATTCATCGGCATAAACAGTTCGGCAGTGTAACACAGTACACGCAGCAGATGGAGAGCCTCTTCAACCGAATCACCGACCTGACAGAAGGGGAAAAAATCCAAGCGTATACTGAGGGGTTAAAGATGGAGGTCCGCCGACAGGTGATTGCCGCGAACTACCACAACTACCGCGACATGGTGTGTGCAGCAAAGAGATTCGATGCGCTGACGCGAGGTCAACCCGAGACACGACGCCACGTGCCGAACAGATCATTCGACACGAAGCGATCGGCACCACCCACGACCGCCGACCCGATGGATACCGACAAGATCGACGCGACGCAGCGGCCGACAAAATATGAGAAGTGCGAATTTTGCGGCGCAGCAGGACACCGATTCTTGGTGTGTTGGAAAATGAAGAAGGCACGAGCGGAGCTGCAGGGCAACAACAGTGCGACATCCACGATGGCGAAAAAAGGAGGACATGATGGCGCGAATTTAAAACGTCACGACCGGCCGGCAACAGGGGAAATCACCGAGACAAATGGAGGCTCTGCGAAACAAGACTCTGCACCGACTGGGAAACTCCAGCCGAACACCCCCGAGAGTAAGAATATTCTCTCTCGAGGATTTCAAGCCTTTAAAAAATTCAGGGGAGATTTCGAGGCCAAGAAAAAGCCTTCTGACATTATTCAGGTACCTGAGAAGTTGGGCAAACCACTCCGGAGCGTTGAAAAGGGTCGTTCGTTCCAAGGAGTTAATATTCTTTCCCCGCAGCATAGTGTTAAGGCTCCCAATTGCCCACAGGTGAAGCCTACACAGCTGCAAAGGCTTAAGGGAAGGTTCCAGGCCAAGACGAAGCTGAATCGGCCTCGGATAAATCCTTCTAACCCTACTCACTTGAAAACTGATATGGAGTCAACAGCTTCGAGCGCAGGACCGAGGGATGATCTATTCGATGTACCCTACGATCCTATAAGCGAGACCATCTACGGTTACTCGGAGCAGCAACAACCACTACTACTCGAGGTGATCTGCAACGGGCGACGCCTCCAGGCACTGGTGGACAGCAAAGCGTCTCACTCGGTGTGCGACCGCGGGACGTTGGAGAAAATTGGAGAATCTTCAGAGGAGACCAAGTTCACGGCAACGATGGTGGACGGTACGAAACTTCCCATCCACGGCGAAGCATCACTGCAGCTGCACATAGGGGCGCTGAGGTGGAAGCCGACATTGCCGATCACGAACATCAAGGGTTTAGATTTCATCTTGGGGCGAGATTTCCTGAAGCGGTTCAACCCCGAGATCGACTGGGTCAACAGGAAGGCGCGCATCTACAACAACGGGAAACGAGTGGAGCTGCGAAGCTGGACGGATACAGGGAGCGTTCCTGAAACGACACTGGCACGGTTCGAACGGACAGTGAACGAGAGTAACACGGGTTACTTAGCACTGGTTATGGCAGCAGCAGAGGAGGAGAAGCTGAGTACGGAGCTACCTGCAGCAGTGAAGGAGGTCTTGGAGCAGTACAAGGATATAATGCCCGACGACCTACCTGCAGGCGTACCTCCAGCACGCACCCACGAGCACGAAATCGTGGAGGAACCAGGTGCAAAACCCGTCTCACGTGCACCATACCGACTGAGTCCGACCGAACTGACAGACATGAAGAAACAGATAGAGTATCTACTGGACAGACAACTGATCCGCCCATCCACCTCTCCCTACGGTGCACCAGTCCTCTTCACTCCAAAACCAGACGGCAGTTTATGGATGTGCATCGACTACCGCGCACTGAACAAACAGACAGTTAAAAACAAATACCCCATACCGCGCATAGACGACCTACTGGACCAACTGCGTGGTGCAACAAACTTTTTGAAGCTGGACCTACGGTCGGGTTACTGGCAGATCAAGATGGCGGACAACTCGATCCACAAGACGGCGTTCCGTACCAGATACGGCTCCTATGAATACTTGGTGATGCCGTTCGGACTCTGCAACGCACCAGCAACGTTTCAGGCGGAGATGAATCACATCTTACGACCCCTGCTGGACGAGTGCGTAGTGGTGTACCTGGACGACATTCTTATCTACTCCAAGAACATGAAGGAGCACGTGGAGCATCTACAGAAGGTGTTCGAGATCCTGTGGAAGAACAAATTCTACGTGAAGCTGTCGAAAAGCGACTTCGCCCTGAAGAAGGTGCAGTTTCTCGGGCACATGGTGAGTGCCGAGGGCGTTCACGTGGACCCGCGGAAGATAAAAGCCGTAAAAAAGTGGAAAGTACCGGAGAACGTGAAGGAGTTGCAGCAGTTCCTAGGCTTCGCCAACTACTACAACAGGTTCGTGCCGCAGTACGCTAAGATAGCAGCGCCACTGACCGACCTACTGAAAAAGGATACACCCTACAAATGGGATACTCCTCATCAGCAAGCCATGGAGCAGTTACAGACAGCACTGACTACAGCGCCAGTACTCATCCTACCGGATCCAGACAAGGACTACGTGGTGGAAGCAGACGCTAGTGACCAGGCAGTCGGAGCAGTACTGATGCAGGATCACGGACGCGGTTTGCAGCCCATCGCCTACCTCAGTAAGAAGCTACACGGAGCAGAACTGAACTACCCCATCCATGACAAGGAAGCCTTAGCGATAGTCATAGCCTTCAAGGCGTGGAGGTGTTACCTAGAGGGAGCCAAGACTACAGTCTATACTGACCACTGCAGTCTCAAATACCTGAAGTCGAAGCCGACGCTCTCACGACGACAGGTGCGGTGGGTGGACTTCTTGGAAACTCACTTCCACTACAACATCGTCTACAAGCCCGGGCTACACAACAAGGCAGACGCGTTGAGCCGCCCCGGTCATGTAGCAGGCATCCAGCTCGACGGGATGAACCCTCTGCTCAAGGTTCTATTCCAACATGGGTGCTCCGTGGACGCAGGGATCGCTACAGCACAGACCAAGAAGCTGTTACAGTGGGAGAAAGACTTAGCTGTAAGGAAGGGTTCAGGAAAGATTTGGGTACCGAATTACGCCCCGCTACGGCAGATCCTATTGGAGGAGTTTCACGACGTATCTTACGCGGGACATTTCGGGAGCAACAAGACGTTAGCAGGGATAGCAAAGTATTATTACTGGCCCGGGATGGCAGCAGACGTGCAGCAGTTCTTCACCTCTTGCGACACGTGCCAGCGGATGAAGAGCAGCAAGCAGAAAAAAGCAGGGTTACTTCAGCCTCTACCCGTACCGGAGCAGCCATGGCAGGTCGTTAGCCTCGACTTCATCACGGGACTTCCATCGACCTCTCGGGGACATGATTCCATCCTCGTAGACATCGATAAGTTCTCCAAAATGGGTCAGTTCATACCGACCAACGCCACAGCTACAGCTGAAGCAACTGCTCGCCTCTTCTTCGACCGCATCATCACCATCCACGGCATCCCCGCTACACTCATCTCAGACAGAGACCCCAAATTCACGAGTAAGTTCTGGAAGGAGCTCATGGGATTATTGGGGACCAAACTTGCGATGTCCTCAGCATACCACCCACAGACTGACGGACAGACAGAGCGACTCAATCAGGTGGTTGAACAGTTACTGCGAACAGCTTGCAAAGACGACGTCAGCCACTGGGACACGCAGTTACCGACCCTAGAGTTCGCTTACAACAACGCGTCACATGCGGCCACAGGGAAAACCCCTTTCTTCCTGTGTTACGGACGGGAACCACTCACACCACAGCAGCCAACCACACCAGCACACGTCCAAGCCGCACATGACTTCGTCACCACCATGCAGCAGCTATGGGAGAAGACTCAGCGACGTCTCACCACGATGCAGAACTCCCAGAAGCAGTATGCCGATCGTCAACGACGAGATCACTCAGTAGCAGTCGGAGATCAGGTGCTTCTTGACACGCGCAACTTGAACCTGTCTCACCTCCCATCCAAACTCCGGCCTCGCTTCTGTGGTCCTTTTCTCGTTGAGGCACAGGTAACACCAGTTACATTCCGCTTGCGCTTACCAGATACATGGAAGCTTCACAACGCTTTCCATGTTCAGCTACTGAAACCCTACAAGGACCCCAACCAACAGTTCCAGGGACGGCAGCTACCGCCACCACCACCTGTTCTCATACAAGATGAACCTGAGTACGAGATCGAGCGCGTTCTCACTCATCGGCGCCGCGGCGGCAAGGCCCTCGAGTTCCTGATACGCTGGAAGGGATATGACCCCACTGAGGACAGTTGGGTTGCAGAAGCTGATATGGGCAACACACGCCGTGCTCTCAAGGATTATCTTGTCAAGCAGGGTGTTTCTCACGCCACCCAGCTTTGAGGGGGGGACGTGTGAGAGTACGACGGCTTATGCTGGCTTTGCTAGCTTGCCTAGACTTTATTATGCTATTACTAGCTTGGGTTTTATTCATCATACATAGATATGCTTGATTTCCTAGGTTAGGTGCATTCCTATATTTTATTATAGTTATAGCAACGAACCAGGTTACGTGTACTGAACTCAAGCCTTTTCGGTTGCCACCGAATTGCTTTTTACTGAGTTCGGGAAGGTTCTGTTCGGGACGCTTCGCGACCCTCAGAACATTCGCGTAACACCTGGGTAACTGGCCTTGTGTCGAGCCTATATATAGCCTCGTCTTGTACCCAGGTGAATCATTCAATTACAATTCTCTTTTATGAGCTCGATCCTAGATCCTCACAGAGGTGAGGGGGCCGGCGCAGGTGGGAGGTCAGGGTGCGCATCGAAGTCCGCCCACACAAGAGAGGGTGGATCGGAAGGAGGATCCGATCCCGAGGTGGAGTAGAATGGGCGGAGCTCATCAACGACAACGTCGCGGCTCCGAACTAACTGTTGAGTGGAGGGGTTGAGGAAGAGATAGTCAGGGGAGTCGGCGTTGTGCCCAAGGTAGATGCACGTTTGAGTCTTGGGACCGAGTTGCCTCCGCGCTGTCGCCTGGCTTGAGAGTTGAGGAGGACATAGGCGGTGCACCCCCAGACGCGAAGAGAGCGAGCAGTGGGTGTTTTCCCGAGCCAAAGTGTGGTTCGAGTGGTGTCGGGAAGATGCGGGTGGGGGTAAAGATTATAAAGGGGGGCAGCATGGTAGAGGGCGTACCCCCAGAGAGAGAGTGGAGCGTTGGAATGGCTGAGGAGGCACCGAGTGATCTGCACCAGGGTGTGGTTGCAGCTCTCTGCTATGCCGTTCTGCTGCGGGCTGTTAGGAAGGGTGAAGTTTTGCTGGATGCCTTCTGAAGAGCAGAAGGCTTTGAGCTTGTCGTTGCAAAATCCCCCCCCCCCCCCCCATCCGAGTGAAGGCGCTTGACCTTGCGGTCAAAGGCGGTCTGTGCCTGCTTGACCCACGCCATGATGACCTCTGGGGCCTCAGCCTTGGTGTGGAGGAGGTGAACGGAGACATAGTGGGAGTGGTCATCCACGATAGCAAGGAAGTAGCGATGGCCACCTCGTGCGGGACGGGGGCAGGGCCCCAGACGTCCATGTGCACGAGGTTCAGAGGCAAATGGTGATGGGGTCGGCCATGGTGGAAGAGGCAAATGTCATGATGAAGAACCCTTAGTGTCTCGCGCGGAGCGCCGCTCTTAAAGCTCAAGGCCCAAATTGCACAACAATAGTAATCTTGATGGGGGGGGATGAGCCTGGCGAGAGACTTCCAAGGGGAAGGGTGTTGGGAGTGGGGTACCGCATGAGCGAAATTGGCGATTTTGGGGGTGGCGAAAGCTTGTTGTCCGCAGCTGAATGATACCCAATCACAGTGAAGAACCAGTTTGTGGTCGAAAACAGAATACAATTTTGGCGGACCAACTACCACACTTCGGACACAACCCTAGGTGCGCCTTGTACACAAACCAATTTTACACACCACTCCCACACCCACCTGCTGAAAAAAAAAGCGGAGAAAACGCATTTATCATGCCGCATACAACTCGCCCGATAACAGACAAGCGCCTAGAACATCTAGGTCTTAGAGGACAGAGTACATAAGCATTTGCCAGGGTTGAAAAGGGTAGCTAATGCGCAACTTGCGCCATAAACGCAGGTCCCATCGAACGAAGCGCGTCCCAGTATATGGCAGAGCGCACCCGTGCGCCTCTCAGCTGAAACTCCCGCACGGTCGCATCGCTCTTGATTAGGGTCTCCATGCAGCGCCATTACGCATCACTAAGGACGCGCGAAAACAGAGCGTAAGAGGTTGGTTTAGCAGTCGTTGTAGGAAGGAGCAAGGCGGGAGCCACCTGTACACGGAGTGGCAGAGTATATATACAGTTGCCACCCAAATCCGCAGCACCGATGGCTCGTCGGCGTCAAAAAAACATCTCAGGCAGGTCCGTATTGGAGCATGCATCACCAATCACGCACCATGCCAGTGAAGTATGCACCTTCGGTCGGATTTGGAAATGGACCCATACCCCCCCACATGGCGTAACACCATGCCAGTGCATTCCCAAGGGAGGGAAGCCCAAGGCGGGGAAGCCCTGGGCAGGGGAAGCTCAGGGCAGGGGAAGCTCAGGGCAGGGGAAGCTCAGGGCAGGGGAAGCTCAGGGCAGGGGAAGCTCAGGGCAGGGGAAGCTCAGGGCAGGGGAAGCTCAGGGCAGAGAAGCCCAAGAGGATTGTGCCTTTTTTGAGAGGCGAAAGCGTCACTCCATCCAGATATCCGCGCATGGCGGTGGGTGCACCGTGGCGCAGTGTGCCTGTACCTCTCAAGGATGACGAATGTGCATTCCCTCCCTTGGGCTTCCCTCCCTTGGGCTTCCCTCCCTTGGGCTTCCCTCCCTTGGGCTTCCCTGCCAGGGCATTTTGAGGCCTGAGCTTCCCTGCCCTGGGCTTCCCTGCCCAGGGCTTCTCTGCCCTGGGCTTCCCTCCCTTGGGCTTCCCTGCCAGGGCATTTTGAGGCCTGAGCTTCCCTGCCTTGGGCTTCCTTGCCTTGGGCTTTCCTGCCCTGTGCTTCCCTGCCCTGGGCTTACCTGCCCTGGGCTTCCCTGGCCTAGGCTTACCTGCCTGAGCTTACCCGCCCTGGGCTTCCCTGGCTTGGGCTGCCCTGCCCTGAGCTGACCCGCCTTGGGCTTCCCATCCCTGGGCTTCCCTGCCTTGGGCTTTCCTGCCCTGTGCTTCCCTACCTGAGCTTCCCCGCCTTGGGCTTCCCTGCCCTGGGCTTCCCTGCCCTGCCCTTCCCTGGCCTAGGCTTACCTGCCTGAGCTTACCCGCCCTGGGCTTTCCCCGCACGGTCGCATCGCTTTCTTGGCAGCGCGTCATGCCTGCCACAGCACTCGACACCTACGACCACTTCTAGTTATGCCAGTGGCGCGGTGCCGAGAAGGCATTGCTGTGCGACCCAGTCGTCACCGTTGAGACATTCCCGCGCCGTCGTGGGTTCTACGCGATTTCAGTGAAACATGGTTGTAGAACGGTTATCCTGTTATTCCGTGATGCATTTCGGAGGGGTAGTAAGTAATCAGCCTACTCGCGGCTCATTAGTAGTCTTGGTTTGATGGCGCACGGGGGGGTAGTAAGTAATGAGCCCACTTGCGGCTCATTAGTAATCTTGGTTTGATGGCGTGAGCATGGTGTTACCCCTTCACTGATGGCTTCTCTCTGAGGTTGAACTGCAGAAGTCCCAAATTGCGGGGCTGTTGCTTCAAGGTGAGTATTGGGAATCTGCCTCGTGTTTGAATCAAGGCTGCAAACTTTCGCACGAAACCAATCAGCCAATCGTTGCAACCTTGGACTAGTGTTGAGGTCGCTCACACTTCCGCGTCAATCAATCGGGTAACCCACTTCCGAGGCGATCAAGATTAGAAATCTTGATGGCCGCGGCCTGCAATTTGGGCCTTGAGCTTTAAGTCACCGATAGGAACTTCGATTCGAAATCCGACGAGCCCAAAAATCAAGAATCGTCAATGTCGGCCGCGTCGGGATGCCTCGTAGAAGGATTTGTCAGGCCGCCGAGATTAGGTCAAATAGGCCGATTTCCGTAGTACTAACCCTATTCCCACACACCCCCCCACACACCACCCTCAGCTTCGCGGCTACGCTGCTGCTCGGCTTCGCGGCTACACGGCTGCTCAGCTTCGCGGCTACGCTGCTGCTCGGCAACGCGGCTACACGGCTGCTCGGCTTCGCGGCTGCGCTGCTGCTCGGCTGCACTGCTGCACCTGTTCAGCTGCGGGAAGGGGGGGGATGGGGGTAGGAGTGCAGATGCGGAGCGACGAGCGGCAGCCCGAAGGTGAAGCTGCAGGGGGACGGGCGGCAGCCCGACGAGAAGCTGCGGGGCGACGGGCGGCGGCCCGACGAGAAGCTGCGGGGCGACGGGCGGCGGCCCGACGAGAAGCTGCGGGGCGACGGGCGGCGGCCCGACGAGAAGCTGCAGGGCGACGGGCGGCGACCCGTAGAGGAGAAGAAATGACGCGATGATGTTCGACGTGTCAGAACATTATATAGCTTATGCTGTTGTGTAGGCTATAGTGGGGTATCCCATAGGGGGTACAACCCAATTAGGGTTTCCTATTTGTACTCACTTCATTTCATAGTTCACTCATTTCTCGTTCCTCATTTCCACATGGAATCAGAGCAGGTCCCCTCCTAGGGACTGCTTCTAGGGCCCACCGAAGCGCGCCCCGAGGCGCGTTTTCCTTTTTTTTTTAGCGACCCTCCGTGTCGCCCCTTGCGGCCCCGCCGCCCTCCCTTCGCGGCCCCGCCGCCCTACTAACGCGGCCCCGCCGCCCTTCCTTCGCGGCCCCGCCGCCATGCTCGCGCGGCCCAGCCGCCCTCTGCTTCGCGGCCCCGCTGCCCTGCTCACGCGGCCCCGCCGCCCTCTGCTACGCGGCCCCGCCGCCCTGCTACAGCGGCCCCGCCGCCCTCACGTCGCGGCCCGCCCGCCCTCTGCTTCGCGGCCCCGCCGCCCTGCTCACGCGGCCCCGCCGCCCTGCTCACGCGGCCCCGCCGCTCTCTGCTAAGCGGCCCCGCCGCCCCACTACAGCGGCCCCGCCGCCCTCACGTCGCGGCCCGCCCGCCACCCTACCTGCGGCCCGCCCGCCGCCCTACCTGCGGCCCGCCCGCCACCCTACCTGCGGCCCGCCCGCCGCCCTACCTGCGGCCCGCCCGCCGCCCTACCTGCGGCCCGCCCGCCGCCCTACTTGCGGCCCTACCGCCGCCCTCCCTGCGGCCCGCCCGCCGCCCTACTTGCGGCCCTACCGCCGCCCTACCTGCGGCCCGCCCGCCGCCCTCCTTGCGGCCCTACCGCCGCCCAACCTGCGGCCCTACCGCCGCCCTACCTGCGGGAGCCGCCTAGCAGCAGAACCGCCGGGAGCCAAGCCGCCTTGCCGCCGAGCCGCCCGGGAGCCGAGCCGCCCTGCCGCCGAGCCGCCCGGGAGCCGAGCCGCACTGCCGCCGAGCCGCCCAACAGCCGAGCCGCCCAGCAGCCGAGCCGCCCTGCCGCCGAGCCGCTGAGCAGCCGAGCCGCCCGACCTGCCCTGTCCGGTGAGCACAGCCCCACTGTCACTGCGTGCCCTTCCCCTACTGCTTGCACTGCTCGTCTGTCGTCGTCATGGCTACCCCTAGTGTCCTCGCTTTTGACGCTGAGGGTCGAGCCATTGACTTTGAGGTCTGGGTCGACGACCTGCAGCTGTTCTTACAGTGCGATAGGGCGGACGGTCTTTCCCTCTTTGACCTCACCTCTGGCGCCTCTCCTGCCCCTGCTACTGATGCTGACCCCACTGTTCGCTCTCAGTGGGCCACCCGCGATGCTGCTGCACGTCTTGCTGTGCGTCGCCACCTGCCTACCACTGAGCGCGCGCACTTTAGTCAGTACAAGAGTGCTCAGACCTTGTACGACGCTGTAGTTGCGCGCTACTCTTCCCCTGCCACTGCTGCCCTGAGCCGCCTCATGCTACCGTACCTCTTTCCTGACCTTACTGCCTTTCCCACTGTCGCTGACCTCATTACGCACCTCCGCACTAGTGACACTCGCTACCGCGCCGCCCTTCCTGCTGAGTTCTGCGCCAAGAACCCCCCCCCCATGTACATCACTCTCTATTACATAGTCACACGCCTCCCTGACTCCCTTCGCGTAGTCAGGGACCACTACCTCTCGGTCTGTCCCACCACTCTCACTGTCGACCTCCTCGAGAAGTCCCTCCTGGCGGCGGAGAAGAGCATCGTCGCTGTAGGAGCCTCTCGTGGTGACCCTCGCACCCCCATCTTTGAGGGGTGTTCTCCTTCCCCCCTGCTGCCCTCTGTTGCCTCTGCTGCTGCTGCCGACCTGCTTGGTCTTGAGTCGGTCTGCGCGGCGTCTGCCCCTAGCGGGAGACGCCGCCCTGGCAGGGGCAAGGGGGGCAAGGGCGCGGGTGGAGCTGGCGGGGGCGGTGGAGGAGGCGGTGGAGGCGGAGGAGGGAGTGGGGGTGGCGGTGGGAGTGGTGGCGGGGGCGGTGGTGGCGGTGGCAGCAGCGGAGGAGGAGGCGGTGGTGGCGGCAGCGGTGGGAGCGGAGGCAGCGGTGGTGGTGGAGGTGGAGGCAGCGGTGGCGGAGGGGGTGGAGCTGGTCGGGGTGGTGCCCCGCTGCGTAGCGGCCCTGGTGGTGGCCAGCGTCAGCAGCAGCAGCAGCAGCAGCGTTCGCGGGACATCCCCCCGCCCCAGCAGCTCCGTGAGTGGTACACGCAGCGTCAGCGGGGTGGGGGTTTTGGTCCGTGCACCTACGTCCTTCGTTCCGGTGACCGAGCGGGTGAGCAGTGTGGGGGTGCGCACCCCACTCAGCGCTGCTTTGGCCGCCTGACGGACGCTTGGCGTCAGCAGTTCCCCGAGGCCAGTGAGATTCCCCGTTGGGGAGAGCTGTCTAGGGCTGGCGTAGCTGTCTTTGATCTTGACTTTGATGCTATCCTTGCTGCCATGTATGCTGTGACTATTAGTGAGGAGGGTGACTGTTACCAGTGTTTCCCGCCCGACCCGGGCATTGGTACTGCTGCGCCAGGTACTTCTGCGGCTGCTGCTCTAGGTGCCAGTGCGTCTGCACTCTCAGGTACTGGTGAGGCTGCGCTCTCAGGTACTGCGTCGGCTTCGGCCTCCCTCACCTTCACACTTGACTCAGGGGCTTCTCGCTCCTTCTTTCGAGACCGCACCACACTCACGCCGCTTGGCCGGCCGGTTGCAGTCTCCCTGGCTGACCCCTCTGGGGGTCCTGTCCTCTCTCACTTCTCCACTGTCCTCCCGTGTCCGGCTGCCCCCTCGGGCACCTTGTCTGGTCTGTACCTCCCCTCGTTCTCGACGAACTTGGTGAGTGGTGCTGACCTGCAGGATGCGGGGGTTCACCAGTTTACTCCTGCGAGTCAGCGGGTGACCCACTGCTCGGATGCCCGCACAGGCCGACACCTGGCCACGTTCTCGCGTCGGCCAGGGTCGAGTCTCTACACACTGACCACTGCGTCTCCTCCTGTCCCTGCGTCTGGCCAGGTAGCTGCGTCGGGTCAGGTGTTTGCTGCTGCGTCCAGGTCTGGTCCTGAGTCTGCCCCCTGCTCGTGTCGCCGCGTGTCTCACGAGACTCTCCTGTGGCACCACCGTCTTGGCCACCCCTCCTTGCTTCGTCTTCGGGGCATGGCTTCCCGTGTCCTTGTCTCTGGTCTTCCCCGGTCTCTCCCTCCCCTTCCTTCGGGACCCGGACCTTCTTGTGTCCCCTGTGTCGAGGGGCGGCTCCGGGCTGCCCCTCACTCCTCCCAGTTTCCCCCGACAGAGGCTCCTCTGCAGACGCTTCACATGGACGTGTGGGGCCCCGCCCGCGTCCGTGGGCAGGGTCACGAGCGCTACTTCCTGCTGGTGGTTGACGACTACTCGCGTTACACCACAGTCTTCCCCTTGCGCAGCAAGGGTGATGTCACTGAGGTGTTGATCGACTGGATCCGCGCAGCTCGTCTCCAGCTCAGGAGGAGCTTCGGCTCGGACTTTCCTGTTCTGCGTCTGCACTCTGACCGAGGTGGAGAGTTCTCCTCTGGCCTTCTGCGAGCCTACTGTCGTGCACGAGGCATCCGCCAGACCTTTACGCTTCCGGACTCTCCACAGCAAAATGGGATTGCTGAGCGCCGCATTGGCATGGTCATGGACGTCGCTCGTACGTCCATGATGCATGCGGCTGCCCCCCATTTTCTGTGGCCGTTTGCGGTTCGGTACGCGGCGCATCAGATCAACCTTCACCCCAGGGTCTCCCGGCCGGAGACCTCTCCAGCTCTGCTGTGGACGGGGAAGGTCGGCGATGCGTCTGCGTTCCGTGTCTGGGGATCTCGGGCGTTTGTCCGTGACTTGTCTGCGGACAAGCTGTCCCCTCGTGCTGCTCCCTGTGTCTTCCTCGGCTTCCCCCCTGACGCTCCAGGGTGGCAGTTCTACCACCCCTCCTCTCGTCGTGTTCTGTCCTCCCAGGACGTCACGTTCGACGAGTCAGTCCCCTTCTACCGCCTCTTCCCCTACCGCACTCCTTCCCTCCCCCCGCCACCGCACTTCCTTGTGCCAGGTCCCCCCCCGGTAGACCCCCTTCCCCCTCAGGGTCCTGCCCCTTCAGGTGTGTCCCAGGTAGACGCAGTCGAGCCGGTCGAGGTTGCTGGTGACTCTGGTCCTGCTGCGGGTGCTGAGCCTGGGGGTGCTGAGTCTGGGGGTGCTGAGCCTGGGGGTACTGCGACTGGGGGTGCTGAGCCTGGGGGTGCGGAGTCTGGGGGTACTGAGCCGTGGGGTGCTGCTACTGGGGGTGCTGAGCCAGGGGGTGCTGCGTCTGGAGGTGCTGAGCCTGGAGCTGCGGAGCCTGCGGCCACTGGACCTCCCCTTGTGGCGTCTGGCGGTGCGGGACCTGGCGGTTCTCCGGGTGCTTCGCCTCGGCGGGAGCCCCTCTCTCCACAGGAGCTGCGTGAGTGGTTTGCCCGGCGCTGGAGGCGTGCTGCTGGAGCTGGAGGTTCTTCGGCTACTGAGGGTGCTGGTGCCGCGGGTCCCGGAGGTGCTGGAGCTGGAGCTGCTGAGGGTGTTGGCGCTGAGGCTACTGCTGTCGGTCCTGGAGGCGGTCCTGCTGGGGGTGCTACTGGTGCTGCTGGAGGTCCTGGAGCTGGAGGTGCTGCTGGCGCTGGTGCTCCCGCTTGGGGTACTGGTGCTGTCCCTGCTGTGTCTGGAGTCGCCTCGCGGCCTAGACCGTACTTCGTTCCGCTCCTTCAGCAGGTTCTTGGTCTCCCGCCTTCTACTGGTCCTCCTCCTCCCTTAGAGTGTCCACAGCCTGTCCTGTCACAGTTCCAGTTACAGCCGGCCTCCCCACTGCCCGCTCCTTCTCCCTACACTGGTCCTACTGGAGGTCTTGCTGAGCGTCGTGAGCCTGCGTCTCGTCCTGCGTCGCCTGTCCGTGCTGCTCGCACTAGTGGTCGTGGTTCGCGTCAGCGTCCTCCTCCTGTCCCTGGCACGCACCGGATGTCTCTGCGTCCGTCCACTGCTCCTCTGCGTGCCCCTTTGCCTTCTCCTCCTGAGTCCTCTCTTCCTGCTCTTCCTGACCCGGAGTCGGACTCTCTTCGTGCTGCCAGTCCTGCTGTCACACGTCTCCTTGCTACTGTCGTCACTGACCCCTCTTTTGAGTCCACTGCTGCGTCTGCACTTGTTGCTGAGCTCGTCGACTTTGCTGCTCGCTGTCGTCTAGACTACGCTGCCGGTCTTGTTGCTGAGTCTGCGTCTGTCTGTCCTCCGTCCGTCGGGGGTGAGTGTGCTCTTGGCACGGACGTCCTTGAGGACAGGCAGGAGGAGTTCCGGTGTCTGGCTGCTGCTTCACCTCATCTCGCGTCCGTACTACTTGCCCCTGAGGGAGACCCGGATGCACTAGACATCCCGACTCCGCGCTCTTACGCGGAGGCCGTAGAGGGTCCCTACTCCTCTCAGTGGCAGGCAGCTATGGATGCAGAGATGGCGTCCTGGAAGTCCACAGGCACCTACGTTGACGCGGTTCCCCCTCCTGGGGCGAACATCGTCAGTGGCATGTGGATCTTCAGGGTGAAGCGGCCGCCGGGCTCTCCACCTGTCTTCAAGGCGCGGTACGTCGCTCGTGGCTTCAGTCAGCGGCAGGGAGTTGACTACTTTCAGACCTTCTCTCCCACCCCGAAGATGACCACTCTTCGGGTGCTGCTGCACATAGCCGCTCAGCGCGACTACGAGCTCCACTCTCTTGACTTCAGTACTGCTTTCTTGCAGGGTAGCCTGCACGAGGAGATCTGGCTGCGCCGTCCACCTGGCTTCACTGGGACTTTTCCTCCTGGCACCCAGTGGAGCCTCCGACGGCCAGTCTACGGTCTCCGCCAGGCACCGCGTGAGTGGCACGACACACTGAGGACTACGCTTGCGGCTCTTGGGTTTGCTCCCTCTACTGCTGACCCGTCGTTGTTTCTGCGCACCGACACTTCTTTGCCGCCGTTCTACGTCCTCGTGTACGTCGACGACTTGGTCTTTGCCACAGCTGACACTGCTGGACTAGCCTACGTGAAGTCCGAGCTGCAGAAGAGACACACGTGCACTGACCTGGGTGAACTGCGCAGCTACCTTGGCTTGCAGATCACTCGGGACAGAGCACGCCGCACCATTACCTTGACTCAGTCACACATGGTGCAGCAGGTCCTTCAGCGCTTCGGCTTCACGTACTCCTCGCCTCAGGCCACTCCTCTGTCTACTCGCCACTCGCTCTCAGCTCTGCCTTCGGATGAGTCCGTAGAGTCGAGTGGCCCGTACCCAGAGCTTGTTGGCTGCCTCATGTACCTGATGACCTGCACACGACCTGACCTTGCATACCCTCTTAGCATTCTTGCACGCTATGTTGCTCCTGGGAGACACCGACCAGAGCACATGGCTGCAGCGAAGAGGGTGTTGCGCTACTTGTGCAGTACGTCGGGCATGGGGCTAGTGCTTGGAGGGCGGAGTCCAGTGGTCCTCACTGGGCACGCGGACGCTTCTTGGGCAGACGACCAGGCTACACAGCGGTCGTCGCAGGGTTACACCTTCAGTCTTGGTTCCGGCTCTGTCTCGTGGCGGGCTACTCGCTCGTCCTCTGTTCTCAGCTCCAGTTGTGAGGCTGAGATCTACGCCGGGGCCATGGCTGCACAGGAGCTTCGCTGGCTCACCTACCTGCTGACTGACCTTGGAGAGCCGCCTCGTTCTCCTCCAGTGCTGTACGTAGACAACAAGGCCATGCTGGCCTTGTGTCGAGAGCAGCGCTTGGAGCACAGAACGAAGCACATTGCTCTCCGTTACTTTCTTGCTCGTGAGCTGCAGCAGCGTGGTCAGTTGCGACTTGCTTACGTGGCCTCTGAGGCCAACACTGCTGATGTGTTCACCAAGGCACTTGCGCCTTGTGACCATCAGCGCTTCTGCACCCAGCTGGGTCTTGTACCTGTCTTGCCTCACTTGCTCTCTTCTTGACCTTGCTTGTACTGTTACATATATATACCTGCTCTTGCTTGTCTAGCTCTATATATATATGTGTACTCCTGCATGTGAACTGGCCTTGTGGCCTTGTCGTTGTGCTCGGACTGTGTGGTGACTTTGTGATCCACCCTGAGCTTGCTCTGCTTTGCTTGACTGGTCTTGTGACCCCTTGTTCTCCCCCACTTTGCCTATGGGGGTGTGTCAGAACATTATATAGCTTATGCTGTTGTGTAGGCTATAGTGGGGTATCCCATAGGGGGTACAACCCAATTAGGGTTTCCTATTTGTACTCACTTCATTTCATAGTTCACTCATTTCTCGTTCCTCATTTCCACACGACGAAAATGAGCGATAGGTTATAACGCCGACGATGCGCTTACCAGAGAAGTCGTAGATGTCGTCGAAAGTGACGGGCAAGTGGTGCGGCAGAATTTCCGCCCACGAATGTCGCGAATCACCGGCGACGAGATTGAAGGTGGTTACGCCGAGGTTTGCGGGACGAGCATCCGCAGAGATAAGAGGATCACGATCCGCGTGTGCGGTTGAAGAGCTCTGATACCATGTCACAACTTAGGCTCATAACTGATACATTAGTAATGAGCTTGAGGCTCTTTAAGTACATCCAAGAAGGGTAGGGAATGGATGGGGAAGGGAATCGGGGGCAATTCCTAGGGATTGGGGGTAATCCCAAGTGTGAGATTGAGGGCTAACACTAACAAGAATCTGTTGCAAGATGTGAACTCTTTCAAGATGTTACAATTCTCAGTGCAGATGTGTGATGGTGCGATGCCGAATGGACACGTGGACCACTCAGAACAGAATCTAAATGCACCCAATCAATGTGCATACATTCAGTCAGCAGCTGCCATTTGAAACAAAAGAGTTCTTGGCTTCACACCAGATGATCACATGCCCTGATAGATATTCTGCAAGTACCGTAATCACCCGGACAAAACACCCCCCCGTAATAGTACACCCCCGGGTAGCTTGTGCGGGGGGGGTGCTATAGCCGACCTCGTTTGTACTATACCCCCCCTTTTGGGGTGATTTGTCAAACATATGTTTATATCATATTTGTGGGTAGGCTGTAGTGGGGTAGATTATGTGGGGTATAACCCCTTAGGGTTTTCCCTTGTACTCAATTCTCTCGATAGTGCAACTCACTCTTGCCTAGGTATTCTAACATGGCATCTAGAGCAGGTTCTTAGGACCTAAGATTAAGGGCCCACCCGTTACCGTGTTACCAACGGCCTGCTTGCCTGCCTTGCCTGCCTGTTTGCCTTGTCTCCTGACCGCGCGCGCCTCGGCTGCGCGCGCGCGTAGCTTTTTTTTTTTAGCGCGCGCGCTGCTGCTGCCAGCCGCGTCGCGCCCCGCACGTCGCCCGCGCAGCCCGCCCTGAGCCCGCGCGGCCCCGCGCACGGCCCGCAGCTGCCCCGCGCACGCCCGCGCAGCCCGCGCCGAGCCAGCGCAGCCTGCCCGCGCAGCCAGCGCGCAGACCGCGCACCGCCCGCGCGCAGCCCGCGCACCGCCTGCGCGCAGCCCGCGCACCGCCCGCGCACTGCCCGCATTGCGCCCTGCCAGCCCGCGAGTGGCCTGCCGCCTCGCCCTGCGCACTTCGCCGCCAGTGTGCCACGCGTCCGCTCTAGCCGTGCGCCTTGCCTGCCTTGCGCCTTGCCTGAGGTGTGCCTGCCTGCCTTACGCCTGCCTGCCTTGCGCTTTGCCTGAAGTGCGCCTGCCTGTCTTACGTCTGCCTGCCCGAAGTGCACCGGCCTGCCTTGCGCCTGCCTGCCTGTAGTGCGCCTACCTGCCTTGTGCCTGCCTGTCTTGAACCAACACTGCCATCATGGCGACACTTAACGTTCTCGCATTCGAGCCTGACGGTCGCCCGATAGAATTTGCCACTTGGCTTGACGATCTGCAGCTGTTTCTCATGACGGATGCCAAAGACGGCGTTTCTCTGTTCGATCACGCGTCTGGCACTGCCCCTGCTCCTGCTGACAGTGCTACTGCTCTCGACCGCTCACAGTGGCAGACTCGCGATGCTGCTGCGCGCCTCGCTATCCGCAACCACCTGCCGATCACTGAGCGCGCGCATTTTAGTCAGCACAAGTCTGCTAAGGCGCTGTACGACGCTGTAGTTGCGCGCTATTCCTCCCCAGCCACTGCAGCTGTAGGACGCCTCATCCTGCCCTACCTGTTCCCAGACCTGTCCTCGTTTACCACCGCTGAGGACCTCATCTCTCACCTCCGCGTTAGTGACTCCCGCTTTCGTGCCGCTCTTACCGACGAGTTCCTCGCCACGAACACCCCACCGCTGTACTTTACCCTCTACATCCTCGTCACTCGCCTCCCTGACACTCTTAGCTCGGTCAGGGACCATTTCCTTGCCAAGGACCCTACCACTATCACTCTAGCCGACTTCGAGCAGCAGCTCCTAGCAGCAAAAAAGAACATCCTCGCTGTAGGTGCTGCCCGTGGCACTCCACGCACTCCCCTCTTTGAGGGGTGCCCCCCCTCCCCTCTTGCCCCCTCCTACGCCTCAGCTGCTGCTGCAGTCGACCTCCTCGGTGCTGAGAAGGTTGCAGCGGTTTCCGCTCCTGGTGGGAAGCGCGGCAGTGGCAGGGGCGGCAAGGGTGGCAGGGGTGGTGGCGGTGGCGGTGGAGGGAGCGGTGGTGGAGGCGGCGGGGGTGGTGGCGGTGGTGGGGGTGGTCGTGGGGGTGGAGGAGGTGGGTGGGGCGGCGGTGGAACCGGGAGTGGTGGAGGTGGCAGCGGAGGTAGTGGGGGAGGAGGCAGTGGTAGTGGCGGTGGAGGTGGGGGCGGGAGTGGGACCGGCCAGAAGGGGAGTTCCAGTGGGGGCCAGCAGCAGCAGCAGCGCCCGACCCCCTCTTCTCAGCAGCTCCATGACTGGTATGCCGGGCGTGGGGCGTCTGGGGGTCCTGGTCGCTGCCCCTATGTCGTTCTCACTGGTCCCCGTAAGGGTCGCCCATGCAACGGCTTTCACACTGAGTACCGCTGCTTCGCTAGGCTCAGCGACGCCTGGCGCGCCAAGTTTCCTGATGCTACTGAATTCCCCAACTGGGCAGATCTGCTTAGGCGTGATGTACCCATCTTTGATCTTGACTATGATGCAATCCTTGCTGCCATGTATGCATTGACTGTTAGTGCTGAGGGTGACTGCTACTTGTGTGTGCCGCCTGACCCAGGTATTGCCCCAGGTATAGCGCCTGTGGCACTAGGTGCTTGTGAGTCTGCTCCCCCTGGTACTGCATCCGCACAGGCCTGGCACCACCACCTTGGTCACCCCTCCCTGACTCGCCTGTGTAGCATGCACTCTCGCTACCTGGTCTCTGGCCTTCCCAGGTCTCTGCCTGCCCTCCCTCCCTCGCCTGCGCCGCCCTGCATTCCTTGCATCGAGGGGCGGCAGCGCGCCGCTCCTCACTCCTCCTCGTTTCCTCCCACAGAGGCTCCCCTGCAGACTCTCCACATGGACGTGTGGGGCCCAGCCCGCGTCCGTGGACAGGGCCACGAGCGGTACTTCCTGCTGGTCGTCGACGACTACACGCGTTACACCACGGTCTTCCCCTTGCGCAGCAAGGGGGAGGTCCCTGATGTTTTGATCCGCTGGATCCGCGCTGTTCGTCTCCAGCTCCGCGAGCGGTTCCAGTCGGACTTTCCTGTCCTGCGTCTGCACTCTGACAGAGGTGGTGAGTTCTCCTCAGACCTCTTGGCAGCCTACTGTGCGGAGCACGGCATCCGCCAGTTGTTCACGCTTCCGGCCTCTCCGCAGCAGAATGGGGTTGCTGAGCGCCGCATTGGCTTAGTCATGGAGGTCGCTCGTACCTCCATGATCCATGCGCCTGCCCCCCATTTTCTGTGGCCGTTTGCGGTCCGGTACGCCGCGCATCAGCTCAACCTCTGGCCCCGTGTCTCCGTGCCGGAGACCTCGCCCACACTGCGTTGGACGGGGAAGGTTGGCGATGCCTCGCGTTTCCGGGTCTGGGGTGCTCATGCCTTTGTCCGCGATACCACCGCGGACAAGCTCTCCCCTCGCGCCATTCCCTGCGTCTTCCTTGGCTTTGTCCCTGACGCGCCTGGCTGGCAGTTCTACGACCCAGCCACGCGCCGTGTCTTTGCGTCTCAGGACGTGACCTTTGACGAGTCCGTCCCCTTTTACCGTCTCTTTCCCTACCGCACTGCCCCTCGCCCCCCCCCCGCCGCTCTTTCTCGCTCCAGGTCCTCCCCAGGTAGACCCCCTCCTCGCGCCAGGTCCTGCTCCTTCAGGTGTTTCTCAGGTAGACCCTCCCGTGCCTGCGCCTGTTGAGGTCACTGGTGACTCAGGTCCTGTTGGGGGTGGTCCTGCTCGGGGTGCTGTCTCTGGGGGTGCTGAGCCTGGGGGTGCGGAGCCTGAGCGTGAGGAGCCTGGGGGTGCTGAGCCTGGGGGTGCGGACCTGAGCGTGAGGAGCCTGGGGGTGCTGAGCCTGGGGGTGCGGTGCCTGAGCGTTCCGAGCCTGGGGGTGCGGAGTCTGGGGGTGCTGAGCCTGCGTGTGAGGAGCCTGGGGGTGCTGAGTCTGGGGGTGCTGAGACTGCTGTTCCGCGGTCTCCTTGGAGTAGCCGTCTTCGTGCGCGTGTGCCTCTCACCTCACAGCAGTTGCACGACTGGTACGGTCGCCGTCAGGGTCGCGCTTCTGGAGCTCGGGGCTCTGCTGCTGGAGGTACTTCTGCTGTCGTCACTGGAGCTGAGAGTGGTGCTGGTCCCGGAGGTGCTCGTACTGGAGGTACTGGAGCTGCTGGGGCTGGAGGTACTGCTGAGCCTGAGGGTACTGAGGCTGGTGACCCTGGGACTGGAGGTGCTGGTTTTGGGGGTGCTTCTGCTGAGGGTGCTGGAGCTGCTGAGGGTGCTGGAGCTGCTGGAGGTGCTGAGGATGCTGGAGCTGCTGAGGGTGCTGGAGCTGCTGAGGGTGCTGGAGCTGCTGGAGGTGCTGGAGCTGCTGAGGGTGCTGGGGCTGCTGGTGCTGGTGGCGCTGCGCAGCCACGACTGTTCTTTGCTCCGCCGTCTCCGTCGTCTCTGCCACCGTCTGACTCCGTGCTTCGCCAGGTTCTTAGCCTCCCGTCGTCTACTGGTCTTCCGTTACAGCCTGGCTCACCGCTGCCTGCTCCTTCTCCTTACACTGAGCAGTCAGGAGGTCTTGCTGAGCGTCCTGAGCCTGCGTCGCGTCCTGTCTCGCCTGTCCGTTCTGGTCGTTCTGGTTGTCGTGTTCCTCGTCAGCGTCAGCCGGCTGTTCCAGGCACCCACCTTGTAGTCCGTCGTCTTTCCTCTCCTTCGCCTCGTGTTCCTTTGCCATCCCCTCCTGCGTCCTCTCTGCCTGTCGTTGCTGACCCTGAGTCTGACCAGTTTCGTACTGAGCACCCTACGGTCACGCGTCTGTTAGCCACTGTTGTCACTGACCCGTCGTTTGAGTCCACTGCTGCGTCTGCCCTAGTAGCTGAGCTTGTCGACTTTGCTGCAGCATGTCGTCTAGACTACGCCGCTAGTCTTGTTGCTGAGTCTGAGTCTGTCTGTCCTCCGTCCGTCGGGGGTGAGTGTGCTCTTGGCACGGACGTCCTTGAGGACAGGCAGGAGGACCTTGAGTGTCTTGCAGCCGCTGCGCCTCATCTCGTGTCCATGCTGCTTGCCCCTGAGGGAGACCCGGATGCTCCAGACATCCCGACCCCGCGCTCTTACGCTGAGGCGATCGCGGGTGAGTACTCCTCTCAGTGGCAGACAGCCATGGATGCAGAGATGGCATCCTGGAAGTCCACAGGCACCTAAGTCGACGAGGTTCCCCCTCCTGGGGCGAACATCGTCAGTGGCATGTGGATTTTCAGGGTGAAGCGGCCGCCGGGTTCTCCGCCTGTCTTCAAGGCTCGTTACGTTGCTCGAGGTTTCAGTCAGCGAGAGGGAGTTGACTTCTTCCAGACCTTCTCCCCCACCCCGAAGATGACCACTCTTCGGGTGCTGCTGCACGTTGCCGCTCAGCTTGACTACGAGCTTCACTCTCTTGACTTCAGCACAGCTTTCTTACAGGGCAGCCTGCACGAGGAGATCTGGCTGCGCCGCCCTCCTGGCTTCACTGGGTCGTTCCCTCCTGGTACCCAGTGGAGCCTCCGGCGGCCAGTCTACGGTCTCCGTCAGGCGCCGCGTGAGTGGCACGACACACTGAGGACGACACTTGCGGCTCTTGGGTTTGCTCCGTCGACTGCTGACCCGTCGCTGTTTCTACGCACCGACACTTCACTGCCGCCGTTCTACATCCTCGTGTACGTCGACGACTTGGTCTTTGCCACTGCTGACACTGAGGCTCTCGCCCTGGTGAAGTCGGAGCTGCAGAAGAGACACACGTGCACAGACCTGGGTGAGCTGCGTAGCTATCTTGGCTTGCAGATCACCCGGGACAGAGCACGCCGCACCATCACACTGACTCAGTCACACATGGTGCAGCAGGTTCTTCAGCGCTTCGGCTTCACCTGGTCCTCAGCACATGCCACTCCTCTGGCTACAGGTCACTCGCTCTCAGCTCCACCTTCGGACGAGTCCGTAGAGCCGAGTGGTCCTTACCCAGAGCTAGTGGGCTGCCTCATGTACCTGATGACCTGCACCCGTCCTGACCTTGCGTACCCTCTTGGCCTTCTGGCTCGCTACGTGGCTCCTGGTCGGCACCGAAAGGTGCACATGGATGCTGCTAAGAGGGTACTGCGCTACTTGTGCAGTACATCAGGCATGGGGCTCGTGCTTGGAGGGAGGAGCTCAGTTGTTCACACTGGGCACTCAGACGCTTCTTGGGTTGACGACCAGGCTACTCAGCGGTCGTCACAGGGTTACACCTTCAGCCTTGGCTCTGGTTCAGTTTCGTGGCGTTCTACACGCTCGTCTTCAGTTCTCAGCTCCAGTTGTGAGGCTGAGATCTACGCCACAGCCATGGCTGCACAGGAGTTACGCTGGCTCACCTACCTGCTGACTGACTTGGGAGAGCGGCCTCGTTCTCCTCCAGTGCTGTACGTCGACAACAAGGCTACCATTGCCTTGTGCGAGGAGCACATACTGGAGCACAGAACGAAGCACATCGCTCTGCGTTACTTCCTGGCTCGAGAGTTGCAGCAGCGTGGTCACCTTCGTCTGCGTTACGTGGCCACTCAGGCCAACACTGCTGATATATTCACCAAGGCACTTCAGGCTGGTGATCATCAGCGTTTCTGCACTATGCTAGGGCTTGTGCCCACTTTTCCTCACTTGCTGTAGGCCTTGCTTGTACTGTGATCTATATATGTATCCCTGCATGTTTGCATTGCTAGGTAGAGATCACTGTGATGTTTGTGTTGCATATATGCCTCTGCATGTGAACTGGCCTTGTGGCCCTTTGCTTGTGCTCAGTGTGTGTGGTAACTTTGTGATCCACCCTGAGCTTGCGTTGTCTTTCTTGACTGGTCTTGTGACCTCTTGCTCCCCCCCACTTTGCCTATGGGGGTGTGTCAAACATATGTTTATATCATATTTGTGGGTAGGCTGTAGTGGGGTAGATTATGTGGGGTATAACCCCTTAGGGTTTTCCCTTGTACTCAATTCTCTCGATAGTGCAACTCACTCTTGCCTAGGTATTCTAACATGATTCTCTATAACACCCCCCTTTTCTTACGAAACCCTATTATAGCTGTTATTGAGTCAGTTTTTTTACGGGAGGATATGACGAAAATCGCTTCCTGAATGAAATTTCGCGTGCACTTTCACTTCGAATCTACCGAGATTCCCTCCCTTCCACAATCTCGATGTCGCCACGCTGGCGAATCTTCCGCTGCACGTGGCCCGAGAGGTGAAACTCACATTCTCGCCAAAACTCGAATTCTCGCCTCAACCTGTGATGTTAAAACGACTATTGAAACACCCAAATTGTCTAATTTTTTTTTTCTTACACTAAAAAGTGCCATATATAACCACCCGGGTATTATATAGGATTTTCCGTTGAGAGGACCCCCCCCCTTTTTTCCCTGTGGTTATAATAATACCCCCGGGTGTTATGTCCGGGTGATTACGGTAGTAACAATGGGAACATGCCCCCACTTATGGGCAAAAGAACCAGCAGATTAGGGTTCAGATGTTTTCTACCGATGACTTTTGAAAGCCAGTGGGGTTGAAGACCAGAACTCTTGGGCAGCAGCTAACAGCTACTATTCAGCAGCATTCGCGTGATGGGAGCTGTTCGAGTGATGGGAGCTGTTGCGGAGGGCGAAGATGATGATGAAGGCCCGGACGAGACGAAGCACACTACCTGCCGGAGAAACCACCAAGGACCCAGTGGGAGACAGTGATGAGAGCGGTCAACTTGGCCTTGCTCCTGCTGAATAGGCCCTGCCAAGAGGGAGAGCAGGGCAGGTAAGGAAGGCAAGGAAGATGAAGGCTGAGAACTGGCAGAGCACACTGCCTGGATATTCGCCCAGTTCAAAAGAACCACTCCACCGTTTTAAAACGCAGCTCTCCGTTACAAGAGTGGCATATTGGCCTTGTGCCTAACCGAATAGGGCCAGTTAGGGTTTAGGGGAAAATGGTAGGTAGGTGGGTGACGACAGTGAGGGTAGAGTAGGACAGGGCCCAGGGGGTAGCGTGGGAGATTGAGGGCTGCTTCTCGCTTTTGTGAAAGGACCATACACCCCACCCACCTGCACCATACACCCCACCCACCTGCACCATACACCCCACCCACCTGCACCATACACCCCACCCACCTGCACCATACACCCCACCCACCTGCACCATACACCCCACCCACCTGCACCATACACCCCACCCACCTGCACCATACACCCCACCCACCTGCACCATACACCCCACCCACCTGCACCATACACCCCACCCACCTGCACCATACACCCCACCCACCTGCACCATACACCCCACCCACCTGAACCATACACCCCACCCCTGCACAGAGGGATTAGTGGATGGGAGAGCGAGGGTGAGAACTTTGAGGGTCCTTGCTAAACGGACAATCACTCATAGAAGCATTAATAACGACCCACCACCACTTTGAATGCACACTTACCACCATTTTGGTTGCACACTGGTTTACCCCTCACCTCACTGTCGTACCTTATGACACTGCAAAACGATTTGAGCATCTGCTGCCCTCCTATCTATCCTCCCCTCACCTCACCACCTACTCAGAAGCAGGGCACGAGGAACTCAAAGCGAGTGGCTGTGCTGTGGCAACCCATGGGCTGGAGAGGAGGGAGAGAGTGGAGAGGTGCGATCCACAGCAGGATGCGCTGCCATGCTCCTCATGATGCCTAGGGATAGGTGCACGCCGTGGCGCCCCGCCATGATAGCTCTGAGGGGGTGAGCAGTTGGGGGTGGAGGGGGGGGTCGTTTAAAACCAGGGTGCACATTCAACGCGGTTCGGCTTGAGATGTTGGGAAGGGGGTTTGGAGAAAAACAGTGATTGGCTCACGAGGGGCGACAAAAAAATGATTCCGCTAGAGCTTCGGGCATTTCGTAGGTGGCGGGAGGGGGTGAAATGGCGGGAGTGGGTGAAACCGAATGGCGGGAGGGATGAAACAGATTGGCGGGAGGGGGGGGAAACGAAATTGCGGGGGAGGGGGGAAACAAAATTGCGGGGGAGGGGGGAAACGAATTTCGACGGGGAGGGGGAAATGAAATTGCGGGGGCGTGGGGAAACGAAATTGCGGGGGAGGGGGGAAACGAATTTCGACTTGAAGGGGTTGAAAGCACACCTCGTAACCCACTCAGTCAAGGGATAACCTTTGATGCACATTCAGCTGAATGTGCACCCCGGTTTTAAAAGGGAGCAGGGACAGCCGAGACATTGGTACAGGCAATGGAGTGGGACAGCTGTGGGATTTCGGGTGGGGGAATGGAGGGTAGGGAAGGAAAATTTTTGAAAGCAATGAGGGAGAGAGGTAAGGTGAGAGGAGGTGCAAGCTGTAACGCTCCGCCATGATGTGGTGGACGAGGTGGGTGGATAGGGGGAGCGGGGGTGGGGAGTGGGTGGGCAAGGAAGAAGCAATGAGGGAGGCAAGTCTAGTTAGGGCGAGGAGAGTTGCACACTGTAGCGCCCTGCCATGATATGGTGGAAGAGGTCGGAGGTTGGAAATTGAGTTCGGGAGTAGGGGGAGAAAGGGAGGAAAGTGAAGATGCAAGAGAATGGATTTCCTGGCTTTGGGATTGTAGCCTGTGCCTCATGCAAGCAAGGCAGGTGGGCACATGCAGGGGCAGGGCAGGCAGTGACCTGCCAAGTTGTTTAGCAACAACCATTGCAGTGAGTGCCAGAGCCCGTGCAAGGGCATGGTGGGGGGGAAATGGGTTAGTAAGATGATGGTGTGATTGAAAAAAAGGTTTGATGGTGTGATGGATTGACGGGATAATGAGGTAATGATGAGATGGTGGTGTGAAAGGATGATAGGGTGATGGGGTGATGGGATGATGGTATGATATGTTGGTCATGGGGTGATGAGATCATGGGGTGAATAGAGTGCCAACAGCAGTGGTGTCGAGAGAGGCGACAAACGAGAGCACACAATCAATTTAGTATCGATAAATGGCGACACGACCCAGGGCGCCTTCACCAAGACCAGCGACGCCTCGGCAGGCATCAGCGACCAACCAACGTGAGCAGGAAACACCACATATCAGCTGCGCTTGGACTCGCAACGCGCAATAGCCCTTCATCACCACATCGGGGCGGCCTGCAGCCGAGCTTACCACCGCCCTCGGACCCGTGACGTCCAGCGTTCCTGCTCCTGGCACCCACCACCCACCCCACCCACCTGCTGCACCCACCTGCTCTGCTCCTGGGACCCAACCCAACCCACTCGCCTGCTGCACCCAGCCTACGCGCTGCAGGTCCTGCCCCTACCTGACCTGGCCACACGCCCCGCCTTGCTCTCCCCTTGCCGAACAGGCTGTGCCTTTCTGTGACTGACGGCTCACACATAAAGGGAGCATCTCTTGGGCATATCATCCCCACAACATCCCTTATCCCCTAATCACTCACCCGCTGGTGCGGCCACTCGCGCATGTCCTGCGCTGCGCTAGCTTACCTACAAAAAGGGGGATAGGAGGGGAAAGGGCACGAGAGGGTAAACTGGGGGACGTAATCCTTGCACAACTGCAGGGGGGGGGGATGTGAAAGGGAGGGGAGATGGGAAAGGACGGGGGTGGGGCGAAGGGCTAAGGGTGGGAGATGACGCACGGTGTGCACATGTGCGCTCCCAAGGATGGACGCGAGCTAGGAGGGGTGGAGCGGTGCAAGGGGGGGAGAGTTGACAACCAGAGTACGACTGTCGAGCATTCCCCCCGGCGAGCAAACTCCCACAGCTTCCTCACAAACCAACCCCCGCCCCACCACTCCCCCACCTCTTCCCCTCCCCACCCCCCCACATACCTCACGAGAGGCGTTGGCGATCTCGTTGCTGCAACACTTGAACGCGCATCCACTTTTGCTCTCGATGCCCTTCCGACTCCACTCTCCCACCCTCATTTACCCTCCCCCTTTTCCCAGGCCTCTCCCAGCCCTCTCTCAGCTTTCTCTCAGCCGAACCTTCTCCCCGCCCCCACCTCTCCCCTCTCCCACACGTCTCCCCCCAACCCCTCCCCCTTCCCCCCTGCCTCCCCCCCTCTTCCCCACCTCGCGGAAGGCGTTGACTATCCCGCCGCGACGCACCAGCCGGATCTGCACGCACCGTTACGCGTCACATTGGCGCGCGCAGCAGGCGTGCGGAGGGGGCGGGGGTTGGAGGGCCTGAGGGGCGCGAATGGCGCATGCATTAACACCAGCTTGTGCAGCACGACGCGTTCTGCTACTGCTGGTACAACGCCCTCATACACCTGCTGGGAGAAGGAGACGGGGGGAAAGGGCACGGGGGAGAGGGAAAAGGGGGAATGCTTCGAGATGTCTCAAAAGACAAGCACCATGCGGTCTGCTACTGCTGGAACGAGTGGGGATGGTACAGAGTGGAACGAGTGGGGATGGTACAGAGTGGAACGAGTGGGGATGGTACAAAGTGGAACGAGTGGGGATGGTACAGAGTGGAACGAGTGGGGATGGTACAGAGTGGAACGAGTGGGGATGGTACAAAGTGGAACGAGTGGGGATGGTACAGAGTGGAACGAGTGGGGATGGTACAGAGTGGAACGAGTGGGGATGGTACAGAGTGGAACGAGTGGGGATGGTACAGAGTGGAACGAGTGGGGATGGTACAGAGTGGAACGAGTGGGGATGGTACAGAGTGGGGATGGTACAGAGTGGAACGAGTGGGGATGGTACAGAGTGGAACGGGTGGGGATGGTACAGAGTGGAACGAGTGGGGATGGTACAGAGTGGAACGAGTGGGGATGGTACAAAGTGGAACGAGTGGGGATGGTACAGAGTGGAACGAGTGGGGATGGTACAGAGTGGAACGAGTGGGGATGGTACAGAGTGGGGATGGTACAGAGTGGAACGAGTGGGGATGGTACAGAGTGGAACGAGTGGGGATTGTACAGAGTGGAACGAGTGGGGATGGTACAGAGTGGAACGAGTGGGGATGGTACAGAGTGGAACGAGTGGGGATGGTACAGAGTGGAACGAGTGGGGATGGTACAGAGTGGAACGAGTGGGGATGGTACAGAGTGGAACGAGTGGTGATGGTACAGAGTGGAACGAGTGGGGATTGTACAGAGTGGAACGAGTGGGGATTGTACAGAGTGGAACGAGTGGGGATGGTACAGAGTGGAACGAGTGGGGATGGTACAGAGTGGAACGAGTGGGGATGGTACAGAGTGGAACGAGTGGGGATTGTACAGAGTGGAACGAGTGGGGATGGTACAGAGTGGAACGAGTGGGGATGGTACAGAGTGGAACGAGTGGGGATTGTACAGAGTGGAACGAGTGGGGATGGTACAGAGGGGAACGAGTGGGGATTGTACAGAGGGGAACGAGTGGAAATTGTACAGAGGGGAACGAGTGGAAATTGTACAGAGGGGAACGAGTGGGGATGTTCTGAGACGTTTAAAGCCGACTTGCAAAGCACAATGCGGTAAAGCCCCATGCGGTACAGCCCCATGCGGTAAAGCCCCATGCGGTATGTACGCACATGTCTTCGCACACCTGCCCGGGGGACCACGGGGATGGGGGGGAGTGAAGAGGGGGGAGGGGACGGGGAGAAAGGGCCGGGATGGTGCGGAGGGGAACAGGCGGGAGAGACAGGGTGGAGGATGCCGCACAGTGTGTACACACCTGAGTACAACGGTTAAGTCAGGAGAAAGGCACACTGCCCAACAGCCATGAAACGAACCTCCTGCTTCCGAATTTCAGAATTTTGCTCTACCAATTTCACCCCACCCTGTCCTCCCTGCTGCTGACGTGTATCGCATGGAAGGCAGCAGTTGTGCAGGTGGGACTGAAACAATCGGCTGAAAACTGATGACAGAAGCTCGTTGGGAGCAACAGTGAGAGAGACCGCCACTTGCGCTGCAGTCGGCTTACTCCCGGAGCTATTGCTACTCAAACTCTTGTCGCGATCCGTGACGGATCCAGCGGTCCTGCCACTTCCATTCGTACGGCCGTTAGATCCACAGGTGCTCAAACCAGCTGGGATTCTGAAAAAAACCTCGAAAGCCACGTCGGATGCTGTAAGATTCTTATTGAATTCGCTTATGATCGGTTAAAGCCAACCACTGCCTTGAATTCATATTCGGCGCTTTCACTGTAGACGGAAAGGCCCGTAGTAGTACTCTCTCGCTGTCGATGACTGAAGCCCAACGAGACTCATAATCCTTGAACAAGCTGATCCTAGGAGACCATCGGCACACTATTCCATCCGTTTCACGAGGAACGCTTTCATCCGTTGGACGTTTTTCGAACCAGGCGACGCTATGATGGGTTCCTATTGCCTGAGTCAAGCGAGGCTTTTCTAACTGTGACTATCGTCTTGGGAGAGCTCGCCTTGGGAGAGCATGAGACCATCCCATCATATTCAGTCGTATGGGGGTGGATCAGTGCTTGGCGGTCCATTCTGATCGCATAACCTGCTTCTGCCATCCCAGAACCGTCGATGCGTCGTCTGAACACGTTGGTACTTGCCATGGAACGTTAGAACCTGTCCAATCAGAAACGTGACTGGGAAAGCGCGATCGGACCGTCGTTTCCTGACAAGTCTCGGGAATAATACCCGACGAGGGGCCTGATGATGTAACCTAGATCGTCTCGAGAGGACCTAGATTGTTGTTCACTGATACAATTCTGTGATGAGACAGACTCGTCGAAGCCCAAGGTTGGATTTCAGATTCCAGGCGTTGGCGAAGAGAAATTTCGGCAATTTGCGCTGGGCGAAAGCAAGCGAAGTGGCGAGGGACTTCAGCGATCCACACAAAAATCGTAATCCTCGTTTGATCCAAACCTATACATATATGCGTATGTATATCAGGCTCATAACAAGTTCACTATAATAAAACAACAAATATAATATATCAAACTAAGGTAGATGATGGCATGATTGACATTACTCATCACATTTCCGTCTCAATACGATCGTTTCAAAACGATATGACCTTATGTCTCCGACTCCGATGAAAAAAACTCGGGCTCGATCGTATCATATGTCTCATCGTATCAAGCATGGGACATATCAGATGGTCGTGGGAGTGAGAGAGTGGTAGTGCCTGAAGGTGCGACAGCAGACAGTGGGTGGTGTAGGCAATGTAGGAGTGAGGGAGAGGTGCTGGCTGAAGTCGCGAAGGCTATGGTGCTGCTTCTTGAGCGGAATAATTGAGGTGCCGATGGGAGGGTGATGGCAGGCAGAGGACCTGAGACGGGGAGACACATGGTGAATATTAAGAAGGGGGGGAGAGCTGAAAGTGGGTGCGATAGGGCTAAGATGTGGCCACAGCAAGATGGTATCAATCAGCCGGGTGTCATTCAACCTTTCACAGATCATTTCACGAGGAGAAAAACTAGAACACTGCTGAATTATCTGAGAGTCGCCTGAGAGCATGGCCACAGGGCACCCAGCAGCCTGGCCCAGCTGGGTTCACAACCACCACAAGGTCTTCCCAGTAGCATGCACGCACATCCTTCCCCCGTAGCTGCTCGTGCTTGAGCAAGGAAACCGCCTCCAAAACCAAGCAGCCCCGCCCTCGCCTCAGCAGCTTGCAGGATCCCCGCAGGTTGCACGCGGCAGCCCTGACTGCCCTGAGGAGCCCCGAGTGCCCTGAGGAGCCTGCACGTTGCGTGTGAACAGTGCTTGCGAGGCACGAATGCTGAAGGCGGAGGGGAGGTGACGGAGGGGAGTGGGTGAGAGGGTAAACAGCACACTGGCGTATGAGAGATGTGGCAGCCAGTCAGTGGTAAGGCCTGGAGTTAATGGGCTAGAAGACGCAGCTGATGAATGATTTCTCTTTGCTTGTATTCCACAGGTCATGACATACCAAGACCATACGATTGAACACTGCAAGGCATTGATGAGGAGAGCATTGACTTGGGAACCAATGACAAGACATCGACTCATGGCTGCCAGCTCATGGCTCATGGCTCACGGCTCATGGCTCAATGCGTTGGGCAACTAATGGCATATCATCATGGCTTATAACTCATGGCCCATGGACCATAATCCTCAACCATGCCCGTGCATTCCAAGGCTAAAGACTCAGCAACTGGGAAGAGGGCAGACAATTGGCGTTAGGCATTGGGCGGTGTGTGTGTGTGTGAACCATTTCACAAGGCCTATGCGGCGTCAATAAGCAGTAGGCCAAAGGCATAGGGTGAGCGTGAGAGGCATAAGCAGTAGCGACCCACACAGCATGATGCATGGCTGAACATATTAGTCCCTGGCGTGTCGTCACGGCTCATGCATCGTGGTGCACAGCGGACCTTAATTTATTGAACGCGATTCATGGCTTCTGGGGGCCATGGATTATGGCGTCCAGATTCTGGTCCGGATTAGCCACACCATTTCACGTTCCTCCACTTCCACACAACGAGTTGCGATGTGGTGCGAAGAGTCGAGTGAGAATAAGTGGTGTGAGAAGGATTGTGACGTCATGAAAGCAAGGCCAAGGTGGAGATAAGGCCAAGCAAATTTTCGAGTGCTCATCCACTTTCACGCCTCTCCACTTTCACGCCTCTCCACTTTCACGCCTCTCCACTTTCACGCCTCTCCACTTTCACGCCTCTCCACTTTCACGCCTCTCCACTTTCACGCCTCTCCACTTTCACGCCTCTCCACTTTCACGCCTCTCCACTTTCACGCCTCTCCACTCTCACGCCTCTCCACTTTCACGCCTCTCCACTCTCACGCCTCTCCACTCTCACGCCTCTCCACTTTCACGCCTCTCCACTCTCACGCCTCTCCACTCTCACGCCTCTCCACTCTCACGCCTGACCTGCCACCTCCCTGACAGAGCACTTCCTTGAGGAAGAAAGCTAGCAGCACCCGATAGTTTGGCTACTAGTGACCTGCTGGGGTGATCCATAATCCACCCACGACCCCCTCACCACACACCCACCCCCTTTTCCCCTGCTCGTCGAGGATAAGGCTTGAGCTGGGAGCGGTGGGGAAGGAGGGTGCGGAGGGCGAGGGTATGGGGAAGGGACAGGATGGTGCCTTGGTGAACAGTGCGCCCGCTTGTGGGGTCCGAGTCCGTGCCGTGCACTGGGGCAGACGTGGGTGCTGGAGTCGCAGGTGCAGTGCAGAGGTGGAGGGGAGCGGAAAGTTACTGGCTACTGCACTGTACACACCTGGGGAGGAGAGAGGGGAGAAGGGGGGCAGTGGAAAACAGAGGGACAAACGGAGAGAGCCACGGTGGCGAGTGATGCAGGCTACTGGCTGCACCATGCTCACCTAGTGACGGGGAAAAGGATGGTGATGGGGATGGGGATGGAGAAAGGGGATGGGGGTGTTGAAGCAAAAGACAATGGGGGGAGAGGACGGGAGAGGTGATGGGACAGGGGATGGGTATGGGAATCGGAATGGGGATGGGAATGAGGATGGGAATGGGGATGGGAATGGGGATGGGAATGGGGATGGGAATGGGGATCGGAATGGGGATGGGGATGGGGATGGGGATGGGGATGGGAATGGGGATGGGAATGGGGATGGGAATGGGGATGGGGATGGGGATGGGGATGGGGATGGGGATGGGAATGGGGATGGGAATGGGTATGGTGATGGGGATGGGGATGGGAATAAGAATGGGTATGGGGATGGGGATGGGGATGGGAATGGGGATGGGAATGGGTATGGGGATGGGGATGGGGATGGGAATGGGAATGGGTACTGACCTGAGACTGACCTGAGATTGACCTGAGACTGACTGCTTGTGACCGCAGGTTGCCCAGGGAGTCACTGCGCCCACGCACTGGGGTCAAGCGCCCGTGCTGGTGTGGGGGAAGGTGAGGGGGGTGGAAAGGGATAGGGTGTAGGGAGGGGAGGGAAAGGTGCGCAGGGGCAAGAGCCATGTGGCAGTGCCATAGGGGCCGAGATATGTAAGACAAATGGCATGAGTCAGTGCGGTGAATGCAGTGGGGCAGAAATCAGCTAGGAATAAGAGAGGGAATTGGGAGAGGGAGGGGGCAGGGAAGGAGGGAAAGGAGCATCGCCATGGTGGGAAGGGTAGCATGCGTGATCAGGCGAGCGGGCAACAACTGACGCCAAGGACAAGGCGGAGTCCATGAGGGTTCCGGCCAGGGGGCGACAAGACAAGTGACAGACAGGCAGGCGTGTGACACATGGCGGGCAGGCAGGCGGCAAGTGGGCTTGTAGGAGACACATGTGTGCCTTGAAAGAGGGTAATGGGCGTTTAAGGGAAGGTGTGTTGTAGCCCTGGCAAGGAGGGCACTCAGCAGCCCGCAGGTTCCCCATGAACAGTGCGCTCACGTTGTAGGGCGGGTGGCCATAAATCAGCGCAGGAGTAGTAGGTGCGGCGCTGGAGGAGAGAGGGACGCAGGGGAAAAAAAAGAGGGTAATGGGCGGTGAAGGGGAAGGTGCGTTGCAGCCTGGCAAGGAGTGCACCCAACAGCCCGCGGAATTCCCAGTGAACAGGGCCCCCATGTTGCAGGGGCGGGAATTCATGGGCCAGGAATGGGTGCAGGAGTAGCAGGTGCGGCACGGAAATGGTGGAAAGACATGGACTGGGTTGGAGGAGGCGGGAATGGGAGAGTAAGTGGTGGGCAGTGCGGCCACACCGTAGGGGTGAGAATTTGTGCAGACTTGGCATGGGAGAAGCAGGTGCGGAGCTGGGAGGGGTGGGGGGGAAGGAGGGGGCGGAGGGAGAGGGTATGGGGAAGGGAGCGGATAGTGCCTTGGTGAACAGTGCAACAGGGCTGTGGGAGGCCGAGTCCGTGCAGTGCGGCAGAAATAGGCATAGGAGAAGCAAGCGCATGACTGGGGGGGAGGGGAAGGGAGGGGAGGGGAAAGGAATAAAACGGGGAGTTGCTTATGATAAGGATGTGCGAGACGATGCTGTGTGGGAGAAGAAGATGCGGAGCTAAGTGGGAGAGAGCGGGTGAGAGCAGGGCTACATTGCCTTGAGGAGAAGGACACGTGGTGGAGGGATGTGGGAGACAGTGCCGTAGGATGTAAGTCTGTGGGTCCGTGTTGGAGAAGCAGGTGCGGAGCCAGGAAGGGAAGCGGGAGAAGGGGGGAGAGAGGTCAGGGGAAAGGGGTGGCGTGGGCGAGAGGGGTGGGGAAGAGGCGTGGGGGAAGGGGTAGGGGGAGAGGCGTGGGAGGAGGTGTGGCAGGAGGCGTGGGGGAGGTGGTAGGGGGAGGAGAGGGAACAGAGGGGTACGGAACGGGCATGGAGGGGGAGAAAGGCCGAGGGTGTTTCAAGACGTTGCAGTACTAGCTTCTACAGAACCATGCGGTGTGCTGGCGTGCGGTGTGCTGGCGTGCGGTGTGCTGGCATGTGGTGTGCTGGCATGCGAAGTGCTGACATGCGATCCTCTCACACCTGCAGGTGCAGCACACCAAGGGGATGGGAGGCACAGAGTAGAATGGGCGGGGACGGTACAGAGGGGAAAGTAGGGGATTATACAGAGGGAAAAGGGAGGGGATGGTACAGATGGGACGGGCGGGATGGTGCAGAGGGGAAGAGGCGGGAAGGCTAGGGGTGGGGGATGTCGCACAGTGTTTGCATGCCTGAGCGATCAATGTCACACAAGTGGCGGTGGGTGGAGAAGTGAGAGGGGTCAAAATTTAGCAAAAAAACGACTGTTAGCACACCGTCGCCGCGGATTTCTCCTCGCTTCACAACCCCCACACTTTTATTACAGCCAAACCCCCCATTCCCTCCCCCCTACTCCTCTCCCCTCGCCTCACCTTTCCCCGCCCCCCACCTCAACTCCCTCCGCGCGCCTCTTTCCTCTCCCCCCAGTGCACTTCAAGGAAGGCGACCGCGATCTCGTCGTGAGAGCACCCGCTTTGGTTCTGCACATCCCCCCCCCCTTCCCCTCTCCCAACCCTCTCCCTGACCTCTACACCCCCCCCCCCCCCCTCTCTCCCAACCCTCTCCCTGCCCCCACATCTCCCCCCCCCCCCCCCCCCGTGCGCACCTCTCTCAGCCCCGCTCCCGCACCTCAAGGAAGGCGTCTACAATCTTGTCAGGGGAGCACCCGGTCTCATTCTCCATGCCCATCTGCCTCCGCCGCTCCGCCTCGCGCGGGTTTTATCATCAGCACCGGCCGCATCTGCACGCACCGTTACGCGCGGCAGGCGCGCGGAGATTGGCGCGAGGAGAGAGGGGAGGGGGGAAAAGGCGGGAAGGAGGGGTGGGGGAAGGGGGGGAAGAGTTGGGAAATCGAAAAGAGGGCAAAAGGGAGGTGAGGGAAGCGCGCGAGCGACGAAGACGGACAATGACGACAGAGGAGGGATGACAGCGACGGATAACGACAGGCAAGGACCGACAATGACTCACGTGACCAACAATAACAGACAAATATGGCGAGAGCGCGCGCTCTCCCTGCACCGTCATCATTCCGCGGATGCAGGGAACGAAGAACAGACTCAAAAAGTTGCTTGAGACTGCTGGTCGGCTGGTGCACATGAGGAGTGGGGGGTATGAGAGAAGTGGGGGTTGGGAGTTCGTTGATTTTGTAGTATGTAACGAATTTGAATCACAGCGAAGACAACGACAACCGAGCTAAGCTCACAAAAGCGTTTCGCGGAAACCGTCATTGAGAATCAGAATCGAGCCTCATGACGACATCGAGCTCGACGCGCATGAGCGACCGCTGCGCGGAATGTTGTCCGATAGTGGGGCTTAGCTCACACCGAATGTTCCGTGAAAACTGTGAATTCTAGTGGCATGAAGAGAGATGGACGGGGAAAAAGAATGCAGAATTGGCGACTGACCTCGCGTTTATAAAAGGCAGCGGAACTGATAATAAGGCGAAGATGTTAGGCGGTGGACCATTTCTCTAGATTGAAGCAGTTTTAGTGACGTCAATAGGCGCGGAGGAAAGTAAGAATGTGCTGGACGTGCGCGTACAAAATCAAACTGGACGCACAAAAATAGCGGGGAGTTACAGGATTTGTGAGAGGCAGGTGGTTCGCAAATGCTGCACGAGCTATAACTACGCGATTCTAGGACATAGGATGCTAGGTGGATGTTGGAAGGTAGTGCTCGAGGGCCTGGTTCTGGTGCAAAATGTGCCGTGTCAGGTTCGATTCTGACCGAGTGGTAACTGCCTCGCAAATTTTGCAGCGGTGCCACACAAACCTCTGACGGGATAATTTGTACAAAATGTTTCCCAAATGCCGATTATACACTTGCAACGTCTCCCTCCAAAGGCAACGAACTGAATGTGTACCATATACGAGTGCGACCCTGGAATGGATTTCTCGAACTCTTGCACTTGTGTCATGTACACACTCACTCGGGAAGGAAAGCAAGAATTTGCTTGGCACCTATCTCAACCATTCTGCAGACGTATCTTTACGTTTGGAAACGCAATGCACCTGATTAAGCAGCACTCCTGGACCTTAGTGATCGTCACACTAGTCTCGTCGGTAGCCCCGAGAAGGAACCCACCCAGTTGATCCAGCAGATTGATTTTTAGGGGATCGCGCATTATGGAGCAGCCAGATGCTGGATGGATGAGATAGCTAAATAGCTAATTTAGCTCAACTCTATAGTCTTCAGGTATCGATAATATAATCCGTGCACGCGAAGTTGAGACAGCCAGCCAAGGTCGTTCAGACATACACGAAAATCTCGACGAATTAGGCGTAGTTGGCGAATGCAACGAAATCAACGAAATCATGAACTTCTACGCCGCCTCCCGTAGATCAGCCCGTCGTTCGCTATGGCTAGTCCTACCTCATACGTCGCGGCCATTTGTCGATAGAATCTCCATTTTTATAACTCGCGAGACGCCTCAAACGCACCGAATCGCATCGCGATTTTCTGCTCCTTCCTCGCCAAGCCTCGGTCCGATCGGATCGAATCCAAACGAGCCTACACGAAACGGCTCGTCTTTTCAAATCCGCAACCCAGACCGAAGCTTCGAGGCACCTCAAGAGACCTTATCATTCCACGTCCGAAGCTTCGTGGCATGGTCTGCCGCTGGTGCGTCTTCCAGGCCAGCAGTCGCAGAAGCTTCCGAGGCGGAGACTGCTATTCGTGGGTCGAGATCAGTTTCCAGGATCAGCCCTCGAGTAGCGGTGCAAGCGGAGCTTAAAACGCGTACAGCGAGGACCGAGGAGAGGGGGGATGGGAAAGGAGGTCAGAGGAGCATCAGGAAAGCGGAAGGGGGAGAAAAGGGAGGTGGGGGTCGGAGGATTAAGAGGATAGTAGCGGGGAATGCAGTGGGGAATGCAGGAGGGAAGAGTGAGGGAGGCAAGAGGAAGAGGAAGAACTATGGCACGGGAGGCTGCAAGGAGGAGGAGGAGGCAGTGGAAGTGATTGCTGGAGTGCTGAGGGAGAAATTCGGGCCTCAGATTGTGAGAGAGGAGCTGGAGTGGAGGAGTGGTATAAGAAGCAGCGAGGACGGAGAGGGGGTGGGGAGATTGAAAGAGGAGGACGAAGAAGGGGACGATGAGGAGGTGAAGGAAGAGGAAGAGGAGGAAGAAGAAGCAGAAGCGAGTGAGGAGGACGCACCACCTCCACTCAACAGCCCGCGGGTCGTATCTCCCTCCGCCCTCCTCTCCCTCTACCGCTTCTTCTCCTCCCACCTCGGCATCTCCTCCCCTTCAGCTGTCGCTTCCCTCCTCGCCTCCAACCCGCAACTCTTCCGATCCAGTCCCACCAATGATTTCCTGCCACGTGTCCGCCTTCTCCAGTCGTTTGGCATATCGCATGCGGACATCGTCCACATCACTGTGAGAGAACCAGCCTGGCTCCGAGTCTCCATGCCACAGATTCAAAACACCCTTGAGTTTCTCTCGACTCAAGGCGTCCGCCGAAGCAGATTGGGCTCTGTGCTGCGACGTGGACGGGGCTTACTCTGTTGTGAGGCTCGTTCAACGAACCTGGACATTTTGGTGGAGAAAGCAGGGGTTTCTGTGGACAAGCTGGGTGGGATTATCGAGCAATGTCCGCCCATCTTGACTCGGAGCAAAGAGGCGGTGAATACTGGGATCGAGACGTTTTCGGTTTTTTTTAAGTCGGGATCTGGAAGGGAGGCAGAAGCGGATAGCTCCAACACAAGCTACTTGAAGCAGCGACTAGATGAGCTGCATTTGGACAGGAGCCGCCACCTATGTACGCTTATTTTGAATTTTCCAAATATCCTCTTTACTTCGTCTCACCGCATTGCAGAGAATATCAGCATTCTCCAGTCCTTCACTCCCCCAGGCACCCCCTACATTGCGAGCTCTGTGCTCCTTCGTGCACCCAGCATCCTCGGCCTTAGCTCAGAAACTCTTCTAGCTAAGCTCCAGTTCTTTGTGGAGCTGGTGGGGGAGGAGGCAACGGGAAGAGTGGCGAGGAGTTACCCGCAGGTTCTGAAACTATCGGAGGAGAATCTGTAAAGCAAGGTGGCGGTATTGGCTGATTTGATTGGCCGAGAGAATGTTGTGCGAGCGGTGGCACACTTCCCGTTGCTACTGTCATCTAGTGAGGATAACATGAAGAACAGTTTCAGAGAGCTTGTGCGAGAAGTGGAGGAGGCATTGGAGAGCGGTGGAAGTGAGGGAAGTGGGCAAGGTGATTGTTTGAAAGAGGAGAATGAGTATAGAGCGCAAGGCGTTAAGAGAGACAAGGCTTGCCGGTTAGTTGTGGACTTGGTGGTGAAGTTCCCGCATGCTATCTACTTCAGCTGGGAAGCCAACCTGAAGCATAAGGTGGAGTACTTAAAGCGGGACATGGGGCTGTCCACTGTAGAGGTGCTTGCCTTTCCTAGCTTTCTTTCCTACAGCTTGGATCGGCGAATTAGACCGCGACATGTGGCACTGATGCGAATGGGCTATGCGGTTGTGGCACACGAGATGGTTAGACGGACGAGAGGAGGCAGGAGGGATGTTTCAATTGGAGCTGGAGAAGAGAGGAGCAAGCTGGGTTCTGTGTCTGAAGTGGAGGGAGTGGAGAGGATTGGAAACCAAGAGCAGCAATGCGCTGGGGAGAATTCAGTTAGTGGACCATTACATGGGGTTTTTCTAGGGAATGACAAGCCAGTGGGGAGAGCTGCTTCAGAGAAGCACCTTGTGAATTTGAAGGCGACAAGGAAAACGGTGTGCTTGCAGCAGTTTCTCCTCTGTTGAGACAAGCAGTTTGAGGAGAAGTTTGGGGTCGAACTGTAGGGCTGCTGCTGACAGGCTAGGCTACTTGGCCCAATGTGCCCTGGGTCGTAGAGTCCATGCCCGAGTGTGAGCGTGTGCGTCAATGCCTGAGTCCATGCCTGAGTCTGTGCCTCCACACTAGGAATCTCAATCTGTCAAGCGGCCAGGTGTGAGTGCCACAGCATTATTGCTGGGTCCTTTGTTGCTGCCAGATGGGACCGGAGGCTGCTACAGCTTCCTCTGCTACAGCTTCCTCTGCTACAGCTTCCTCTGCTACAGCTTCCTCTGCTACAGCTTCCTCTGCTACAGCTTCCTCTGCTACAGCTGCCTCTGCTACAGCTGCCTCTGCTACAGCTGCCTCTGCTACAGCTGCCTCTGCTACAGCTTCCTCTGCTACAGCTTCCTCTGCTACAGCTGCCTCTGCTACAGCTTCCTCTGCTACAGCTTCCTCTGCTACAGCTTCCTCTGCTACAGCTTCCTCTGCTACAGCTTCCTCTGCTACAGCTTCCTTTGCTACAGCTTCCTCTGCTACAGCTGCCACGGCCTTACCTCTGTTGGATCTGCTACAGCTGTTCCTGTGGGTGGCAGTGTCACCGGCTGTAGAAGAGGAGCTGCTTTTCAGAGGGCTGCTGCTCACGGCCCTGCAAGAGAGGCTCGGCAGGTGAGAGGCTTGGAAGTTGAGTTTTGGCAAGGCCGCACCTCCAGCTGCCGCTTTTTTTTTTTTCTGGGTGTGGTAGTTTCCACACCCCCCCAAGCACACACACTTTTCCAGCAATTCAATTCCACTTTCGCTCTTGCCTGTCAGAACTGAAGTCATTATAAGTCAGCTTGAATAATGCTAGTCAACTTAAGTCAGCAGGCCAAGTATTGTTGACTAACTTCCCTCCCTGCACTATCCCCTTCCTGCCTCTCTCCCTCAGAATCGACGCTGCCATGCTCTCTGCAGCCCTCTTCGCCCTCGTCCACCTCTCCCTTTCGCTCCTCTTCCCTAACATGGCCTTTGGGATTGCCGCCGGCCTGCTCATCGTCCACTCCAATAACGTGCTGCTAGCTGTCGCACAATCCATCTGCCCTTCTATGCACTCATGGCTATGGCTGCTGCTTCTGGTTAGAGCTAGTCTCCTCGTGGATGTCTTTCTGTTCTGGAGCACATTGCACAAAAAAAAAAAAACATGGTATGCCTTTTTGAGAAGATTCACAGGTTTCGTAAGCAAGAATGTTCAATCAACAATCATGCTAGCTATATTTTTTTTATTCCTCATCTACCAGAAGTTCAAGCTCAGTCGTTCCTGAACATGTTCCAACCAACCTACGGTATGGTACCACATTGCATCAACCACTGGAAATCACACCACATGACAAGTTACTTCTTGTGCCGGCATGTGAGGTGCCTTAGAAGTGACCACTGGGAAGTGATGTACATGGCAAACTACAGCAGCAAGGCTACTACTAACGCAGGGCGTGCAGCAGCTGTCTCCGTGCCCGAGAGGCCAGGTATGAGTGTGAGGGAGCAAGTTCGCCTGTAAGCGCGGCTCCACATTGTCAATCTCAAAGCCTCTCACCACAACCCACTCCTGGCAGTGACTAGTCGGCTATCGCAGGGCCTGTGGCTGCTGTGCGCCGTGCCCAAGAGCGCCATGCGTGAGCGTGAGGGAGCAAGTGAGGCTGCGTGTGTCTCTCCACATTGTCAACCACAACGCCCCGAGCCGCCAGCCGCTCGGTTTCTGATACACACGTTGCACCAAGATACTCAGTCATTCACCTCCTTCCTCATGAGGAAAGTAGCGGCAACAAAAATTCTCTCAACCAGATGCGTGATTCCCGGCCAAGCTTCCATTTCTCGATGCCTTAATGGTGAGGATTATTGCTATGGGATAGGTCGCCACGCACACTGTCCCCTCACTGTTGACAACTCTCATGTGATGCTTCCTTTCCCCATTGCCCCCCGCCCCCCATCCCGTCCCGTTGTCCCTCTCAGCCCCACGCCTCGGCACACCTCGCAGTAGCAAGACTCGCCCAAAGGGGGCGGAAGCGGGACAGGGGCTTAGGTGGAGGTTCTGGAGGGTGGATGGGGAGGAGGCGTGAGGGGAGGAAGGGAGGGCAAAGTAGGGCGGGGCCAACGGGGTGTGGGAAAGGAAGGAAGAGCAGGGCTGCGCGGGCAGCAGGTGTGGAAGGGAGAGGAGGGATGGGGGTGGCAGGTGGAGTGGATGGGAATGGGTTGCTGGATGCACAGGAAGGGCATGAGGCACAAGGTGCACAAGGGGCACAATGGGAACAAGGGGGGCAAGGGGGACATATGGGACTAGGGGGACACTGGGCTACTGAGAGCATGGAGGAGCTGCTAGAGCAGCTGAGGCGGGAGCGCGCTCAAGAGGCCCAGAGGTGATCCGGTTCATGGCGGCCCAAAAGGGAGCAGTACAGCACCTCACACTTTCAAGCCTCAACCCCGTTTTCAGTGACAATCCCAACCACAGCCTTTTCTATTTCCTCTCCCTCGCTCCCCACCGCTGCCCTGGCATCTATGCCTCGCTCTCCTCCCTCACCCTCCACCGCCTCTCGCCCATCCCCGCTCACTTCCTCTCCTACCTTCGCGAGCTACCCTCCCTCACCTCGCTCTCCTTTCTGGAGACTTCCATTACTCCAGGCGAAGTTGTTGTTTCCGTTCTTCTCTCAGCTCCATCGACTCGTCTTGGACTGCCCAGATCCTCCTAATCTGAATCTCCACACTCACTCTGCCTCGGCCAATGCCCAGCAGCCGTTGGAGAGGCTAAGGGAGCTGCACATCCGCCAGGTGAGCGATGCCCTGCTGCGAGAAGTGGCCATTTTGGGGCGCCTGAAGGCCTTCTCCTGCACGTGCAGTGAGGGGGTGACTCCACGTGGATGGGAGCAGCTGAAGAGCCTCACAAAGCTGACGAGGCTGCAGGTGGCACCAGCAAACCTGGAAGACCATCTCCTGGAGCTGCAGTTTCGCAACGATTCCCTGCCTGATGTATCCAGAGTTTGCCAACGGCCCACTCCATACATTAATCGCACCTGTGACTGTGGCGATCGGCTGTACAATCCCAAACACCCCTGCGTGGATGGCAGCGTTTGGCAGGTGGCGGGTGCGCTGCAAGGCTTGCAGCAGCTGGGGGTGCATGGAGTGGCACGCAGCGAGGAGGACCTGCTAGCCCTCACTGCACTCACAAGCCTCACCACTCTCCACATCACCGGCACCCACCTGCACGACGATGCATACTTCAGGGACTTTTCTGAGTTGAGGGAGCTGGGGTTGGCTGGATGCAGTGTAGATGTGGACTCAGGCATGGCTGTGTGGAGCTACACCATGCCACAGCTGCAGTCCCTGGATCTATCAGCCACACGCGTCAGCTAAAAGGGCGTTTCTCAGCTATATTTGCTCGAGTGTTTGCAGCACGTGAAGGTGCAGCAGTGCTGCAACCTGCGTGCGGCATTTGTGAGGCATTTGAGTCTAGTGCCCGAGCTCAAGGAGCTGGACTTGGGCTTTAACTACGTTCAGCCGGGATGGTTGAGGCCCATTCTGGATGAGAAGCAGGTGGAGCGGCTGTGTGTGCGTGGATGCGAGTGGAGCGCTAAACAGGTAAAAGGGGCTCGACGGCCGTGGCTTGAAGTGGAGAGATGATGGTGCTGGGATGCACGGCACTTGTTGGGATGCACGGCACTTGTTGGGATGCACGGCACTTGTTGGGATGCACGGCACTTGTTGGGATGCACGGCACTTGTTGGGATGCACGGCACTTGTTGGGATGCACGGCACTTGTTGGGATGCACGGCACTTGTTGGGATGCACGGCACTTGTTGGGATGCACGGCACTTGTTGGGATGCACGGCACTTGTTGGGATGCACGGCACTTGTTGGGATGCACGGCACTTGTTGGGATGCACGGCACGTGTTGGGATGCACGGCACTTGTTGGGATGCACGGCACTTGTTGGGATGCACGGCACGTGTTGGGATGCACGGCACTTGTTGGGATGCACGGCACTTGTTGGGATGCACGGCACTTGTTGGGATGCACGGCACTTGTTGGGATGCACGGCACTTGTTGGGATGCACGGCACGTGTTGGGATGCACGGCACGTGTTGGGATGCACGGCACGTGTTGGGATGCACGGCACGTGTTGGGATGCGTGTTATGTGTTGGGATGCATGGTATGTGTTGGGATGCGTGGTGGGATGCGTGGTATGTGTTGGGATGCATGGTATGTGTTGGGATGCGTGGTATGTGTTGGGATGCGTGGTATGTGTTGGGATGCGTGGTATGTGTTGGGATGCGTGGTATGTGTTGGGATGCGTGGTATGTGTTGGGATGCGTGGTATGTGTTGGGATGCATGGCATGTGTTGGGATGCGTGGTATGTGTTGGGATGCATGGTATGTGTTGGGATGCATGGTATGTGTTGGGATGCATGGCATGTGTTGGGATGCATGGCATGTGTTGGGATGCATGGTATGTGTTGGGATGTGTGGCATGTGTTGGGATGCGTGGCATGTACGTTAAAGAGATGCATGCTGATTTGAAGATATGGTGGGGTGAGATGCCAACATTGGAGCGCCTGGCATGGTGTGTTCAGTAAATATGCATGCAGTGGCATTTGCTGCACAGATTATGTTGCCTCTGGTGCATGACATCTGGTCCATGGCATGTGGTGTGGTGCATGAGATGTTCTGCATGCCATCTAGTGCATTACATCAGCTGCACAATACGTGGTGCACGGCATGTGGTGCACGGCATGTGGTGCACCGCATGTGGTGCATGACATGTTGATGAATCTGAGTGCCTTCTACTTGCTCCCAATCAAATTCCATCCATAAACTTACTATGGTACGTCCAACTAGGCCCTCTTCTCATCTGCCCCCCTGTTCCTTGAGCTCCCACCAGCACCTTTAGCTTCAAGTGACAATTCATCATTGTATTTATGTAGGTATCTTGCTCCTAAACATCCATTTATCAACTAACGAAACGCGTCATAGGGTGTACACTGTATGCATGAATTTGGAGAGCTGGGGGATGGGGGGTCTTTTATCTGTGCCATGCAGAACCGCACCTTGTGCATGACTCTTAAACAGATTACATTTGTTCAACAGACAACTCACTTGACAATACCCGTATACACAGCAAGCATCTCTTCGTGAATTACAACCACACACTTTGACAACTTCACAGGAATCCACACCACACAATCATTGTGATTGCATAAGCCCAAAGGGAGCAGGACAAAAGCTGGCCTGCCAACGCATGGCAGAGCCCTCAGTGGGAGAGAAAGCAGCTCTAAAGGCCATGTTAGAAAGCAGGAGCAGAAAAAAAAAAAAAAAAAAAAAAAAAAAAGGCGAGGAAATCGTCTTAGGGTTGCGAAGCAACAGGCGTTAATGCAGACTTTTATATTTATATATATCGATTAGGATATTTTATACTATATTTATATATTTTCGTGAATCTCAAGCTCATTAGTTTGGTAATTCATTTGAGTATCAGCAGCAAAATAATGTTGATGGTGTGTTTACATTGTTGGCCAGCGATATGTACATTAATAAGCTTGAATTTTTTCATAAATAATCATAGTTGTATTTTCTATGCCTTCTCAATTGTTGTTAATGCAACACTCCATTGTCAGCTCTTTTTTTAGCGCGATAAGTATGGCTGACGTCAGCGGCGTTGGTTGAAATTTCGCGAGAAATTCCTTGCCTTGCTGCTAACGTCAGCTGCATTTATTGACGCGAAAAAATCGGCTAACGTCAGCGGCGTCGCAGGAAATTTTCCGCGAATTTCCTCGCGTGGCTGCTGACGTCAACCGCAAATCTCGCGCGTGGAATTCGGCTGACGTCACCGCATTTCTCGCGCGGGCGATGCAGCTGACGTTAGCCACGTAACTTGCTCGAAATATGTGGCGAGAAAAAATTATCGCGGGAGAAATTTGGAGTGTGGCCGCTGGGGTTACGGATGCCCACTAGGCCACAGCTGAATTTTGTTGCTTTCTGTTTTGCTCGCTTCTACTACCGTTTTTTTTTTTTCCTCACAGCTGTCACCAGGGCCTCAGAAGTCAGCGAAAAAAGGCTGATTTGGGTAAAAAAGGCTGAGATTTCAGACCTTTTTTAGAACTGTGGCTGACTATTCAGCATTTTTCTGTGAAAAAACAGGAAAAATTATGTGATTTGTAGTGTAAACTGGCATATAATGGCAGATTTTTCTGATTTTTAGCATAATTGTTTGTACCAACTCTGATTGGTTCAGCCTAGCTCAAAACCAATCTGAGGCCCTGGCTGTCACCACCACCACTCAAAGTTGTCTTATTCAGATGTAACTGCAAAATGTGGTTCTCACAACTGTCACCACCGCTCAGGGGTGTCTTATTCATCAGGTGTACAACTGTCAAACTGACTATGAACCTAAAATGCTGCCAGTTTTTTGTTTTGTCTATGGCAATTTGAACATTCTTTCCAACTCACACCAGCAAGTCTCTTGCCCACAATAGGCATGTTTTTTGGTCCTTTCTTCTTGTTTCATAGGCAAAAAGAGTTTCTTTTGGCCAACAAACTGTTAACAGCTATAGCCTATGCGGAAGCGTTTAGAACTTTCACTACAAGCTGAAACTTAGCAACACATAACTTCCCTTAAGACCCTCCGAGTGTGACAGCTCCTCCCAGCCAAGGGCCTAGAAAAACATATAAGGGAGTAGTTATGCTTAGCTTGCTTATAGGGTGAGAGATCTGGTCGAGCAGCGTTTCGGCAGCACCATGTGAGCGTGCCTACTCTCGTCAATACGTAGTAGTAGAATTCCAGAGTGAAAGCATAACATGATTGATTAACTCAAGCAGGTACAAGCATGCATTTTATATAAACTCCTAAACACACAGAAGGAAAGCACACAAAACGGTTGTTTAACTGGAGTCCAGGACTTCGCTAGATATGCCAAAGAAAACGGTTGTCAAACTGCTGCGGCATTTGGCTTGATTTGCCTGTTGAAGAAAACTGTCTTCAAATCTCGTGTCTGCCAAATGCCCTGCTGACCCCACACATGAGTACTCATGAATTCTCGTTGGCCATATGAAAACTCGTGTGAATTTACCGTTTTCACGAAGTCTCACAGTTGAAAAACGGTTTTCACCGTTTTCTCCCTGTATCGAAAATGTCGCGTTACGCGCACGACGTTTCCGGCGAAGCTGCCTGTACGCCGAGTCAACGCGGGATTCGGTTTTTCAACCGTAATCCCGAAATCGTCCTTTACCGCAATCATGCACAACCGATTTCTCGGTCGTGCGGTACTGTGTCCTGACGTGGGCAGTGCTGCGCGTGGGCAGGGCGATCATTCGCCCTGTCCTGTTGCGATCGTGCCCACAGTGCACGCTCGCAACAGTGCGAGGCACACGCGCGGGCCTGCGGGCCCACACGCACGATCAGGACCCCACGGGCGGGTCCTGATATTTCCGCGCAGTTGACCTAGACTGACGCGATGAATTTTCACGAGTCAAAATTGACTCCTCGTGAACACTCGCGACTCTTCATGAACCTCGCTTCGTGGGGACTCGTGAAACACTCGTGAATCTTCATAATGCTCCCTCGCCATGAACACTAAATGAATACTCATGGAAATTTGCGATGCCTCGTCGTGAGCTCTCGTGAATGAATATGAACTCGCCATGAATGCGAATGACGTGAAGTGTGAAAATGAATGTGCACGAACCGTTCGTGTGATGCGAAATGATATGCAGGCGGCTGGTTGATGTGCAAAATTAATATTTGCACCCAACAAACTCCCCCTCAAGCAGTCGCCTGCTTGCCTCCAACTCCCCCTTCATGCGTGAGCCTAGTTAAGGCTCATGCCACACAGCTTGGCACAACGCCAGTGGGGTTCTTCAGCTAGCCGCTTCGTGAAAAAATCTGCTGGCTGCTGCTGAGTCTTCACGTAGATGGGCTCAATGGTTCCCCTCTGCACTTCCTTGCGCAGCCAATGCCATTTGATCTGCATGTGCTTGGTGAGCCCGTGCAGCACAGCGTTCTTGGACATCGCAATGGCACTGGAGTTGTCACAAAACAGTGGAGCACCCGTTTTCTGCTCATGCCCTATCTCCTCCAACAGCTTCCTCAGCCAAATCAGCTCCTTGGCTGCATGATACATTGCCATGTACTCAGCTTCAGCTGATGAACCCGCCGTTTCTACCTGTTTCTTTGACCTCCAGCTCACGGGCCCACCACCAATCACACACACATACCCTCCAATTGAGGACATGTCTTCCTTTTCCGAGGCCCATGATGCATCTGAGAAACCTGTGAGGAATAGCTCCCTTTCTCCAAGATACTCCTCCTTCTCCTTGAGAACCTCGACTCCCTTCTGCTTCCTTTGAGCCGCAGCTGAGTATTGAACTCCAACAGCAGGATAGGAGTTCAAATACCTGATGATGCGGTCAGCTGCATCCACCTGCTCCTCGGTGGGGTTTTGCACCACCCTGGCCAGCTGCCCCACAGCAAAAGAGACATCCGGCCTAGTGTGCACTGCTGCATAGAGCAAGCTCCCAACCACTGACTGAAAACGAGCCTGCTCTCGCTGGTCCACCCCTTCATTCTCGCCGGCCTTGACGAGTTTGAACTCGGATGGAAGTGGTGTGACAGTCTTCCTTCCGACCTCAACCTCATACTTGCTTCCCATGTCCTTGATGTACTTCTCCTGATGCAGCTTCACCCATCCGTTGCTGACGCCCCTTTCCACGTGCATGCCAAGGTAGTAGTTCGCCTCCCCCAAGGTCTTGCACTTGAAGTTTTGCATCAGCTTCTGCTGCACCTTCATCACCTCCTGCTTGCTGCTCCCGAACAGGAGGATGTCGTCCACGTACACCAGGAACATGACGAGGCTCTCCTTCTCTCCCATGAGGAAGAGACTCTCGTCACACGCACTTGCCCTGAAGCCGATTTCCTCCGACACTGATGACAACTTCTTGTACCAGCAGCGAGGTGCTTGCTTGAGGCCGTAGATGGCTTTGATCAGCTTGCATACACGTCTGCTACCGTCCTCATAACCTGGCGGCTGCGTCATGTAGACCTCCTCGTCTACAAGCCCGTAGAGAAAGGCCGTGGTGATATCCATCTGGACAATCACCCACCCACACACAGCTGCACCGGCGAGGAGAACACGAATTGTTGGCGGCTTCGCTGTTGCAGCAAACGTTTCCTTGTAATCCTCCCTTTCCTTTTGCTGATATCCCCTTGCAACCAGTCTGCTTCTGTAGACTGTCACTGCTCGGTTGTTGTCGGTCTTGATCCTGGGAATCCAGCCACATTGTATGGCTTTCTTTCCCTCCGGCAGTGGCACCAGCTCCCAAGTCCCGTTCAGCTCCCAAGTCCCGTTCTCCAGCTGACTGTTGTATTCCGCATCCCTTGACGCCAGCCATTTATCCCTGTCCGGTCCGTTGAGCGCTTCTTCCATGGTCAGGGGTTGGGTTGGTGCGGGTGCCATGAAACAGTAGACGTTCTCCTCCTCCTCCTCATCGGAATCACAGCTGCATTGAAGCACCAGCAATGCGTCGTGTTGCTGCTGCTCCCCCCTTGCTCCTCTGTAATTCCTCAGCTTCAATGCGGCTGCTCGCATCTGACTTGCGATCATGGGTGAAAGAGCACGACCTCTGGGAGGGGATTTGGTTTGGGTCCTTCTTGAGGGAAGAGTGGGGGGAATCACACGGGTTATGGGGTGAGGTTCTTCAGGTGCAACCTTTGGCTCCATGTCCTTGACCACAGAAAGCTCTGCTGCACCCTCCTCTTCGGAGGCCGTTGCACCTTCCTCTTCCACCCACTCCTCCGCAGCAAACCCCATCGTTGCTTGCTCCAGCTGCTGCATGAGTTTCTCCTTTGGCTGCTTGGACCAGCTCCCGTAAGTGATGTCCTCCATGAATTTGACATCCCTGCTGTCAAATACCGCTCCTTTGCTCGGCTCCCAAAGCAGCCACCCCTTACTTTCTGCTGCCAACCCCAAGTGCACACACCAAACAGCCGTTGCACCCAACTTACTACGATGTGCCTTAGGAATGTGAGCCACTGCCATGCAACCAAAAACACGCAGCATATCAATGGGCGGCTTCCTTCCAAGCCACCTCTCCATGGGGACCCATGACTCACCACCAACGTTGGTGAGCACCCGGTTCTTCACCACCGTGGCGTGGCGCACAGCATGTGGCCACTTGGAGTTCCCCAACCCGGATTCGATGAGGAGTGCGCGTGCCGTTTCCAACACCGTGCGATTGGCCTGTTCTGCTACGCCGTTGGACTGCAGTGTGTATGAGGTGGTGAGCTCATGGATGATGCCCTGCTTCTTCAGCCATGCAGTCAGCTCCTCCCCAAGGAACTCCCCACCCCGGTCGGTCCTAATCCGCATCACCTTATGCCCGGACTTCTTCTCCACCAACTGTTAGAAACTAAGGACGGAGTCTATGAAGATTAGGGGACGAAATATCTCAAAATCGTCAACTATAATTCTGGACAGAAACGTCGTCGTCACAAGAAACGTTGTCGACGAAAACCGCACTGTTAGAATTCCCTCAAACTCGAGTATGTTGTAGCCCATTACCGTGGCTATCCTTCCCAATTTGAATCGTATCAAAATATGGGGTATAACTCGAGTTATGAATTTCGGCGCACTAGGGGGTATGCTGCCATAGAAACTTAACTCAATCACAATTTACTCACAAATTCACACAAGAAAGTAAGAGTAGCAATAAACCAGGTAGGAGGGAAGAGGAGGACGAGAGGGAAGGTTCCCAATGAGTCCCCAACCAAGGAAACCCCATAGTCACACCAAATCCCTTCCCTATAGGCACCCCAACTTTGACCTTTGTCACTTTCCCAACCTCCACAATCCACCTCACCCCAACTTGGCCACACTTGCCAACCTGGTTTGGGTTTTCCCAACCACATGGCAGCAACTACAGTAGAAGTGACGAATTTCCCAACCCCCAAATATCTATACCCCTTATGGAGTCAACCCCACAACTTCCCATAGTCGCCACAACCAAATATCAAAAGCATACGAACTTCAAATGTTCGTAACTTTCGTGTTCGTGCTCCGATTGAAGCGATCCTTGGTTCGTCGGAATGCTCTCGAGCAGAGGAGTCACTTCAGATATCTGCTCAAGACAAATAACATTCACACACACTCAGAAAATCCAAACCACACCAAATACAAATTCTTGCACACGCTCACACCACGCATGCAACGCACGAACATATGATGGGAGGCAGACAGACGTGAATGCAAATGATAGCATCACATAACACCAACGGCAGCCAATCATCACGGATGGTGGATGACACATGATCCTTTTTCTTGATAGGATACGCCCAGGTGACTCTGCTCCTGTCATCAACAATGGTGAGGAAGTATTTTTCACCCCGTTCCCCTATCACCGGCAGCGGCCCCACCACATCCATGTGCACGAGCTCTAGAAGCTTCTTGCCGCCACCCTCGGTTGCATGGAACGGGAAGCGTGTGAACTTGCTCAGCATGCAAGTTTCACACTTGTGAGAGACTGCTGCACCAATCAGCTTCAACCCCTTGACCCCTTCCTCCTTCTGCAGTTGCTGCAGTGCGGGCATTGCAATATGCCCGAGGCGGCGGTGTGCTGTCATCCAGTCCGTTTCACCGCCCCGTGCTGAAACCCTCAGCTCCTCTGCAGCTACAGCATTGCACTCCCCCTGTGGACTGTTCCCCTTGCCCCATGTCATCACCGGCAGCTGCCACATGGACCTGCAGATGTCACGGCTCTCATGCAGGTCCCACAACATCCTTGTTCCCAGCTGTCCCTTGAATGTCTTGGCACCATCGGTGGAGGTGTTGACCCCGCACTTGCCCAGCTTCCGTAGGGAGATCAGGTTGGCTTTCAGGTCGGGGGCGAGCAGCACGTCGCTCAGCACCACCGGCTTGCCGTCTGCTCCTTTGAATGCAACACGCCCCGCACCCGTCACCTTGAGAGCGTGGCCGGACGCCGAATTCACCTCGGCAATGGGTGCAGTTCCCACTTTGTCTAGGAGCTCGGCCCTTGGAGTCATGGTCCATGCCGCTCCCGTATCCAAGATCCACGTGTTGAGTGGGTGCAGCTCGTCTCCAGCATTGGCGATCACCGCATCCTCTTCCGGCTCTCCAACGTGGAAGAACTGTCCGGCTTCTCTCTCCTCGTGTTCAGCCGGTTCCTCATCGGCGACCGCTCCGGCGCCGCTCCCATCTTGTGACCTGTTGGAGGGGGTCCACCAAGAGGGTTTAGTTCTGCATTTAAACCATGGGTGACCCACCTTGTCACAATACCAGCACTTGCCATCCATTCTCCCAGGTTCCCTTCCTCCTCCTCGGCCACCTCGGCCTCCGCCACGTCCTCCTCCTCTACCGCCTTGTTGGTTGGAGTCCTCCTCATCCTTGGAAGCTCCTCTCCCTGCACCTTGCCATTTCTTGCCGCTACCCCTCCTTCCTCCTTGCATGGCATAGCTGCTGCTCCCCTCGTCACCTCCTCTCAGTTGACGCCTCCGGAAGTCCTCTTCAAGGATCTTGGTCCGAATCCAATCCAACGTCCACTGATCCTGGTTTTGGGGAAGGCTGAGGCCACTTGTGAAGATCATCCATGACTCCGGCTACAGCGACATCATCTTCACACACTTGGTTTGCTCGGGGTAGGTGATTCCGGCGATGGCGAGCTTGGCGTAGAGTTCCCTCATCTTGTCCAAGACGGGCTGGACGGGTTCTCCTTCACTGAGACGAAGGGTGGAGAGCTCCCTCTCCAACATGAGTGTGGCAACAACTGAGGTGGGGGCATGGAGGTCCTTGAGTACGGTCCATGCCTTGGGGCCACACTCGTCCTCCGGGAGTAAGTGCATGATGTGTTGTCGTTGAGCAAGGTCCAGGCTCTGAGATAAGATATAGTACCCCGCGGATGAGCGCTCGTCCCAATCACCTTGAAGCTCCGGGGCACTAGGTCGTTTTTCACTACCGATCATAAGCTTGAGGAGTCCTATTTGCCGAAAGTATAGCTGCATTTTCCAAGACCAGTCATCGTATCCTTCGCCACTGAACTTATCGACGCAGAAGTTTTTCAGCACCTCCCTTAGCAGCGGGCCCTGGCTCGTCCGGGCTGTCCTAGGCACGGCAACTCCAGATTCCTGGCTACCACTGCTCGCGGGGGCTGAGTTCCCTTCTTCTTTAGCCGGTCCCATCGTCCAGTGCGTTGAAAACGACTAAGTACCAGCTCTGATACCACGTGTTAACAGCTATAGCCTATGCGGAAGCGTTTAGAACTTTCACTACAAGCTGAAACTTAGCAACACTTAACTTCCCTTAAGACCCTCCGAGTGTGCCAGCTTGTCACCTCCCAGCCAAGGGCCTAGAAAAACATATAAGGGAGTAGTTATGCTTAGCTTGCTTGTAGGGTGAGAGATCTGGTCGAGCAGCGTTTCGGCAGCACCATGTGAGCGTGTCTACTCTCGTCAATACGTAGTAGTAGAATTCCAGAGTGAAAGCATAACATGATTGATTAACTCAAGCAGGTACAAGCATGCATTTTATATAAACTCCTAAACACACAGAAGGAAAGCACACAAAACGGTGGGTTCATCAGCTGAAGCTGAGTACATGGCAATGTATCATGCAGCCAAGGAGCTGATTTGGCTGAGGAAGCTGTTGGAGGAGATAGGGCATGAGCAGAAAACGGGTACTCCACTGTTTTGTGACAACTCCAGTGCCATTGCGATGTCCAAGAACGCTGTGCTGCACGGGCTCACCAAGCACATGCAGATCAAATGGCATTGGCTGCGCAAGGAAGTGCAGAGGAAACCATTCAGCCCATCTACGTGAAGACTCAGCAGCAGCCAGCAGATTTTTTCACGAAGCGGCTAGCTGAAGAACCCCACTGGCGTTGTGCCAAGCTGTGTGGCATGAGCCTTAAATAGGCTCACGCATGAAGGGGGGGTTGGAGGCAAGCAGGCGACTGCTTGAGGGGGAGTTTGTTGGGTGCAAATATTAATTTTGCACATCAACCAGCCGCCTGCATATCATTTCGCATCACACGAACGGTTCGTGCACATTCATTTTCACACTTCACGTCATTCGCATTCATGGCGAGTTCATATTCATTCACGAGAGTTCACGACGAGGCATCGCGAATTTCCATGAGTATTCATTTAGTGTTCATGGCGAGGGATTTGCATGAGAATAGGGACATTTGCAAGTCGATGTGGCAGCTGCCGGTGGAGCCTTGGAATAAGGGGAATGGTTTTCAGGGGGAGTGTAACGCTGTGGCTGCAGAGGAGCTGAAGGTTTCAGCAAGGGGGGGTGAAACGGACTGGATTACAGCCCATCGTCGCCTCGGGCATATTGCCATGCCCGCACTGCAGCAACTGCACAAGGAGGAAGGAGTCAAGGGACTGAAGCTGACAGGTACAGCAGCAACCCACAAGTGTGAAACTTGCCTCTTGAGCAAGTTTACTCGGTTCCCGTTCCATGCAACCGAGGTTGGCAGCAAGAAACTGCTAGAGCTAGTGCATATGGATGTGGTGGGGCCGCTGCCAGTGCTCGGGGAGCGTGGTGAGAAGTTCTTTCTCACCATTGTGGACGACTGGAGCCGAGTGACATGGGCATACCCAATCAAGAAGAAGGACCACGTGCACGTGATAATCCGTGATGAGTGGCTGCCGTTGGTGGAGAAGCAGTCCGAGCACAAGGTGATGCGGATTAGGACTGATAGGGGTGGAGAATTCCTTGGGGAGGAACTCACTACATTGTTAAAGAAGCAGGGCATCATTCGGGAGCTCACCACCTCCTACACACCGCAATCCAACGGCGTAGCAGAACGGGCAAACCGCACGATCTTGGAGACAGCACGGGCTCTTCTCATTGAATCGGGTTTGGGGAACGCAAAGTGGCCACATGCTGTGCGCCACGCCATGGTGGTGAAGAACAGGGTGTTCACCAACGTCGGTGGTGTGTCATGGGTCCCCATGGAGAGGTGGCTTGGGAGGAAGCCGCTCATTGATATGCTGCGTGTGTTTGGCTGCATGCTGTGGCTCATATCCCCAAAGCACACCGCAACAAGTTGGGTGCAACGGCTGTTTGGTGTGTACTCTTAGGTGTGGCAGCGGAAAGCAAGGGGTGGCTGCTATGGGAGCCGAGCAAGGGAGTCGTGTTCGACAGTAGGGATGTCAAGTTCATGGAAGACATCACCTATGGGAACTGGTCCAAGCAACCAAAGGAGCAGATCGTGCAGCAACTGCAGCAGGCAAGTCTGGGGTTTGAGGTGGAGGAGGAGTGGGCTGGGGAGGAGACTGCAACGGCACATGAGGAGCAAGGTGCAGCAGATTTTCCCGTGGTTAAGAGTGTGGAGCCACCGGCTGAACCTGAAGAACCCCATCCCATAACACGTGTGATTCCCCCCACTCTCCCCCAAAGGAGAACCCAAATCAAATCCCCACTTACAGGTCGTGGTCTTTCACCCATGATCGAAAGTCAGATGCGAGCAGCCGCACTGAAGCTGAAGGGCTACGGAGGAGCAAGGGGAGAGCAGCAGCAATATGATGCATTGCTGGTGCTGGAGAGCAGCAGTGATTCTGATGAGGAAGCAGAGGAGGTGGTGTATTGCTTCATGGCACCTGCACCAACTCAGCCACTGACCATGGAGGAGGCCCTTAACGGACCAGATAGGGACAAGTGGCTAGTGTCACGAGATGCTGAATATAACAGTCAAATGGAGAATGGGACGTGGGAGCTGGTGCCACTGCCATTGGGGAAGAAAGCCATAAATTGTGGCTGGATTCCTAGGATCAAAACTGACAACAAAGGGGCAGTGTCAGTTTACAAGAGCAGGCTGGTTGCAAGGGGTTACCAACAGGAAGAAAGGGAGGACTATAAGGAGACCTTTGCTGCAACTGCAAAGCCGCCTACACTGCGTGTTCTACTCGCCGGTACAGCTGTGTGTGGGTGGGTGATAGTTCAGATGGATATCACCACCGCCTTTCTTTATGGGCTGATACATGTGGAGGTGTTCATGTCGCAGCCACCGGGTTATGAGGATGGCACTGGACGTGTGTGCAAGCTGAAAAAGGCCATTTATGGCCTCAAACAAGCACCGCGCTGCTGGTACAAGAAGCTATCTTCAGTGTTAGAGGAGATGGGCTTCAGGGCGAGTGCATGTGACGAGAGCCTTTTCCTCGTGGGGGAGAAGGAGACCCTTGTCATGTTCCTTGTGTATGTGGACGACATTCTGCTGTTTGGGATCAGCAAGCAGGAGGTGATGAAGGTGCAGCAGAAGCTGATGCAAAACTTCAAGTGCAAGATACTGGGGGAGGCAAATTACTACTTGGGCATGCACATCGAGAGGGACATCAGCAATGGGTGGGTGAAGCTGCACTAAGAGAAATACATCAAGGACATGGGGCAGAAGTATGAGATTGAAGTCGGGAGGAAGGTGGCAACACCACTTCCATCCGAGTTCAAGCTTGTCAAAGCTGGAGAGAACGAGGGGGTGGATCAGCGAGAGCAAGCACGGTTTCAGTCCGTGGTGGGGAGCTTGCTTTATGCAGCAGTGCACACCAGGCCGGACATATCTTTTGATGTGGGGCAGCTAGCTCGAGTGGTGCAGAATCCCACCGAAGAGCAGGTGGATGCAGCTGATCGGATCATCCAATACTTGAACTCCTACCCCTCTGTTGGAGTTCAGTACTCTGCTGTGGCACAAAGGAAGCAGAAGGGAGCAGAAGTTCTCAAGGAGAAGGGGGAGTCTTTGGGAGAGAGGGAGCTGTTTCTTACGGTTTTTTCTGATTCTTCATGGGCTTCAGAGAAAGAGGATATGTCTTCAGTAGGTGGATACCTCTGTGTGATTGGGGGAGGACCCGTGAGCTGGAGGTCAAAGAAGCAGGTAGAAATTGCGGGTTCATCTGCTGAAGCTGAGTACATGTCGATGTACCACGCGGCCAAGGAGCTGGTTTGGCTGCGGAAGCTGCTGGAGGAGATTGGGCATGAGCAGAAGGCACCAACCCCACTCTTCTGTGACAATTCAAGTGCCATTTCCATGGCTAAGAACGCAGTACTGCATGGGCTTACCAAGCACATGCGCATCAAGTGGCATTGGCTGCGCAAGGAAGTGCAGAGGGGAACCCTTGAGCCTCTCTACGTGAAAACGCAGCAGCAGCCGGCTGATTTCCTCACAAAGCGGCTGGCTGAGGAACCTCATTGGCGTTGTGCCAAGCTGAGTGGCATGAGCCTTAACTAGGCTCATGCATGTGAGTACAAGCAGGCGAATGCTCGAGGGGGAGTTTGTTGGGTGCAAATATTTATTTTTGCACGTCAACCAGCCGCCTGCGTCGCATTTCACATTTTGTGTGTGTGCGCATTTTCATTTTCTTTTTGTGATGTTCTGTGCGCATTTGTTTCTGCTATTTGTGTGTTTCGTTTTTCATTCGTAATTGCATTTTGTGTTTGTGCATTTTCAGTTTCGTTTTCACTGTTCTCATGAGGCTCTTATGACACGCTCAAATGAAGCTCTCATGACGCGCTCAAATGAAGCTCTCATGACGCGCTCAAATGAAGCTCTCATGACGCGCTCAAATGAAGCTCTCATGACGCGCTCAAATGAAGCTCTCATGACGCGCTCAAATGAAGCTCTCATGAAGCGCTTAAATAAAGACCCCATGGAGCTCAAACGAAGCTCGCATGAGACTTAAATGTTTCATCCGAGGCTCATGCGAGCAACCCATGAAAGTCCCATGAAATTCGAATGTTTCATGCGAGGCTCATTGGGGTTCCATGCGAGCGAGCGGTGTACCAGGGGGCTTCGATAGTTTGACTATCGAGGGGGTGCCGTTTTGTCAAATGTTATATGTGCTACAGTATGTTTAGGCTGTAGTGGGGTAGTTACTATGGGGTACAGTAAGTTAGGGTTTTCTACTTGTACCCAACTCGTTTCTAGTTCATGCACTCTTGTTCATTTTGACATGGTATCACGAGCCTAGGTTAGCCACCTAGGACCGCTTACTACTACGGGCCCACTATTCCGCTAGAAGCGCCCTCGTGCGCCCTACCTTACGTGCGCCCTCGTGCGCCTTTCTCTGCTCGTGCGCCCTCGTGCGCCCTTTTACTGCTAGTGCGCCCTCGCGCACCCCGCCCTTCGTTCTGCCCGCGCGCCGTCCTCTGCCCGTGCACGCGTAGCCCGCTAGCTACCCACGCAGTTCGTACCGGCCTCGCGCGGCCCCTTGAGCTGCCCGCGACCTGCCTGCACGTCGGCCGCCGCCCGTAGGCTGCCCGTCGCCCGCCGTCGCCCCTAGGCCGCCGCCGCCTGTAGGCCGCCCCTACGCCGCCCGTAGGCCGCCCTTACGCAGCCCGTAGGCTGCCCGTACGCCGCCCGTAGGCCGACGCTCGCGCGCAGGCCGTCACCCGCGCGCCGCGGCTGCTGCTCGCCGACGGCTGCATCCCGCCAGGACCCGCGCGTCCCCTCCCCGCCTCGTCACGACGCCCCTGCGGGACCCGCGCGTCCCCTCCCTGCCTCGTCACGACGCCCCTGCGGGACCCGCGCGTCGCCCCCGCCTCTTCGCGACGCCCCTGCGGGACCCGCGAGGCGCGGCTCCTGCGCGTCGCGCCGCCCCAGCGGGGCCCGGGCGTCGCCCCCCCCTGCTCGTCGCCACACTCCTGCGGGGCCCGCGCGGCGTCGCCCCTGCCCCCCGCGTCGCCCTGCCCGCCGCGTCGACCTGCCCGCCGCGTCGCCCCTGTCCGCCGCGTCGCCCTGCCCGCCGCGTCGCCCCTGCCCGCGGCGTCGCCCCTGCCCGCCACGTCGCCCTGCCCTACCCCGCGCCTGGCCCCTGGAGCAGCCGCCCCTGGAGCAGCCGCCCCTGGAGCAGCCGCCCCTGGAGCAGCCGCCCCTGGAGCAGCCGCCCCTGGCCCCTGGAGCAGCCGCCACTGCAGCAGCCGCCCCTGGCCCCTGGAGCAGCCGCACCTGCAGCCGCCCCTGGCCCCTGGAGCGGCCGCCTCTACAGCAGCCGCCCCTGGCCACTGGAGCAGCCGCCACTGCAGGAGCCGCCCCTGGCCCCTGGAGCAGCCGCCCCTGGAGCAGCCGCCCCTGGAGCAGCCGCCACTGCAACAGCCGCCCCTGGCCCCTGGAGCAGCCGCCCCTGGAGCAGCCGCCCCTGGAGCAGCCGCCACTGCAGCAGCCGCCCCTGGCCCCTGGAGCAGCCGCCCCTGGCCCCTGTAGCAGCCGCCCCTGCAGCAGCCGCCCTTGCAGCAGCGACCGTCGTGGCCCTGGCCCCGCCCTGCAGCAGCTGCTGCGGAGCTCCCTGCCGCGGTCGCGGCCCCGCCCTGCCGCTGTAGCGGCCCCGCAGTCGCCTCCGTCGTGCGCCTGCCCTTCCCATTACTGGTGAGCACTGCCCTGCCCGCGCTGCTATTACTGCTACTGCTGCTCTTGCCGCTACTACTGCTGCTGCTGCTTCTACTGCTGCTCCTGGCGTGGCCAGATGCAGCCCCAGGGCCTTCCGCGTGTGTCCCTCACGCCCCAGCAGCTTCGTGTGTGGTACGCCAGTTGGGGTTGTCGGGGTGGCAGTAGTGGGAGTCGTCCTGGAGTGGGTAGTTCGGGAGCTTCTTGTAGTGGCCCGGTGCAGCAGCAGTGTCGTCTGCGCGAGACTCGTTCGCCCCAGCAGCTTTGTGAGTGGTACGCTCAGAGTAGAGGGTCGCTGAGTCCTGCTCGCTGCCCGTACGTTATTAGCACGGGTGTCCGGACTGGTCAGCCTTGCGGGACGCCTGGTCACACAGAGTCTCGCTGCTTCGCCCGTCTGAGCGACGCCTGGCGTACAGAGTTTGGCGACGACGCTGAGCTCCCCGACTGGGTGGAGCTTCTTAGGCAGAGGGTAGATATCTTTGCTCTTGACTATGATGCTATTCTCACTGCAATGTATGCATTGTCTACTAGTGCCGAGGGAGCCTGTCACCTGTGTGTGCTGCCTGACCCCGGTATCCGGTCTGCTGCTCCAGGTGCCGGTGAGGCTGCTGCTCTAGGTGCTCGTGCGTCTCCTGCTCCAGGTGCTGGTGAGGCTGCTGCTCTAGGCGCTCGTGAGTCTGCTGCTTCAGGTGCTTGTGAGTCTGCGCCTTCAGGTACTACGTCTACTGAGGCACTGCACACCTTCACACTGGACTCAGGTGCTTCCCGCTGTTTCTTTCGCGACCGCACTGCCCTAGAGCAGCTCCCTAGACCGGTTGCTGTCTCCCTGGCTGACCCCTCCGGGGGTCCGGTCCTTGCGACCTCCACCACTGCCCTCCCCTGTCCTGCTGTCCCGTCCGGCACACTGTCGGGCCTTTACCTCCCCTCGTTCTCTACGAACTTGGTGGCGGGTTCTGCGCTCCAGGATGCGGGTGTTCACCAGTTCACCCCTGCCTACGAGCGTGTGACACACTGCACGTGTGCCCAGACGGGTCGGCACCTGGCTACCTTCACTCGGCGCCGGGGTCGGACTTGTACACACTGACCACTGAGTCCCCTCAGGTAGCGGCGTCTGCGTCTGCGTCAGGTCAGTTGTCCGCCCCCTGCTCGTGTCACTCCCTGTCGCACCAGACAGTTCTCTGGCACCACCGTCTTGGTCACCCGTCAGTGCAGCGCCTTCGTGGCATGCACTCCCGGTACCTTGTCTCTGGTCTTCCCAGGGTTCTCCCTCCCCTACCACCCTCGCCTGCTCCTCCCTGTCTTCCCTGTGTCGAGGGGCGGCAGCGCGCCACTCCTCACTCCTCCTCGTTCCCTCCCACAGAGGCTCCCCTGCAGACTCTCCACCTGGACGTGTGGGGCCCAGCCCGCGTCCGTGGACAGGACTTCCTGCTGGTTGTCGACGACTACACGCGCTACACCACGGTCTTCCCCTTGCGCACCAAGGGTGAGGTCCCTGATGTTTTGATCCCTTGGATCCGCGCTGCTCGGCTCCAGCTCCGCGAGCGGTTCCCGTCGGACTTTCCCGTCCTGCGTCTGCACTCTGACCGGGGTGGTGAGTTTTCTTCCGACCTCTTGGCAGCCTACTGTGCGGAGCACGGCATCCGCCAGACGTTCACGCTTCCGGCCTCTCCGCAGCAGAATGGGGTTGCTGAGCGCCGCATTGGCTTAGTCATGGAGGTCGCTCGTACCTCCTTAATCCATGCGGCTGCCCCCCATTTCCTGTGGCCGTTTGCAGTCCAGTACGCTGCGCATCAGCTCAACCTCTGGCCCCGTGTCTCTGCTCCGGAGACCTCGCCCACACTGCTGTGGACCGGGAAGGTTGGCGATGCGTCGCGTTTCCGGGTCTGGGGTGCTCGTGCCTTTGTCCGCGATACCACCGCGGACAAGCTCTCCGCCCGCGCTGTGCCCTGTGTCTTCCTTGGCTTTGTCCCTGACGCGCCTGGTTGGCAGTTTTACCACCCCACCTCGCGCCGTGTCTTCCCCTCTCAGGACGTCACTTTTGACGAGTCGGTACCCTTTTACCGTCTGTTCCCCTACCGCACTGCACCGCTCCCCCCCCCGCCTCTCTTCCTCACCCCAGGTGCCCCTTCGGTAGACCCCCTCCCTCCCCAGGGTCCTGCTCCTTCAGGTGTTTTCCAGGTAGACCCGGTCGAGCCTGTTGAGGTAGCTGTCGACTCTGGTCCTGCGAGGAGTACTGAGCTTGGGGGTGCTGAGACTGGGGGTGCTGAGACTGGGGGTGCTGAGCCTGGGGGTGCTGAGCCTGGGGGTGCTGAGCCTGGGGGTGCTGAGCCTGGGGGTGCGGAGACTGGGGGTGCTGAGCCTGGGGGTGCTGAGCCTGGGGGTGCTGAGACTGGGGGTGCTGAGCCTGGGGGAGCTGAGGCTGACCGTGCAGCGCCTGGTGGCGCTCCCTCTTCACAGCAGCTGCGTGAGTGGTACTCTCAGCGTTGCAGCCTCCGGCGTGGGGCTACTGGAGCTGGGGGTTCTGCCGGAGCTGGAGCTGGTGGTGTTGCGGGTACTGTGTCGCGGCCGGAGCCTCCCTCCCCACAGCGGCTGCGTGAGTGGTACGCTTGGCGCTGCAGCCTCCGGAGTGGCGCTCCTAGCGTTGGGGTGCCGCCCGCTGGAGGCCCTGGAGCTGCTGGAGGTACTGCTGGTGCTGGAGCTGCTGGAGGTGCTGCTGGTGCTGGAGTTGGAGCTGGAGGTGCTGGAGCTGCTGGACCTACCGGTGGAGCTGAGGCCGCTGGGCCTGCTGGGGTTGGTGTAGCTGTTGACCCTGGGGTTGGTGCTGCAGGGGCTGGAGCTGGAGGTGCTGACGCTCGTCCTCCTGCAGGTGCTGGAGCCGACGGTGCAGCTGGAGCTGGTGCTGCTGGAGGTACTGGAGTTGACACTACTGGAGCTGCAAATGGTGCTGCGGGAGTTGGAGCTGCTGCTGGGGGTTCTGGTACTGTCTCTGCTGTTTCTGGGGGCACTTCACGGCCGCGGCCGTACTTCGTTCCGCTCCTTCAGCAGGTTCTTGGTCAGCCGCCTCCTCCTTGTCCTGCTCCCTCCTTAGAGTGTCCTCCGCCTGTCCAGTCGCAGTCACAGTTACAGCCTGCCTCGCCACTTCCTGGTCCTTCTCCCTACACTGGTCCGACAGGAGGTCTTACGGAGCGTCGTGAGCCTGAGTCTCGTCCTGTGTCGCCTGAGTCTCGTTCTGCGTCCCCTGTTCGTGCTGCTCGTACTGGTCGTCGTGTCCCGCGTCAGCGTCCTCCTGCTGTCCCAGGCACTCACCAGATGACGCTTCGTCTGTCCACTGCTCCACAGCGTGTCCCTCTGCCGTCTCCTCCTGCGTCCTCCCTTCCTGCCCTTGCTAACCCGTAGTCTGACTCTCTTCGTGCTGCTAGTCCTACTGTCACGCGTCTCCTGGCCACTGTTGTCACTGACCCTTCCTTTGAGTCAGCTGCTGCGTCTGCCTTAGTTGCTGAGCTTGTCGACTTTGCTGCTCACTCTCGTCTCGACTACGCTGCGAGTCTTGTTGCTGAGTCTGAGTCTGTCTGTCCTCCGTCTGTCGGGGGTGAGTGTGCTCTTGGCACGGACGTCCTTGAGGACAGGCAGGAGGAGTCTGAGTGCTTTGCCGCTGCTGTACCTCATCTCGTGTCCATGCTGATTGCACCTAAGGGAGACCCGGATGCTCCAGACATCCCGACCCCGCGCTCTTACGCTGAGGCGATCGCGGGTGAGTACTCCTCTCAGTGGCAGACAGCCATGGATGCAGAGATGGCTTCCTGGAAGTCCACTGGCACTTACGTCGACGAGGTTCCCCCTCCTGGGGCGAACATCATCAGTGGCATGTGGATTTTCAGGGTGAAGCGGCCGCCAGGTTCTCCGCCTGTCTTCAAGGCTCGTTACGTTGCTCGAGGCTTCAGTCAGCGAGAGGGAGTAGACTTCTTCCAGACCTTCTCCCCCACCCCGAAGATGACCACTCTTCGGGTGCTACTGCACGTTGCCGCTCAGCGTGACTACGAGCTTCACTCTCTTGACTTCAGCACAGCTTTCTTGCAGGGCAGCCTGCACGAGGAGATCTGGCTGCGCCGCCCTCCTGGCTTCACTGGGTCGTTTCCTCCTGGTACCCAGTGGAGCCTCCGGCGGCCGGTCTATGGTCTCCGCCAGGCGCCACGTGAGTGGCACGACACACTGAGGACTACACTTGCGGCTCTTGGGTTCGCGCCTTCTACTGCTGACCCGTCGCTGTTTCCGCGGACCGACACTTCACTGCCGCCGTTCTACATCCTCGTGTACGTCGATGACTTGGTCTTTGCCACTGCTGACACTGAGGCTCTCGCCCACGTGAAGTCGGAGCTGCAGAAGAGACACACGTGCACAGACCTGGGTGAACTACGCAGCTACCTTGGCTTGCAGATCACCCGGGACAGAGCACGCCGCACCATCACACTGACTCAGTCACACATGGTGCAGCAGGTCCTTCAGCGCTTTGGCTTCACCTGGTCCTCAGCACAGCCGACTCCTCTGGCTACAGGTCACTCGCTCTCAGCTCCACCTTCGGACGAGTCCGTAGAGCCGAGTGGTCCTTTCCCAGAGCTAGTTGGCTGCCTCATGTACCTGATGACTTGCACTCGTCCTGACCTCGCGTACCCTCTTGGCCTTCTGGCTCGCTACGTGGCTCCTGGTCGGCACCGAAAGGTGCACATGGATGCTGCTAAGAGGGTACTACGCTACTTGTGCAGTACATCAGGCATGGGGCTCGTGCTTGGAGGGAGGAGCTCAATTGTTCTCACTGGGCACTCAGACGCTTCTTGGGTTGACGACCAGGCTACGCAGCGGTCGTCACAGGGTTACACCTTCAGCCTTGGCTCTGGTTCAGTTTCTTGGCGTTCTACACGTTCGTCTTCAGTTCTCAGCTCCAGTTGTGAGGCTGAGATCTACGCCACAGCCATGGCTGCACAGGAGTTACGCTGGCTCACCTACCTGCTGACCGACTTGGGAGAGCCGCCTCGTTCTCCTCCAGTGCTGTACGTCGACAACAATGCTGCCATTGCCTTGTGTGAGGAGCACAGACTGGAGCACAGAACGAAGCACATCGCTCTGCGTTACTTCCTGGCTCGAGAGTTGCAGCAGCGTGGTCAGCTTCGTCTGCGTTACGTGGCCACTCGGGCCAACACTGCTGATATATTCACCAAGGCACTTCAGTCTGGTGATCATCAGCGTTTCTGCACTATGCTAGGGCTTGTTCCCACTTTTCCTCACTTGCTGTAGGCTTTGCTTGTACTGTGATCTATATATATATACCTGCATGCTTGCTTTGCTAGGTAGAGATCACCGTGATGTTTGTGTTGCATATATGCCTCTGCATGTGAACTGGCCTTGTGGCCCTTTGCTTGTGCTCAGTGTGTGTGGTGACGTTGTGATCCACCCTGAGCTTGCTTTGCCTTTCTTGACTGGTCTTGTGACCCCTTGCTCTCCCCCACTTTGCCTATGGGGGTGTGTCAAATGTTATATATGCTACACTATGTTTAGGCTGTAGTGGGGTAGTTACTATGGGGTACAGTAAGTTAGGGTTTTCTACTTGTACCCAACTCGTTTCTAGTTCATGCACTCTTGTTCATTCTGACACGTTTGACTCTTCTGGCGCAATTCAAAGGGTACGAAATCAGGACCGCATGTGGGGTCCTGGCACGCGCGTGAGGCCCCACAAGGCATGCGCATGTGCCACGCACTGTTGCGAGCGTGCTGTACAGCACGATCGCAACAGGACAGGGCACGTTTCTGCCCTGTCCCGAACTGTACACGCACATGATCGCAATCATGCGCGCTGTACAGCACGACCGAGAAATATCTCGATCGTGGCGTGTGGCAGGTGGGGGCGCGTGGGATCTCGGTTGAAAAACAGAATCCAGCGCTGACTCACGGAACAAAAAATTGCGCGCGAATGTCTCGCCGCATAAAGGAATGATTTTGCCGCATGTACAATTCGGTTGTTCACGTCATGAAACGGTTAAAACCGTTTTACAGCTGTATACTCGCATGAACTTCATGTGAGGCTTATGGGAGCCATATGGGAGCCACATGAAACCGCAAATGTTCATGTGAGGAGTCAGCAATGGAATTGCCTTGTGTTACAAGAGAAGAAAAAAGGCAACATCCTAAGAAATTATACAACCGTTTTCTATTACAGCGTGGCAAAAATCAAGACCTTGTTCTACAACTACTTTTATGCCTGCCTTTGTGTGTGCGTAGGATTCTATATAAATGTGTGCCTTTAATTGTTCATGGATACAACAACTATTTTGTAATTCGACTTTCAAGTTCACTTTCTACTACTACGTATTGACGAGAGTAGAATCGCTACCGTGGTGCTGCCGAAACTCTGCTCGACCAGTTTACTCATTCCACAGGCTGAGCAAGGCATAACTACTCATTTGCAATTTTTCTATGCCCTTGGCTAGGAGGTGACAAGCTGTCACACTCGAAGGGCTGCAAGTGATGTTAAGTGTTGCCAAGTTCAAGTCTGTAATACCAGTTTAAACGCTTCCGCATAACGTTATAGCTGTCAACAGGAAGTCTACCTGTCTTCAAGAAGGTAACATAAGAAATTTCTTATGAAAGCTCTTGTTATGGTTTCAATAAAGTTTCTATTTAGGAATACTAAACCTAGATTTTAATTGTGATTTTTGCAATAGCAGATAGCTAATGAAAATGTTGTAATGTGTCTAGAATTACACAATAATAATGTAGTTGTTTATTTTTTTTTTTTTTACTTTGTTGTGTTGCTATTCCTATTCACAGTTTTTGGATTTCAGTTTGGTGGGGCATTATTCGCCATTCGAGTAAGTGATTCTCTTTCCTCAATATGAAACTGTTTTGAGAAATGTGCTGGTTTTTTTTGTTAGAACTTATGTATATATTTTGATTATGAAGTTGTACATTGTAGTTTTTTTTTTGTTGCTGGATGCGTATATTGTATGCTTTCGATTATGTTTTGTTGTTTATTTATTTCAATTTCTTACAAAAGCAGCAGCATACTTTGCTTTCTACTTGTGGAGTTCATTGAATTGTTTGCAGTAAGCTACATCAAGTAGTGGCTGAATCATGTTGTATCATCTTACATTTCGTTTTGCTTTGAAATAGAAGGATAATCATCATATCATATTTCTTGTTAATTATGCTTCTTTAAACAATGTGTTATTTTTCCCTGGTTTGTTTTTTGCAGAACCATCGGCAATATATTCAAAATCAGTGTTCTACACTAGCATTGTGAAGAGCTGAAGTATACTTAGTAAGCAATATGAAGTATCGATAATATATATGTAATAAATTTGATTGTACGATTTGCATGTAAAGAAAAAACGGTCCAATAATATACTGCTTTGTTTGACTTTATTATTACGTATCCTATTAAAGCGAATTCCACCATCATTTGCCTTCAACGTTTTATACAATTGTACAATTCCGCGCGCTTGTCTTCGTTTAGCTATGGAGTCTTCTTCACTGCAGCTTTTCACGGGGCCTTCGCTTGATGGTGAGTTAAGACGAAGGTATGTATTTCGTAAGCGATTTGTGCGTGGGGATGGGGCATGCTTGTATAGATGTCTTTCGCTTGCAACATGGAATGACGACAGTTTTTGGGACCCGTTGAAAGTGAGAATTGTTGAGCACGTTTGCAAGAACTGGTTGAGGTATCAAAACTTCGCTGCGTTGTGTCACGATGTATCGTTAACGACTGTGAACGAATACGTTCAATATATCGAACAACCTTCGGTTTGGGGTTCAGCGTGCGAAATCAGGGCATTTTGCGAGTTAATGAACAGAACGGTTATAATATGGCTTGATTCCTGCGAGTGGATGCAATATGAGGGGTTGGAATTTTTGTCTAACAATAACCAAATTCGTCCAACGATCATTATACTCTTCTTGAAGAGTGTAATGAGGGTGAGGTTGTGAGAGAACTAGCGAGGAATGAATGAACTAGAAATGAGATGGGTACAAATAGGAAAACCTAGAAAGCTGTACCCCCTAAGGTCTAACCCACTACAGCCTAAACAGGCTATATCATATATGTTTGACGCACCCCCATAGGCAAAGTGGGGGAGAACAAGGGGTCACAAGACCAGTCAAGAGAAGCAAAGCAAGCTCAGGGTGGATCACGAAGTCACCACGCAGTCTGAGCACAAGCAAGTGGCCACAAGGCCAGTTCACATGCAGAGTTTTATAAAGGAGAACAAGCAATACAGTTATTACAACCTAGCAAGTGTAAGCATGCAGGTATATGTATAGAGATCACAATACAAGCAGAGTCAAGAAGTAAGCAAGTGAGGCACAGTAGGCACAAGGCCTAGAACAGTACAGAAACGCTGATGATCACAAGGCTGAAGGGCCTTGGTGAACACATCAGCAGTGTTGGCCCGAGTGGCCACGTAAGCAAGCCGAAGCTGACCACGCTGCTGCAACTCTCGAGCAAGGAAGTAGCGCAGAGCGATGTGCTTCGTTCTATGCTCCAGTCTGTGCTCCTGACACAAGGAAATCATGGCCTTGTTGTCGACGTACAGCACTGGAGGAGAACGAGGCGGCTCTCCAAGGTCGGTCAGCAGGTAGGTGAGCCAGCGTAGCTCCTGTGCAGCCATGGCCCCTGCGTAGATCTCAGCCTCACAACTGGAGCTGAGAACAGAAGACGAGCGGGTAGACCGCCAAGAAACAGAGCCGGAGCCAAGGCTGAAGGTGTAACCCTGTGACGACCGCTGCGTAGCCAAATCGTCAGCCCAAGAAGCGTCTGCGTGACCAGTGAGGACAACTCGAGCCCGTCCTCCAAGCTCGAGCCCCATGCTCGACGTACTGCACAAGTAGCGCAACACCCTCTTAGCAGCATCCATGTGCTCCTTCCTGTGTCGGCCAGGAGCGACATAGCGTGCTAGGATGCTAAGAGGGTAGGCTAGGTCAGGTCGAGTGCAGGTCATCAGATACATGAGGCAGCCCACAAGCTCTGGATACGGGCCACTCGGCCCTACGGACTCGTCCGAAGGTGGAGCTGAGAGCGAGTGACCGGTAGGCAGAGGAGTGGACTGTGGCGAGGAGTACGTGAAGCGGAAGCGCTGAAGGACCTGCTGCACCATGTGTGACTGAGTCAAGGTAATGGTGCGCTGTGCTCTGTCCCGGGTGATCCGCAAGCCAAGATAGCTTGTCAGCTCACCCAGGTCTGGGCACATGTGTCTCTTCTGCAGCTCCGACTTCACGTGGGCGAGTGCCTCAGTGTCAGCAGTAGCAAAGACCAGGTCGTCTACGTACACGAGAACATAGAACGGCGGCAGAGTGGTGTCGGTGCGTAGAAACAACGACGAGTCAGCAGTAGAAGGAGCAAACCCAAGAGCAGCAAGAGTCGTCCTCAGTGTGTCGTGCCACTCACGGGGTGCCTGGCGGAGACCGTAGACTGGCCGCCGGAGGCTCCACTGGGTACCAGGAGGAAACGACCCAGTGAATCCAGGTGGGCGGCGCAGCCAGATCTCCTCGTGCAGGCTGCCCTGTAGGAAAGCAGTGTTGAAGTCAAGAGAGTGGAGCTCGTAGTCACGCTGAGCGGCGACGTGCAGCAGAACCCGAAGAGTGGTCATCTTCGGGGTAGGGGAGAAGGTCTGGAAGAAGTCAACTCCCTCACGCTGACTGAAGCCTCGTGCAACGTAACGCGCCTTGAAGACAGGCGGAGAACCCGGCGGCCGCTTCACCCTGAAAATCCACATGCCACTGACGATGTTCGCCCCAGGCGGGGGAACCTCGTCGACGTAGGTGCCTGTGGACTTCCAGGAAGCCATCTCTGCGTCCATGGCTGACTGCCACTGAGAGGAGTAGGGACCCTCTATCGCCTCTGCGTAAGAGCATCCGGGTCTCCCTCAGGGGCAATCAACATGGACACGAGATGAGGTAAAGCAGCGGCAAAGCACTCAAACTCCTCCTGTCTGTCCTCAAGGACGTCCGTGCCAAGAGCACACTCACCCCCGACGGACGGAGGACAGACAGACTCAGACGCAGACTCAGCAACAAGGCTAGCAGCGTAGTCTAGACGACAGGCGGCAGCAAAGTCAACAAGCTCAGCAACTAGAGCAGACGCAGCAGTGGACTCAAACGAAGGGTCAGTGATAACAGTGGCCAGGAAACGCGTGACAGTAGGACTAGCAGCACGAAGGGAGTCAGACTCCGGGTCCGGACCGTCAGGAAGAGAGGACGCAGGAGAAGGCAGAGGGACACGCTGTGGTGCAGTGGACGGACGAAGTGTCAAATAGTGAGTGCCCGGGACAGGAGGAGGACGCTCACGAGGAACACGACGACCAGTGCGAGCAGCGCGTACAGGCGAATCAGGACAAGACTCAGGGGACGCAGGACGAGACTCAGGCGACGCAGGACGAGACTCAGGCTCACGACGCTCCGTAAGACCTCTAGTCGGCCCAGAGTAAGGAGAAGGACCAGGCAGTGGAGAGGCTGGCAGTATTTGCGACTGCGACTGGACAGACGGTGGACTCGGTAAGGGAGGAGGAGGAGGACCAGTAGAAAGCGGTAGGCCAAGAACCTGCTGAAGAAGCGGAACGTAGTACGGCCGCGGCCGCGCAACGCCTCCAGAAACAGCAGAGATAGCACCAGCACCCTCTGCTCCAGGGTCTCCAGCTCCAACTCCAGCAGCAGCACCAGCCCCAGCTCCTGCAGCACCACCAGCCCCAGCAGCTCCAGTACTAGCAGGGCCTCCAGCAGCGGCAGGACCTCCAGCACGAGCACCTCCAGGACCAGCGGCTCCAGCAGCTCCAGCACCAGTAATACCTCCAGCTGCTCCAGCAGCTCCAGCACCAGCAGCACCTCCAGCGGCTCCAGCACCAGCAGGACCTCCAGCAGCTCCAGCACCTCCAGCACCAGCAGCACCTCCAGTAGCTCCAGCTCCAGAAGCACCTCCAGCAGCACGGCTACAGCGCCGAGCGTACCACTCACGCAGCCGCTGTGGAGAGAGAGGCTCCCGCCGGGACGAAGCACCCGAAGGAACTCTAGGCGCAGCACCTCCAGACTCCACACGCCAAGGCTCAGCACCCTCAGGCTCCGCAACCCCAGACTCAGCAACCCCAGGCTCAGCACCCCCAGACTCAGCACCCCCAGGCTCAGCACCCCCAGGCTCCGCACGCTCAGGCTCAGCACCCCTAGACCCAGCACCAGCAGGCTCAGCACCCCTAGCAGCACCAGAGTCAACAGCTACCTCGACAGGCTCGGCTGCGTCTACCTGGGACACACCTGGGTCTACCTGCGTCTACCTGGGACACACCTGGGTCTACCTGCGTCTACCCTGGGGGGGGAGGGGGTCTACCGGGGGAGTACCTGGCGCGAGGAAGAGCGGCGGGGGGGGGAGGGGGGCAGTGCGGTAGGGGAAGAGACGGTAGTAAGGAACTGACTCGTCAAATGTGACGTCCTGAGAGGACAGAACAACCAGGCGCGAGGTGGGGTGGTAAAACTGCCAACCAGGCGCATCAGGGGGGAAGCCAAGGAAGACGCAGGGAACGGCACGGGAGGACAGCTTGTCCGCAGACAAGTCGCGGACGAAAGCTCGAGATCCCCAGACACGGAACGCAGACGCGTCGCCAACCTTCCCCGTCCACCGCAGAGTAGGGGTGGTCTCCGGCACGGAGACCCGGGGCTGGAGGTTGATCTGATGCGCCGCGTACTGAACCGCGAACGGCCACAGAAAATGGGGAGCATCCGCATGGATCATGGACGTACGAGCGACGTCCATGACCATGCCAATGCGGCGCTCAGCAATCCCATTTTGCTGTGGAGAGGCCGGAAGCGTGAACGTCTGGCGGATGCCCTCCGCCCGACAGAAAGCTCGCAGAAGGTCGGAAGAAAACTCTCCACCTGTGTCGGAGTGCAGACGCAGAACAGGAAAGTCCGAGCCGAAAATCTCTCTGAGCTGGAGACGAGCAGCGCGGATCCAGTCGATCAACACCTCAGTGACCTCACCCTTGCGGCGCAAGGGGAAGACTGTGGTGTAACGCGAGTAGTCGTTAACAAGCAGCAGGAAGTAACGCTCGTGACCCTGTCCACGGACGCGGGCTGGGCCCCACACGTCCATGTGAAGAGTCTACAGTGGAGCCTCTGTCGGAGGAAACTCGGAGGAGTGAGGAGCGGCGCGCTGCCGGTCCTCGACGCAGGGAACGCAGGTAGGGGCAGGCCCCGGAGGAAGGGGAGGGAGGGACCGGGGGAGACCAGAGACAAGGACACGGGAGGCCATGCCTCGGAGACGAGGCAGGGAGGGGTGACCAAGGCGGTGGTGCCAGAGGAGAGTCTGGTGAGACAGGAGGCGACACGAGCAGGGGGCAGACTCAGGACCAGACCGGGACGCTGCAGCAAACACCTGACCCGACGCGGCTACCTGGCCAGACTCAGCAACAGGAGGAGACACGGTAGTCAGGGTGTACAGGCTCGACCCAGGCTGACGAGCGAACATGGCCAGGTGCCGGCCCATCCGAGTACACGAACAGTGGGTCACCCGCGGACCTCCAGGAGTGAACTGGTCAACCCACGCGTCCTGAAGGTCAGCTCCACTCACCAAGTTCGTGGAGAACGAGGGGAGGTGGAGGCCAGACAAAGAGCCAGACAGGACCGCCGGACACGGCAGAACCGTGGAGGAGTGTGCAAGGACCGGACCCCCAGAGGGGTCAGCCAGAGAGACTGCCACTGGCCGACTGAGCGGCGAGAGTGTGGTGCAGTCACGAAAGAAGGAGCGGGAAGCACCCGAGTCAAGGGTGAAAGTGTGCAAGACCTGAGCTGATGCGGTACCTGAGAGAGCAGCCTCACCAGCACCTGGAGCAGCAGACTCACTAGCACCTAGAGCAGCAGCCTCAATGCCCGGGTCGGGCGGAACACACAGGTAACAGTCACCCTCAGCACTAACAGACACAGCATACATAGCAGCAAGGATAGCATCATAATCAAGATCAAAGATAGCAACCCCCGACTTAAGCAGAATATCCCAGCGAGGGATCTCAGAGGAGCCAGGGAACTGTGTACGCCAGGCGTCAGTCAGGCGGCCGAAACAGCGTAGCGTGGCGTGCGGGCCGCCGCACGTCTCTCCACTGCGGTCGCCGGTGCGAAGAACGTAAGTGCAGGGACCAGCACCCCGAGACCTCCCACGCCCAGCGTACCACTCACGGAGCTGCTGAGGCGACGGGGTCTCACGGGAGCGCTGCTGCTGCTGGCGCTGGCCACCGCTAGAGCCTCCCCGCTGCCCACCACTGCCACCGCCACCCCCACCTCCGCCGCCGCCGCCGCCACCTCCATCCCCACTGCCGCTGCCTCCGCCGCCTCCACCTCCACCGCCGCCACCGAAGCCCCCACTCCCGCCACCACTCCCACCTCCACCCCCACCCCCTCCGCCTCCTCCAGGGGGGGGTTCTTGGCGCAGAACTCGGCAGGAAGCGCAGCACGGTAGCGGGTGTCACTAGTGCGGAGGTGCGTAATGAGGTCAGCGACTGTGGCAAAAGCGGCTAGGTCAGGGAACAGGTACGGCAGCATGAGGCGGCTAAGGGCAGCAGTGGCAGGGGAGGAGTAGCGCGCAACAACAACGTCGTACAGAGTCCTAGCGGTCTTGTACTGGCCAAAGTGAGCGCGCTCAGAAGACGGCAGGTGACTACGAATAGCAAGGCAGGCAGCAGCATCACGCGTGGTCCACTGTGAGCGAACAGTACTGGCAGCATCAGCAGCAGGTGCAGCAGAGGCGCCAGACGTGAGGTCAAAAGCGAGACTCCCTCCTTGCTATCGCACTGCAGAAACAACTGCAGATCATCGACCCAGACCTCAAAATCGACCGCTCGACCCTCAGCATCGAAGGTGAGTACATTAGGGCTAGCCATGATAGCAGCAGCAGTAGCAGTAGCAGGAGCAGGAGCAGGAGCAGCGCGACTCGGCAGGGTGGCGCAGCTCGGTAGGGCGGCGCGGCTCGGCTAGGCGGCGCGGCTCGGCAGGGCGGCGTGGGTGCGGCAGTGCGCTTACCAGGGCGGATCAGGGTAGGGCTGCAAGTGGCAGGGCAGGGCCGTGGCGCGCCGGCAGGGCAGGGCCGCTTCGGGCAGAGCCGCTACGAGGCGGCAGTGCAGGGCGGCGACACGGGCGCAGGAAGGGCCGCAACAACGGCGGCTGTAGGCAGGGCCGCAGCAGCGGCGGTAGGCAGGGCCGCGACGGCGACAGGCAGGGCCGTGACGGCGGCAGGCAGGGCCGCGACAGCTCGAGGCAGGGCCGCGACGGCAGGGCGGCAGGGCCGCAAAGGCAGGGCAGCAGGGCCGCGACGGCAGGGCGGCAGGGCCGCGATGGCAGGGTGGGGCCGCGAAGGGCCGCGAAGGGGCCACAAAGGGCCGTGAAGGGGCTGCGAAGGGCCGCGAATTGGCCGCGAAGGGCCGCAAAGGGGCCGCGAAGGGCCGCGAAGGCAGGGCGGGCCGCTAAGGGCGCGACGGGCCGAAAGGGTAGGGCTGCTACGGCAGCAGCAGGGCAGAGCGCGATACGTGGTGGGCCCAAGGGAAAACGGTCCCACTAGGGAACCCGCTCTATACCATGTGAGAGAACTAGCGAGGAATGAATGAACTAGAAATGAGATGGGTACAAATAGGAAAACCTAGAAAGCTGTACCCCCTAAGGTCTAACCCACTACATCCTAAACAGGCTATATCATATATGTTTGACAGAGGTTTGGGGAACTGCGTTTCTTACTCCGTCGAATACAACTATTGACTTTGAAGTGTCAAGTGAGAAAAGCAAAGGAAATAAGAGTTTCCAAAGGCATCGTACGCAACGTGATCATTTCCCACCAAAAAACGTTTCGAGCGAGAGAGAAGGTTGCACACGAGCTGTCAAACTTATACTCTACAGTTTGTTTAGGCTGTAGTGGGGTAGTTACTATGGGGTACAGCAAGTTCAGGTTTTCCTACTTGTACCCACCCCTTTCCTAGTGCATTCACTCTTGTTCATTCTGACATTGTATTACGAGCCTAGGTTAGGCACCTAGGACCGCTTAGTACTAAGGGCCCACCATTCCGCTAGAAGCGCCCTCGTGCGCCCTACCTTCCTCGCGCCCTCGTGCGCCTCTCTCTGCTAGTGCGCCCTCGCGCGCCCTCCCTCTCACACTGCCCGCGCGCAGCCCGCTAGCCGCCCGCGCGCGGCCCGTTTCTCGCGCGCGCATCCTGCTAGCCGCCCGCGCGCGGCCCGTTTCTCGCGCGCGCAGCCTGCTAGCCGCCCGCGCGACCAGCACCGCCCGCGCGCAGCCCGCGACGGCCTCGTGCGGCCCCGCGCGCAGCCCGTGCGCCGCAGCTGCTCGCGCGCCGGCCGCTGCAGCCCGCGCGTAGCTCGCTGCCCGCGCGCAGCTGCAGCCCGCGCGCAGCCGCAGCCCGCGCGCAACCGCAGCCTGCGCGCAACCGCAGCCTGCGCGCAGGCCCGCCGTCGCGTCGCCCTGCCTGTCCGAGCCGCGCCGCGCCGCCCTGTCCGAGCCGCGCCGCGCCGGCCTGCCCGAGCCGCGCCGCGCCGCCCTGCCCGAGCCGCGCTGCCCTATTGCTACTGCTGTTCCTGTTGCTCCTACTGTTCCTACTGCTACTGCTGCTGCTGCTACTACTGCCCCTATGGCCAGTCCCACTGTTCTCTCTTTCGATGCTGAGGGCCGTCCGATTCAGTTTGATGCTTGGCTCGACGACCTGCACCTGTTCCTACAGATCACTGCTAAGGATGATATCTCGCTGTATGATCACGCGTCCGGAACCGCTCTAGCACCTGCTGAGACTGCTGACAGTACTGCTCGTTCCCAGTGGCAGACTCGTGACGCTCACGCTCGCCTAGCCATTCGCAGCCACCTGCCGTTAGATGAGCACGCGCATTTCGGCCAGCACAAGAGTGCTAAGGCACTGTACGATGCGGTAGTCGCGCGCTACTCCTCACCTGCCTCTGCTACGATCGGCCGTCTCTCGCTGCCCTATCTTTTCCCCGATCTGTCTGCCTTTCCCACCATCGCTGACCTCATCACCCACCTCCGCACTAGTGACACTCGCTACCGTGCCGCCCTTCCTGCTGAGTTTCTTGCCAAGAACCCCCCACCAATGTACCTCACTCTCTACCACCTCGTCACCCGTCTCCCTGACTCTCTTCGCGCAGTCAGGGACCACTTTCTCGCCCTCTGCCCCACCGAGCTCACCGTTGACCTGCTCGAGAAGCACCTGCTTGCAGCTGAGGCTAGCATAGTCGCAGTAGGTGCCTCTCGCGGTGACCCCCGCACGCCCTTCTTTGAAGGGTGTTCCCATGTTCCCCTTCTCCCCTCAGTCGCCTCTGCTGCTGCCATCGACTACATTGGAGCTGAGGAAGTCGGGGCTGCGTCTGCTTCTAGTGGGAGGCGCAAGGGCGGCGGGGCAAGGGGGGCAAGGGTGGTGGGGGTGACGGCGGGGGAGGCGGTGGTGGTGGCGGTGGCGGTGGTGGGGGCGGTGGCGGTGGTGGGGGTGGTGGCGGGGCTGGGGGAGTCAGTGGCGGCGGCGGGGGTGGTGGCGGCAGCGGTGATGGAGGTGGCCGGGGTGGAGGCGGTGGTGGTGGCGGCAGTGGGCGTGGTGGCGGCGGCTGGGGTGGTGGTCGGGGTGGACCGGCGCAGCGTGGAGGTTCGGGTGGTGTCCAGCGCCAGCAGCAGCGTCTCGGAGAGACCCCGTCGCCCCAGCAGCTTCGTGAGTGGTACTCTCAGCATGGGGGGTCTGGGGGTGGAGGTACCTGCCCGTATGTCATCCGCACAGGTGACCGCGCTGGTCAGACGTGTGGGAGGCCCCACACGCAGCAGCGCTGCTTCTCCCGTCTCGACGACGCCTGGCGTGCACAGTTCCCTGACGCCTCCGAGCTGCCGCGCTGGGCTGATCTGCTTAAAAAGAAAATTGATATCTTTGCTCTTGACTTTGATGTTATCCTTGGTGCCATGTATGCATTGACTATTAGTGTTGAGGGTGACTGTTACCTGTGTGTCCCGCCCAACCCGGGCATTGAGACCAGTGAGGCTGCCGCTCTAGGTGCTAGTGCGTCTGCTGCCCCAGGTCCTAGTGAGGCTGCTGCTCTAGGTGCTGGTGAGTCTGCTGCTTCAGGTGCTCGTGAGTCTGCGCCTTCAGGTACTGCGTCTACTGAGGCACTGCACACCTTCACACTGGACTCAGGTGCTTCCCGCTGTTTCTTTCGCGACCGCACTACTCTAGTGCAGCTCCCTAGGCCTGTTGCTGTCTCCCTGGCTGACCCCTCCGGGGGTCCGGTCCTTGCGACCTCCACCACTGCCCTCCCTTGTCCTGCTGTCCCGTCCGGCACACTGTCGGGTCTTTACCTCCCCTCGTTCTCTACGAACTTGGTGGCGGGTTCCGCGCTCCAGGACGCGGGTGTTCACCAGTTCACCCCTGCCTATGAGCGTGTGACACACTGCACGTGTGCTCAGACGGGTCGTCACCTGGCTGCCTTCACTCGTCAGCCGGGGTCGGACCTGTACACACTGACCACTGAGTCCCCTCAGGTAGCTGCTTCTGCGTCTGCGTCAGGTCAGTTGTCCGCCCCCTGTTCGTATCGCACCTTGTCGCACCGGACGGTCCTCTGGCACCACCGCCTTGGTCACCCTTCGATGCAGCGCCTTCGTGGCATGCACTCCCGTTACCTTGTCTCTGGTCTCCCCAGGTCACTGCCTCCACTGCCACCGTCCCCTGCCCCTCCCTGCCTTCCCTATGTCGAGGGGCGGCAGCGTGCCGCCCCTCACTCCTCTGAGTTCCCCCCGACGGAGGCTCCTCTGCAGACCCTTCACATGGACGTGTGGGGCCCAGCCCGCGTCCGTGGACAGGGCGGAGAGTGCTACTTCCTGCTGGTAGTTGACGACGACACGCGTTACACCACGGTCTTCCCCTTGCGCACCAAGGGAGAGGTCCTTGATGTCTTGATCCCTTGGATCCGCGCTACCCGTCTCCAGCTGGAGAGGCGCTTTCGCACGGACCTTCCCGTCCTGCGACTGCACTCTGACAGAGGTGGTGAGTTTTCCTTCGACCTCTTGAGAGCCTTCTGTCAGGGGGAGGGCATTGAGCAGACGTTCACGCTTCCGGCCTCTCCTCAGCAGAATGGGGTTGCTGAGCGCCGCATTGGCTTGGTCATGGAGGTTGCTCGTACCTCCTTGATCCATGCGGCTGCCCCCCATTTTCTGTGGCCGTTTGCAATCCGGTACGCCGCGCATCAGCTCAACCTCTGGCCCCGTGTCTCCGTTCCGGAGACCTCGCCGACACTGCGTTGGACGGGAGAGGTTGGCGATGCGTCCGTGTTCCGGGTCTGGGGATCTCGTGCCTTTGTCCGCGATACGTCCGCGGACAAGCTCTCCTCCCGCGCCGTTCCCCGTGTCTTCCTTGGCTTTGTCCCTGACGCGCCTGGCTGGCAGTTTTACCACCCCACCTCGCGCCATGTCTTCCCCTCTCAGGACGTCACGTTTGACGAGTCGGTCCCCTTTTATCGTCTCTTCCCCTACCGCACTGCCCCGCTCCCCCCTCCGCCGCTCTTCCTCACGCCAAGTGCTGCTTCGGTAGACCCCCTACCTCCCCAGGGTCCTGCTCCCTCAGGTGTTTCCCAGGTAGACCCGGTCGAGCCTGTCGAGGTAGCTGTCGACTCTGGTCCTGCGCGAGGTACTGAGCATGAGCGTGCTGAGCCTGGAGGTGCTGAGCTTGGGGGTGCTGAGACTGGGGGTGCTGAGACTGGGGGTACTGAGCCTGGGGGTGCTGAGACTGGGGGTGCTGAGACTGGGGGGGCTGAGCCTAGGGGTGCTGAGACTGGGGGTGCTGAGCCTGGGGGTGCTGTGACTGGGGGTGCTGAGCCTGGAGTTCTTGAGCCTGGGGGTACTGCGCCTGGGGGCGCTCTCTCGTCCCAGCAGCTGCGTGAATGGTACTCTCGGCACTGTCGCCGCTGACGTGGTGCTGTGGGAGCTGGGGGTGCTACTGGAGCTGGAGCTGAGGGCGCTGGAGCTACTGGTGCTGGAGTGGCTGCCGACCCTGGGGTTGGCGCTGGAGTTGCTGGAGCCACTGATCCTGGAGGTGCTCGTACTGGCGGTACTGGAGTTGCTGGGACTGGAGGTGCTACTGGAGCTGCTGGAGGTGCTGGTGCTACTGGAGCGGGAGCTTCTGGGGGTGCTACTGGTGCTGGAGCTAGTGGTGCTGCAGGGGCCGGAGCTGGAGGCGCTGACGCTCGTCCTACTGGAGGTGCTGGAGCTGACGGTGCTGCTGGAGCTTGTGCTCCTGGGGGTACTGGAGTTGGCGCTACTGGAGCTGCTGGTGGTGCTGCAGGAGTTGGAGCTGCCGCTGGGGGTACTGGTGCTGTCACTGCTGGTTCTAGGGGCGCTACACGGCCGCGGTCGTACTTCGTTCCGCTCCTTCAGCAGGTTCTTGGTCTCCCGCCTGCTACAGGTCCTGCTCCCTCTTTACAGTGTCCTTTGCCTGTCCAGTCGCAGTCATAGTTACAGCCTGCCTCACCACTCCCTGGTCCTTCTCCCTACACTAGTCCGACCGGAGGTCTTACGGAGCGTCGTGAGCCTGAGTCTCGTCCTGTGTCGCCTGAGTCTCGTCCTGCGTCGCCTGTTCGTGCTGCTCGCACTAGTCGTCGTGTTCCGCGTCAGCGTCCTCCTGCTGTCCCAGGCACGCACCAGATGGCGCTTCATCTTTCCACTGCTCCACAGCGTGTCCCTCTGCCGTCTCCTCCTGCGTCCTCTCTTCCTGCCCTTGCTGACCCGGAGTCTGACTCCCTTCGTGTTGCTAGTCCTACTGTCACGCGTCTTCTGGCCACTGTTGTCACTGACCCTTCCTTTGAGTCCACTGCTGCGTCTGCTCTCGTTGCTGAGCTTGTTGACTTTGCTGCCGCCTGTCGTCTAGACTACGCCGCCAGCCTTGTTGCTGAGTCTGAGTCTGTCTGTCCTCCGTCCGTCGGGGGTGAGTGTGCTCTTGGCACGGACGTCCTTGAGGACAGACAGGAGGAGTTTGAGTGCTTTGCCGCTGCTTTACCTCATCTCGTGTCCATGCTGATTTCCCCTGAGGGAGACCCGGATGCACCAGACATCCCGACCCCGCGCTCTTACGCAGAGGCGATAGAGGGTCCCTAATCCTCTCAGTGGCAGTCAGCCATGGACGCACAGATGGCTTCTTGGAAGTCCACAGGCACCTACGTCAACGAGGTTCCCCCGCCTGGGGCGAACATCGTCAGTGGCATGTGGATTTTCAGGGTGAAGCGGCCGCCGGGTTCTCCGCCTGTCTTCAAGGCGCGTTACGTTGCACGAGGCTTCAGTCAGCGTGAGGGAGTTGACTTCTTCCAGACCTTCTCCCCTACCCCGAAGATGACCACTCTTCGGGTTCTGCTGCACGTCGCCGCTCAGCGTGACTACGAGCTCCACTCTCTTGACTTCAGCACTGCTTTCCTACAGGGCAGCCTGCACGAGGAGATCTGGCTGCGCCGCCCACCTGGCTTTACTGGGTCGTTTCCTCCTGGTACCCAGTGGAGCCTCCGGCGGCCAGTCTACGGTCTCCGCCAGGCACCCCGTGAGTGGCAGGACACACTGAGGACGACTCTTGCTGCTCTTGGGTTTGCTCCTTCTACAGCTGACCCGTCGCTGTTTCTACGCACCGACACCACTCTGCCGCCGTTCTACGTTCTCGTGTACCTAGACGACTTGGTCTTTGCTACTGCTGACACTGAGGCATTCGCCCACGTGAAGTCGGAGCTGCAGAAGAGACACACGTGCACAAACCTGGGTGAACTGACAAGCTATCTTGGCTTGCAGATCACCCGGGACAGAGCACAGCGCACCATTACCTTGACTCAGTCACACATGGTGCAGCAGGTCCTTCAGCGCTTCCGCTTCACGTACTCCTCGCCACAGTCCACTCCTCTGCCTACCGGTCACTTGCTCTCAGCTCCACCTTCGGACGAGTCCGTAGAGCCGAGTGGCCCGTATCCAGAGCTTGTGGGCTGCCTCATGTACCTGATGACCTGCACTCGACCTGACCTAGCCTACCCTCTTAGCATCCTAGCACGCTATGTCGCTCCTGGCCGACACATGAAGGAGCACATGGATGCTGCTAAGAGGGTGTTGCGCTACTTGTGCAGTACGTCGGGCATGGGGCTCGTGCTTGGAGGACGAGGTCCAGTTATCCTCACTGGTCACGCAGACGCTTCTTGGGCTGACGACTTGGCTACGCAGCGGTCGTCACAGGGTTACACTTTCAGCCTTGGCTCCGGCTCTGTTTCTTGGCGGTCTACCCGCTCGTCTTCTGTTCTCAGTTCTAGTTGTCAGGCTGAGATCTACGCAGGGGCCATGGCTGCGCAAGAGTTACGCTGGCTCACCTACCTGCTGACCGACCTTGGAGAGCCGCCTCGTTCTCCTCCAGTGCTGTACGTCGACAACAAGGCCATGATTGCCTTGTGTCAGGAGCACAGACTGGAGCACAGAACGAAGCACATCGCTCTGCGCTGCTTCCTTGCTCGAGAGTTGCAGCAGTGTGGTCAGCTTCGTCTTGCTTACGTGGCCACTCGGGCCAACACTGCTGATGTGTTCACCAAGGCTCTTCAGCCTTGTGATCATCAGCGTTTCTGTACTGTTCTAGGCCTTGTGCCTACTGTGCCTCACTTGCTTACTTCTTGACTCTGCTTGTACTGTGATCCTTATATATGTGTACCTGCATGTTTACACTTGCTAGGTTGTGATCACTGTACTGCTTGTTGTATTATCAACCTGCATGTGAACTGGCCTTGTGGCCATCTGCTTGTGCTCAGAATGTGTGGTGACGTTGTGATCCACCCTGGGCTTGCTTTGCTTTTCTTGACTGGTCTTGTGACCCCTTGCTCTCCCCCACTTTGCCTATGGGGGTGTGTCAAACTTATACTCTACAGTTTGTTTAGGCTGTAGTGGGGTAGTTACTATGGGGTACAGCAAGTTTAGGTTTTCCTACTTGTACCCACCCCTTTCCTAGTGCATTCACTCTTGTTCATTATGACACGAGCTACTTGTACCAATGTGGAAGAGTCAAGCACACCTGCCAGAGGAGCCGAACCAGTAATATACGACATACAGCATGAGAACATTCCATTTGAAGGCGTTTCGTTTGAACCAGCAAGCAGTGCAGGACATGGTTTTGATGTACTGGAAAAGGTCTCAGAATCGTCGAGCAATTTCAACGAGCAGGTGGATTCAGAAACTTTTGCCCGATAAAGTTGTGCGCGTTCAATTCATATCGACAGATTGCAAGACAAAGAAGAACTACTTGAGTCAGAAACGTTGCGCATGCAACGTGAACACGTTCGGGTAGAAGAATATTCAAGTGGGAGGCGAACAAGGGGGCGTCTTTTTTGTATGAATGAGATCCAAGAAGATGTGGAACTATCGAGCGTTCTTGAAACGTCGCCCACTCAACGCGAGCATATTTCATCTAGTACCGATCCATGTCATGGATTAGCGACCATGCATCGAAGTTGTGCGGACGAAAAGCAGGAAGATAAGACAAAGTTTAGCATATCTGACGAACGGATTGATTCTAATGGAGATATTCATTTTTCAATCCCAAAGATTGCGCCGAACAAAGAAGGGCTTGGAGGCATCATCGAAGACGGATCTCGTTTCACCATACGATTAATGGTAAACTATAATAAAATGTCTGTTCGAGGATTTCCAACAAATCGACATGCAGCCTGGGTTCGACAATACAATATTTTGAAGTATCGAGGACTTAAGACTAGTCAAAAGCTTCCGTTTGATCGGCGTTATCTCATCAGCAACGGAAAGCTTGCGGACATACCATTTTTCGACAAAATCTACAAAATAAACAATCTTGGGAAAGAAACACAAACGACTACCCCAAAGTCATACGTCGGAGTTCATGAAGGATGCGAGAAATTCGGTTTTCGTATAATGGTGGACGGACGTAACTACATGTATGAAAAATGGAATTCTGAAGAATCGGCAGCACGTGCGAGACAATATTTTTTGCATTTAGCATTTGGCCCTAAATGCACTAAAACGTTGCCATTCAATGTCGACGAGTTTTATGAGGATGGCAAGCTTCTTCGCGATGTGGAATTAGATAACATTTTTTATGACCTGGAAGTTCAATACGATGAAACTGTTGCGTGCAAAATGTAATTTGCACGACAACCTGCCGCCTATTTGTCGAGCAAGGTGAAGTTTGAAGGTATCAATTTTAAGGTAATTTGTATTTTGTGTGATGCGCATTTGTGTGCTTTCCATCTGTGCGTTTACGGTTTGTGAATTGCTTTAGCGGTTCATAAGTTATGTGTGTTTTTGTCATGTTGCATTCATGGTGTTTCATGACTCTTCGCGTGTGTTTCGTGTGTGCATGCGAGGAGTTCCGAGTTTTCATGTGTCTTCGTGTTGTTTCATGAATGTGCGCGCATTTCGAGTGTTCATGTTTGTTTTTGGATCTTCGCGGGTTGTTCATGACTGTTCGTAAGATGTTCGTGCACGCTCATGAGCGATCATGTACGATCATGTTCGGTCATGACAGTTTGTGTTTTCTGTCATGAGTTTTCATTTGTGTTCATGAGAGGGAAGCGAGTGTTTTCTTCCCTCAGGTATTTCGCGCTGGTCAAGGCTCGAGGCCATGAGTCCGAGCTCTATTGCGCAATCATGCATGTAGCACCAAAAGGGCCGAAGGGTGCCAGTCGAGGCACACGCTCGGCCTGCGGCCGCGATTCAATTCGTCGCCACACGCGCGAGTGTGGCAGTGAGGTAGCGCGTGGGTAAAGCCAAGCGCGCGTGGGTCCAGGTTGGATTTCGTGGGACCCTCCGGCGTTTTGTCTGCATTATCCGAGGTGGGAAATTCGCGGGAGTATTTCGCGAAGTGCGCGATTTAAATACGACGCTGATGCGAACTGAGCGAGGTGGAGTTCGACGACTTCGTAATTTCGTCACGTAACTGTGCGAATCGCTCAGGAGTTTTCATGAACTGTCACGTATGGTCATGAGCTGTCATGATCGTAAAAGGCCGCGAGTTTTCATGGAATTCCGTGGGCAAGTATGGGCTACATGATTGTGCATGGGTGAGTATGTTCCCACTGATGTTGCGTGGAGAATGGGGGATGTTCCTAGCTATTATTTTTGTGGGCTGTTAGCTTTCGCTTTTGGTTGGTTAGTATTAATCCTTGCTTGTGCTTGTTTGTGATCAATCGTTGTGAATCCTTTAGTGAATGAATTATTGCTTTTACAACGTATTGACGTGAAGAGTAAAATCAGCACACGAGCCAATTCTTCGTCAATGCTGCGCTAAGGATTTTGGGAGCGCTCTAGTGCCGTCGATTGAACTTACACTTGGTGTGTCCCTCTACAAAACACGGACCCTTGGTTAGGGGCTGGTTCTACCAGGCACCCGAGGACCCTTGGAGGTGACCCCGTGGGGACTAACTAGTGTGAATTAAAGGGCATGCTTAGAGTTTTTAGATCCCAATAGTGGTCAACAGAAACATATGAGCAAACTAAAATTGTTGATCAAGCCATGTCTCGATTTGAAGAAGCATCCAAAGAAGGCCCTACACATGCGTGTGAAAGTTACGATCAGCTATTGTTCAGACGTCAATTGTCCATAGTGAAGGACGGTGCATCTATCGATACAAAGGTGTGTCGTAGTTGCAAAATGGCAATCATGGGCAAAGAAACGCCCACACTTTCTCGAAAAAATGGAGCATTGCTACCGAACCGACCTCACGATCTTACGGGATTGTCGGACTTGGAAGAACGTTTGGTTTCACCGCGCGTTGTGTTTTCGAGCATTACACAAACGCACGTTGGAAAACAGTACAAGATACGCGGCGGAGTAGTAAATTTTCCAGTCAAGGTTGTTGACATGGTAACTGTTGACCACTATTGGGATCTAGAAACTCTATACAAGCCCTTTAATTAACTCTTAGTTGTCCCCACGGGGTCACCTCCAAGGGTCCTCGGGTGCCTGGCTAAGCCAGCCCCTAACCAAGGGTCTGTGTTTTGTAGAGGGACGCACTAAGTGTAAAAACAACGGCGTGCACTAGAGCACTCCCAAAACTTGTATGCGAAGCGTTGACGACGAACTGGTCGTGTGCAGAGAGTTCTCTTCACGTCAATACGTTGAAAGAGAAAATATTCACTCAAAAGATTGATTACAACTTCGCACAAGCACGCATATATATTTTGCCAAAGGAAAATAGCAAACAGTTGATAAACTGCATTTCTAGGACTTCGCCTTGCTGTCTGGAAAAGCGGTTGCCAAACTTCCGCTGCATTTGGCTTGATCCGAGTCCTTGAAATAACTATCTTCAATTTCCATGTCTGCCAAATTCCCCTGCTGAGTCCTCTCGCGAACTCACATGTAGAATCATGAACGCTCGTGTGGGAATTCCCCTTTTCCCACTGTTTACAGTTGTAAAACGGATATTTCCGTTTTGTACCTGTAAAGCGAACTGTCCGGTTAGGCGCGGTGCTTTCCCGCGAAAGTTCTCTGTGCCACGTCACAAAAGACGAGACTCGAGATTCAGTTGTACAACTGAAATCTCGAGTCAATCCCGAGCACCCCTCGGGATCCCTCGGCACCTCCCGAAACACACGCGCACCCCTCAGGTGCGCAATCATGCACGACCAGCCGAAATGGTCGTGCTGTACAGTGCCAGGACGTGCGCCTTGCGCACGCTCGCAACAGTGCGAGCCACACGCGTGGGCCCTCAGGACCCACACGCGAGATCTGGACCCACACGCACGGTCCAGATTCTCGCGCACTTTTACCTTGACCAGCGCCACAGAAAATCCGAGCACCCAAAAACACTCGCCACTCAAATTAACACACATGAAAACTCACAAACAAAGCTGGAACATTCATGAACGAAACACAAACAGTCATGAACAAACATGAACGCACATGAACGAACATGAAGATACATGAACGCTCACGAAGGTAACACGAACAGTACGCGAACAGACATGAACGCGCGAAGGCTCATGAAAGCACATGATCACTCGGAACTTCACGCACATTCATGACACGACACGAACAACACGAAACACACAAGAACAATCATGAAAACGCATGAATGCAACCTCACACTAAAATGCACATAACTTATGAACCGCTAAGGCGATTCATAAACCGTAAATGTCAAACTTATATGCTATAGCTTGTTTAGGCTGTAGTGGGGTAGTCAATATGGGGTACAACACTTTAGGGTTTCACTACTTGTACCCAATTTCTGCTAGTTCATCCATTCCTGTTTCTTTCATTTTAACATGGTTTCAGAGCAGGTCCTCCGCTAGGACCGAATTTTTTTTTAGGGCCCACCACTACTGACTGCCTACTAGCGCCCTCGTGCGCCCTACTGTCGGAGCGCCCTCGAGCGCCTCCCCCCAGCGCCCTCGTGCGCCCCTCCTTAGCGGCCCTGTAAGGCCCCGCGACCCGCCCCTTAGCGGCCCCGTCGGCCCCGCGAGCTGCCCCTTAGCGGCCCCTTACAGCCCCGCGCGCCGCCCCTTAGCGGCCCCTCACGGCCCCGTCGACCCCGCGCGCCGCCCTTTAGCGGCCCCTTACGGCCCCGTCGACCCTGCGCGCCGCCCCCCTAACGGCCTCTCACGGCCCCGTCGACCCCGCGCGCAGCCCCTTAGCGGCCCCTTACGGCCCCGTCGACCCAGCGCGCCGCCCCTTAGCGGCCCCTTACGGCCCCGTCGACCCCGCGCGCGGCCCCTTAGCGGCCCCTCTCGGCCCCGTCGACCCCGCACGCGCCCCACCTAGAGGCCCCGTCGGCCCCGTCGACCCCGCGCGCGCCCCACCTAGCAGCCCCGGCAGCCCCGCACGCGACAGCCACGGCCCCGCCAGAACCGAGCCGCCCGAACCGAGCCGCCCGAACCGAGCCGCCCGAACCGAGCCGCCCAGCCCGAGCCGAGCCGCGCCGCCCGAACCGAGCCGCGCCGCCCTCCCCGTACTGAGCAGCCCCCTCTGGACCGAGCCGCCCTACCTGAGTCGTGCTGCCTGCTACTTTTAGGGTTTCGCCTGCTGCTACTACTGCTACTGTTCCTGCTGTTACTACTGCTCTTACTGCAACTATGGCTAGCCCTGCTGTACTCGCTTTCGATGCTGAGGGCCACCCACTGAAGTTTGACACCTGGCTAGATGACTTGCACCTGTTCCTCCAGCTCACTGCCAAGGAGGACATCTCGCTGTACGATCACGCGCTAGGCAATGCTGCTGCCCCTGCTGTTACTGCTGACAGTACTGCCCGCTCCCAGTGGCAGACTCGTGACGCCCACGCTCGCTTTGCTATTCGCAACTCCCTGCCGGTAGATGAGCGCGAGCACTTTGGCCAGCACAAAACTGCACAGGCACTGTACACTGCTGTAGTTGCACGCTACTCCTCACCTGCCTCTGCTGCGCTATGCCGTCTCTCGCTCCCCTACCTGTTCCCAGACCTGTCCGCTTTCGCCACAGTAGCTGACCTCACCACGCACCTCCGCACTAGTGAGGCTCGCTTCCGTGCCGCTATGCCCGCTGAGTTTCTTGCCACCCACACCCCCCCCGCTCTGGCTCACTCTCTACCACCTTGTCACCCGTCTCCCTGAATCTCTTCGTGCGGTCAGGGACCACTTCCTCGCTCGCTCCCCCACTGAGCTCACCGTTGACCTGCTCGAGAAGGAGCTGCTTGCAGCTGAGACTAGCATAGTCGCTGTAGCTGCCTCTCGTGGCGACCCCCGCACCCCTTTCTTCGAGGGGTGTTCCCCTTCCCCCCTTCTCCCCTCAGTCGCCTCTGCTGCTGCTGTCGACCTAGTTGCTACTGAGCAGGTCGGGACTGCGTCCGCTCCGAGCTGGCGTCGCAGCGGCAAGGGCAAAGGGGGCAAGGGAGGTGGAGGTGACGGCGGGGGAGGTGGTGGTGGGGGCGGTGGCGGCGGTGGGGGTGGTGGCGGGGCTGGAGGGGCTAGTGGCAGCGGTGGGGGTGGAGGTGGCAGCAGCAGAGGAGGTGGCCGGGGTGGGGGCGGTGGTTGGGGCGGCGGTGGACGCGGAGGCGGCAGAGGCGGTGGTAGTCGAGGTGGTGGCGGAGGCGGTGGTGGTCGTGGAGGCACTGGCGGTGGCCAGAGCCAGCAGCACACTCCGTCTTCCCAGGAGCTTCGTGAGTGGTACTCTCAGCACGGGCGGGGGGGGGGGTGGCCTTAGCTGCACGTACGTTATCCGCACTAGTGACCGCACTGGCCAGATGTGTGGGAGGGCGCACACCACGCAGCGCTGCTTCTCCCGCCTTGACGACGCTTGGCGCACTCAGTTCCCTACTGCCACTGAGCTGCCCCGCTGGGCTGAGCTGATGAGGAAGAACATTGATATCTATGCTCTTGACTTTGATGCTATTCTCACTGCCATGTATGTGTTGTCTACTAGTGGAGAGGGTGATCAGTCCTGCGTGTTCCGCCCGACCCGGGCATTCGCACCAGTGAGGCTGCCGCTCTAGGTACTTGCGTGTCTGCTGCCCCAGGTGCTGGTGAGGCTGCTGCTCTAGGTGTTTGCGTGTCTGCTGCCCCAGGTGCTGGTGAGGCTGCTGCTCTAGGTGCTAGTGAGTCTGCGCCCCCTGGTACTGAGTCCACTGAGGCACTGCACACCTTCACTCTAGACTCAGGAGCTTCTCGCTGTTTCTTTTGTGACCGCACTGCCCTTGAGCAGCTTGCCCGGCCAGTTGCTGTCTCCCTTGCTGACCCCTCTGGGGGTCCGGTCATTGCGACCTCCTCCACTGTTCTTCCTTGTCCTGCGGTGCCGTCGGGCACACTGTCCGGTCTCCACCTCCCCTCGTTCTCTACGAACTTGGTGGCGGGTTGTGCGCTCCACGACGGGGGTGTCCACCAGTTCACCCCTGCCTACGAGCGCGTGACACACTGCACGTGTGCTCGGACGGGCCGTCACCTAGCTACCTTCACTAGGCAGCCGGGGTCGGACCTGTACACACTGACCACTGAGTCCCCTCAGGTAGCTGCGTCTGCGTCTGCGTCAGGTCAACTGTCTGCCCCCTGCTCGTGTCGCTCTCTGGCGCACGAGACTGTCCTCTGGCACCACCGCCTTGGTCACCCGTCAGTGCAGCGCCTTCGTGCCATGCACAAACGGTACCTTGTCTCTGGTCTTCCCCGAGTACTCCCTCCCCTCCCACCCTCGCCTGCTCCTCCCTGTCTTCCTTGTGTCGAGGGGCGGCAGCGCGCCGCTCCCCACTCCTCCTCTTTTCCCCCGACGACTGCTCCCTTGCAGACGCTCCACATGGACGTGTGGGGCCCAGCCCGCGTCCGTGGACAGGGTCAGGAGAGGTACTTCCTGATCATTGTTGACGACTACTCGCGCTACACCACGGTCTTCCCCTTGCGCACCAAGGGTGAGGTCCCTGATGTTTTGATCCCTTGGATCCGCGCTGCCCGTCTCCAGCTCAGCGAGAGGTTCCACTCGGACTTTCCTGTCCTGCGTCTGCACTCTGACAGAGGTGGGGAGTTTTCCTCCGACCTCTTGAGGGCCTTCTGTCAGGGGGAGGGCATTGAGTAGTCGTTCACGCTTCCGGCCTCTCCACAGCAGAATGGGGTTGCTGAGCGCCGCATTGGCTTGGTCATGGAGGTCGCTCGTACCTCCTTGATCCATGCGGCTGCCCCCCACTTTCTGTGGCCGTTTGCGGTCCGGTACGCTGCGCATCAGCTCAACCTCTGGCCCCGTGTCTCCTTGCCGGAGACCTCGCCCACACTGCTGTGGACGGGGGAGGTTGGCGATGCGTCGCGTTTCCGGGTCTGGGGATCTCGAGCTTTTGTCCGCGATACGTCCGCGGACAAGCTCTCCTCTCGCGCTGTTCCTTGTGTCTTCCTTGGCTTTGTCCCGGACGCGTCTGGTTGGCAGTTTTACCACGCCACCTCGCGCCGTGTCCTGCCCTCTCAGGACGTCACTTTTGACGAGTCGGTGCCCTACTACCGCCTCTTCCCCTACCGCACTGCCCCGCTAACCCCCCGCCTCTCTTCCTCGCGCCAGGTGCTGCTGTGGTTGACCCCCTCCCCCCTCAGGGTGCCGCTCCCTCAGGTGTGTCCCAGGTAGACCCGGTTGAGCCTGTCGAGGTAGCTGTCGACTCTCGTCCTGCTAGGGGTGCTGAGCCTGAGCGTGCGGAGCCTGGGGGTGCGGAGCCTGGGGGTGCGGAGCCTGGGGGTGCGGAGTCTGGGGGTGCTGAGCCTGGGGGTGCGGAGTCTGCAGGTGCTGAGCCTGGGGGTGCGGAGTCTGCAGGTGCTGAGCCTGGGGGTGCTGAGTCTGGGAGTGCTACACCTGGAGGAGCTCTCTCCTCAGAGCAGCTGCGTGAGTGGTACTTACAGTACTGCAGCCTCAGGAGAGGTGCTTCTGGAGCTAGGAGAGCTGCTGGAGCTGGTGCTAGTGCTTCCCCTCCTAGGCGGGCACTGCCCTCTCCCCAGCAGCTCCGAGAGTGGTACGCTCGGCACTGCAGTCTCCGGAGTGGCGCTCCTCGCGTCGAGGACCCTGGTGCTGGAGCTGCTGGCGGTGCTGCTGGTACTACTGGTGCTGGTGCTGCTGGCGGTGCTGCTGGCGCTGCTGGAGGTGCTGTTGGTGCTGGAGCTGCTGGAGGTGCTGCTGCTGCTAGCGGTGCTACTGGCGCTGCTGGAGGTGCTGCAGCTGCTGGAGGTGCTGGTACTGCTGACGCTGCTGGAGGTGCTGCTGGTGCTGGAGCTACTGGAGCTGCTGGAGGTGCTGCTGCTGCTGGCGGTGCTACTGGCGCTCCTGGAGGTGCTGCTGGTGCTGGTGCTGCTGGAGGTACTGGTGCTACTGACGTTGCTGGAGGTGCTGCTGGTGCTGGCGCTGCTGGTGCTGCTGGAGCTGCTGGAGCCGCTCGTCCTGGAGGTGCTCGTACTGGAGGTTCTGGAGCTGCTTGGACTGGGCCTGCTGAGGGGGTTGGAGCTGGAGGTGCTGAGCGGCCGTGGCCGTACTACGTGTCGCTCCTTCAGCAGGTTCTTGGTCTCCCGCCCTCTCCTGGTCCTACTCCTCCCCCACTGAGTCCACCGCCTGTCCAGTCACAGTTACAGCCTGCCTCTCCATTGCCTGGTCCTTCTTCTTACACTGCGCCGACGGGTAGTCTTACTGAGCGTCGTGAGCCTGAGTCTTGTCCTCCGTCGCCTGAGTCTAGTCCAGAGTCGCCTGAGTCGCGTCCAGGGTCGCCTGTACGCGCTGTCCGCGCTGGTCGTCGTGCTCCGCGTCAGCGTCCTCCTCCTGTCCTTGGCACGCACTATATGACCCTGCGTCCTTCCACTGCTCCACAGCGCGTCCCTCTGCCGTCTCCTCCTGCGTCCTCTCTTCCTGACGTTGCTGACCCGCCGTCAGACCTTACTCGTGCTGCCAGTCCTACTGTCGCGCGTCTCCTTGCCACTGTTGTCACTGACCCTACCTTTGAGTCCTCTGCTGCGTCTGCTCTAGTCGCTGAGCTTGTTGACTTTGCTGCCGCATGTCGTCTAGACTACGCTGCTAGCCTTGTTGCTGAGTCTGAGTCTGTCTGTCCTCCGTCAGTCGGGGGTGAGTGTGCTCTTGGCACGGACGTCCTTGAGGACAGACAGGAGGAGTTTGAGTGCTTTGCTGCAGCTTTACCTCATCTCGTGTCCATGTTGATTGCCCCTGAGGGAGACCCGGATGCACCAGACATCCCGACCCCACGCTCCTACGCAGAGGCGATGGAGGGTCTCTACTCCTCTCAGTGGCAGACAGCCATGGACGCAGAGATGGCTTCCTGGAAGTCCACAGGCACCTACGTCGACGAGGTTCCCCCACCTGGGGCGAACATCGTCAGTGGCATGTGGATTTTCAGGGTGAAGCGGCCGCCGGGTTCTCCGCCTGTCTTCAAGGCGCGTTACGTTGCTCGAGGCTTCAGTCAGCGAGAGGGAGTTGACTTCTTCCAGACCTTCTCCCCGACCCCGAAGATGACCACTCTTCGGGTTCTGCTGCACGTCGCTGCTCAGCGTGACTACGAGCTCCGCTGCCTTGACTTCAGCACTGCGTTCCTACAGGGCACCCTGCACGAGGAGATCTGGCTGCGCCGCCCACCTGGCTTCATTGGGTCGTTCCCTCCTGGTACCCAGTGGAGCCTCCGGCGGCCAGTCTACGGTCTCCGCCAGGCGCCCCGTGAGTGGCACGACACACTGAGGACTACTCTTGCTGCTCTTGGGTTTGCTCCTTCTACTGCTGACCCGTCGCTGTTTCTACGCACCGACACCACTCTGCCGCCGTTCTACGTTCTCGTGTACGTAGACGACTTGGTCTTTGCTACTGCTGACACTGAGGCACTCGCCCACGTGAAGTCCGAGCTGCAGAAGAGACACACGTGCACAGACCTGGGTGAGCTGACAAGCTATCTTGGCTTGCGGATCACCCGGGACAGAGCACAGCGCACCATCACCTTGACTCAGTCACACATGGTGCAGCAGGTCCTTCAGCGCTTCCGCTTCACGTACTCCTCGCCTCAGCCCACTCCTCTGCCTACCGGTCACTCGCTCTCAGCTCTGCCTTCGGATGAGTCCGTAGAGCCGAGTGGCCCGTATCCAGAGCTTGTGGGCTGCCTCATGTACCTGATGACCTGCACTCGACCTGACCTAGCCTACCCGCTTAGCATCCTAGCACGCTATGTCGCTCCTGGCCGTCACCGGAAGGAGCACATGGATGCAGCTAAGAGGGTGTTGCGCTACTTGTGCAGTATGTCGGGCATGGGGCTTGTGCTTGGAGGACGGCGCGACGTTGTCCTCACTGGACACTCAGACGCTTCTTGGGCTGACGACCAGGCTACTCAGCGGTCGTCTCAGGGTTACACCTTCAGCCTTGGCTCTGGTTCAGTTTCGTGGCGTTCTACACGCTCGTCTTCAGTTCTCAGCTCCAGTTGTGAGGCTGAGATCTACGCCACAGCCATGGCTGCCCAGGAGCTTCGCTAGCTCACCTACCTGCTGACCAACCTGGGAGAGCGGCCTCGTTCTCCTCCAGTGCTGTACGTCGACAACAAGGCCGCCCTTGCCTTGTGTCAGGAGCACAGACTGGAGCACAGAACGAAGCACGTCGCTCTGCGCTACTTCCTTGCTCGAGAGCTGCAGCAGCGTGGTCAGCTTCGTCTCTCTTACGTGGCCACTCGGGCCAACACTGCTGACGTGTTCACCAAGGCTCTTCAGCCTTGTGACCATCAGCGTTTCTGTACTGTTCTAGGCCTTGTGCCTACTCTCCCTCACTTGCTCACTTCTTGACTTTGCTTGTACTGTGATCTATATATATATACCGGCATGCTTTCACTTGCTAGGTTGTGATCACTGTACCTCTTGTTATATTATCAAACTGCATGTGAACTGGTCTTGTGACCGCTTGCTTGTGCTCGAAATTTGTGTGGTATCCTTGAGATCCACCCTGAGCTTGCTTTGCTTTTCTTGACTGGTCTTGTGACCTCTTGTTCTCCCCCAATTTGCCTATGGGGGTGTGTCAAACTTATATGCTATAGCTTGTTTAGGCTGTAGTGGGGTAGTCAATATGGGGTACAACACTTTAGGGTTTCACTACTTGTACCCAACTTTCTGCTAGTTCATCCATTCCTGTTTCTTTAATTTTAACAGTAAACGCCAAAATGAAAAGCACACAAATGCGCATTTCACACCACACAAATTACCTTAACACGAATACTTTCAAATTTCACCTTGCTCGACGTATAGGCGACAGGTTGACGTGCAAAATATGATTTGCACCCAACAGTAACTGCATTGCATCGACTACCACAAGAAACTCAAACTGTTCGTGTACGTTTAAAGCGCAAATTTCTGAATGCACATAATGTGTATGATGACAACGTGAGGCCCGCCAAGATATTACGAGCCATTTCATACCTGGAGAAGAAAGATTTGTTCAAAAAAAATGGAATCAAACTAGATAATGATAGAATGGTTGAATTACAACAGGAGATTGATGAGAACGATCTCCATAACCAGTTTTTATCGCACAGCAACACTGACCAAACTAACAATCATTCGGAGATTAATGAAGGCGCGACTGGATTGGGAGATGAGGAAGTGGAAGTGGATATTGACGAAGCCGATTTAAATGTCGGAATTCTGGACACCATCATTTGTAATGAGCCATTGTATCAAAATTTAGAGCAATTCGTAGTCGAAATGGCGCCCGGCGAAAGGTCGCGACCGCTGCCTATTCTAATGGATAAACACGTCGAGGAGTTAGCATTTCCTACACTATTTTGCGGAGAAGTTCGATTGCCAGATATCGATGTATCTGCACTAAATTATCGCAATATTGCAAAATGGGAACTCCTTCATAAAGATGCTCGTTTTTCTTCATGTCAGCAAAACATTTTTTTTAAGATGTTTAAGCTGGAGTTGATTCAGATGGACAATGTAATTGGCACACGTGTGCGACGAGAAATGATCGAGCATGTTGGAGCATATTCGGCTAAGGATATGCTGAATATTGATACACGTCGATTATTACAAAAAAAAAATACGTTGTTCAACGAGTTCAAAAGTCTTCCCATGTCACCACAGTACTTAGAAAATTGTAGGAAAGATCTGTTTGCAATGATACGTCAGTTAGGTCCGCCAACATTTTTTTAACGATATCTATGGCCGATACAAAATGGATCGACCTGCACGTTATTCTACTGGAACATAACAAAAATACAGGAAATTTAGCTAACCTTTCAAATACCAATTTAATCCCTCCTTTGGATTTCGAGACTATAGCTTTGCTCGTACGCACATACCCTGTTGTTAGCGCGCGATACTACGTCGAACGGAAAAATGCATTGTTTCGAGAGATTCTAACGAAGAAAACCGGAATTCTGGGAGGAATTATAGATTATTTTGCTCTCGACGAGTTTCAACATCGAGGTGCCCCTCATACTCATAGCCTAATATGGAGTGAGTTTTTAGCTTGCGATGCTGCAATTCCTCTAGAAAAGATTCTTGCATTTGCCGATAAACATATATCATGTCACGCACAAGAACTTGCTGGGGATTCACTAACAAGCGATCTATTGAAAGTGCAAACTCATAGCCATACAAGAACATGCAAAATAAAGAATCGGACATCGCGTAAATGTCGTTTTGGTATACCCATGTATCCAATTCCTAAGACGTTAGTCTTGATGCCTTTTGGTAAAAATTGCACCGATGTGGAAAAACATAGGTCGAATAGAAAGACAGTGGATGAATTTTTAAACGCTCTTGGGAAAAATCACTTAATTGAAACTTCGAACTTAACTTTTGCCTTATTCTTGGACACGGTGCGCCTAACATACGACAATTATATTAGCTGCCTGCGTGTAGGCTTAAAAAAACGAACACTTCTTCATGCCAGGGAGGTACGTGATTGTTACGTGAACAACTTTAACAAAATAATACTTTCTGTTTGGCGAGGTAACATGGATATTCAATTGTGCATCGACCCATATAGTGTGGCAACATATATTGCTGCATATATGACGAAATAAGGTAAAGGTGTAAGTTAGATAATTGAGAACACAAAAAGATTTGCAGCTGTGCAAGGTACGGGCGTTTTACACGTTCTTCGAGACATTGGAAACTACATACTAAACACTCAAGAAATCAGTGCACAAGAAGTGTCAGAATGTTATAATTGTGTAGTCTGCAGTGGGGTACTCTATAGTGAGTACAACCTAAATTAGGGTTTGCTATATGTACTGCCCTGCTTACTAGTGAAGTCCTCTTTCTGTTTCTAAACTTCTGCCTGCTATTCTGACATGGTAACAGAGCGATTACGCTCCTGGCCTGTGGGCCCGCCTGCTTCCGCTGCCATACTGTCTGTCGCGCGCCCCGTGGCGCGCGACGTTCCTTTTTTCTTCCCGCCACGCGCTCAGGGCGTGTGGCGGCGGTTTTCTGCCCGCCGTGCGCCCCGAGGCGCGTGGCGGTTTTCCGCTCCGTCGCGGCGCCTCGGAGGCCCGCGCGCCACCCCCCTCCCGTCACCCGTCGTGGCGCTCTCGGGGGCCCGCGCGCCACCCCCTCCCGTCGCCCCGTCGCGGCGCCCTGGGGGCCCGCGCGCGCCCCCCCTCCCGTCGCCCGTCGTGGCGCCTCGGGGGCCCGCGCGCCTTCCCCTCCCGTCGCCCCGTCGCGGCGCCCTGGGGGCCCGCGCGTGGCCCCCTCCCGTCGCCCGTCGTGGCGCCTCGGGGGCCCGCGCGCTTTCCCCTCCCGTCGCCCCGTCGCGGCGCCCTGGGGGCCCGCGCGCGGCCCCCTCCCGTCGCCCGTCGCGGCGCCCTGGGGGCCCGCGCGCGGCCCCCCTCCCGTCGCCCGTCGTGGCGCCCCGGGGGCCCGCGCGTCCGCCCCTACCGTCGCCCGTCGTGGCGCCCCGGGGGATCCGCGCGCCGTCCCCCACGCTGCTGCCCGCGCTCCTGCCCCGTGCTGCCCGTTTTAGGGTTTGGGGGTGGCGAGTGTGGGGGTGGCGGATATGGGGGTGGCGGGTGTGTGAGCCGTCCCCTGCTCCTCCTCCTCCTCCGTCTCCCACTGCTGCAGCTGCCGCTGAGGGGGGTGGGTGTGTGGGAGCCGAAGGAGTGGCGCTAAGGGGGTGTCGTGGGAGTGGAGCTAGGGGTTCAGCAGGGGGTGTGTGAAAGGGGGTGGGACAGTTGGGGGAGGTTGAGCGGAGGCTGCCGTCTTGTCGTCCGCAGCACCTGTAGTCCGGGGCGCTGCTCCGGTAGCCCAGAATGAGCCTGCTGCGCCTGTCGCCCGTGGGTCCGTTGCTCCTGCCGCTCCTCGTAGCCGCCGAGCCAGTTACTCCAGTAGTCCGGGGCGCTGTCCCGGTAGCCACTGTGCCAGCCGCTCCTGTCGCCCGTGTGTCTGCAGCTTCAGCCGTCGCCTCCCATCTTCTCGCCCTCATAGTCTCTCCTCCTCCTCACTTGCCCTCTGTGATAGCCTCTAGCTTTGCTTGTCCTTGTGAACCTGCTCTATGCCTGCTTGCTGTGCTGATTATACCCCACTTTGACTATGGGGGTGTGTCAGAATGTTATAATTGTCTAGTATGCAGTGGGGTACTCTATAGTGAGTACAACCCAAATTAGGGTTTGCTATATGTAGTGCCCTGCTTACTAGTGAAGTCCTCTTTCTGTTTCTAAACTTATGCCTGCTATTCTGACAAGAATCCATTTACCTTATTCTGAGCCTTCCATACAAAAAAACCTCTCGTGGTTTTGTATTCATTAATACAAACCATCCACGTAGACGGTTGTTATTATTGAAGACAAAGACCGAATAGGAAGGTCTAGATCCTCAATCAACGGATATTTTTACACCATATGCTTTATTGGATCGATATATGAATCGACCAATTGCTATGGAGGCCGTTTGTTTTGCAGATTTCTCATCTGAGTACGAGGAAACAAGCGATAAATTCTGTATAGGTCCTGATATCTCTCCCAAAAGACGATTTTATCGCAAACGATCAAGGAGAGAAATCATTCGATACGTCAACTACCATAGTGATGTCGACAACGACAATTATATGCGTGAGCAAATACTATTGTTTGTTCCTTTTCGTCAAGAAGTTTGTGAATCGAGCGAAGTTGCGCAAATCTATGCGGCAAACAAAGCCGCTATTTTGACCAAGAGCAATGAATATTCGATTAATGGAGACACGTGGATACGTGCATTAGAAGACGCCATCGATGTGGATGACGATGCCGATGATCCCGATAATGAATCATCCCCGAATGAAGATGTTGACATTGGCGTCGAACTTGGGTTTGACAAATTCGTCCGATCCACTGATATTTTCCATACGGTGCTTACAAACGAGAGCGATTATCTATCGATGGAACGCATGTTGAATGCAGAGCAACGAGCAATCGCCGATCACATTGTACGTGGAGTGCGTCGTTCCTTTGAATTTGGACCTTTATTCATATTCGTCAGCGGAGGTGCCGGTGTCGGAAAATCCGTTTTGATTAAAACCGTTCACGATCGACTATTTCGTATATTCCATGCGCAAATTCACACGAACTTTAGTACGATCAAAGTGCTGAAAATAGCCCCTTCAGGAGTTGCTGCTTTCCAAATTAGAGGTTACACAATTCATAACGCTTTAATGATTCCAGTCGTGCAAAATCGTCGTATAAAGAAATTGACTTCGGATAGGTTAAATACTTTAAGATCAAGACTTGGAGACGTTAAGGTTGTTATTGTCGACGAAATATCAATGGTTGGGAGAAACACATTCGAATGGATGGATTTCCGGCTTTGTGAGATTACGAATAACGCGAAGGTTCCTTTTAGAGGTTTGCACATGGTTTTTGTTGGGGATTTTTTCCAACTACCTCCTGAGCGCGATATCCATTGTTTCGACGACCGTACTAATCTACCTTCAACATGCGATTTAGACATTTGGAGACGTGTACAACTTGTTGAGCTTACGACGATCATGCGGCAACACGAAGAGGTCAGATTTGCCGAACTGTTAAATCGTTTACGCGAAGGGGACCAAACTCCTACGGACGTACGCTTGTTACGTGACCGACAAGTTGATATTCCTTCGGGAGAGACAAGTTTGCAACATGTGTGTTGCACTAATAAAGCTATTGACTCGTTTAATCACGGCGTTTCCGCAGCTTCGTTGGAGGAGAAATACGCAATCCCAGCGTTAGATTGCGCGTTGTTCGGGAATGATCAATCCAGAAAGGATAAACCGATTACCCCAGATGGGTTTGCGACAACTTCATCACATGGAATGTATTCGGTTCTTGAGCTTTTTATAAGTTCGCGTGTTCACATGGTTTGTAATGTGGACACGTCAGATGGGCTTGCTAATGGCACACCTGGCGTTGCAGTTCATTTCACATTGAATGCAAACAATGCGGTGGAAGTCATATGGGTCCAATTTGACGATGAATCAGTTGGCAGAAATATGCGCTTGAAGTCTCGATCAATGTTCTCTATGAATGCGGAAGTAAAACCATCGTGGACACCTATACAACGAATAGAGAAAACCTTTTCGGTGAATTTTCGCTATGACACGATTTCTCGAATGCAGTTTCCATTGCGACCAAGTAATGCGATAAGTTTTCATCGAAGTCAAGGTGCTACTTTCGAGAGTGGAGTCATACATTTTGAATCCAAAGTCTTTCCCCAAGGAGCATACGTTGCTTTGAGTCGATTTCGCAGTCCTGCTTGATTGTTTCTTCGAAGCTTTTCAGAAACATGCATTAAAACGGATTCTCGTGTAGTGCCGGAAATGCGTCGTCTACGTGAGAGACCCCTTGTTTTGAATCCTAGACCGATTGGTGCGATCGTTCAACAATCGTCATTGATGAAGTTTGCATTTCAAAATGTGAGGAGTTTTCGAGGGCATTATAGAGATGTTAATATCAGCAGTCTTGATGGATTTGATTTCATAGTTCTATTTGAGACACACTTGGGGGAGAATGATGTATTACCAAACCCGACGAACAACATCTTCAAGATTGTTCGTTTTGATTGCAAATCTGGTGGGATTATTTTATACCATTGAACTCCAATCAGAAACGTACAATATGTTGAAAACTCAAAAGTCGAATTGTTAACTTTTACCATCAACGCTAAAGATGAAGAAATAATTATTACGAGTTGTTATCGTAATCCAACCAATCAACGTAATCATAACATCCTTTTTTATATGATTACATCCATCATTACTAAGCATACCGACCGTAACATGATTTTTTTGGGCGATTTCAATGTCGATATGAATGCTGGTACGCATACTAAATATCGGCGTTTTTTCAGACTCCATGGTTTTACGCAATTCATTGTAGATCCTACAACTGTAAATGGTACGCTTATTGATCATATTTGGAGCAACTGTTTCAAAACACACCTTAAAGTATATGTTGGTGAAACATACTTTTCTGACCATTTCCCTGTGTACGCTGTTGTTGAATATAACATCATCAAATGTTCTTCATTGTGGTATTGCATCTGTATCAGATCATACATCATATTCATCCGAATGCAACTTCACTGTATATGATACATCAATGGTTCATCCTCGTTGTATTCTTTCGCACCATATTGTACATTCTGTTCAATGTCTTACTTCATTATCCGTATTATTTTGTTATTTTACCTGTGCTTACGACAGATTTCCGCACGACTCAGGGGAGGTAAGTTTCTTTATACGTTATAAGTACTGTGATCATTGTGGTTATCATGATTCTACTTTTCATTAGTGTTAGAAAGAACGAAACAGGAATGATTGAACTAGCAGAAAGTTGGGTACAAGTAGGAAACCCTAAGTTTGTTGTACCCCCTATGGCTGAACCCACTATAGCCTAGACAATATAAACATACAATGTTTGACACACCCCCATAGGCTAAGTGGGAAACAACCAGATGGTCACAAGACCAGTCAAAGCAAAGCAAAGCAAAACAAGCTCAGGGTGGATCTCAAGGATACCACACAAATTCCGAGCACAAGCAAGCGGTCACAAGACCAGTTCACATGCAGTTTGATAATATAACAAGAGGTACAGTGATCACAACCTAGCAAGTGAAAGCATGCAGGTATATATATAGAGATCACAGTACAAGCAGAGTCAAGAAGTGAGCAAGTGAGGGAGAGTAGGCACAAGGCCTAGAACAGTACAGAAACGCTGATGATCACAAGGCTGAAGCGCCTTCGTGAACACATCAGCAGTGTTGGCCTGAGTGGCCACGTAACGCAGACGAAGCTGACCACGCTGCTGCAGCTCTCGAGCAAGGAAGTAGCGCAGAGCGATGTGCTTCGTTCTGTGCTCCAGTCTGTGCTCCTAACACAAGGCAATGGCTGCCTTGTTGTCGACGTACAGCACTGGAGGAGAACGAGGCCGCTCTCCGAGGTCGGTCAGCAGGTAGGTGAGCCAGCGTAGCTCCTGGGCAGCCATGGCTGTGGCGTAGATCTCAGCCTCACAACTGGAGCTGAGAACAGAGGAAGAGCATGTAGAACGCCAGGAAACAGAGCCAGAGCCAAGGCTGAAGGTGTAACCCTGAGACGACCGCTGCGTAGCCTGGTCGTCAGCCCAAGAAGCGTCTGAGTGTCCAGTGAGGACAACGTCGCGCCGTCCTCCAAGCACAAGCCCCATGCCCGACGTACTGCACAAGTAGCGCAACACCCTCTTAGAGGCATCCATGTGCTCCTTCCGGTGACGGCCAGGAGCGACATAGCGTACTAGGATGCTAAGAGGGTATGCACGGTCAGGTCGAGTGCAGGTCATCAGGTACATGAGTCAGCCCACAAGCTCTGGATACGGGCCACTCGGCTCTACGGACTCATCCGAAGGCAGAGCTGAGAGCGAGTGACCGGTAGGTAGAGGAGTGGGCTGAGGCGAGGAGTACGTGAAGCGGAAGCGCTGAAGGACCTGCTGCACCATGTGTGACTGAGTCAAGGTGATGGTGCGCTGTGCTCTGTCCCGGGTGATCCGCAAGCCAAGATAGCTTGTCAGCTCACCCAGGTCTGTGCACGTGTGTCTCTTCTGCAGCTCCGACTTCACGTGGGCGAGTGCCTCAGTGTCAGCAGTAGCAAAGACCAAGTCGTCTACGTACACGAGAACGTAGAACGGCGGCAGAGTGGTGTCGGTGCGTAGAAACAGCGACGGGTCAGCAGTAGAAGGAGCAAACCCAAGAGCAGCAAGAGTAGTCCTCAGTGTGTCGTGCCACTCACGGGGCGCCTGGCGGAGACCGTAGACTGGCCGCCGGAGGCTCCACTGGGTACCAGGAGGGAACGACCCAATGAAGCCAGGTGGGCGGCGCAGCCAGATCTCCTCGTGCAGGGTGCCCTGTAGGAACGCAGTGCTGAAGTCAAGGCAGCGGAGCTCGTAGTCACGCTGAGCAGCGACGTGCAGCAGAACCCGAAGAGTGGTCATCTTCGGGGTCGGGGAGAAGGTCTGGAAGAAGTCAACTCCCTCTCGCTGACTGAAGCCTCGAGCAACGTAACGCGCCTTGAAGACAGGCGGAGAACCCGGCGGCCGCTTCACCCTGAAAATCCACATGCCACTGACGATGTTCGCCCCAGGTGGGGGAACCTCGTCGACGTAGGTGCCTGTGGACTTCCAGGAAGCCATCTCTGCGTCCATGGCTGTCTGCCACTGAGAGGAGTAGAGACCCTCCATCGCCTCTGCGTAGGAGCGTGGGGTCGGGATGTCTGGTGCATCCGGGTCTCCCTCAGGGGCAATCAACATGGACACGAGATGAGGTAAAGCTGCAGCAAAGCACTCAAACTCCTCCTGTCTGTCCTCAAGGACGTCCGTGCCAAGAGCACACTCACCCCCGACTGACGGAGGACAGACAGACTCAGACTCAGCAACAAGGCTAGCAGCGTAGTCTAGACGACATGCGGCAGCAAAGTCAACAAGCTCAGCGACTAGAGCAGACGCAGCAGAGGACTCAAAGGTAGGGTCAGTGACAACAGTGGCAAGGAGACGCGCGACAGTAGGACTGGCAGCACGAGTAAGGTCTGACGGCGGGTCAGCAACGTCAGGAAGAGAGGACGCAGGAGGAGACGGCAGAGGGACGCGCTGTGGAGCAGTGGAAGGACGCAGGGTCATATAGTGCGTGCCAAGGACAGGAGGAGGACGCTGACGCGGAGCACGACGACCAGCGCGGACAGCGCGTACAGGCGACCCTGGACGCGACTCAGGCGACTCTGGACTAGACTCAGGCGACGGAGGACAAGACTCAGGCTCACGACGCTCAGTAAGACTACCCGTCGGCGCAGTGTAAGAAGAAGGACCAGGCAATGGAGAGGCAGGCTGTAACTGTGACTGGACAGGCGGTGGACTCAGTGGGGGAGGAGTAGGACCAGGAGAGGGCGGGAGACCAAGAACCTGCTGAAGGAGCGACACGTAGTACGGCCGCGGCCGCTCAGCAACTCCAGCTCCAACCCCCTCAGCAGCTCCAGTCCCAGCAGCTCCAGTACCTCCAGTACCAGTAGCACCTCCAGCAGCACCGCCAGCAGCAGCAGTGCCTCGAGCAGCTCCAGCAGTACCAGCACCAGCGGCACCAATACCAGCAGCACCTCCAGTAGCTCCAACACCAGCAGCACCTCCAGAAGCTCCAGCAGGACCAGCACCAGCAACACCAGTACCAGTAGCACCTCCAGTAGCTCCAGCAGCACCTCCAGCAGCAGCAGCACCTCTAGCAGCTCCAACTCCAGCAGCTCCTCCAGAAGCTCCAGCAGGACCAGCACCAGCAGCACCTGTACCAGTAGTACCTCCAGCAGCTCCAGCAGCACCTCCAGCAGCAGTAGCACCTCCAGCAGCTCCAACACCAGCAGCTCCTCCAGCAGCTCCAGCAGTACCAGCACCAGCAGCACCAGTACCAGCAGCACCTCCAGCAGCTCCAGCAGCACCTCCAGCAGCAGCAGCACCAGGGTCCACGACACTAGTAGCGCCACTCCGGAGACTACAGCGACGAGCGTACCACTCTCGAAGCCGCTGGGGAGAGGGCAGCTCCCGCCTAGGAGGGGAAGCACGAGCACGAGCTCCAGCAGCACCTCTCCTGAGGCTGCAGTACTGTAAGTACCACTCACGCAGCTACTGTGAGGAAAGAGCGCCTCCAGGTGTAGTACTCTCAGTCGCAGCACCCTCAGGCTCAGCACCCCCAGACTCAGCACCCCCAGACTCAGCACCTCCAGGCTCCGCACCCCCAGACTCAGCACCCGCAGGCTCCGCACCCCCAGACTCCGCAACCCCAGGCTCCGCACCCCCAGGCTCCGCACGCTCAGGCTCAGCACCCCGAGCAGGACGAGAGTCGACAGCTACCTCAACAGGCTCAACCAGGTCTACCTGGGACACACTTGAGGGAGCGGCACCCTGAGGGGGGAGGGGGTCTACCACAGCAGCACCTGGCGCGAGGAAAAGAGGCGGTGGGGGGAGCGAGGCAGTGCGGTAGGGGAAGAGGCGGTAGTAGGGCACCGACTCGTCAAAAGTGACGTCCTGAGAGGGCAGGACACGGCGCGAGGTGGCGTGGTAAAACTGCCAACCAGACGCGTCCGGGACAAAGCCAAGGAAGACACATGGAACAGCACGGGAAGAGAGCTTGTCCGCAGACGTATCGCGGACAAAAGCTCGAGATCCCCAGACCCGGAAACGCGACGCATCGTCAACCTTCCCCGTCCACAGCAGTGTGGGCGAGGTCTCCGGCAAGGAGACACGGGGCCAAAGGTTGAGCTGATGCGCAGCGTACCGGACCGTAAACGGCCACAGATATTGGGGGGCAGCCGCATGGATCAAGGAGGTACGAGCGACCTCCATGACCAAGCCAATGCGGCGCTCAGCAACCCCATTCTGCTGTGGAGAGGCCGGAAGCGTGAACGACTGGCGGATGCCGTGCTCCGCACAGTAGGCTGCCAAGAGGTCGGAGGAGAACTCACCACCTCTGTCAGAGTGCAGACGCAGGACAGGAAAGTCCGAGCGGAACCGCTCGCTGAGCTGGAGACGAGTGGCGCTGATCCAAGGGATCAAAACATCAGGGACCTCACCCTTGGTGCGCAAGGGGAAGACCGTGGTGTAGCGCGAGTAGTCGTCAACAACTATCAGGAAGTACCTCTCCTGACCCTGTCCACGGACGCGGGCTGGGCCCCACACGTCCATGTGGAGCGTCTGCAAGGGAGGAGTCGTCAGGGGAAACGAGGAGGAGTGAGGAGCGGCGCGCTGCCGCCCCTCGACACAAGGAAGACAGGGAGGAGCAGGCGAGGGTGGGAGGGGAGGGAGTACCCGGGGAAGACCAGAGACAAGGTACCGTTTGTGCATGGCACGAAGGCGCTGCACTGACGGGTGACCAAGGCGGTGGTGCCAGAGGACGGTCTCGTGTGCTAGAGAGCGACACGAGCAGGGGGCAGACAGCTGACCTGAAGCAGATGCAGACGCAGCTACCTGAGGGGACTCAGTGGTCAGTGTGTACAGGTCCGACCCCGGCTGCCGAGTGAAGGTAGCCAGGTGACGGCCCGTCCGAGCACACGTGCAGTGTGTCACGCGCTCGTAGGCAGGGGTGAACTGGTGGACACCCCCGTCCTGGAGCGCACAACCCGCCACCAAGTTCGTAGAGAACGAGGGGAGGTGGAGACCCGACAGTGTGCCCGACGGAACCGCAGGACAAGGAGGAACAGTGGAGGAGGTCGCAATGACCGGACCCCCAGAGGGGTCAGCAAGGGAGACAGCAACTGGCCGAGCAAGCTGCTCAAGGGCAGTGCGGTCACGAAAGAAACAGCGAGAAGCACCTGAGTCCAGTGTGAAGGTGTGCAGCGCCTCAGTAGACTCAGTACTAGGGGGCGCAGACTCACGAGCACCTAGAGCAGCAGCCTCACCAGCACCTTGGGCAACAGACACACTAGCACCTAGAGCGGCAGCCTCACCAGCACCTGAGGCAACCGACACACTAGCACCTAGTGCGGCAGCCTCACCAGTACCTAGAGCAGCAGTCTGGATACCGGGGTCAGGCGGCACACACAGGTGACAGGCTCCCTCGGTACTAGTAGACAATGCATACATGGCAGTGAGAATAGCATCATAGGGAAGAGCAAAGATATCTACCCTCTGTCCAAGCAGCTCCACCCAGTCGGGGAGCTCAGCGTCGTCGCCAAACTCTGTACGCCAAGCGTCAGTCAGACGGGCGAAGCAGTGGGACTCTGTGTGACCACGCGTCCCGCAAGGCTGACCAGTCCAGGCACCCGTGCTAATAACGTACGGGCAGCGAGCAGTACTCAGCGACCCTCTACTCTGAGCGTACCACTCACGAAACTGCTGGGGCGAAAGAGGGTCGCGCGGACGACGCTGCTGCTGCACCGGGCCACTACAAGAAGTTCCCGAACTACCCACTCCAGGACGACTCCCACTACGGCCACCCCGACAACCCCAACTGGCGTACCACTCACGAAGCTGCTGGGGCGTGAGGGACACACGCGGACGGCCGTGGAGCTGCATCTGGCCACGCCAGGAGCAGCAGTAGCAGCAGTAGCGGCAGTAACAGCAGTAGCAGCAGGAGCAGTAAAAACAGTAGCAGTGGCAGTGCGGGCAGGGCAGTGCTCACCAGCGGTAGGAAGGGCAGGCGCAAGACGGCAGCGACAGCAGGGCCGCGACAGCTGTAGGGCGGGGCCGGGCCGCGACGGCAGCTGCTCCAGGGGCCAGGGGCGACTCCTGCAGTGACGGCTGTTCCAGGGGGGGGGCAGGGGCGGCCGCTGTAGGTGCGGCTGCTCCAGAGGCCGGGGGCGGCTGCTGCAGTGTCGGCTGGTCCAGGGGCCAGGGGCGGCCGTCCCAAGGGCGGCGCGGCTCGGTTCGGGCGGCGCGGCTCGGCTCGGGCTGGGCGGCTCCGTTCGGGCGGCTCGGTTCTGGCGGGGCCGTGGCTGTTGCGTGCGGAGCTGCTGGGGCTGCTGTGCGTGGCGCTAAGGGGCGGCGCGAGGGGTCGACGGGGCCGACGGGGCCGCTAAGGGGGGCCTGCACGGGGTCGACGGGGCCGACGGGGCCGCTAGGCCGCTAAGGGGGCGGCGCGTGGGGTCGACGGGGCCGCTAAGGGGGGCGCGCACGGGGTCGACGGGGCCGACGGGGCCTCTAAGGGGCTGCGCGCGGGGTCGACGGGGCCGTGTGGTGGGCCGCTAAGGGGCGGCGCGTGGGGTCGACGGGGCCGACGGGGCCTCTAAGCGGCGGCGCGCGGGTCGCTAAGGGGCGGGTCGCGGGTCGCAGGGCCTTAAGGGGCCGTTAAAGAGGGGCGCACGAGGGCGCTGGGGGAGGCGCTCGAGGGCGCTCCGACAGTAGGGCGCACGAGGGCGCTAGTAGGCAGTCAGCAGTGGTGGGCCCTAAGAAAAATCGGTCCTAGCGGAGGACCTCCTCTGATACCATGTTAGAAAGAACGAAACAGGAATGATTGAACTAGCAGAAAGTTGGGTACAAGTAGGAAACCCTAAGTTTGTTGTACCCCCTATGGCTGAACCCACTATAGCCTAGACAATATAAACATACAATGTTTGACAATTAGTATTATTCACACTTGTTAAACTTGTTTCATATGCAGGAATCTGTAGAGGTGAAACTCAAATGGGTTGATACTGAGGTTCAGGATGGACGTCCCCTAGTCGATTTTCATGTGAAAATCGTGGTGATAGGCAAGAAGAACGGTTTCACGAAGAACGATGTGAAATTTGTACCTGGAAATTTTTACATTTTTTATGAGGATCTCACTGTGACAGAGGTGGTGCTGTGGCCACAATCCAGGGGGCCTGATCGATGTGATGTGGATGCTGTGAATGACTTCTTGATGAGGCTTTCCATTGGGAAAGTCTATGAAGCCCATCGCACCGTCGGTGCTTGTGCACCTCCCACATGGTAAGTTTCGTTTGGACTTGTGTATGTACTTCTACACGTGTTGGTTTTACAACTTATGCACTGAATACGTACAGGATTCTGGTTGGAGGTCTTCGCACGCAGCTCAACTGGACGCATCAATGCTCACACATGATCGAGGCCAGCGGGTCTCCTCGGCTGAACGTGGGAAGCTTGCCAACTCCCACGCTTCTGAGCTTTTATGGTGGCGAGGATCAGTCTAGGGTAAGAATTGTGACCATACTTGTTACATCTTTTTACATTAGACTTATTGCAGCATATGAGTTGTCATGTACTTTTGTGATGTGTGATACATCTTGCTATCTTGTATAACTCAAACTTATTCATTCCACACATAGTAATAGCTAATTGTAGTACACCATTCTGCATGTATGCTATGTTTTCATTTCACTTGTACCATCTGCTTTCTATATTTCCGGATCCCTTGCATTTCTGTCAGGCTCAAGATCTTCTCTTTCGAGCCGCACCGTGCGCTCCCGAAGTTCACGGCTTGCATCCATGACTCGACGATGAAGAGCGCATTGATAGCGCTCGGGGATGCTGCCATCAGGATGAACTCCAGCTGTGTGAGATACCTTGCAGATCACCGCGATGCTAGCGATGTTCCTGTTTTCATCAGCAACGTGTATCTCAAATCGGCAGTGTTCACGACGACAGTGCCTTCGGACATTGTCGTTCTCGACCCTGTTCCAGCATCCGTCACCACGGATGCACCAGTCACCGAGCTACAAGACGTCGGTCTTGTGAGCTTGTAAAGAATCAAAATTTACGCGAGTGAGCAGTTTATATTGAACATGAATTTCATAAGCATTTTTTTGTTTTGTACAATCAGGATGTCTCATGTGGACACATTGGTGATGATAACAAATGAAGAGACGATAGCTACATTCCCGGCAGAGATCAGAGACCCAGTGCACGACATTCGAGTCGTCTGCACTGGTGACGAAGGGGGTTCCACTTGTGGAATGCCTGTTTTCACATCTGCGGCTTCGAATGTCCGCAGATGTCGCGTCCACGGAGCGACATCATTCCGCACGTTTGATAACGTGACAGTGACTCTTGTTGTTCATGAGAGCGGTAAGCGTTAATCATTTCTGTTTGGATGTTTGTCATGCATTCCACAAAGTTTAGGTACATTACATTCGTTTGGATATAATTTTCTCCAATTTTTTGTCTCCTATCCAGATTCATTCAAGACGCAGGCTCATGGTTTGGAGATTCAGCCTGAAATCTTGGGACGGCTTTTCCCAAGATTTCAGGTGTCGGATTTCCACTCCATAACATTGGGCGAGCGGCAAGAGGCGTTGGACGCGCTTCAAGGCCAGTGGCATGTGAAGGTATGTGAGTAAAGTCTTTGTATAGGTGTTTAATGTGGATTTCATTGCGCTTCTTGTTAGTTATTGATGGTTCACTTACGTCATAACCCGGATCTTTATTATATGTGTTGTTCACTGTTTTTTAAGGTCCATTTACGCCCAGAAAGAGCACGCGTGGGCAAGTCCATCTTGGACATTTCGACGATCACGCAGTCGAGCGACGCTCCGACGAGCTTTGACACATCGAGCACGCCGATCTCGTCAACACCCGCCAAAAGGAGAGTAGACGTGAGCACAGTTTGTATCCTTGTTGTTATCCACATTTACTCATGAAAATGCGTAGCTTGACTGATGTACTTCAACAATGTTTTCTTATATTTGCAATTTGCCTTTCTCCCATTCCCCTTTCTTTCTCCTTTGCAGCAAGTGTGAAGATTTGGTGGAGTCTATTGAAGGCAAAATGCGATTGATGTGGATCAATAGAGAAGATGCTCACTGGGCTTATAGAGATAAAAAACTTTTGGGTTATTTTTTTACTCTAAGAGATTGTGAAAAGGGGTGATGACTCAGGCGAGCGTGAGAACAATGAGATGTGAGAGAGATGAAGGGTGTTAATTGGTGATTGTTTGTTTGTTTTTACATTTTCATTCTGTTGTGTGCGTGTGTGGTTTCATTCGTGTTTTCATTGCATTAGTAACACATGTCTGTGTGTTTTAAAAATTAGGATCAAACTATCATTTCCGAGAAGATTCTTTGCCCACTCAGTGAGTGTGTTCATTTGAACTGGATTTGATGGAATTTACCTTTTTTTTAGATCACACAGATTGTGTTATTTCTTGTGACAGTTGAATGATTCAAACGCTATGCTATTGGCTTCCCCCCCATGCTAGGCAGGGGATGCGGTAGCCTAGTGTATGGGTCAATTAACTGTCACGCATTTTCATCATATTACGCATTCATATGATTAGTATAGTATACATAAATACATACTACGCATACCATTACAGCATATGCATCATATCTATGCATTACCATTCTATGTTTGGCGCACTATATCCATCGAGCCGTCTGCATGCCAGTTTCATTTATGCACAACGGAATACTTCTGCGTATGCATTACGGAATAAACAGCCGCATGCCTACCATATCATCATTTTTTCACTCCATTCATCCATATGAAGTGTCAAACTTACATGCTAGAGTCTGTGTAGGCTGTAATGGGGTAGTTCACATAGGGTACAACATTCTAGGTTTCCTACTTGTACCCAAACTGCTTGCTAGTCAATCATTCCTTCGTTTCAATTCTGACATGGTATTCTGAGCAGGTTCCCTTCGTGGGAACGTTTTTTTTAGGGCCCACCACTGAAACTGTCTAGCCTGCCCGAAGCGCGCTGTCGCGCCTGCCTCTCCTGCGCCGTCGCGCGCCTCTCTCCTGCTGTCGCGCTAGTCGCGACCCTGCCTGCCGCCCGTCGCGTGCCTCTGCCCGTCGCGGCCTCTGCCCTTCGCGCGCCTCTGACCGTCGCGTCCTTGCTTGCCGCCCGCCGCGCGTCTCTGCCCGTCGCGGCCCTGCTTGCCGCCCGTCGCAACCCCTGCCCTTCCGCCCTACGTCGCGGCCCTGCTCTGCCGCCGCCCGCGGCCCCTTCTTTGCCGCCTGTCGCGGCCTACCCTAGCCGCCTGTCGCGGCCCTACCCTGCCGCCCCTCGTCGCGGCCCCGACCCTGCCGCTCGCCGCGGCCTCTGCCCTGCCGCCGCCCAGCCGCGGCCCTGCCCTAATGCCCCCCTATCGCGGCCCTGGTCTGCCGCCGACGCGTCGCGGCCCTGCCCTTCGGCCGCCCCAGTCGCGGCCCTGCACTACCACCGCCAAGTCGCGGCCCTGCCCTGCTGCTGCCCCAGTCGCGGCCCTGCCCTGCACCCGTCCCTGGTAAGCACCCGCGCCGCCCAGCCGAACCGCGCCACTCAGCCGAGTCGCGCCGCCCTGCCGAGCCGCGCCGCCCAGACGAGCCGCGCCGCCTAGCCGAGCCGCGCCGCCCAGTCGAGCCGCGCCACCCAGTCTAGCTGCGCTGCCCTACCGAGCCGCGCCACCCTACTGAGCCGCACTGCCCTGCTGCTGCTGCTTCTACTGCCACTGTTGCTACTGCTGCTACTGCTGCTACTACTACTGCTGCCATGGCTAACCCTAACGTCCTTACCTTCGATGCTGAGGGTCGGGCAGTTGATTTTGACGTCTGGGTCGATGATCTGCAGCTGTTTCTGCAGTGTGATAGCAAGGACGGAGTCTCGCTTTTTTATCTCACGTCTGGCACCTCTGCTGCACCTGCTGCTGATGCTACTAGTGCTGTTCGCTCGCAGTGGACCACGCGCGATGCTGCTGCCCGTCTTGCTATTCGTAGTCACCTGCCGTCTGCTGAGCGCGCGCACTTTAGCCAGTACAAGACTGCTAGGACTCTGTACGACGCTGTTGTTGCGCGCTACTCCTCCCCTGCCACTGCTGCTCTCAGCCGCCTCATGCTGCCGTACCTGCTCCCTGACCTTGCTGCCTTTGCCACAGTCGCTGACCTCATTACCCACCTCCGCACTAGTGACACCCGCTACCGCGCTGCGCTTCCCACTGAGTTCTGTGCCAAGAACCCCCCCCCCATGTACATCACCCTCTACTACCTAGTCACCCGTCTCCCTGACTCTCTTTCTTCAGTCAGGGACCACTTTCTCTCCCTTTGCCCCACTGAGCTCACCGTTGACCTGCTTGAGACGCGCCTTACTGCAGCAGAGAAGAGCATTGTTGCTGTAGGTGCTTCTCGCGGCGACCCGCGCGCCCCTTTCTTTGAGGGGTGCTCCCCCGTCCCCCTTCTCCCCTCTGTTGCTTCTGCTGCTGCTGTCGACCTCGTTGGCACTGAGGAGGTCGGGGCTGCGTCTGCTCCTAGTGGGAGGCACCGCAACAGCAAGGGCAAAGGGGGCAGGTGTGGTGGCGGGGGCGGAGGGGGCGGCGGTGGAGGCGGTGGAGGCGTTGGAGGGGGTGGAGGCGGTGGTGGTGGCGGTGGGGGTGGTAGCGGGAGTGGGGGTGGCAGTGGAGGTGGTCGAGGCAGCGGCAGCGGCGGTGGAGGTGGAGGCGGTGGTGGTGCTGGCCGAGGAGGTGCCGCACAGCGTGGAGGCTTTGGCGGTAGCCAGCGCCAGCAGCAGCTGCGTTCCCGAGAGACCCTTTCGCCCCAGCAGCTTCGTGAGTGGTATTCTGGGCGTGGGAGGGCTGGGGATGTTGGTCCCTGCACTTACGTTCTTCGCACAGGCGGGCGTCGTGGAGAGACGTGCGGTGGACCGCACACTTCGAAGCGCTGCTTCGGTCGCCTGACTGACGCCTGGCGTGCACAGTTTCCTGACGGCGCTGAGCTCCCCCACTGGGGTGATCTGATGAAGCAGAATGTTGCTATCTTTGATCTTGATTTCGATGCTATCCTTGCTGCCATGTATGCTGTGACTGATAGTGCTGAGGGTGACTGTTACCTGTGTGTTCCGCCCGACCCGGGCATTGAGGCTGCTGCTCTAGGTGCTAGTGAGTCTGCTGCTCCAGGTGCTAGTAAGTCTGCTGCTCCAGGTGCTGTTGAGTCTGCTCTCTCTGGTACTGCACCTACTGAGGCCTTGCACACTTTCACACTTGACTCGGATGCTTCGCGCTCTTTCTTTCGCGACAGCACCACGCTCACGCCGCTCAGTCGGCCTGTCGCGGTCTCCCTGGCTGACCCCTCTGGGGGCCCAGTCCTTGCGCACTCCTCCACGGTTCTCCCGTGTCCTGCGGCTCCGTCCGGCTCGCTGTCTGGTCTTCACCTCCCCTCGTTCTCTACGAACTTGGTGGCGGGTGCTGATCTTCAGGACGGGGGTGTCCACCAGTTCACCCCTGCCTATCAGCGTGTGACGCACTGCACGTGTGCTCGGACGGGCCGTCACCTGGCCACGTTCACCCGTCGGCCAGGGTCCAGCCTGTACACCCTTACCACTGAGTCTCCTCCTGTTGCTGCGTCCGGTCAGGTAGCCGCGTCTGGTCAGGTGTTTGCTGCCTCGTCCAGGTCTAGTCCGGCGTCTGCCCCCTGCTCGTGTCGACATCTGTCACACGAGACTCTCCTTTGGCACCACCGCCTTGGTCACCCCTCCCTGCCTCGTCTTCGAGGTATGGCCTCCCGTTACCTTGTCTCAGGTCTCCCCCGGTCCCTCCCTCCCCTTCCTCCGGGGCCTGCCCCTACCTGTGTTCCCTGTGTTGAGGGCCGGCAGCGCGCCGCTCCTCACTCCTCCGAGTTTCCTCCGACAGAGGCTCCTCTGTAGACTCTTCACATGGACGTGTGGGGCCCAGCCCGCGTCCGTGGACAGGGTCACGAGCGTTACTTCCTACTGGTTGTTGCCGACTACTCGCGTTACACCACAGTCTTTCCCTTGCGCCGCAAGGGTGAGGTCACTAAGGTGTTGATCGACTGGATCCGCGCTGCTCGTCTCCAGCTCAGAGAGAGTTTCGGCTCGGACTTTCCTGTTCTGCACCTGCACTCAGACAGAAGTGGTGAGTTTTCCTCCGACCTTCTGAGAGCTTTCTGTCTTGCGGAGGGCATCCGCCAGACGTTCACGCTTCCGGCCTCCCCACAGCAAAATGGGATTGCTGAGCGCCGCATTGGCATGGTCAGGGACGTCGCTCGCACGTCCATGATCCATGCGGCTGCTCCCCATTTTCTGTGGCCGTTCGCTGTTCAGTACGCTGCGCATCAGATCAACCTTCAGCCTCGTGTCTCTGTGCCGGAGACCACACCTACTCTGCGGTGGACAGGGAAGGTTGGTGATGCGTCTGTGTACCGTGTCTGGGGATCTCGAGCTTTTGTCCGCGATACTTCCACGGACAAGCTGTCCTCTCGTGCTGTTCCCTGCGTTTTCCTTGGCTTCCCCCCTGACGCCCCTGGGTGGCAGTTTTACCACCCCACCTCGCGCCGTGTTCTGTCCTCTCAGGACGTCACGTTTGACGAGTCGGTCTCCTACTACCGTCTCTTTCCCTACCGCACTGCCCCTCTCCCCCCCCCGTCGCTCTTCCTAGCACCAGGTACTCCTCCGGTTGACCCCCTCCCCCCTCAGGGTCCTGCCCCTTCAGGTGTGTCCCAGGTAGACCCTGTTGAGCCGGTCGAGGTAGCTGTTGACTCTGGTGCTGCTAGGGGTGCTGAGCCTGCGGGTGCGGGGCCTGGGGGTGCGGAGCCTAGGGGTGCGGAGCCTGGGGGTGCTGAGTCTGGGGGTGCTGAGTCTGGGAGTGCTGAGCCTGACCTTGCTGTGTCTGGAGGTCCTTCGGGTGTCTCGTCTCGGAGGGAGCCCCTCTCTCCACAGCAGCTACGTGACTGGTGCGCTCGACGCTGTAGCCGTGCTGCTTGTGCTGGAGCTGCTGGAGCAGCTGGAGGTACTGCTGGTGCTGGAGCGCTGGAGCCGCTGGTCCTGGAGGTGCTCGTGCTGGAGGTCCTGCTGCTGCTGGAGGCCCTGCTGGTGTTGGAGCTGCTGGAGGTGTTGGAGCCGCTGGTCCCGGAGGTGCTCGTACTGGAGGTACTGGAGCTGCTGAGGCTGGTGGTGCTGCAGGAGTTGGTGCTGGTGGTGCTGCGGGAGTTGGAGCTGTTGCTGCTGGAGCTGGTGCTGCTGGTGGTGCTGTGGGAGTTGGAGCTGGAGACCCTGGAGCTGAGGGTACTGGTGTTGTCTCTGCTGTTTCTGGAGGCGCTGCGCGGCCGCGGCCGTACTACGTTCCGCTCCTTCAGCAGGTTCTTGGCCTATCGCTTTCTACAGGTCCTCCTCCTCCTCCCCTACTGAGTCCACCGCCTGTCCAATCACAGTCGCGGTTACTGCCAGCCTCTCCACTGCCTGGTCCTTCTCCTTACTCTGGGCCGACTAGAGGTCTTACGGAGCGTCGTGCGCCTGAGTCTCGTCCTGCGTCGCCTGAGTTTCATCCTGAGTTGCCTGAGTCTCGTCCGGAGTCGCCTGTTCGCACTGTCCGCACTGGTCGTCGTGTTCCGCGTGAGCTTCCTCCTCCTGTCCCTGGCACTCACTATATGACTCTGCGTCCTTCCACTGCTCCACAGCGTGTCCCTCTGCCGTCTCCTCCTGCGTCCTCTCTTCCTGCCGTTGCTGACCCACCGTCTGACTCCCTTCGTGCTGCCAGTCCTACCGTCACGCGTTTCCTCGCCACTGTTGTCTCTGACCCTACCTTTAAGTCCTCTGCTGCGTCTGCTCTTGTCGCTGAGCTTGTTGACTTTGCTGCCGCCTGTCGTCTAGACTACGCTGCTAGCCTTGTTGCTGAGTCTGAGTCTGTCTGTCCTCCGTCCGTCGGGGGTGAGTGTGCTCTTGGCACGGACGTCCTTGAGGACAGACAGGAGGAGTTTGAGTGCTTTGCCGCTGCTTTACCTCATCTCGTGTCCATGCTGATTGCCTCTGAGGGAGACCCGGATGCACCGAACATCCTGACACCGCGCTCTTACGCAGAGGCGATAGAGGGTCCCTACTCCTCTCAGTGGCAGTCAGCCATGGACGCAGAGATGGCTTCCTGGAAGTCCACAGGCACCTACGTCGACGAGGTTCCCCCACCTGGGGCGAACATCGTCAGTGGCATGTGGATTTTCAGGGTGAAGCGGCCGCCGGGTTCTCCGCTTGTCTTCAAGGCGCGTTACATTGCACGAGGCTTCAGTCAGCGTGAGGGAGTTGACTTCTTCCAGACCTTCTCCCCTACCCCGAAGATGACCACTCTTCGGGTTCTGCTCCACGTCGCCGCTCAGCGTGACTACGAGCTCCACTCTCTTGACTTCAGCACTGCTTTCCTACAGGGCAGCCTGCACGAGGAGATCTGGCTGCGCCGCCCACCTGGATTCACTGGGTCGTTTCCTCCTGGTACCCAGTGGAGCCTCCGGCGGCCAGTCTACGGTCTCCGCCAGGCACCCCGTGAGTGGCACGACACACTGAGGACTACTCTTGCTGCTCTTGGGTTTGCTCCTTCTACTGCTGACCCGTCGCTGTTTCTACGCACCGACACCACTCTGCCGCCGTTCTACGTTCTCGTGTACGTAGACGACCTGGTCTTTGCTACTGCTGACACTGAGGCACTCGCCCACGTGTTGTCGGAGCTGCAGAAGAGACACACGTGCACAGACCTGGGTGAGCTGACAAGCTATCTTGGCTTGCGGATCACCCGGGACAGAGCACAGCGCACCATTACCTTGACTCAGTCACACATGGTGCAGCAGGTCCTTCAGCGCTTCCGCTTCACGTACTCCTCGCCACAGTCCACTCCTCTGCCTACCGGTCACTCGCTCTCAGCTACACCTTCGGACGAGTCTGTAGAGCCGAGTGGCCCGTATCCAGAGCTTGTGGGCTGCCTCATGTACCTGATGACCTGCACTCGACCTGACCTTGCCTACCCTCTTAGCATCCTAGCACGCTATGTCGCTCCTGGCCGACACAGGAAGGAGCACATGGATGCTGCTAAGAGGGTGTTGCGCTACTTGTGCAGTACGTCGGGCATGGGGCTCGTGCTTGGAGGACGGGCTTGAGTTGTCCTCACTGGTCACGCAGACGCTTCTTGGGCTGACGACTTGGCTATGCAGCGGTCGTCACAGGGTTACACCTTCAGCCTTGGCTCCGGCTCTGTTTCTTGGCGGTCCACCCGCTCTTCTTCTGTTCTCAGCTCCAGCTGTGAGGCTGAGATCTACGCCGGGGCCATGGCTGCACAGGAGCTACGCTGGCTCACCTACCTGCTGACCGACCTGGGAGAGGTGCCTCGTTCTCCTCCAGTGCTGTACGTCGACAACAAGGCCATGATTGCCTTGTGTCAGGAGCACAGACTGGAGCACAGAACGAAGCACATCGCTCTGCGCTACTTCCTTGCTCGAGAGTTGCAGCAGCGTGGTCAGCTTCGTCTTGCTTACGTGACCACTCAGGCCAACACTACTGATGCCTTCACCAAGGCACTCCAGCCTTGTGATCATCAGCGTTTCTGTACTGTTCTTGGCCTTGTGCCTACTGTGCCTCACTTGCTTACTTCTTGACTCTGCTTGTACTGTGATCTCTATACTGTGCCTCACTTGCTTACTACATGTACCTGCATGCTTACACTTGCTAGGTTGTGATCACTGTATTGCTTGTTCTCATTTATATAACTCTGCATGTGAACTGGCCTTGTGGCCATTTGCTTGTGCTCGGAATGCGTGGTGACGTCGTGATCCACTCTGAGCTTGCTTTGCCTCTCTTGACCGGTCTTGTGACCTCTTGTTCTCCCCCACTTTGCCTATGGGGGTGTGTCAAACTTACATGCTATAGTCTGTGGAGGCTGTAGTGGGGTAGTTCACATAGGGTACAACATTCTAGGTTTCCTACTTGTACCCAAACTGCTTGCTAGTCAATCATTCCTTCGTTTCAATTCTGACATGAAGAGCCAGGACAAGTAATGAAACCGAAAATAATAGAATACCACATATTGTCGTAGGCTGTTACCGAAAATGATTAGCAAACACCTATTCTACCGTTCACTAGATTTTCATGTTCTTTTCTTTTTTTTTTCCAAGTATAGGTGATGAAAACAAAATTGTACATAACGATTGTAATAGGTTGCTTCGCAACCCAAAAAGCTACGATACTTGTATTGCGATAGCATAGCACACCTTAGCGGGATAGAGCTTCGTATCAGGTGTAAATGAATCAGCACGTGCCAATGCAACCGCAGGCCAATGTGACAGCAGGTGCCAGCTAGAAAAACTCCAGGGAAGGAGCAGACAGAAGTGCAATTGCTGGAGCCTCGGAGGAAATAGGAGTCGAAGGTCTGAGGGGGGTGGGGGATATGAGGGGAGTGGAGGGTATGAGACGAGTGGGGGATGGGAGAGGAATGGGGGTATCAGGGGTGGCGGGTATGACAGCAACACGGGGAATGATAGCAGTTGAGGGTATGAGGAGAGTGGAGGGTATGAGATGAGTGAGGGTTATGGGCGAAGTGGGGGATATGAATGGAGTGGGGGGTATGAATGGAGTGGGGGTATGAATGGAGTGGGGAGTATGGGATGAGTGGAGGGTATGGGACGAGTGGAGGGTATGGGACGAGTGGGGGGTATGGGACAAGTGGGGGGTATGGTAGACATAGAAGTCTCTCAGGAGATTAACACATTTGTTGGATAGTTCTGCTCTCTTTATTTTTGGAAAGACAATAGTTCACATCCTTAACAACACAAGAAACAGAAAACGTTGGTGCAAGGCAAGTTGGAACAGAGATCCCACTAGCAAGAAACAAACAACGGGGTCAAGGCCACCCACCTCAGTCAGCTGCAAGCAAGCCCAGGGCAACCAGCCGAGTCAATGCTCCTCGGTCAGCTGCACGAGATTCGTAGGAAGGGAGGGGATGGAGGTGTCACGCAGTACCAGCTGGTGCAGCTGGGAAAGAAACTCCGGGAGGTGCTGCAAGGAGGTGCAGTGAATCAGCTCCAGCTTGCGCAGCCGAGACAAGCGGCTCATGCCTCCAGAATACTTCCTGGCAGCTCCTCCCATGACCAAGAAAGGAGCTCCAGCTGCCGTAGCTGCGGCAACGCTGCTACCATGTTTACTGGAAGCATGTGAATCCCCGGCGCCTCTATCAACAAGCTGCGCAGATGAGGGAGACAGGTCAGGGGAATTGGGAGATCCCGACTGCCACCTTCCAAACGCATCTCCAGGTGCTCCAGCTGCGTCACCTGCTCGAGTTGCTCTAGCGGCTGCAGTACCTCCAACTGCTCACTAAACAAGCTGCGCAGGCGAGGAAGAGAGGACAGAGCAATTGGAAACTCCGGCCCTCCTCCTTGCTGTTCCAACCGCTCCACCTGCTCCCTCATCTGCTGCAGGCACGTCAGCATGCTGCTCATTGCAGGTCCGCATCTAACCCCAACGCAGTTCAGCTTCAGCATCCTCAGCTGTGACAGCTGCGAGATGTCTACCACATGGGAAGAGCCTTCCATGAAGGACCCCAAGCAGAGGGTTTCAATAGTAGGGGGCAGTCCAGCAGGGAGATTACTCAACTGCTCACAAGCCGTCAGCTCAAGGCTCCTAAGCCCCACAAGCGTCTCTAGACTTGCAGGAACTTCTGAGAGTGATTTGCAGTTGGTGACCTTCACTGTTTTAAGCCCAGGAAGCTGTAACAATGAGCAGGGAAGCGTTCTTCTGGGAAGGCCAACTGGGAAGCAATCATCCAGCTCAAGGCTCGTCAGGGAAGACAGCTTTGTGAAGAAAGTCGGGAGAGGATGGGGACACTCGTGCAACCTGAGAGCCTCCAGACTTACAAGGGCCCCAACCTCCTCTGGCAACTCCACTTTCAGTGATATTGCGATGCAGAGCGCCTTCAGAGCCGTGAGGCGGCAGAATCCGTCCGGCAGCAGCCAAAGCTCACTGCAGTCAATTACGAAGAGCGCTTCGAGAGACGTGAGATGGCAGAAGGAAGGAGGGCGACTGGCGAGAGACAATGCTTCCAGCACCAGCAATTTAAGGGCAGGCAAATGACCAAAGTTGTTGGGTAAAGTAATTGCGTCACAGAAAGAGACAACTAGGGTTTCCAAACGGCTCAAAGAAGTGAAGCTTTCAGTCAGGTGAGTGAAATGATAGCACTCGCGAACGGTCAGCTTGCGAAGGCACGGCATCAAGTCTCCAATGCCATCAGGAAGATTCCCCAGCCCACTGCAGTTGCTGATCAGCAGCTCCTCTAGCCCCGTGAACGGTGATGCTGGTGGGAAGATGGCGTCAAAATCAGGACAAGAGATAAAGAAATTGAGTGATCTCAGGCAGGACGGTAACGTCGCGCTTGCAGCACCTGCCTGCTAATGGTTCTGGTGAGGGGCTAAGGTGGAGAGGTGGGCGAGTCGTGGGATGTGGAGGAGGCTGGACAGGTGGTGAAAATTCCAAGGGAAGGTGACATAGAGGGTGGTAAGTGCAGTAAGGTTTGTGAAACCCGGATTCTCCAAGGTTGACACGTTATTCACAACAGCAGTGTGCAGATGTCTCAACTGGTAAAAAGAGTCTGGTAGCTCAATTGCTTGGTGAAGGCAAAAGAGAGAAAGCTGCTCCAACTTGGGAAGCTTCAAGATAAAGCAATCCGAGCCATCCGTAGTTACTGAATGTTCCTCCTTCCTGTGATACAGCTTCACTGGACGAACATCGCCCTCCTTTGATGGCCATGCAACGTTCCTCCCCACATGGAGCCTCGTCAGGTCCGGGCATGACGTCGTCAAGCGACTCCACGCCGTTGTCGCTGAGATGCAAATGGGTGAGGTTCGGAAAGCACGCAACGGCGGCTGAGAGATCTTTGAGGGACACCACGAGGTCTTCTTTCACGAAAAGCATGGTCACGTGACGTTTCGCTAAACGACGCCAACGAGGGCAGACGAACGCGATGAGGAGATGCCGAGCCACGTCTGCGACTGGAGGAGGAGCTGGTATCGGCGTCTTGGCTACCAGACATGCTTCGTCTACATGCTCGCGAGGTGACCACACATAACTAGATGTCCACAACATCCCAAAAATGGTGAGGTGTGTGACGTAGGTTCTGAAAAAGCCTACATTTGCACCTCATTGCTAGGTTGAGGGTAGGTCGAGCGTAGGTGCGGGGAGGTTGACGCAACTCTGAGGGTATGTTGAGTGCAGGTTGAGCGGAGGTTTCGAAGCTGACGCGGAACCAGCCCAAGGTTCGAGGTGAAGTTGCGGAACGTAGTTTTTCAGCTAGCCAATCCGAACCTCCCGAGCCTTTCTAAGCCGAGCTTCGAACCAGCCTCGTGTATCAATTGTAGATTGCTGTACAATTTGTTAAGCTGTTTTTTGCAATCTGTATACCGTTTTGTTTACTGAATTCACTTCATACCTTTTCTCAATCAATGATTTGCCAGATTAATTTCAATCAATTGTGGTCCAGTCACAAAATGGGGTGTTACCAATGGTTGCAATAAGGGGATCTAATCCTTAGAGTACATGGCTAGTTAGGACGTCTGGTTTTTCCATTGTACTATGATGCAAGCCTATGTATGTACTATGTACTTGTAATAATTATCTCGGTCATTTTATAATCACTCTGAACTGAGGTCAATACTTCCGCTGGAATTTATTCTGTACTGTTGCGATCAAGAAGGGATCGTCCCTAGGATCACCTCAGGAAGGTTCGCACACGACTGAGTAGTGGTTGGTGGTAGGCCCTTGACCTCAATAGCACAGTGAATGTAAAATGCTTGAGATGATAAAACATGCAGATACAGCACTATAAATAAGAGTACAAGGGAATACCAATCGACCTAGCTGGCCATGTACTCTAATGGGTACATCCCCTTATTACAGCGAACTCCAACCGTGAAACTCCAGACTGTTACGAAACTGTTCGGGCAGAATCCTTGCCACTGCTGCTGTCTGATGCTGTCTGCCCGACGGTCCATATGCTTTCGTAACCGTGCTTCGCTTGCTGCGGTGAAGAGTGCACAGTAATGTTTCAATAATTAATATCCGTAACATGTACGAACCTTCCATAGGTGATCCTATGCAATATCACATTTATTGTCGCAACAACGGTTATCAGAAAAAGAAACTACGCATAAATTTAATCTACGTATATTGAATAGTGTGGTTTTCATAGCTTTCTTTAATAATCCATTGTTATTACAACACATGTTCCTACGTGGTGATGCAAATTGCACTATATTTGTACAGCATGCTAGTAATACCGTGATTGAACCATTAATTTGAACATATTGTGCTTGGAAAAGGATAATAGGACGTTAGTATAGCATCACGTCCCGCGAATGCATACCATCATATCTTCAATTGATCGTATTAACGTAACGAGCCGTTGCAAAGCTTGTTTCTGATTATAGTATGAAAATGGACAAGATGTTATGAAGAGACGTAGACATATGCATTTGTGGATAAATTCAACGATACCACACATAAGGAAATTGGTGATATGTATATATATAGCTCGATATGATTATATAGCACATACCGCAAAATTTTTTTGAAGAGGGTTTTTGGTTATGATAGAACTAAAAAATGTATGTCTTACTGAAACCTCGGGTAATTTGGAGTAGATAGGTTAGAGATACAGACTCGCAAGTATCGTTTGTCAAACTTATATGCTATAGCTTGTGTAGGCTGTAGTGGGGTATCCCATATGGGGTACAACACAAATTAGGGTTTCCTACTTGTACCCACATTGCTGCTAGTTCATTCATTCCTGTTCATTCTTCTGACATGGTTTCAGAGCAGGTCCTAGCCTAGGACCGATCTCTTAGGGCCCACCGAGTAGCGCTACCCCACCCGTCGCGCCACTGTAATCACGTACTGCCCTACCCTGCCCTGCCCTGCCCTGCTTTGCCCGCGCGCCGCCTGCTGCAGCGCGCCCTGCTGAGTTGCGCTCCGCCTGCTGCAGCGCGCCGTACTGAGTTGCGCGCCGCCTGCTGTAGCGTGCCCTGCTGAGTTGCGCGCCGCCTGCTGCAGCGCGCCCTGCCCTGCCCGCGCGTCGCGTCGCCGCGCCTGCCCTACCTGCGCGCCGCGCCGCGCGCCTCTGCCCTGCCCGCGCGCCGCGCCGCTGCGCGCCTCTTCCCTGCCCGCGCGCCGCACCGCCGTGCGCCTCTTCCCTGCCCGCGCGCCACGCCGCCGCGCGCCTTGCCCTGCCCACGAGTCGCGCCGCTGCGCGCTCTGCCCTGCCTGCACGCCGCGCTGCCGCGTGCACTGCCCTGCCCGCGCGCCGCGCCACGCGCCTCTGCCCTGCCTGCGCGCAGCGCCGCCGCGCGCCTTTGCCCTGCCCGCGCGCTACGCCGCGCGCCTCTGCCCTGCCCGCGCGCCGCGCCGCCGCGCGCCTCTGCCCTGCCCTGCCGTGCGCGCCTTTCCCTGCCGCGCACGCCCTGCCCTACCGCGCGCCCTGCCCTGCCATGTGCGCCACGCACCGCTCTCTGCTGCACTGCTGCTAGCGCGCTCACCTGCCTAGCCCTGCCTGTGTGCTGCTAGCGCGCCCGACTGCTCTGCCTACTATGGCCACCCTCAACGTTCTCACCTTCGATTCGGAGGGCCGCCCGATAGAGTTCAATGCATGGCTAGACGATTTACAGCTGTTCTTGCTGACGGACTCTAAGGACGGTAGTTCGCTGTTTGACCTCACTTCTGGCGCCTCGCGCGCCCCTGCCGCCACAGCTGACAGTGCGACCCGCTCACAGTGGCTTACCCGTGACGCTGCTGCTCGCCTAGCCGTTCGCAACCATCTGCCGTTAGCCGAACGCGCCAACTTTGGCCAGCATAAGACAGCGAAAGCGCTGTACGACGCTGTAGTCGCTCGTTACTCCTCCCCGGCCATTGCTGCTCTAGGCCGCCTTCTCCTGCCCTACCTGTTCCCAGAGCTGTCCACCTTTGCCACAGTAGCCGACCTAGTCACTCACCTCCGCACTAGTGACACTCGCTACCGTGCTGCGCCTCCCGCCGAGTTTCTCACCAAGAACCCCCCCCCAATGTACATCACGCTCTACTTCATAGTCACCTGCCTCCCAGACTCTCTCACTGCAGTCAGGGACCTCCTCCTAGCACTTGACCCCACCGACCTCACTGTCGACCTGCTCAAGAAGCACCTCCTAGCAGCTGAGACTAGCATAGTCGATGTAGGCGCTTCTCGTGGCACTCCTCGCACCCCCTTCTTTGAGGGGTGTTCGCCCTCCCCCCTTCTCCCCTCAGTCGCCTCTGCTGCAGCTGTTGACTACCTTCGTGCTGAGGAGGTAGGAGCTGCGTCTGCCCCTAGTGGGAGGCGCCGCAGTGGCAGGGGAGGCAGGGGAGGCAGGGGCGGTGGGGGCGGCAGAGGTGGAGGCGGTGGTGGGGGCGGTGGAGGCGGTGGAGGGGGCGGCGGTGGCGGAGGGAGCGGTGGTGGGGGTGGAGGTGCAGGTGGCGGCGGCGGTGGCGGCAGTGGCGGTAGTGGGGCCGGCAGTGGTGGCAGCAGTGGGAGTGGAGGCGGTGGCAGTGGTGGCGGCCGGGGTGGTAACAGTCAGAGGGGAGGCCTTGGAGGTGGCCAGAGGCAGCAGCAGCGTCAGCCCCTTTCGTCTCAGGAGCTCCGTGAGTGGTTTGCTCAGCGTGGGGCGGCTGGCGGTAGTGGTCCCTGCCCGTATGTCATTCACATAGGTGACCGCACTGGTCAGACATGCGGGAGGTCTCACACTCAGCACCGCTGCTTCTACCGCCTTACCGACGCCTTTCGCGCAGAGTTTCCTGATGCACCTGAGCTCCCCAACTGGGCGTAGCTGCTTAAGCAGAATGTTGATATCTTTTCTCTAGACTTTGATGCTATCCTATCTGCCATGTATGCATTGACTGTTAGTGCTGAGGGTGACTGTTACCTGTGTATGCCGCCGGACCCATGTATAGAGGCTGCTGCTCTAGGTGCTAGTGAGTCTACTACCCTAGGTGCTGGTGAGTCTGCTCTCTCTGGTACTGCATCTGCTGCGGCCCTGCACAAGTTCACGCTTGACTCAGGTGCTTCCCGCTGTTTCTTTCGCGACAGTACCACAGTCACACCGCTCTCTGCACCTGTTGCTGTTTCTTTCGCTGACCCCTCTGGGGGCCCAGTCCTTGCACGTTCCTCCACTGTTCTGCCTTGTCCGGCGGTTCCGTCTGGGTCACTGTCAGGTCTCCACCTCAACTCGTTCTCTACGAACTTGGTGAGCACTGCTGTCCTCCAGGATGCGGGGGTTGACACCTTCACCCCTGGACGACAGCGTCTGGCAATCTGTACGTGCTCCCAGACCGGCCGCCACCTGGCCACGTTCACCCGTCGGCCTGGGCCGAGTCTGTACACACTGACTACTGCACCTCCTCAGGTAGCTGCGTCTGCGTCTGCGTCGGGTCAGCTTGCGGCCCCCTGCTCGTGTCGCGCCCTGTCGCACCAGACGCTCCTTTGGCACCACCGCCTTGGACACCCAACTGTAGCACGCCTTTGTGGCATGCACTCCCGTCTTCTTGTCTCTGGTCTCCCCAGGTCTCTGCCTCCCCTCCCACCCTCGCCTGCCCCTCCCTGCCTTCCCTGTGTCGAGGGGCGGCAGCGTGCCGCTCCTCACTCCTCCTCGTTCCCCCCGACAGAGGCTCCCCTGCAGACTCTCCACCTGGACGTGTGGGGCCCAGCCCGCGTCCGTGGACCTGGACACGAGCGGTACTTTCTGCTGGTTGTCGACGACTACACGCGTTACACCACGGTCTTCCCCTTGCGCCGCAAGGGGGAGGTCCCTGATGTTCTGATCCCTTGGATCCGCGCTGTTCGTCTCCAGCTCCGCGAGCGGTTCGAGACGACCTTCCTGTCCTGCGTCTGCACTCTGACAGAGGTGGTGAGTTTTCCTCCGACCTCTTGAGGGCCTTTTGTCGTGCGGAGGGCATTCGCCAGACGTTCACGCTTCCGGCCTCTCCGCAGCAGAATGGGGTTGCTGAGCGCCGCATTGGCTTAGTCATGGAGGTCGCTCGTACCTCCATGATCCATGCGACTGCCCCCCATTTTCTGTGGCCGTTTGCAGTCCAGTACGCTGCACATCAGCTCAACCTCTGGCCCCGTGTCTCCTTGCCGGAGACCTCGCCCACACTGCGTTGGACGGGGAAGGTTGGCGATGCGTCAGTGTTCCGGGTCTGGGAATGTCGAGCCTTTGTCCGCGATACGTCCGCGGACAAGCTCTCCTCCCGTGCTGTTCCCTGCGTCTTCCTTGGCTTTGTCCCTGACGCGTCTGGCTGGCAGTTTTACCACCCCACCTCGCGCCGGATCCTGCCCTCTCAGGACGTAACGTTTGACGAGTCGATTCCCTTTTACCGTCTCTTCCCCTACCGCACTGCACCGCTTCCCCCCCCACCGCTCTTCCTTGCACCAGGTCCTCCTCCGGTAGACCCCCTCCCCCCTCAGGGTCCTGCTCCCTCAGGTGTGTCTCAGGTAGACGCTGTCGAGCCTGTCGAGGTAGCGGTTGACTCTGGTGCTGCTACTGGGGGTGGTGCTGCTGGGGGTGCTGAGCCTGAGCGTGCGGAGCCTGGGGGTGCTGAGCCTGAGCATGCGGAGTCTGGGGGTGCTGAGCCTGAGTGTGCGGAGCCTGGGGATGCTGAGCCTGAGCGTGCGGAGCCTGGGGGTGTTGAGCCTGCGCGTGTGGAGTCTGGGGGTGCTGAGCCTGGAGTTGCTGAGTCTGAGGGTGCGGAGCCTGCGGTTGCTGAGACTGGGGGTGCTGAGCCTGCTGGAGTTCCTGCAGGTGCCTCGTCTCGGCGTGAGCCTCTCTCTCCACTGCAACTGCGCGAGTGGTTTGCTCGCCGCTGGAGACTCCAGTGAGGTGCTGCTGGAGCTGGAGCTGCTGGAGGTACTGCTGGTGCTGGAGCTGCTCGAGGTGCTGGAGCCGCTGGTCCCGGAGGTGCTCGTACTGGGGGTACTGGAGCTGCTGGAGCTGGAGGTGCTGCTGGTGCTGGAGCTGCTGGAGGTGCTGGAGCCGCTGGTCCCGGAGGTGCTCGTACTGGAGGTACTGGAGCTTCTGGAGCTGGAGGTGCTGCTGGTGCTGGAGCTGCTGGAGGTGCTGGAGCCGCTGGTCCCGGAGGTGCTCGTACTGGAGGTGCTGGAGCTGCTGGAACTGGAGGTGCTGCTGGTGCTGGAGCTGCTGGAGGTGCTGGAGCCGTTGGTCCCGGAGGTGCTCGTACTGGAGGTACTGGAGCTGGAGCTGCTGGAGGTGCTGGAGCTGGTGGTGTTGCGGGAGTTGGAGTTGGAGACCCTGGAGTGTTGGATGCACGTCATTCTGAGTGCATGTCATCCTAACGTCCTGCCGAGTGCTCGTGCTATTTGTGCTTGCATGATTTGCATGAGCGTATGTCATTATGCATGGCTGTTGGATATTACCATCTCTGTGTTTTTCTCCAAGTCTACATGCTTGATCATGCAGGAGAAATCCAGAGCTTTCCAACGATACCAAGATCGCCTTATTCCGACCAAGATCGCCCAAGTTACAAGAATTCCAAGACTTGGATTTCTTATTACCTTTTGGGGTTATATCTAATTTGGGTGATTACTTGGGACATGACTATAAAGGGATCTTTGGTTGGGTGGTTAGGGAAGGCAAGTTTGACTTTTGGATTGGGGTGGCTAGAAGTTTCTAGCATGGGTTGCAAATGTTGCAACACCTAGGCAAAATCCAACTAGATTGGATTTTGCATGTGACACCTCAAGGACCTCATGATGAGGGTTGCATCCTTGCTGCTAGGAAGGTTCCTACCATCCTTCCCTAGCTCTTGGAGAATCCCTTCCCTCTCATGGTTCTCTTGGAGTCCCCAACTCCAACTTTCTATGCCCTAATGCTTGTACTTCCTCAACCATTCTAGTCATGCAGCTGCTGGACGTTTTTACATGGTTCTCACTCTATAGACCATCTTAACGATTGATTCAACTTGGAGATGGTAGCTAAGCCTAAGGCGCACAATCCTACCGAGCGGATTTGCGTTTAATTGAGTTATGAGTTCGTTGTAAGCTCTCAAAGTGACGGATCATGAACAACATGGAGCTGGGGGTACTGGTGCTGTCTCTGCTATTTCTGGAGGCGCTGCGCGGCCGCGGCCGTACTACGTTCCACACCTTCAGCAGGTTCTTGGCCTCCCGCCTTTTACTGGTCCTCCTCTTCCCTTACTGTGTCCACCGCCTGACCAGTCGCAGTCACAGCTACAGCCAGCCTCCCCAATGCCTGGTTCTTCTCCTTACTCAGGGCTGACTAGAGGTCTTACGGAGCGTCGTGAGCCTGAGACTCGTCCTGCGTCGCCTGAGTCTCGTCCTGCGTCGCCTGTTCGAGCTGTCCGCACTGGTCGTCGTGTTCCGCGTCAGCGTCCTCCTGCTCTCCCAGGCACACACCAGATGGCACTTCGTCCTTCCACTGCTCCTCAGCGTGTCCCTCTGCCGTCTCCTCCTGCGTCCTCTCTTCCTGACCTTGCTGACCCGCCGTCAGACCGTGCTCGTGCTGCCAGTCCTACTGTCACGCGTCTTCTCGCTACTGTTGTCACTGACCCTTCGTTTGAGTCCACTGCTGCGTCTGCCCTAGTTGCTGAGCTTGTTGACTTTGCTGCCGCCTGTCGTCTAGACTACGCTGCTAGTCTTGTTGCTGAGTCTGAGTCTGTCTGTCCTCCGTCCGTCAGGGGTGATTGTGCTCTTTGCACGGACGTCCTTGAGAACAGACAGGAGGAGTTTGAGTGCTTTGCCGCTGCTTTACCTCATCTCGTGTCCATGCTGCTTGCCCCTGAGGGAGACCCGGATGCACCAGGCATCCCGACCCCGCGCTCTTACGCAGAGGCGATAGAGGGTCCCTACTCCTCTCAGTGGCAGACAGCCATGGACGCAGAGATGGCTTCCTGGAAGTCCACAGGCACCTACGTCGACGAGGTTCCCCCACCTGGGGCGAACATCGTCAGTGGCATGTGGATCTTCAGGGTGAAGCGGCCGCCGGGTTCTCCGCCTGTCTTCAAGGCGCGTTACGTTGCACGAGGCTTCATTCAGCGAGAGGGAGTTGACTTCTTCCAGACCTTCTCCCGTACCCCGAAGATGACCACTCTTCGGGTACTGCTGCACGTCGCCGCTCAGCGTGACTACGAGCTTCACTCTCTTGACTTCAGCACAGCCTTCCTACATGGCAGCCTGCACGAGGAGATATGGCTGCGCCGCCCACCTGGCTTCACTGGGTCGTTTCCTGCTGGTACCCAGTGGAGCCTCCAGCGGCCAGTCTACGGTCTCCGCCAGGCACCCCATGAGTGGCACGACACACTGAGGACGACACTTGCGGCTCTTGGGTTTGCTCCTTCCACTGCTGCCCGTCGTTGTTTCTACGCACCGACACCTCTCTGCCGATGTTCTACGTCCTCGTGTACGTCGACGACTTGGTCTTTGCTACTGCTGACACTGAGGGACTCGCCCACGTGAAGTCGGAGCTGCAGAAGAGATACACGTGCATAGACCTGGGTGAGCTGCGCAGTTATCTTGGCTTGCAGATCACCTGGGACAGAGCACAGCGCACCATTACCTTGACTCAGTCACACATGGTGCAGCCGGTCCTTCAGTGCTTCCGCTTCACGTACTCCTCGCCACAGTCCACTCCTCTGCCTACCGGTCACTTGCTCTCAGCTCCACCTTCGGACGAGTCCGTAGAGCCGAGTGGCCCGTATCCAGAGCTTGTGGGCTGACTCATGTACCTGATGACCTGCACTCGACCTGACCTTGCCTACCCTCTTAGCATTCTTGCACGCTATGTTGCTCCTGGGAGACACCGGAAGGAGCACATGGATGCCGCTAAGAGGGTGTTGCGCTACTTGTGCAGTACGTCGGGCATGGGGCTCGTGCTTGGAGGACGGGCTCGAGTTGTCCTTACCCATATGGTTAGGACTACGAGTAGGTGCGTTACTACCTATATGGTTGGTACTAAGAGTAAATGCGTTACGTACCCATAAGGTTGGTACTAAGAGTAGGTGCGTTTCTTACCCGTAAGGTTTGTACTAAATGAAAGTGTGTTACTTACCCACATGGTTGGTGCTAAGAGTAAGTGCTTTACGTACCTATAAGGTTCTTGCTAAGGGTAAGTGCGTTACTTACCCATAAGGTTGGTACTAAGAGAAAGTGCGTTACTTACCCATATAATTGGTGCTAAATGTATTTTTGTTACCTACCCATATAGTTGGTGCTAAGAGTATGTGCATTATTTACCCATATGGGGGGTACTGAACGAAAGTGTGTTACTTACCTATATGGTTGGTACTAAAACTAAGTGCGTTACGTACCCATAAGGTCGGTGCTAAGTATACTGATATCGTTGGTTCTAAGAGTAAGTGCGTTTCTTACCCATAAGGTTGGTACTAAGTAAAAGTGCGTCACTTACCCATATGGTTGGTGCTAAGAGTATATGCGTTACTTACCCATATGGTTGGTGCTAAGAGTAAGTGCGTTACATTCCCGTACAGATGGTACTAATAGTAAGCTTGTTATTTATCCATAAGGTTGGTACTAAGAGTACGTGCGTTACTTACACAAATGGTTGGTACTTCAGCCTTGTGATCATCAGCGTTTCTGTACTGTTCTAGGCCTTGTGCCCACTTGGCCTCACTTGCTCATTTCTTGACTTTGCTTGTACTGTGATCTCTATACATATACATGCATGCTATCACTTGCTAGGTTGTGATCACTGTATTGCTTGTTCTCCTTTATATAACTCTGCATGTGAACTGGTCTTGTGGCCATTTGCTTGTGCTCAGAATGCGTGGTGACGTCGTGATCCACCCTCAGCTTGCTTTGCTTTTCTTGACTGGTCTTGTGACCTCTTGTTCCCCACTTTGCCTATGGGGGTGTGTCAAACTTATATGCTATAGCTTGTGTAGGCTGTAGTGGGGTAGCCTATATGGGGTACAACACAAATTAGGGTTTCCTACTTGTACCCACATTGCTGCTAGTTCATTCATTCCTGTTCATTCTTCTGACATCGTTTAATGCAGCATTTGCTTGCTGCTAGGGGTCAGTACACAAGCTTACTTCTTGCATATATATACGACAAGATTGATTTGTTTGTTCATAGATATGTCCACCCTACGTGCTTGTGATAACAAGTATATATATATATATATGTAAATTGTGGCATAGGGTACATTATTTATGATCAGTTTGAATATTGTATATTGTACAAATATTGAAAATACCTTATGAACCTCCCGAAGCGTAGGCATTTTCTTGCATGTGATCCAATATGGCCTTTATTTGTTACAATTCGTGAAAGTCTATTTCCTTCAATTTTGACTCTTGAAAATGTGTCTCGGAAGAAGTTGGGCTTGTATGTGGTCTTGTTTTCGGCTCGTATAATGTGTATTGTTGGTACCCTAAACTGCCATGCTGTAACAAAACCCATATGTGCCGAGATGGCAGCAGCACAGCACGCCAGTGTGATTGACGAGCAGCGCGCTGCTGTTCGCCCAAAATGTTTTTCTGGCCAATCGTTGCTGAAGCAGGTGACAGCGCTGCTGGTTGTTATCTTCAATCAGCCGCAAACACAAAGCCAGGTGAGCGAGGACTATATTGCCGAGGCTGAGCCACGTTGAGTCAGCAATTGCGACGCCACGCTGGCGCTTGCCTCGCTGGAACCCGAGTTGGCGATTTTGTCGCCAGGCTTTCACTGACGAGGTGGGTGAGGTTCACAGGCGAGCGAGGTGGGTGGTGTACCTGCTTGTTCGTCATCTTGCTTCTTTGTGCGCGCGCAATGCACCGAGCCTTCGTTATATCTGATCGACAAGCTGTTAGTGGAAAATTCACTTGTATTTTGTTTATGTCCCCGCAGCCGCTTCTCTTTTTGGTTCGTCATCACCTCTGCCCCCGCAGCCGCTTCTCTTTTTGGTTCGTCATCACCGCTGTCTCCGCAGCTGCTAAGTCCCAAGCTTCTTCAGACGCCGAGTCGAAGTGTTTGTTTTTTGTTTTGTTTTGTTTTGTTTTTTGCCTTTTTTTTTCCCAGGTAAGACTCATAACTCCACGTTTCGTTTGGCGCGTCCATTGCCTTTTGCAAAGCCCAGCTTCCAATATCTGCGCTAGACTCTCACCACGATGTATCTGCTTTGACTCTTTCATGTATCAGACATCTGGGTTGATGATCTGCAGCTGTTTCTGCAGTGTGATAGCAAGGACAGAGTCTCGCTTTTTTATCTCACGTCTGGCGCCTCTGCTGCACCTGCTGCTGATGCTGACAGTGCTGTTCGCTCTCAGTGGACCACGCGCGATGCTGCTGCCCGTCTTGCTATTCGTAGTCACCTGCCGTCTGCTGAGCGCGCGCACTTTAGCCAGTACAAGACCGCTAGGACTCTGTACGACGCTGTTGTTACGCGCTACTCCTCCCCTGCCACTGCTGCCCTTAGCCGCCTCATGCTGCCGTACCTGTTCCCTGACCTAGCCGCTTTTGCCACAGTCGCTGACCTCATTACGCACCTCCGCACTAGTGACACCCGCTACCGCGCTGCGCTTCCTGCCGAGTTCTGCACCGCGAACCCCCCCCCTATGTACATCACTCTCTACTACCTCGTCACCCGGCTCCCTGACTCCCTTCGCTCGGTCAGGGACCACTTCCTCTCCCTTTGCCCCACCACGCTCACTGCTGACCTCCTCGAGGAGCGCCTCCTTCCAACTCAGAAGAGTATAGTCGCTGTAGGAGCCTCTCGTGGTGACCGCCGTGCCCCTTTCTTTGAGGGGTGCTCCCCCGTCCCTCTTTTGCCCTCTGTTGCCTCTGCTGCTGCTGTTGACCTCGTTGGCACCGAGTCGGTCGGCGTTGCGTCTGCTCCTAGTGGGAGGCGCCGCTATGGCAAGGGCAAGGGGGGCAAGGGTGGTGGAGGGGATGGTGGGGGCGGCGGTGGTGGCGGTGGAGGCGGCGGAGGGGGTGGGGGTGGAGGTGGGAGTGGTGGCGGGAGTGGGGGCTTCGGTGGCGGCGGTGGAGGTGGAGGCGGCGGAGGTAGCGGCAGTGGGGGTGGAGGTGGCGGCGGTGGCGGCGGCAGCGGTGGGGGTGGCGGAGGTGGTGGTGCTGGTCGGGGTGGCACTGTGCATTGGGGAGGCTTTGGTAGTGGCCCGCGCCAGCAACAGCAGCGTTCTCGTGAGACCCCGTCGCCCCAGCAGCTTCGTGAGTGGTACGCTGGGCGTCAAGGGTGTGGGGGTGCTGGTCCCTGTGCTTACGTTCTCCGTACCGGCGACCGCAGTGGGGAGACGTGCGGCGGCCCGCACGCCACGCAGCGCTGCTTCGGCCGCCTGACTGACGCCTGGCGTACGCAGTTCCCTCACGCCACTGAGATCCCTCGCTGGGGTGATCTCCTCAAGTCGGGTGTTGCTATCTTTGATCTTGATTATGATGCTATTCTTGCTGCTATGTATGTTGTGACTATTAGTGCTGAGGGTGACTGTTACCTGTGTGTTCCGCCCGACCCGGGCATTGGGGCTGCTGCTCTAGGCGCTAGTGAGTCTGCTATTCCAGGTGCTAGTGCGTCTGCTGCCCCAGGTGCTGGTGAGTCTGCTCTCTCAGGTACCGCGTCGGCTCAGGTCTTGCACAGATTCACCCTTGACTCGGGTGCTTCCCGCTCCTTCTTTCGCGACTGCACCACTCTCTTGCCGCTCAGTCGGCCAGTGGCAGTCTCCCTGGCTGACCCCTCTAGGGGTCCAGTCCTTGCACACTCCTCCACGGTCCTGCCGTGTCCGGCGGTCCCGTCTGGCTCCCTGTCGGGCCTTCACCTCCCCTCGTTCTCCACGAACTTGGTGAGTGGAGCTGACCTTCAGGACGCGTGGGTTGACCAGTTCACTCCAGGCGGTCAGAGGGTGACTCACTGTTCGTGTACTCGGACGGGCCGGCACCTGGCCACGTTCGCCCGTCAGCCTGGGTCGAGCCTGTACACCCTGACTACCGTGCCTCCTCCGGTTGCTGAGTCTGGTCAGGTAGCTGCGTCGGGTCAGGTGTTTGCTGCAGCGTCCCGGTCTGGTCCTGAGTCTGCCCCCTGCTCGTGTCGCCTCCTGTCTCACCAGACTCTCCTCTGGCACCACCGCCTTGGTCACCCCTCCCTGCCTCGTCTCCGAGGCATGGCCTCCCGTGTCCTTGTCACTGGTCTGCCCCGGTCCCTCCCTCCCCTTCCTCCGGGGCCTGCCCCTACCTGCGTTCCCTGCGTCGAGGGCCAGCAGCGCGCCGCTCCTCACTCCTCCGAGTTCCCTCTGACAGAGGCTCCCCTGCAGACTCTCCATATGGACGTGTGGGGCCCAGCCCGCGTCCGTGGACAGGGTCACGAGCGCTACTTTCTGCTGGTAGTTGACGACTACTCGCGTTACACCACAGTCTTCCCCTTGCGCCGCAAGGGTGAGGTCACTGAGGTGCTGATCGACTGGGTCCACGCTGCCCGTCGTCAGCTCCACGAGAGTTTCGGCTCGGACCTTCCTGTCCTGCGTCTGCACTCCGACAGAGGTGGAGAGTTTTCCTCTGACCTTCTGCGAGCCTTCTGTCGTGCGGAGGGCATCCGCCAGACATTCACGCTTCCGGCCTCTCCACAGCAAAATGGGATTGCTGAGCGCCGCATTGGCATGATCATGGATGTCGCTCGTACGTCCATGATCCATTCGGCTGCTCCCCATTTTCAGTGGCCGTTCGCGGTTCAGTACGCGGCGCATCAGATCAACCTCCAGCCCCGGGTCTCCATGCCGGAGACCACCCCTACTCTGCGGTGGACGGGGAAGGTTGGCAATGCGTCTGCGTTCCGTGTCCGGGGATCTCGAGCTTTCGTCCGCGACTTGTCTGCGGACAAGCTGTCCTCCCGTGCTGTTCCCTGCGTCTTCCTTGGCTTCCCCCCTGACGCGCCTGGTTGGCAGTTTTACCACCCCACCTAGCGCCGTGTTCTGTCCTCTCAGGACGTCACGTTTGACAAGTCGGTTTCTTACTACCGTCTCTTCCCCTACCGCACTGCCCCCCTTCCCCCGCCGCCGCTCTTCCTCGCGCCAGGTCCCCCCCCGGTAGACCCCCTCCCCCCTCAGGGTCCTGCCCCCTCAGGTGTGTCCCAGGTAGACGCAGTCGAGCCTGTCGAAGTAGCTGTTGACTCTGGTGCTGCTAGGGGTGCTGAGCCTGCGGGTGCCGGGTCTGGGGGTGCTGAGTCTGGGGGTGCTGAGCCTGGGGGTGCTGAGCCTGGGGGTGCTGAGCCTGGGGGTGCTGAGCCTGGGGGTGCGGAGCCTGAGGGTGCTGAGCCTGCACGTGTGGAGCCTGGTGGTGCTGTGTCTGGAAGTCCTTCGGGTGCCTCGTCCCGGCGTGAGCCGCTCTCTCCACGGCAGCTGCGCGAGTGGTTTGCTCGGCGCTGGAGCCGTGCTGCTAGGGCTGGAGGTGCTACTGGTGCTGGAGGTGCTGCTGTCGCTGGAGGTGCTGGGAGTTCTGGAGTTGCTGGTCCCGGAGGTGCTCGTACTGGAGGTACTGGAGCTGCTGGGCCTGGTGGTGCTGCTGGAGCTAGTGCTGGGGCGGGAGGTGCTGCTGGAGGTGCTGGAGCTGGAGCTACTGGAGCTGCTGGGCCTTTTGGTGGTCCTGCTGGAGCTGGTGCTGCTAGAGGTACTGGAGCTGGCGGTGCTCCTGGAGCTGGTGCTCCTACGGGTGCTGGAGTTGGCGCTGTTGGGGCTGCTGGTGGTGCTGCAGGAGTTGGAGACGACGCTGGGGGTGCTGGTGCTGTCTCTGCTGGTTCTGGGGGCGCTACACGGCCGCGGTCGTACTTCGTTCCGCTCCTTCAGCAGGTTCTTGGTCTCCCACCTGCTACTGGTCCTGCTCCCTCTTTAGAGTGTCCTCTCCCTGTCCAGTCGCAGTCACAGTTACAGCCTGCCTCGCCACTCCCTGGTCCTTCTCCCTACACTGGTCCGACCGCAGGTCTTACGGAGCGTCGTGAGCCTGAGTCTCGTCCTGCGTCGCCTGTTCGTGCTGCTCGCACTGGCCGTCGTGTTCCGCGTCAGCGTCCTCCTGCTGTCCCAGGCACGCACCAGATGGCACTTCGTCCTTCCACTGCTCCACAGCGTGTCCCTCTACCGTCTCCTCATGCGTCCTCTCTTCCTGACGTTGCTGACCCGCCGTCAGACCTTGCTCGCGCTGCCAGTCCTACTGTCACGCGTCTTCTCGCTACTACTGTCACTGACCCTTCCTTTGAGTCTACTGCTGCGTCGGCTCTTGTCGCTGAGCTTGTCGACTTTGCTGCTCACTGTCGTCTCGACTACGCCGCTAGTCTTGTTGCTGAGTCTGAGTCTGTCTGTCCTCCGTCCGTCGGGGGTGAGTGTGCTCTTAGCATGGACGTCCTTGAGGACAGGCAGGAGGAGTTCCAGTGTTTTGCTGCTTCTTTACCTCATCTCGTGTCCATGCTGCTTGCCCCTGAGGGAGACCCGGATGCACCAGACATCCCGACCCCATGCTCTTACGCAGAGGCGATAGAGGGTCCCTACTCCTCTCAGTGGCAGACAGCCATGGACGCAGAGATGGCTTCCTGGAAGTCCACAGGCACCTACGTCGACGAGGTTCCCCCACCTGGGGCGAACATGGTCAGTGGCATGTGGATTTTCAGGGTGAAGCGGCCGCCGGGTTCTCCGCCTGTCTTCAAGGCGCGTTACGTGGCTCGAGGTTTCAGTCAGCGGCAGGGAGTTGACTACTTTCAGACCTTCTCTCCCACCCAGAAGATGCCCACTCTTCGGGTGCTGCTGCACGTCGCTGCTCAGCGTGACTACGAGCTTCACTCTCTTGACTTCAGCACAGCCTTCCTACAGGGCAGCCTGCACGAGGAGATCTGGCTGCGCCGCCCACCTGGCTTCACTGGGTCGTTTCCTCCTGGTACCCAGTGGAGCCTCCAGCGGCCAGTCTACGGTCTCCGCCAGGCGCCTCGTGAGTGGCACGACACACTGAGGACTACACTTGCGGCTCTTGGGTTTGCTCCTTCCACTGCTGACCCGTCGCTGTTTCTCCGCACCGACACTACTCTGCCGCCGTTCTACATCCTCGTGTACGTCGACGACTTGGTCTTTGTTCTGCTGACACTGCTGGACTTGCCCACGTGAAGTCGGAGCTGCAGAAGAGACACACGTGCACAGACCTGGGTGAACTGCGCAGATATCTTGGCTTGCAGATCACCCGGGACAGAGCACAGCGCACCATTACCTTGACTCAGTCACACATGGTGCAGCAGGTCCTTCAGCGCTTCAACTTCACGTACTCCTCGCCTCAGGCCACTCCTCTGTCTACTCGCCACTCGCTCTCAGCTCTGCCTTCGGATGAGTCCGTAGAGCCGAGTGGCCCGTACCCAGAGCTTGTTGGCTGCCTCACGTACCTGATGACCTGCACTCGACCTGACCTGGCATACCCTCTTAGCATCTTGGCACGCTATGTTGCTCCTGGGAGACACCGACCAGAGCACATGGATGCAGCTGAGAGGGTGTTGCGCTACTTGTGCAGTACGTCGGGCATGGGGCTCGTGCTTGGAGGACGGGCTCGAGTTGTCCTCACTGGTCACGCAGACGCTTCTTGGGTTGACGACTTGGCTACGCAGTGGTCGTCACAGGGTTACACCTTCAGCCTTGGTTCCGGCTCTGTTTCGTGGCGGTCTACCCGCTCGTCTTCTGTTCTCAGCTCCAGTTGTGAGGCTGAGATCTACGCAGGGGCCATGGCTGCACAGGAGTTACGCTGGCTCACCTACTTGCTGACCGACCTGGGAGAGCCGCCTCGTTCTCCTCCAGTTCTGTACGTAGACAACAAGGCCATGCTGGCCTTGTGTCAGGAGCACAGACTGGAGCACAGAACGAAGCACATTGCTCTTCGTTACATCCTTGCACGTGAGCTGCAGCAGCGTGGTCAGCTGCGCCTTGCTTACGTGGCCTCTCGGGCCAACACTGCTGATATCTTTACCAAGGCACTTCAGCCTTGTGATCATCAGCGGTTCTGTACTATGTTAGGTCTTGTGCCTACCTGGCCTCACTTGCTTACCTCTTGACTTTGCTTGTACTGTGATCTATATATACCTGCACCTGCATGTTTACCCTTGCTAGGTTGCGATCACTGTCTTGCTTGTTCACCTTGATTTATAATCCTGCATGTGAACTGGCCTTGTGGCCTTTGAACTTGTGCTCGGAATGTGTGGTGACGTTGTGATCCACCCTGAGCTTGCTTTGCTTTGCTTGACTGGTCTTGTGACCCCTTGTTCTCCCCCACTTTGCCTATGGGGGTGTGTCAGACATATATCATATAGCATGTGTAGGCTGTAGTGGGGTAGACAATATGGGGTACAGCTTTCCTAGGGTTTCCTACTTGTACCTTTCTCATTCCTAGTCAATTCATTCCTCATAGTTTCTTCACATCATGGCATTCATTTCGGCCTTGTTTGTTCAGTTTTGCCCTTGCTCGATCTCTAGCGAGTATTGGTCGGATAGAGTACTTGCCCAGTCCCGCGCGACCCTATGCCTCTCCCCTCGCGCCCCCTTTCAAAATCACCGAGCCTCGCAACCAAGCATCACGTACTGCAGATCGACTCACCCTGCGCGGCGCCGCTGCGGAGCCAGTATGTGAGACGGAACTCCCCTATTTTCTCCGGACTTTCGTATTGTTGCATTTTTTTCCTATTCGGCTCATCTTGTTTACCTGTTTCTCTGTTGTTTCAGCCCCGTATGCGCCCGACGCGAAGCATCAGCCAGCGTGGTCGTTGCATTCCGTTGTAGTTCATGCAGTTTCTGCTTGTGTTTTTTGTTTCTTTATTGCACCTCGTCTGTTTTTCTGTAGGTCGCCTGTTTTCCTTGCAGGTCGTCTCCTTTTGAAAGCTCACGGTGACTACTGCTGGTAAGCTATTATCCTATTTTTTTTTCCTGTTTTTTTTTTCATTGGCATTCAGTTTCGTTGTGCAGGCCCCGCAATTATATCTTTAGAGCAGCGGACAGTTAGTACATTGATTGATGTGTATTGTCTATGTTGTAGATTGATAGGTAGTGCATTGTCAGGAAACAAGAATACTTGCTAATTATCATGCTTCAATCTAATATTAATAAAGGAATATTATTAAATGTTTGGAATTCTGCGAATGGGCAATATTAATATTTTCTCAAAATATGATTGATTGCGTCTAAATCTCATATATGCAAATAATCGGTAATTAAACCGTGCCCGTTATTACGGGCATATTTTATTTATAAGCATAGGGTTGCGAATCCGATATCGAAATATGTATTAACAAGTACAGAATCCAACCAATACAATTGCGACACAAGGGCATCCCTAAAAGTTGGAAACCGGGCCAGCAGCCCGTAGGTGGCACAACGCTGAACGGCAACCCTTCTAGCATGGAACGAGTTGCCATGTCATGCGTAAAAAATGTATCTGACATAAATTCAATCTCACCCAATCACCAATCGCCATCACACCAACTTCCAGGTAACCCGAAATTTCGCATAGCAGCATCGATTCAATCAGCACCCGAGCTACGATTTCGCCTCGATCTGCAGAGCAAATAAAAACAAACCCAACATTCTTGCCAACCAATGGGCATCTCCTACCCTAACATTCAAACCTACGGCACAGCAACAACAACGCAGGTTGAAGTTCGGGAACCAACCCTCAACTCGACCTACGTGTAGTAGCTCTTTCCGGAGCCAAGACGCAGATGTTTTTTAACCTGCGAAAATGTTGCGCTGAAGTATCTTCAACGTAGGTGTTGAATCTGCACATTTTTGGGATGAAGCTGTCTATATAGGACTCGCATGAAACGGGTTCCTTAAAACCCGTGGGTCAAGAAGGCCAAAACTGCCTCATCCTTCCTAACGTTGGTTGGGTGTCCCAAAAACGCCTGTGCTGATTCCCGAGTTCTATGACCTAGGCCAACATTTTCGACACTCCTATTGGCTCACGGGCGAGTACCGTCCTGACTTCCAACCGACCTTCCTAAGCTTGAATAGCTGGGCCTGCGGGTTTTAAAGGACCACCTAAGGATCGTAAAGAGAATGTCGTCTGGCAGATTGTTGATGTTCGTGTGAGGCTCCATACTGGAAATTCGAAAATGAAATGCGAAAGCAGCAGGATATGGGCTAATGAACGGCACGCAGTTGACTTGGCTGTAAGAAACGTCACGAGGAACACGATCCAAAACACCAGTGTCACCTCACTATCAGATTCAGTTTCTCGAACCTGGCCTTTTGATCGTGTGATCTATGCTGGAATTTGCATCCAGGCATTCCGTGTTGCCATTCGAAGGCCGTTGGGATGAAGGACGGACTATGAGTGAAGCGAAAATAAGGGCATGAGGGCCACGAAGCAAGAGCAGCAAGCTTGTTACTCACTGCCTCCATTTTGCGTTTACGCATTCGCTATAGCGCGTCGTGTTAGAATTAGGAGCTAGGTGAGGAATGTGAATTAGGTAAGAGGGAGGGGGTACAAGACTATCGAGAGAGTTGGGTTGTACCCTCTAAGGTGTGACCCCTACACAACCTAGAGTAAGATGAACAGAACAATGTGTTTTGACACACCCCCATAGGTGAAGTAGGGGATAGCCAAACCTAACAGTGGTCACAAGACCAGTCAAGCAAGAGAACAAGCAAGGCAAAGCCCAGGGTGGATCTCAAGGACACCACAGAATCTGAGCACAAGCAGGCGGCCACAAGGCCAGTTCACATGCAGATATATAATAGCAAGGCAGTACACTGATCACAACCTAGCAAGAGTAAACATGCAAGTATAAAGATATATAGCACTGTACAACAAGAGCAAGTCAAGCAACCAGCAGGTGAGGCAGAGTGGGCACAAGCCCAAGAGCAGTGCAGAAACGCTGATGATCACCAGCCCCAAGGGCCTTGGTGAAGACATCAGCAGTATTGGCCCGAGAGGCCACGAAAGCAAGGCGCAGCTGACCACGCTGCTGCAGCGCACGCGCAAGGATGTAGCGCAGAGCAATGTGCTTCGTTCTGTGCTCCAGTCTCTGCTCGCGACACAAGGCAAGCATTGCCTTGTTGTCGACGTACAGAACTGGAGGAGAACGAGGCCGCTCCCCCAAGTCGGTCAGCAGGTAGGTCAGCCAGCGGAGCTTCTGTGCATCCATGGCCCCAGCGTAGATCTCGGCCCCACAGCTGGAAACAAGCACAGAAGAAGAATGAGTGGACCTCCACGAGACAGAACCAGAGCCAAGACTGAAGGTGTAACCCTGTGACGAATGCTGAGTCGCCTGGTCGTCGGCCCAAGAAGCGTCAGAGTGTCCTGTGAGGACCACCGAACCCCGTCCTCCAAGCACGAGCCCCATGCCCGATGTGCTGCACAAGTAACGGAGTACCCTCTTCGCAGCATCAAAGTGCACCTTTCGGTGTCTACCGGGTGCCACGTAGCGAGCCAGAAGGCTGAGAGGGTACGCGAGGTCAGGTCGTGTGCACGTCATCAGGTACATGAGGCAGCCCACAAGCTCTGGGTACGGACCACTCGGCTCTACGGACTCGTCCGAAGGTGGAGCTGAGAGCGAGTGGCCGGTAGCCAGAGGAGTGGGCTGTGGCGAGGAGTACGTGAAGCGGAAGCGCTGAAGGACCTGGTGCACCATGTGTGACTGAGTCAGGGTGATGGTGCACCGTGCTCTGATCCGGGTGATCTGCAAGCCAAGATAGCTCCAGGTCAGTGCGGGTGTGTCTCTCCTGCAGCTCCGCCTTCACTAGGGCCAGTGCCTCAGTGTCAGCAGTAGCAAAAACCAAGTCGTCAGCGTACACGAGGATGTAGAACGGCGGCAGAGAAGTGACGGTGCGTAGAAACAGCGACGGGTCAGCAGTCGAAGGAGCAAACCCAAGAGCCGCAAGTGTCGTCCTCAGTGTGTCGTGCCACTCGCAGGGCGCCTGATGCAGGCCGTACACTGGTCGCCGTAGGCTCCACTGGGTACTCTCAGGAAACGACCCAGTGAAGCCCTGTGGACGGCACAACCAGATGGCCTCGTGAAGGCTACCCTGTAAGAAAGCTGTCGAGAAGTCGAGGGAGTGCAGCTCGTAGTCACGCTGAGCTGCAACGTGTAGCAACACCCGAAGAGTGGTCATCTTCGGGGTGGGGGAGAAGGTCTGAAAGAAGTCGACCCCCTCACGCTGACTGAAGCCTCGAGCAACGTAACGTGCCTTGAAGGCAGGCGGAGAACCCGGCGGCCGCTTCACCATGAAAATCCACATGCCACTGACGATGTTCGCCCCAGGTGGGGGAACCTCGTCGACGTAGGTGCCTGTGGACTTCCAGGAAGCCATCTCTGCGTCCATGGCTGTCTGCCACTGAGAGGAGTACTCACCCAAAATCGCCTCCCTGTAGGAGCGCGGGGTGGGGATGTCAAGTGCATCCGGGTCTCCCTCAGGGGCAAGCAGCATGGTCGCGTGATGGGGTGAAGTGGCAGCAAGGCACTCCAGCTCCTCCTGTCTGTCCCAAGAACGTCACAGCCAAGGGCAGTACAGCCAAGAGCAGTCTCACCCCTGACGGATGGAGGACAGGCAGGGACAGGGTCAGAGACAAGACTCGCAAGGTAGTCTAGGCGGTACACAGCAGCAAAGTCAACGAGCTCAGCTACTAGGGCAGACGCAGCAGGAGACGAGAACGTAGCAAGAAGGCGAGTAACAGTCGGACTGGACGCACGAGCAAGGTCAGACGGAGGGTCAGCAACGTCAGGCAGAGAGGACGCAGGAGGTAACGGTAGTACAACACGCTGAGGAACAGAGGAAGGACGGAGTGTCATATCGTGAGTGCCGGGGACAGCCGGAGCACGCGGACGACGAACACGAGGAACACGAGCACGGACAGCAGCTCTAGGCTCAGGCTCAAGGTCAAAGCTAGACTCAGGCTCTCGACGCTCACGGGTGGAAGCACGAGTCTCAGGCTCTCGACGCTCAGTCAGGGACTCTGACACCGCAGTGTAAGGAGCAGGAGCAGGCAGTGGGGAGTGTGGTAGCAGCGGTGGCTGTGACTGGTCCGCTGGCGGACACAGCAACGGAGGAGTAGTACCTGCCACAGGGAAGCCAGTAGCACCTGGCTGAAGACTGAGAAGGTGGCGAAGGGCACCAGTAGCTCCACCAGGACCTCCAGCACCTCCAGCACCTCCAGCCCCAGCAGCTCCAGCACCTCTAGCACCTCCAGCACCAGCAGCACCTCCAGCACCTCCAGCACCAGCAGCTCCACGGCCTCCAGCTCCAGGAGCACCTCCAGGACCTCCAGCACCAGCAGCTCCAGTACCTCTAGCACCTCCAGCACCAGCAGCACCAGCAGCTCCAGTACCCCTAGCAACTCCAGCACCTCCAGCACCAGCAGGTCCACGACCTCCAGCACCAGTAGCACCTCCAGTACCTCCAGCACCAGTAGCTCCAGGTCCTCCGGTAGGAGCTCCGACGACACCAACACCAGAAGGGCTCGCAGCACCCCTAGAGTCAGCACCCGAACTCGCAGCACCCCCAGAGTCAGAACTCTCGGTCTCAGCACTCTCAGGCTCAGTACCCTCAGTCTCAGCACTCTCAGGCTTAGTACCCTCAGTCTCAGCACCCTCAGGCTTAGTACCCTCAGTCCCAGCACCCTCAGGCTCAGTACCCTCAGTCCTAGCACCCCCAGGCTCAGTACCCTCAGTCCCAGCACCCCCAGGCTCAGTACCCTCAGTCTCTGCTCCAGTGTCCACAGCAGTAGGCTGCAGAGGCGGCGAAGACGGCAGAGGTGGGAACCCTGGGGGGGTAGCCAGACGAGGAGAGCGGGCACCCCCAGACTCACCACCCCCAACCCCAGCTCCACTAGTCTCAGCTCCAGAGTCCACAGCAGCAGGCTGCGGAGGCGGTGACGACGGCCGTGGTGGGAAACCCGGGGGGGTCTCCAAGCGAGGAGTGCGGCGAGTGGTCGCCGTGTCGTCGGCGACGGCGTCACCCCCCTCTGGTGAGTCAGAGGAGTCAGAAGAGATCTCAACTGGCTCATCCACGGGGGGTGGGTCTACCTAAGACACACCTGAGGGAGCAGGACCCTGTGGGGGAAGGGGGTCTACCGGGGGGGGGACTGGTACCAGGAAGAGAGGTGCGAGGGGGACCGGGTGGGACGCGTGCGGGTGAAGTCGGTAGTAACAGACCGACTCGTCGAAGGTGACGTCCTGAGAGGACAGAACACGACGCGAGGCAGGGTGGTAGAATTGCCAGGGTGGAGCGTCGGTGGGGAAGCCCAGGAAGACACAGCAGAGAGTGCGAGGGGAGAGCTTGCTCGCTTTGGTATCGCGAACAAGGGAGAGCGCGCCCCAGACCCGAAACGACGACGCATCACCAGGCTGTCCCGTCCAACGGAGTGTGGGCGAGGTCTCTGGAGCAGAGACACGGGGCCAGAGGTTGAGCTGATGCGCGGCGTATCGGACCGCAAACGCCCACGGGAAATGGGGAGCAGCCGCATGGATCATGGAGGTACGAGCAACCTCCATGATCAGGCCAATGCGACGCTCAGCGATCCCATTTTGCTGCGGAGAGGCCGGAAGCGTGAACGACTGGGCGATGCCCTCATCCTGGCAGAACGTCTCAAGGACGCCAGAGGAGAACTCACCACCCCTGTCAGAGTGCAGACGCAGGACTGGAAAGTCCCGCCGAAACCGCTCGCGCAGCTGGTGACGAGTAGCACGGAACCGCTTGCGCCGCAAGGGGAAGACTGTGGTGTAGCGTGTGTAGTCGTCAACCACCAGCAGGAAGTAGCGCTCCTGGTCCGTTCCACCGACGGGGGCCGGGCCCCACACGTCCAGGTGGAGAGTCTGCAGAGGAGCAGTGGTCGGAGGAAACTCGGAGGAGTGAGGAGCGGCGCGCTGCCGCCCCTCGACGCAAGGAAGGCACGGCGGCGCAAGCGAGCGCGGGAGGGGGGGCAGGGTCGCAGGGAGGCCAGAGACCAGGAGCCGGGAGTGCATGCCGCGCAGACGCAGCTGCGACGGGTGGCCAAGACGGTGGTGCCAAAGCTGCGCAGGGTGGGTGAGGAGGCGACACAAGCAGGACGCAGCGAGCTGACCGGACGCAGCCACCTGACCAGACGCAGCTACCTGTGCAGACGCTGTGGTGAGTGTGTACAGGTTCGACCCCGGCTGTCGTGTGAACGTAGCCAGGTGACGGCCTGTCTTGGCGCATGTCCAGATCGCCACACGCTGACCTCCAGGAGTAAAGGTGTCAACCCACACATCCTGAAGGACGGCGTTGCTCACCAGGTTCGTCGAGAACGAGGGGAGGTGGAGACCGGACAGAGAGCCAGAGGGGACAGCTGGGCACGGGAGGACAGTGGAGTGACGTGCAACACCGGGCCCCCAGAGGGGTCCGCCAGTGAGACTGGGACTGGTGTAGTGAGTGGGGTGACAGTGGTGCAGTCGCGAAAGAAGCAACGTGACGCACCAGAGTCAACTGTGAAAGTGTGCAAGACCTCAGCAGTAGCAGCAGACTCACTAGCACCTGGGGCAGTAGCGACACTAGCACCTAGGGCGGCAGCAGACTCACTAGCACCTGGGCGAGCAGCATCGCATGGCACACACGAGTAACACGCACCCTCAACACTATAATCAGCAACATACATGGCATAGAGAGCAGCATTGATCTTACCAAAGTCAAGAGCAAACACATCTACCCCCTTCCCCATCAGCTGCAGCCAGTTCGGCACCTGCTGGTCCTCAGAGTACTCAGTCACCCAGGCGTCCTCAAGACGGCCGAAGCACTTGTACCCAGTGTGCGGCTTCCCGCAGACTATGCCCTTCAGAAGCCCCGTGCGCCGAACATAAGGGCAGCGACCAGAGCCCCCAGAGCCCCCACGCTGGAGAACCCACTCACGGAGCTGCTGGTCGGTGGGGTTGTCCGGGAGGCGCGGCAGCTGCTGACCACTCCCGTAGCCACCGGAGGGTCCACGAGCGCCACCACCCCTGCCAGACCCACCCCGACCTCCTCCACCGCCCCCGCTACCCCAACCGCCTCCCCCACCACCTCCGCCTCCTCCACCCTGTCCGCCTCCTCCACTGCCGCCACCCCCAGAGCCACCCCCCCAGCCTCGACCACCCCCGCCACCACCCCCGCCACCCCCTCCGCTGCTGCCACCACCACCACCCCTGCCCCCTCTGCCCTAGCTGTTGTTGCACCTTCCACTGGGAGCAGACGCACCACCAACGTCCTCAGCACCAAGGAGGTCGACTGCAGCAGCGGTAGCAACTGAGGGGAGGAGAGGGGAGGGAGTACACCCTTCAAAGAAGGGGGAGCGGGGGGTGCCACGAGAGGCAGCGACAGCGACAGTGCTCTTCTCAACCTCGAGAAGGGCCTTCTCAAGCGAGTCAAGTGTGAGCTCAGTGGGGTCCATGGCTAGGAACTGGTCCCTGACAGTGCGAAGGGAGTCAGGGAGGCGAGTGATAAGAAAGTACATGGTGAAATACTGCGGGGGGGGGGGTCTTAGCGAGAAAGGCCGGCTTGAGAGCGGCACGGAAGCGATCCTCACTAGAGCGGAGGTAGGTAAAGAGGTCAGAGACAGTGCGGAACTCAGCTAGATCGGGATGCAGGTACGGCAGCATGAGACGGCCTACAGCAGCAGTAGCTGGGGAGGAGTAGCGAGAAACGACAGCGTCGTAGAGATCCTTGGCCGTTTTCTGCCGGCTAAAGTGCGCACGCTCAGTGACGGGCAGGTGGTTGCGGACAGCAAGGCGGGCAGCTGCATCACGTATGAGCCACTTAGACAGGTCCTCTACAGCGTCGGCAGCAGGGGCTGAGAGCTTTCCCTCAGTGTGTAAGAATAGGGAAACGCCATCCTTAGACTCGCTCTGCAGGAACAACTGGAGATCGTCGAGCCAGACATCAAACGTAATCGCGCGGCCCTCAGCATCGAACGTAAGAACTGACAGGTTAGCCATAGCAGCAGTAGCAGTTGCAGCAGTAGCAGCTGTAGCATGTGCAGTAGTAGCAGCAGTAGCACTAGCTGTAGCTGTAGCACTAGCTGTAGCACTAGCAGTAGCACTAGCTGTAGCAGCAGTAGTTGCAGTAGCACTAGCAGTGACAGCTCGGGCTGGGCGGCGCGGCTCGGACAGGGTGGCGCTGCTCGAATGGGCGGCGCGGCTCGGGCGCAGTGGCAGAGCAGCAGCGGCTCGTAGCAGCATCAGCCGGCGCGTAGCACCAGTAGGGGCGCGCGGGCTGTGGGCTTGCAAACCAGGGGCGCGCAACAGGTGCGCGCGGGGCAGCTCTAAAAAGGGTGCGCAACAGGTGCGCGCTAGGGGCTGGCGGGCAGCGTGAGTGGCTCTCGCAGCAGCAGGAACGAGGGGGGACCAGGTGTAGGGGCTGACGGGCCGCGCGTGTGGCGCACGGGGCAGCGAGGCCGCCGTCAGGAGGGGTCGCGCGTGACTAGGTAGCCTAGGGGACGGGACGCGCCTATGGCAGAAAAAACGTCTCGCCTAGGGCGCGTTTCGCGTTCCGCGTTTCTCCTAGGGGCGCGACTCGGGCAGCAGTTCGAAATCGTAATGGTGGGCCCGTTTAAAAAATTGGTCCTAAGGAGCATTTCGCTCTTAATACCATGTTAGAATTAAGAGCTAGGTGAGGAATGTGAATTAGGTAAGAGGGAGGGGGTTGTAAGGAAAATTCCTTTTCCTTACTTCGCGTCCCTGCTCAGCGCGTACACCACTGTTCCCGCCAACAGCACCCAACAGTAATCCGTTACCACTCGCAGCACTCGCTTCGACACCATTCCCGCCACTGTTCACGACGCGACCCAACCTCACGGTTCGGTTGGTAACCCGCGCTCCGGACCTCCACCTCGACATCTCCCAACCTCGGCACTAGGCCCGTCGCGCATCCCATTTTCCACACATTACCGTTACCACTGTAGTTTCGCTATATATTCTTCGCTCATGCCTTCACTCATTGTACTCTTGCTTCGATAGTGCAATTCTCGTTCATTCCCTCAATTGCACTCGTAACACTTGGTATTCAGAGCCTACGATCTCTTCTCGGACCGCACCCACACCTTCGTTTTCCCCACTATCTCAATTTTTTGGGGGGGGTAGACGTCTCTCAGCGACACAAGCACCGCCGTTCGTAGTGCTCTCTCGTAAGCACGCACGGCCACGACAGAGGCTCTCGCTGAGCTTGCCCGACACCCCCGCCATGGCCGAATTCACTCTCGCGACACTGACGCAGGAGCAACTCGACCGTCTCGTGCGCCAAGTCGAGGATTCGGCGCTCGAAATTGCGACGCTCACGGCGGAACGTGACTCCGCGCGTCAGCAATCCACGGTGAATACTCCAGCACAACCACACGCACCTGCCAATGCACCCGCACAATCGGAGGAGCCGATCGTCATTTCATCAGGCACACCAACACAGAAGGACAGCGTGGGACAGCGCTCAGGCGCAGCCAGTGATGGCGCCGCTCACTCGATGCCTGGCATGGAGAGGAACAGGGTCGCACCAAGCCCGCGGGAGCCTCGTGAAGCCTGCCGGCACGTGGAATTTGCGGCGACAAGTGGCGACCACGCCAGCATGGCACCAATGCCACTCAAGCCGCAGCGCCCGCCCTGCTTCGACCCGAGCCAACGTGGAGGTCCGACGGTTCAGTCGTGGGTCTTCACGATGAACGTCTTCTTCGACGAGAACTACGTCGAGTCGGATGCAGCGAAGATCAGATACGCCGTCTCGCTGCTGAGAGGCCCCGCCATGGACTGGTGGCGAGTCATCGTTACGTCGCCACGCGCCTACGAGCCACCGTCGCAAGAGGAAGGGCCCACGGGCCCAGCTGTCACCTGGAGTTCATTCTGCGAAACCGCCCAATACAGCACGTGGGATGCGTGGTGCGCAGGGCTTCGGGCGCGCTTCGAGCCGATCGTGGCTTCTATTTCGGCGCGTCAGAAGCTGCGTACTTGGCGGCAGCTCAGATCGGTCCAAGACTACACGAGCGGTTTTCTCGCATTATGCGAGCAAGTCGGCTATATGCACGAAGCGGAGCGGGTGGACCGTTACGTCGAAGGGCTGAAGCCGGACATCTCGCACGAAATCATGCTACGCGGACTCTCGAATTTCAACGATATTCTCGCGCTCGCCAAGAAAATCGACATTTTACGCCGCCCGAGACCGGGGTCCTACTACGGACATCGCCCTCGGGGACCAATCGAGCACGCCACTGTACACGCTGTTGCGACGAACGTTGCTGCCGCGCCGTTTAAGGGGCGCTGCTTTTCTTGCAATAGGCCGGGCCATCGTAAGAGTGAGTGCCCAGAGGAGCTGAGGCGCCGCGGAGCAGAGCAGGGGAGGGAGTCTCCAAGGCAGGGAAACGCCAGCAGTCAGTAGGAATCGGGCCAACTACTGACGAGACTGCCTGCTCGCCCAACCGCACCGACCCTCACCGAGTCACAGTACCGATTCACGCTATCGATCGGGCTCGGATGAATAAGGAGGGTACAACGACGGATTGCCCAGTACTGATTCACGGAAAAATACAGGGAGCAGCAGTGAAGATTTTTATCGACGGAGGCGCGAGTCACAACTTAGTTAATACCGCGACCGCACGAAAATTACAACTGACACTGAGTCGGTGTTTACCAGAGATAGACGCACGCTTAGTTGACGGCACACCGCTGGCCATACGGGAAAAGGTGGAGAGAATAAAGATCCGATGCGGGGGGAACTTCGGGTTTACGCAGGAAATGCTCGCGACTACACTGGATGGGCACGACATTTTATTGGGACGCGATTGGTTGCGACGGTATAACCCGCGAATTGATTGGACGACGGGTAGCTGCACTGTGCGAAGTAGCGGTAACTGGGTTTTGCTACCACACTGGCAGTCGCCCGAGTCTTCAACGGTCCACGTCAACGCCATCACAATGAAACGGGCTGTCGCCGCTGGAGCTGACGTGTACGCAGTGGATATAGCATTGATAGGAGAAGCAGAGCAGCCGAGTGATTTTCAGAAACTGCTGGCAGCGGTACCGCCCGAACTGCAGGAACTGTTGAAACGGTACCCGGGGATTTTTCCGGATGATTTACCAGAGAGACTGCCACCTCAGCGAGCACACGACCATCGAATAGAGTTAGAACCGGGGGCACAGCCAACCGTACAGCGACAGATCAGACTGACACAACCCGAGCTCGATGAACTGAGGAAGCAGTTAGATTACCTGTTAGAGAAAAGATTCATCCGACCGAGCTCGTCACCGTTCGCCGCACCGATACTGTTCACACCGAAAAAAGACAGAGGGTTCCGCATGTGCATCGATTACAGAGCACTGAACCGGGTAGCAGTCAAGTCGCGATACCCCATTCCCCGCGCCAATGAACTGGTCGACCAACTGCGAACAGCCCGGGTTTTCTCGAAAATAGATTTACGGGGAGGTTACCATCAGATTAGAGTCGAACCATCGGACTGCGCCAAAACAGCATTTAGGACTTGATACGGGTCATTCGAATACACCGTGATGCCATTCGGGCTGACCAACGCACCGGCGACATTTCAGATGACCATGAACGAGGCGTTTAGGCCACTCTTAGATAAATGCGTGATAGTTTACCTCGACGACATCCTAGTCTACAGCAGGGACAAGCAGCAGCACTTAGCAGATCTGGAAGCAGTCTTTAAGTTTTTAGACGAGCACCGCCTACTGACCAAGGGTTCCAAGTGCGAGTTCTTCCAGGATAGGTTAGAATTTTTGGGGCACGTCATTTCGGAGGCTGGGGTTGAAATAGACCCAAAAAATCTGGACACGGTAAAAGCGTGGCACCCCCCGACGAACATCACGGAGCTGCAGAGTTTCTTAGGGTTCGTTAATTATGTACGTCGGTTCGTCCCCGACATGGCACAGTTGACTGCCCCGCTGACGGATTTACTGAGGAAGGGGGTCGCTTTTACGTGGGGGGAGAAAGAGCATGCTGCCTTCTCTGCCCTGAAAAATGTTCTCTGTTCACCGCCCGTGCTGCGCATCGCCGACCCACACCGCCCATTCGAAGTCGTTACAGACGCGAGCGACATCGCCATTGGAGCCGTACTGCTACAGGACTTCGGCAACGGTTTACAACCTATCGCATACGAGTCACGAAAACTGCATCCGCCCGAGAAGAATTACCCGATCCACGACCGCGAAATGCTCGCGTTCGTGCATGCCTTCAAGGTCTGGCGCTGTTACTTGACCGGCGCCGACGTGACAGTACGGACAGACCACCGATCCCTACAGTACCTCCGCGCACAGCCCCACCTCAACCCACGACAGATCCGCTGGCTCGATTTCCTCGAGTCAAATTTACACTACACGGTCACCTACAAAAAAGGAGCATCGAACATCGCTGACGCACTGACCCGCCCCACTGCCCAAATCCACGCGATACTACTCGCCCAGACCAGCCCACTACTGACAGGACTATTTACCCACGGGTACCAAACGGACCCATTCTTCACAGGAGGAAATTCGCAGCAGTTCGCAGCAGCAAAGGGAGTCTATTACGTAAAAGCCGGGACCGACCGCATCTGGGTACGAAGGTACACACTGCTACGGGAATTACTGTTACAGGAGGCACACGACGGAGTTACCTCGGGACACTTCGGGGTAGAAAAAACACGGCAGCAGCTACATCGGTATTATTACTGGCCCGAAATGTTGACTGACGTTCAACGACACGTGGCATCGTGTCCCACTTGCCAGATCATGAAGTCATCACGGAAGCGGCCGGCAAGACAGTTGCAGCCGATACCACCCCCAGAGCGTGCTTGGCAGCAGGTGACGATGGACTTCGTTACGGGGTTACCGGCCAGAGCGAGTGGGAATGACGCGATCCTGGTCGTCGTCGATCGACTGACGAAAATGGCACACTTCGCAGCCAGCAAAAAATCAATCACAGCCGAAGAAACAGGCCGCCTCTTCATCTCTATCGTCGTTCGACTGCACGGGATACCAGCAGCGATCATCAGCGACCGAGATACGAAATTCACCAGCAACTTCTGGCGGAACCTGTGGCAGCAGTTCGGCACGCGACTACAGTTTAGTTCATCATACCACCCCGAAACCGACGGACAGACAGAACGGACAAATCAGACCATGGAACAACTCATCCGCGCCACGTGCGATGACCCGACCACATGGGAACAGCAACTGCCACTCATCGAATTCGCGTACAACAACTCACCCTCTGCCACGACTCAACGGTCACCATTTTACCTGAACTACGGACAAGACCCCACAGTACCCATGACCCCGAATCCCTACAATCTAGTCCCACGCGCGCAACAGTTCGCAGAAATATTGCAAGCAGCACGGACTCGAGCAGCAGAAGCAATAAAAAAATCAAACGTCATCGCTAAGCGCAACGCCGACCGACACCGCCGCCCCGTCACTTACCAACCCGACGACCTGGTATTACTCGACACTCAAAACCTCCGCCTGCCCATCACCCCAAAACTCCGCCCCCGATATTGCGGGCCATTTCGCATCAGCCACATGATCACACCCATCACCGCCCACCTCCTCCTCCCTGCTGACTGGTACGTCAGCCCGTCGTTCCACGTCAGCCTGCTTCGTCCATACGTGCCATCCACCAGCCAACTGCCTCGCAACCGCCCGGTCAGCATGACACGACCACCAACAGAGCCAATCATCACGCCCGAAAAAATACTGAGCCACCGAGTACGTGACCCACGGGGAGCCCGCAGGATCGAATTCCAGATCCGCTGGAAAGACCGCACACCCACCGAGGACAACTGGGTTCCCCTGGACAGAATCGAAAACCACCCCGTCCTCACAGAGTACCTGCGCAGCCGAAATTTCCGGGATGTACACGCGCTTTCGTAAGGAGGGCCTCCTTAGGGGGGGGGGTAGTGTAAGGAAAATTCATTTTCCTTACTTCGCGACCCTGTTCAGCGCGTACACCACTGTTCCCGCCAACAGCACCCAACAGTAATCCGTTACCACTCGCGAGACTCGCTTCGACACCATTCCCGCCACTGTTCACGACGCGACCCAACCTCACGGTTCGGTTGGTAACCCGCGCTCCGGACCTCCACCTTGACATCTCCCAACCTCGGCGCTAGGCCCGTCGCGCACCCCATTTTCCACACATTACCGTTACCACTGTAGTTTCGCTATATATTCTTCGCTCATGCCTTCGCTCATTATACTCTTGCTTCGGTAGTGCAATTCTCGCTCGTTCCCTCAATTGCACTCGTAACAGGGGTACAAGACTATCGAGAGAGTTGGGTTGTACCCTCTAAGGTGTGACCCCTAGACAACCTAGAGTAAGATGAACAGAACAATGTGTATTGACACGTCGAACAGAGGGAAACCGCCATAGCTCCAGCTCAGCACAAGAGCATCACTAGTGGATGAGAAGCTAGGGAAGTTGAGACTGGAGGGGAATGGGCGGGACGGGATACCCCCTCCTCCCGATCATGCAGACACACGAAGGCTGGGAGGGGGCCTTGACGACTCTGGCGAATGTCGTACGCTACGTGTCCCAGATCTGGCACCGCAGATTAGATCTGCACATATGCAGGACGTAGGAAAGTCCTCGTTAGTAGGACGTAGACTAAAAAGGACTTTCCTTCAGACACATATGCAGGACAGAGTTAGCGGCGAACACAGCGACTTAGTACTATATTATAGATCAGGTGACGAATAAGTCCGTCACTAGGGTATGGCTCTTGAAATTCGTTTCCGTATTCCAGAGGGTTTGCTTATCGCGGATCCGGCGACGACCATCATAGCGACTCACGATCCAGTGGAAGCCGATGTGGCGATCAACCATCGGTATCGTCCCACGTAGACGTCCGCGTCGCTTCTTCTCCCGAACAGCCCCTCCGATCGGTCTTCTACCGTCTGTTCCAGTTGCACCTGCCCGACTGCTGCCTGCCGTGCGATGCACGCCACGCACCGCGAGGAGAGGAGTACCCGCGGAGTATCCGTGCGAGGGAGCGTGGCACAGCACGTGCAGTAGCATCCCAAAAATGTGGGTCGAAAAAAGCTACGATTTGGATACCTAGTAGATACTTTCCAGTAGGTTTCAAAACGCCTACTTTCCGGTTGCTAACGAACCTACGTAGAGTATATTTTCAAACTGTGTGGGTTCCCGAACGTAAACCTGCGTTGAAGTTTCTCGCACGTAGGTATAGGCGTTTTCCGGGCGACTGTATCTCAGGATGTTAATTGGTGGGCGAGATTGTTATGGTGCTCTCGTATTTGCTGAGGCCTCTTGGTTTCAGAGTCGCAGACTTCCGTACTCGTTGATGATTGCATGGGTATGTTTAGTCGAAACCGCTGGAGATTCATCGACTTTCCAGTTACTGTTTCGTTATTGGGTGCGAACGATTTATGTCAGAGCCATAGCTGACACGCGGCATTGCGACGATTTTTCCCTCCCAGAAAAGGAATGCAATTTGTCGGTACCCCAATGGTCAGTCTACTGGTGTTGTGAGATGCCTGATTCGCTGCGGACCTCCTGTGTCTGACAGTCTAGTCTGACACGCGGCTGTTTCTGGTGTTTTAACCAGGTTCATAAACGGCCAACGCGTCCCCATATTATTGGACAGCTTGTTCATTCGTGGCGCATTCAGGGTTATACACGCGACATTGTTTCATTCCCAAGTGTCACTGTGCCATTCCTCGAATTGCGATGACGTGCGACAATTCGTGGACATTTAGTCCGAATGTTACTGGCTCGCTGCGTCTCCTTTATAGTTACTCGTTTCGTTATACTGTGTTAGCGATGATATAAGTCAATGGTTTTTGTTTTATTTCGTTTTGGTTTATATGCATTATATTACAGGCTTTTATAATTAGGGTTTTTTGTTCCATTTTTGGGTTTCGTTAAAATCACCAATATTTATTATTACACGTCTCCATAAACAGTACCTACTACCAACAATACTACATTACTACAATCTAGGGTCCTGTCTGTAAGCTACATAGCAAGCACAGTGGTAGTTATTGCCTAGCTAACTTGCATGATAGCACCACTGTTTAAGGGTTCAAATCCTCAATCCCATCACAGCTAATAAAAAGGCAATATGTGCTCTCATGGAACTTCCACGCTTTGATATCGGCCTGCCACCACGGCCCCGTGGCTTGGCGTGTCGGGCTCAGGATGGCATCACGAACGGCATTGCGGACATTGGAGCTGTATCATGCATACAGTCCTTTGAAGTCCACACTGCTGTGAGAGAGAGTCAAACCAGTCTTGATCTTGTGTTCGACCTGCAGATATAAAAACAGGGGAAGTTGACATGAGAATAATGCAAAGACTTGACACCAACTAAAAGACACTGATAGTTCACATACCCCGAGGAGCCAAAACGCAATGTGCTTCAGCCGCAGCACCAGCTTCGGATAGCCCTCCCTCTCATATGACAGATAGATGGCGCTTGTGAAGATGTCGTTGGCAAAAAGGACCCCTCGCTCATTTTTAGTCCAGGTCAACAGGTCCCACGAGTCATCGTCTGGCATTTTGGGTTTAGGATTGAAGCGGCAGGTGGGTTACAAATGAATCACAACTCAGGTAAACATGGTGACATGCCTTGGATGCTGGTTGAGGGTTTAAGTTGCCATGAAAGGGATCAACGGGGGGCGGGATGTGCTTGGGGGAAAGAGAGCGTAACAAAGGGGAAAGCAAAGGGCAGGGAGGGAGGATGAGAGGGGCAGAGAGGGGAGATGCTGAACGTAGGGAGGGAGGAAAGGAGGGGCAGGGAGGGTAGAAAGCATGGGCGAGGGTGTGGGAAATGAGGGCCAGGGAGGGGAAGGGCGATGGGTGCGGGGAAATCAAAGGATGGGCACGGAGGGTGGAAGGTAAGCGTGGGGAGGGAAGAACCGTGGGGCAGGGAGGGGAGAAAGCAAGGACAGGGGTATGGGCGGCCAGGGGCGGGGAGGGAATGAAGGAGAGTTACTGAGAAAGGAAGGGAAGGCCAGGGAGGGAAGAAAGCGGTCACGGGGGGGAGGGGAGGGGAGGAATCGAGGGGCAGGGCGAGGAGAAGCGAGAGGCAGGGATGGGAGAAGCCGAGCACGCAGAGGGAGGAAACGCGGGGAAGGGAGGTTGGAAGCCAAAGGCAGGGGAGGTAGAGCAGGAGACAGGGAACGTGGGGGAGGAGGGGGGCGGAGAATCCCAGCGAGTGGAAGGCGGGGTAAAGGCCTAGCGCAGGCGGGCGAGAAATGAGGGGCAGAGTGCGGATTGAGGAGAGGCAGGGAGTGGAGTAGGTCAGCGAGGGAAAGGAAGAAGCGTGCGGCATAGGAGGGTAGGAGAAGGTAGACGCGGGGAGGGCACAGGCGGGGAGGAACAAACGGCGGGCGGTGGGAGAGGGCGAGGAGGGCAGGGAGGGTCGAACCAGGCAGCGAGGGAGCGTGCACATGGAGGGTAGTGGCGGGGGGGCAGAAGGCATGAGGGGTCAGGGGGTGTGACTATGAAGGGGGAATCATGTACTCCACCTGGGGGCATGGGCTTGCACTATATGAACGATGGCGGGCAAGGGGGGTAGACCGCAAAAGATTGGGGTAGATGGGAAAGAGCAGGGTACAAGCATGTAAAAACTGGTGGATGGACCGCAATACCTGGGTACAGGGGCATAGTTAGAGGAAAGATGTGGAAGAGAGTGGGCAGGATATGAGACCGATGGGACATAGGGGTGCTTGTGCGAAGGAGCAGGGCTTGGCAAAGGGGAACAAGACAAGTATGTACGAAACTCTACCTGGAGCGAATTTATCGACGAAGGCAGAAGGTTCCACCCGTCCCACCACGGCCTGGTGGAGGTTTGGCCGTTCTATCTTGATGTTGAAGTACTCATACAGGTTGACTCGTCCGGTGGTGAGTATCGTGTTGCGTTTGTCCTGGAACTTCTTCCGAAACTGGCCCGGTCGACCAGTCTCGTTCTCCATCACAAGCGTCAGATTTTCAATTTCCCCCGGGTCGGTGTACTTCAGGGCCGACGCCAGCGCGTTGATAATCGCTGAACGAGGGCACCAGAACTGCAGATGGGCATTCGGAGTCTCATAGACAAGTATGTCGCTTTCTTTGCAGCGGCCTGCATGCTCACAGTGGTTCAGGGCAAGAGAATGTTGAGATGGGTTTAGTGGCTTAGGCACAAAGGGAGAAGACTGGATTAGTCAGAGGGTTTGAGTGCACCGCATCTCACAGGCCCAGGAGGAGGGTAAGGCATGTCTGGTTGGAACAGGTGGACCGAGCCAGCCTGCAAAGGGAGAAGATACGGGGAGGAGGACGTTACTGGGAGGGAGGGGGTTAGGCACAAGGTCAGAGACTTGCTGCTGCAGTGTGACTGATTGCTTTCCACCTCACAACCACAGGAGGAGGGTAAGGCGGGTCTTGGGGGTATGGGTGGACTGAGCGCGCCTGCCAAGGGAGGAGAGAGAGGCGGTACAAAAGGGAGGTGGAGGGGCTAAGGCACAAGGGCAGCGACAGAGTGGGACAGTTTTGGTGATGGTGCCGCACCTCAGAGCCACGGGCGGAGGGTAAGGCGGGTCTTGGGGGTATGGGTGGACTGAGCGCGCCTGCCAAGGGAGGAGAGAGAGGCGGTACAAAAGGGAGGTGGAGGGGCTAAGGCACAAGGGCAGCGACAGAGTGGGACAGTTTTGGTGATGGTGCCGCACCTCAGAGCCACGGGAGGAGGGTAAGGCGGGTCTTGGGGGTATGGGTGGACTGAGCGCGCCTGCCAAGGGAGGAGAGAGAGGCGGTACAAAAGGGAGGTGGAGGGGCTAAGGCACAAGGGCAGCGACAGAGTGGGACAGTTTTGGTGATGGTGCCGCACCTCAGAGCCACGGGAGGAGGGTAAGGCGGGTCTTGGGGGTATGGGTGGACTGAGCGCGCCTGCCAAGGGAGGAGAGAGAGGCGGTACAAAAGGGAGGTGGAGGGGCTAAGGCACAAGGGCAGCGACAGAGTGGGACAGTTTTGGTGATGGTGCCGCACCTCAGAGCCACGGGAGGAGGGTAAGGCGGGTCTTGGGGGTATGGGTGGACTGAGCGCGCCTGCCAAGGGAGGAGAGAGAGGCGGTACAAAAGGGAGGTGGAGGGGCTAAGGCACAAGGGCAGCGACAGAGTGGGACAGTTTTGGTGATGGTGCCGCACCTCAGAGCCACGGGAGGAGGGTAAGGCGGGTCTTGGGGGTATGGGTGGACTGAGCGCGCCTGCCAAGGGAGGAGAGAGAGGCGGTACAAAAGGGAGGTGGAGGGGCTAAGGCACAAGGGCAGCGACAGAGTGGGACAGTTTTGGTGATGGTGCCGCACCTCAGAGCCACGGGAGGAGGGTAAGGCGGGTCTTGGGGGTATGGGTGGACTGAGCGCGCCTGCCAAGGGAGGAGAGAGAGGCGGTACAAAAGGGAGGTGGAGGGGCTAAGGCACAAGGGCAGCGACAGAGTGGGACAGTTTTGGTGATGGTGCCGCACCTCAGAGCCACGGGAGGAGGGTAAGGCGGGTCTTGGGGGTATGGGTGGACTGAGCGCGCCTGCCAAGGGAGGAGAGAGAGGCGGTACAAAAGGGAGGTGGAGGGGCTAAGGCACAAGGGCAGCGACAGAGTGGGACAGTTTTGGTGATGGTGCCGCACCTCAGAGCCACGGGAGGAGGGTAAGGCGGGTCTTGGGGGTATGGGTGGACTGAGCGCGCCTGCCAAGGGAGGAGAGAGAGGCGGTACAAAAGGGAGGTGGAGGGGCTAAGGCACAAGGGCAGCGACAGAGTGGGACAGTTTTGGTGATGGTGCCGCACCTCAGAGCCACGGGAGGAGGGTAAGGCGGGTCTTGGGGGTATGGGTGGACTGAGCGCGCCTGCCAAGGGAGGAGAGAGAGGCGGTACAAAAGGGAGGTGGAGGGGCTAAGGCACAAGGGCAGCGACAGAGTGGGACAGTTTTGGTGATGGTGCCGCACCTCAGAGCCACGGGAGGAGGGTAAGGCGGGTCTTGGGGGTATGGGTGGACTGAGCGCGCCTGCCAAGGGAGGAGAGAGAGGCGGTACAAAAGGGAGGTGGAGGGGCTAAGGCACAAGGGCAGCGACAGAGTGGGACAGTTTTGGTGATGGTGCCGCACCTCAGAGCCACGGGAGGAGGGTAAGGCGGGTCTTGGGGGTATGGGTGGACTGAGCGCGCCTGCCAAGGGAGGAGAGAGAGGCGGTACAAAAGGGAGGTGGAGGGGCTAAGGCACAAGGGCAGCGACAGAGTGGGACAATGAGGAAACCGTGGCCTACCGTGAAGCCGTTGTGCTTCGCCGGAACAGAGGCCAATGCCATTGCATATCGGTGCGCCCACGACCGTTGCATTCGAGTTAGTTGATGCAAGTCGAGCGTGGCCCCATTCATGTACGCATTGTTGACAGCGTTGATGATAGCAGGGCGGTTTGGCTCTACCAAAACCATGGGACGCGGTATGTTAAGTAACAGCTCGTAGTTGTCTTCGTTTCCCACAGCCGCACTGAAACGCGCTCCGTTAGCCGCACCAGCCGCCCCACGACGCCCTCCGTTAGCCGCACCAGCACCACCTGACGGCCCTCCGTTCGCCGCACCAGCACCACCTGACAGCCCTCCGTTAGCCGCACCAGCACCACCTGACAGCCCTCCGTTAGCCGCACCGGCCCCACCTGACAGCCCTCCGTTAGCCGCACCAGCACCACCTGACAGCCCTCCGTTAGCCGCACCAGCACCACCTGACAGCCCTCCGTTAGCCGCACCAGCACCACCTGACAGCCCTCCGTTAGCCGCACCAGCACCACCTGACAGCCCTCCGTTAGCCGCACCAGCACCACCTGACAGCCCTCCGTTAACCGCACCAGCACCACCTGACAGCACTCCGTTAGCCGCACCGGCCCCACCTGACAGCCCTCCGTTTGCATCCGCGCTGTTTTCTGCATCGTTCCAACCACCTGCATCCGCATCGGTGTTGAGCTCCCAGTCGAATCGCTGCCCATCGCGTTGACCAGGGCCTCAATGTGAGGGTGCATGTTGTCGCTGCATTGCTCTCATCTCATTCCGCGCTTGCATAAGCTCGCGCTCCAACTGGCGGGTCCGCGCGGCCTGGGCCTCAAACACTGCACGGTCAACTGTTGGCGCTGCAATTTGTGTCGCACGATTTTCCATCAGCTGATCCATGTACCCAGGTTCTGGGATGACGGGTTCTTCCTCTGGCTGCGCCTCGAGGTCGTCTGGCTGGTTGTACCCACCACACTCGTCCTCCTCTTCCAGAAGGGCATCGAATGCATCAGCATCAGACTGGAGTGCGCCTCCAGCAGCTGACGGAAACTCCTGACCAGCAGCGGGCTGGAATGGGGCTCCAGCCTCAGGAGGGAACGCGACTCCAGCAGCAGACGGAGACGCTGCTCCAGCACCAGGATGGTTTGCTCCTCCCGCAGCAAACGCAAGCGTGGCTCCAGCCTGTTGCGGAAACTCTTGTCCAGCAGCTGGCTGAAACTCCTCTCCAGCAGCAGGATGAAACGCCTCTCCAGCAGCAGGATGAAACGCCTCTCCAGCAGCAGGATGAAACGCCTCTCCAGCAGCAGGATGAAACGCCTCTCCAGCAGCAGGATGAAACGCCTCTCCAGCAGCAGGATGAAACGCTGCGCCAGCAGCAGGCGGCAACGCAGAACCAGCAGCAGGCGGAAACTCCGCTCCACCTGCACGCGGAAACTCAGCACCAGAAGCAGTCGGAATCGCCGCTCCAGCAGCAGGCGGAATCGCCGCTCCAGAAGCACGCGGAATCGCCGCGCCAGCAGCAATCGAAATCGCCGCTCCAGCAGCACGCGGAATCGCCGCGCCAGCAGCAGACGGAATCGCCGCTCCAGCAGCACGCGGAATCGCCGCTCCAGCAGCAAGGGGAATCGCCGCTCCAGCAGCAGGGGGAATCGCCGCTCCAGCAGCAGGCGGAATGGCAGCTCCATCAGCATGCTGAAATGCGTTTGCCGCAGGAGGCGCGGACTGCTGTGCTGACCGACCAGTCTGGTTTGCTGCCCAACCACCGGTGTCACTCGTGGCCCATTCTGTACGATCAACACAACGTTCAGTGTGATGTGTGTCCTGCTTGCTCGAGCCTTGAGCATAAGGATTCCTTGCGCGTTTGCGCGGATGCGTGAGTTGTTCAATACGGTGACGTATGTCACGGCATGGGTGGTGACAACAAGGGATATGTAACGCGCGGAGCCCACATCATGATGCCCACAGTAGCTTTAGTAGGTACCACGTGTTGTAGCGGAGTACATATGTGCAGTGTATCCACCTCCACTCGTTCTCGACGAACCTGGTGAGCAACACCTGATGTACGGGTTGACACCTTTACTCCTGGAGGTCAGCGTGTGGCGATCTGCACATGCGCCAAGAGAGGCCTTCACCTGGCTACGTTCACACAACAGCCGGGGTCGAACCTGTACACACTCACCACAGCGTCTGCACAGGTAGCTGCTAACTCCTCCGAGTTTCCACCAACCACTGCTCCTCGCGTCGAATCTTCTGACTCCTCGACTTCGTACTCGGTAGTGTCGACTCCTGCAGCATACAGGAATGCCTTCTCATACAGAAGGCCAAGAGGGTACGCAAGGTCAGGACGAGTGCAGGTCATCAGGTACATGAGGCAGCCCACTAGCTCTGGGTAAGGACCACTCGGCTCTACGGACTCGTCCGAAGGTGGAGCTGAGAGCGAGTGACCTGTAGCCAGAGGAGTGGCCTGTGCCGAGGACCGGGTGAAGCCGAAGCGCTAAAGGACCTGCTGCACCATGTGTGACTGAGTCAGTGTGATGGTGCGGCGTGCTCTGTCCCGGGTGATCTGCACGCCAAGGTAGCTGCGCAGCTCACCCAGGTCTGTGCACGTGTGTCTCTTCTGCAGCTCCGACTTCACCAGGGCGAGAGCCTCAGTGTCAGCAGTGGCAAAGACCAAGTCGTCAACGTACACAAGGATGTAGAACGGCGGCAGCGAAGTGTCGGTGCACAGAAACAGCGACAGGTCAGCAGTCGACAGGGCAAACCCAAGAGCCGCAAGAGTCGTCCTCAGTGTGTCGTACCACTCACATGGCGCCTGGCGGAGACCGTAGACTGGCCGTCGGAGGCTCCACTGGGTACCACATGAGAGTGTCGTGAGACAGCCGGCGAGACTCACACTGGGAAGCTGCCTGTGCAGACACGTGCAGCTGGGGAGACAAAGGGGTAGAGCGCGACGCAGTGGTGAGGGTGTAGAGACTGGACCCAGGCGCACGGGTGAACGTGTCCAAGTGGCGGCCGGACGCGGAAGGACGCGCAGATCGCCACACGCTGCCGGCCAGGGGTGAAGGTGTCAACACCCGCATCCTGGAGGACAGCGTTGCTCACCAAGTTCGTAGAGAACGAGGGGAGGTGGAGACCAGACAGCTCACCAGACGGGACCGCCGGACACGGAAGCACAGTGGAAGACCGTGCAAGCACCGGGCTCCCAGAGGGGTCAGCCAGTGAGACAGGAACAGGTGCAGGGAGGGGAGTGACTGTGGTACTGTCGCGAAAGAAACAGCGGGAAGCACCAGAGTCAAGTGTAAAGGTGTGCAAGGCCTGTGCAGGCGCAGTACCAGGGGGAGCAGACTCACAAGCACCTAGTGCTGCAGGGGCTATACCAGGGGCTATACCAGGATCCGGCGGCACACACAAGTAGCAGTTACCCTCAGCACTAATAGTCAATGCATACATGGCAGCAAGAATAGCCTCATAGTCAAGATCAAAGATAGGTACATCACGCCTAAGTAGCTCTGCCCAGTTGGGGAACTCAGGAGCATCAGGAATCTTGGCGCGCCAGGCGTCGCTAAGCCGAGCGAAGCAGCGTTGCTCAGTGTGAAACCCTGTGCACTGGCGACCAGCGCGGGGACCTGTGCGAATGATAGAGGGGCAGCCACCAGGACCCCCAGAAGCCCCACGCCCGGCATACCAGTCAAGAAGCTGCTGGGAATTGGGGGTCTGGCGCTGACGCTGCTGCTGCTGCTGCTGCTGCGACTGCTGCTGGCCCGGACCACCACTGCCACCACCGCTCCCCCCTCCCCCACTGCTGCCGCTGCAACCTCCACCGCTCCCAGTGCCCCCGCCGCCCCCACCACCACCTCAACCACTTCCACCCCCACGACCACCCCCACCACCTCCACCTCCACCTCCCCCGCCGCCTGCACCACCGCCACCCCCACCTCCCCTGCCACCCTTGCCGCCCCTGCCGCTGCGACGCTTCCCACTAGGAGCGGAAGCAGCCCCGACCTCCTCAGCACCAAGGTAGTCGTGAGCAGCAGCTGCGGAGACGTGGAGGGGGTGAGAGGGGAGGGAGAGAACCCCTCAAAGAGGGGAGAGCGCGGAGAGCCACGAGCAGCACCTACAGCGAGGATGTTCTTCTCTGCTGCTAGGAGGTGCTTCTCGAAGTCGTCGACAGTGAGAGTGAGGGGGTCGAGCGCTAGGAAGTGGTCCCTGACGGAGCTAAGAGTGTCAGGGAGGCGGGTGACGAGGAAGTAGAGAGTGAAGTACATCGGGGGGGGTATGCGGCGCAGAACTCGGCTGAAAGGGTGGCACGAAAGCGAGTGTCAGTGGCGCGCAGGTGGGAAATGAGGTCCTCAGCAGTGGTGAACGAGGAAAGGTCGGGGAACAGGTGAGGTAGCATGAGTCGACCTATGGCTGCAGTGGCCGGGGAGGAGTAGCGCGCAACTACAGCGTCATACAGTGTCGTAGCAGTTTTGTGCTGGCTGAAATGCGCGCGCTCAGTAATCGGCAGGTGGTTCCTAATAGCGAGGCGTACAGCAGCATCGCGAGTCTGCCACTGCGAGCGCTCGAGAGCAGGAGCATCGGCAGCAGGAGCAACGGCAGTGCCAGACACGTAATCGAACAGGGAAACACCCTCTTTGGCATCGGTCAGAAGGAACAGCTGGAGATCGTCTAACCACACAGCGAACTCTATGGGGCGACCGTCAGGCTCGAACACTAGAACGTTAGGCGTCGTCATAATGGCAGCAGGCAGAGGCAGGAGGAAGCAAGCAGCAGACAAGAGGCAGCAGGCACCAGGCCACAAGCAAAGGCAGAGGCAGCAGGCAGGAGGCAGCAGGCAGCAGGCAGTAGGCAGGAGCGGCCGCACGCGAGCTCCTAAAGTAGCGCGCTAAGCAGCAGCGGGCCGCGCAGGCGGCCGTTGCGACGCGCGGCGCAGCGGCGGGCTGCGCTGGCGACAGACGCGGCGCGCGGGGCGACGGCGGGCTGCACGCGACGGCGGGCTGCGCGCGGCGGTGAGCTGCGCGGGCTCGACGCGAGCTAGCGCGCAGCGCTGCAGCAGTGGCGCGCGCTAAAAACAGTGACGCGCGCGCTAAAAGCCGAGGCGCGCGCGAAAAAAAAAGGATGACGCGCGCTGCAGCCGAGGCGCGCGCGGGCAGTAGGCAAGGCAGGCAGGCAGTTGTCAGAATGTTATAATTGTCTAGCCTGCAGTGGGGTACTCCATAGTGAGTACAGCCCAATTAGGGTTTTCTATATGTATCCAACTGCTTGCTAGTGAAACCACTCCTTTCTTCATTCTTGTTTCTACTACTAGTTCTTACATGGTTTCAGAGCAGGTCGACCCCCTTGGGTCGATCCTGTGGGTGGGCCCACCACCTAACTGCTTCCGCTGCTGTTCTGCTTCTCGCGCGCCTCGGGCGCGCGCCGTCTTCCTCCTCGGGTTTTCATCCCGCCGTGCGCTCGGGGCGCGCGGCGAGTTTCTGCCCGCCGTGCGCCCCGAGGCGCGCGGCGGTTTTCTGCCGTGGGGGATCCGCGCGCGCCCCCCTCTCCCCGCCATCCCGTCGCCCGTCGCGGCGCCCAGGGGGGGCGCGCGTCGCGCTGCCCGTCGCCCGTCGCGGCGCCCTGGGGACTAGCGCGTCGACCCCCCCCCCTCCCGTCGCCCGTCGCGGCGCCCTGGGGGGGCGCGCGTCCCCCCCTCCCGTCACTCGTCGAAGCGCCCTGGGGGGCCGCGCGTCGCCCCTCCCGTCGCCCGTCGCGGCGCCCTGGGGGGCCGCGCGTTCCCCCCCTCCTGTCACTCGTCGAGGCGCCATGGGGGCGCGCGCGCCGCCCCGCTTCTGCTCACACATCGCCCCAGCTGCTGCCCCCGTTTTTGCCCTGCGTTTGGGGGTATGGGGGTGGCAAGTATGGGGGTGGCGGGTGTGTGATCCGTCCCCTACTCCTCCTCCTCCTCCGTCTCCCACTGCTGCAGCTGCCGCTGAGGGGGGTGAGTGTGTGGGAGCCGAGGGTTTAGGGTTTAAGGGGGGTGACGTGGAAGTGAAGCTAGGGTTTCAGCAAGGGGTGTGTGTCAAGGGTGTGGGTCAGTTGGAGGAGGTTGTGTGGAGGTAGCTGTCGTGTCGCCTGCAGCGCCTGTAGTCCGTCGCCCTTGCTTCGGTAGCCAGTGAGCCTGTTGCACCAGTCGCCAGTGGGTCCGTTGCTCCTGCCGCTCGTCTTAGCCGCGGAGCCAGTCACTCCAGTAGTCCGTCGCCCTTGCTTCGGTAGCCACTGTGGGTCCGTCGCCCTTGCTTCGGTAACCCTGAGTCAGCAGCTCCTGTGCCCGTACCTCTGCAGCTTCAGTCGTTGCCTCCCATCTTCTCTCCTTCCACAGTTCCTCCTCCTCCTCACTTGCCCGCTGTGATTACCTCTAGCTTTGCTTGTAATTGTGAACTATTACTATGCTTGCTTGTTGTGCTGATTACACCCCATTTTGGCTATAGGGGTGTGTCAGAATGTTATAATTGTCTAGCCTACAGTGGGGTACTCCATAGTGAGTACAGCCCAATTAGGGTTTTCTATATGTATCCAACTGCTTGCTAGTGAAACCACTCCTTTCTTCATTCTTGTTTCTACTACTAGTTCTTACAGCAGTAGGTAGGGTAACACAGTTAGGTGGGCCCGATTCTTAGGTCCTAGAGACCTCCTGCTCTAGATACCATGTCGAGACTAAGGCAAGGGGAATGGATGAACTATGGAGAGAATGATACAAGAATGAAACCCTAAGGGGTTGTACCCCACAGTACGTACCCCACTACAGCCTACCCAATTATAAACATAGATATATGTTTGACATGCGCTCCTTGTCGCAATTGAAGCACGCACCACCGAGAATGAAGACGAAAAGACGGAAGTGACGCGGAGGGTCGTACAGTTACGAAGGCAGCTGGACCGTTGGCCAGACAGCACCAGGCATCAGCAGTGACGTTGATTCTGCCCGAACAGTTTCGTAACCGTCTGGGGTGGAGTGGTTGGATTTCGTTGTAATAAAGGAATATACCCCTTAGAGTATATGGCTAGGACGTTTCGAATTCCCGTGTACTCTTATTCATATCCCTTTTACTTGCGTGTTTTATTCATCTCAAGCATTTTACATTCACCCTGCTATTGAGGTCAAGGACCCACCACCACTACTCAGTATTGTGCGAACCTTCCAGAGGCGATCCTAGGGGCGGTCAATATCTGATCGCAACACTGTCAACCACGATCCTTCAGTTATAACAACAAAATGCAGGGAAATTTGTTTTCAAAAGACATCAAACCTTATTTGGTTACATTTTAAACATAACGTACATAAAAGCATCAACATCCCATCATTTAACACAAAAAATAAGTCCATAAAAAACATTGAACGAAACCAAAACAATACTTTTGGTGTGCCTCATGTATTCACGCTGGAACGCAATACTTGATATTTACTAACATGCATACATCAAAATAATCACTGTAAATAACCAACAATTCAATAAGGAGGACTACCTCCAAAAAAGCGGGAAATGTCTCTCATAGGCCGACGGATCTCTGGCTGACTGAAACATTCGCCAAACCAGAGGCTAGCGCCCAGGCCTGGGGACTAGCGGAAATTTCAGACGCCTATGATAGGCTGACGTAGCTCGACAAATCGGAGTGGTTCGACCATGAACAGGTGAGGAAACGAACCAGCTGAAAAGCTGCGTGAAAGTTGCGACGGTTACAAAACCTACCTCAGACCAGCGTCAAGCATACTTCGAAACCAGGGAGAGTGAAAGGTGACTTTTCGAAACCTACTGAATCGACCGCCTCATTTTTGGGATGAGGGAGGCGACGATGGCGTGGAAGCCGCTCACGAAACCGACATGGTGCGTGAGACGCAGCCAGTCCGTAGCACGGCTGATCGTAATACCTCGTACTCTCCTCGCAGCTCGACCTCGAGTCGAACTCGGCGTACTACCAGTTGCTGCTCAAATGCGCCATTCTCGATGAGCGGCGTCGGTGTTGCTATTCGCGCGAGCGAATTTTCTCTCAAGAGCGAGCTGCGCGTTTGTTAGTCGTAGCCGCGTTCCGAGCCGATGATGAATCCCGTTTGATTGAGACGATTCAGGATCAATCACCTGCAAGGGTGCAGCTTTAGAGGCGCATGGTTTGATCCTTCGTTTACCGCTGCCTCTTGCCTCCGAGTCAAATTTATAACAGGCCTTCGCGGCGCTTCGTATTCGCGAAAGCCAGAATTCTCTGCACGCAAAGCAGCACCGTCCGAGTTTGTCACCTCTTTTGTCCCCGCTGTAAGCAGGTTGAGGCAGGACGGTTGCCCTTGTGGGCTCGGCGGCGCAGGGCGAGCTGCAGGTGCAGCAGCGAGTGGAGGAGCGGAGGCGACGGCAGGAGAAGGAACGGGGAAAAATATGAGCAGAACGCAAGAGAATGTGGGAGGACGGAGCTCCGAGAGTAATGTCTCGAAGGGCAGACAAAAGGGGAAGGGACCTCGAGGCTGAAGCAACAGCTGTATGGCGAACGCCTGTGCGATGGTAAGTCGACCGCTAGAACCATAACCGCCCCGTTACCGTGATGCTCTCACCTATTTTCCGCCCCTCGTCTCTTCTCCCTTCAGCTCGCTCTCTCTCGACACTCTCTCGTCCTTCACCTCGCACTTTTGGCCACCGTTCACCTCCTCGCTTCCTCCGGTCCGCACATGCCATCGTGTCGCAACGCCCCCCACATACACCCCCCCAGAATATTGAGCATGTGCCCCCCTTCCCTGCAATGCGTTTCCCGCCTCCCCGCTCCCATGCCCAGGCTTAAAGGGTAACAGCCCGAGCCTTGAACCACTGGGCATCCACGCGCCGAGCCTTGAAGGGGTATAGCCCTTGGTTCAAGTCTGCAGTGCGTCGACCGTCCATCTGTGACATTTGATCTGCCGTAAGTCCCTTGGCGGTCGGCCGGGATTGCAGCAATTCGACGGTGAGAAGCAACAAGGGGGCCTCATTTCTGTCGCAGACATCCCATCCTGCGCACTCAGTGTGTGACGTGACGGCCTTCCTTCTTTTCTCCCCTACGGCTGCCATTCTCTGCCTTCTTTATGCTACTGCTGCTTCCGCTGTTCTCCACCCACTTGCTCCGGCTCCTATTCCCTCCCCCCCTCCCCTATTCCTCTTGCTGCTCACTGTTCCCCACTTTCCCTTACTCCCACCGCTATCTCCCATGCTGCAACCGCACACCTTCCATTGGTGCTATGCGTGAATGTGCATAGTGTGCGTGCCGCATATGTGGTGTGTCCATGGTGTGAGCATGGTATGCATGATGGCGTGTGTGGTGCTTACATGGTGTGTGCATGACGTTTGTGGCACATACACCAGTGCACGGTAATGGTTGACTGAGATCGGAGGTACCTTCCTTTCATCCACACTCCACACTCCCCTTTCCGTCCTCTTTCCCTCGCCCTACCCTTCCCATTTCCTCCCATACCATCCCCTTTCTCTCCTCTTCACCTCTCATTTCCCTAGCCTTTCCCTCACCTTACCCTACCCTTTCCCTCCCCTTTTTCTCCCCTTTCCCACACCTTTCCCTCCCTTTCTCCCCCCTTCCCCTCCTCTTGCCTTCCTCCTTCCCTCCCAAGCCAGGCGTGGCTGGAGTGTGGCAGAGCTGCGGAGCACAACCCCCATGTAGGAAAGCTCACTCCTGTTTCATCTCCACAGGTTGCGACAGCTCTCCCTCTTTCTTCCCCTCCCCTTCCCCTCCTCCTCCATGCAACAGACCTGCCGTTGTGTTGGGAGTGGCGGTGCTGCTGATCGGCACGCCCCTCATGGGGACATCATCCACACATCGGGGGACAAACTCCTTGGTCGGAATCAGCTCCAACGTGCTGGACCAGTCCAGATCGCGAGCCACTCACTCACTGCCTCTTGAAGACATGCTCCTCTGCCTCACCAGGGACTAACTCCTCGGAATCAGCTCCAACCTGTCGAAGGTCGAGAGCTAGTGCCCTTCTGCTCCCATGCTCACCTTGCTCCCATGCTCACCTTGCTCCCATGCTCACCTTGCTCCCATGCTCTCCTTGCTCCTATGCCCACCTTTCTCCCATGCTCTCCTTGCTCCCATTCTCTCTGTGCTCCCTACCAATCGTTTCATGACGCCCATGAACTCTCCTCCTTGCCCTTGCTCCTGCCCTCTTGCATGCACACCCCCTCGAGGAGATTCTGGAGTTGCTGTGGGTGTACTGCAAGGCGGGCGGGAAGGGCACCAGAGATGCCATGGCGCGTGCCCTTGGCCTGTAGCAGCCTCCAGTGGGCCCGCTGGTTCAAGGTTGCCATGCCAGACGAGGCAAAGCCCAGAGGGTTTTTTGGAAAGTTTATGAGTATTTTAAAATTCTGTAGCACAAGTTACGGTACACCTGCCCTGCCGCCTTTTAACAAAATATTATCTCTGCTATCTATGAATGACTTCGAAGGTCCACTACCGTACCCCGACACTGGAAAGCTTGAAAACAGATGTTCCGAATCTCAAGAATGATGGTGAGGTGATGGCACTACAGGCAGCAGGCCCTTACGGATCCAGAAATTTTCAAGACACTTCAATGAAAGCCACCAGGCACAGAACAGAACACACTCGTTCACTCACACCACTTTCCATTCCATGCTGCGGGTAGATGAATATTTTCAACAAACTACGGGATGATGATATCCTGACTACCAATCGCCACACGAGGAAGATACCTCGTGATCAACGAATCCAAGGCATTGCTGTTGCCTCGAATCCGAATCAAATGAGGCAGATTCATCAGCTTCCCCACCCCCCTCTGCGTCACTGTGGAATCCCACAGGTCTAGCCGCTCCAGCGTAGTCAACTGTGCAACCTGCTCCATGCCAGCATCGGTCACACCGGGTGGCACAGCCAGGATCTTCAGCTTGGAGAGCGAGAGGAGGTGCGGCAGCCCATCGTCCTTCACCCCAGTGGAGCCCAGGTGAAGACCCTCTAGATGCACCAGCTTCCGCACATGCACCATGCTGGCACATGTCACAAACCGACAGCCAACCAGATCAAGCAGTGTGAGGGAGGAAAGACCGGCCACATGCTGCAGGGCGGCATCAGTGACCCTGGTGCCCACGAGGCTCAGAATTTCAAGGCTGCCGCTGAGCACCCCAATGCCATCCAAGGCATCGTCTGAGATGGGTGTGTTGCGCATGTCCAGCCCACGCAGCTGGGGCAGCCTGTACAGCTGCTTGATGCCCTCTGCGGTGAACCCCGAGGAGCCATCAAGGCCGATAGACTCCAGCTGAGTCATGGAAGAGATTTTCCCAAGGACTGCATCTGAGAGGCACGAGATGTTCTTCACGTCCAACGAGGTGCGAGCTGGTGCTGCTGCGAGGATGGCCTGAGAAGGGCTTAGAGGGAGGAAACACAGGGTTATCATCACAATCATGTTAGAGCACAAGGCGGTGTTGGTTTGGACACGTGCTGACAAGACAACCAGCACCAGCACCCCAACCACAGCACCTGGAGCAGAAACATGTGGCACCCTGAGCTGAGTGCCCCAGCCATTGACACCACCATCCACGACACTCACAACAACGTACCTCCCATATCTTCTCGGTGTCACGTTTCAGTTGGTCCAGTTCCGTTCTCAGGGCTGCCACCTCTCCCCTTGTGTTTGCCAACTCCTGCAGATAAAGTCACACAGAATAATGAGCGCGCTTCTTGCAGTACAAGAGCATTCCCTAAATGCGTCTGCCTTGCTTCCTTGCAGCAACCGGCTCAAGCACCCAGATTCAAGCATTGCTTACCAGCTCACGGTCTGTGAGAGTCCCCTCCAGCACCAGCAGATGATCCTTGTGTTCTGCCACATCCGCCTTCACGCCCACCAGCTCCTCCACAACCCTTTCTTCCCTCCCCTCAGCTTCCTCCACCTTCTTCCTGGTTGCTTCGAGCTGCGCAGCGAGCGCTGTCACTGTCGTCTCCAGGGCCTCTTGCCTCTTGTGCCATTCACCGCTCTGCCCTAAACTGGCGTCGATGGCTTTACTCGCAAGCTCCCTGTGTGTGGGATGGGAATACACCGGGGATGTATAAAGCATAGCAATACACTTTATGAAGATGTATATCCAAAGCAAAAAAAATACAGAAATTCATGAGCAAAAACATGTATGCTCTGAGAGCTTAAGGATACAGGTTAGGAAGGATGCAAAGATACAACACTGTAGTGATGAGGAGCGAAACATGCACAGGGACCAAGAGAAAGACACTAGAATGGGTATGGGGGTGCGCATAGAGGAAGGCAGGCGGACATGAAGAGTGAGGAGCTGCGAAGGACGAACGCCATGAGCAGCCCGTTGACTGCCGCATCCTCTTCAGACACTCGGGCCATAGAGGGCTCAGCTGGACACCTCGTAGCACGAGGAAGGAATCTGAATCGCATGGGAGGAGGTCGGAACCTGAGATATAGGGGAGGAGGAAGTGGGGGAGTAGTCAGAGAGGGGAGTAAGGGATCTATCAACTTACATGATAATGCGAAAGAGCGATGGAGAGGGCAAGAAAAGGGAGGAGGGGAGGAAAGGAGGGGAAGACGCGAATTGCAATGGAGGTGAAACCGAACGTTTACCTCGGCTATTCTGTGCGATGGCGTGCTTCTTCCAAGGCGGATTTATTCTCTTTAGCTTTGCAATTTGCAAGGTCGGCGTCAAGCAGAAAGGACCTGCAGCATTCAGGCATGGCAGTCAGGTGGTTCCGAAAAGCAAGGGTGCAGAAACAGAGTCTCAACACAAGAGATACGATCGTCTCAAGGTAGGGAATCTGCGAAGTCACGGGTAAGTTTGACGAACAAGAATGGCTACGTTTAAACGGGAAAGCGACGCTGGCCTTGCCTAACCTCGTGGCTTCATGCGACGTGATCTTGCAGAACGAGTGAAGACCCAAACGTAGGAGCGACAGGAGAAGAGAAGCAGAGAGGAGATGGCAAGGACTAACAATGGAGCGAGGGGAGAATAGCGCGTGAGGTTGCTCAATCGAAGCTGGTGGAGGATCAGGGGAAGGGCGAGTCTGAACCGCGAGATACACTGTTATCGACAGAATAGGAAAAAAAAGCCAGGGACTCCTTTAAGGGGTAAAACGATGCGGAAGAAGTTACAGCCGATGCGTGCGCGGTGCCTGACAGGAGTTGGGAGTCGCATCCTACCGTTCGACGCGACTCGCTCTGATCACAAGGCGGGGCGAAGGCGTGACGGGCGTCAGTCATCGCCGCGCTGCGACGTGCGACCATGAACGTTGTCGCACAGCATTGGCGACGGCCTGTGCCTGTAACATCCATGCGCGCCTGTGGCGAAATTGGGTCGCAGGAATCGGCCTACAATCATCGCAAAATTGCATCTACATTGCCCCGTCCTTTCGTCATTCGGTCCCAATTTGTGCACGCCGTGGACGATCGCCTCCATATGATACATTCTTCCTGCCGCATAATAGATGGCTGATGCCATGACAGCAGCAACGTGAACAAGGCGTGAGCAGTCAGGGAGGGGGAACACATAGGGAACGACTAGAGGGGATGGATTCTCGCCTGACTGCCTCCCACCCATGCCACCAATCCACACCAGCAATCGATGGGAAAGAGTGGACTCGTTTGCAGCGGACCTGGCTATATGCATTTGGTCAGTCTGAAAAGCACTTGATCATCATAGAATAAGAGTGGTAATTTCATTCAAACTAGCCCATTGTTGCAAATTCTACGCGTCAGCAGCGCAGATAGAACTTGGACTTTAGAGCTGCTGGATTGAAAAACAATCAAGAAAAGGGCACGTTTTAACCTTAACTAAGCTTTCTCTTCATAAATACCCTGTTAAAAGACCCAACTAAAAGATCCGGATAAAAGACCCAGGCCGCGAAACTCACTTTTCAGAGGGTCCTATATCCAGGAAAAGACGTTACTTCCAAAAGAACAGCCGCATCTTGCCTAGGGTGCGGAACCTGCCATTTTGAACTGATCAACAGAACTCATGCTGGTGG